>CM058234.1:6764462-8064730 GCA_030180135.1 Orychophragmus violaceus
AGAGAGAGAGAGAGAGGTTTGGAGAGAGGGGAGAAACCGAAAATGAGTGAAAATTGGGCAAATTGATAGATATTAGGTTTTGTAAAAAAGGAGGGAAAATTCTGTGATTTTGGGGGCGGGAGTTTCAAATTTTTGGGGGGGAACAAAAGTTTTACCAAGTTGCCAGTTTTACTAAAAACTGGAAAGTTGTACTTCTGTCAATTTTCAGTTTTAATAGTTATACTCTAGCTTTAGTTCAAATAACTTGGTTATACTTATGATTTATGGCTATTTAGATGCATTATATATAATTTCATGCAATAATATTTGAAAATACATATATTTTCTGATTGTTTGAAGATATAGATGGTTCACATCAACAAATAATTCTTAAAAGTATATGATCTTTGTTTGCTAATAGACAAACTTACAATACTTAAATTATGCAAGTGTTCATTTTGTTTTGGGTTGGCTGGTTTTCCCCCCTTTACAATATTGCTTCTGCTTATCTTTCCCTCAACTATCAAATTCTTGATATCCCCCCCCCAAATTTATACACTTATGAAGAGGTATTTGATGTGTCAGTCACGGCGTAGTACAAGTGGTAGTACAAAACGTGACTCATGACGTAGATATGTTTGATTGTTGAGATATGAACGAATCTTTATTATGTGATTCGATTTATGGGATGTGTGCTGAGCTGGATGAAGATATTGGAGTGAAGATTGCAGCTTAGAGTTGTTTACTTATTCTTTGAATAAGTTTCAAGAAAAAAGGAAAAGTTAGAAAAATGTGGAATAGGAAATATCAAAACAAAATGGATATTTGCTATATCTTTATTTAGGTAAACTTGATGAGCAAGTTTAGCCTATATAAAGAGTAGAGGCGTTGCCTTATGAAGATGCAAGAGTTGAAAGAATAAAAACTCAAGAGGGCTTTTGTATATGTGAGAAAAGTCAAGGCTCTAGAGGGAGTTTAGCTCAGGTGTTTGATCCTGAAGAGTTCTTGTATTGAATAGAGCGGTAGATCAATAGAGTTTGTTCTATTCATTTGTAATTGGTGGGATTACTTTCTATTCAAGTGAATTCGAAGTCTGGACGAGGTCCCTGGGAGTAGAAAAAATCGAATCTCGTTAACAAACTTTGTGTGTCTTACTTTCAGCTCTTTATATTGCCTCACCTGCACTTTCAATTGGTATCAGAGCGGGTTCTTGATAGAGATTTAGTCTTGTTTCGGGTAGATCTAAAGTGAGGATCAGAAGGTAGCTCAGGAAGTAGCACAAAGTTCGGTTCGATGGAGTCTCATAATGAAGGAACGTCTATGACCAGACCACCACTGCTTGATTCTTCAAATTATGGATTTTGGAAGGTTCGTATGCAAGCTTTCATTAGTGGTCTTGATGAGGATTGTTGGAATTCGATTGAGTTTGGTTGGAACCCCCTATGATGATTAATGACAAAGGAGTTGAAGTTACTAAGCCGAGAGATCAATGGAATGCTGAAGAGAAGAGGACATCAAGTTCTACAAGAAATGTGGGTATTAATAGCGATAGCGTTTTTTACAGTTCTGCTATTGTATTACGACATGGTTTATTTTCATAGCGTTTGTTTTTTGAAAATGCTATATTTTCTTTCGCGGGAAATTATAATTTTCAGCCGCGTAAATTTGCCAAGTTTCTGCCCCTTATGATTGCAGATCCAAAATTAAACGCTATCTTTTATCTTAACAAACTGATTTAAACTGAATATTTTTTTCACACTTAACTTTCTTCATTTTTTCTAAGTTAAACCCGAGCTCTCTCTTTCTTCCTTTGGCGATTCTTTCCCATCGAATTGAAGCTTCTTTGTACAATCAAAAAGGTATGTACTTCTTCAATCGTTTATTTCCTATAATATATCTCTTTATTTTTATGATTTGGAGGTTTGGACACATCGATTTTGAGGTTTTGATGCATGTTGGGTTCTGTCGATTTTGGTGTTCAATTTTGAAACACGATTTTGATTTTGGGTTTCGATTCAGAGTTTCTATGAACATGCATGTGGAAATTTTTGATTTTTCATTGAGATTGATTTTAAGTAATTAAACACGATTGCACTATGTTGATTTGTTCGTATAATCTTCAGTTTCAGAAATGGTAAAGACAAGTGTAGGAAAACCAGGTGGGATCCGTCGTAGTAAACGTAATCAAGGCTTGGAGGCTACACCTGCAACAACACTAAAGGCGAAAAAGAGGAAAACTGATAGAAAAAAGAAGGTGGCCTCTCAAGCCGATGTTGAAGAAGTTGTTGTGGATGTAGCTGCTGTGGAAGAAGTTACTGAGACTGAAGAAGAAGTTATTGAGACTGAAGAAGAAGTTGTTGCACCTGCAAAAACAGTAAAGGCGAAAAAGAGAAAAACTGGTAGAAAAAAGAAGCTGGCTGCTAAAGCGGATGTGGTCGAAGAAGCTGTGGATGTAGATCCTGTGGAAGAAGTTGTTGAGGCTGAAGGTAATGAAGAGGATGATGATGTGGCCGAGAAAGTAATGGCTGAAGAAGAAGTTGTTGCGAAACAAATGTCTCAGAAAGAAGCTCATGAGGTAGAAGTTTCTGAGAAAGAAGCAGAAGGTGGTTTGACTGGACACGAACATGGTGAGGATGAAGAAGAAGCTAACAATATGGACAAAGATGGTGAACAAGAACAGAATGAGAATGCAGGAGGAGCTGTCAATATGGAACAAGATGGAGATGGCAATGCTAACATTGATGATGTAGGGAAAGTAAAAAAGGAAAAGATGACCAACAAAGATGCGTAAAGTGGCTAAAAATCCTCATGAAAAGGTTGCAGTCACATTCACTGACTACGGTGATCATGTTGGACCTGGTTCAGTAACACTATCATCTTTTCTTGGTCCTCTTGTGAGGGAACACGTTCCGGTAACACTTACTGATAGGAGAAAGCTCGATACAGTGACGAAAGATACAATGTGGGAGGAAATTCAGGAATATATATACAACTAAGTTTTTTTTAATAACTTTGTCATTATAAACATGTTTGACCCCTTTTTGTATTTTGATGGAGGGGAGGTTTAATGTGAATGAAGAGTGGCAGAAAGCTGTTATCTTGAAGCAGTTGGGATGTTTGTGGAGGGCTGGGAAGTCAAGGCTTGTTACACAAGTACGAGCGGCGAAGAGTGTTGATGAGAGATTAGCTTTAAAACCCAGCAACATCCCATCCATTCAAACATGGAACTCTTGGATTAGGAGCAAGACTACAACAGCTTTCAAGGTTAATTTCCATGTTTAGAAATTTACTATCTGGTTTATAAGAAGTGTCTTCTAGATTTAAGCACACTCGGAATTATATTGTAGGAAGTAAGCCACAAGTACAGCGAGCTGAGAAGAAATCAGATTCCTCACACCACCAGCCGCAAAGGGATGCTTCGATTAGCTCATGAAATGGTAAGAAGTGTACTCAATAATCTATAATGTATGTTAGAATATAATGGTACTCTAAATGTGTCTTTATTCTATACAGAGACAAAAGAGTAAAGAACCAAGTAAGATAAGTAGGAGTAAGGTATGGATTGCGGGACACACTCATACTGATGGTAGACCTGTGAAGCCTCAACATGCTGAGACTATCGTAAGAATTCTGAAACTTGATAATCGTAATGTATAATAATCTTGTTACTAATTGTGATCAATGAGTTAACTTGTGCTCAATTGTTTGTAACAGGAACAAATACAGTCACTTGATAGCCAAATGGACTCTACATCAGCTGCTGAAAATATAAGGGAAGATGCTGTGAGCAAGATTTTGGGGAAAGACAAACCTGGCCGAGTAAGGGGGTTTGGAAGAGGGATTACGGCTACTAAGCTAGCATTACTGCACTCAAGAGACGCAAAGATTGCTGATATGCGGAGTGATGTTGAAGATTTAAAAGGAATTGTCCGAGACTTAGCTGGAAAGAAGGTAAGTATTTTCATACACACTTGATCAAATAGTCAGAAAAAAAAGAATGAGGGTTGAGACAATAATTGTTTTCCTTATGTCAGGAAAAAGAGGGTGATCCTGTGACATCTGAGATTAGTGTTGACTTTAAAGAAGGACTGAGGGTACATATACTGGATTGGTTTGAAACATGAGATGTTGTTATTGGTGATGGAGAGCTCATCTCTGTTGAACTGTTGTACAAAATTGGTCGTATACCAATTGGTCCCAATGCAGTGGCAATTCTTGTTAAGTCTGCATTAACATCAGAAGCTTATCTATGGAGGCCTACGACAGATGTGTTATTCATTCAGTAAGCTGTGGGATGCGAGATAGCTTGGCCATTAGATAAAGTGATTGCAGACAGGGTTTTAACCTCTTCTTCAGATGTATCCAAGGTAATTTATGAGGTTATATTATTGTTTCTTTTTCATATCTCTAATCATTAACTTTTACACATTGTAGCAAACCAGTGAAGATGAAACTCGAAGATGCAAAATATATGATTGGACTAATGATGATGATGAGGTTATTGCTGAAGGATCATGTGCTCAGCTAGTTCAAAGGAGATGGTTAACAACATACCTTTAGGTCCAAATGATGTTAGTATCAGAGTTGTTAAGGTGCTTAATACTAAAGCTCATTTATGGAGGCCCACCACTGATATGTTTATGATTGGTGATGCAATAAACGAGAAAATCGCATGGCCAGTGCTGAAGGTTGAGCTCATGTCTACAATCACTTCTCCTCCTGCGAAAGCAGCTAAGACAATAGCAGTGGTATGTAATTGATTTGAAGTTATTTTATTTGTTTGGTCCGAACTATTGATGTTTGAAATTGTTTCTATAATCTTGTTTGAATTCTAGAGTCCAAGCACCACTAGCACCAGTTCCACCAGAAATGCAAAGAAGAAGTGTATTCTTTTAGAATGCAACAACTCTGGACGCAAGGTAGCTGAAGGGAGAGTAACTTCAATGGATCCGAAAGATGTGTGCCATTTTGTAGAACTAGGTCCAAATGCAAGCATAGTTTGGGTTGAAGTGGCTAAGATTGGTGATGCAAGGGTATGGAGACCAAATTCAGAGATTACATATATTTCTGATGCAATTGGTTCACCTGTGGCATGGCCAAATGATAAGCTATTGTTCATTTGAAACTTTAGACATGGTTTGGCAGTGTAACATAAATATTCCGAGACTTATGCTTTATGTGTTTTTTTGTTTTTTGTAAAACATTTGGGTTATGCTTTATGTTCAAACAGACTTGATTTATTTTGGTACTAATGTAGTATTATGTTTTATTTAAACACTAAACCCTTATAACAGAATATATTTAAACTTAAAAATAAAAAACTAAATAATAAAATTTATCAATATTTATACAATTTCTTATAGTTTACAAATTAGGGTTTAGGTTTAGGGTTTAGGTTTAGGATTTAGGGTTTTATAGGTTTAGTGATTAGTGTTTAGTTAACATATCTGAGTTTAGGGTATATTTTAAAGGTTTCTAAATAAGGGTTTAAGGTTGAGAGTATATAGGGTTTAGGGTTATAGACTCTAAGGATTAACACTTCGGAGTATAAGGTTAAGAGTTTATATTTTTATTTTTTAAAAATTAACAATTACGCGATTAGGGATAAGTTAGGGTATAATGTTAAGGAATATAAGGTTTAGTGTATGGTGTTGGTTTAGTGTTTAGGAGTTTAGCTTTTAAACATTTTAGGATTTATATTTAGTTTCTAAATGTTTACATTTTAGAGTTTAGGGTTTAGTTTTTTTTGCTTCTTGTAAATTACGGTTTAGTGTTACGGGTTTAGGGTTTAGGGGTGTGGAAGAAAAAGAATAGGGTATATGTTATATTTTTTAGGGTTAAAGCATATTTCCTATGGTAAAAAATAAAAAATAAAAAATTGGCCAATGAGCAATGCCTGTCGAGATTGCAGACGTGGTGTATGATACACCGCTGGATATGTCTAGCTAGGTTTGCATTTTCAATCTGAGCCGTTCTTCCTTATTCATCGAAATTAACCGGGAAAAAGCAAATTTCCAAAAAAATTCAGAATATCCAAAATCTCTCAAGCTCAATCTTAGCCGAATCTAAACCTAACATACAATTCCATCTTCTTGTTATCACACAAACCCAAATATGTCGAGCTCAATCACGTTCAAATGGATAAGGCATGGATTTTGTTACCAAGGTATAATCTTTCACCTTTCATTACTAACTTTTATTTGCCGAAGGTATAATCTTTCATCTTTCACCTTTCATTGCTAACTTGGATATGTGTTTTCCGATTACCATTTAGGACAAGTCCTGATTACTCCGAAGGAGCATCTACTTTCGTTCAATCATCAGCAAGAAATTGGGTAATCTGTCTGAAATGCTATGCCCCTGTAGAGATTTCCGCAATTTATGCCATCAGTTATTGGATAAAAGAGTTGAGCATCTAGTTATTAGGGGCATGGATAAGAAGTACAAGAGTTCTTGTTGGAATATTCATGGTGAAAAAAGAGATGATACGAAAGAGAGAGCTCTTGACCATCAAACTGAGGCTTTTGATTTGTTGAAGACAGCATTTTTTATAGATGAAGGTGATCCAAGACAGATGGATGACAACGAGGAACAAAATGGTATTGACGAAACAGTAGAGGAAACTGAGTTCAGGAAGAAGTTAAGAGAAGCTGAAACACCATTGTATTCAAATTGTATCAAATACACAAAGGTTGCAGCAATCATGGGACTTTACAGATTCAAAGTTAAGAGTGGTGTGTCTGAGAACTACTTTGACCAGCTGTTGGTTTTAATTCACGATATGCTACCTGAAGACAATGTCCTTCCGAAGAGTACAGAAGCAATCAAAAAATTTGTGAAGATATTTGGTTTCGGCTACGACAACATTCATGCTTGCAAGAATGATTGTATACTATATAGGAAGGAGTTTGCAAAGCTAGAAAGCTGTCCAAGATGCAAAGTTTCAAGATGGGAAAAGGATAAGCAAAGTAGTGAGATAAAGGTAGGAATTCCAGCAAAGATTCTTAGATATTTTCCAATCAAGGACATATTTAGGAGAATGTTTAGATCAAAAAGGATGGTTGAAGACTTGCGTTGGCATTCAACCAATGCCACTGAAGATGGTACAATGCGACATCCTGTTGATTCTCTAAGTTGGGCACAAGTGAATGATAAATGGCCAGACTTTGCTGCCGAACCAAGGAGTCTAAGACTTGGAATTTGTACAGATGGGATGAACCCCTTCTCCATTCAAAACACCAATTACAGCACATGGCCAGTGCTGTTAGTGAACTACAACACACCTCCAACATTGTGTATGAAGGCTGAGAATATTATGTTGACTTTGTTGATCCCTGGTCCAACAGCTCCTAGTAATAACATAGATGTTTACTTAGCTCCATTGATAGACGATTTACAAGATTTATGGGCTGAGGATATTGAAGTGTATGACTCATTTGCAAAAGAGAACTTCAAGCTTAGAGCCTTGCTGCTTTGGAGTATCAATGACTATCCGGCCTTAGGGACATTGTCTGGTTGTAAAGTGAAGGGGAAACAAGCTTGCAATGTCTGTGGAAAGGATACACCTTATAGGTGGCTTAAGTTTAGCCGTAAGTATGTCTACATGGGAAATAGAAAGAGACTACCGCCTGGCCATGCTTATAGATATAAAAAAGGTTGGGTTGACAACACTGTCGAGGATGGGAATGCCAATAGGATACAAACTGGTGCTGAAATATATGAGACACTAGAAGGCTTTAGGAATGATTTTGGAAGACCTCTAGAAAAGGAAAGTAAAAGAAAAAGAAAAGATTTGGAAGAAGATGAAATGGTTCAAGATGAAGAGTGTGAAGAATCAAATGATTTATGGCGGTGGAAGAAGAGATCAATGTTCTTTGAACTACCCTACTGGAAGGTAAAGTAGAGTAGCTGAAATATATTCTCAGGTTATTGTATGCGAACATGCCTAACAGTTTTTGCTTCATGTGTTAGGATATGCATGTGCGTCACAACATTGACGTGATGCACGTTGAGAAGAATGTGTTGGATGCTATATTGTCTCTCTTGATGCAAAGTGACAAGTCCAAAGATGGGTTGAAAGCAAGAAAAGACTTAGAAGATATGGGAATCAGAAAACACTTGCACACAGAGGTTAGAGGAAAGAAAACATATTTACCTCCAGCAGCCTATTGGTTATCCAAGAAAGAGAAGACAATTTTTTGCCAAAAGTTATCTAAGTTTAGAGGTCCAGATGGTTATTGTGGTAATATTGCTAATAGTGTTTCAGTTAACCCTCCTAATATAGGTAGTTTGAAGTCGCACAATCATCACGTGCTGGTACAGAACCTATTACCAGCTGCATTAAGAGGATTGTTACATAGAGGACCTAAGATTGCGATAAACAGATTATGCAATTACTTCAACAGATTGTGTCAGCGTGTCATTGACCCGGAAAGACTTGTATCAATGGAGACTGAGCTTGTTGAAACAATTTGTCAACTGGAGCGATTCTTCCCTCCAGCTCTTTTTGATATCATGTTCCACCTTCCAATACATCTATCAAAAGAGGCACGTTTGGGAGGACCAGTTCACTTCCGCTGGATGTATCCCTTTGAAAGGTTTGATGTACTCAATTGCTTCAGTAGATGTATCTCCTGCAATGATGTTTGACTAATAATTTTATTTCTTTACTGAATTTTAGGTACATGAAAAAACTAAAGGCTTATGTTAAGAATAATGCAAGGCCAGAAGCATGTATGGCTGAGGGGTATTTATCTGGAGAATGCATTGCATTTTGTTTGGAATTCCTTCAAGATTCAGTACCAGTTCAAGAAACGGTTAATCGTAATGAAGATGTTGACGATGATAGAATGGTGGTTCAAGGTCGACCTCTGCAGAAGGGTAAAGAGGTTATCCTTTCGGAAAAAGATAGAGACATTGCACATCACTATGTGCTAATGAACATGGCATATATGGATCTTTATGTTGAGTATGTTTCCCTCTTATTTTGAACTCATTATTATCAGATTTTCAATTTCGTAACTGTTGTTTATTGTTAAATCAGGTTGCATTTGGAAGAATTACAAGCTAATGATGCCTGATGTGCTAGAAATGAAACATTGTTGTGGAAAAACCATACTGAGCAGTTTGCACAATGGATTAAAAAAAAGGTTAACATCTTGATTGGTTTTATTGGTTATTATTTTAGTAATTGTATAGTTTGTTATATGATGATCATTTTCTGATTTTAGTTTAGTAAATTAATTGCTTGTTTGCTTGGTGCTCATGTTCATCTTTTTAGAATAGTAATTACACAGATTGTTTGATTGCTTAATGTACTGAAACTTGTGTATTTCCTGCATTAGATTCATTCAGACTCACCAGAAAGTCATTCTAAGGAGATAAGGTGGTTGGCATTTGGACTAAGAAATGTTGCTTTAGCACATAGAGGATTTATCATCAATGGGCAGAGATTTCATACAGATGCGGTGAAGCGGAAGACACAAAACAGTGGAGTCACTTATGAAGCATTTAGCATGTGTAGATCAAGTGCTCGAGATACAAATCAAGTAGCTGATATGCTTACATATTATGGAGTGATAAAGGAGATTCTACTAATGGACTACCACATGCTCAAAGTACCACTGTTTAGATGCAATTGGGCCAACGCAGGGAATGGTGTGAAGGAAGAAGATGGCTTCACTCTTGTAAACCTTCATATGAACCAAGCAACATATCTGAAAGATCCATTCATTTTACCTTCTCAAGCGAAACAAGTTTTCTACTCTAGGGAAGATGATTCTTCAAATTGGTATGTTGTTATGAGAGCACCACCTAGAGGTTATCATGAGTTGGAAACCGAGGAGGATTTAGGCGTTGCGCCTTTGCCTGTCCAAGAAGTGGATGATCTGGATGGTCAAGCTTCAGATGATGATAGTGTTTATGTTAGGGATGATTGTAATGGGTTGTTAGTGGTAGATTGATATGTTTTTGTTAGGTTGAGAGTTTTTGTTTTTTTTTGTAAACATGGAAATGTTTTATGGTGAAATTATTATGAATTAATTGTTTTTAATATTATTATTACAATTATTCCAGAAATATATTCAAATTTTAAAAAAAAAATTAATTTGTAATTATGCCGTCTCCAACAACACATATTCAATCTCAAATGTGTTAAGTTCTATCGTCGTAAGTTTGGCCGCTTTCACAATTCTACCGTGCAATGCAAGCTCAACCAGAAGCACCAGTTTTCGCGCGCTCGATCCAACAACATAATCTTTCCTATGACTGTTAAACCTCTCTGCAATTTTTTCAATAAGTGCATCGATCATAGGTAGTAAATGATACTCTCTGGTCTTCTTGAAAATTGCATTCATAGACTCTGCATAATTAGAGGTGTTTATGTTGTACCTTGCTCCGGGAAAATAACACCTTGCCCATTTCTTCACATCTACACTTTTGTCAATATATGCAGCTGCTTGAGGATACCTATTAAAATCGTCATATTTTCTTAGGAAATCAGCCTCAGAGTATACCGAGCAATTTCCCTGAATTTTTTTCCAACTTCATCTTTGCTCACGTGGGAAACTGATCCTTTCAGATTTTGGGACATATGGTAGATGCAATAACCATGTTCCGAGAGAGGGTACACCTGAGCAATTCACTTGACGATACTTGCATTTCTGTCAGTAGTAAACACCAACTCACGACTATCCGGTATAACGGTTTTCAGCGTATTGAAAAACCACATCCAACTTTCATCCTTTTCACCATCAACTATAGCAAAGGCAATGGGATAGTGGTGATGGTTCAGATCTTGCGTTGTGGCAAAAATTAGAACACCTCCATATACATTCTTATGAAAGTTGAATCAACAATGAGCACTCTCCTCATGGCTACAAACCCTTCGATGGAAGCTCCCAAAGCCACAAATAAATACATGAACCTTTTTTGTTCATCCAAAACCAAACTTGTTTTTGTTCCATGATTCACCTTCTTCAACGTATGCAAATAAGAATGCAACATCTTGAGACCATCATCTGGACTACCACGGATATCAGAAACATCTAGGTTTTTCCCTCTAAAAGCCGTAGAGTACGACACTTCCACACCGGCTCTTCCTTGGACAAGCTTCACAATAGTTTTAGGACATGGAATATCGAAGCTACCGGGATAGTCTTCGTTTAAGATGCTTGCAACTAACCGTGGTGTACCTTTCCTCTTGTTACTTATACCACTTGAACTTGTCCGAGAGCATGAATGCATCTTCTTGTATGTTCTAACCGAGAAAATGGTTGACTTCGTAACATTTGTAGCTCTCAACTGCCATTTACAACCTTGCTTCACTTCACGGCATTTCACCACATATCGAGTTGTATCTGAATTGGCTAATGAAATCCCAAAACAATTCTCATTTGCGGCTCTATCAACCAAATACTTCACATCTTCTTTGCATTTAAATTCTTGACCTGTTTCCAAACCCAAACCATCTTTCTATTCATCTAAACGCTTTATCTCTTCCACAACCCGGGGAAGCTCAACTGATTCCACAACCCGGGGAAGCTCAACTGATTCAACCATATCAGAATCATGCATATTATCATGTCGTACAATATCAACATTCTCCAACAACTCAGTCGGCTCATGAGGTTGTTCTGCTGATTCCTCGCCAGTAACAGGAGTAGCATCAACAGAATTAATTACCCCAATATCATCCCGAGCACTAGAAATGAGCTCACCATAATTCCCACCATCTCGTTTTCCCCTCTCTACTCTTAAAAGTTGCTCGGTGGTCGGAAATATTTCCAAATCTGTGACAACCTCTACATGCAAAACACTTCTTCGTTGCTCTTTATCCACAGAAGTTAGATACACATAAACATCCTCGTCATCAAAAATATACGACTGCCTTTGAGGTTTCACTACCAATGGAATATAACTCAAATTCAGCCTCCTCGTAGAATTATAGACTGGAATCTTTCTGCGTATCCTATCGAGTAACAACGAATACGTTATCTCCTCCAAAGATGATGTCTTAAACGATAAGCTTTTCTTTGATTGGTTGATTTAATTGTATTTATTTTATCTTGTTTATTATTTCATTAAGGGCAAAACGGGAATATCAATAAAATGAGAAGAGTAAGGAGTATGATAGATTACGTGAGAGTATGCGAAAATTTGACTTTGAGTTGAAGGAGCATCTGAATATTTGATCCAATAAGGAGTATGATAGATTACATGAGAGTATGGCAAAATTTTACTTTGAGTCAAGGAGCATCTGAGAATTTGATCCCTAATTATTACACATAAAGTTACTATTCAAAATATATTCACTATTTTACTAGATCGAATAAGAATTGGATTCTATTTCGAAATGAAATGCAAGCCGTGATTTAGGCATGTGCGTTCGGGTACCTGTTCGGGTTCGGTTCGGGTCTTTCGGGTTTTCGGATTTTCGGGTCTAGACATATAAGACCCATTCGGTTATTTTATAATTTTGGTTCGGGTTCGGTTCGGTTCGGGTTCGGATACCCATATAATCATTAAAAAAAAAAAATTGGTCAATTTGAACAAAAAAAATGTTAAATTAAAAAAATATAGCAAGAAATTTTGTATATTTCTTTTATTTTGGACATTTTAGCTATTTTGGTCTAAAACTAACAAATATATTTGTGTTTGTAATTATAATTTTAGATAATTTTGTTATATTAAGTCTAAATATAATTAATATTTTGGATATATAATTGTAGTTCGGATATTTCGGGTACCCATTCGGTTCTCGATTCGGGTCGGGTTCGGTTCCGGTTCTTCGGGTATAAAGGTTTAGGACCCATTCGGGTATTTTGTCGGTTCGGATTCGGGTTCGGTTCCTCATTTTCAGTTCGGATTCGGTTCGGTATTTCGATTCCGAATTTTTTGCCCAGGCCTACCGTGATTAATACGAATCTCGATCCAAGGCTTATAGAAATTATTGAGTGACCACCCCTAAGCAAGCTAGCAACCCTCTTTATTCCGTTCTCACTAAAGAAAGATTGACGTCACTCAAGCAAACGTCACGAGGCTCCCATAAGCAAATGAAAAAGGCCAAGTGGATAAGTTCATCCCATGTCTCTCTTCCTTCTCATTTCCTCATATCTTCCTCTCCCTCCACAAAAAAACCAAGAAAAATAAAAAAAATTTCCTTACTACAAGTTTCTTCTCTCCATTATATCTACATACACACACTTCTCTTCCCTCTAATCATACAACACACACCAATAGAGAGAAAACAAAATAAAAACCTCAGATTCACCAAAATGGATATTGCTAGTGCTAACAAAGCAATAAAGCTAAAAGCTATGGACCAACTCCTTCAAGGCCACGAGTATACCACTAAGCTTCAGCAACTTCTCTCTCAACACGGGCCGGGTCTGGGTCCAGCGGAGGATCTGGTGGTTAAAATCTTGGAGACTTTCAATGACACAATCTCTACTCTTGGTTCCTTCGAACCTATGTCATCCTCCTCTTTCATATCCACCGTCGAAGGCTCTCAAAATGCTTCTTGTGACAACGACGGGAAGTTTGATGATTCCGGTGATAGTCAGAAGAGACTGGGACCCGTAAAGGGTAAAAGAGGATGCTACAAAAGAAAGTAAGTTTTACCTTCTCTCGTTACTCTTTTTTTTTTTAAATTAGTTACCATAGCGATAAAGAATATTATATAACCCATTGTTTTTATTTTGTTTATGTGGATCATACAATATAAATTAACATTTGAACCCAAAAAAACAATATATATATATAACCGATTTGGATTCATATTATAATAAAGAATGCGATCATTTAGGATCTAGTGTTGTGGTTAGTCCATAAATAGACAAGACATTTATAGCTTTGGTTGCAAGACTAATAATTACATAAAACGCCAAATGTTTTTATTTATAAATTTACAATATTGTGAGCAGGAAGAGATCGGAGACGTGGACTGTAGAGTCGACCGTTCTTGAGGACGCATTTTCTTGGAGGAAATATGGACAAAAGCATATTCTTAATGCCAAATTCCCAAGGTTATTTTTTACCCATATATTCATTTACATACTAATATTCATATCATCATATGTGACATGTTGCTGGGGCATTATTATACATGGACCGCATTTATATCTACCAATTATGTTGTCTGGAATTAATTGGTTGTGTGGAATAGACATTTCGTCTAAAAATTTATTTTTTTTCATTAATGTTTTGCAGAAGTTACTTTAGGTGTACACACAAATACACTCAAGGGTGTAAGGCAACAAAGCAAGTGCAGAAGCTAGAGCTTGAACCCAAGATGTTCAACATCACATACACTGGAAACCACACGTGCAACACCAACGAAATAACACCCAATAAGATCAAGCCTTGTACTGATCATCATGATGAGATTATCATGGATTCTGAAGAGCTCAAGAGTCCTCCTAGTTTGACGACAACCTCGATGAAGGAAGAGGAATATAATCATCAACATCATGGTTCGTCCACGGAGAGTGACTTGCAATTAGTGTGGCAAGAAATATTGGAGTTTGAAGAGGAACATCATCATCATCATCATGAGGCTATTTATGGTAGTAGTGCATCTATCAATGGTTTGGATTCCACGGATCTTTGGAGCTGGCAGCGACAATGATTGCAGCTCTCTTACTTTGAACCATGTTTGAATCTAGCTTTATTTTACATTACTATAGTATGGAACATATATATTGTCCTCTTCTTAAATCAGTGTATGTACTGTATATTGTAGAGTATTGTAATATTATACTCTTTTGGATTAATTGTATAATATCTATCCTCTTATATTCTCATCTCTTTAATTAATTTCCCTATTCCTAGTCCTTGTCACTGAACTGTAGTCGTTCGTATTATTCAGAAAGTACCCGAATGTACTCACTAGAGGTATTTTACTCAATGTTACTCTCTAATTAGTGCATCAATAAAAAATATTTGATCGTTATATATGATCATAAGTACATATATACAAAGTATATGTATGTAAATAATCATGGAGCTTTAATTTACTTATATAAATATAAAGCTTTGCTGATTTAGTTATGATGTTTGATTGCTAAAGAGAGGCTAGGAAACATGATAAATGCATATATATATATATATATTCGACTATGTTTACTTATGGTCATGGTCAGGACAAAGATGAATGAAAACGAAGAGCTACGATTGGGCTTAAAGATTAGTATTAAATAAACTAGATTTAAATATGTACGTAGCTATAAGATGAAATTCTTTTTTTAGATTTAAACTACACCTACACCCCAAGTGGAGGTGTAGTGTATGGATAGACTCTCTCTCCGGATATTCAAATGGACCGAAAATAATGGGTTCATATCCATGTGGATGTCCAAAGAAATATGTTTTAGTTTCGCATAGCAGGTGGATGAAACGTGTTAGCGTCTCAAGTCTCTCTCCTTACCACTTCGCCAAAAGCCCTTGGACAAAACCCATTGTTATATAATATGCCAAACAACATAGTGCCATCTAAATCGTTTATTAACTTGCTCTTCTCTTAATAATGTCTTTTATAAATGTAAAAATAAAGGATATCAAAACGTCTTTTTCTTTGCATAACAATAAATTGTCTAACCATCTTGCATAAACTATAGCCATCCACGCATATGAATTAGAAAGAGACTATCATACTAAATCTACCAACCATGATTTCTCTCAAAGAAAATTTTGTTGATTTCAAGATGGATGAAAATAGGTCAATAGAAGAGAATTTGGACACTTTTATGAAGCTTGTAGCTGATCTAGCAAGTTTCAAGATCATCGCGAGTGCTGAAGATCACGAAATAGAACTTCCGATGATTTTTCACCATAGTATGAACCTATCCTTTCACTTTCTCAAATATGGTACATGGAAAGAGACGTTGATTGTAAATGAGGTAACAACATCTGCTTTTGCTAAAGAGTTAGATTTGAAACCCAAACGGGCTTCGCACAGATCAAAACAGAAATGAAAAGGGTTGTATCGTGTTATGATAGTCTACCTCTTATCCTGTTTGAAGGAAAAATAAGCAGAACAAAAGAAGAGATAACAATTGAAACAGGTCTATGTCAGGACTTAGGTATGGAATTAAAACTTGCTGGAATTGTGAAAATTAAAGTCATTGAAAAAGAGACTATCTAGAAAGAAAAAGCATGATCAAAACCAGATGACGTCAAATTCATCAAATATATATAGCTATTACGTTATCATGCATAACATATAGCATTGATAGCTGTCATTCATCAAAATACTCAGAAAATGGGTACTAGACTCATGGTGTACGTTTCATGTAACACTAAACATCCAGTGTAACAATATATCAATACCAATCAATGCGGATGTTCCCAGTCCCAGATGCTAGAGCTTGATCGCCATGAGTTTGTCCAATGTTAGGACTTGGTTCAACTGCTGGAAGTTGGGGTAGAAGTAAACAGTTTCCTGCTCATGTCCAATCATTAAAAGACTTTTTTATACATATGGTTTCGTTTTTTCTCCTTCATCTAGTTTATTATTAATCGATTTGACATGCATAAACATGATGCAAATAACATATTACTCGGTAGCCAATTTACACAATGCATAAGCCTAACTCGATAAAACATAATTGAAAGAAAACTTTGAACCTTCTAAAATTTAAAGTTAATTATTTGAACACAATGCATAAGCCTAACTCGGTAAACCCGTGTGTTTGTATCACGTGTCCCCATCGCCGCCGCTCCCAAGAAGAAGACTACGGTAGTTAAAGTAGTGTTCGCCAGCGGAGTCCATGTTGCCGAACATAGTTTCGGCCATGTTAACGACGGCGGGGTCATAATGAGCGTTGGCGGCTGTTGATGAGATAGGGGGAGTGATGAAGAAGTGACACGTGTGTGAACTACGGTAAGTGACGCGGAACGTGTAAGGATCTTCGTCGAGCCGTTGCACTTGCTTCTTCGCCGGACACTTGTATAGTTTCTGGTGGGTGCACCTATAGTACGCCCTAAATTTTCATTTTATATTGGTTAAACATATTTATAAATTTTTGTTAAAAAGAAATCAAACTAAACGAAATGTCCGCCCTCGTACGAACTACCAATCTTGACGTCTTAGAAAATGTGTATTTTTCGTTAGTTAACTAACAAAACGGTCCAAGTGTCCCTAGCTCCATGTTGGACCTTGATTTAGGTCTGGGCCCTTCGGGTACCGTTCGGGTTCGGTTCGGATTTTTTGGATTTTCGGGTTCATGCATATAAGACCCATTCGAATATTTTATAATTTCGGTTTGGTTCGGTTTGGGTCCGGATACCCATAAAATCATAAAACAAAGAATAAAAATTGGTTAATTTGAACAATTTTTTTGTTAAATTAAAACAAATATAGCAAGAAATTTCGTATATTTCGTTTATTTTGGATATTTTAGCTATTTTGGTCTAAAACTAATCAATATATTTGAGTTTGTAATTATAATTTTAGATAATTTTGTTAAATTAAGTCTAAATATAATTAATATTTTGGATATATAATTGTAGTTCGGATATTTTGGATATCCATTTAGTTCTCGGTTCAAGTCGGGTTCGGTTCCGATTCTTCGGATATAAAAGTTTAAGACCCATTCAGGTATTTTGTCGGTTCGGGTTCGATTCCTCTTTTTCAATTCGGATTCGGTTCGGTATTTCGGTTCCGGTTTTTTTTGCCCCTGCCTACCTTGATTAATGACAAAGATGGATTCAAAACTTTACTAAAAACATTTCCAATATATAAAAATAAACGAATGTGCTATTAGTCTATTACGTAAACCACGATTCATTTTTTAATTAATGAATTACCGAGGAAATCTAGAACCGATAATTTCCTTCTGGCCATATTTACGCCAAGTGTAATTGTCGTCCGGCGGAGTGTCCATGTTCCCCATCCTCACCGCCGCCGCCACCAGTACCATTTCTTCTTCTCCATCCTTCTTCCTATATATACATACACATTGCATAACATATATGATATGATATATACCTCATTATTCACATGTCCATGACCATGCATATATAATTGATATATGTCTATACGTATATACAACATAGACTTATTCCGTAAGCATCATATATAATATACGAACGGTAACGAACCGTACATAAAAAAGTATAAATTAAAATTCATATGCTCTTTTTTGCTCTGCTGCGTACCGGGTACCCACTCCAAGTCTTAGAATGTTCTATATGTTTCTTAAATTACAACGTAAAAAAAAAAAAAAAAAAATCGGAGCCATAATCTTTTACGTACCTTTTTCGAGGCTTTGGAGTCGAGTATGCACAACTTGGACGGGAATCCAGACTCTTCATGGCTTGCATCACTCCCTGCCTTAATTTGTAGTCCTCCATCAGACCCGGTTCAATCTGCTGCATCATCTTCTGGTCCAAACCGCTAGTTGGCGTCTCCGAATAGAGTGGAGATCGAACCGAGAGAAGTCGATAGATATTCTGGCGAATCTTGTGCTGATAAACTGAACTCAAGCTCCTTAACCAGATTGATTCCGTTGAAGATCATTGACATGATCTCCTCCATCGTTTGATTATAATTAAATTTTTGTAGTTCGGCCCCTAGGGCAAATCGCATTAATAGCACAAAAAACATGACTTGTCAAAAATATAGCACCAAGGAAGAAAAATCATAAAAATAGCACAAAAACATGTTTTGTCACTAAATTAGCCCTAACCCTAAATCTTAAATGCTAAACCCTAAACCCTAAATACTAAACCCTAACCTTGAATAATAAACCCTAAACCCTAAATACTAAACCCTAAACCCTAAATAATTAACCCTAAACCCTAAATTATATAATGCTATAAAAGTCTTTGTAATTAAAATAATGCTAAAAATGTGAATTATTTTCCTTGGTGCTATATTTATGATAAAGTATGTTTTTTGTGCTATTTTATGATTTTTTTCTTTTATATATTTATTTTCGTATATATGCGTAACACCTTTTATTACCTAAACTAGGTTTTGCTCTGCCTCGTGGTCTCTGATATGTTTGTGTATACATCTACATATATAGAAACTAGGGACGCACACACATATTATTGAGAGAGAGGGGCCACATAGATAATGTTTAGATTCTATGTCGATTCCAATATCTACGTTGGAAAAATCAAAGATTGTAAAATATATTCGAATGCGACGTACGTAATACAATCTGCAATCACAAAATTTAAATTCGTCTAAGTTTTTGTGTGTGTGTTGACATATTGGCAAAATTTTAGATTAAACTAAACGTTTGTCCATGACAAACACTTTTCGCTAATTAATTTTCTAGATAGTCGATCGATGTGATAAGAATATGATAAGCTATAGCCTATAAGAAGTTGTTTTAAGATGGTGCACTGAATGTGTATGTTTCTTACCGTCCGACAATTTATTAAACCTTTTTGGAGGGGTAAGTTTTTCTTATTAACGCGGTAAGAAGAAGAAGAGTCACATTGACTAAGTCATGGTCTTCTTCAATTTCCACAGACATACTGTATAAGTGTTCATTTTTTCAACGTTAAACAGTCGTTTATGGAAGTCTAGATATGGATTTGGGATTTCAATGTTGAAATAATTGCGTACACAAATCAATGTTTAAAATCTTTTGAAATGTATTATTTTACATAAAATGTCACAGTGTTAATGCCTTGTATAGAATATGAGTATATTTTACGGGGGAAAACCCTCATTTGATGTAAGATTAGGTCCAGGAAGTACAGAGTGGATTATCTACTATGAAGATTGTAAATCAGGTCAAAGGGGAAATAATATGTCTATATGTTAAAATCTTTTGATGAATTAAATTGGTCAGACCTTTAAATTCTCTGTCTACTGTTTCGTTGAATTCTAGACGTTTCTTGTGGTCTAAGATTCCTCATAAAATTAATTAACTCAGAGAGTTCTTATTGTTTCTTATTTTTAAGTTCACAAATCTATAAAAGAACTGGGAGTGTTTTGAAATACCCAAGATCGGTATTCATCATTGTTTAGGAACATGATCTTTAATATTCTTTCCGTTTCATATTAAGTGTCATTTTAAAACTAAATTTTTGTTTCATAATAAGTGTTGTTTTACATTTCAATGTAAATTTTTAAATACATTGTCAATTTTATCTTTATTTTTTAGTTTATTAATAAGTGTGATCACATTATATAGTGTAATTAATTAAAGGTAAAACAGAAAATTTGATTATTTTCTTAACATGTGTGAAAAATGATAGAACGATACTCTTTGTAAAACGGAGGATGTATGATTTTATACTGCTTATATTTTAAAGAAACAAGTTGTGTATTATTTTTGTTCTTGGGATTGATTCTCTCTGGAAACCGGTAAGAAACTTGTGTTTACTTTTATGTCAGTGACAGTACTTTCGAGATCTTGTATAGGATGGTAATGAAAATCTAAACATTAATTTTTTTTTCCATTTGTATGGTTTTTCTAATCGTGGAAATAATTATGAAGATGCAAAATCTAATCATTTTTTTTCCTTTCAAAATGGATCACAAATCTGAATCATAATCTCGGATACCATGCCCCACGATTCTTTTTTTTCTTTTTTTTTTTGAATTTTAAAATATGGGATTGTTGGATGTATTTTACTTGACTTGAAAAACTTCAGAATTTAATTCATGATCTTTGACCAATATGTTACTGCCATTGCCCTTGGAGTTGTTTTTTTTTTATGTCAAGCCCTTCGGAGTTGTATCTTCATCATTCCTCTCGTAATCAGGATTGTTATTCTTGGAGAGTAGCAGGCTCTAGAAGAACTTACTTCTCAACAAAGATCACTTGGGACTTCATGAGACCTTCTGGTTCCATGGACTAAAAATGTCTGGTTTAAGCATGTGATTCCTAAACATGCTTTCAACTTTTGGGTTACTAATCATGAGAGGTTGCCAACTAGAGCCAGACTTGTCTCTTTGGGATACAAATGTTCATATATCTTGTTGTCTTTGTCTGCCTCAGCCAAAAACAAGAGATGAGCTCCTTTTTCATTGTGGTTTCAAGAACCATGTTTGGCGACTTGTTCTCTCTCGTTTAGGATTACCGAACTTGCTCTTTATAGATTGGCAGAACTTTATGGTTTGAACTAAGTCGGGCGTCTCAGATACTTTGAAGATTCTATTGGAGTCCTGCTCTTACTCATTGTTTCATCATTTTTTTTGCAGCTTCTTTTAAAGCTTTGTAATTATACTCTTGTTCCATTTTGGAAATATATTTCCATTTAACAGAAAAAGTTGACTTGCCTTTCTATATAACACCATAACATATGCAGACAGCCGTTGTAATGTTTTGGTAAACCGATTTGTTAAAACGATAAATAGACTACATAAGACAGACATTTGAAGAGAAGTGATCATAACCAAAACATTGTTTCACAATCTGTTGAGGGCCACGTGACATAAGATTGGTTTATACACTTCTTCACCATGAGTCCATAATCTATCCATTGCTAATGAGAGAACCTTTACGGAATTATTCACATAGCTTTTGTGATTTGCTAAACCTTGTTTCATTTGCTTATGGGTTTGAATAATCAGCTGAGCCCATGAACATCATCTCCTAGTTTGGCCTTTAATGCGCTTGAATAATCAGCTGAGCCCATGGTCCTAAGTGCCAATACAGTTATGACAGGTGAAGTTTCCAGGTAAGAAAATAAATGTGGAAATAAATACCATAAAACGAACAAAGAGTAAATAATAGAGATGGGAAAGTGTAAGAACAGAAAATGTGAATTTTCTTTAGGTCCTGCTCACACTGCCCAAAAAATTCCTTCAGTTTGACCCCAAACTTTTAATTTAAAAATAGAGTCCACCTTGTTAAAATTGTTAAATAAAAACAAATAGTAAATTCCAAAATCTCCATGAATGGTTGTTTTCTTCTCTCCATGGGGAAAAGAGTTTAATTTTTCATTTTTCAATCTTCTTTAAATAAATATTTGTACTGTCAAAAGGAATATTAAAATTGAAACATGGGCATGGAGATAGACCGGAGTCTGATAAAATGTTTTGACGCGGACCAAATCTCACACGAGAAAAGAGAGAAGACACCAATAAAATAATTCCAAGTGCATACTTACCGGATTATATTGTTTTTTATATTACTACTGTTGTATTATTTGGTTTTTAAACTGTTTTATTTTGTGGCAGTAAGTGTTTGATACTTAGTTATTCAACTGCATTTCTTTCTCTGTAAAAAAGTTCACATAATGGATGATTCTTTGCACAAACAGAAGATCCAAAATTCACATGATCATAACTGTTGCTCCTCCTCCAAGTCAACCCCCCCCCCCTTAAATTGGTTTATGATCCAATCTAATTTATTAAAACAGGAAGGTTTGCCATGGTACATAAATGTTGTTCCTGGAATTTGCCCTTGATATTATTAGGATTTGTAACCTTCATTAAGGGTAATTAGGGAATATAACATTATCTCTACAATCCATGTTTCCAAACAAGACAATTATTAAACATGTAGCCAAACAACCAAAATCTAATGGGTCCCACTTTTCTAATTAATTAAAATCAAAACAAATTAATTGATAAATATAATGAATAATTTATACATCAACTATTATATATAAATTAAGATTCTCTAATTTATGATTTAATTCAAAATATATTTATAATATATTTTAATATCTTTTTATTTTGTTTCAAATATATATATATATATATACATATTACGATTGATGTTTTTACGATTGTACTTTTTAGCAGGTTTTTCCATCAAACTGAAAAATATTTAATTAATTAAACGGGTTGAAAAAATAATTAGCCAATCTCGATTATAAATTTTCTAAACAAAAATTCGCATATAGTAAATAATTTCAGCTGATATATTTTAAAATTAATAAAATATTAAAATGATTTCATACTTATATTATTCAAATATTTGAAGCGTCAAATTATGCTTTATGTTTGAATGAAGTTTTTAACGGATAGTTCCATCAAATTTCCAAATTATATATACGACTACAACATGTATTTTATAAAATAATATTTTAGATAAATAAAATAAAAATTAAACATATATCACATAACTTTTACAATAGTTGTTTTCACATATATATATTTTTTCCAAACTATGATCTTACGATACAACACATATTAAAATATATAATGCGAAATCGTTATTTTAATCTCTTAATCTTTACGATATATCTCCTCCAAATAACACATAATTCATTTAAAAAAAAAACTAAATTGCTAACTCACTGTTTTTAATGTTGTTTAAACAATTATAATCAAAATTAGATTACATAATTAAAAATCTAAACTACTATTAACAAAATGAATAAAAAGTAAAATTTGTAAAGAAAATTAAACCCGCACTTTCTAAGTGCGGGTCAAAATCTAGTTTGTTTTAAACCATGATTTAGTTTTTATCTACCCGTTTACATTGTACAATTGCAAATATATAAATGATATAATATGGTTGCCATTATTAATGTAACAACTAACAAGAGATTTGTAACACCACAAAATATTTGTTTTCATGTCACCATCCACACCAACTTACATTAATGTTCTTTCTTCAGAAACAAAAACAGAAATTGAAACTTAAAAAAAATATTGTGACCAATTTACCACTGTCTCTTTCTGCATATTACCCAAAATGCCCACTCTCTGCATGAGAATAACAGACCACAACCACATTCCAAACTTTTTTCCATTTTATGTGAAAGATTATCTTTAGCTAATTGAAAAATGCCAGAGCATGTTAAAACCCATTATAGAAAGTGGATAATTTAGTATGTTTTGTTTGGTTCCTATCTTTATGAGTTGGCCAATCATTATTCATTTTCCCACTAAGAAAAATACTAGAAAAGGCTACAGAAATTACTAAAGAAAATGATAATTCCACGTGGATGCCCAGTCATATTGATAAACCCAACAATATTAGTCCACGTGTCATTTAGAATTAATGAGTCCACCCACCTTCCTCGTCCTTCTCATTTGGGACCCACTCTCTTCTTTCCAGCCCCGTTGATAAAGGCAGCGGCTTTTAATGAGGACTCAGCCTTCCCTTTACCTTTCACTGTGCTTTCCTTTGTTGTTTATTGCTTCTTTTTCTCTCCGCAAATTCACTGTTCTTCAACAAAGCTACAAAACGTACAAGAACAAGCTCGTGTTTCACTCCCCTTTTCTTCGGTGGATTCTCGCCTGAGCTACATTATTCTTCGCCGGAGAGAGTACTTTTTACCAGGTAAATAATTCCTCATTGAGCTTTTTTCATTCCCAGATCGCAAGCTCGTTTTCTTCTTCTATAAATTGTTGATTTTACTCTATATTAGCTCTTGTTAACTTCAAACCATATGCTCGAGTGTTCAGAATTTATATGAATTTTAGAGGTCAATTAAGTTACTTCGTATTTCAGATATCTTTTCATTTCCCTGATTCTCCTTCTTGCTTTTGTTGGTTTGAAAATGTAGCCGTTGTGCCGGGCTTTTGTTCTCTTCTTGTGCTCAATCTCACACTAGAAAGCAAACCAAGAACTTTTTTTTTGTTTCATCTGTACGGTTGTTTCTTCTTTCGTTCATCAATTGCTTTTTCTTTCTAATTTCAGCTGAAGAGAGATACCCAAAAATGGAGTTCTTCCGCAACTAAAATCTATACAACAGACAAGTGGGTCGTGTAAAGATGTATAAAGCTCTGATTTTTACAATCCTGTTGTTGTCGGTGGTGGCTTCTCTACCTCCGGTGAGATCTCTAGACCCATCATTAAACGACGACGTATTGGGTCTCATTGTATTCAAGTCCGACTTGCAAGATCCGGAGCAAAAGCTTACGTCTTGGAACGAAGATGACTATAGTCCTTGTAGCTGGAATGGAGTCAAATGCCATCCGAGAACGAATCGAGTCACTGAGCTAAACCTAGATGGGTTCTCTCTCTCTGGTCGAATGGGCCGTGGATTACTCCAGCTTCAGTTTCTTCACAAGCTATCTCTTTCCAACAACAATTTCACTGGAATCATCAACCCTAATTTGCTGCTGAGCCTCGTTAACCTTAAAGTTCTCGACTTGAGCAGCAATGGGTTGTCTGGTTCGATTCCTGATGGGTTTTTCCGGCAATGTGGGTCGTTAAGAACTTTCTCTCTGGCGAAGAATAAACTAACGGGGAAGATACCGGTTAGTATAAGCTCATGTTCATCTCTTGCTTCTTTGAACTTGTCTTCAAATCGTTTTTCTGGTTCTATTCCTTTGGGGATTTGGTCTTTGAACACTCTTAGATCGCTTGATTTGTCGAGGAATGAGTTAGAGGGAGAGTTTGGGGAAAAGATAGACAGATTGAACAACCTGAGAGCGCTTGATTTGAGTAGAAACCGGTTATCTGGTTCTATTCCTAGCGAGATTGGGAGCTGTATGCTGCTGAAGACTATTGATCTTAGTGAAAATTCTCTGTCAGGGAACTTACCAGATACATTCCAGCAGCTCAGTTTGTGTTATCATCTCAACTTGGGAAAGAATTTGCTAGAAGGTGAAGCTCCAAAGTGGATTGGAGAAATGAGGAGTCTTGAGACTTTGGATCTTTCCATGAATAAGTTCTCAGGGCAGGTTCCAAACTCCATAGGCAACCTTCTTGCATTAAAAGTTCTGAACTTTTCTGGGAACAGGCTTATTGGTAGCTTGCCTGACTCAACAGCCAACTGTATCAACCTCTTGGCCTTAGATTTTAGTGGGAATTCACTGACTGGTGAGCTTCCCGTTTGGATATTTCAAGATGGTTCTCTTGAAGTCTCTGCATTGAAGAATGATAATTCCACTGGAGGTATTAAGAAGATTCAGGTGTTGGATTTATCAAGCAATTCCTTCTCCGGTGAGATTGGAGCTGGTTTAGGAGATCTTAAAGACTTGCAGGGTGTGAATCTGTCAAGAAACTCTCTTACTGGGCCTATCCCCAGTACCATTGGGGACCTGAAGCATTTGAGCGTCCTAGATTTGAGTCACAATCAGCTTAATGGAACGGTTCCTCGAGAAACCGGTGGAGCTGTTTCTTTGGAAGAGTTGAGACTTGAAAACAACATGTTAGAGGGAAATATCCCATCTTCCATCAAGAATTGCAGTTCCCTTCAGTCTTTAATTCTGTCACATAACAAGTTGAGAGGCTCAATTCCACCTGAAATGGCAAAACTTACAAACCTCCAAGAAGTGGACTTATCGTTCAATGATCTGAGCGGAATGCTTCCTAAACAGTTGGCTAATCTCGGTTATCTTCATACCTTCAACATATCTCATAACCATCTCATTGGAGAACTACCTGCAGGTGTATTCTTCAACGGTATATCCCCCAATTCAGTATCTGGAAACCCGGGAATTTGCGGTTCTGTTGTCAACAGGTCATGTCCTGCTGTTGCTCCTAAACCGATTGTCTTGAATCCTAATGCAACATTCGATACTTATCCGGGTGAAGTAGGGTCTCTTGCTGCTGGTCACAAAAGAATACTCCTTAGTTTATCTTCCTTAATAGCCATTAGTGCTGCTGCAGCCATTGTGGTTGGTGTAATAGCCATCACAGTCCTTAATCTGAGGGTGCGTGCAACAACGGTTACAAGATCAGCTGCACCGCTCACTTTCTCGGGCGGAGATGACTTCAGCCAATCTCCTACAAGTGATAGCAACTCAGGGAAGCTTGTGATGTTCTCTGGTGAACCTGATTTCAGCACGGGAACACATGCTCTACTTAACAAAGACTGTGAGCTCGGTCGAGGCGGGTTTGGAGCAGTGTACAGAACAGTTATCAGAGATGGATATCCTGTGGCTATCAAGAAGCTCACTGTCTCTAGCCTTGTCAAGTCTCAGGAAGAATTCGAGAGAGAGGTCAAGAAACTTGGGAAACTCAGACACACCAATCTGGTTAAACTCGAAGGTTATTACTGGACAGCATCTCTGCAGCTTCTTATCTATGAGTTCCTCTCCGGTGGGAGTTTATACAAACACTTACACGAAGCACCAGGAGGTAGTAATTCACTTTCTTGGAATGATCGGTTCAATGTAATCCTCGGTACAGCAAAATGCTTAGCCTATTTGCATCAATCAAACATCATCCACTACAACATTAAATCGAGCAACGTGTTGCTAGACAGCTCTGGTGAGCCTAAAGTGGGAGATTACGGGTTAGCGAGACTGTTACCAATGCTAGACAGGTACGTACTAAGCAGCAAGATACAGAGTGCTTTGGGATACATGGCTCCAGAGTTTGCTTGCAGGACAGTGAAGATAACAGAGAAATGCGATGTTTATGGATTCGGAGTGTTGGTTCTTGAAGTGGTTACTGGTAAGAAGCCTGTGGAGTATATGGAAGATGATGTTGTGGTTTTGTGTGATGTGGTGAGAGAGGCTCTTGAAGATGGAAGAGCAGATGAATGTATTGATCCGAGGTTGCTAGGAAAGTTTCCGGTTGAAGAAGCGGTTGCAGTGATAAAGCTAGGGCTTATTTGTACTTCTCAGGTTCCATCAAGTAGACCACAGATGGGAGAAGCTGTTAACATATTGAGAGTGATCAGATGTCCTTCAGGAAGCTCAGATGAGTTGGGTTCGAGTTGAAATATATGAAAAGGCTAACATGTTTTTCACTAGTAAGTTTCCGGCGAAGATGAATCCGGTTAGGAAGATCCTTGTTTGTGTTTTGTCTGTAATGTTTGATTTCATTATGTCTGTTAGTTTTATTTCAATGTTTGCAGCTTAATGTTTATTGTTGTTATGACATTTTATTATCGGATTTATCTTCACCGGGTTCTATATTTTGGAACTCTTTTGATGGAATGTTAAATTATTAAGAAGGAAAAAGGCTCTGTAGTCTTTCATTTCTAATTTCATCAACCTGCTATTACCAGTCAGAGTGGAGACTTCTTGTGAGATACGCAAAAACTTAGGGTTTTTGGATTTAGGGTTAGAAAGAAAAAGCAAAGATCAAGAAAATGTGGCTAGGGTTGGTGTGATGATACTGTCTGAATGTAATTAAATTACTAATAAGAAGTGTAAGGGCCTGGCCCAGCCCTTTTAAAAATCTTTCAAAAGAAGGAAGGGAAGCTCAAGCTCAATTCCCAGAAACTCTAGGGTTTCCCTTCCCTCACCTATAAATAGAGTCTCCTCCTCCCTAAAAACTCATCTTCTTCTCTCCCGGCGAAGCCCTGTCGAGTTTGCGAGCCAACCGAGGTGGACAGAATCCCTATTTTCGAGATCTCATCATTCCCTATCACCAGGTAACTCCCGAGATTCCAGATCTGAGTTTTGAACCACCAAAAACACGTTTTCTCCTATAACTCTGAAAATATCCCAAATCCCGAGAAACCGAGCACACCACCGTGACCGCAACGAGACGAAGCCGGAGCCGCCGAGACGAGCCCCACGCGCCGCCGCACGCACCCCCACGCGCCGTCACTCGCTGGAGGAGTCACGGGCGCGTGAGATCCATGCGCGCCGGAGGGTCCACGCGCCGGAGTCCCACGCGCCGCCACCGGAGCCCACGCGCCGCCACCGCCGTCGCCGGAGCCGCCGTCGCCATCGCCGGAGAACCGCCGGAGCGCCGCCGTTGACCGCCGCTGACCGCCGCCGTTGAACGCCGGAGTTGACCGTTGACCGCCAGTTGGGTTCGCCGGTTGGTCCGGTTCAATTCGAACCGGTTTGCTTCCAATTTCAATTTCCTTTCGGTTTGGTTGGTCCAATCCAATTTCAATTCCAATTCCTGGTTTAGTTGGTTAGGGTCTGGTTAGGGAAATTGGGCCGGTTATGGCAAATGGGCCTGGTTCAGTCTGGGTTTGGGTCTGGGTCTGGATTGACCGGGTTAACCGGTTGACTTTGACCAAGACCGTTGACTTTCAGTCAACCGAACTTTAGTAGACCATAACTCGACCGTCCTAAACCCGATTCGAACGAAACGAAAGCCTATCTCACTTGAATTTTCGTCCTCTTTTCAGAACCGATGTCCGTTTGGGCCAATGGGGTTGCTAAATTACCGTTTTGCCCTCTTCTTTGGCTAAGGTGAGGACCGGTTGTGGTTTCCCTTGCTCTATTTCAATTTCGGGCGATAGTCCTCTGTTAATCGCGTCTTTCCTAGGTAGAGTAGATTAGTATTGCGCACTATGATTGATTGTGGAACATAGAACTGCTAGGTTATCGCTGAGCCAGAAAATGTTGTTTGTGTGTGATGGATATGATTGATAGATGTGGTAGGGCCCCCGAAAGGGTGTTGTGTGGCAGGGGCATATACATTGTCGGGGTATGCGTCCCTTGAGAAGGCGTCGGGGGTCTGACGAGCCCCCAAGAAGGATAAAGAAGGATAGAGAAGGATTGTGTGGGCCTACGGGTCGAAGGAAGGGTTCATGAGTGCGAAGGCACGAGTGGATGTAGATTGCGTGGTGAAGCCTTCGGGCCTGGTTGCAAGGTGTTATTAGCTTAGGACTTGTGATTCGTTGTTGTGTAGTGTAAGCGGGATCGCGGACTCCCTAAGTCCGACCTCACTGGGTGATTGTGTTTGAAACAATTACTCAGGTCTCCTTTCCTTTCCTGTCCCCATTTTCTTGCAGGTCCGGATGCGGGATTGAGCGATCGTGTGATATCATTGGTGATCTTGAATACGAAAGAGACGCCTGGGACCTGGGACCAGTTGAGTTGGCGCCCCGGTTGAACCATATTCGGTTCAACGGGCGTCCTAACGCCGTGTCTCCGGTTTAACCGGGAGGCGGGTGTTACAAGAAGCTTCATTTGTTGTAACTTGTAACCACATGCATGGGACTGCGAAAACTCATCAATTTTTAATGAGTCTGATCTTTACTGGATTATGGAAATCGAGGAAACGTCTCAAGAAGTGGTATAGTAATTAAAATACACTATTTACTGTTTAATTTGGCTTTTCAGATTTCAGAGTGATTATAGATTTACATTTTAACAAAAGAACACTAGTTTCAGGCTTTCAGCGGCCAAGAAAAAGAGGAACCGAGGCGTGCCTTTGTCTGAACCAGACCCACGTTCTTTTTTTCTTGGAGTTGGGAAAGAAGAAATTCATGAAATCGAAGTAGTACTTATAAATCCATCATCTCAAGTCTCAACTATAGTCTATAGCATTAAATGTCTACATGAAACCAAAAACCAGACCACGTTCTTTCTTTCTTTCTTTGGATTCTTAAGCAAAATCCAAGAATCGGTAATTTGCAATTTTCCCAACAACAAGTATAAAATTCAACTATAGCATTAAATTGAAATGGTGTCTAACGTCTTTGACTTTCTAAACCAATATCTAACCTTTTTATTTTTAAATGACACATGAAACAAAGTTAGTTAGAATTTAGGTTAAGATTAGGACATATTTTTTGAAGAAAAAGATTAGGACATATTTTCCATGTTTTTTGTTGTTCTTATACAAATACTGTATGTATCCGATCGATCAATTTGATTGTTTTACTCAATGTACAACAACTTTTTTTTTGGGGGGGGGGGGGGGGGGGGGGGGTGGGACAGATCAAGTGTTCAACTAAGAAGAAACGTAGACAATTTCGATAAGATCTTTGACATGTTTTTATAAGTAATTTTTTATTGAAACAAAAGAAAGTAACTTATAATTATAAAAATGTATCAGCGAAAACAAAATGTGTACGTGAAACATATTTTTGAATTCGTTATTTTTGGGGAAAGACTGGAAATACGAATAACTTAGAACTGATCGAGTTTGTAGTCTAATAGTAGATCACACATTCGGGTAGTGTGTGTGACTTGGATTTGTGAAGCGTAAACGGGAAAATGATTAAAAAGACTCCCTTATCAGTATCTTATATTAGCACAAACTTAAAAATAATCAAATACTCGCTCTTTATTTTATAATTTAATATTTTAAATTTCTCACATATATTAGAAAACAAAAACACTTACTTTTATTTTTAAATTTTTACTTTATTTTGGTTTCTCAATAGATATTCCACCATTTATACATTTATATATTAAATTCAATGTTAAATTTTAAATAAAATATATTAATTAAAATCTAAAATATAAAAGTTTTAAAAACAAATGAAAAAATAAATAAATAAAACATCAATCTTTCAAATACTCGGTATACCGAGGGACTATTACCCAAACGAATACAATTTTTATATATGGGCATGTAATATAAATCCATTCTCCAAAAAATAGCTCATCATTTTCAAAGCTTCTCGTCCAAGAATCCACAAAACCCTAGGTCATCACTTTCCCTCACGATCATGTGACTCATGCCCTCTTCTCTCTCCCGAAAGACAAGCGATAGAGGTTGTAAATTGTATACTCCAAAGCAGCTTTGGCGAGTAGAGAACTGATTATGTGGACAACTAGAACTCCGATATGGATTTGACGACGTTTGTATCGGAACTTGACGACCCCTAAGTGGTGAATCGATTGATGATTGTAGTTCTGATCTGTAGAACTGACGTCGAAAGTAGGAAACATCGGCTTTAAAACTTACCGACTAATCTCTTTCAAGGTTATGATCTCTTTATATCCAGTTTGTACAAAATATCTAGTTCCCCTTGCATGTTATGAAGAAATGATCGAGTCACTAGCATCACCTTTTGGGTACAGTATGAACAGTAACTAGATCTAGAAAAGTTCTAAGTTCAATTAAGTATTCAAATCTAATCCATCCAATCAATCCATCGTGTATCAATTACAAAGGTTTTGTGACCATCATCTATAAGGGTTTCATAATTCAAACCCCAAAGAGAATAACATAATTTACAGATCACAATCCCTTTCGCCTTTAACCACCATGAGACCTATTCTTTGATTTCATTGACCAGTCTGCACCAACCAGGAGTTATTCAACTGTGACACAGCCGTCTCCCTAAAAGTCTTCACCTTCACCAAGCAGAAATGGGTGCAAACCGTTCCCATACCCGACCCGACCCGTGTCGTTTTCAATAGGTAACAAACCGGTCCACAATCCGTTCCCCTCCCCTGCGCCACTATCCCCCAAGCGCTCGTACCTTCTCCACCATTGAATCCATCATGATCATCTTCTGAATTCAGATCTTCATCGTCCGCGAGCTTCTCCACCAGTATCACTCCCTCCGGCGTCCTCTCTTCTCCTCTACCCCACCTTCTTTTCATCTCCGACCAATCCTCCGCCTCCGGACTCGTGGCCTTTGTACTCAAACCTCCGTTCCCTTCCGCGTATAAATGCACCAATAACGGTGATTCTCTCAGATTCTTCACGATCTCAACAGCCGAATCCCTCAACCACTCATCGATCTTTTCCCGCGACACAACGGATCCGCCGCGTTTTCTTTCTCCGATGTTCGTCCGTTCAAGCTTCACCGCATGAGACGGTGCAAAACCCGCCATCGTCATAGAAAATTTTCCGATCTCGGACCACTTCCGTCGATTAGTTACCGGAACCACACACGACGATCGAGCGGTGACCGTTCGCCGATCACAACGAACGGCACATGCACTTCCTCCTCCTCCTCCTCCGCAACAAATACTCGCCATCTCCGCGGCTCCGCCTACCCAGACGATCTATGCAGACAGAATCGGAGAAAGATAAACGATCGACGGTGACAAGATTGATTCACGCTATGATCTTTTGTAGATTCCTTGATCGAATTTGAAGATTTCTTGTTTCTTATAGAACCAATCACCAATGGTTGCTTTTCTCTATACGTTATACTGACTCAGCCACACACATCCTAACGGCAATGATGGGTTTAATATTAACTCCACCGTGGATTGTAAGTTGTTTGATCTGACGGTTGAGATTAATAGATCATGTAAATTGCGTTTATCTTATTCTTCACGCTTTATCCAAAGTCTGAGGTGGCCCAAGTAGTTGATAATTCGCTGGATACTTTTCATGAAAGAGACCCAATAAAGATCTAATAATAACCGTTGATCAAAATTGAACGGCTGTGATTACGAGAAGCAAGGAGAACGTGGCGACGCGGTTTTGCTGTGTGCATGGCTTGCGCGGGCACGCGCTGGTACGGGATTTTTATTGCGGTGAACACTTGTCATCCACGTCATATATTAATCTAGGCATGGGGTGCTCCACGTCAGATTCAGCGTTGTACTGATTATTATAATGGAGGGCCTTTGATTTTAAAGGAAGTTTTGGGTTTCTTTTTAATGATTTTTGGGCTTTGCCAGGTTTACCGTGAACACAGTATCCGTTTCTTTTTTCCAAGTATGAATGATTCTTTTTTTTTTTTTTTTAAGTAGTAGAGATTCTTCAAAAGAAGAACATAAAATGGAGATGTCAAAAAAAAAAAAAAAGAACATAAAATGGGTGAACTAGGATCGATTCTGAAATTTCAGAGGCCATAAAATTTTATTGTAAGTATTAATAATTTTCTTTCAACAATTTAAAGTCTATAAAATCTGTTTATTAAATTTAAAAATTTAGAAATTGAATCTAATGTTTTATCTGACGTCGAAAACTGACCACATAATAAACATATGGTGGGTATCCTGATTAAAGTCTAAATAAACTATTCTCGGGCATCTCTATTTGTTACTTTCAAATTTGACATCTATAATTCATAAATTTATTAACATCCAAATCTTTATATTAATTATGAAATGCTTTTGATTGTATATTCACTCTCAAAATGATTGATTACTAATTTGTCATTAATTAAATTAAGTAAATTACTATATTAGTCTTACCTAATATTGATAATTTTATTTTAGAGATAAGTACAATCTAATAAAAAATAAGATGATAAATACAAAAATACTTTTAAGTTATAAAATTAATTATTGATAAATATGATTGTTGTAAATAATAATATTTCTATAACAAAATCATATTATTTATATAAGTTTTGAATTTAGATAAATATAAATGATAATTAATATATATATATATATATTAATTTTTATACATATATATATAATTTTAATTTATTATAATTAATATAAACATATGTTTACATAATAATTTATATATTTATATATATAACTTAGATAATAATTTATTTTGTTGTTATTAATTTTAAATATATATACTATAAAATGTTTAAATAAGAAATTAAATATAATAATATTTATATTATGTAAAATTATAATTAATATTGAATTGATGATTTTTAAAAATTATTTATTAATAGTTGTGCTCGCACAAATCATATTAGTATTTAAGGTATACGTCAAAATTTATAGATGAAGACTTTCGTATATAAAGTGAAAAAACAAAATCTAAAAGTCAAACAATAATATTTTAGAATCTTAGTGGTAAGGTTTTTATAAATGATATCAAAATTTGATGTTTCAAAAATTATAAAAGATATGAAATTTGATTTTATATTATTAATCAGGCTTATATTTTACATCATAAATTTTGGGTCTGAGTCTGGGCTTATATTTTAGGCCCAAACATTTCAGAAAACCCACATGATAAAGCCCTAAAACAGTATATATAAAATGACCAACGATTAGGGTTTGCTTAACTGGCCGCAACGAAGAAGAGAGTAGACGCAATTGGCTTGAAACTCTTAGCTGTAACATGGTAATCTTCCCTTTCCTTGATAGACTAATCGTTTAGAACATAGAGTATCAAGCTCACAGATGTTTTGGAAGATCTGAAACAAAGATTGTGTATTGATCTGTGGTTTGTTTTTGCAGACTTTCAAGCGTAGGAATGGTGGCAGGAACAAGCACAACCGTGGTCATGTGAACCCTATCAGGTGTTCCAACTGCGGGAAATGCTGTCCCAAGGTTAGTTCGATCTCCGGTTTTCCAATGCTTGATTTGTCTTTAAGGTGGTTTGATCTGATTGTGTATCCACTTGTTAATAGGATAAGGCGATTAAGAGATTCCAAGTGAGGAACATCGTTGAACAGGCTGCTATCAGAGATGTTCAAGAAGCCAGTGTCTACGAAAGTATGTTGTCTGAATGATCCTCATTTGGAATTTTATGTGTTTAGATTGTACTTGATGGGTAATTGTATTTTGTTTGGATTCGTAGGTTACACTCTCCCAAAGCTGTACGCTAAGATGCAATACTGTGTTTCATGTGCTATCCACTCTCACGTTGTGAGAGTCCGATCCCGCACCAACCGTAGGGTTCGTACCCCACCACCCCGTTTTGCCAGACGCAAGGTAATCTGTCAATACGATTACTTCTTATCTAAACCTAATTGACTGTTGGATACTAGTTTTCTTCCTGTGATAGATGCCTTAAGCAATAAGTTAAGTTTAATCAGTCTTTACTTTTTGATTATAGCCAAGAAAGCAAATTGGTTTGATGTATATTTCTTAGTTGCACTTGCTGTAATGTTAGCTGAATAGTAGCCACTGTTTCTTGATTAGTTGATTAGAATGTGAGCTCTACACTATCTTAGTTGCTTCAAGCTGTTCTTGACCTTGCTGAAAAATCTTTATATAGTTTATTTGCATGTATTGTTGAAGCCACTTTTATGTTTGTTATGCGTATGTTATAAGTTTTTCTTCAACTGAACGGTTTCGAAAATGATAAATTTTTAGGAGGATGCTCCCAAGCCTGGACAACCTGGACAGGCAGCTCGCCCTGCTGGTGGTGCTCCTGCTGCTCCTCGTGCCTAAGGCAATCCAAAACTCTTTATATTCTATTTTCAGTATCAGTGTTGTCTGGAATTTTGAAGATGTTTTCTACATTTGGTTAAAGATAATTTTGTCATGTGGAGCTTTTGAATGCTTTGAGACTTTTTATCAGTTTATTTTGACATTGGCATTTCATCTCTATTTGACATATACATCAATAATGCATTTCTTCCTTGGCAATCCTTATAAACTGTAACATGGGGTAGTCTGTTTTGAGAGTTCATCATCGCACTGCTCGCCATCTGTATCACAGATAAATTATTCTCATGTAAAGTGGACGGAATGCAAGTTTCAATATCAGTGCAAGTTAATTATGGTTATGGACCTCTTCCATTTTGGTTTATCCGGGAGGCAGTCTTGGATGCTCTCTTCGGTTATCCATCCCCACTCCTTAGCCAATTCCAGCATCTCAGTAACATACTATCCATCATGAAGAGGTCCAAGACACATTGGTCCTGACACTACTAGTGAGGAAGAAGCGACTTTGTATCACTGCAGGGACATCCCATCAGACCAAGTTCATCCATCTCACTGTATGAGAATGGCCACATAGATGACAAAACCATAGTTCCTGCAGTTAAGAAAGCAGACAACTCCATCAAAACTCGAGTCCTTTTAGTCAGATTCAAAACGTAAGAGTAGTCTGTCCTCGCAAAGCTTCCACGGTGAACCCGAAGCAAGACTGATGAACTACATAGAAAAGCAGAGCAGCCTCTCTCACTGCCCTGCCTATAAGCATCCGCATGCCCAATCTCATTCCCAAATGGCATTGGCGAATAAATGCTCCATAGGCTGCTAATGGCCTACATAGAAAAGCCGAATCACTTCCAAAAGAATCCAGGTCAATCAAATCGAACAAATCCGCAACCATATATCTCTCCAGGGGCGGAGCCACTTAGGGAGCATGCGGGTCACCTGACCCAGTTAAATTATAAATCAAATTTAATGTATAGAAAACAATGAAAAATCCTCAAAACCAAACGGTTAATACTCATGCTATGATCCTCCTAAATTGCTATTCAACGTGACTCCCTGCTCCTACATAATTTCCTTTATTTTTATTAAAAACTATCGGCCCATATAATATTTTTTTCTTACGTTTTGGAAAGTCAAGGGCCAGACACATTATTTTTTTTTAGATTTATTACATTTTTTTTTTAGTTTCTGTATAAGAAAAACATTATATATTGATATATTTTTTCTTTCTGAAATATATGGTAAATATATTTTTAGATATTATACATCATGATCCCAGTAAAAAAAATTCTGGCTCCGCCACTGTATCTGTATATCATCACTTTGTTAGCCAACATATGTGTCACGACCCATCTCCTCTCGTCTCATGTGCCTCTCTCTACTTTATTCAAATTGTCAGTGATTATCCTCCGATTAGCATTTTGGCCTCGTCCGGCACCACGAAATAGGCGTTCGCCTGCATAAGATAACGAAGTGACCTGATTCCACATCCGCACATGGTGTCAAGTACCCGTAAGCTTTCATTGAATCTCTTGTAGAGCGAACCCGAGAGCACGCCGAGGTCACGACCTCTGGTGCTTTCGTGATGGAAAAACATCTCTCCCGTCTCGCTCTTAATATGAACCTCGGATCTCCTACATTTAGAGCTCTAGAATCGACCTGAATTTGGGGATTTACGTCTAGGGTTTTGCGATTTGTGCAGAGGGAAAGATGAATAGGATAAGGTTTTAGGAGAGAGAGTTGACGTAGCTGGAAATGAAAACTGGCTGTTTTTTGTCTTCTTAATCTAATAAATTAGCCCGTCCGATATAAATCCACGTGTACGGAAAAAAATTAACCTCGTATTAACCTACTATTATATTTTTTGTTCCGACAATCAAATATATTGAATTTTAATAAAGTTTACAAGATAGATAATCAATCTCATTATAACCAAAGAGAGTAACCGTACTTTTATTTCGGAAGTTTTATATGTTAACAGATAAAATCTGTTATATCGTTTATTTATATACTTTCTGTTGACTATTATCTCTTGGATGAAACTCCAAAATACATTTCACATTACATTAACTAGATAAAGTAAATAAAATGTTGATGATGAATCTAAACCATGTCTCTTTCTTCTAATCAACATATTTGATGCTTTCATCAAAGATTCACAATGTGAAAAATGGCACAAGAGCAGAACCGACACCATCTCCATCTTCTAGCTTCCCATATTTAACTAATAACCCATTTTCCAGCGCCAATTTCATTAATCTTAAAGAAACAACAAGTTCCTTCTCTGATGGAATTAGAACCACTGTATTATCACACGTCACTACCAAGGGAAACATCCATAAGGGAATCATTGCTGGAACGTTGAAAGAACCAATGTCAGCACAAACATCTAAAGAAGAACCATCCGTAGTGGAGAAAGCATGAACCTCTTGAATATTCAGTCCAAGATCACCAAGCAAGGAAATAAACTGTAAAATACAAACTTCAAACACAAGCCTAGCTGCTGGACCTTCAGCCAATTTCAGAAACCTTGGATGTGTGAGAACATCTTTTTCCCTCTCCACTTTAACACTGAAAGCATATCGAACAAGACGAAGATTGAAATGTTCCAAACGTTGATCCTTGAAATCAGGTAGAATAGTGACAGACTCAGCTTGTATTCCTCCTGGATCAAAAACTCTACTTATGAATTCGGCATCACTTCCATGAAGCATAGCTAGCCTTTGCACTTCCAAACCATGATTAATGACCATTCTCAGCTGCTTCATTAAGTTTAACTTGCAGAATTTTATCCCCAACCTAGCCGGAACAAACTCTATGGCAACATAACCGTTGAGAAAGTACTTCTCATCACCTTGGTTTTGGTAATAATAATTAGTACGGAGACTGTCCTCGGATATGCCCGGATCGAATACTTCAACTGAAGTTCTCCCACTGCTGTAACCATCCTCATTCAGTGAGTAAATCTCAGACGAATATATAACAAGATCACAAGTATGACCAGCGGCTCGCTCCGTCATTACCACCGCCTCTAAAACAATAGTATGAATCCCATTCTTCATACCTGCCTCACTGACTGCCTTCTTTCGCAATCGACCCTGCATAATCTCTTTACGGTCTCTATTACGAGCTCTAAAACCAAGATTCCCGAAAGGCATACCATTGCTTTTGAAGGCCAGCTCGAGCTTACGTTTGTTCATCCCGTTGGTGTTCACGCCCAAAAACGACTCGGTAGAGCTCGCAACAGCTTTTAAATTGGAAAACAAAACCACTGAGAATTTCCAGTGTTTCTTCCGAGCCTTATGGTAGCGCTTGACCGATACCTTTTCACGGAGTATGGATCGTTTTGCATTTAGCCATTTTGAAACCCTCAGATAAGAAGATAACCCAAACATCTCATCTGAAATCTTCTCCATATCATGATTGTCTTTCATCTTCCCTTATTTCGCTGGAGGAGATGCAAATCTACCAAATACATGGTCACTAGACTTCGAACCTGAAATAACTAGGGATATGGATATCAAGAATTAGCCTCAATTGTAAACTCAAAACAAAACTTTATTAGAATTCACTTGAACAGATTACACGTTTAATCCTGTTCAATCAGCTTGACGCGTCTTCACAACAGTGAAACGCTACTGACCAAATCCTAATCTACCCAACCTTACCGTACAACAACAGTTGCACTTCTCTCTTTTGTTCACTCACCAGCGTTACACACAAAACTCTCTGTGTTATCTCACGACACTTTTTCTGCTTAGGACGGCTAACCTAAATCTTCCTTCAAGTCACCCTTTTATACTCCGTGACTTCCACAGAATATCTCAACGCCTTAGATCTTCAAATCTCGCAGATATTCTATATTCTCACAATATAGAATATTTCCATATCTTACAACTCCAGCTAGCGATAGCTTACTTGCGCACCACGTCAGGTCTTGTATCGTCCACGTCACCTTGTGTGTTGCACTCCATAGTCCAACAGAATCTTGAGCTTTCATTCTCCCCCTTTTTGTCTCAATGTGTGCACCATCTCACCTGTCAAGTTTTACACCAAAGAACAAACCATTCCAACACACACACAAACAGTTCTCTTATAATTCATGAAACGAAATAAGTTTCCTTAGTCTTAAAAACAAACGAGAACCAAAAGCACATGTTCACATCATCCGTACTAGGAAAATCAAACAACAGAAAACATTAGTTCAAACGAAACAACCAGTATTTATCAAACTACGAAATAAGCATAACAAGCAGCATTTTCCCTAAAGTGAACTAGTCATCTCGCTCAACCTCCGTGCTCGCCTCATCATCATAGTCAGTGTCACACTCTCCATGTCATGTCTGCTTGGGGTACTGTGGATACTCTCCCCCTGAGATGGTCACATATTTGACAAAAACACAAGCTTAAGACAGATATAAACAAAAACAGAGTTAGAGGGATATAAGAACAAACATACGACGGATACGGCGTTGTATGTAACGCAGGCCTCGAATAGCATTGTCAACATCCTTGGCGAGGTCAGGAGCCTGCGCTTCTTCTTCATTGTCTGAGCCACGACCAGCTTTATGATCCAGTGTAATGTTGATTGGATAGCCAATTGGAGCACCATCCCCAGAAGTAACATTGACGTCCCTTTGGAAATACAGTACCTGGAAGATCAAATTAGGGAAGATGGTCTTCTTCTCGGCCTGAGGTGAGTGAGCCATATCCATGATCTGTTCATAAACCAGACGTCCAAAGTTGAACGGCTTTCCTTGATGCAGCATGTACAGGAAGATGGCGGAGCTGGTTCTTTACCGGAGCCGTGAGTCTTAGCTGGCTCTTTTCTGGAGCGATGAGACCGAGATGAGTGAGGTGCTGAGCCTGCATGTGACTGTGCGTCATCGGAGAATTCAAGATCACGGAGATACAATTGTTTAACCGGTCGCCGAGAACCTTGAGAGTTAATAGAAGGAGAGAGATCAACGATGGGTTCTGCAGCAAGGGTTCGATTCGCCCGGTTACGACGTCGCTCAGCTTCGAATGAATCCATCATCAGTTTCGTTGTCTGAGAACGAGTTGAGCGGCGTGGAGGAGATGACATCGTCGAGTTCCTGAGATTTTAGACGGAGAAACACAAAAGCGGCTGAGTGACTCACGCTAACCTTCCCCCTTTCTTTTTGAACGTGCGAGTAAAGACACAAACCTAACGGGCCATTATTGGGCTTTGTTAGTGAGGCATAGCATTTGCAGTATCAGATTTCATCTGGGCCAAAACATATTTAATTGAACTCCTTAACAGAAAATTCCCAAAGCCTTTGATCGACCCAAAAACAGAACTTAGAGCAATTTCGATCATATCATCGACAGTTCATTATAGACTAACAAGTGACCCAAGCTTATCAAACAACCATTTACTCTGAGAGAGCTTGCTATTATGCTACTGATAAATTCACCAAATATTTACAAGTTAATCTAATTTGTGAGAGATATGACAAACATCACACAGACAGGATCCCACACAAGAATCAACTTGACAACTAGCTATCAAAGAAAGACTTAGACAGATAGCTTTCCTTAGCCAAGGTGCTTTCATCAAGTCCAACCAATGTGGTAATCCTTCCACAGAACCAAAATGCCTCTTATATGACTCTACTAAAGCTATGTCATGCTTTAATCATGTGACATCGAAGAAGTAATGTAGACATTCGTAAGTGGAGTATGTTGGCTGACTCGAACTTAAACAGGACAGCCTTCCTCAGCCGAGGTGCTTTCATCCATGAGAACCAAAATAATTTTTTTTTTTATTATTATTTATATGAACACAGTCAACTTCTAGACAGCTTTCCTCAGCTGAGGTGCTTTCATCTAAGTAAATCTTATCATACTTCATGACTGTGTTCTTCAAACTTTAATTCTGTCATACATACTCTTTCACTCAGAATGCCCTATATCCTTCTCTTATCTAGCGAATGACAAAACTTTAGTACTCATTCAAAACAGTGATCTCATTCAGATGTAGACTGTTTTAGCAGCCTATTCCAAAGAGAGTGCTTATCATCTAGAACAGTCATAAAGAATTACTTGTTTCATGGAGCGTACCGCTTGATTTGTCTTTCTATACTGTGTGATCGATGAGTATGACCTTACTTGTGTTCCCCAGTCATTCCATGATGTGTCATACCCTCAAGTAACCTGAAAACAGTTTCAACAATCGCAGAATCCAAGAGCCTTTCGTAAGGAAAAAAAGCTATTGAAATCTAAAGGTTTTGTAAAAATGTCAGCAAGCTGTCTGTCAGAAGCAACATGTTTAATGACAGCTAGTTTCTCCTCAACCAGTTCTCCAACAAAGTGATGTCTAATGTCTACATGCTTTGTTCTAGAATGTTGTACTGGATTTTTTGAGATGTCTATTGCACTTTTATTATCACAGTGAACCAAGAATGAGTCAGTGATAATACCATAATCATGAAGCATCTGTTTCATCCACAACAATTGAGTACAGCAGCTCCCAAGAGCAATGTACTCTGCTTCGGCAGTTGAGAGTGATACACAATTCTGCTTTTTGCTATGCCATGACACCATATTGTTTCCGAGATAGAAGCATCCTCCAGACGTGCTCTTTCTGTCATCTAAGCATCCTGCCCAATCTGCATCACAGAAACCTGCAAGACTTGTGTTAGTTTCGGTTGTGTAACTCAATCCTAGGTTTAGGGTACCTCTGACGTATTTGATAATACGTTTAACAGCTGATAGATGTGACACCCGTGGACTGGCCTGATACCTGGCACAAACACCAACATTAAAGCATATATCCGGTCGTGATGCAGTCAGATAAAGTAAGCTCCCTATCATTGCTCTATACAGATGCTCATCCACCTTTTGTCCTTGTTCGTCTTTAGACAATTTATCAGTGCTGCTCATTGGAGTTCTGGCCACCTTCGATGTCTCCATATCAAACCTCTTCACCAAATTTCGAGCGTAAGTACTTTGACATACAAAAATACCTTCATTGGATTGTTTCACTTGAAGACCAAGGAAATAGTTCAATTCTCCAACCATGCTCATCTCGAATTCATGGGTCATTGTAGTGACAAATTCATGCATAAGTCTTTCTCGAGTTGCACCAAATATGATATCATCAACATAAATCTGTACTATGAGCATGCTTTGTGATTCCTCAAGAATGAATAAGGTTTTATCCACGTTACCTCTTTTGAATCCTCTTTTGAGCAGAAACTGAGTTAGACGTTCATACCAAGCCCGTGGAGCTTGCTTCAAACCATACAAAGCTCTTTTGAGTTTGTACACATGATTTGGATGTTTCGGATCTTCGAACCCCTTTGGTTGTGCCACATAGACTTCTTCTTGTAGCATCCCGTTCAAGAATGCACTCTTCACATCCATCTGATACAGCTTAATTCGTAGGTGACACGCAATCCCAAATACAAGGCGTATCGATTCAAGTCTCGCTACTGGTGCAAAAGTTTCATCGAAGTCCACTCCTTCAATCTGTGAATAGCCTTGAGCCACAAGTCTGGCTTTGTTTCTGACAACATTTCCCTCTTCATCTATCTTGTTCTTGTAGATCCACTTAGTTCCCACGACATTCACATCTTTTGGACATGGAACTAAATCCCACACTTCTAACCGATTAAACTGCTCAAGTTCCTCATGCATGGCCATTGTCCAGTAGTCATCATCTAACGCTTCCACTACATTCTTGGGTTCGATGAAGGAGATGAAACACGCCAGCTTGACCATCTCTTTGAAGTCAAGTTGTCTATTTCTAGTTTGCCTGCCTTCTTGAATACCCCCAATGACATCACTGACAGAATGATCTCGGTTAACTTGCCCATAACCAGTTCTCCGAGGATTCTGACTCTCGGTAACAATGACATCTTCACTGAGTTGTTTAGGCAGCTCGTGTTCAGTAGACAGAATTTCTTGATCTGTCTCTTGTGTAATTTCCTCAAGACAGTAGCTGTTCCGATCATCAAAAACCACATTTACCGACTCACTAATGATGCGAGTTCTCCGGTTGTATACTCTGAAGGCAGTACTGTTGTTCGCATAGCCTAGAAAGATTCCTTCATCGCTCTTAGAATCAAATTTTCCAAGTTGATCCTTGTCATTTAGTATGTAGCATATGCAACCAAATACATGGAAGTAACTCAAGTTAGGCGTTTTCCCTTTCCAGATTTCATATGGAGTTGTTTTGGTTCCAGGCTTGACATAAACTCTGTTAATGATATAACAAGTTGTACTGACTGCTTCTGCCCAGAATCTTGGAGCTATTTGATTTCCATGCAGCATTGCTCTTGCCATTTCTTGTAGAGTTCTATTCTTCCTTTCCACTACTCCATTTTGTTGAGGAGTTCTTGGGGCTGAGAACTGATGGCGTATCCCTTGAGATTCACAGAACTTCTTAAAGTTTTCATTTTGAAACTCTCCTCCATGGTCACTTCTGATCTGAATTATACCACCTTTCTCATTCTTAAGCTCCAATGCTAGAATCTTGAAACTGTCAGCAGCTTCTGATTTTTCTCGTAGGAATCTCACCCAAGTGAATCTGGAAAAATCATCAACAAGTACAAATATATACTTCTTTCCTGTAATGCTCTCTGGATTGACAGGCCCCATTAAATCAATGTGAATAAGTTCCAGAATTCTCTTTGATCTGATCTCAGAAAGCTGTCTGTGTTGTACCTTCACTTGTTTGCCTTGACAGCATGCCTTGCACACCGTGTTAGTGGAAGCTTCCAATTTCGGAACTCCTCGGACTACTCCCGCACTAACAAGTCGAGTAAGACCATTCGTACTCATGTGTCCAAGTTTCTTGTGCCATATATCCAGTTGAGATTCCATTGCATTCAAACACTTATGGGTTGCTTCCCACATGTAGCAATTATTTCCAGACCTTACTCCCATAAGGATGACATTTCCCTTCTCGTCTACTGCTTGGCAGTCGATCTTGGTGAACACTACAGTTAACCCTTCATCACACAACTGAGAGATGCTGATCAGATTTGCTTTCAATCCTTTTACCAAGTAAACATTCTCTAGTTGGGGTTTTCCATCTGAGTACATCTTCCCTACACCAGCTATCTTCCCTTGACCACCATCACCAAATGTTACATTTCCTCCCTTAACCGGTGAGATTTCATCAAGCAATCCATCACTTCCAGTCATATGTCTTGAGCATCCGCTGTCAAAGTACCAAGAATCTTCATGTTCGTTATTGACTGAAGTATATGCGACATTGCTTATCATGGAGAAATTACAGACGAGATCAGTAGCAGCTGGAGCATCCATTTGTTTAGTTGTGTGATCTGTGTACAAGTCTGTCTTAGCTATCCAGACCATACCGAACTTCTTTGATTCCGTGTAGCATTTTCCTGCTCTCCAAGCTCTGTTTATCCGACTCCAGAAATCCCAGCAAGTAGCCTTTTTATGACCAACCTTCCCACAGATAAAACAATTCCTTTGATCTCTGTTTCCTTCAGTTCTTACCACAGTTTTCTTGAGCTTAAGCTCATTAGGTTTGGTGTTCGTTTGTGCAGCAGGTACAAAGTTAATTTTCCCACCAGTCAAGCTAGATTCAGCTCCTCCTGAGTATCCAAGTCCCCAGTTGACTTTGGGTGGTTGTCCCATTGCAAGAATTTGATCCAAACTGTCTGTCCCTTTATTCAACATCCGAATCTTTTTGTGATTTTCAGTCAAACTCTGTTCTAAACCTCTTGTTTTATCATGCTCTTTAGAGAAAGCCGCTTGCATCCTAGCAACTTTATCTTCTAACGCCTTGTTTCTTTCTTTCTCTCTTGCAAGCTCTTGTTCAAGTTGATCCTCCGTTTCACTTACTTCAATGATGTCAGGCAGCTTCTGTCCCGGTGCAGTTTGTTCCATTTGCAGAATGTTGACTTGCGCCTTTAGCATTGCTTTTTCCTTGAGAAGTTGAAGATTTTCTAGACTTAATTTAGTCCAGTTCTCGTATAGAGCCCAATACTCTTTCTCAACGTCAATCTCTTCATCTGTATCACTGTCCGTGATAATTTCCTTCTGATTTTCTTGAGATACGAATGCCACAAAGTTCAACATGTCTCCTCCACCATCCTCCTCTTCTTCAGAATCAGTGTCACTGAAGCATAGATAGGATTTATCTTTTCCTTTTGTAACACTTGGACATTCAGCTTTTGTGTGACCAAAGCCTCTGCACTCACCACATTTGAGTTCCTTTTTCTTAACCAAAGGGCATTCATTCCTGAAGTGTCCACAGTATAGAAAGACCTTACGAGCGTACCGCTTGATTTGTCTTTCTATACTGTGTGATCGATGAGTATGACCTTACTTGTGTTCCCCAGTCATTCCATGATGTGTCATACCCTCAAGTAACCTGAAAACAGTTTCAACAATCGCAGAATCCAAGAGCCTTTCGTAAGGAAAAAAAGCTATTGAAATCTAAAGGTTTTGTAAAAATGTCAGCAAGCTGTCTGTCAGAAGCAACATGTTTAATGACAGCTAGTTTCTCCTCAACCAGTTCTCCAACAAAGTGATGTCTAATGTCTACATGCTTTGTTCTAGAATGTTGTACTGGATTTTTTGAGATGTCTATTGCACTTTTATTATCACAGTGAACCAAGAATGAGTCAGTGATAATACCATAATCATGAAGCATCTGTTTCATCCACAACAATTGAGTACAGCAGCTCCCAAGAGCAATGTACTCTGCTTCGGCAGTTGAGAGTGATACACAATTCTGCTTTTTGCTATGCCATGACACCATATTGTTTCCGAGATAGAAGCATCCTCCAGACGTGCTCTTTCTGTCATCTAAGCATCCTGCCCAATCTGCATCACAGAAACCTGCAAGACTTGTGTTAGTTTCGGTTGTGTAACTCAATCCTAGGTTTAGGGTACCTCTGACGTATTTGATAATACGTTTAACAGCTGATAGATGTGACACCCGTGGACTGGCCTGATACCTGGCACAAACACCAACATTAAAGCATATATCCGGTCGTGATGCAGTCAGATAAAGTAAGCTCCCTATCATTGCTCTATACAGATGCTCATCCACCTTTTGTCCTTGTTCGTCTTTAGACAATTTATCAGTGCTGCTCATTGGAGTTCTGGCCACCTTCGATGTCTCCATATCAAACCTCTTCACCAAATTTCGAGCGTAAGTACTTTGACATACAAAAATACCTTCATTGGATTGTTTCACTTGAAGACCAAGGAAATAGTTCAATTCTCCAACCATGCTCATCTCGAATTCATGGGTCATTGTAGTGACAAATTCATGCATAAGTCTTTCTCGAGTTGCACCAAATATGATATCATCAACATAAATCTGTACTATGAGCATGCTTTGTGATTCCTCAAGAATGAATAAGGTTTTATCCACGTTACCTCTTTTGAATCCTCTTTTGAGCAGAAACTGAGTTAGACGTTCATACCAAGCCCGTGGAGCTTGCTTCAAACCATACAAAGCTCTTTTGAGTTTGTACACATGATTTGGATGTTTCGGATCTTCGAACCCCTTTGGTTGTGCCACATAGACTTCTTCTTGTAGCATCCCGTTCAAGAATGCACTCTTCACATCCATCTGATACAGCTTAATTCGTAGGTGACACGCAATCCCAAATACAAGGCGTATCGATTCAAGTCTCGCTACTGGTGCAAAAGTTTCATCGAAGTCCACTCCTTCAATCTGTGAATAGCCTTGAGCCACAAGTCTGGCTTTGTTTCTGACAACATTTCCCTCTTCATCTATCTTGTTCTTGTAGATCCACTTAGTTCCCACGACATTCACATCTTTTGGACATGGAACTAAATCCCACACTTCTAACCGATTAAACTGCTCAAGTTCCTCATGCATGGCCATTGTCCAGTAGTCATCATCTAACGCTTCCACTACATTCTTGGGTTCGATGAAGGAGATGAAACACGCCAGCTTGACCATCTCTTTGAAGTCAAGTTGTCTATTTCTAGTTTGCCTGCCTTCTTGAATACCCCCAATGACATCACTGACAGAATGATCTCGGTTAACTTGCCCATAACCAGTTCTCCGAGGATTCTGACTCTCGGTAACAATGACATCTTCACTGAGTTGTTTAGGCAGCTCGTGTTCAGTAGACAGAATTTCTTGATCTGTCTCTTGTGTAATTTCCTCAAGACAGTAGCTGTTCCGATCATCAAAAACCACATTTACCGACTCACTAATGATGCGAGTTCTCCGGTTGTATACTCTGAAGGCAGTACTGTTGTTCGCATAGCCTAGAAAGATTCCTTCATCGCTCTTAGAATCAAATTTTCCAAGTTGATCCTTGTCATTTAGTATGTAGCATATGCAACCAAATACATGGAAGTAACTCAAGTTAGGCGTTTTCCCTTTCCAGATTTCATATGGAGTTGTTTTGGTTCCAGGCTTGACATAAACTCTGTTAATGATATAACAAGTTGTACTGACTGCTTCTGCCCAGAATCTTGGAGCTATTTGATTTCCATGCAGCATTGCTCTTGCCATTTCTTGTAGAGTTCTATTCTTCCTTTCCACTACTCCATTTTGTTGAGGAGTTCTTGGGGCTGAGAACTGATGGCGTATCCCTTGAGATTCACAGAACTTCTTAAAGTTTTCATTTTGAAACTCTCCTCCATGGTCACTTCTGATCTGAATTATACCACCTTTCTCATTCTTAAGCTCCAATGCTAGAATCTTGAAACTGTCAGCAGCTTCTGATTTTTCTCGTAGGAATCTCACCCAAGTGAATCTGGAAAAATCATCAACAAGTACAAATATATACTTCTTTCCTGTAATGCTCTCTGGATTGACAGGCCCCATTAAATCAATGTGAATAAGTTCCAGAATTCTCTTTGATCTGATCTCAGAAAGCTGTCTGTGTTGTACCTTCACTTGTTTGCCTTGACAGCATGCCTTGCACACCGTGTTAGTGGAAGCTTCCAATTTCGGAACTCCTCGGACTACTCCCGCACTAACAAGTCGAGTAAGACCATTCGTACTCATGTGTCCAAGTTTCTTGTGCCATATATCCAGTTGAGATTCCATTGCATTCAAACACTTATGGGTTGCTTCCCACATGTAGCAATTATTTCCAGACCTTACTCCCATAAGGATGACATTTCCCTTCTCGTCTACTGCTTGGCAGTCGATCTTGGTGAACACTACAGTTAACCCTTCATCACACAACTGAGAGATGCTGATCAGATTTGCTTTCAATCCTTTTACCAAGTAAACATTCTCTAGTTGGGGTTTTCCATCTGAGTACATCTTCCCTACACCAGCTATCTTCCCTTGACCACCATCACCAAATGTTACATTTCCTCCCTTAACCGGTGAGATTTCATCAAGCAATCCATCACTTCCAGTCATATGTCTTGAGCATCCGCTGTCAAAGTACCAAGAATCTTCATGTTCGTTATTGACTGAAGTATATGCGACATTGCTTATCATGGAGAAATTACAGACGAGATCAGTAGCAGCTGGAGCATCCATTTGTTTAGTTGTGTGATCTGTGTACAAGTCTGTCTTAGCTATCCAGACCATACCGAACTTCTTTGATTCCGTGTAGCATTTTCCTGCTCTCCAAGCTCTGTTTATCCGACTCCAGAAATCCCAGCAAGTAGCCTTTTTATGACCAACCTTCCCACAGATAAAACAGTTCCTTTGATCTCTGTTTCCTTCAGTTCTTACCACAGTTTTCTTGAGCTTAAGCTCATTAGGTTTGGTGTTCGTTTGTGCAGCAGGTACAAAGTTAATTTTCCCACCAGTCAAGCTAGATTCAGCTCCTCCTGAGTATCCAAGTCCCCAGTTGACTTTGGGTGGTTGTCCCATTGCAAGAATTTGATCCAAACTGTCTGTCCCTTTATTCAACATCCGAATCTTTTTGTGATTTTCAGTCAAACTCTGTTCTAAACCTCTTGTTTTATCATGCTCTTTAGAGAAAGCCGCTTGCATCCTAGCAACTTTATCTTCTAACGCCTTGTTTCTTTCTTTCTCTCTTGCAAGCTCTTGTTCAAGTTGATCCTCCGTTTCACTTACTTCAATGATGTCAGGCAGCTTCTGTCCCGGTGCAGTTTGTTCCATTTGCAGAATGTTGACTTGCGCCTTTAGCATTGCTTTTTCCTTGAGAAGTTGAAGATTTTCTAGACTTAATTTAGTCCAGTTCTCGTATAGAGCCCAATACTCTTTCTCAACGTCAATCTCTTCATCTGTATCACTGTCCGTGATAATTTCCTTCTGATTTTCTTGAGATACGAATGCCACAAAGTTCAACATGTCTCCTCCACCATCCTCCTCTTCTTCAGAATCAGTGTCACTGAAGCATAGATAGGATTTATCTTTTCCTTTTGTAACACTTGGACATTCAGCTTTTGTGTGACCAAAGCCTCTGCACTCACCACATTTGAGTTCCTTTTTCTTAACCAAAGGGCATTCATTCCTGAAGTGTCCACAGTATAGAAAGACCTTACGAGCGTACCGCTTGATTTGTCTTTCTATACTGTGTGATCGATGAGTATGACCTTACTTGTGTTCCCCAGTCATTCCATGATGTGTCATACCCTCAAGTAACCTGAAAACAGTTTCAACAATCGCAGAATCCAAGAGCCTTTCGTAAGGAAAAAAAGCTATTGAAATCTAAAGGTTTTGTAAAAATGTCAGCAAGCTGTCTGTCAGAAGCAACATGTTTAATGACAGCTAGTTTCTCCTCAACCAGTTCTCCAACAAAGTGATGTCTAATGTCTACATGCTTTGTTCTAGAATGTTGTACTGGATTTTTTGAGATGTCTATTGCACTTTTATTATCACAGTGAACCAAGAATGAGTCAGTGATAATACCATAATCATGAAGCATCTGTTTCATCCACAACAATTGAGTACAGCAGCTCCCAAGAGCAATGTACTCTGCTTCGGCAGTTGAGAGTGATACACAATTCTGCTTTTTGCTATGCCATGACACCATATTGTTTCCGAGATAGAAGCATCCTCCAGACGTGCTCTTTCTGTCATCTAAGCATCCTGCCCAATCTGCATCACAGAAACCTGCAAGACTTGTGTTAGTTTCGGTTGTGTAACTCAATCCTAGGTTTAGGGTACCTCTGACGTATTTGATAATACGTTTAACAGCTGATAGATGTGACACCCGTGGACTGGCCTGATACCTGGCACAAACACCAACATTAAAGCATATATCCGGTCGTGATGCAGTCAGATAAAGTAAGCTCCCTATCATTGCTCTATACAGATGCTCATCCACCTTTTGTCCTTGTTCGTCTTTAGACAATTTATCAGTGCTGCTCATTGGAGTTCTGGCCACCTTCGATGTCTCCATATCAAACCTCTTCACCAAATTTCGAGCGTAAGTACTTTGACATACAAAAATACCTTCATTGGATTGTTTCACTTGAAGACCAAGGAAATAGTTCAATTCTCCAACCATGCTCATCTCGAATTCATGGGTCATTGTAGTGACAAATTCATGCATAAGTCTTTCTCGAGTTGCACCAAATATGATATCATCAACATAAATCTGTACTATGAGCATGCTTTGTGATTCCTCAAGAATGAATAAGGTTTTATCCACGTTACCTCTTTTGAATCCTCTTTTGAGCAGAAACTGAGTTAGACGTTCATACCAAGCCCGTGGAGCTTGCTTCAAACCATACAAAGCTCTTTTGAGTTTGTACACATGATTTGGATGTTTCGGATCTTCGAACCCCTTTGGTTGTGCCACATAGACTTCTTCTTGTAGCATCCCGTTCAAGAATGCACTCTTCACATCCATCTGATACAGCTTAATTCGTAGGTGACACGCAATCCCAAATACAAGGCGTATCGATTCAAGTCTCGCTACTGGTGCAAAAGTTTCATCGAAGTCCACTCCTTCAATCTGTGAATAGCCTTGAGCCACAAGTCTGGCTTTGTTTCTGACAACATTTCCCTCTTCATCTATCTTGTTCTTGTAGATCCACTTAGTTCCCACGACATTCACATCTTTTGGACATGGAACTAAATCCCACACTTCTAACCGATTAAACTGCTCAAGTTCCTCATGCATGGCCATTGTCCAGTAGTCATCATCTAACGCTTCCACTACATTCTTGGGTTCGATGAAGGAGATGAAACACGCCAGCTTGACCATCTCTTTGAAGTCAAGTTGTCTATTTCTAGTTTGCCTGCCTTCTTGAATACCCCCAATGACATCACTGACAGAATGATCTCGGTTAACTTGCCCATAACCAGTTCTCCGAGGATTCTGACTCTCGGTAACAATGACATCTTCACTGAGTTGTTTAGGCAGCTCGTGTTCAGTAGACAGAATTTCTTGATCTGTCTCTTGTGTAATTTCCTCAAGACAGTAGCTGTTCCGATCATCAAAAACCACATTTACCGACTCACTAATGATGCGAGTTCTCCGGTTGTATACTCTGAAGGCAGTACTGTTGTTCGCATAGCCTAGAAAGATTCCTTCATCGCTCTTAGAATCAAATTTTCCAAGTTGATCCTTGTCATTTAGTATGTAGCATATGCAACCAAATACATGGAAGTAACTCAAGTTAGGCGTTTTCCCTTTCCAGATTTCATATGGAGTTGTTTTGGTTCCAGGCTTGACATAAACTCTGTTAATGATATAACAAGTTGTACTGACTGCTTCTGCCCAGAATCTTGGAGCTATTTGATTTCCATGCAGCATTGCTCTTGCCATTTCTTGTAGAGTTCTATTCTTCCTTTCCACTACTCCATTTTGTTGAGGAGTTCTTGGGGCTGAGAACTGATGGCGTATCCCTTGAGATTCACAGAACTTCTTAAAGTTTTCATTTTGAAACTCTCCTCCATGGTCACTTCTGATCTGAATTATACCACCTTTCTCATTCTTAAGCTCCAATGCTAGAATCTTGAAACTGTCAGCAGCTTCTGATTTTTCTCGTAGGAATCTCACCCAAGTGAATCTGGAAAAATCATCAACAAGTACAAATATATACTTCTTTCCTGTAATGCTCTCTGGATTGACAGGCCCCATTAAATCAATGTGAATAAGTTCCAGAATTCTCTTTGATCTGATCTCAGAAAGCTGTCTGTGTTGTACCTTCACTTGTTTGCCTTGACAGCATGCCTTGCACACCGTGTTAGTGGAAGCTTCCAATTTCGGAACTCCTCGGACTACTCCCGCACTAACAAGTCGAGTAAGACCATTCGTACTCATGTGTCCAAGTTTCTTGTGCCATATATCCAGTTGAGATTCCATTGCATTCAAACACTTATGGGTTGCTTCCCACATGTAGCAATTATTTCCAGACCTTACTCCCATAAGGATGACATTTCCCTTCTCGTCTACTGCTTGGCAGTCGATCTTGGTGAACACTACAGTTAACCCTTCATCACACAACTGAGAGATGCTGATCAGATTTGCTTTCAATCCTTTTACCAAGTAAACATTCTCTAGTTGGGGTTTTCCATCTGAGTACATCTTCCCTACACCAGCTATCTTCCCTTGACCACCATCACCAAATGTTACATTTCCTCCCTTAACCGGTGAGATTTCATCAAGCAATCCATCACTTCCAGTCATATGTCTTGAGCATCCGCTGTCAAAGTACCAAGAATCTTCATGTTCGTTATTGACTGAAGTATATGCGACATTGCTTATCATGGAGAAATTACAGACGAGATCAGTAGCAGCTGGAGCATCCATTTGTTTAGTTGTGTGATCTGTGTACAAGTCTGTCTTAGCTATCCAGACCATACCGAACTTCTTTGATTCCGTGTAGCATTTTCCTGCTCTCCAAGCTCTGTTTATCCGACTCCAGAAATCCCAGCAAGTAGCCTTTTTATGACCAACCTTCCCACAGATAAAACAGTTCCTTTGATCTCTGTTTCCTTCAGTTCTTACCACAGTTTTCTTGAGCTTAAGCTCATTAGGTTTGGTGTTCGTTTGTGCAGCAGGTACAAAGTTAATTTTCCCACCAGTCAAGCTAGATTCAGCTCCTCCTGAGTATCCAAGTCCCCAGTTGACTTTGGGTGGTTGTCCCATTGCAAGAATTTGATCCAAACTGTCTGTCCCTTTATTCAACATCCGAATCTTTTTGTGATTTTCAGTCAAACTCTGTTCTAAACCTCTTGTTTTATCATGCTCTTTAGAGAAAGCCGCTTGCATCCTAGCAACTTTATCTTCTAACGCCTTGTTTCTTTCTTTCTCTCTTGCAAGCTCTTGTTCAAGTTGATCCTCCGTTTCACTTACTTCAATGATGTCAGGCAGCTTCTGTCCCGGTGCAGTTTGTTCCATTTGCAGAATGTTGACTTGCGCCTTTAGCATTGCTTTTTCCTTGAGAAGTTGAAGATTTTCTAGACTTAATTTAGTCCAGTTCTCGTATAGAGCCCAATACTCTTTCTCAACGTCAATCTCTTCATCTGTATCACTGTCCGTGATAATTTCCTTCTGATTTTCTTGAGATACGAATGCCACAAAGTTCAACATGTCTCCTCCACCATCCTCCTCTTCTTCAGAATCAGTGTCACTGAAGCATAGATAGGATTTATCTTTTCCTTTTGTAACACTTGGACATTCAGCTTTTGTGTGACCAAAGCCTCTGCACTCACCACATTTGAGTTCCTTTTTCTTAACCAAAGGGCATTCATTCCTGAAGTGTCCAAATCCTTCACACTCATGACATTGCATCTCTTTCTTTCTTGACATTCTGTCACCATCGATTCTGACCCCCCGGCTTGAATTTCTGTCTGAGTCAATTTTCTGGAACCGATTAAAACTTTTATTTTGACCTTTTTCCATCCTCTTGATCATCTTACTGAAATTCTTAGCTATTAGCCCCACATTCTCTTCAAGTTTCTTGATCCTTTCATCTTCGTGATGAGCATTGAAGGCAATCCCATGGTTGTCTTTAGTTTGATCTCCTGTCACCTCCATTTCCTGAGATTTCAACATCCCCACTAATTTGTCGAATCTCATCTCATCAGTGTTCATGGAGCATTGTAGAATTGCTTTCTGTGCCGAGAACTTGGATGGAAGACATCTAATCAGTTTCTTCACCAGTTTCTTTTCATTGTACTTTTTTCCTAGTACAGTTGCTTCATTGGCAATTGTGCTCAGCTTTGAAGTAAAACTTCCAATTGTTTCATTCTCGTCCATCTTGAGGTTCTCAAATTGTGAAGCTAAGAAATCCAGACGAGTCCTTTTAACACTTGTATCTCCTTCAAAGTGATTTACCAGAGTATCCCAAGCTTCCTTGGCTGATTCGCAGCCCTGTATTATTTTGAACTGTTCGATGTCAACAGCTGACATGATTGTTGATATTGCTCTTGAGTTGTACCTTGAAGCTTTCTTTTCTTCTTCTGTCCATTTTTCTAATGGCTTGGGAACTTTTGACTTGTCTTCTAGAATTTTCAGAGGTTCTTCCCAACCATTCACAACCGCATACCAAGCCATCTCATCAATGGAACGAATGATGTGCCTCATCCTGACCTTCCAATGACCGAAGTTGTGCTCATCAAGCATGATAGGTTTCAAGACTGCCATGAGTTCTTTTGTCTCCATACCCGCTCCAAGACCTCAACCTGTAACTTAGATTGCCCGCTCTGATACCAAATGAAATAACTAGGGATATGGATATCAAGAATTAGCCTCAATTGTAAACTCAAAACAAAACTTTATTAGAATTCACTTGAACAGATTACACGTTTAATCCTGTTCAATCAGCTTGACGCGTCTTCACAACAGTGAAACGCTACTGACCAAATCCTAATCTACCCAACCTTACCGTACAACAACAGTTGCACTTCTCTCTTTTGTTCACTCACCAGCGTTACACACACAACTCTCTGTGTTATCTCACGACACTTTTTCTGCTTAGGACGGCTAACCTAAATCTTCCTTCAAGTCACCCTTTTATACTCCGTGACTTCCACAGAATATCTCAACGCCTTAGATCTTCAAATCTCGCAGATATTCTATATTCTCACAATATAGAATATTTCCATATCTTACAACTCCAGCTAGTGATAGCTTACTTGCGCACCACGTCAGGTCTTGTATCGTCCACGTCACCTTGTGTGTTGCACTCCATAGTCCAACAGAATCTTGAGCTTTCAGAACCTACCACCGGATCGACCCATTTCTCCAGATCCTGCTCCAGCTCATGCTCCACCAGGTTTGTCTCTGAGTTTTGCGAGACCTCGTGCTTCGTCTGGATTGCGGCTCGTTGTTGCTCGTACTTAGCATCGATCCTTTTGAGGTCTTCTTTCAACTTCAGCAGCTCTTCGAGAATAAGCCCCAGAGGGGAAGCTGGTCGAGAGGAATACAATAACACTGCTCTGATACCATTGATAAGCACCGAACAGAAAGGGGAGAAGATTGAGGCCTGTGAGCTCTGAAGAAGAAGATAGAAGAGAGAATTTGGGATGAACCCTGTTTTGATTATATGATCTTAAACGATGATGTTTCTGATACAAGACAAGGATCTTAAATAACAATGACTTACACTAAACCGTAAACAACGACAGCCCACTAATAAAATGACGAGGCCCAAGCCTTATCAATACCACCTAAAAATACTATAATTTTTTCTCATTCTGGGTTACGGTTGTGGACTCTGGAGAAATTAGTGTTTTGTTGAATCAGAAGATGAAACAAAATTGGAGTCTCTGACAACGATGAAGAAGAAAAGGAAAGAGAAGATAAAAAGTCTATTTTTTTTTTTTAAATTAATGGCTCATATGCCACTGTTTGAGAAACATAAATCTGTTGTACTCCTTATTAATCTAGATACCCTTTCATATGTGATATACTTATGTTGCCCTTAATGAATATTAAAAATAAAATATAATTTTAATAAACTTAATAATTAAAACTAAATTAAATGAAATGAAAAATAAAGAAATTGAAAACGATATTTGGTGGTCTCTCTCGATATCGTTGTTGAACTGCTCTCTCCGATTCAGCTTGATCCGACAAAAAACGGTGTTGTTCTTCACAGCTTCTCTCGCTTATCCTCCGACATTGGTGAATCCCCCCCTCGGTAGCTCCTCCGGCACCGGAAATTGTAAGCAAAATTGATCTTCTTTGGATTTATACGTTTTGTTTCTAATCATGTGACAATGATGTGTTATATGACACTTATGTTTTTGCAATGAAAAATTTGTGGAATTTAGTTGTTGAATCATATTTATTTTGCGAATCTGGTCCGATTTGAATCATGAAATTGGGAGAGATAAAACAACTTGAACAAATGAATAATGATAAATGTAGGCCAACTGGAACAAATGGTATAAATTTGACATAGGAAAACTGATACTATTGGTATTACTTTGACTAATTGTGTATTTTCTAATTGAGTTTTTATCCTACTTACATGATACAAAGAGTCAAAGACCATCATGCACACTAACATACATTTTGACTAAGGCGGATACTATTGAGAAATATACATGGATTTCTCCTAAGAATTCTACCTATGCTATTTCGTTTAGGACCTCAACTTTAAAAGAGAGTACTTATGCAAAGTTAGTTGAAAATATTTGTCTGAGTATTTTGGTAGATAAAACGATGACAAAACTGAAATTGAGTTACATTCTATCGGTGTCTAAGTCAGTATACTTATCATATATTACAAATGATGATGAAGTTCTTATTTATCTATGTACATTGGACAAATACCAACTTAGGTCTCTTTTAAATATGGAGGTTATTAAAGAATTGGAAACAAACGAGATGTGACCAACTTTCAAGAGCGTTTGAGGGAAATTAGATTGAATTATGAGGTGCATAGTTAAAACATCAACATTAGCTACATTATTAACTCGGGTATTTGAAACATCTACAAAGTACTCTTAATAAATTTATGTTAAATCTTAATAAATTTATGACAATTGTATCATTTACAGCTGTACTTAGTAAGAAAAATGGAAAGACTTAACGAAAAACATAAAATATGAAAACAATTACGAAAAGGAAAAAAGGAAATTTATATGGCTATATATCACAACCTTACTGTATACAATTGTCGTCGCATAATAATTTATGTATTCTTCTTCTTCTCATCTAGAAAAAAACTATATGATCAATTGTGAATTGTTCTAATTACTTATGTTCTTCGCTAAATCTTCAGTGATCTTTGTGTTTCTGCGACGCTCCGGTATGTCTGCAGACAACTAGTTTGTCTTGTGGCTTTTATGGTGAAGTAATGTAATGAATCTTGGTGGATCGGTCCTAATAAAGTTTAATTTTGGTTACTTTGTTATCTTCTCTCCCGATTTGTGGTGTTTCTGACGGCTAGGGACTCTTGGTCTTATGTCTTGATCCGATATTTGTTGACTTTTATTTGGGGTTTGGTTGTTTGTGGTTATGTCTTTAATTTTGTATTTGGGGTTTCTTTTTATCCGTCGGCTTTTAGATTTAGGGATAACTTTTATCTGTTAGATTTTGTCTTTTGTTTTTCCGAGAATTATGTGTAACCGGCCGACTTTGATTTTAATCTTGTGTGATATATGTGCATTAATGAAAATTTTTAATGAAGAAAAATAATAATTTAGTTGTACTTTAGTAAAAAAAAAGGGGAAATGTTAGATGTTATCATGTTAATAATTAATACGCCAATGACCATTTATCATTTACGGCTGTATTTAAGAAAAAAATGGAATTTCAGCCCCTAACCGTATAAAATTGTTGTCGCATAATAATTTATGTAATATATTTTTCTAAATTACAAAAAAAATCCATTGTGATTCGAGTATGAAACTGTTTTTACTTCTGCTCTTCTCTAAATCGTAAGTGCTAATGAGGATAAAAATCTACCCATTTCGGCTACGACCTTAAGAAACTCATCAACATTGACATATACAGTTTTTGATGCCTCACATTTGAACATATAGAATTGAAACTGTACAAATATATGATTATGCAAGGTTTGAGACATGTACAACCTTTAAGGGTAGCCCACATATCAGCTGCAGTCGTGTAATGTTTAATCTTTCTAAGAACTTGATCATTAATGTTTAATATGATCTTTTTATTGACAACTGTTTAATATGATCATATCTTGTGTTTTTCATCCCTTTCAATCTTGTTAGGATCAAGAGTTACCTTGGTTGATGATTCTTTCGACGAACTCTATATTTCTTCATGTTGTTTCTCCTCGTTCTTGGTGATCAAAGTTTCAACCTCAAAGTTGTCACTTAATATGATGTCTTTTAAACCGACGACACCAAAATGCGCCATCATCCGAATCTTCCACATAGAGAAATCATCGGTGCCGTCGAACTGCGGCACCTCCATCCTTGTCGTCGCCATCAAATCACAATCTGACAAGGCTCTGATACCACTTGTTACAAGTAGTACTCCAGTTTTGTATCCCGATCAATTTTTGATTATGAATTTGAATGAGTCGCGAGTTCACTCAAATAACTCTCTCTCTCTCTCTCTCTCTCTCTCTCTCTCTCTCTCTCTCTCTCTCTCTCTCTCTCTCTCTCCCTCTCTCACAAGAACAACACATAAATTTTACCAAAACTTCACCTCTCGATATGAGATAATAGCTATTGTTTGGGGCCAAACTGAATCCAACAATCCACTAAATCAAAGATCTCTCTTCTTACTCTCGGCTCAAGGAGATGACGATGAACAATAACATAAAATTAGTCATATCTCACTTCCGGTCAAATATCTTTATATCTTAGAGGTGTACATTGAACGGAAAATAACCAAAGGCACTAGTACTAACCCGGATTGGATAAGCTTTGGTTTAGTAAATCAGAACAAATTGATTTAGCCATTGTTTTTTAAACAGAGTTGACTTCTTCCTTTTAGCTGACTCTAAGACTGTGTTTATATGTAACATTTCATTTTCTTAATAATCGCTATTAACGTCCTAACACTCGTCCATGAGCTTGTTATTCTCTGAAGTTCGTTATAACCATACATATCGTATTATTTATTAACTAAAATAAAATAATAACTAAAATTAATTTTTATTTTAAAATTTCAATATATAGTTTTTTTCTCGGAATCTGAATAGTTCCTGTTCCTTTTTAACAATGCAAAGTTGAAATTAATTTCAAAATTTTATATTGAAGTTTGAAATTTAAGTGAAATAACACTAAAATTTAACGTGTTAATTTTGTGACATTCTGCAGGGGAAATTTTTTAACTTTGTCTAATTGCTAAGTTACAACTAAGCATAATTTAGTTAAAAAGGAAATTACGTTTACTTAACCGTTGTATGATTGTATCATTTACAGCTAAGCATACTTTATCAACGAGCATAGCTCTTATATCTATATATCACATTCACAACCTAAACTTTCAATTGTCACATAATATTTTCTAGTCTATCTTCTTCTCAGAATCATCTTCTTCTCAATCTATAAAAAAAGTTGTTTGATGTAAATCATGTAATAATCATTTACAGCTGTAAGACTTAACGAAAAAAGAAAAAGAAAAATATAGAAACAATTAGGATGAAAATTCATGCCCCTTTTTGTGTGTATGATACCTATGTAACCTAACATTAATAAGATCGTCGCATGACATGTTATTTTTTTTTAGTTTTGTGGAATATGAGTCTTGCACTCCCATACATATCGATAAAATTAAAGGAGAGAGATTTGATCAACATTGTTTGTTTAACCATAATTCTTGTCATAAACATATGTAATTAGGCATTTTGACTCTAATTGGGCATTTATTGTACATTTTACACTTAATATCAAATGCGGCACAAAAGAGGAGAAACAAGTTTTTCCTTGAAATTGATTTAGAAAGCTGGTTGCAGCCCGAAAGTCATATTGAGTAAACTTAATTTAGGTGTGTGTATTTGTATGTTTTATTTCATAATACTAGGTAAAACAATGTACAATTAGGAACATTTATGTATTTGTATTTCTCGGGTTGTAATACTATGTATAACTAGATACAACTAACAACAAAATTGGTAAAATTGGATAATTATGATACAACTATTAGCAACTATTTATTAAAAAAATACAAAATATAAATTGTACTAAATAAATATTGTAAACTATAAAGAATGGTTTATAGGGACTCAATATACATTTTAAACAATAGAAAAAACTGATACCAAGAATTTTTAATTTTTCATAAGTGTTTGAATTTTCATATAAAACACTCCTTATAATATAATGAATTTTTTTTTTTGATGTTTACCATCTTATGATGCAAAAAGATAAAATATATGATTTTGTGGAAACTGTTTTAAGAAAACCTCGTAGTGATAATTAATACTGGAAAAAATTATGGTCAACTATAATATTATAATATTTATTAAGATCCAATTACAAATACGCAAAAACACCAAAAACAACTATGATGATAAATGTACAATTGAACACTTACGAATAACTATGTGTATGTCACGCTAACAAAGCTCAAATGTACCACAGGTGGGGTGATTTTAATTTATATATTTTTAAAAATTTTCATATATTACCAATTTGTCTACTTTTTCCTATTTTAGTTGATCCATTCTTTTTTTTTACTCTTTCTCACTTTTTAGATTCCCCAAAATTGAGACTTACTTTTTCCTTTTAGAGAGAGAGAGAGAGAGAGAGAGAGAGAGAGAGAGAGAGAGAGAGAGAGAGAGAGAGAGAGAGAGAGAGAGAGAGATCAGTTATCTGAAGTTGTTCATACACCATAATTTCATAGCTAAGTAGTTCCAGTTATCCCGAGTTGTCTCAAGACCACAATTCAATACTTAAGTTGTTCTAGTTATCTAGAATTGTCACAAAACCACATTTTCATAACTAAGTTGTTTTGTTATTTGGTTTTGTCCCAATATTTCTGAATTATTTCGACTTTTTGAAGTTCTTTTATGGAACGTATGAAAACATTATTTGGTTGTAGTGTTTGAGTTTCATCATCATCATCGAAATCCTTCAAATTCAGAAAACACATATCTTAACATTTATCCGGAGTTGTACCAAAACTTTAAATCTAAATTGTTCAAGTAATCCGGAGTTGTACCTATATCACAATTTCAAACTTAAGTTATTCGAATTATTATTAAAAATAAAATAATCTAATATAAAATTGGATGGGTTATTAACATGAATGGATAATCATGGCAGGATTGGTAATTTTTAGTTATAATTGAACGTTTTTTTTTCTTTTTTCTTTCGATACAGTTTCAAATTTTTTTAAAAATGACAAAGAAATTAATAAACATAAGAGTGGCACCAAAAAATTTATTTATCAATTGTTCCAACGAAAAAAAAAGATTTATTGTTGGTCTAATAGTCGTTCTGAAAAAAGGAAAATATGGAAACAAGAAGGAAATTTCTGACGTCTGACGTCTATATATATCAAACCCTAGCCGTATACGATTGTGATTGATTCGAGTGTGAAACACATTTTTACTTCTGTTCTTGTCAGTAATTGCTATGAGGATAAAAATCTGTGCCCCATTTTCGAGCCGTGCTCTCCGACAACGAATCTCAACTGTTTCTCCTTCGATGTTTTTACTCTCTCGCTCCTCCAGCTCCTCCTCCTCCTCGATGCTTAGATCTCGGTCGGAAGAAAACCTAACTAAACTAAGCGATTGTATGGAGAACATGGATATGGATGACGATGTCTCCAAGATGTTCATGGAATGTCATCAAATGGACTTCCGTTGTGATACATAGTTGCTTTGTCATCTCAATGACTATTTCACAATAAGTAAAGCAGTCACCGACCTCTGCCAGTCTCTCAGAAAGTTCTTAGATAGAGTCCAACACGACGAGTGCTTCTTACTCGACGAAGCGTTCCGTGATTTGAGGAAGAGAAGATCTGGTATGGAGGATTGTTACTCGTAGCTAGTTTCAGAAAAACCTTCACATATCTGACTAATTTGTGTAAGAATAATAATCCCGGTGACGTCGTCGATGGAGACTGTGATATTTTCTCAGGGGATTTTCTCAGGAAACTTCAGATTTTTCATCAAGACCTAGCCAAGATGATTGTTCAACTAGAGTCGACGATGAAAGAAATCGACAAAAAGCTAAGACGTGTACGAGGACGAAGAGCGATTGTAGCGGCGGCTTTACTTGCTCCGGTGATTGCTCTAGTGTCTCTGTTCAAAATCATCGCTGGAATCTTCGGATCTGTTCCGGTTGGAGAGATAACTACGTTCGCGGCTTCGAAGTGGAGGAAATCGATGGAAACTCTGAAACGAGAAAAGACGGCGATAACTTTGATGGAGAGAGAAACGGCGGAATTCACCGTTAAGAAACGGTCATCGGTGGCTGTAGCGATGGGAGGGATGGAGAATGAAAGGAAGAGGTTGAAGTCAACGCTCGTTAATCTGGATAAAGAGACCGGAAGGTGTGATGGGTTTGTGCAGTTTGGACGGACCGTGGCTCGGGAATAGACTTTTTCAATTATGTTCATAAATTTGTAGTCAATTTGGTAACATCTTTGTTGAATTGCAACTATTTTTGCAGGTATAAATAATATTTCAAACCATTAGAAATCTCAATTTCGTTTGATTGTTTCTGTGCTAGAATTAGGAATTATAGATTCTAATCAAATCTGAGTTTAACAAAAAAAATTATACAAGTTAATGACTTCTAAACTTACAAATTATGTAATTCTGTGACATGACTTCTTCCCAATCCTTTGCGTCGATAGTGATTTGAAGATGATCAAATAGACCCATAATTATTATGTCATAGTATTAGGTTTGGATACCTGTGACTAAAAAATTAGTAGAACAATTAGGTTGACTAGTGACTCGGTTAAATGGTTAAACGGATAGGAGTTAACAAATGGCATGTTAGATACTAGTGACTGATGATTGAATGATTGTGTTGTTGACTGTTTATTGGTTAATGAATTCATTTATAACTAGATTTTGACCCGTCTGGGGTATTGTTGATGATTTTTTTGGATATTTTTGTTTGTTTTTCGGTTTTTATTTAAAATTGTTATGTTGGTTTTATATTATTATTTCTTGATTTTTCTTCTTAATTTTTTAATAAACTATTTGTTATTTGAGTTTCGCTTTTCTAAAATTTATTTGAGTTTACACAAAGATGTTAAACAGAAAACATGACATGTTTAAACCCGTTTATATGTAAGATCTATTTAGAGTAGCCTGTTTAAACCCGTGAGAAGTAACACATGCCTATTTAATTCCGTTAAATTCTGTTTATAAATTTTATTTTTTAAAAATTTAACACAAGACATAAAATTTAGCTTTCTATATATTCTCTATACATTTTACTCTAACTGGATTCAATATTTCCACGTATTTAAAAAAAAATTCTTGCAAAATTATTTAGTAAATATTTATTTTTGACTTTTGATTTTTAAAATATTATTGGATTTACATAGAAATGTTAAACGGGCAAATCTAGTCCATTTTGACCCATTTATATTTAAGATTCGCTTAGGTCTGTCCGTTTATACCCAACACAAATACCACATGCATAATTAAATCCGTATTTAAATAAACCCCCATTGTGTTTGAAGCTTACTTTAGAGTTCTCAACTTGTTGTGTGTCGTATAGTTACTCCACAAAAGATGTTATTTTAAACTTAGCTTCACCACTATTACGATATGTAATTGATGACTAACAAATGAATTAAAAAAATCTTAACGTTAAATTCATGATTTTACTACTTTTTGATGCCTTAATAACTCTATTTCTAAACTTATAAATATGAATTGTTACGCCATTAGTTTAAAGTTTAAACTTGATCATGGTCTCGAGACAAAAGTTTGTTGTTAACCGATATCCTTTATATCACATCATGAACAATCGCGATGGAAATTAAAATCTTTTCACCCAATAAAAAAATGTCATTATTAAGTCAAATGATATATAAATTGTATATGAACAAAAAATCTCAATACACCGATGGCTTTCCCTGCTTTTTTCTTCTTCTTCAAGAGTATCAATTGAAATATCTGTAATGATTACCTGAAAGCAAACTGGTTTCAATGACAAAAGAGACTTATGATCTCTTTTGGTCTCAGTTTTTTATATTCATCACATGTTTTTTTTTTTTTTGCAAAAGTTTATATATTGAAATTTTTTGTTTGTTTTTTGTTTTCTGGGCCTAATCTTACAAAGTAGCCTCTAATGGGCCCGATTTAAAGCCCAGTATCCATAAACCCATTACACAGTTAGCCACAACTCTAGGCCCAAAGACCCAAAAAAGAAACCCTAGAACTCTCACCAGCCAACAACCAAACACCCCTTGAGCCGCCGCCGGTGCGAAGACATCAACGAGGAAGCCGCCGACACGCTGACCGCCGAGAAACAGGACCAACTCGGCGACAGAAACGCTGGAGCCGCCGCCAGACACGAATCCATCCAACACCGCGCTAGGAGAGAGCCGAGCAATGGCGGCGAAAAACAGCAATCGCCAGAGCAGAGGAAGAAACCACCGCTAACCTACCCGAAGCCGGCAGGGCGCAACCGGAGGAAACAAGACAGACGACAGGAGGGAGAGGGAAGAGCTACCGGTTAGAGGCAAAAGAACCGGAAGAGGGGGAAAGGATTTATTGGGCAAATCTCCGCCGGAAAACCTCTCCACCAAGAAGAGCCACCGTCCCCAAGCAGCTACACCTCGAGAGAAAGATCTCCGAGGAGACTCACACCAACAACCCACTCACCGGGACCCCACCACTAAAACCAACAGATCCGCCGGACTCCGCACCAAACCACCAGCGAGCAACACCGAGAAGCCAGGAGGAGGAAGCCGCCGAACGACACGAGCACCACCGAGCCAGATCTCGTCCTCAAAGAGCATGGACACCGACGGAGCTACACTACGCCGCAGAACACACCACACCACCGGGAGAAGGGAGGAACCATGTAGAGATCAGGGCTGAGCTTCTCACCGAGGATGAAGCACGACCATGCAAAAAGGAGTGAAGCCCTCTCACACCGCCCGAAGAGGTCGGCGGAGGAGAGGCGGTGGAATCGTCGACGGAAGAACCAAGGAGAAAAAGAAAGTAAGAGAGAAGGCAGAGAGAAACTTTCTCTCTCCTTCACGTATATTCATCACATGTTGAGAAGAAGCCTCTTGAGGATTTTCCACAACATCCTTAATACGCGGCAAGAAATACACAACTTCTCTTCCATCAATAAGTCTACGATTATAAGTCAGTGTAACATACATCATTGGCTTTGGTACTACGCTTCCTCCCACAACCATTGGACGTTGCATGATTGAAAGCATTCCAAGAATAGCATACTACAATTGAGAGATTTGGTTTGCTTTAGTAAAGGGGGGGGGGACCCATTCCTTTGTTCAGGTTGTAACATTGTGAGGATTGAAACCGAACATGAGGGTTGATGATAGTTACCACCTAGATATCGTGAATGATCCTCCTGCCATCTCGTCTATTGAAATGGTTCCTTCATTATCCTTCTTCGCAAGAAAGTTTATTGTTTTCTCTATGTCAGCAAGTTCATCTTGTCAGCGTCTTTGATGGCTGGAACGAAAAGAACATGGAAATCTAAGAAAGAAAGAAAAAATCAATCAATACTACCTCAAATTCGTAAGATGGTATTATATAAGTCAATGTCTGGATCTCTCTATCAAGAGAATTTCGGAAACAAACCTTAGAGATACCAACATGATTATTGATATCTATTTAGTCTCTGTAAACAATATCATCTCCATCGATAACTGCATTTACTACTTGTTGGTGCTGGAGGGCACTAACAACAGCCTGAAACACATGGTTAAAGAAAATTACTTTATCTGTAGATTCCTGATGCGTTAATTAGTTCAAGAAGCTATTCAAGTCTACTTTGATGAAACTGGACATAACCCCCAACTTCACTCCGTGCTTTTCAATAAATGCATCCTTATATTGAGATCGGAGCTTCATCTGATTGGTCCTACATGAGAAAGCAAGATCATGTTGGTGCGCGAACAGGTGACTAATAATTAGTGCACTTAATAATTTCATATATTGATAAATGTTGTAACTCACATATCAGCTTCACTGAATGTTGTAAGCAAGGCAAAAGTGTTTTCAGTGTCTTTCAGCCTGGTTGACACACGTTTGCGAAGTCTAATCATAAGAACATGCAACGTTGTTAAGATGCCATATCATCAAAGAATGTGAACGTGAATAGCTTTTCTCTCATGCCCGTCTTTCCCTCTCCTTAGGGGAAGCTAGGGTTCTTTAGCGACGGTGGTGGAGATGCCTTGGGTTTCTCCGCAACTTTAGTACTTTCAATCTCGGGCTGGGAGCAGTTTTCTCTGATATCTTTTCTGAGGGTGCCACATGAGATACAACATCTGTAGACTTTGAAATAATAGCTACCTTGTTTCTTCGTTCGACTACAGGCCCGGCCCGATGCATAAGCGACACAAGCAGTCGCTTCTGTCCAAATTTTTTTTTTTTTTTTTTTTTTTTTCTTTTTGGGGCGGCTTATGTGCAATTTTTTTTTTCTTTTACTGAGTAGCTCAAAATCTTAAGGTCCAATTCAAACAAGGAGTCACATACGACAGTTGCTCTTTTGTTGATTTTTTTTTTGTTCTATTGTTTTTCATAGAATTTTCAAAACTTTGAAAATAGATTTTTTTTTTTTTTTTTGTGATTCCCAATTCAGAATCAGAAAAATATGTGCATAAATTTTATTATGACATTGAGTTTTTCTTAAGAGGATACATTTTTTTTTAAATTTCGCTTACGACATATGATAAGGTTGGAACGGCCCTGGACTTGGACAATATCTCTTTCCTTGACAAGCAACTTCATAAAATGATAAAAACAATTAGGCATAACACAGGACTAACCACATGATGAATAAACAACAGAAATATTGTATCTCTTGGATCACACTACTTGCTAGGCTAGCAATATCTATTGTCACCTGAAGCGCATAGACAAATCAAACACAAATATCATAAAAAATTACACCAGAAACTAGGAAAAATCTAAAGGGAAAAAAGAAATAAAAGATAATAAGCCAGTAATTGTTTGACACCTTTTCAGTTTCAATTTGTGCAATATCCTCATCAGTTTCTACACTGTCATCAGGTTCTCCAAGAAGCCAAGAACAATATTAAAAGTACCAGCAAATATAATATTATTAGATACATATGTTATATTCACCGGAAAGAAACGACAAGATGATAATGCAAAGAAAAGCATACTCTTCATAAAGTTGATATGGTTCCATCGTTATTGCAATCTGTACCACCAAAATTGATATACACCATGAGAAAAACTTACAACTGGACCAAACTAAGAAAATTGAGGAGAGCAATTCTAGATTAGAGTTATTATTACCTTCCCGAATTGGGTAAAATAGTTTGAAATTTGGTGCTTGAGAAGCGGTACGATATTCCACAATGACTTGTTTATGTGTATCTTCATGCTTTTTCTCCATATGGACATACTCGGTAAACAGTCGGTAAATCGTCGGTGAGAAACCATCGGTAAACCGTCGGTTTATTACCGTCGGTATATTGCCGTCGGTAATCCGTCAGTAATCCGTCGGTAAATAACCGTCAATAAACTGTCGGTCCATCCGTCGGTTATAGAACATCGGTAAACCGTTGGAAAACCATCGAAAAACCGTCGGTTTACTGGCTGTCGATAATCCGTCGATAAATCGTCGGAAAAATCATCGTCGTAAACCGTCGGAAATTACCGACCGACGGTGTTCCGACGGAATCTTTTTTTTCCGACGAAATAAAACCAAGGGATTTCAACGGACGGAATTTCATCGGTAAAAAGCTTTTCCAACGGTTTACCGATGGTTTGAGCCGTCGGTTTTCGCCAGTTTTTTTGTAGTGCCTGCAATTGATGAGAGATTACAAATAAAAGGCTCCCGATAAAAAACAACACAGAAGACTATTATATACACCAAGAGCTTCAGCCAGCCAAAATATTAATATAAAACAAGAAAACTTAAATTTTTGTCGCCCAAAATCTTTGGTATTGTAAAACTAAAAAAAACTTGAAATAGCTCGAAGATGATGAAGAAGTTTTCTGTATTTATACATAATGGTGAATTTGGATGTCTATATTTAGTTTCGAATTCCACGACTGAAAGATATTATGTAATCTTTGATAATTAAGATTCTCGACAATATCGGGAATTTAATAATAATTTCTTATTAATATAAGGAACAAACTATATGTAATCGTAAATGTGGGAGATTGTGATTTCCTTAATTTTCTTTAACTTACAGATACTATTTAATCTTTTGAAAATAAATTTTGGTTTTTATTAACAAAGTCTAAAGTTAAATAATTAATGTTTGATTTTTAGGTATATTCCTATAAAAATGGCATATGCCATAATTATTTCGTTTTAAATATTTTTTTTTAGGGAAAATAGTTTTATTAACTAATATTTTGAAATGAAAGGAATAAATTTATTAATAATTTAATTAAGTAGGTATATGTACATAATATATCACACTTTCATTTATTAAACTGAATTTATAAGTTTTTAGTTTAAACTAAATGATGTAATGATTAATAACTAATAATGTAATTTAAACGTTAATTATTTAGGTGGTTATAGCTCTAATATTCTTATTAAAATCACATATACATATGCTGAATTCAAGTATATAAGTAGTTGTTAGCTTCATGGTTTGATTTATGGTTATTGCTTTACTTTTTTCTTTTTTTTCTCAATATTAGATCATTTAACAATTATTTTGTAAAGTTGTTATAGTAGTTGCTGGATTTCGAAGATACAATATTTAAACTGAGATTAGATAACAATTAATTAATTTTAGATATTCATTTTACTATAACTAACAAATATTTGATTTTTTTTATTCAGTTTTACCCTTAATGAATTTGAAATTTAATAAAGACATTGAATGGCATATTTTGTAATTTACATTGAAAAGTAAGGACATTTTCTATTTAGTACTTCTGTTTTAATAATATAGATGATGTAATGATTAATAATTAATAATATAATGTAAACGTTAATTAAATTATTTAGGTGGTTATTATAGCTCTAAAATTCTTATTAAAATCACGTATACATATGCTGAATTCAAGTATATAAGTAGTTGTTAGCTTCATGGTTTGATTTATGGTTATTGCTTTACTTTTTCTTTTTTTTTTCTCAATATTAGATCATTTAACAATTATTTTGTAAAGTTGTTATAATAGTTGCTGGATTTCGAAGATACAATATTTAAACTGAGATTAGATAACAATGAATTAATTTTAGATATTCATTTTAATATTTGATGTGTTGTGTTTTTGAGTAGATTTAATCATGATTTGGAGCATGTTTTAGCTTTAGATAATGCATTTAGGTATCATTAGGAGTGCATGTGCTTTGTTTTTCTCTTTTTGTAGGTGGTGGAAGACATGATGAAGCACCCAAATGATATGGGAGAGGTAGGGACTGAAAAACACCCAAAAAGGAGTGAAAAAACAGCTAAGGGTCGTGATAGGAACTCACAGCGAGGTGCCACAGCGAGGTCACCAGGCCGCTGTGAAGTATTTGCGGATGGCCTGATTCCACAGCGGCCTGTGCAGCGAGGTCCTCCGGCCGCTGTGAGATTTGACCTTGAAAGATCGAGTCATTTGAAGAGCTTGCGTTCATATTTAGCTTTGGAGCTTCAAACCAAGGTTGTAGGCAATTGAGTTAGCTTTCCAATGGAGGTAGTTTGAAGTCATTTGCAGCTATACACAAAGAGTTATGACCTATTTACTGGACACATATCAATTATGTCGTGGTGAGACAAACTTTTGCCCACATGCCACTTTTTCTCTTTTTCTTTTGGCTTGTAGACCCTCCCATGTTCTGAGGTCGACCAAGACACTTTGTTTTCTATTATTTAAGACCTCTTGGTGTATGTAGAGAGGCATGATCTACTTCTTGATCCATTTATGGATCTAGATCATAACTTTATTTTTGTTTTGAAGTTTGGTTTGATTTTCTTGTGTTGTTCTTGTTGATTCATTTATTTCTCTCATCTTATATCATATCAACTATGTCTTTTTGTGTTTCTATGAATGTTAGTGAGTAGTTCTTTATAAGTTTCTGGGTTTGAGTAAGGTGAGGGTGATTTAGTGATAGTTTAGGATGTTTAAAACTTGGAAATATTGATTTCTTACTTGTTAGAAGTTCTTAATGCTAGGATTGAAGTAGCTAATCAATTCCTTGATCTTAAATGTTGCTAGCACCGAGAGGTGTAGTTTATGTTTGAAACTCTATCAAGTGCTTTACATACTTAACCAATGATAATTGATGTTTAAGGTGTTTAGTGGTAATAAGAACTTGTTCATAATGCATATCTATCTTGAAATTGCCAACGAGAGTTGATGTTAATTCTTGATAGGTGTAGGGCTATTATCATGAGAGTGGAGTAGCTTGATATGTTGTTCTTGGCCTAAGAAACCATTCTATTGTTCTTAAACACTTCTAGATTATTTGTTGATCACCCAAACCAAAATCTCAACCCAAGGAACTTAGTCTTTTATCATCTCTGTTTTTACTCTGTTTTTGTGTGAATCTTAGCATCTTGTTTAGTGCATCATTAGTTCTGTTACACATTTGTTATCTATATCATTTGCCTATTAGTTTCTTTGCTTTCATTTCATTAGGTTGTTAGGAGAAAAAAACCAAATCTCTTGTATTTGCTTAGATTAAGGAACTTTGTGCATTCTTGGTGTTATAGATCACTAGCTCCCTGTGGATTCGATCCTAAAGTGTTACATTGACATACCATTCGATTGTGGTAGCGTGCACATTAGGTTAATTGGTGTGTAAAACGCAAACATCAATTTGGCGCCGTTGCCGGGGAGCTAGGCGATTTATCATTAGGATTTCAAATTTCCTTGAGACTAAGCTTTCTTTTGTTTTTGTTTGTTTGGTTACTGATTTTCTTTCAAGTGTTTGCTCTTTTTGCAGGGCATAATCACAAGGGAGAAAGTTCAAGAGAGAGAGAGAGATGGCTTGGAACCCCACAAGCTACCACAGTTTTGAATGCTCATCCACTTATCAAGAAGATCTTCCACATGGAAACTTAGCTCAAGAATACCAATATGGAGATGCTGAGAGATACCAATCTTGGGACCCCACAAGCTACCAAAGGTTTGAAGGCTCACCCACTTATCAAGAAGATCCTCCATATGAAAACTTTGTTCAAGAGTACCACTATGGATATGGTGAAGGATGTCAATCTTGGGATCCTACAAGCCACAACGGTTTTGAAAGCTCACCCACCTATCAAGAAGATATCTCATATGGAAACTATTCTCAAGAGTATCAATATAGACATGATGAGGTATATCAATCTTGGGACATGGAGTACGAGCATGGAATGGATTATTACTCCCCAAATGAAGAAGAGATTCTCAACAATCAAGGTTTTTATCAAAACCAAGAAGACCAACATTTCCAAGATCAAGGGAGTTTTTCAAACCAACAATCCAAGGAGGTCACAATGCAACAACTTCTGAAACAGTTTATGGAGAGTACCAAAAAGATGATGAACAAATTGAATGCACAATTGGACAACCTAGTATCGGAGCTTGCAACTCTCAAACAGCACTCCACACAAGGTGGGGAGATGGACTTTGAACCTGAGAAGGAAACCATTGATGAAGCTCTTGATATAAGATATGTTTATGTTGGAACACTTGTGAGTCATCCAGCAAGGAGCACCAAGGAAGAAGTAGACATTGTGGTAAGAACTATTGGAGACTCTCATGAAGATGGCTTGGTTTTTGGATCCATAGATAGCATAAAGGAAAGCTCAATGGATGATGAATTCTCAACCAAGGAAGAAATGCATATACAACCCAACTCCAAGCAAGAGACAAAGAGTGAAATGCCTAAGGAGAAACAAGAGAGTCTCATTGAAGAAATCTCCATGGATGGTGAAGAAGGAGAATTTCAAATGGCACAACTTTTTGACAAGCATCTTGGTATAACTTCCACCACAAGAATGAGCATTGATGGTCCAAGGAAGATCTCTTTTGAAGAGATTAGGATGAATGAGTTTAGGGGATAGTTCTATGATGAATATGACCCTGGTGATCCAAATTCATGGCACATCCCCAACCACAAAAAGTGAAGGGATAGTCAAGCTAGAGACTTTAAATAAGCTCACTTGGGAGGAAGTCCCATGGTATCCTTTGTATATATTACTTGTTTTGGTTTATGTGTTTGTGTGCATTTTACTTGTGTTTTAGTGTTTTGTGTGTTTTCAGCATGTGGACAAGAGATCAAAAGCTAAGTTTGGAGATTTCCACCGAAGAGCAAACATGAGCTAACAAGAGCTAAGTTTGGGGGATTACACTATTACCTTCCGCTTCAGGTAACACTACCACCACCTTCAACAGTGTTGTGTGTTAATTTTATTTTACCATCTTGAATCAGGTTTTGAAAAAACAAAAAAAAATTGAAAATTTTGAAACATAAAAAAAAACATGTAGCTTCATATTTGTTTCACCTTTAGGATCGAGTCTAGTAGCATTATAGGTTGAATTTGCATATGAGAATGATTTAGTTGCCTTGTAAGAAATTTAGATTTATAACTTAACATGATGCCCTTGATAATCATACTATGTTTCTTAAACAACTCTTGAAACACTTGCACATTTCGAGCTTTGATCACACCACTCCAATCTATTTGGCAAGCTTGATACCCCCAACTTTGAAGCCAACTCACTTATATGGGCTTAAATGAATTTAATCTTCTCACTTATGGGTTTTTGATGCTTGATCATGGTCCCCATATACACACTTGGATTATCTTTTACCACATTTTTACCACCCTTTGTTGATCCAAGTAGCCATTCTCACTCTTAGAATGGTTTCCACACCATAGAACTCCTTTTAAAGCCTTCATTTGTTTGATTGAGTGAGGCCTCTTTTTGATAATGCTAACATGTGTAAAAGGTTAAAAGTATAAGAACGACAATGATTAGATCTCATAGGCTAGTCTAGGAGTTCATTTTGTTGATTGGCATTTGGGGTTAAAGCACTTGAAAATGGGATTGGGAATGTAATTAAAAAAGAAAAAAAAAGAGTGAAATGGGGAGTAAAAGAAAGAAAGAACCAAAGGCTTGTGTGAGAGAAACACTTGGGGAGTTGATATGATTAAAAGTAAAGTTCTAAGTTGTAATGAAAATGAAACATAAAGAAAAGAGTCTTAGAAAATATAAAGGATAACTTCTCAAGAACCAAAAATGAAAAAATTCAAATGGTTAAGTTTGGGAGAGAAGAAAGATTGGTTAAACTTGGGATGGGATTTGGAAACACATATGGGTAAGGCAATAAGAGCTTAAGTTGTATGCATAAATTGTTCTTGTCTTGCTACATTTTGCAATATGTCTAGCATTCCTCTTCCTTGAGAGTTAGCCACCAAATAAGAATTCATGACCTTTCTCTAAACACCATTTGAAGCCTTTTTATGCCAAGCCAATTGATCAAGAATCAAACCCCCATTTGTGAGACTGCACTTTGATGAATAAATGAATTTAAGAGTTAGTTAAATGTTGAGTTGGTAGATTCTTGACAATGGGCTTAAGAGAATAAGATTTGGTGTATTGATAAGCCTAGAGAAATTAGAGTGGATTAGATTGTTTGTTCATGCAACATACTATCATTTTCTAAGGACATCATGTTGAGGGCTTGCTAAATTTCTTTGGTTATGAGTCTCCAACTTCAAACCTCTCCCCTTTGTTCTCATTGTTGATTGCTTGAGGACAAGCAAAGAAACAAGTTTGGGGGGAGTTGATGTGTTGTGTTTTTGAGTAGATTTAATCATGATTTGGAGCATGTTTTAGCTTTAGATAATGCATTTAGGCATCATTAGGAGTGCATGTGCTTTGTTTTTCTCTTTTTGTAGGTGGTGGAAGACATGATGAAGCACCCAAATGATATGGGAGAGGTAGGGACTGAAAAACACCCAAAAAGGAGTGAAAAAACAGCTAAGGGTCGTGATAGGAACTCACAGCGAGGTGCCACAGCGAGGTCACCAGGCCGCTGTGAAGTATTTGCGGATGGCCTGATTCCACAGCGGCCTGTGCAGCGAGGTCCTCCGGCCGCTGTGAGATTTGACCTTGAAAGATCGAGTCATTTGAAGAGCTTGCGTTCATATTTAGCTTTGGAGCTTCAAACCAAGGTTGTAGGCAATTGAGTTAGCTTTCCAATGGAGGTAGTTTGAAGTCATTTGCAGCTATACAAAAAGAGTTATGACCTATTTACTGGACACATATCAATTATGTCGTGGTGAGACAAACTTTTGCCCACATGCCACTTTTTCTTTTAATGGGAGGGTAAATTAATCGTTAATTCAGGGTTATCGGGTTAAAATAACTAATTAAAAGAATTAATGAGAAGTCAGGAGATTGTAAATTTACTAATCTCAATCTGACAGACCGATGAAATACATAATTATTGGAATAAGAAGTAAAGGATTAATCTGGATTAAGCCGTCTACGGGATTAGTAAGCCACTAATCCCAAAGTAGCGGATTGATGGAGTTAAGGTTAAAGAGAGAATAAAAGACTACTGAAATCTAAATAATTTTTTGAGTGGTGTTCTGATTATTGTTGTGTGGTTAATTGTCTACCCCGGTGTTTAGCCGGGTAGACTAATATTTGTGTGATTGTTTATCTACCTCGGTGTTGGACCGGGTAGACCGTTGATTGTGTGATAATTTATTTACTCTGGTGTTGGGCCATGTAGACCGTGTTGTTTGATACTTGCCTCATTACGGGACAGGTAAGGTTGATAGATACCTAATCCGGTATGGAACCAAATAAGGTCAGGTGATGTGAAGGTCGTAATAACACTTGAGTGATGGGACATGTGTTATTTATTTATGCTGACCTTGTCGGTCTTATGTGTTGTGATAGAATCCCAGAAAGTCTGCTTGTTTATCTTTATTGTTTTCAGGAATCTGGGGAGCGTTAGATCCCGCAAATCTAGAGATGGTGTTTCGGTACATCTTTCCCGATTGGATCCCTGGGTAGTTACATGATTGGTTCACATACCTTCGGATAGTGGTTATGGTTATGGTGTTAACCTAGTGAGTGACGCCGGTACTTGTGTGGTCTTGAGAATACGGGGTCATGTCCTAGGGCTGGACTACATGGAAGCTTAGGTTATCTAGGGGTATCTCGAGTCACCGTGTATCAATGGACAGATTACGATGTCCTAGGTCGTAGGAATTTTTGTTCACGTCGTGGGAGGTTTTAGTAACCGTGGGGATAGCTAAGTGTTCTTGTGGAAGTTATCGAGTTCGCATAGTGGACCCAATTGGTGTGGAGTTGTGTTAGAGCCGCGATAGATAGATCGAGTCTAATCGAGGCCATATGCCGCAATGATCTCAATATCTGTAATTACTTTTATTGGTAGAGAATGCTTGTGTGTTGTGGAGTTCATCACGTCGTGGTAGCACGTGATCAGCTATTCATTTTATTGTGTTTTACTTGTTTGTTATTTTGAGGTTTGGGTGAGATTATTATTAACATGTTTAGCAGCATGTTTAGTGGGGAGCCGAATCGTTGGATAATCTTAAATTACTCATTCAGGTTTAGTATAGCTCGACCGACACATAGGACACTCGAAATAGATTCGGATTGGCATTTGGATGCGGTTTATTTTCGACTCATTTAGTTTTCTTTGGTTTTGGATTTTCAGGGTACCTGTAAAATGCTTTTAGTAAACACTAGGATCCGATCCGCACTGAGCGTACGGATATTTTTTTTTCATTTTGATTCACATTAAAGAATTGTTTGATTTTTTTTTATTTATGTTAAAAGACGATTTTTGTATTAATATATGATAGTTAAATAGTTATTTTATCTATTTATATTTTAGATGTTGAAAAAGATGTTTTTAATTTTTGAGTTTGTTTTTAATTAATTTTGGACAAAATTTGATTTTGTTTTATTTGTTTTTAAAGTATTTATAATTGATTATGTTTACTCCCAATTGTTATTTCTAATTAAAATAAATATTAAACGCGCTGAGCGCCGACTATTAGTTTGATGATTCTTTTCTATTTGTTATTGATCGATTTTTTATTCGAAATCGTTATATTTTTTATATTACTATTGTTTTTATATAGTTTACGGATCTACGTACTAATCTTTTTATACTATATAGTGTGGATATTTATTTGTAACATATGATGGTTAGTATATTTTAAAAATATTATTGTTTTCGAAAGAGTATATCTATGTTTCTAAATTGAAAAAAGAAACGAAAATGTTTCTAAAAAATATGAATAGAGATCCAAGTATATTTAATATTTATCAATAAATATCTAATAACATTAATTCATTCGAAATCTCAATAACCACAATCTCTACAGATAACTAATAATTAATTTTAGATTTTCATAAATATTATCATAATAATAAATAGGGTTGATATGAAAGTTTCAAAAATAAAATAATTTTAGTTTTCCATAATTCTGATATTGTTATGATTTAAAAGATATATTAGAATATTAAAGAATTGTGATTTATTAAATTAAATATAATTCAAAATTACTTTTTCTGTTGAGCTTAAAATTAGGAAATGAGATATTTATGGGATTTTAAAATCAAGATATATTATTTCCATAATTGAAATATAAAATTTATTAAAATTAAATGTCATTCAAATTTTCTTTTTAGATTAAAATTAAGAAATAAAATATTTAGTAAATTTTAAAATCAGTATATATTATTTACATAACGGAAAAATATAAATTAATTAAATAAAAAACTTTCAAAATACAAATATCATTTAATAATACTTTGCAATAATACATAACTATATCATTTAATAATATTTGACACTAATATTATCTTAACAATAATAAATACTTAATAATACATCATTTAATAATACTTGACACTAATATTATCTTAACGATAATAAATAAGATTGATATGAAAGTTTTATAAATAAAATAAATTTTGTTTTTTATAATTCTGATATTGTTATGATTTAAAAGTTATAGTAGAATATTAAAGAATTGTGATTTATTAAAATTAAATGTAATCCAAAATTACTTTTTCTAATTGAGCTTAAAATTAGGAGATATTCATGGGATTTTAAAATCAATACATATTATTTACATAACGAAAATAGTAAATTAATTAAATAAAAAAACATTCAAAATATATATATCATTTAATAAAATTTGACACTAATACGTAATTATTGTCACTAACAATAATATAACATAAAATAATATATGGATGTTACACCAAACCAATATTCAATGGCTGTGTAAGATATATACGTAATATAAACAATAAAAATAATATGAATATATATATATATATATATATATATATATCAATAATTTAGTTACCTAGTAAAAATCAATATCAAATGTAATTTTATTTTAACAATAATAAATAGGGTTGATATGAAAATTTCATAAATAAAATACTTTTTGTTTTCCATAATTCTGATATTTTTATAATTTAAAAGATATAATAGAACATTAAAAATTGTAATTTATTAAAATTAAATATAATTCTAAATTAATTTTCTTGTTAAACTTAAAATAAGGAAATGAGATATTTATGTGATTTTAAAATCAAGATATATCATTTCCATAATTGAAAAATGACATCTATTAAAATTAAATATCATTCAAATTTAATTTTTTAGATTAAAATTAGGAAACAAAATATTTTGAAAATTTTAAAATCAATATATATTATTTACATAACGGAAAAAGGTAAATTATTAAATAAGAAACTTTCAAAATATATATCATCTGGTAATATTTGACATTAATACGTAACTATTGTCACTAAAAATAATATAATAAAAAATAATATATGGATGTTATACCAAACCAATATTTAATGGCTGTGTAAGATATATACGTAATATAAATAATAAAAATAATATATGTATATATATAGTATATATATATCAATAACTGAGTTACCTAGTTAAAATTATTATCACGACCAAAAAAGAGAGTAAAAATCATTATCAAATGTAGTTTTATCTTAACCATAATAAATAGGCTTGATATGCAAATTATGTAAGTTTCATTAATAAAATAATTTTTGTTTTCCGTAATTCTAATATTGTTATGATTTAAAGATATAGTAGAATATTAAAAAATTATGATTTATTAAAATTAAATATAATTCAAACTTACCTTTCTCTTGAGCTTAAAATTATGAAACGAGATATTTATGTGATTTTAAAATCAAGATATATCATTTCCATAATTGAAAAATGACATTTATTAAAATTAAATGTCATTCAAATTTGCTTTTTTAGATTAAAATTACGAAATAAAATATTTAAATTTTTTTTTTAATTAATATATATTATTTAAATAACGAAAAATGTGAATTAATCAAATAAAAAACTTTCAAAATATATATCATCAATAATATTTAACATTAATACGTAACTATTGTCATTAACAATAATATAACAAAAAATAATATATGGATGTTACACCAAACCAACATTCAATGGTTGTGTAAGATATATACGTAATATAAACAATAAAAATAATATATATATATATATATATATATTAATAATTGAGTTACCTAGTAAAAATCAATATCAATATCTTTTTATTGTTACAATTCTCCATAATTCAACTAATCAAATAATAATATGGAATATCTCTAACCAGATTATCTATTAATATATCCTGCGAAATCTAAATCAAAGCAACTATTGATAAATGGAAAATACTTAGGTTTACCCCTAGAGGTGAACCCATTTGTTCACCCCCTCTTTTTCAACCAATAAGAATATGCCATATAATATTATTTTTAAATAAAATTATAAAATTAAAATTAAGGAATTAAAGACATTCAAATATTTTATAAAAATAGATAATAACATATAACAATATCTATATATTTTTAGAGTTCACAAATTGGAGTTTACTGTCTACTGATTATGGTTTATGGTTTACGGCTTATGGTTTAGGGTTTAAGACCTTTAGGGTTTAGAGTTTAGTGATTATGGTTTAAATTTTTTTGGGTTTAGGGTTTAAGGATTATGGACCCTTTGGATCTAAAAATTTTGGGGGTTTAGGGATTAAAGACCCTTTGAATGTAAACCCTTTGGGGTTTAAAGTTTAGGGAATATGGTTTATGGTATAGGGTTTAAGCTCTTTGGATTTAGGGTTTAGAGATTAGGGTTTAAACTCTTTAGGTTAGGGTTTAGGGTTTAGGGATTAGGGTTTAGGGATTAGGGTTTACTTTTTTATTTTTTAAGATTTACATATTGGATTTAGGGACTAGGGTTTATGGTATAGGGTTTAATCTCTTTGGGTTTAGGGTTTAGGGATTAGGGTTTAAGCTCTTTGGGTTAGGGTTTAGGGTTTAGGGATTAGGGTTTATTTTTTTATTTTTTAAGATTACATATTGGGTTTAGGGATTAGGGTTTAGTTTTAATTTTAATATTTTAGGTTCAAATTATTTTTTAGGGTTTAGGGTTTAGAATTTAGGGTTTAGTGATTAAGATTTAGGTTTTTGTATTTTAAAAAAAATATATATATTTAAGTTTTGTCTAAAATAAAATATTTTTTTTTTCGTTTTTTATTTTCTTATTTTAAATTTTTTTAAATTTTAATTATTTTAATATTAGATTATGTGGAATTATTTGATTGGTTAAAAAAAGTGGAGGTGAACAAAAGGGTTCACCTCTAGAGGTGAACCCAAGTATTACTCTCCTATATAAATGCCTCCAAAATTTCTAAAAATCTTACTTCTCTATATTAGTTTATGAAAATACATGGTATATTTCATATATTTGTTATAGAAAACATAAAAAAATTCTAGAAAATATATAAAAATTATATAAATTGCAATTGTTTGATATTATAATTTTCTTTGTTTTTTTTATCTTTTTTACTTTGTTTAAATAATTTTATTTTTTATATAACTTTTAGATATACTTTTATTAGTATAAAAATAAAATTGTATATTTTTCCAAATAGAACCCTGAGTATCTCAGCTACGCCTCTATCACCAAAACATCAGCTTTTAATCCAAGTGAAAGTAAAGAAAAAAATCAGCAACTATAATGAACATAGAATTAAAAAAGGAAGTCATATTATACATGTGACTTAATGTCTGTCTCATTAAGTCTGTCTCATTGATATTGCAAGCAAAGAAATTCCAGCTATTCCATCTGTCGATTAACAAAGCATAAGTCCGATGAGAGAGAGTTTCAGATTTATAAACTTTAGACTACAACAGAGACAAAAGGTGATTCCTGTAACTCCTCTGTTTTTCTTGCGTGTGTAAAAGCTTGATTCCGCCATTAATGGCAATTATACATTCTTCAGGGGTAGTGGATGCAGTTGAAGGACTCCGATTTCCTCCCCTATGAATAGTCTAACCGGTGAACAGGGTGAACAATTTTTTTTTTTTGAAAAAAACAGGGTGAACAATTTACTTGTGTCATTTTCTTGGTTTTCGATTATATTACAAATTGTGTCATTAGAAATTTTGAGTAATTAAATAGATTTATTAAGAGTAATAGTGTAAAATTAATTTCTAACTAATTAATCATAATATCTTGTAATATCTTTCATTACTTTAAATAAAGGTATATTTTCTTTTTTTATTATACAAAATCTAACAAAAATCTTTTCAATCCATTTATTTTTAATTGATTAATTAATTTCGTAATTATATTATATATTTATATGTAATCAATAATGATAACTATAATTAAATGAATTAATACACCATTTATGTTTATAAATTCTAAAATAAATATAAAAGTTATAAGAATCTTTTTAAAAATAAAAATAATATATATAACCCACTATTTTATCAAATATACACATAAAAAATAAAATAAAAATTGTAACATACTTCATTTTAAAAAAGTGAATTCTATAAAAATATTCAAATCACTATTACCTAAACAATAATTTATATTAAAAATTAAGCTAATATATATATATATATATATATATATATTTGATAAAAAAACGTAAAAGATCAACAATAAATAAATATTTATATTATTCAAATATATAATTGTCGGGTTAATTGATGATTATACGACAACAACTTTTTAGCGGGTTGTTTTATACTTTTTATAATTTGAATACTATAAAAATATACTTATTATTAATCAAACTTTAATTTATAAAATAAAAATTAAATCTAAATATGAATATATATATATATATATATATATTATTTTATACGATACAACTCATATCAAAACTTATAATGCAAATTGTTATTTTAATCTCTTTATCTTTTTGATATCTACTCCCAAATAATACACAATTCATTTTTAAACCTAAATTAGTAACTCACGTTTTATAATATGGGTTAAACGATTATAAATAAATTATATCGCATAATTACAAAATTAAATTACTACCAACAAAATAGCTAAAATTTTAAAATTGTAAAGAAAAATATATCGGCGCTTTTTGAGCACGGATCAAAATCTAGTTAGGCTTAAAACTCTACAAGTTCAATACAATTAAAAAATAGGCCATCGTTTAACAAACACATACAAATCGTTAATAAATAAATGACCAGGCCTTTAACTGTCATTTTACTGTTAATAAATTTAGGTTAAATCTTAATAATAAATTTATGGCCGTTTTAATACAGCTAGCTAAAACATTGGAAAGAGTTAACGAGAAAAAGGAAATTTCTCTCTCTATATATCAAAACCTAACTGTACACTGAAATTTAGAAACAATTACAAAATAAAAAAGTAAATTTCTCTCGGTATGATTCCTATGTAACCTACCTAAATAAGTTCGTCGCATAATAATTTTGATAATCATCCTGAAATTGGCATTTTATGAGTGGCATTCAAATTATATTGTGGCATGACACGTTATTTTTTTTTAGTTTTGTGGCATATGAGTCTTGCATTCCCATACATATCGATAAAACTAAAGGAGAGAGATTTGATCAACATTGTTTTTTCAAACATAATTCTTGTCATCAACATATGCAATTAGGCCTTTTGGCTCTAATTGGGCATTTATTGTACATTTTACTTTTAATATCAAACGTGGCAGAAATGAGGGAAACAAGTTTTCTCTTGGAATTGATTTAGAAAGGTGGTTGCAGCCGGAAAGTCATAATGAGTAAATTTAATTTAGGTGTTTGTATTTGCATTTTTTATTTCATAATACTAGGTAAAACAATGTACAATTAAGAATATTTATGTATTTGTATTTCTCGGGCTTGTAATATTATGTATAACTAGCTACAACTACCAACAAACTTGGTAAAACTGGATAATTATGATATAACTATTAGCAACTATTTATTAAAAATATAACATATAAATTGTATTAAATAAATATTGTAAACTATAAAGAATGGTTTCTAGGGATTCAATATACCTTTTAAACAATAAAAAAACTGATACCAAGAATTTTTTTTTTCATAAATATTTCATTTTTCATATAAAACACTTCATTAAAGTATAATGAAAACTTTTTTGATGTTTACCATCTTATGATGCAAAAAGAAAATATATGATTTTGTGGAAACTATTTTACGAAAACCTCGTAAATGATAATTAATATTGGAAAAATTTATGGCCAACTATAATATTATAATCTTTATTAAGGTCTAATTACAAGTAGACATAAACACCAAAACAACTATAAAGATGAATGTATAACTAAACACTTACAAATAGTTATGTGTATGCCACGCCAATGAAGCTCAATTTTACCACATGTGGGATGATTTTAATTTTTATTTTTTTTTTAAAAAATCCTATATTACCAATTTGTCTATTTTTTCCTATTTTAGTTGGTCCATTCTTACTTTTTTTATTTTACTCTGTCTCACTTTTTATATTCCCCAAAATCGAGACTTACTTTATCCTTTAAGAAAGAGAGAGAGAGAGAGAGAGAGAGAGAGAGAGAGAGAGAGAGAGAGAGAAGAGAGAGAGAGAGAGAGAGAGAGAGAGAGAGAGAGAGAGAGAGAGAGAGAGGAGAGATGAGAGAGAGAGAGAGAGAGAGAGAGAGAGAGAGAGAGAGAGAGAGAGAGAGAGAGAGAGAGAGAGATCATGGTTTTTCTAGGTTTTCAACCATGATATAAGTGTACATATTGAGTCTTTAACCTGGTTTTTAGAGTCTATTGAGTCTTTTACAGGTAAGCTTGCGTTTGGAGCAAAGAGAGGAATATTAGGACGTTTCTGGTGATTTGTGCAACGAGTTGAAGATGGTGTCTCAACCACGATGGAGTGTCGACCGACACTACCTTTGATATCGGTCGACACTGAGCGCGAGATAAGTTATGGGCCGAGTTTAGACAAGTTTTGAAGAACTACATAAAAGACTCCGAAGTTTCCTATATTCTAATCTGACCCCAAAACGTGTTTAAAGAGTATTATTAGGGTTTTCAGACTCATTATTCGGATATCTTTTTCTAACTTTGTTCTTGCTAGAGAGATTGAGAGATATTGGTTTTGGGGCTGATTCTTGCTACTTGTAACTTCTAAGAGAAGAATTTCGAACCCCTTTATTTCTATCTATCCAGTTTCTGGTTTTCTATTCATGATGTGTTGTTTAATTTCTTCTATGTCTGAGTAGTAACCTAGTTAGATTTAGAGATTCTCACAAAGGTTTTATGTTTTCTTGATAATTGATTGATTAGGATTCACTATCTTATCGTTCATCACCTAGGTTGTGCTTAATACTGATTTCTGACAATAGCACGAGAGTGTGAGTTAAAATCAGATCTGAGATAATTGACAATAGCACGAGAGTGTGAGTTATAATCTGAAAGAACCTAGAGTGAAAAATTTAACTAGGTACAAAGAGATTTGGTCTAGGGAAATTGTGAACCGATAGAACCTGTTCTTAATGCTTGTTTAGAACTCTAGGATCACAAAGAGATTTGGATCGCTAGGTTGCTAGATATAGAAATAATCTCAGTGAGAGTTGGATTATTTAGTATAGTGTTTCTAGTTCTTGAACCGCACTTAATCTGAATCTTGTTAGTTAAACATCTTGCATAGCATAATTCCTAAGAACTTCCTAAGTCTGACGCCTTTCTTCCTATTGAAAACACCCTTCTAGTTTACTGTTTTGCTTGCTGCATTCTCTGGATTTATTTAGCTTAACTTGAATACATATAATCTATTGTGTGACCGAGAGTCATTGTGGATTTGATACCTTGCATACTACAATCACTAACTGTGCACTTGCAGTAGAATAGGATAAAACTTCACACCTATCAAGTTTTTGGCGCCGTTGCCGGGGACTCATTGAGTTCGCCGATAGATTTTGTCCTAGAGTTGAGTCTAAGTCGTTTTTATTTTCGTTGTTACTAATTTTTCTCTTGTTTGGCTTGTTTTTGGTTGCGCAGGAAATTGATATACGCATTTAGTGTCGACCGACACCATCATTAGTGTCGCCCGACACTAAGCTCGAGACAGAGTTTTTGAGTTCTGTGTATGCCAATTCGACATATTCGAAGAAACCAGAGCGAAGAATTTGTGAACCTCGGAATTGAGGAGCTAGCTAGACTAGAGAGAACGAACAGAAAGGGTCAAAGAACAAAAATGAATAAAAACCGTTTGATTTTGATACCTGACGCTGAGGGTGTTCTGAGAGACCGACAGAACAACCGCTACAACAATGAGGGGCAAAGGCTCGATGCTGAGGGACGTGTAATCCCTGATCCCGACCCGCCTCAAGGTCAAGGGCAGATGATTAATCCTCCTGCTGCTGAGAGGACTCTTGCTGACTACAACCGTCCCGATGAGTTCCAAGCTAACCGGTCAGCGATTGTACCTCCTGGCTTCAAGAGGAATGATTTCGAGATCAAGACTGTCTACTACTCTATTATGAGGCAGAATCCTTTCCATGGTTACCCAAATGAGCAACCCATGGATCATATTGATGATTGAAGACTTCATCACTAGGATGAAGTACAATGGGGTAAACTATGACTACCTTTTTCTCAAGCTTTTCCCTTATTCTCTCGCTGGAGATGCTGCAGTTTGGCTGAAACAACTTCCACCTGGGAAGTTTACCACTTGGGATGCTGTGAAGAGGGAGTTTTTGAGGCATTTTTATGATGATCCTCGCTCTGATCAGTCGAGATAGGATATTCTCACCTTCACCCAAGGACCTACAGAGCCTCTTAAGTCTTCCTGGATGAGGTTTAAGAAGTACCAATGTGATTGTCCTCGCCATGGATTCTCTGAAGTGACGCTACTGGCCATATTTTTCAGAGGTATTGATCTCCATTACCAGACTGCATTGGACAATGCCAGCAATGGAAACTTCAATACAAGGACTCCTGAGCAAGCTAAGACGTTGATTGACAACTTAGTGAGCAAAAATATCACTAAGACTGCTGATAGGAGAAGGAAAGAGTCTGGTGGAAAGATCGACAATATGGAGATAGCTGATATAAAGAGTAAGCTGGACACTTTACACATTTGTTGACTGCAAAGAAACCTGTCCACTTTGCTCAGGATGTTGAGGTATTTGAGGCTGAAGAAAAGAACCAAGAAGAGGATATGAACTACATTGGTGGCTCTGGATTCCAAGGGAACATGTTTGGTAATCAGCAAGGTAATAAGTTCTTCACTGGTGGACAGAGAAGCGCTTTCACAAGCAATCAAAGCTCTTCTAGATATGGTTAGAATGCTGGTTATCAAAAACCTTATCAGCAAGGTAACTCCTATCAGAGGGCTTATGGATCATCTTCCTATCAGACACCTCCTGCTGCTAATGCTCATGAGAGAAAAATCGAAGCTATGATAGAGCGGGTGCTGGAAGGACATACAAAGACTACTGTGGAATTCAACAAGAAGCTGGATGCTGTGTATGAAGATGTGAATGGAAAGTTTGAATCCTTGAGTACATATGTGAAGCAGTTGGATACACAAGTGAACCAAATTTCAAGCTCAGTTAAGGGAAAGAATGTTATGGACACCCACATCAAAGCCTGACCAGTTCATATTGATGATGGATCAAATCAAGGAGAGAAATTCGAGTTCAAGACTGCTGAACTTGTTGAAGATGCTGAAAAATGCGAGAGAAATATCTCGATGTCGACCGACACTACCATTAATGTCGGTCGACACCAAGGGCGTGAGGAACTATTCTCATCTACCGTTTGTAGCATTGCTGAAGAGAAAACTCAGGAGCCTCACATACCCTCTCATGATGAGTCTGTGGAGTCTCAACAAGAGCTAGATGGAGCTAAATATATAGAAGTAATGAATGAGGAGTTGGAAGAGGAACCACATCCTAATGATCCACCCTATCATCCTTGTGTGCAGAGATACTTGGAGAAGATGCTACCTATGGACTAGGTGTTGAAATATTGGGTGATAGTGATCCCCAAGCAGATCAGTGACGTGTTGCTAACTCAGATCCCCAAGAAGCTACCAGATCATGGGATATTTGTGGTGAGTTGTTCCATCTTTGAGGATAGTTTCAGGCGTTCCTTCTGTGATTTAGGAGCTGCTGGAAATCTCATATCATACTCTGTGGCAGAGAAGCTGGGGATGACAGATTTTTCTCCCACTAGGACATCCTTGTTCCTAGTTGATCAGTCAATAAGGATTCCGTAAGGAGTTCTTGAGGATGTCCCAGTCAGATTTGGAAACTACCTAGTTCCGACAGATTTTGTGGTGCTGAAGTACACTAGTGAGCCTTATGCACTCTGATACTGAGAAGACCTTTCTTAGTAACAGTTGGAGCGAAGATTGATGTGAGACATGGTTTGATTGATCTCCATATGGGAGATGAGCCTCTCCACTTTTAGATGGATATGCTGTGCATGCCAAAGATTGATGGTCAAACCTTTAGCATTGAGGATTGACAGGAAGAGCAGAGGAGTGAGAATTTAATTCCTGATCCAGAAGAGAAGAAGATAGTGGTTTCTCATGATCCCACTCTAGCGTCTTCAGAGCTTACAACTGCTTCTAAGCAGAAAGCTCCAGATATCAGAACCTCACAAAAGCAAAGGTACGTGTCTCCCAAACCTGATTCTACCAACTCTAATGCTGAGAATGCAGGGAAACACTCTGGTCCTAACCTCTCGTTCCTTGGACGAAATCACGCTGACAACGCTTACTCTCCACCTTGGATGAGGAGGCTTTCGCAGAGGTACTCAAAGCTTCTGTCGAAACCTCCAGAAGCCTGATCTCGTTAGTCCGGTCAAGCTAATGACCTTAAATAAGCGCTGAGTGGGAGGCAACCCACTGGTAGGATTTTAAGTTTTGCATTTTAATTTCTTTCATTTTTAGAGTTTTTGTGTAAAGTTTCTCGGAAATGTAGTACTGCAGAATCAGTGTCGGTCGACCGAGGCCGATTTCAGAGGTCGACTTCTACTAGAACGGTAAGTGTCGCCCGACATCGAGCTTGATGTCGGTCGACATCGATGAACACGAGGTACGGACTTTTAAAAACCCGAAAGCTTCTCTCCTCTTCCTCACTTCTTTTCCGCCGAAAAATTTCAAAAATCGCCACAGACCTCGATTTTCCACCGTTTTCATCGATTCAAAGCTCTATTCCACTCGATTTTTCGTGCTCTATCTATTTATAGCATCCATTTCATCGATCTGCGAAGGTATGACTCTGAATCTCCATTTTCAGTTCGTGTCCAATGGTAAAAAGCTTTGATTTTTGATTGATATATGGATATCTAGAATGAGTTGGTAGTGGAATATGATTGATATGAGTACTGTGGATGATTGTCTATGCTCAATTTGATGAGATTATGATTTTGATTTTTTGGTGCAAATTAACCTCATGCTTTTCGATTGCTGGTTGACTATTTTGCAGATGAATCCTTCTCTGAACCCTGGAAAATGACCCAGGAGATGCAATCAAGCAACAAGATCGAACGCGCAGATCAGATTGCCTTGGCCAAGGCAAGAAAGAACTATGTTCGAGAGCACAAGCTTCGCGAACGATCCTGCGACAGAGTCTAAGAACACTGCTTGTATCCACAGACCAATCTTGGATCAGTGGGATGACTATGACTCTCTGTTTTACAACGCTTGGTGTGGCGTTGACATTCTGCCCACGCGGATTGCTTGTACAACAACAATGAACAAGCTGAAGATCATACAAGACATCCTGCATATCCTGAGGGTGATAGGCATGGGTACCATCTGTACCAAGTATTATGATATGTACCCGGAGTTAGTCAGACAGTTCATGGCGACAGTCCGAGTGTACTGTACTAACGAAGTGGTAAAGAAGGCTTCCGAAGGGATACTGACCTTCATGGCCAACGGGGTGAGGTACATGATTTCTATCCCTGAGTTGTGCGACATTTACTCATTCAACCGAAACAGGGAGCGCGTAAACCTGCCTGAGCAGTGGACAGATGTGCAAGTGTTTTGGGAGCATTTCGGTAATGGTATTTATGACTCTCAGGTCACTAGACAGTCTGCGGTGCGCCACCCGGTTTTGAGGTACCTTGTAAGTCTTTTTGTTGGATTCCCTAGGATCCAGGGTCTAGGTAATTGAATCTAAGAACTGACCTCGTGTTTACTTGGAGATTGGCAGCCGAAGTATGAGCAGGTAAACGAGATCTAGAGCGCCTCAATCGCTGCGCCTCTATCGTAGTCCACACGCACACAAGCTGAAATCCGCCGGGATGCTAGTGCCGGGAATCGGATCTCCTGTGAGTTATGAGTTTCTGTGTCTCTACTTTCTCTCAGAGAAGCAACACCGACGGCTGGGGCTTAGGTCGATGATATAATACATTATATATTGACCTGTGATGACCGAAAACGACCTGCGGATCAAACCCGACTCGTTTAAGTCATTAACTCGAAACGTCAGTCTCGAGGCCCAATGTGCATCGATCGATACACGTACTGTATCGATCGACATACCCATTCGAAAACCTGCGTCGATCGACACACTCAGTGCATCGATCGACACACCTCTTCAAAACTCAATTCAATGTGTATCCAATACACATTGATCGGATCATATGCCAATGATCAATCCCACTCAAAGTGTATCCAGCTTGCTTAGGTGTGTGACCCTGTAGGTTCACACTATACTAGAAATGAGTTACAACTCATTTGTCATAAGCGGTTTCTAGCAAAACATTATGACTACCCAGTATCACATGAATTGTCCGATCTCGACAATACAACTATCTTTAGAGTAAGTACAATGTGATTTCAGGACACAATCCCAACAATCTCCCACTTGTACTGGAATCATCTATTCTCATAATCCCTTTATCGCTATATCTCGATATGGCATAAGGCAAGAAACTGTGTCATCCTTATTATAGCCAACATCATGTTCATCAAACTCCTGATCTATACTGATAAAACAAACGACTGACAATCACCTCGTTTGAGCACGGCCATGCATTTTCTCAGTATCAAATCTTCGATGGGCCCTGAGATATTTATCTCCTGTTATACAAGAGGGACAAATCCCTTCTTGTTCCATTCCTGTTACTACACACACTTCATGATACGCCTAAACAATGCCGTTATCTCATATGCTAGAAAGCATGATGAACTCAGGTCTAAGGACTATACTCTATAGTCGTAATGAGAAAATCCCATGACACTGATATAACTATCCTGAGGAGTTCTCATTAGCGGGTCATGTCCGATCATATGTTCACCAACATATATCTATGTGATTGACTGTGATAATCATATCATTGACTCCATGAAACTTAGTCCAACAGTCACCTCACATGCTAGTCTCGCGCGGTTGTTGGTGTCCCACTTCAACAATCTTGACTAATGACAATCTAATTTATATCATCTTTTACTTATAGGGTTTCATGACCAAGTCCTCAACTTGATGACCTACAAGATGAAAATAAAATACTTTGGGACTATTATTTAATTATCCAATAATTAAATAATACCGATGTCAGTTTTTCATAAACATGACCATATCATGTCTATCTGAACATCATAACTAATATAACTCCCACTAGAATCAAGACCACGTCTTCAGATTGCTAGTACCTACAACAACAGTACGAAACTCATGCTTAGGTTGTGAGAGATGCTGCGGTGTTATTGCTTGGAACTATTCCAACAAACCACACCGCTATTCTTTAATGAGCATTATTCTACGGTCCACTGCTTGGAGACGTTTCCAACAGATAGCGCCGCTACACAGACAAAGAGACATAATCAGGTGGGAACCGGGAATCATCTTTGTCCGTCTAACTACTCATAACAGTTTCGTCATTTTTCTCAGTTAAACAAGAACTATCCTTAGTGTTTCTCAAATACTTGGGGATATTCCTTACAACTGTCCAGTGACTCTTACCGGAACAAGTTGGTATCTTCTCGTCATGCTTTATGCGTCAGCTGCATTTAGACGAGCGCAAAATGTGGCATTCATGATGGATTCTATTGCATAAGCAAAAGGGATCACACTCATAGACACTAGCTCAGCCAGTGTCCAAGACACTTCATCTTGCTAAAATCATTGCCATAAGACCTTTGGTGTGAAGCCATTCTTGGAATCATGCATATTGGAACTGTCCAGTACCTTATAATCATAAGGATTCTGACACGATCCAATTAGCTCTTCTGATCCATTTCAATGGATCCTTATTCCAAGAACTTTTGCAGCTTCTCCCATGTCCATTGTTAAATTTGACTTCCGACCCCAATCTTGACAAGACATTAGCGTCAGAACGTCGTTTATGAGATTAAGTATGTTATAAACATACGGTGTGAGAATTGCAACTACGCTTCCATTAGTTTATTTGTAAACGCACGGTTTCTATATGTTCCTGATCAAGTCAAAACCTTTGACTGTTTTAACAGAACATAGATTCCAACTCCAAGGTGTTTGCTTCAATCCAGAAAAAGATCGGTGAAGCTAACATACATTCCTAGTTAATTTTCGGAGTTGGGGCTCACCTTCGCTTCTTTGAATTTCGCAGGCTTGTCACTTTTCAGTGATCAACAGATCACGGCAATCAGACATGAGGAATCACCCTCGGTTTAGTGACGGATCCATCAGGATCAGCGAACTTTAGGCTCCACAGGTTCAGATCCTACAGCACTCTGTAGATCCAACCGCTGCTCTTCCTTAACAGGTTTAACAGCCTCCTGTGTTTCTCGAATTTCTTCGAGCTGTACTTTTACTCCCACTGTTTTCTTGGAAAAACAGAGTTCCGAACAACAAAACTTTGTTCTCGGATTGGTTGCAAAAGTACTAAGCCTCGGTTTCCCTAGGACAACCGACGAAGCAGCCCTTATCAGATTTGGATTCAAGTTTGTTTGTTGACAACTGCCTTACACAAACCTTGCAATCTCAATTAATCAGAAAAACATACTTGGAAATCACCCAGTCCACATCCAATGTGGTGTCTTTCAACTGATTCTGACAGAAAACTATTTGGCGTAAACATATTCATTTTAGAGCGTATTTTAAAAGGATAATGGAAGATTCCTGTGACTCATCATTAATTGGAGCATATCTGATAAGGTCCGATTCGTTCTCTCAGAAACACCATTTAGGTTTTCCAGGATAAAAGAGCTGTGATATGACTTCACACTCACTTAGATGATCACCCAATTCTTGACTCAAGTACTTTCCTCCGCGATCTAATCGAGGATCTCAATACTTCTGTCAAATCGGTTCTATACTTCATTTTGGAACTCCTCAAAGGATCCCTAGTCGTGTCTCATCAAAAAAACACAGCCATACTTATTGATGCCATCAATAAGGTAATGAAGTACTAAAGATTTCCTTTGGCATTGATGCTCACCGGGCTACATACATCAGTATGTGTAAGGCCCAGTAAGCCTCGGGCCATTTTCTTTAGCTCTGCTAAAGAAGCCTTAGTCATTTGACCCAGCAAGCAAAATTTATATCTCAAATGATTTATAATCAAATGAGCCTAAAGCCCATAACAATGGAACTTCTGAATCCGCTTCACTCTATGTGGTCAAAACGACTATGCTTAGGAAAATCGATTTCGAGTCTTCTGACTTAAACCGTTTGGTATTTATGTTATGTATATACAAGCGTACATTGGTTTAAGATATAAAACCCATTATCAAAAGGGGTGCTACCATAGAATATTTCATTAAGATTAAAAGAGCAAAACTTGTCTTTTATCAGAATGAAAAACATCCAAATTCTTACAAGAAAATGAAAGACATCTCTGCGTAAAGCAGGTACATAGTAGCAATTACTTAATTCAAAAACCAAGCTTGAAAGGCTCCTACAAGTGGAGAATCTCTACGGATTATGTAGCAACCATTGCTCCATATCAGACACGCAGTTCCACTTGTCCTTTCCTCAACGTTCTACTGTTGCTTAGGCCCTGCATATTTCCAAAATATCAGTACCACAACCAGTATCCAATACATACGTAGAACTTGAAGTAATAACACAATACCTGAAGAAGAAGTACCATACATCTCCTTCATCTCTTGTGAATCTTCCAAAAATTTAATGCAATCTCTCTTCCATTGCCCTGACTCATCACAGTAGAAGCACTTTCTAACACCAGATGGGCCGGTCTTGGGCTTATAAGATGACACAGGCCTATCCTGATTCCAAATCTGGACGGCCCTGCCTCTACCCTTGTCAGTACAAGATTTCTCAAATCTTTTACCCTTTATGATGTCTTGCTCTGCTGTTTTGATCATACTATGCAGCTCAGTCAACGTCTTCGTCAAGTTATTCTTGATATAGCTTTTGATAAACTTATCATAACTAGACGGCAGTGACTGCAGAATGATGTCAGTGGCCAACTCTAAGCTGACAGGACATTCCAGTTTCCCCAGGTTATCAATGTAACCCATCATTTTAATGACATGAGGACTCACTGGAGCATCCTCTGGTAGCTTGCACCCAGTTAGAGACTTCACCATCTGGAATCTCTCAACTCGTGCCAGATCCTGAAACTTCAGTTTCAGGCTAGTGATCATCTCTATTGGCGACTCCATGTTCTCGTATTGACTCTTTAAGTCTGATACCATGGTAGCCAACATCAGACCACGCACATCTACCACATCAATATAATGCTTATTCCAAGCATCATATACTGCATGCGAGGCATTGGTCCCAAGCCTTTCTGGAAGAGCTTTCTCAAGGACATAGTCCTTACTCTCCTGCTTGAGGATTAATCTCAAATTGCGATACCAATCCAGGAAATTTGATCCATTTAACTTGTCCTTCTCAAGGACGGATCGTAACGAGAAAGTAGTTTTAGACATAGGCTGAAATTTTAATAAAAGAAAAATTTAGTTATGATTTCAGGAAATGAGGAATCTTATCTAATAAGAAAACTCACATTATATTCAATCAATGTTCCCTCTATGAATATAATAATCCAAGATCCATACATCACTAAAATCTGAGTGGACGACTCGTCATCACCCAGAGTTTAGTCATCTAGGTAAGCAAATCATTGCTAATTGTACCCAGTACAACTCTTGGTCGCAGATAAGACAATCCATGTCCTATCTACTCTGATGTCTCTGGGCCCAGAACTTCTGATAGCCCAGTCAAGTAAACCAATCTCTTCAGTCTTGTGATCATTGACAGTCGCACTGCAAGTCTATCAATGATCACCTGTCTTACTCATGTAGTAGTGGATACCAAGGACTCCAAGGCTATCCAACAAACGAAACAAGTCTTGACAGTAGACGAGATTTGGGCAAGACATCAAGGTCACTTGATATTTAGTTGAGGAAACGGAACTCAAAAGTTAGTAATTCAATCTCTTAGGTCACGTAATTTTTGATGTCAAGCACTGCAAGACCATCAACATTACTACCTGCCTTACTCTTGTAATTGTGGACACCAAGCTCTTGGCAAGACTATCACAACAACGAAATGAGTCTTGACAGTTGACCATTTTGAAAACTAAACTTTGATCGAATACACATCCAATGTGTACCAGATAGGTTTAAAACATGTTTTACTTCTAATTTTAATTAAGTTTTGCTTGTTATAATTAAAGTGGGCTAGGTCATTTGGTTCGATTTCTTAATCATTTGGTTCAAAACCAAGCGATTACGTTTAACCAACCAGATAATCGGTCAATCCAATTGAGCCGGTAAATGACCAAATGAACCGGTTTTAGACCAATTGAGATACCGGTCAAATCCAATTCAACCGGTCCATCCAACTGAACCGATTCAACCAGTTTTAACTAATCGCGATAACCGGTCCAATTCAATTGAACCGACTTATCCAATCAAACTGATCTTAACCAATCAAATCGGTTTATACCAATTGAGATAACCAATTCAATCCAATTGAATCAATTCATCCAATTTAAACCGATCTGATCTATCTTAACCAAGCATGATAACCAGTTCAATCCAATTGAACCGATTAACCAATCGCAAGGCCTGTGTCGACCGACACTAAACCTGTGTCGATCGATATAGTAGGGTATCAGGGAATTTTTAATCGAATTAAACCGACATAACCATGCGAGATAACCGGTTCAATCCAATTGAACCGATCTATCTTTTCGCACAGCATGTGTCGATCGATGCACCCAGTGTGTCGATCGACACAGTACGATTTCTAAATCGAAACCCAATGTTTTAATAGGCGAATTCGCGGTGCATCGACCGACACAAACTTGTGTCGATCGACGCTATGCGAAAACACAAATTTTTTTGCATTTTCGCGCTGCATCGACCGACACACCCAGTGCATCGACCGATGCTGTGCGAAAACCCTAAAACAGTTTTGCCGTTTCGCGGTGTGTCGACCGACACAAACTTGTGTCGATCGACACAGTGCGAAAACACAGTTCTTCGTTTTCGATATAATTAAAACCGAGATTACAATTATCAAAACGAAACCTAGCTAGCATCAATTCAATCAAATACCATTTAATCGAATTCCAGGCTACAGATTCAATAGATTAAACCCTAAGGCTCTGATACCACTGTTGGATTCCCTAGGATCCAGGGTCTAGGTAATTGAATCTAAGAACTGACCTCGTGTTTACCTGGAGATTGGCAGCGGAAGTATGAGCAGGTAAACGAGATCTAGAGCGCCTCAATCGCTGCGCCTCTATCGTAGTCCACACGCACACAAGCTGAAATCCGCCGGGATGCTAGTGTCGGGAATCGAATCTCCTGTGGGTTATGAGTTTCTGTGTCTCTGCTTTCTCTCTGAGAAGCAACACCGACGGCTGGGGCTTAGGTCGATGATATAATACATTATATATTGACCTGTGATGACCGAAAACGACCTGCGGATCAAACCCGACTCGTTTAAGTCATTAACTCGAAACGTCAGTCTCGAGGCCCAGTGTGCATCGATCGATACACGTACTGTATCGATCGACATACCCATTCGAAAACCTGCGTCGATCGACACACTCAGTGCATCGATCGACACACCTCTTCAAAACTCAATTCAATGTGTATCCAATACACATTGATCGGATCATATGCCAATGATCAATCCCACTCAAAGTGTATCCAGCTTGCTTAGGTGTGTGACCCTGTAGGTTCACACGATACTAGAAATGAGTTACAACTCATTTGTCATAAGCGGTTTCTAGCAAAACATTATGACTACCCAGTATCACATGAATTGTCCGATCTCGACAATACAACTATCTTTAGAGTAAGTACAATGTGATTTCAGGACACAATCCCAACACTTTTCGCCAACACGATCCTGTGCAAAATGGAGCCAGGAATGATGAGAATAGCTGAAATTTTGTTGCTGTATTTTGGCATTGGCGACGTGATTGATGAGAGTGTGTATCAGGATGCTCGTTTAGTGGCTGATGTTAACATGGGAGCTGTTTTTGCCCATCATCTAGAGAATCTCAAGACATGTGCATTCAGTAGAAAGGCAACAAAGACAGAGTCTGTTGGGAGTTTGCTGACCCCTATCTTTGATCACTTATGGATTGACAGAAGTCAGATGACTAAATGCACTACAAAGTCCACGATGGACTTTACACACTTGAAGAGCATGCACTGGCTCAAGGGAGATGCCAGTAGGAGACGGTTCATGTGGCAGTTCACATATACATCTGGAGTCGAGCGTCTTTTTCCTCTCCCAGATACTATGCTCACTAGCATCACTACCATCCTCTCTCACTCTCCTTTCAGCCTAATGTGGAGCTCTGTAGGGATGTCCCGCGACGATCTACTGTACTTAGAGGAGCTTCTTCTGGAGCTGCTGCCTCTGCTGCTGAGCATGAGGATGTTCCTGCTGCTGATACAGACGAAACCTATAGGTTTCCCGAGCCACCAGTGCCACTAGAGGACATGCCACCAGCATATTTCCAGAAGTGGACAACATTTGTGCTTAAGGGCATATGGAAGACGGTCCACAAGATGTCTTGCCAAAGATCTCAGCGTGTGCATCACCCACATCCACGACGCCGCGCACATGCGCCAGCTCCTGTGCATGTCAGCTCGGAGGAGGAGGAAGCTGAGGTAGCTGCTGATTCTGATGAGGAGATGGATGATGAGGACTCCCATGAGTTCTAGACTTGCAGCTGCTACTTGTTTTGCTTTTCTTTTTCTTTTTCTTTTTCTTGAGTCATTTTTATGTTTCTTTTGAGTCAGTCTGTCAGTCTATTTAGCTTGGAACTATGACTTGTTTGAGTTTATGCATCTTCATTGTTACTTTTGATGTGGTTTTGAGTGATCTAACGCAGCTAACATGTGAAAAAATTAAGTGCTAACTCGTGATCTTAACCACGGACAGACTTATCATCCTGCGTATGCTCACACGAGATCAGTGTCGGTCGACACTAACCTTAGTGTCGGTCGACATCGACCGTGTACATGTTCGGATTTTTAACTCAAAATCTCTTCGGTTCCAATTTGCTTTATACCGAGCTCACGCTACAATTGCACTGGGGACAATGCATTTTAAGTGTGGGGGAGGTAGTTTGTGACATTGTGTTTTGTTTTCTTAGTCAGTCCCAGTTTTCAATTGTTTTTTCAAAATTGTTTTATTGAGTCAAAATTTGTATGAAACTATGGTTTTTCGAGGAAATTTTTTGATGGAACAAGAACTAAGTGACCATTGGACAGACTTGCAGAGCCTCTATGACTATTAGAAAACCCCAAACGGATCAGCCTACCAAGGATACCCATATCTAACCAGGTATTCAGAGGATCCATCACTAGTCTCACCTTAATATTGACTTTAAATTCTCACTTAGGGGCTTGGTAATCTTTGGGTCGGATTCCTTTGATGTGTTTGGTACAGCCTATGATCTTGTTCTTAAGTATGGTTTCTTATTTTCCCCTCCCTTGAAAGTAAAAAAAAGAGAGATAAAAACCATGGATAAGCTAGTAGCTTTGAAGTGGTCACAGGAGTGGTAGAGACCCCTATTACCTCCTGTGTATCCATTGAAAGATCCAAAGTAAACCCCAATAAAAAGGGAAGAGCACTGATAGAAAAAATAAAATGATACCCAGTAGGGAAAAATCAGTGCTAAGGGAGAAAGGGAAAAGAAAGAAACCAGAAACCGACAGTTTGGTGGTCAGATACTGAATAGGTTGAGTCCATGTGTCCTTTGATTCGATACTCCCTCTGTGAGACCGCACCTAATTGTATACAGAGGCTAGTGTGGTGAACTTGAATGTCCTAACTTGATTGTGGAGTTTACTTGGGACAATTGCTAAGTGTGGGAGAAGTACATTGTGGTCTTGAGTTCTGTAGGAATGTTTTCAGTGGCTTACTAAGTGAATGTGAATGCGAAAGTTCCTAAGAGAAAATGAGTTTCTGTGTTTTCAAACCTCTTCTCTTATATTTTGGTTCTTTACTTGCTTGAGGGCAAGCAAGAGCTAAGTGTGGAGAAGTTGATATATCATGGTTTTTCTAGGTTTTCAACCATGATATAAGTGTACATATTGAGTATTTAACCTGGTTTTTAGAGTCTATTGAGTCTTTTACAGGTAAGCTTGCGTTTGGAGCAAAGAGAGGAATATTAGGACGTTTCTGGTGATTTGTGCAACGAGCTGAAGATGGTGTCTCGACCACGATGGAGTGTCGACCGACACTACCTTTGATGTCGGTCGACACTGAGCCCGAGAGAAGTTATGGGCCGAGTTTAGACAAGTTTTGAAGAACTGCATAAAAGACCCCGAAGTTTCCTATATTCTAATCTGACCTCAAAACGTGTTTAGAGAGTATTATTAGGGTTTTCAGACTCATTATTCGGATATCTTGTTCTAACTTTTTTCTTTCTAGAGAGATTGAGAGATATTGGTTTTGGGGCTGATTCTTGCTACTTGTAACTTCTAAGAAAAGAATTTTGAACCCCTTTATTTCTATATATTCAGTTTCTGGTTTTCTATTCATGATGTGTTGTTTAATTGCTTCTATGTCTGAGTAGTAACCTAGTTAGATTTAGGGATTCTCACAAAGGTTTTATGTTTGCTTGATAATTGATTGATTAGGATTCACTATCTTATCGTTCATCACCTAGGTTGTGCTTAAAACTGATTTCTGACAATATCACGAGAGTGTGAGTTAAAATCAGATCTGAGATAATTGACATTAGCACGAGAGTGTGAGTTATAATCTGAAAGAACCTAGAGTGAGCAATTTAACTAGGTACAAAGAGATTTGGTCTAGGGAAATTGTGAACCGATAGAACCTGTTCTTATTGCTTGTTTAGAACTCTAGGATCACAAAGAGATTTGGATCGCTAGGTTGCTAGATATAGAAATAATCTCAGCGAGAGTTGAATTATTTAGCATAGTTTTTCTAGTTCTTGAACCGCACTTAATCTGAATCATGTTAGTTAAACATCTTGCATAGCATAATTCCTGAGAACTTCCTAAGTCTGACGCCTTTCTTCCTATTGAAAACACCCTTCTAGTTTACTGTTTTGCTTGCTGCATTCTCTGGATTTATTTAGCTTAACTTGAATACATATAATCTATCATGTGACCGAGAGTTCTTGTGGATTCGATACCTTGCATACTACAATCACTAACTTTGCACTTGCAGTAGAATATGATAAAACTTCACACCTATCAGAGAGAGAGAGAGAGAGAGAGAGAGAGAGAGAGAGAGAGAGAGAGAGAGAGAGAGAGAGAGAGAGAGAGAGAGAGAGAGAGACGAGAGAGAGAGAGAGAGAGAGAGAGAGAGAGAGAGGGAGAGAGAGAGAGAGAGAGAGAGAGAGAGAGAGAGAGAGAGAGAGAGAGAGAGAGAGAGAGAGAGAGAGAGAGAGAGAGAGAGAGAGAGAGAGAGAGAGATCAGTTATCTGAAGTTGTTCATACACCACAATTTCATAGCTAAGTTGTTCCAATTCTCCAGAGTTGTCTCAAGACCACAATTTCATACCTAACTTATTCTAGTTATTCATAGTTGTCTCAAGACCACATTTTCATAACTAAGTTGTTTCATTATTTAGTGTTGTCCCAATACCATATTTCTGAATTATTTCAATTTTTTTTTTGAAGTTCCTTTATGACTCCATTGCCGGGGTATTCTCATCATCATCCCAATCTCTCCGGTGTATTCTCATCCATCCAACCTTTTTAAATTCAGGCAAGAAACGCCGCCGTAAAAAGCGACAATCCTCCGTGAGCGTCATCATGAGTCCGTCCACAAAAATCACATCCCAGTCGACATTGTAGACATGATTGAGAAAATCGTTTAGATCTAATTTACAATAAGAGAATAGGAGATAGCCGCTTTTTGCCGCTGTGACGAGCTCTCTGGCTTCGTGAGCTTTCGTCGTGTATTGAATATCATTATCGTCGATCACAAGGTGGATTTCTTCAAAATAAACAATGTAGTATTGATTTTCTTTGATGAAGACAAGGTTACTACACAGCAGAGCGCACCTTCAAAAGACATCAGAGATTGATTTCATCCTCTTTGTGGGACGTATGAAAACATCATTTGACTGTAGTGTTTGAGTTTCATCAACATCATCACCGAAATCCTTCAAATTCAGAAAACACATATCTTAACATTTATCCGGAGTTGTACCAAAACTTTAAATCTAAATTGTTCGAGTAATCAGTAGTTGTACCTATATCACAATTTCAAACTTATGTTATTCGAATTATTATTAAGAATAAAATAATTTTAATTTAAAATTTGGATAGGTTATTGACATGAATGGATAATCATGATTGTAACGCCCCTTTCTCATTCTCCGCTGACCGTCGAGCTGACCGGCCAACAATCAAACAAGAACATGACCGATCGAACCCGAGCAAGTTGAATAGGAAAAGTTCGTCACAGGACGAAGCCAGAGACAGATCGGTTTGAGACAAAGGCTCGCACTAACCCATCCTTGACTCCGCTATCCTCACTTCCATAGTACAATTCGATCGCCTTGCACTACTTCTGCGAGTTGTGTCGGTTCGGACGAAACACAATATCAGGAAAGCATATTCATTTCTAAGTAAATCAAACGTTCAGCACAACGTTTAATCGTTACTTTACAAATCGTTTTCATCAGTAAACAATCAACACGCAAATCAATACAAAAGTGGCGCCAAGCCGAACCGATAGGAAAACCCCAAAACCATCGAATCAAAAACCCCGCCACAAGCCATCCCGAAACAACACCGAGGACCTCCCGCGTCCGTCGCTGCTTAACCTGAAAACACAAAAAGAGTCTAATGAGCGATCTAAGATCACCCAGTGAATCGGCTCCCCACTAAGGCTTCTAATCTATCTATCATCTATAGATTTCCGCCCGAAAACCCCAAAATAACAATCAATCATAACAAAAAGCCGATCACGCACTACCACGTCGTATCGAGCCCACACACAATCAATTGCCAAAAGAAAGAGAAGGCGATTAGAGGAAATCGGGAGCACTGCAGCACATGTTCCCGATTGAGACTCGATCTATCTTCCGCACACTACCAACTACTCCATAACACCACGCTGGGCCCCTACGATCTTGGTAACTTCCACGGGTTTTCACCGTTACCGATATGGCAACTAAACCACGACTCCTAGCCGTCCACATAAGGCCTAACGACTAGGACACCGTTCTCTGTCCATCGATACGCGGTGACTCAGGCTACCCCTAGATAACCCAAGTTTCCATGCAGTCCGGCCCTAGGACATGACCCCATATTCTCCGGACTACACACCTACCGGCGTCACCCAGTAGGTTAACACCATAACCAGAATCACCACGACCCGGTTAGGTAACTACCCGAGGATCCAATCGGGTCGGAAGTACCAGAACGTAATCAAACACCTAGACTTGCGGGATCTTACGCACCCTAGAGTCCTAGTGCAGAAATGTAAACACACAGACTCTCTTGGACTCTAACAATCAATCTCAATCAATAACATCAATTAACTCAACCCCGCATCCCGCAAGTATACTCACACACACCAACACCGCCCCCTGACTCAGCACCGTACCAAGTCAGCGGTTACGACTTAACCGGTCCCGTGACCAGATTAAGTATCCAAACAGATCGCTCGGCCCAACACCGAGATGATCTAACAGGCCTGCACAGAAAGCTCAACAACAACCATACAACCAAACAATCACACAATCATGCCTATTAGGGTTTCTAACATCTTTTAACCAATTTACGCCCGCTACTTTGGTTTAGCGGCTTGCTAACCCGTAGACGGTTCACAAATCACAACACTTCTCATTCGTACTCATCCTAAGTATCTTTTAACAATTCCCGATCCGTTGATTTAGAGCTAGTAGCTTACTAGACTCCCCAACGTCTCATCTTTCATTACTTAATTCATTTATTCTCGGGAAACCCCGATATCATTCCATACTCTATACGTTTGTTCAAGATTAATTCCGTATTTTAACTCGTCTTAATTCCTGTATATAGATTCATTTAATATTGTTCTTACTTACATATATATGCATATACGGTCCTACTCATGCAACGACTATATGAATGCATCACGCAACGTTACTATCAACCTAACGGCACTCAACAGGTTTAATCCGTTTTATGTCTAACATGCTTCTTTAATCCTAGCCGATTTAACGTTAATTCAATCAATCAATCAATTCTCAATTCAATTCAATTCATCATGAAAGAGTATGCAATCCTATCTCTAAGGTTTCCCATTCATCGTTCTATATGCAACTACAGTGTTTGAACCGACTCACAGTGATTAAGCGGAATGGCGGACCGGATGCGGATACGATCTCCCGAAACCCGAACTAAACATGAACCTCTCCGAATACCCGAACAAGGACTTCTGAAGCTTCCCGAACACCCGCACACAAACCGCAACACCAAAACCGGTCGGAGTCAACGCGTTGACCGGCGTTGACCACGACGTTGACCGACCGTTGACTTTGACTCCGGTTGACCTTTAACCACTCCGGTTGACCGTTGACCACTCCGGTTAACCCCCTTGACCTGCTGAACCACCAATTGGACCAAACCGACTTCAAATCAACCGGTTTAGGTCAAACCGTTGACCGGTGTTGACCGAGACTCAACCGATTTGACTAAACCAATTCTTCCACTGAACCAAGGCTATACCAACTCAAACCTATCCCAAAACCACCCATGAAGAACCGCTTGAAGACTGACGGCGAGAAGAAGTTTTCCGGCGACTCCCTCCGGCGTTGACCACGGCGGCTCCGGCGTTGACCACGGCGGCAATGGTTTTTTCCGGTGACTCAAGAGCTCATCCACCCACCAAACTGCTCAGCTAGATCAGATCTATCCACCCATGGCCTTGAATCACTGAAATATGTTGAAGAGAGAGAGATATCCCACAAACCCTAACCACAGCTGCTTTTCGGCTGAATTCCGGCGAGCTCCGGAGACGGTGGCTGGCTGGAAATTGTAGAGGAGAGTGAGATGAAGCTACTGGGCTTTGTAGAGAAGGATTTGAGTCTAGGATGAAGAAGTTATGGCCTTTCTTGTAAGAGAAGTTATGAAGAACATCATGTGTTCTTGAGATGTTCTTGAATCTTCAAGAAGAATTGCTGGGTTTGATGAATGTTTCTGGAGAGAAGTAGAGAGAGATGTCGACATAGAGAGACTGGAGAGAGATTCAGATCACCAACAATGAGCTAAGGGGATGAATAGTGTAGATTCTTTGCATGTATCCCCTTTTTCTCATGCATCAAATGTGGGCTTGCCACCTCTCAAGAAAAGCTGGCGACCTGGGGAGTTGACATCTGTTCTGGGAGTGTGTTCTGAGTCCACAAAATCCCATCTAAACTGGCCCAACTCAATAAGAACCCTTCCTTAACCTACTTAATCACTTTTGCTCGGTTTGCTCGTTTCCTCGAGAATTATTTTAGAAAATACCAACAAATCCACAAACTTCCATAAACTGATTCTCCCTAATTTTAGATGAATTTATCAACTTGAATCACCTCATTTGGAGTTTTCTAGCTCCCGTTATGATTTTCCGAAGTTTTCCCGGTTTAGTCGGTTTTCCGATCGATACTCCGAAAAATGCATTTATGCTCCGTTTCTTCCAAATCTGGTCTTGTAAATGTTTTTTATGGTTTAGAAAGAGAACATTTGGCCCGTCACATCTTCCGTCTCGAACTTTGACAAAATTACCATTTTGCCCCTGGGTTTGATAAAATTACGGTTTTGCCCCTGTTGACTTTTCTTCTGTCCGTTGACCATATTTTTGGATACGGGGTATCACAATGATAAAATTAGTAATCAATACTATTAAAAAATAAAGTTTAAGAAAAACTAACAATACTTCATGTGTTTATTATTAACTATGTCATTAGAACTGTAAGGATATTTTTAATATTTATTAAGGGTGAACTAGGATTCTAAAAAATTAGACCATATGTGGGTCATGTGAGACATTCTCTAATTAATGATTCTATTCTAAAATATATTCATATATTTTTTCAAAAAATATTAAAATAATTATTTCGTAATATAAAATATTCTAAAATATATTCATAATATAAAGTATATATTTTTGTAATAAAATAATTATTAATTTGATATTTTTATTAATTTTTTATTAAATATTATTTAAATTTTAATCTAAATATTTTTAATTTATGTTTTTGTTCAAAATTCATTCATAATATCATTTAATATCTTATTTTTTTGTTTGAAAAAGTAATATATATGTTTCATATTATAATAAAATCTTACAAAATATTTTAAATATTTAATTTCCTTAAATAATTATTACTAAATTTCTATTTATTATTATTCTTTATTTAAAATTAATTTAAATATATTTTTATCTATAAAATAAACACAATTTTTTATATCTAGACTACATATTGGAAAATAAATTAACCAATTTTAGTTATTTATACTATTAAAAATAAAGTTTGCTTATTAAAAATGAGTTAAAAAGTTGTGTGAACCAATTTTACTTCATATATTCTTAATTTTATAAAAAATAATAAAATTATTCAATATTTATATTGTTTGAATATATGATAAGTTAGATTACGGTTTATGTTTTTATGATCACAATTTTTAAATAGTTGTTAAATCAAAATTTTAAAATATTTAGACTATTATAAAATGGGTTATATTTTGATATATAAAATAAACATAAAAATATTTATATTTACACCATTAAAAAACGTGTTGAAAATAGATTAATCAATTCAATTATATATACTATTTTTCTTCCGATAGAAATTATATATACTATTAAAAATATATTTCATAATGGAAGACGAGTTAAAATATATAGTAATCAATTTTATTAATTTATTTTTAATTTTATAAAATATTAAAATTATTTAAAATTTATAATCATGCGTCAAGACTATAGTATTTAAACAAACAATTATATATAATTAAATCAAAAACCAAACAGATCAAATATAACAATTTATATATTTTTAAAATTGTATTCTATAGAAAGATTATTAATTTTTTAATAGCGAATCACATGTTTAAATAAGTTAGAATAATTTAAATAAATAAAAAATTATCAAATAAAATACATGCACTTTTATAAACAAAAAATTATATATAATTAAATTGAAAACCAAACAGATCAAATCTAACAATTTATATATTTTTAAGATTGCATTCTATAGAAAAATTATTAATTTTTTAATAGCGAATCACATGTTTAATAATTTAGAATAATTTAAATAAATAAAAAATTGTCAAATAAAATATCTGCACTTTTATAACAATAAGTTAAATTAAGCCGTTGACAAAAAAAAAATTCAAATAAGTATATACTAAAAATAACAATAATCCACAACTACTAAAATTAAAAACAAAACAAAAATAAAAACAAAATTTATTAATTTTTTCTCACATTAACACCAATTGGATCGAATAGTTAACGAATTCAGTTTTTACAAAGAATAAAAGACGGCAATGGAAATAACCGTTGTATAGCTAAGCTGTACTTGATTTAAAAAATGGAAATATTAGCTGTACTTGATTAAAAAATGGAAATGTTTACTTGATTAAAAAATGGAAATAATCCCTCGCTCTCTTATTAAAAAACAATCTCTCGCTCTCCGATATCACAACCTACCCTAAAATCTATTTTCTTTCGCTCTGATTCTGAATTAGAAAAAAATCATTCGATTCTCTTACTCAAGTATTGTTTTTACTCTCGTTCTTTGTGTGTTAATGAAGATGAAAATTCGTGCCTCCTTTTCGAGCCGTAATCTCAGACAGCGAATCTCAACAGTTTCTCCTTCAATGTTGTTTATTTCTCGCCCATTCAGCTCTTCCTCCTCCTCGATGCTTAGATCTCGGTCCGAAGAAAACCTAACTAAACTAAGCGATTGTATGGAGAACTTAGATGATGATGTCTCCAAGATGTTCATGGAATGTCATCAGACGGACTTCCGTTGTGATACAGAGTTGCTTCGTCTTCTCAATGACTATTTCACAACAAGTAAAGCAGTCACTGAACTCTGCCTTTCTCTCAGAAAGTGCTTAGATAGGGTCCAAAACGACGAGTGCTTCTTAATCGACCAAGCTTTCTGTGATTTCGAGGTGGAGAAGATCGCTTATGGCGGATTGTTACTCCAAGCTAGTTTCAGGAAAACTTTCACCGATCTGAGTAAATTCTGTAATAATAATTCAGTCGGAGAAGGTGACTGTGATATTTTTTCAGAGGATTTTATCAGGAAACTTCAGATCTGTCATCAAGACCTAGCCAAGATGATAGTTAAACTAGAGTCCACCATGAAAGAAATCGACTTGAAGCTGAGACGCGTACGTGGACGAAGAGCGGTCGTTGCGGCGGCGTTAGTAGCTCCTGTGATTGCTCTAGTATCTCTATTCAAAATTGCTGCTGAAATCTTTGGAACTGTTCCTGTTGGAGAGATAACAACGTTCGCTGCTTCGAGGTGGAAGAAATCGACTGAAACTCTGAAACGAGAAAAGACTGCGATGACTTCGATGGAGAGAGCAACAATGGTGTCTCTCAAGGAAATTGAGAAGATTGGAAGACTCGTGAGTAGATTGGAGACTGTGGAGAGATCTATTAGAGTAACAGCCAATTCTGCCGTTAAGAAACGGTCGTCGGTAGCTGTAGCGATGGAAGGGATGGAGAATGAAAGAAAGAGGTTGAAGTCAACTCTGGTTGACCTGGACAGAGAGACCGTAAGGTGTGACGGGTTTGTGGAGTTTGGACGGACTGTGGCTCGGGACAAGGTCTTTGAGTTCCTCTCTTGTGGTGAGAAAAGCTCCAAATAGTATAGATCTGTCTAATTTTGTAGTCTCAATCGGTAACATCTTTGTTGAATTGCAACTATTGTTGCAGGTATAAATATTAGTAATCTCAATTTCGATTTGATTGTTTCTGTTCTAGAATTAGGAATTACAGATTCTATTCAAACCTGAGTTAAACAATTTATTCTTGAATCTTTAGCTTGTCTATTGATCCTGCCTTTGTTGCTAACGCTTCTGCAACTAGAACTGATTGTATAAACTCATCCAACCCATATAGTAGATTCCTTCCACGCACCATTAGTGTAGCTCTCCTACTGGTACTTCCGATTACCCTTAGTCCTCTGTTTATCAATTGTTTAGGATTTAGTTTACTGTAAATTCAGTGTCATGAAGCTTTGTGCTTGTATGTATTAAGCGTTCTTAATCTCAGTCCTCAGGGAGCATCTCAGATTCAGAAGTGCCCCGTTATGTTCTATCTTCAACCAAAAGGATCCTCATGTCGAACCGAAATGCCATGCCCTGTAGGATGTCTATCCGGACATACAAAGGCTGTTGCTGCTATTCATTGGTCAACAAGTCATGGTATGTTCTTGCCGCTATAAATTAGTGAACTTTAAGAAAAAAACTTAGAGAGTTTGTGTTTAATTTGGTTCTTGTTGGTGACTCTTGGCTCTTTGTATGATATGCTTAGGGCTTCTTTATAGTTATCAGTCTTTTGTTATATCTTTTGTTCTTTGTCCCAAACAGTGGTCGAGAAAGGACACGAGAATAAGATATGCATGATGCTCTTTATAGCTCCACAGCGTTTACAAGAGAGGTCTGCTGGAGACTCCTCTGAGGCTTAATAAGTTTCCAACTGGTAAAGCTTTACTGGCTGCTTCCCATACAAAATGTTCTATCTTAGGAGAGTAGTTGATAGACCAGATGTTACAGTTTGATGAAACAACACCTGCAACAGATCAGCAGCTCTACAAAATATTTTGGTGTTTCATTCATCAGAGTATATTATTAATGGGATCAAAACTTCAACCACATTTGCCACAAAGAGAGATTCTTACCTCGGGATCACATTATCTGCACAAAATTGGAGTGTTGGCATAAAACTAGTCCAAGCACATGAGCGTTGACATCTCCGCCACAATTCAGGAGGTTTTGGAGAGGATGAGGGATAATGGTAAAGATGGGTTCGTTGTTATGGCTAGCTTTGCAGCTGCAGCTATGGGGTTTAAAGTGCTTGCTTTTGAGCCTGTTATCGAGAACTTAACAGAGGATCTGTGATGGGATTTGGTTCAATAGAGTTGCCTCTTTGGTTACAGTGTTCGAAGCTGCTGCTTCTGATAGAAATGGAGACATTACCTTTCATAAGGTATGTATAATGTCACATTTCTACAATTTGCGATTAGTTTAGTTAGAAAAGAGCATTGTTTTGGTTTAATAGAGATTAGCATAATTCATGATTCTCTTGCTTCAATATTGCTGTTATTGAGAGAGTACTATCGTAGGCCTCACTTTATTTGAAGCCAAATCATGTAATATAATCATGTTGATAGAGAGCTCATTTTAGTTTTGTAAGAAAAGAGAACTGTTTGATTTCTGCTTATAGATAGATTAGCTTATAATCCAGGCTTCATACTGAGACTACTACTTTAGGTTTATGCTTCACTTTATTTGAAGCCAGATCATATAACACAATCATGATAGAGAGGTTAAGAAGAAGATTTGTGAGAGTTATACAAAGATGTACCAATTTTCCATAATCTACTTAATAGGTGAACCTGAGTATTAACCATCTATCTAGTTAACAAACTGCCATTGTGAAATGTCTTGTGAATTGGGTCTTGCTAAATGTGGATATTTTTGTTAAATACAGTTGGTTGGACGGCTTTGACAACAGCGTGGTTTCGGAGGTGGGGGCAAGGCTTGCATTCAAGTCCAACAAAGAAATAGCAGTGCAAGTGAAATCCATACCTCTTGACCTTCAGGTCCAAGCTCGCGTCCTTCCACGAGCTGTGGACTTAGTCTTCAACAGTCGATGCACCCTACCTACAGGGAAGTGCACGAAAGGAACCAATAAGCCACAACAATGGAGCAAAAGATCGAAATACAAAAATCATTAGAAAGCGCACGGTTTGAATTCTTGGGTTGAAGCAAAAGTGTTCATAATCTGAGAAGTCACATACATACTAATGAGAAAACCTCACAAGCTTCAACAACAAAAATTGTTCAAGACAACACATAGATGTATCAAATTAACTGTTTGTTGATGTTACGATCTTTAACTATTCTCAATTAAGTAGCATAACCATGATTGTTTTTGTCTTCTCTAATTGTTCCACGTCTGATTCTGGAAATAAAGAAAAAAAGATTCCCAATTTTTTTTCGAAAATAAAATAAATTGATTCAAATTTATAATTCATTTTTTTCAACAGTAAAGGAAAAATATAGTAATTATTCTAGTTGACCTTATTATTTTGTTAATAAGGAAAATCTCATATATACTGTAAACAAAATAAATACAAAAAATAATTCGACGCCTCATAAAATCACCAGATCACTAAACTCCCACGTAACCACATTAATCACAGCCATATTATTCATTTGTGGCCCCTTATCCATTTCAACCCCACCACATACACCACATGTATGTTAACTATATAAAATTGTACCAATTTATGCAATTTCCTTCACTTGGAATTAGAGCGAAAACAAAAGGATGGGTCTAAGAGCACTGCCTCTTCAACATAACGGTGGGTTCATCTCCACGACCAAAGTCCCTATCTCAAGAACCTGGCCGAGAATAAGCCGGAGCCCTAGATGGGTCGTCGTGTCTGCGAAGCAAGAGAAAGATGAGGAGAAGAAGAAGGAAGAGGAGACTTCGTTGTTCACTAGACTAACGGATGCGTTGGATTTCTCACAGGTTCGGTCCGAGAAAGACGCTGAACTTCTCTACGAGGCCCGAGAAGCCACCAAATCCGGTGGCAAGATGAGCAAAGAACAGGTCGGTCTTCTTAACTAACCACACCACTTTGGTCCAACTTTTTTGGTATAATAAATGGAATAAATCCAAAGTTGCTAGACACAAGTCACACAACTAACCATACGGATCCGTTGTTTTTTGGTTATTATTATATCATGTTTGGTACTCGAATATGAACCATGGATGAGAAAACCTACTTATGATCAATTACCATCGAAATATGTTTGACATGTTCGAATTGGTGTAGTATGGGGCATTAAGAAGAAAAATCGGAGGAACATACAAGGACTTTTTTAAATCCTACGTTGAAGGTAAACTACAAAGAACTATTTCATTTAGGGAAATGAATTATGATTTTATTTGTTATGAATATTTTGAAATAATTATAAAATGTTGTTTATATATAATGTTATAGTGGATGGAGAATATGTGGAGGAAGGATGGGTGGATAAAACATGTAAGATATGCAAAAAGGACACAAAGGGTGAGGCAAGACAAGTGGACAAGTTAGGGAGATATGTTCATGTCTCCTGTCTTCAAAATCCTTCCAAATCTTCTGGAAATTTCTTCACCAGACTCTTCTCTGGATGATCAATTTCCCAATTCATATATATGAATGTGTTTCTGTTTTTATTTTATTTTATTTTGTAGCTAAATTATTCTTACAATTTTGTGTATCTATACTGCAAATTTTTTTTCAGTAAGCCCTTTTTGTCCTGAAACACATGCAGTCCTTTTCAGCTCTATTTGCTAAAACTACATTTTTCAGCAGAAACTAAAAATTTCACACAATATATTTTGATTACGTAAGAAAGAAATAAATAAAGAAATTGTGAATTTGAGATACATAATTTCTGCAGACTTATACTAGATTGAAGAAAAGAAATAACAGACAAACTTTTGTTGTAACAACAATTATTAGATTAATACATGTATCATTGAACAAACAAGAAAAAAAAAATGCTAAACATGCAAGACTTTGATTAACAAAAGGATGGCTCATTAGCTCCTCCGCGGTGGCCCTACCCGCTAGATTAAGTCTGCATCTCCTCACAAAGTCCCAAGTCATCGGCGATAGAGTCCCTGGCAAGTAATCACTTCTGCCTCCTGTTATAACCCCCAACATCTCCATTACCATAACCCCTAAGGACCAAATATCAAATGCGTGGCCCGACTGCCTCGGGAGCCAAATACTCCAGATCTCCCTCGGACAAAGACTCATGCAATGGACTAGGCCCATTAGGCTAAACCGAAATCAGCAAGTTTGAGTTCACAAAGCTAATCATGAGCATAGCTAGGGAAGATAAGTGTGTTCTCTGGCTTGAGATCACAATGGACATTTAACCGTCTCGGACATAGTTGCCTTGCCCGAGAAAGCCGAATCTTGGTAATGGAGTCTCGTCTAAAATCCATGAATCAGACGGCATGTCGAAATTACAGAATTAGGGGTTTTTAAACTATTAGGGGTTTTCTTTCTTTTTTTTTCTTTTGCTTGAGAGAGTGAGAGATTGTGAAGATTACTTCTTAGAACATACATGCATATATAAGAAAAATTGATGGGTAAGTAATTAAATTAGGTTTGACTTCAGTTGTGATTAAGATTTTATATGCATGTATGCAAATATAAAATAAATTTTTTATTTGAACCTATATTGGAATGTTTATTTTTAAAAGGCTACAGAATATATTACAATGTTATATTTTATCATTTAGGGTCTCTATCTACAGTCACAAATAAGTCTCTTAACCTTAGACATGGACATTTAGATTTCGGCTCGAAATTAGTAGGTAGAATTAATTCGGATAATTAGAAAAACCGGTTTGATTTGGACAATGGTATTGAGAAAGTGTCTATCAATTTTTGCTAATTGTCCTTTGTTAGTTCATTTAATTTGGCTGCAGATAGAATGATAGATGCAGCCAGTATATTTTTGTAGATTAAATTCTCTCTTCTTTAGTATTAAATTTTGAACTTGGTCATTTTTCACTTTCCTACGGTTTTCAATTTTTATTAGGCTTTTGATTTTATTTATAACATTTCCTTTTCCGTTGCTAATAATTTCTGTACCGATTGTATGTTTTTTTTTTCCTAAAGCAAAAGAATAACTTATGTATATAATAAATTGACCAAAATTTAATGTAAAAATAGTGAATAAAATATTCATAAATTTAATAAGTACCGATTGTAAATGTTTTCAAGAAAGCTTACTTCTCAGTAACCCATATGAATCTGGTGACTATTGGTATGTTTAGTCGGATTTAATTACATACTCTGATATGCCAATAAAATATTAAAATTAATGGATTTTGTAGACATCTATTTTAACTTGAACTTTATAAATATTGGCAAATGACATTAAATAAGATATTTTAAAAGAAATCTTTGTTGTATCATGGTCAACATGAAGTTTCCATTTTTTATAACTTTTACAGTTTATTTCTGGTCATATTAATTTAAATATAAAATAATATTATATAATAGTATTTTAGCTAAATATTTGACATTATTAATTGAAATTGTGTTTTATTTTTTGCCCTCCGTCGAAATTGTTTTTGGATCTTCCACTCACACTCTTAACGAAACAGATAAAGTCTAATAGAAAAGTTGCTGGCCTACTTTACACCATATATAAAACACATCATTTTTATACATATAGGAACTAAAAAATTCCATCAGTTTCACTCCGTTACAAACAAATGATAAATTATAAAGGAACACAAAAAAGTGGAAAAGTAATCGATACTGAATTATATTAATTGATATATAGCCAAAAATATGACTTGCCTTTTGACACATCATTTAGAGAAGTAATGCCACATTTCTAATGCGGGATAGATGGAGAATATTCTAATACATTTGATGCGTATGCTTTATATATTGATACAAGATTGGAATACTAGCCCCACTTAGGTGAGAACAATCCACTGATCAAAACCTTAATCCGATTTAATTATATTATTATCCGAATATGAACTTAATATTTGTATATTCCATCTTTATACGGAGAATCCCACCCATGCCTAGAGATCTCCTGATCTTCACTTCTCCTCATGGTTTAGCCTGAAACTACATTTACATGCATTTTATGGTTTGTGTATATATAACTTCATATTAGAATCATGTATTAGGAGTTCCATGTCTATAAGAAATAAAGAATGAGATCATCAGAATGCTTTGCATATGGTACCATGGCTTAGAGAGAGTGGAACCGTCAGACCATATGTACGGCGGTTCAGCAGCCATGCAATCTACGACCAATCTTTCTAAAGATTGATCGGCTGATTTATTGACGAGATCTTCGTTTTTTTTCTTTCTCACGAGCTTGATCTGTATCTCTATGGACAATATATCATTTCCTTTTATAAGCAGAGCAGAAGGTATTATTATATTCAAAAAAAAATGATAAAGAAGCTACCACATTTTAAAAATAAACTAATAAATAATGAGAAAGACGTTGTCTATTGGATTATTGACACGAAAAGAACAAAGCAACCTAATCTTAAAGTACAAACGTACCGTCGGATCGGCGACACGGCGAAAAGTTAGCCCACGTGTTTGGAGTTTGAATGACACAATGATTTTGCTAACCCACGCCACTCACTTTAGCCTTTTAATTATTTATTTGTTTCCCTTTTGGATTTCGTTTGATCGGCTCCACTCTCTAGCCAATAGGAAAAAAACACGACGATATCTATGTTGTAAACACTAAGGGCATGTTTATCAATGAACCCCTTGTTTGGGGTTCTTAACATTTTTTTATTATTATTATTATTTTTTTTTTTTTTCAGGTGGAGAAAAAAAAAAAAAAAAAAAGAGGACCAATGAGACGGTGCCACGTCACTGCTATAGTGACGAACCCGTCTCTTACGGAAGAGCTTTAACGATCCGTATCTTCACTGTTTGCCTATGATTTTGTGCAAAAGGTTGTTAGGGCATCCTCAACCATGGTATCTACCATGGGTTTCTTAGATTAAAAAATATAAAAATAGAATAAAGTAAGAGAGAGAGTAACATGGGTATCTTATTAAGATACTAAGGGTTCTAATTTAGATACTAAAGGTTCTAATTTTGATACTCAAACTACATTTGTCTTCATTCTATTGGTTCAAAAAAATATTATAATTTAAAATTTAATTAATTAATAATCTATGTATAAAATAATATTATTGAATTGGTTAGATACCTTCAAGAGTATCTAACCATTAGAAATGCTCTTAAGAATCCTTGCTGCACATGGCCTAAGACACGTGACATTTTGTTATTGGAGATGTTAAGATTGCCTTAAAAGTATTGGCCACGTCATCATTCTGAAACTGGCATCGACGTCAGCTCCAAACTCGTATGGAGATAATGTTTTATCTACCTGCAGTACAATCTCATCTAAATGTTACTAATATAGTAATATGTATATGAATGTGATTGGTTGCTATTGTTAGAGAAAAGTGATGTGATGTAATTTTTATTTAGCTGAATTCAGTTAACATTTACCAATTAAAAAAAGAAGGATATAATTTGTTTTTCCAACTTTTTAACTGAAAAGTTGAATAAAACATTAAAATTTCCTCTTCAGAAAATTAGAAGTAAAAAATCTCTGTTTCTCCTTCTATTCTTTTTACTCGCTTTCCATCTGTTACATTAATGTTACCAATCATATCTTATATATGTTTTTTTTGAAAATAATCTGATTTTAGGTTTGAATTGGTAACATCTAAATGTCGAAAATATAATCAGTTGAATAATTTAAATTTTGTTGAATAAAAGTTGTGGAATAATTTTTATATAATTAAATTTATTTTATAAAAAAATAGAATATAAAAAGTTCCACAAATAATTTATTTAAAAATTTCTATTTATTGGATTTTTGTTTGTATTTTTTAAACGATAATACATACTTTACATTTTTATAATTTTAGTAAAATTCTTGTGCAATCCCATCTTTAATTGCTACTATTCTGCAACTTATCAACCAATGCAATGTTACAGTTTCCTATTTCGAGAATCAAGAATCAGGAACATTATAGCTTACATGCTTAATATAATAAAGATATAAAACATTTCTACGTAACAGTAGACTTCACACTGGAATTCTAAAAACAGAGCCGATTATTATCAAGGAAATACAACTTTTTTTTTTTTTTTGAAAACCAGGAGGTTCGGGGTTCGTAGGCCCGTACGTCCCCCCAGAGCGGGATCCAAACCAGGTTAAATTCACTCTCCTTAGGAGAGAGGATCCCTCCCAACGTGGATCAAAGAAATGTTTCAAGTTCTGCCTCCATTCAATTGCAAGAGAGTTACGTTTTTAACTGGTTCAAATATATCCAGGTTAATTGATATCCTATGACTTGCTTCACTCGTGTTTCTACACTCTTGGTTTTTACTGTTTTTGCTCTTTCGTTTTGAGCTTATGCTCACTTTCTCAGTTTTTGTAACTATGAAATGTCTTCTCCTTAGAGGGAAGAAGGAGGAAAGTAATAAATAAAGGGCAGTTAATATTTAAAAATAAAAAAAAATAAAAAAGATATAAAATTACTTGTATCAAAATATGATATAAAATACAACTTTTGAGTATAAAAACAAGACGACAAAAAGGTTTAAGAACAAAACTATACAAAATATAAACATAGTTGATGAGTTGAGTTATTCATTACGGATCACCTAATCAATTAGACAGTTAATCTAACCCTTTAAATACATTGATTAAAAGCTCATAAAATAATGAACATAATCACCCCCTAAGTCATAGTATGAGCAATGCCCTTCACTAACTCCCATAATCAGGGGCGGAGGCAGTATGTGGGGTGGGGGTCAGCTGACTCCATCAAATTTTAAAAATGTATATTTATTCTTCAAGTAAAAATCTATTGATCCTATCAAAAATATTATTTTAATAAATGAAACTGTGATAAAAAAGTTTTAGAATATGAACGATCATAAAGTACATTTGTAGTTTTTAATAATTTATAAACTATAGTTTTAATAAAAAAAATTTGTCTCCGTTATAAAAATATTCTAGCTCCGCCACTGTCCATAATTAATTATCATTACAAAAAGATTTAGTTTTTCGTTCTCTTGGTCACATTTTGAGTCAAAACGAGACATTTCACTCTAATCATTATGGTTTGTTTAACATAGAAGAAAACAACACCCATCAATGATCAAACCAACTAAAACCAACACAAACGATAAACAACAAAACCGAACCGACATTGTGCAAAACAGGTTTACAAAGTTTGTTTACTCTGTCTATTCTGGAACCGTGCTGTGTATGAATCAAAACTTTCGCCTCGGAGTGACCAACTGTTTCTCATCGATGCTAGAGGGCCTAGAGGCTTGTTTCCAATTTAGGACACTACCGACTGAAACATTACGTTTTAGCACTGGCTTAGGGAGATCAGTCAGCGGCTCATACTGGTTCAAATGGCTCAAGAACGAGCGTCGAGGAAAGTTATCACCTTTCATCAAGCTCTTTGCTCTAATAGCTTTCTGATCTTTCCATGACTCGATGTTCCACTGTCGAAACGCATCTTCTGCTTCAAGTTGCTTCACATTAGTGATTTCTACCCGGTTCAACGCAGTTTCTAAAGCTTGTTGACTTTGTTTAACTTCTTCATTAGCTTCCTCAAGCTTCCTCATGATCTCAGTAGATAAGTCTTCTTTCATCTGTGCTTCAAGTGTTAAGGGAGACCTTGGTGGCTCCGGGAAGCAAAATTCGTCTTGGTTTTTCCCGCTGGACAATATGGTCATTTCAGCAATGGCAAGTGCTTCCGCTGCTCTAGCAGCTTCTTCAATTTTTCTTGCAGCAATCAATCTCATTTCTGCAATTTTCAGACAGGTGTTGTTGCTCTGTCTATGGAAAGCTGTATCATTGGTTGCAACAACCATCTTAACGTCTTCATCTGACCTCAAACTGTTAAGCTCCTCAACTAGAGACGCCACTCCAAGGAAATCTTTATGTTCCTCTGTTTTCATATTCAGACATTCAACATAGGATCGGATCATCGCAAGATCGTCCATGGTTTTACCAAGATTCATACTGGCCTGCTTCAATTCCATAAAGATCATATCTTGAGACTTACGATGGCAACGTTCATCAATCATCTCTTTGATTTGTGAAGGAAGATGTTCAGGGCTATCCATGCATCTCACGGAGTGTTGTTGCTGCAGCTCCAGCTTCAAGTCTTTGACAATCTTTTTCGTTGATCCAAGAGATTCTAGAAAATCTAGAGTTTCTAACTCTTTCATAATCAGATCCTTCAAGTTTTGCTGCATTTTCTTCCATTCTCTTTATGTCAAATTCTCCCACACTTTCCTGGAGAATGAACAAACCAACAAAAACATATAATAAATCTTGTTCTCATCCTAAATGGTTCTGTCACCAAAATGAATGTAACATAGCATATATCCTAATTCTCATGCTTAGACCAGCTAATGATCAAGCCTTCAAAATAACATAGCATCTATCATTATTAGCTTACATGAAAGATAAGGAACATATTACATACTGGAAACAGAACTCACGTAATTGTCAGCGAGTTTGAAGGGAACCCAAGAAGACCCACGACCACCGAATCCAGTTACCGTCTTTTGATCCGACTCGAACGGTGGATAAATGTCGATTCCAGCTCTCAGACCTCCTCTCATTGTACTCTCCGGGACGGATCCGGATTCGATTCTCACATCCCGGATTCTGGGTGTACCCGGAATTGCCTCCGCCGTAGGGAGCCTACTCTCCGCCATTTTCCATCTGGAAAACCACCGATTGTTTTGTCCAATTCAAAGGGAAAGAGAATTTAAGAGAAACCCATCAATCCACAATAATCATAGTTACTGCCCAGAAGCAGACATCATTATAAAGAACAGAGCTCTTGAGCTTAGTGAGAGTGGTGGACTCGTAATTGATTAAGGAATGCAATGAGGATAATCAAGACGGTGTACGTGGCATGTATTGATTGGTTATAATCATCGGTACATTTGTCTCTCTTTGGGCCGTTGATTAAGGGAAGCAAATTTGGGCCGTTAGTTACACATCTTTGGTGCCATGAATGTCGCTCGTCATTATAATTTTATATACGTAGGCTTATTTTCTTGTTGAACAAAACTTTATGTTGTTTGTATTCAGATACGACTTCATATCCAGAAGTTGACATAATATTAGTACCCACGTGCGATAGTATAATACTATAATGTAGAGTAAATGTACGCGTATAGGTGGAGCATTTCTCATATAGTTTTCTAACCAACTTTGTGGACATTTCATATATACATATACGATCGAAACCTTCATTAAATTATACGGTCTCAACCGTCTTCGTCGATCTCCTTTCTTCCAGCCAACGTTCCATGATACATGTGAAGATCTCTGTTGATAAACTGAGTTGACTAAATAAACTTGATCATATGTGTTCCATTTGCATAGGAAAAAGAGGAAGCATTCAAAATATTTGTACACCAAACAATTGAAATTAGAAGAAGAAATTTGGAAAGACATACCTCGATATAAACATATATCTCGGATAAAAAAATGATGCATTTGCCAAACGAAAATTAAGAAGCATAAAATCTGAATAGCAGATAAAGAACCACTAGCAAAGGAAATCAGTTGAAAACCAAAAAGAAAACGATACCAACAAGAGTAGGCTCAATTGATAAAGGTCAGCTAGTAGCTTTCCGCCAAACCTGGGTTCGACTTTTGTTGGGAGGGATCTCTTTTCCAAAGGAAAGTAAATTTAACATGGTTTGGGCCTCGCCCTAGAAGGATGTACGGGTCTACGAACCCAGAACCACCTAATCAAAAAAAAAAAAGAAGACGATGCTTTAATAGAGAGGTTTTAATATAATTGTCAAATTTAATCAACTTTTATTTAAATTCAACAAAAAAAATTATATATATTTTGGGTATCCAAACTCGATTAGAACATGGATAAAATAAAATCGAACCCAAACCAAAATTCGGAAAAATACTTGAATGAATTTTATATCTTTGAAGTCGAAAAATAAAAAACCCTAACCGAAGCTGAACGAGTATTCGAACCCCCGATGAATAGAAACTAAATGAATTATTCATATTTTTTTTTTTTGAATCTGGTTACCAAGCGAATTATTGCTTTGAATTCTTTTAACTTTTTTTAATTGAATAAGTAAATTGTTCATTTAACAAAATAGTAATAAGTAATTCATTCGATCATAGAAAATACATTATATATTCTTAAAACATCACAATATCACACACACACATTAAAAAGAAGAAACCCTAAAAGAACGGCGCCTCATGAGGGTTTATTGGTTTATGGATTTTAGTGGATTTGTAAAGTTTGGGAAAACATGTAGAATCCATAGATTCTTAAATCTTATAAAGTGGATTGAAAAATCAAATAAGTAAATTTGAAAATCAAATAAAGTGAATTTAAAAATCAAATAAGTAGAATTTGAAATCAATCAAAATTAATTTATAGTATAAAATAATATAACAAACAAAAAGTGCTAATTTTCTATGATTGTAACGAACAAAAAAAAGTAATATAAACTAACTATTTCTTTTCTATGATTGTAAAAAAAGTAATCTAAAAAAAAGTAATTTTTTTTTGAACAAAAAGTGAACATGAGCAAAAATGTATATTTTATTTTATTTCTTTTCTTGAATAAGGATGTGTATATTTGGTCTTCTTTGGTTTGAAATCAATACGCGACCTCTAGTGGTGGCTTCATTTACATGGTTTGTGCATCACTACCTTCTTCCCCAATGCGGATTTGGTTTTACAACCTAAAAATTGTTCTTAGAGAAGCTCCTACGATGGCTCTTACGATGGCTCAGGAAGTTAATTTCACAGCCGCAACTAGGGTAGAAAATTAAATTGTGATCTTTGGAAAAACTCGTGAGAATCGAGAGCCCATCAATTGCATCGAGTGGTACAAAATCGACACAAATCAATGGAAGAATGAAACGTTTATATCCAAATCACAACTTGAATTCATCCATCAATTTGGCTGTGAGAAAGAAGGTTTATATGATGGCAGGATCTCCACCCATGTGGTTTGATGGTGGCGATGGAACATATGGGCCTTTTGAATTGCATTCTCCTTCTTCTTTATGTGATGCCTGCGTTATGAGCGACAGACTCTTTGCCTTTAATGTGGAGTTAGGATTGATGAGTTACGATGGAAACACTTGGGTGAAAGTTTCAAGTGTTAGTAAGTTCATATCTAGTTTGATTAAGTCATTTCTATCAGACCTAAACGGCAAGATTGTTGTTCTGTGGATTTCAACAGAGGAAGAGGATGGAATGAGAAAACTCATATGACAAGAATCTCAGTAAATATGAGTGAAGAAGCTGATGTGATAAAATGGAGTGAAGAAGAAGTAGAAACACTTGCTCTCATTCCAAGAACATACGAGGTTGCTAGATGTGTTTCTATCTTTGACTGAAAATATGGTAATTGTTTCTCTTCCAAAAATGCGAGCCGCCCACATAGTAGATTTCGGGACCCATCGTGAGAATTGCAGAGTAAAACTTATCGAGCGGAGAAGAGAACGGGATCGAAACCAAACAAGGACGATTCTCAGTGAAAGTGAACCAATGATACGAGGTTAAGGAAGAATATCTACTAGATTCTCCAAAGCATACATAGAAGCGATATTTTCCCAAAAGAGATGGCGTTATCTGAAGCTTAGAGGAACATACGAGAGATTGTAACTTCTTCGACACGCAAGAAAGAAATGGGTGATACTGTTTTGGCACGCGGCAGTGGCGGACCCAGCTTTCATTTTAATAGGTGTCATTAATGTCAATTGAGAGAAAAAACAAAAAAATATAGGGGTCAAGAAAAGAATCTAACCCTGATTTTAGGGGATTCAACATGTAGTTTTAACCAAAATGCCACTAAGTCTTTATGGATTCTTCACACATTTAAATAATTTTGAAATTTATAAGGTGTCATGTGACCCCTATTTGTCTTAGTGGGTCGGCCACTTGCACGCTGGCTAAGATGTTTATAACAACATCGTTTGGCAGTGACGAAAACAACAACGATGGTGTCTCCTTGGCCGTGGTAAAAATCGTCTTCGATCTCTTAATCTTAAAAAACTTGTTTTTCTCTGAATCAAATCTCAACATCGCTTTGCTTGCTTTCTTATCAGCACACCAACATGAGCTTTTTTTATCTAAAGGAATAATTTTCCTTGGAATCGTTAACCCAGTGCCGACCCAATATTTTTGTATGCCCTATACAAATTTAAAAGTCATATGTTCTTTTAAAATATTTTAGTTTAAAATCATATGTCCTTTAATTTTTTTTAGATATATATTATGAAAAATATTTTAGAAATGCTCTTCTATATTATTTTTACATATATATTAATAAAACAAATATAAAAATAATGCCCTTTTTAATCGGATGCCCTAAACCGTCGCTTATGTGGCTTATGCTCGAGGCCGGCTCTGCGTTAACCACTATTATGCTCATGTGAGATATTATGTACTCAGTAGTAGTCAATATCGTTTGTCAATATGGAAATTTGCTGGAATCGATATGGTTTGGCAATAACGAAACTTTATTATTTTAATCAAATATCGTTTGGCGAAAAGAATAAAGACACAAAGATAATTAAGAAACTTTATTCTTTAATTAAATATCGTTTGGCAAACTCTAATCATTATGGTTTGTTGTTTACGATAGAAACAAACAACACTGAACACCTATCAAATGATCAAACCAATTAAAACCAAGACAAAATATTTATTTAAAAAAAACGAACCGAATGGGAAAAACAGGTTTTCAAAGTTTTGCTTACTTTGTCTGTTCTGGAACCGTGCTGTGTGTCTGAATCTTAACTTTCTGAGTGGCCAATTGTTTCTCACCGATGGTAGATACTTTTCTTTTTTTTCTCGACTGCCGATTGAAACATTACGTTTTAGCACTGGCTTAGGGAGATCAATCAGCGGCTCGTACTGGTTCACATGGCTCAATCTCATTTCGGCAGTTTTCAAACCGTTGTTTTTCTGTCTATGGAAAGCTGTGTAATTGGTTTCCACAACCATCTGAACAAGTCAGGTTGCGGGTTCACATATAGTTTCTTGGTATTGAATCTCTCAGTCTGGTTTTAACCTCAAACTGTTAAGCTCCTCAGCTACAGACGCGGCTCCAATGAAATCTTTCTGTTTTCATATTTAGAGATTCAACATAGGATCGGATCATCGCAAGATCGTCCATGCAAGATTCACACTGCAGTCTTGTTTCAATTCCATTTAAATCAAACCTAGATGATTTTGGGAATAGTTTTATGAAATAGAAATCATCAAAGTTAAACTTATATTTGGTATCAGAGCCATTTTAATTTTTGTTTAATTCACCTATTAAGTGAAATTAGTTTTAATCACTGAATCGCAAATGAATTTATTTACGGTCGTGATTAAAATGATTTTCATGCATCAAAAGTCAAAACGTAATTGTTTGCATGAGGAAACGGTTACTATGATGAAAAGTCACAATTTCTTTAATCGCTGAACGTATGCATAAAAAGGACAAAGCTCATCATTCTGGGCTTTGTCTTATATGAGTCACCCTTGAATGAATTATTGTTACGGTTGCATCTATTCGAAGTAATTTGATTTCAAACAGCCACGTATTGTTTTGTATAGTGACTTAATTCCAGAATTTATGTCAACGCATAGTTTAGCGTTCTTTCATGTCTAGAATTAAGTTGACGGTTACGGTTACATTTAACCGGTTTTTATCAAAACAAACGTGTAACATGAAATCATATGTAACTTAAAAATTATGGTTAGATGTAATATATCAATAATAATTGGAGTCATGAAAGAGTAGATTCAATTATTATGATAGTTCAATTGTTGCATTGGTTTAAATACCCATACGGTTTTAGGGTACATATAATATTTTATTAATTTAAAATATTATAAAAGTTACATATTAAAAAAAATGTTTCCGCTGCATTTTAATAAAAGATTATTGTGTTATGAAATACTAACACAAAATATAAATTTTTTAATATTTATATTGTATATAACATGTTACTCACCAAAGTGGTCTTGTTATATTACATGTAAATATTAAAATAATAAAATATATTTATTTATAATATATATATATAATATAAGTGATCATGAATAAAGAGATGCTAAAAATGACATTAAAATTTGATTGATCAATTATTTTACTAACTACATTCTAGGAGATCAACCAAAGGTGGATCATTAAATATAATTAGTATATAAAAGAGATTAATCATTTTCACTATAGTTGATGGTATACATACCCAAAGGTAGTATATTATTTAACTTGTGTTATTTGATTAATTATAAAAATATTAACTTAGCATCAATGATAGTGCTTGTGTTTAAGTATTGTTCAAATGTTACTTAAATTCATGCAATAAAATATTAAAATTACCTCCTAAATTTAAGTTTCATAGCATTGATGGGTAAACATGTATTCATGTTTGCAGCTTCATCAAATCTATTTGCATCTGCAAACTCTGCCGTGAAGTTTAATGGGCTTAATTATGGAGAGTGGTCCGAACAGATCCGGTTTACACTGGGTGTTATGGCATTAGACTCTGCCATATTAACTGATGAGGTGCCCTCAGCCATTACAGAAGATAGCTCCGAATCTAAAAAGTCTCGGTATGAGAGATGGGAGCGATCTAACAGGCTGAGCTTGAACCTCATGAGAATGACGATGGCAGAAAGTATTAAGTCGTCTATGCCCGTGACAGATAATGCAAGGGAATTCTTACAGAAAATTAAGGAGTGTTCTCAATCGGATTTGGCTGACAAGTCGATCGTAGGAAGCTTAATGAACGAACTTACTACAAGAATGTTTGACTGGTCTCAGCCAATCCATGATCATGTGACACATATGTCTAACTTGGCAGCGAAGTTAACGACTTTGGGAATGGAAGTTCATGAGCATTTCTTGGTCCAATTCATCATGAACTCCTTACCTTTCGAGTTTAGCCAGTTCCAGGTGAATTACAACACCATTAAGGATAAATGGAACTTTAAGGAGTTAAATGCTTGTTCAAGAGGAAGGGAGATAAAGAAGATGAAAGATCAAGTTGCTAATCTCGTAGGTCATCGTACTGCCCGCAACACTAAAGGAAAACCAAGTAGAAAGGACAAAGGGAAGGATAAGGCTTTCATGAAAGGACCTGAAAGTAAAATACAGAAGGAGATGAAGTGTTTCTTTTGTAAGAAAATGGGACACTTCAAGAAGGATTGTCTGAAAAGAAATGCATGGTTCGATAAGAAAGGTAAACATCAAAGCTTTGTTTGCTCTGAATTGAACCTTATGGAAGTGCCTAATAATACTTGGTGGCTAGATTCTGGTGCAACTACTCATGTGTCTCATATTAAAAATGGATTCAGATCGATCTAGCCTATAAGAGGACCTGAACAATTCTTGTTCATGGGAAACATGATGAAGGCAAGAATAGAGGGCATTGGGACGTATAGATTGGTCTTAGACACTAAGTGTCATGTGGATCTTGAAGGATGTCTCTATGTACCTGAATGTGCTAGAAATCTTGTTTCAGTAAGTAGGTTGGATAATTTAGGTTTTGATTTTAAGGTTGGATATGGTGTTTTCTCTTTGTACCGAAATGATTACTTTTATGGTAGTGGTACATTAATTGATTCACTTTACAAGTTCAATCTTGATGCAAAGTTCTCTGAACCCTTATTTAATGTTGAAAATCGAGGCATTAAGCGTAGTTCATCAGATGAAAGTTCTGCTTACTTGTGGCATCAAAGATTAGGTCATATTTCCAAAGAAAGGATTATGAGGTTGATAAAGACTGACATTCTTCCTCAATTGGATTTTAGTGATCTAAATGTATGTATAAACTGCATTAAAGGAAAGCAGACTAAGCATATAGTTAAGAAACCAGCCACAAGAAGCACTCAACTTCTTGAAATAATACATATCGATATATGTGGCCCTTTTGATGCTCCTTCTGTTGGGATTATGTCCTGAAATCACATTGTACTCACTCTAGAGATAGTTGTATTGTCGAGATCGGACAATTCATGTGATACTGGGTAGTCATAATGTTTTGCTAGAAACCGCTTATGACAAATGAGTTGTAACTCATTTCTGGTATCGTGTGAACCTATAGGGTCACACACCTAAGCAAGTTGGACATAGTCCATTTGGGATTGATCATTGGCGTATGATCTGATCGATGTGTATTGGATACACATCGAATATAAGTTTCAAAGAGGTGTATCGATCGACACTGTTGGGTGCGTCGGTCGATACAGAAGGTGTGTCGATCGACACCACTAAGTGTGTCGGTCGACACAATGGCGAAACCGAAACTGATGTTTCGGTTCACCTCGAGGTCAATATATATAAACAAGTTTATAGACTCGACCGTGTGTGTTCATGTGCGCCGCCCAGAGTGTTTTCTCAGAGAGAAAACACAGAAACCTCAAGAATCTTAGTTCCCAGGGAGATCCGAGCACCGGTACTAGCATCCCGGCGGATTCCAGCTTGTGTGCGTGTGGACTACGATAGAGGCGCAACGATTGGGGCGCTGGAGATCTCGTTTATCTGACCATCTTCCGCTGCCAAATCTACATGTAAACAGAGATCATATTCTTGATTCAATTAACTAGACCCTAGATCCTAGGCTATCTGGAACTCGCGAGGATTCTGAATACGGTAGAATTGGCTCGGATTTCCGACAGTGGTATCAGAGCCTTAGGGTTTAACCATTGAATCTTAAGCATGTAATTCTAAAACTGATGTGTTTGAATAGATCTATGCTTAGTGTTTCATGTTTTGATTAAGAGAAACTCGGTTTTGTCTGTGAATTGAAATGATGAACTGATGTTTTCGCATGGTGTCGATCGACACACTGGGTGTGTCGGTCGACACAGAATCGCGAATTCGACAGAGTCGGCGGCTAGGGTTTTTCGCGAAGAAAAACCGAAAGCCTTCTGTGTCGATCGACACACTGGGTGTGTCGGTCGACATAGAGCAAACTCGGTCGAGTGTCGATCGACACAGTTTGAGTGTCGGTCGACACATGACAAAAATTCGGCGGCTAGGGTTTTCTCGGAGAAAACCTAAAAGGGCCTACTGCGTCGATCGACACAGATTGAGTGTCGATCGACACAGACCAAGCAATGGTTAATCGGTTCAATTGGATTGGATCGGTTATCATGCTTGGTTAAGTCCGAATAGATCGGTTTAAATTGGATGAATTGGTTTAATTGGATTAAACTAATTATCTTAATTAACATAAACCGGTGGGTTAAATCAGTTTGATTGGATAATACGGTTCAATTGAATTGGACTGGCTATCGTAATCAGTTGAAACTGGTTTGAACGGTTTAAATTGGATAAATTGGTTCAATTGGATTGAACTAATTATACCAATTAGTATAAACCGATTGGCTAAGATCAGTTTGATCAGATAAGTCGGTTCAATTGGATTGGACCGGTTATCAAAACGATCTTCGGTTTAGGTCTATGTCGACCGTCACACATGGGTTGTGTCGATCGACATGACTGGTTCGATGAACCGGGTTAATTGAGTTAACTGGTTATTGAAGTCCGGTTTTGTTTGGTAGTGTCGATCGACAGACATTGTCTGCGTCGATCTACACAGTATTCGAAATTCTGGTCGTTGAACCTTGAATTTGCAGAAACCAAACTAGACTTAAACATTGATCAAAGATTAGCTTCAATGTGGTCAACTGTCAAGACTCATTTCGTTGTGTGATGTCTAGCCAAGAGCTTGGTGTCCACAATTACGTGAGTAAGGCAGGTAATAATGTTGATGGACTTGCAGTGCATTAGCATAAATAATTACATGACCTAAGAGATTGATATGCTAACCTTTCAGAGTTTAGTTTCCTCAACTAAATATCAAGTAGTCTTGATGTCTTGCCCAAATCTTGTCTACTGTCAAAACTTGTGTCGTTTGTTGGATATTCTTGGAGTCATTGGTATCCACTGCAACGTGAGTGAGGCAGGTGGTCTTTGACAGACTTGCAGTGCAACTGTCAATGATCACAAGACAGAAAAGATTGGTTTTACTTGACTGGGCTGTCAGAAGTTCTGGGCCCAGAGACATCAGAGTGGATTAGACATAGTTTGTCTCATCCACAACCAAGAGTTGTACTGGGTACAATTAGCAATGATTTGCTTACCTAGATAACCAAAGTTTGGGTAATGGCGAGTCGCCCACTCAGATTTTAGTGATGTATGGATCTTGGATCATTATATTCATAGAGGAAACATTGTTTGAATATAATGCGAGTTTTCTTATTAGATAAGATTTCTCATCATATACATAACTAAATCTTTGTTTTTCTTGGATTTCAGCTTATGTCTATGACTACTTTCTCGTTACGATCCGTCTTTGAGAAGGACAAGTTAAATGGATCCAACTTCCTGGATTGGTATCGGAATCTGAGATTCATACTCAAGCAGGAGAGCAAGGACTATGTCCTTGGAAAGGCTCTTCCAGAAAGGCTTGGGACCAATCGCTCGCATGCAGCATATAATGTTTGGAATAAGCATTATATTGATGTGGTAGATGTACGTGGTCTGATGTTGGCTACCATGAACTCGGACTTGAAAAGTCAATACGAGAACATGGAGTCGCCAATAGAGATCACCAGCCTGAAACTGAAGTTTCAGGATCTGGCACGAGTTGAGAGATTCCAGACGGTGAAGTCTCTAACTGAGTGCAAGCTACCAGAGGATGCTCCAGTAAGTCCTCATGTCATTAAACTGATGGGTTACGTTGATAACCTGGGGAGACTGGGATGTCCGGTCAGCTTAGAGTTGGCTACAGACATCATTCTGCAGTCACTGCCATCAAGCTATGATAAGTTCATCAAGAACTATATCAAGAAAGGCTTAACGAAGACGTTGACTGAGCTGCATAGCATGCTCAAGACAGCAGAGCAAAACATCAAAAGGGGTAAAAGATTTGAGAAATCTTGTTTAGACAAGGGTGTTGGCAAGGTCGTCCAGATTTGGAATCAGGAAAAGCCTGTGTCATCTTATAAGCCCAAGTCAAGCCCATCTGGTGTTTGTAAGTGCTTCTACTGTAATGAGTCGGGGCATTGGAAGAGAGATTGCATTAAATTCTTGGAAGATTCACAAGAGATGAAGGAGATGTATGGTACTTCTTCTTCAGGTATTGTGTTATTAATTCAAGTTCTACGTTAGTATTGGATACTAGTTGTGGTAATGATATTTTTGAAATATGCAGGACCTAAGCGACAGTAGAACGTTGAAGAAAGGACAAGTGGAACTGCGTGTCTGGTATGAAGCATGAGCCGTATAGATTCTCCACTTGTAGGAGCCTTTCATACTTGGTTTTAGAAATTAAGTAATTACTACTATGTATCTGCCTTGTGCAGAAATGTCTTTCATTTTCTTGTAAAGAATTTGGATGTTTTTCATTTTGATAAAAGACAAGTTTTGTTCTTTAGATCTTAATGAAATATCATATGGTAGCACCCCGTTTGGAATGGGTTTTATATCTTAAACCAGCATAAGTTTAAATATAACACAAATACTAAAGGTTTAAGTCTGATGACTCAAACTCGACTTTTCTTTGGCATAGTCGTTTAACCACAAGAGTGAAGCGGATTCAGTAAATCCATAGTTTTAGACTCATTTTATTTTAATCATTTGAGATATGAATTCTGTTCACTAGACCAAATGACTAAGGCCCATTTAGCAGAGCTAAAGGAAACGGGCTAGAGGCTTATTGGGCTTTTACATACTGATGTATGCGGCCCGATGAGCATTAGTGCCAAAGAAAATCTTTTGTACTTCATTACCTTGTTGATGGCATCAATAAAGTATGGCTGTGTTCATTTGATGAGACACGAGCAGGAATCCCTTGAGGAGTTCCAAGATGAAGTGTAGAACCGATTTGACAGAAGTATTGAGATCCTCAATTGAATCGCGGAGGAAAATACTTAAGTCATGAATTGGGTGATCATCTGACAGAATAAATCGGATTTTATTGGATATGCTCCGATTAATGATGAGTCACATGAATCTTCCATAAACGATTTAAGAATACGTCCTAAAATGTCTATGTTCACGCTAAAAGGTTTCTATCAGAATCAGTGAAAAACACCACATTGGATGTGGACTGGGTGATTTCCAAATTTGTTTTTCTGATGAATTGGGATTGCAAGGTTTGTGTAAGACAGTAGTCAACAAACAAACTTGAATCCAAATCTGATAAGTTCTACCTCGCTGGTTGTCCTAAGGAAACCAAGGCTTAGTACTTTTGTCCAGAACTGTGTCTCTTAAGAAAGATCATACTTTCAAAAGGAACAGTGGGAGTAAAAGTACGCATCGAAGAAATTCGATAAACACAGGAGGCTGCTCGACCTGATGAGGAAGAGCAGCGGTGAGATCTACAAAGTGCTGTAGGATCTGCACCTGTGGAGCCTGAAATTCACAGATCCGAAAGGATCCGTCACTAACTCGAGAGTGATTTCTCGTAACCTATTGTCGTGATCTGCTGATCATTGAAAAGTGACGAACATGCGAAATTCGAAGAAGCGATGGTGAGGCCCAACTCCGAAAATTGGCTGGGTATGCATGTTAGTTTCACCGATCCATTTCTGGATTGAAACAAACATCTTGGAGTTGGAATCAACATTCTGACAAATTGGTCAAAGGTTTTGACTTGATCAGAAAGAAAAAGAAACCATGCGTTTACCAGGAGACTAGTGGGAGCGTAATGGCAATTCTCACACAGTATGTAGATAACATACTTGAATCTCACAAACGACGTTCCGACGCTAAAGTCTTGTCAAGATTTGGGTCGGAAGTCAAACTTAAACGATAGACATGGGAGTAGCCGCGTGAATTCTTGGAATAAGAATCTATTAATATAGATTGAGTAAGCTAATTGGGTAGTGTCAAAATCCTTATGTTGATAAGGTATTGGACAGCTCTAAGGTGCTTGATTCCAAGAATGGCTTCATACCAAAGGTCTTATGGCAATAATCTAAGCAAGATGAAGTGTCTTGGACACTGGCTGAGCTGGTAACAATATTAGCAAGAAGAAGTGTTTTGAACACTGTCTGAACTAGTATTAATGAGTGTGATTACTTATGCTGATGCAATAGAATCCATCATGAATGCCATATTTTGCGCTCGTCTAGATGCAGCTTAAGCATAAAGCATGACAAGAAAATACCAATGTACTCCGGTAATAGTCACTGAATAGTTACCAGAAATATCCCAAGTGTTGAGAAACACTAAGGATATGTTCGTGGTGAACTGATAAAGTGAGGAACCAGTTGAAAGTAGTTAGTCGGACAAAGACGATTCCCGGTTCCCACCTGGTTATGTCTCTTTGCCTGAATAGCGGTGCTAACTGTTGGAAAGGCTCCAAGCAGTAGACCGTAGAATAGTGCTTTTATCTGAATGGCGGTGTATTTTGTTGAAATTGTTTCAAGCAATAGCACCGCACTCTCTCCCACAACCTAAGCACGGAATTTATTCTGTTGCTGTAGGTGTAAGATATCTGAAAAGATGATCTTGATTCTAGTGGGAGTTATTTTAGTTATGTTGTAAACTTAACATGTACATGCTTTGGCAGTGTTTGTGTAAGTTAAAACTGACATCAGTATTATTTAATTATTGGATAATTAAATAATGGTCCCAAAGTACTTTATGGTCATCTTATAGGTCATCAAGTTGAAGACTTGATCATGAAACCCTATAAGTAAAAGATGACATAAATTATGATTGTCCCTAGTCAAGGTTGTTAAAATGGGACACTAACAACCGCGCAGACTAGTATGTGAGGTGACTGTTGGACTAAGTTTCATGGAGTCAATGATATGATTATCACAATCAGTCACATAGATATATGTTGGTGAACATATGATCGGACATGACCCGCTTAATGAGAACTCCACATGATAGTTATATATAAGTGTCATGGGAGGTTCTCGTTATGACTATAGAGTAGACCTGAGTTCATCATGCTTTCTAGCATATGAATTGGTGCGCTTTGACCTTGTCAAACGTCGTTCCGTAACTGGCGGCTATAACGGCATTGTTTCGACGTATCATGAAGTATGTATAGAAACAGGGATGGAACAAGATGGGATTTGTCCCTCCTGGATATCGGGAGATAAATATCTCAGGGCCCATCGAAGATTTGATACTGAGAAAATGCATGGCCGTGCTCAAACGAGGTGATTGTCAGTCGTTTTTTTTTATCAGTATAGATCAGGAATTCGATGAACATGATGTTGGCTATAATAAGGATGACACAGTCTCTTGCCTTATGCCAAATCGAGATATAGAGACAAAGGGATTGTAGGAATAGGTGATTCCAGTACAAGTGGGAGATTGTTGGGATTATGTCCTGAAATCACATTGTACTCACTCTAGAGATAGTTGTATTGTCGAGATCGGACAATTCATGTGATACTGGGTAGTCATAATGTTTTGCTAGAAACCGCTTATGACAAATGAGTTATAACTCATTTCTGGTATCGTGTGAACCTACAGGGTCACACACCTAAGCAAGTTGGACATAGTCCATTTGGGATTGATCATTGGCGTATGATCTGATCGATGTGTATTGGATACACATCGAATATAAGTTTCAAAGAGGTGTATCGATCGACACTGTTGGGTGCGTCGGTCGATACAGAAGGTGTGTCGATCGACACCACTAAGTGTGTCGGTCGACACAATGGCGAAACCGAAACTGATGTTTCGGTTCACCTCGAGGTCAATATATATAAACAAGTTTATAGACTCGACCGTGTGTGTTCATGTGCGCCGCCCAGAGTGTTTTCTCAGAGAGAAAACACAGAAACCTCAAGAATCTTAGTTCCCAGGGAGATCCGAGCACCGGTACTAGCATCCCGGCGGATTCCAGCTTGTGTGCGTGTGGACTACGATAGAGGCGCAACGATTGGGGCGCTGGAGATCTCGTTTATCTGACCATCTTCCGCTGCCAAATCTACAGGTAAACAGAGATCAGATCCTTGATTCAATTAACTAGACCCTAGATCCTAGGCTATCTGGAACTCGCGAGGATTCTGAATACGGTAGAATTGGCTCGGATTTCCGACACCTTCTTGGAGTGGTGAAAATTACTTTATCACCTTTATCGATGACTACTCACGTTATGTGTATACATATATACTGCATGAAAAGTCTAAGTCATTGAATGTCCTAGAGGTGTTCATTGATGAGGTGGAAAGGCAGTTAGATAGAAAAATAAAGATTGTGAGGTCTGACAGAGGTGGTGAGTTTTATGGAAAATTCAATGAAAGTGGACAATGTCCATGTCCATTTGCAAAGTTACTTGAGAGTAAGGGCATTTGTGGACAATACAAAATGCCTGATACACCTCAGCAGAATGGTGTAGCTGAGACGCGGAAACGTACATTAATGGATATGGTTAGGAGCATGTTAAGTAATTGTTATTTACCTCTTTCATTGTGGATATATGCATTAAGGACTGCTATGTATGTTCTTAGCCAGGTTCCTAGTAAGGCAGTTCCTAAGACCCCTTATGAACTGTGGACGGGAAGGAAACCCAGTTTAAGACATTTACGTGTTTGGGGTTGCCCAGAGCAGAAGTAAGGTTATATAACCCACAAGAAAAGAAACTTGATTCTAGGAATGTCAGTGGATTTTTCATTTGCAATCCTGAAAAATCAAAGGGGTATAAATTTTATTGCCCCAACCATAGTACGAGAATAGTTGAAACGGGCAATGCTAGGTTCATTGAGAATGGTGAAACTAGTGGGAGTGGTGAACCACGTAAAGTGGACATTAAGGTGGTTGACGTGGAGGTACATCCACCTGTCATTCCACCTGAGTTTGTTGTTCATGTTGTTGCATCACAGTCAAATGGCACAATAGAACAACAAAATGATATGCAAACTCCACTAGTTGAAAGTACGGTTAATGAACCTGTCACGATTCAAGCAGAGAATAGTACACTATAAGAGTCATTGAGGTGATCTGGAAGGGAAAGAAGATCTGCCATTTCAAATGACTATGTGTTTTACACTCTTGAGAATGAAAGTGACTTAAGCATTGATGAAGATCCGAACTCATTCCGAAAATCCATGGAAAGTTACAATTCTGAAAAGTGGTTCAATGCCGCAAAAAAGAAATAAAGTCTATGAGTGATAACTATGTTTGGGACTTAGTAGAGTTTCCCAACGGTTTAAAGATTGTTGGTTCTAAATGGGTCTTTAAGACCAAACGTGACTCGAAAGGTAACATTGAAAGGTACAAGACTCGCCTTGTTGCTAAAGGTTTCACTCAAAAGGACGACATTGACTACAAAGAGACCTTCTCTCCAGTTTCTAAAAAGGATTCTCTAAGGATTGTTTTGGCATTGGTGGCTCATTATGATCTTGAGCTCCACCAAATGGATGTGAAAACCGCCTTTCTCAATGGAGATCTTGAGGAAGAAGTATATATGGACCAACCTGAAGGGTTTGTGACCACAGGAAAAGAAAATCTGGTATGTAAGCTGAGGAAGTCAATATATGGACTAAAACAAGCTTTCAGACAATAGTATATTAAATTTGATGATACCATAACGTCATACGGTTTTGTAGAGATCATCGTTGATCGATGTATCTACATTAAGATCAGTGGGAGCAAATTTGTGATTTTAGTCTTATATGTTGATGACATTTTGCTTACTGCAAATGACATGGGGATGTTACATGATGTAAAGAAATATCTCTCTAAGAACTTTAAGATGAAGGATATGGGTGATGCATCTTATGTGATCGGAATAGAAATACTCTGGGATAGATCACAAGGATTGTTAAGTTTATCTCAGAAAGGATATATCAATAAGATCTTAGAGAGATATAATATGGAAAAATGCTCCGCATGGATAGCTCCAATTCAGAAAGGGGATAAGTTCAGTGAAAAGCAATGTCCTAGAAATGAATTGGAGCGTAAGGAAATGGAAAGAATTCCATATGCATCAGTGGTTGGGAGTTTGAACTATGTTCAAAAATGTACTCGACCAGATATCACATTTGCTGTTGGTATGTTGGGTCGATATCAAAGTATCCCGGGATGGACCACTGGAAAGCTGCAAAGAAGGTGCTCAGGTACTTGCAAGGCACCAATGAGCTCATGCTTACATATAGGATATATGATCTTCTAGAGATCACTAGATATTTATTCCTGTAAAGTAAAGGAACAATATCATGAAAGAGTGGGGTAGTTTGTCATTACTACTCCTATTATTAAGACCGAATTTGTGGCATGCTTTGAGGTCACAATTCATGTATTGAGGTTGCGGAACTTTATCTTGGGGTTTTGGAATGTCGACTGTATAGCCTGACCGCTGAGAATTATTGTGATCATTCCGAAATATCCTCTTTTATAAAGAATGACAAGTACTAGAGGGGTGTTAAAACACATAAGATAAAGTACTTGTCTGTTAAAGAGGAAGTGTAGAAACGTGTAGTGTCTTTTGAGAACATAATGATGGATATGATGGTAGTGGATCCGTTGAATAGAGGATTACCACCCAAGGCGTTCAATGGCCATTTAGAACGTATGGGTGAGAAAGGTGATCAAGCCTTGCTATTCCGGTTATGGTATGCTCTTTACAGTTGTGACACTATGAATTCACTTAAAGTTACGTATTTGTTTTACTAAGTATGTTATCATAAAGTATTTATACATTTAAGGTTTGTGGATAACATATAATTATTTTGAGAATTAAAGATCCTCTCATGTAAAGGAAATATATATCTATAAAGTTAGAGTTGGTTTGTGATACATGGAAGGGAGCATGTCGTTCAATAATGTGTGACCGCCATGATTCAATCAATTTTGATTTTATAGTATATATAAAAAGATCAGATGAACTTGATATGAAAGTGCACATTAAAGTTATTAAACCATCAAGTCAACATAAAGGTCAAGTGGGAGAATGTAAGAATATTTATTATTATATGTGACTTATATGTCTCCCGGTTTAATATAACGGATCAAGTTCACATTAGTGTTAAAGAATTCTAATAAAAAGACAATACCGTGATGGATCGGTTTCGATTAGAGAATTAGAATTCGGATTTATTGGTAACCCTCCTTCCTTACCTAATTATATTAAATATTCTTTTCTTATAAAATATATATATATATATGTATATATATACACTTGATAAATAAAAGATTACAATATATATATACATTATGTTACGTACCCGTTCAGCAACAAAAGACCATATAATGAACATAAGAGATAAGAAAACACACAAACAGAAAGTGGTAACTGGTAACAAAACAAAGAAGTGAAGATTGGGTTCCTTTATCCATCAAAGGGAACCATAAGGCTTTGAAGGTTAAAGAAGGAGAAAATCAACTTGAAAATTTGCACTCACAAAAGCCAAATCAAACATGGATCAAGGTTGGCATGTCTTTCTTCTTCTTTAGAAAAACATAGGGTTGAATTAAATCAAACCTAAATGATTTTGGGAATGGTTTCATGAAATAGAAATCATCAAAGTCAAACTTATATGAAGATCATATCTGGAGACTTACGAGGGGAACGTTCATCGATCATCTATTTGATTTGTGAACGAAGAAGTTCCATGCATCTCATGGAGTGTTGTTGCTGCAGCTCCAAGTCTTTGACAATCTTTTTCGTTGATCCAAGAGCTTCTATAAAATCTAGAGTTTGTAACTCTTTCATAATCAGGTTTTGCTGCATATTCTTCCATTCTCTTTATGTCAAATTCCAGCACACCGTCCTGGAGAATGAACAAACCAACAAAAACATATAATAAATCTTGTTCTCGTGCTAAATGGTTATGACACCAAAAATAAATGTAACGTACCATCTATCATAATTATCATGCTTAGACCAGCTAATGATCAAGCCTTCAAAAAAATAGAAAAAATAGTCTATGGTGTAACATATCCATCCTAGGGCCCAAAAGAAATGATGAGTTGAGCCAAAAGCTTAAGGCCCAATCCGTTAACTCTGAAAATCCTAGGGATTTTCCCTATAAAAAGAGGTGTAACCCCTCTCATTTGTCACAAAAAACTAAAACATCGAAGTCTTGCTCGTGACCGGAGCCAGTCAAGCGACCAGCCCCAGCCACCACCACCGTCGACCGGAGACCGCCGCCGCCGGCCGACCACCGCGCCATCACCGGACCGCCGGCCAGCCACCGCCCAGAGCCGCCTTCCTTCGCCGGAATCTTCATGATTCACTCCCGTTTTCGATCCCAAACCCCCAATCGTCGTCTCCTTGATTCGTTTGAGTGCATAGCTCTCCGTTCTTCGTGTTCTTAAGGTGAGAATCTCCATATCTCAAATCTACTTTGTTTTCTTCTTCCAAACCCCAGTTCTTCTTCAGATCTATGCTTCTAGATCAGATATGATCCATAGAAGTTGTAGATCTGAATTGTATCTCTCTTTCCGTCTCTCTCTCCCTCAGATCTAACCTGAAACCCTAGATCCGTTTTTCTCTTCTCTAGATCTGCTGTCTGAAACCTCAGATCTGTGTGCAGGATCTCCAGATCTGTCGCCGGAATCTCCAGATCTACTTTTGTTTCTCAGATATAGACTAAGGTGAGGACCAGTCGTGATATTTTCTCAATCTATCTCAATATCGGGACGTGAGTCCTTGTTTAATAATATCTTTTCCTAGGTAGTGTAGTTCTAGCGGATGATTTGTGGTGATGCGATTGACTGCACCTAGAAAATCAGGTTATCACTCAATCCGAAAATGTTGCTTGTGTTTGAAGGCTTGTCTATATTAGTTAAACTAGGCGCATGTGTCAGGGTTCTGTGGTGGGCACATGTCTGATACCGAGAAGGAATTCACGTGCTCGGAAAGCTGTCGGAGAAGGGTGTGACGCGCCCTCCCAACGGAGTGATATGAGATGTGGCCTGCGGGCCAGAGTGATGAGAGTGTGGCCTGCGCGCCGGAGTGTTCTGTGGAATGTTAGTTGTGTAGGTTGCGTGTGCCTTCGGGCGTGGGTGCAAGGTGTTATTAGCCTTGAACTTGCTTTGTTTATCTTGTGATGAGATCATTGGTTCCTAGAACCTGTACTCACTGGGTATTGGTGTTGAACCAATTACTCAGGCCTCCTCCGTTGTTGTTTTGCAGGTAATCCCGGAAAATTGCAGGGGTAGACGGACGGTGTGGTGTTGTGTTTTGGGAAAGCGAGATTTCTTTTTCGTTTTTTTATCTCAATAAGACTTGTGTTTTCTTTTGTTTTCACGGATTAAGTCTCTTTCGGTTTAGTTCTTTTGTAAGACTTGTTTTCTATGATTTCAATAAAGTATACCTTTTCGGTTATTTAAGTGTTGATTTCGGTTTATGACTCGGTTCGCTTGTTTGTAGACTATGACTTGAGAAATTAATGGATCGTTAATTAGATCCGACGGAACGAGTGTTACATATGGTGCTGGCTATACGCCTATACCCTTCAACAGCTGCTAGTTCCAAAAGCATATATACATAAACATGAAGTTTCAGACATGTTTATTTTATTGTTGAATAAAAAATTATGTTTGTTTGTATTCAAATATACGATTTCATATCAAGAAGTTGACGTAATATTAATACCCACGTGCGATATTACGTTATAATGTAGACGTGAGATTAATAGGTGGAGCATTCTCATATAGTTTTGTAACTAACTTTGTGGACGTTTCATTATATATATTAATAAAGTTGTGGTCATATTTCTGTATCGAATTAAAGCAAAAACTGAGTCGGAGGAGAATGGACCACGTATGTATACGATCGGAACCTTCATTAAATTATACGGGTCAACCGTCTTAGTTCGCCTCCTTTCTTCATCCAACGTTCCAAATTCATCAACACTTAAAAACAGCAATTATCAACCTCTTCTTTCTATCGGTCACGTTTATATTTCTGTTTCCGCATGCCTATCTTCCAACGAAATTAGAACCGACAAAAAAAGATTATTGTTGGGACTTACCAGTTATTACTAAACACTGGTCGACATTCTTTACTTTGTTATGCATTTTGTTATATACATTCACTCGTATATATTTTTTGCTAAATTACAAATATTATCAAAACAATGAAATTTTAGATATTACAACTAAGTTAACAAAATATTTGACCTATATGATTAATTCTTTGGTAAAATAAAATTTTAAAACATGGAAACAAATACAATCAATATTTTATGTTTTCCGTCTAATAACGAAGAATCAAAAATAGCGATAATGAGATTAAAATTTTGACAATTATAATCAAAACTGCTGAAAGACTATTAGAGTAATCTCAAAACAAAATGGAAAGACAAAACCACCGCAAAAGAAAATATATTTTATCCGGTAATTCAAAAAAAAAAACTTTTCCTTAATAAAGATAAGATAGACTTTTGTACCAAAAAGATAAGATAGACCTGATCGAAGATTATATATATATATATATATATATATATATACTTAGATGCCCCCATGAGTTTGGATGAAAAACATACCGTACTTTTGGTTTAGTATAGTTCCATATTACGACAAAAATGTTTTTAAATATTGGTAGGTGTGAAACCATCATGTCCTCAATAGCTCAAAAGTGTAGATTAGTTAGTCCAATAATTATTCCCCTAATAATAAGAACACCAAGAAAACGTTAATAGAGGGGAATTCTACATAAGGTAACATATTTAATATAAAGATTAAATGTTCTAAGTAATGCATAAAGCTTTGAAGCTAACCCGTATTAGTTTGTTACCAACAATGTGATCACCACGACTCTTCTCTCATAGTTAATGAAAAGCATTAACTAATGTATTAACATCCAACAGTAAGATAGCCACCTTTCATTTATTATCTAACCATTTCTTGGCCTATCTCTTAAATTTCGAAATATTTATACATGTAATATGCTCATCCATATGATTTTTTTTTAATTATAGAAATATCCAAAATAATTTAATAGAAGAAAAAAAAACCAGGATAAATATCCACACTTACAACCATGCATGCAAAGAAGATTCTTCTAAAAGTAGATCCCCACTTTGTCTCTCTTCGATCGTCTGTTCGTGACCTTCGAATCTCGCACTTCAACAAAACCCGACACAAACACACACAAGAGATTACAAAATGTCAGGAAGACTCAGAGATGACGTGGAGTACTCTGCAATCGATGAGGACCAAGAAGAGAGATCATCTTACTATGGCAGAGCCTCCGTACCATTCGTGTGGGAGTCAAGGCCAGGCACACCCAAACACAATCACTTTCCCGATTGCTCTTTTCCTCCGCCGCTCACGCCGCCTCCGTCGTATTACTCATCATCAGGGATTTTGTCGACGCCAAAGAGACAGAACAAGGTGAGAACCAAACTAACTAGAATCATGTCGATGTCTCTGTTCCATGATCTCATGAAGAGCTGCAACAGTAGCAAGAAGACGACCAACTATGTCTCTGGGTCATCGTTTTCTTGGTCGTCTACTTCTTCTTCATCTTCCTTTTCTTCCAAAGGGCATGAGCTTACGTCTTCGCCGACCTCGACTCTGTGTTACTCCAATGGTGGAAGAATTAAAGGGTTTAGTTCTTCAATGGGGAGTATGAAGAGAGCTTTGTTCTCTGTTCCTAGACATGGATCAACTCGTAACGCTCATGAACAAAGCCTGAATATGTGAATTTATTGTGTTCTTGATTCGTTATATGAGCTGCTTTGCCTCATCGAACATAAATGAGTGTTATAATGCTTTGATGTGTGAATGTAATTGTATATGTATACATCTATATAGTTTGTCTCTCTCAGTCGTGGTATAAAGCTTGTGTTGTAAAGTTTATTTTCAGACAAAATACGTCAACTACTCCAATGATTTCATAAAAAACGGTCACATCCTCCTGGAGTAGCTAAACTGAAACTTTCATATGACATTATTGAAGGTACCGCGTGTGTAAAAGACAGAGGGAAAATTTTGGTAGTAAAAATGAAGAGAAAAAACACTAGCACTGCAGATTTATAAAAGATTCCAAACTTTGAATCATTTATAAGAATAACAAGATTGGATTTTTTAATATAGAAAAAGGTTTTAAAAACAAAATAAATAATTGGCATGGATCAATCGTCAACGATTTGATAGTCAAAACGTGCTAATTGCATAACTCAACATAACCCAAATTAGGCATAGGCGTTCCGTTCTACCGTTTGGTTTAGTCCGGTTCTTTCGGATATAGAGATGTAAGAACCAATCAAGTATTTATGAAATTTGGTTCGGTTTTGTTTCCGGTTCGATTCGGATAGTAACCATAGGAATCATATAATACCCAAAAAATCGGGTTTGGTTCGTTTATCGGATAATTTCAGGTAGTCCAGGTAAGAATATCGGATAGTTCGAATAGTTCTGATAAAACGGATATTTCAAATAAAAATATTTGAGTTATTTTTGGATAATTTGTGTTTTTGGTAATATTTTATTAATTTTAGTTATTTGATTATTTTAAATTTAACTATAACTAGTATTTTTAGGTACAAAAATTGTATTTCGGTTAGTTTTGATATTCATTATGAAACTTTAGAACCATTCAGATATTTTTGATATTTTGGTTGGATTCTTCAGTTCTCAGTTTTTAGTCCATGTCTAACCCAAATCATTGATTTGACCATCAAGTTTCAAATATAATCTTCGATACATTTTTTTTTTTGAGATTCGAGATGGACCGTTGATATTACATATGTAATGGCGACTTTATAAGATGTGTATTCCTCCCTTATAAATAGCTTGATTGATAAAAAGTAAGTTGAGCGAAATGCACATAGATATTTACGTAATTTACAAGTAACAAAATTGGGGAGAAATTATTTTTTTGATAAACATACAATCACAAGTGAATTTAAAACCAAACCTGCTGATTGCATCTAAGATCAAAACGTTATTTGTATACAAAAAAAAACTAAAAACCATGGTATATGTATTCTTTGCTACAAAGAAATAAATAAATTAAATTACATTACCATTATTCTATCAATGCTGTGTCTCGTTAATTAATTGTTGCATTTAGTTGTTTCTATCAATAATCAAACCGAAATCCACTAAACCGAGAACAGAAAAATCCGGTCAAACAATATGCCGACTTGAACACGCAAGTGGGCTTAAAGGCCTAGCGAAATTGTTTGTTTTTATATAAATTGTTCCTCTGTCACTCTCTCTCAACTTCCTCGACAATGAAATGTCGAAGAAGGTTGTGTTGTTTGGGAGCTCCAATGGAGTTCATTTCAAGGTGGATGAAGCTTTGACTCTTCAGTGGAAGACAATATCGGTCTTGTTTGACGAAGGCTGGTTCGAGGATCCAATTCCACTTCCTACTATTTCCAGCCAAATCCTCAACATTGTGATCGGCTTTTGCAAGAGAGTTCAAAAAGTACATGATTTTGTTTCGTGCAAACATTTTTTGAAGATGAAGATTGCAAATGACAAATCCAAGCTTTTTGATTTGGTGAACACTTCAAACTACTTGAACATCCAAAACTTAATTGAAATCACATGTCAAATGATATCATATGTCATTGCAGTAAAATTTTCTGCTCACATTTGTGACTACTTCAACATTATCAGTGAGGATTACAATCCAGAAGTTCTTCAGTAAATGTTCTTCAGTTGGCTCTTGTAATTAGGTTTTTTCTACATCAATTCGTGGATAGAAGATTACATTTTTTTCTTTCCTCCGCTTTTTATTGCGTTGTAAATGGAAGATGAACATTTGATTGAAAAAAAAAATAAAAAAAAATAATAAAGTGAAAATTACATAAGTATCCTCGACAAATCCGCATTGTTCAATTTATTGGGGATTTTTTTTCTTGTCTAAGATCATCTCTAAAAGAAACCTCAAAACCTCATTTTTTTTTCTTTTTGAAGTTTTGCTCACTCCAAAAGAAACCTCAAAGCTTCATTTTTTTGAAGTTTTGAACAGTGATTGTACAAAACCTCAAATTGGAGGTTTTATCTTTTCTTTTACATTCTAGTTCTTGTAATTATATACTTTATTAGTTTTAGTCCGTAAATAATTTTATAGCTCATAAAAATGTCCGATTTCAACATTTTCTTATTTTGTAATCTTCATATAAAAAAAATGAAAAACTCATTTATCATTTTAAAATGCATTGATTAATCATATTTGAGAGCATAACGAACATAAATTTTATTGAATGATTTAAAATTTTAGCTATAAACTAAGATTCTAAACTGTATTTTTATTATTATATGTAATTTAATATTTTAGTGTAATATTTTATAAATAAAATTTTGTAATATTTTAATGTACATTTTATAGTTATTTAAAAGTTATGTGATACAATTTTAATTATTATTAATAGTAAGGACTTTAATGCAAAACTTTAAATCTGTGAAACTTCAAAGGTTTTCTTTTAGAGACAAATACTTTGAAACCTCAAAACTTCAAAAATGAGGTTTCAAGGTGTTTGTCTCCAAAAGAAAACCTCAAATTTGAGGTTTCACAAATTTAAAATTTTGCATCAATGTCCTTACTATTAATAATAATTAAATTGTGTCATAGAATTTTTAAATAACTATAAAACATACACTAAAATATTACAAAAATATTAATTCATAAATTTTATACTAAAATGTTAAATTACATAAAATAATAATAAAAATAGAAAGTAGAATCTGAATTTATAACTAAAAATTCAAATCATTCAATAAAATTTATGATTGTTATACTCTCAAATATGGTTAATCAATGTATTTTTCGAAGTGATAAATGAATTTTTTTTATCTAAAGATTACGAAGTAAAAAATGTTGGAATCAGACATTTTTATAAGATATAAAATTATTTAATGATGAAAACTAATAAAATATATAATTACAAAGACTAGAATGCAAAAGAAAAGATGAAACCTCAAAAAATGAAGTTTTGAGGTTTCTTTTGGAGTGAACATAACCTCAAAGATTTTGAGATTTCTTTTGAGATGCTCTGAGTTGATTTTTGCAAGATGAGAAAAAGAAGAAATATCGAGATCCCAAGATTTATGTTATATCACTTGTGTTCCTGCGTTTTCGTTCTTGTGTTTGGAAGTAAAGTGTATTTCGATGGTTGGTGCAATTATGAATCAAAGACTAAAGCTGAATTGGAATTTTGATGATACACTGATTGAGCTCTAAGAAGATGGGATCACGAGTCAGGAGAGGAGACAAACAAGATATGTGGAAGCTCCAGAGATTCAAGCTGAATTACATTGTCGGGTAAGAAAGTTTGTGAGAGAGAGAGAGAGAGAGAGAGAGAGAGAGAGAGAGAGAGAGAGAGAGAGAGAGAGAGAGAGAGAGAGAGAGAGAGAGAGAGAGAGAGATGCAAATCTCGTTGGAGTACTCGACGTTGTTGTTCTTGGGTTTTTTTCTGTCTAATTACAATGGTTAGCCTTAGCTTCTGGATACCGTATTTCACTCACTGGGAACAAAGCTTGCTTACTGGTTTGTGGCTCGGCTCCTGGACTAGGTTCCGGAATGTGGAAAAAAAAGTTTGTTGCTAAAGCCGTCTCAGCAAGAGGATCAGATCATCTGGAATGGTTCTGTTTTTGTCCCACCTAGATTTAGCTGTGACTACTGTTACTATGTTGTGGATGACTATAAAAAAGCAAGCCATGTGGATGGTGATCAGGTACTAATTTGGCTTTGTTTATTGTTGTAGATTAAACGGGACGATCTAATTTATGGAAATAGAGAGAAAGAGTGGTCAGATTTGAGTGTTTTTTCTCAGGTTATTTATCATTGCTGTAAGGACACTGGATGGTGTAGTACTGGAATCTACGAGGTCAGAATGTGATGAACATTTCTCACTTGAATATTTTCCGCAGGGAGTTACTTTGAGCTTTTTGGTTCGGTTTCGTTTTCGATTCGGTTTGGATAGTAAACTTAGGAATCGGCTATACTCAAAAAGCGGATTTGTTTTGTTTTCGGATAAATTATAAAAATATCGGATAGTTCGAATAGTTCTAATAAAAATCAGATATTTCGGATAAAATATTTGGGTTATTTTTGGATAATTTGATTTTTTTTCTTGGTAATATTTTGTTAATTTTGTTTATTCGATTACTTTAAACTAATTATAACTAATATTTTTAAGTATAAAAATCGTATTTCAGTTAGTTTGGGTATCCATTAGATTCTCGGTTTGATTAATTAATTATGTAATTAAGTAAAAATTAATTACTTTATACTTTAAAAAATCAATAATCTTATAAAAAGATACAACTAAAAAAAACTACACATCTGTTTTAAATATATTTTCTTGGTTTTCTTGGTATTGTCCTTTTTTCTTATCGTTTTTGTCTTGGTCGTCTACGTCTTCTTCATCTTCCTTTTCTTCCAAAGGGCATGAGTTTACGTCGTGGCCGACCTCGACTCTGTGTTACTCCAATGGTGGAAGAAAAGGGTTTAGTTCTTCAATTGGGAGTATGAAGAGAGCTTTGTTCTCTGTTCCTAGACATGAATATGAGAATTTATTGTGTTCTTGATTCGTTCTATGAGTGTTATAATGCTTTGATGTGTGAATGTAATTGTATGACGTATACATCTATATAGTTTGTCTCTCTCAGTCGTATAAAGCTTGTGTTGTAAACTGGCTTTTTGTCATTTCATATCTATCTAGAACCAAGAAAGTTCTCCCAAACGAAATCAATATAAACTGATAGATCTTTTGTATACACAAAGGTTGGCATGTGAGAAGAAGCCTTAGCTATACAGTGATGCGAACGAACGTGTTATGGTGTGTCATTGATATCCTTAAGATAGTTATCACTTCTTACTTAGTCTAAGTCGCTACTAGATACCTCTTCTTCTGCCAGCTCAAATGCATCGACCTCTGCAAAGTAAGCCCTCTGCTGCGCGAGATAATCCTCGGAAATTCCATTAGCCACATTATCTTCCTCATGCTTTACCGTTCTCTGCCTCTGTAATGTAACCATAGATACATAATTAGAATTGGAGAACACTTGGCAGGCTCGTCAAATATATACAAGTTGTAATCTCATTAAACAGCAAGAGCAGAGTATGCAATTGAAAGACTATACATTCATCTTCAAACTATGTGTAGCACTGGTTTTCATATATGATGGCAGATAATGTTGACTAGTCAAATGTTGAAACATATGATACACTGATATACAATTTGCTAGAGCCAAACAACCGACAGACCTAAACAATGACTATGTTTTTTCACAGAAAAATAAAAGCTACACAGAACTATTACACTTATGATTAGTCTACATAGCTAGAGAGTTCCTGAATTCACCTTTTTAGGAGCCACTTTTGAGGGATTCGGTTCATCTGCTTGATGTCTTTTCTTCCTGTGAAACAAATTTCAAAAGGACTTACTAAAACAACAACATGGTTGAATTTAACACAGGCCACAAAATGCTAAACAAATTTCATTGGCATGATAGGTTCAACACTAATACCAGTTATATCATCTAGATTCTTAACAGAACAAGCCACAAGACAGCATCAACATGTTAAGTAGCATGTACTGTTCTACCCTGATCATATATCACTGAATGAGCTTCATACCCAGGGCTTGATATCAAGTCAAGGCGAAGGCTAGCCACTGCACTAGAGGAAGATGCGTCATTATTCCTTTTCTTCCCAGAAGCCTTCCTTCTAACCGTGTAAACCGAGTAAGGCTCAGCAACCTCCTTGTCACCAACGCCTAAGCATAAGACGGTTCTTAAACATCAGCATATGGTAGACACAGAACCAATTAAGCAAAATCATCAATTGAATCGAAACCCAGCTTGATAACAGCTTCCAATCCAGTTAATTCCGTAAAAACGCATATATCAAGTAATCCAATTAACAAACCCTAGAGTTACGCACAAATTCAATCCTACCCACAGAAGAATATGGAAATTCTATATACTAGAATCAAACCCATTTCAGGTGAAACAAATTACCCTCACCAAAGCGCGAGTTCCGGGGACGAGAAGGCGCAGAGGCCGGAAAATCCAGATCGGCAGAGATACGACGAGATGTGGGTCTAATGCGCGTGGCAACAGACCGGGAAGGGCTTCTGACACCAGCATCTGTTTTATCAACATCTTTGGGTTTCGAGGGACGAGAAGGCGTAGGGGCCGGAAAACCCAGATCGGCGGACACACGGCGAGTTACGGATCTAACGCTCGTGGAAAGAGACTTGGAAGCGATTCCGGAACCAGCCTTTGGGTTATTGACATCTTCGATTTTTTCCTTGAGCGAAGTCTGATCTACTACCCTCTTAAGAGAAGAAGTGAGATTCGGATTCGCGAATTTGACGATAGTAGCGGAGGAAGAAGATATCTGTTGGGAAGTTCTGGAGACGGTGTTGGTGCAATCTCCGAGGGGTTTTCTCTGTAATCTTCCTGAAACGGACCGATGAGCTTCCATATTACGCCGGTGAGTCGGAATCTTCAGATTCACCTGAGGTTTTGGGGGAAGAAGATGTCAATTGGCGGGAACGTAAGAGGGTGTAAACTGGGTAGGAGAAGAGTTCGGAAGAAGTTTCGAGTGCTGGATGAAAATTTAATTGGTGGAATTTAGGAGCCCAGATCGGTAAATATTATTATCAGTGGGCTTATTCTGTTTCTGTACTGATGATACAAATTATTTGGGCCTGGCCATATAAATTTATTTTCTGCTGCCATGTTAAATTCACTTATAAAAAAAAAAAAATCTCAAAATAAATCAAGCTCATGTTGGTTAAAAAACCATTAGTTGAACTTTATCAACTAAACCAATTCTCGTTGAGATTATTCACGTTTTTGAATAGTCTCTCATTAATTTTCTTCAAAAAAAACTTTTTTGTTGTTAGCAAAAAAAAAAAATAACAAACAAACGCAATTTAAAAGTTTGATGAATTGTAAAATAGCAAAATTGTATAATGGTCTATTATAAGAATCATTTGAATACAAAAGTTTGTAAGAAAATCACAAAACACTCAGAATTGGTTTTAGTAAATTAGTTACATTCCATTTTCTTTTTCAGTTACAGTTTTTGACACGTAAAAATATAACAAAGTCACTTTTCTAAAATAAAATAGTTCTCTGAGTACTCTAAATAGTAAAAAGAATAACGAAATTATGTTTTCAAAACGTGATATACTATTCATCGCAATATTTCAATAATCACAAATGTTATTACTTAATAGAATATATCAATACTTAGTGATGCTTGTAGTCAGTATATTTATATTATTTACATTAAGCTGAGGATGATGTTCTTACTCGATGAATAGAAGCCTCACAGGTTCCTCGATGGATAGAAGCCCCACGGGTTTCTCCTGTTAAAAGTAGACGATAAAATATTGACATGATTTGATCATTCAAACAATCTCATTGAATTTGTTTTACAAAATTATTATCGGTTGATAAATAAATATTGTATTTGAGCATAAAAAAAGAAAAACATATAATAGAAATATTGCTAAAACGGTTGAAAATAAATAAAATAATATGTCATGTCCATTCTAGTTAATATATAGAACATTTGCAAACGGTTAAATCTGTTGTATCAGCCGTTACCACTAGGAAAACTATATTTAACTAGTCTATTATATATTATATGCTTTTATTCTACATGATATTCTTTAGAAACCTTAACAAGGAAAAAATAGTATAAATGTGATTTTGACTAAATATACCAACTAATAAAATAAATAAGTAAACTTAGAATGACCCAAAAGAAGAAGAAAAAAAGTAACCATTATAGGCTACACTAAATTAAGAAAATTATAATTAAAAAAAACATAAGGTACTACAAATAGGCAAGTGTAGTACACCAAGACCACATGATGAATGTTGTAGTACTTGTCTACTTTCGGTTAGTGGAATTAAAAGTTGGTAGTCTTTTTTTCTCCACGTCAGGTATAACTAACGTTCCTAAACCTTTTTTCATTTTGTTGGAATTAGTATCGTGAATGCACTAACTTTAATGCACTCGTTTCCTTTACGCTAACTCCATCTCCTCCTCTGCCTCCGAATCTTTGCTATAAATAATCAAGAACACACCATATTACTCCTCATTCTACAATCAAACATCTCATTTTTATCGAATTCGGATCACCGGATCACCGATCTCAAAGCTTTTCGGTTCGTTTTTCATCTTCTTGTAGCCATGTCTCAGGTAATTTTGGTTTTCATTTCTCTTTTGGCTTTTATATTTGATACCTCCTTTCCTTTGGGTTTACCTCTGGTTCTTGATCCTAAAACAATGAGTTTAAGCCATAGACATATTTTCGTGTTCGTTGCCAAAAGATGCTAACAACTCTTTAGGAGCAACGTTTATCAATATTTTGAAAAATGGAATAGGCCGTCTAACTCAGCCGATTAATTCGTTCTAAACTGCAGATACAACCGATTTATATGGACGATTAATATTTTGAAACTAATTGATATAAAATCATGAAACTGAATTAGAAAGAGATTAAAGTTTTCAATAGTCACAACAGCCGTGACAGATGATTAGTCGCTGTCAATAGCATGTTTATTTACCATTTGTATTTTGTAGTATTTTATCTGCACATAGATAAAACAAAAGAAATCCACCACGGACTAAATGCATAATTTTTGTGAACAAATAATTGGTTTGGGTTGTTTGACTCAAAAATAAAAATAGTTTAGTCTGTTTATAACTGCTACTCTTTAATAAAACCTAATTGGTCGGCACCATCTGTATTTTAAACGTTCGAATGTCCGTTTAAGGACTTTTAAGATGTTGGAATTTTATATTTTTAAAAGTACAATTAAGCTTGAAACGTAAAGTTAATTTTTAATTAATGAAAAAATAAGTCGTTAATTTATTTACTAATGGATGCAGACCGTTGTCCTCAAAGTTGGTATGTCATGCCAAGGCTGCGTTGGTGCCGTCAATAGAGTCCTGGGCAAAATGGAAGGTATTTTTATATTTCATATGTACTTTATATTAATCCTTCTTATTATACATATATTTTATGTGTACTTTATATTAATAGAATTTTACAAAACAATTTCAGGCGTTGAGTCATATGACATTGATATAAAGGAACAAAAGGTGACAGTCAAAGGTAAAGTTGAGCCTGAGGCAGTTTTTCAAACAGTTTCCAAGACTGGAAAGAAGACTGCTTACTGGCCCGTGGAGGCTGAAGCTGAGCCTAAAGCCGAGGTTGAGCCTAAGGCCGAGACTGAGACAAAACCCGAAACTGAGATTAAAACTGAGGGTAAGGTTGAGCCTAAGGCTGAGACTAAAGCTGAGGGTAAGGTTGAGCCTAAGGCCGAGACTGAGACAAAACCCGAAGCTGAGACTAAGACTGAGGGTAAGGTTGATGCTGAGGTACTTGATGCTAAGGCTGATGTTGAACAGAAACTCGCTGAAGCGGAGACTAAGCCATCACAAGTTTAAGTACTAAACATGACAACGAGGCTTCCAGTCCATATTTGCAATGCTTCTTATTATCTTTCGTTTCTGTGTTGTTGTAAGAACTAAGAAAAAAAGAAGAACTAAGAAATGCTTTCTCTAAACAAGTTGTTGGTCCCATGTCGTTTCGACCTTTTATAAATTTCAGATGTTTTAACTAACTATAGACTGTGGTAACCTTAATTTGGGACTTAATTCATTCAAGCATGGACCATAAGCGAAATTGTAATAAGAGCTGGTCTTAAGAATTTGGGAAAATGCAAAAGTTGTTTTTGTCGCCTATTTTATAGGTCTGGGCAAAATATTTGGATCCGAAATACCGAACCCGAACTGAATCCGAACCCAAACGGATAAAATATCCGAACAGATTCTAAACTCCAAAAAACCAAAATCGAACTCGAACCGAACCGAAAACCTAATGAATACCCGAATATCCAAATTATAATTATATATCCAAAATATTAATTATATTTAGATTTAATATAACAAAATATCCAAAATGGCAATTATAAACTCAAATATATTGGTTATTTTTAGATTAAAATAATTAAATTATCATAAATAAATAAAATATATGAAATTATATTTATCAAAATTTAACATTTTCATTCAAATATAACTAATTTTTATTTTTGTTTTATGATTTTTCGGATATCAGAAACTGAACCGAACCCAAATGAAGCTGAATCCGAACCGAAATTCTAAAATATCCGAATAGATCTTATATGCCTAAATCTGAAAACTCGAAAATCTGAAAAACCCGAACCGAACCCGAACGTCCAGACCAACTATAAACATTTGTAAAAGTTGGATGTGGTTAAGGAGGGATGAGTGGATTTTAGTTGAACTCCCTTCCCTTTTGTATTGATGTTAATGTACAAGCCCAAAAGCAACTACAGTAACGGATTCTTTTGTTCTATACGTGGAACTGCAACTACATAATGTTACGTGTCCATGAGCTTGATACTATACACAAGATGCTCAGGTTTGGGGCCACATAAAACATTATGTATTTAATTTTATTAATAGTATTATCACTAACAAGATTAGATAAGATATATATCTTTATTTTCATAGACATACATGGGAGATTCTAATTAAGTTCAAACAAAGCTCTGAGATTATAAGGTCCAGTGACATTAGGCGGTCCGCTCCACATCAGCTCTGCGATTTGTCCATGAGCCTTCTCCGTCAAATGAGAGGCATCAAAAAACAAATAATCGGTAACGTTTTCACATAACTCAAAACTTTGTCCCATTCTGTACCCACATGTATTGTTTCCCCTTAATGATCCGCTTCCACAACATGCCTTCTTCCCTTCCTTAAACCCTTTAAAACAAACAAACAAAACAAACAAAACACTTAACTTTCAAAATGCTACTAAAGATGATCAATATAACTATAGCCGGTTCTGAAATTTGACAGACTACAATTTCCAAAGAAGAATTGAAACCGGGTTACTGATGAATTTTGTTCATCTATGAAACTTTACACTAGATAAAAACAAAAAATATTAATTTTTTTTTTAGTCAAAGGATTTAAAAAATATATATATAGCTAAATTTTTTTTTATAAAATAATACTATAACATATGCTTTTTTAGCTTAGCCTAAGGGCCAACTCAATGTAATTTTAGTTACCATATTTCGAAGGATTGTTCATTCTTTCCAATAAAGAAGTGTGATAGTCATGAAGGGCATATCTGAATCCGGATAGTTTATGATGCATCCGCCTAAGAGCAACCGGAAACTTCTTGTTGTACAAATCAATCAGCTCGGTGAGTGGTTTGAAACAAGACCCTATGTTTGTTTTGTCCAAGCTCGATGCAGCTGGTGCACAATCGTATGGTCCCAAATTCAAGAATCCGAACTTTCTTACTCCCATTTTATACACTTGCTGAGAAACATATATCTCTCATTTCTAGTCCAAAGGTTCATAGATTTTAGTATAGTTTTCTATTTTAGTTTTACCTCGATCACGGATGTCGTGTTACCAATAACAAAATCAACGAATTTGTCTTTAGAATTGGATTGGAAAAGTGAAAAGTTTGCACCTAAGTCGTTGCCTCCAATATTAAACAGATAAACAGCTCTTGAGATAATCCTCTTGGTCTCTCCATCTCCTAATTCAGATCTCAATCTCCTTTCAACGTTCATGAAACTATCTAATTGTGTCCACAAATTTATAACCTTGAACGGTTAACAAGGAAAACAATTAGTCAATTTCAAATAATTATATGTCATCGGACATGGTTAAGTAATACTAATATTTTCTACATGTATCTTAGTGTCTACTCTTTCTCAGTTTCAATTTAATTGTTTTGGTGCTGTTTAAAAATAAATTTCGCTTTAAATTTCAATGTAATTTTTTGTCATAAATATCTAATTTATATATTCGTAATCATCTATATATACAGGAGAAAATGGTCATTCAATTCATGAACTTTTCGGTCAAAGCCAAAATATATACGAACTTTAAAACGCAACAAAAAAAACATGAACAAAATTTGACTTTCTAAATTAAATACAAACTTATCATTGACTGACCGTTTTACATACGTCGTTTTGGTGCAAGGTTAAAAAAAGAAAAAAATGATGTTGGTAGGACTCGAACCTGAGATACTTAGCTTAAAATAAACTTTAACTCGCCACTATGCCACAAAGCTCTCTTCAGATATAAGTAAATAATAATGTTATTTAACTTATACGGAGTGCGTTTATGAGTTAAAATGCTAATTGCAATTAATAATTTAAATGGTAATCATTATAATAATTAAGAAAATACGATTTAAAGATAGCTTTGAAAAAGAAAAGATTGATAACTTTTTTTTATTTGAAGGATACTTATAATAAACATTAAACAAAATCAAATCATATATTAGCCAAATAAATTATATGTATCCTTCAAATAAAAAAAATATATAAAAAGTTATAGAAAAAGTTATATAAAAAGTTATATAAAAAAAGTTATATACCTTTTTTTATTTGAAGGATACTTATATAATTTATTTGGCTAATATATGATTTGATTTTGTTTAATGTTTATTATAAGTATCCTTCAAATAAAAAAAAGTTATATAAAACAATCTTTTCTTTTTCAAAGCTATCTTTAAAATCGTACTTTCTTAATTATTATAATGATTACCATTTAAATTATTAATTGCAATTAGCATTTTAACTCATAAATCGTATTTTTTTATTTGAAGGATACTTATATAATTTATTTGGCTAATATATGATTTGATTTTGTTTAATGTTTATTATAAGTATCCTTCAAATAAAAAAAAAGTTATATAAAACAATCTTTTCTTTTTCAAAGCTATCTTTAAAATCGCACTTTCTTAATTATTATAATGATTATCATTTAAATTATTAATTGCAATTAGCATTTTAACTCATAAATCGTATTTTTTTTTATTTGAAGGATACTTATATAATTTATTTGGCTAATATATGATTTGATTTTGTTTAATGTTTATTATAAGTATCCTTCAAATAAAAAAAAGTTATCAATCTTTTCTTTTTCAAAGCTATCTTTAAATCGTATTTTCTTAATTATTATAATGATTACCATTTAAATTATTAATTGCAATTAGCATTTTAACTCATAAACGCACTCCGTATAAGTTAAATAACATTATTATTTACTTATATCTGAAGAGAGCTTTGTGGCATAGTGGCGAGTTAAAGTTTATTTTAAGCTAAGTATCTCAGGTTCGAGTCCTACCAACATCATTTTTTTCTTTTTTTAACCTTGCACCAAAACGACGTATGTAAAACGGTCAATCAACGATAAGTTTGTATTTAATTTAGAAAGTCAAATTTTGTTCATGCTTTTTTATGCATTTTAAAGTTCGTGTATATTTTGGCTTTGACCGAAAAGTTCGTGAATTGAATGACCATTACAGGAATAAGTAATGGTATTTACCTTTCCGGGAAAGGTTTCCACTAAAGCTCCGGCACCGGCAGAAGCAAAACTAACTCCATAGGTAAATTGATTGTTACCGTTGCTTGGTTGTAGATTTGGTGGGATCAACGGTAACCATGCCTTCTCAGCTGTCACGTTAGCGACCAGTTAAAAGGTAAGTGTTCAAAATTTTACTGGAAATAAATTTATAGTTCAAGAAACAAAGTTGTTGATAAAGAAAAAGAAAAGGTTTTGTTGTTACCGATGAAATCGGGAATCAAACGTCCGTCGGAAATTCTTCCGGTGGGGAATCTGAAAGTGGTTCGACCGTACGGCCAGAAGTTTGATCGGAAGGTAGCATCGATGTAGTTGTTGTTTCCGGTATCGAAGAGAGAATCTCCGAACACGAACAAAGCAGTTTGGTTTGTTACCAAATACTTATTTCCTCTGCAGTTTATTAATCTGCTCGATAAGATTATTGTGTGGACGAAGAAGATGATCGAAATTAATCGAGAACTTGCCATATTTAGTGTTGTGTTCTTTAGTTATACAAATATAGTTACTCTGTTTTATTTATGTAAAGCTTTAGTTGATTTATATGCATGGTCGGTCAAAATACGCTTTATTCCACAGCTTTTTTTTTCTCTTACTTTTAAAATATCTTTGAAGCACTGAATTTGAATCACTGATTTGATTTAGACTATAAGTCGCATTTACATTAGATTGTTCTAAATAGTACTACACTGATAGAATACTAACTTTTTCGATTTATATAGAAAAATATGAGAGAAAAACGATGTTAAGAGCTTTTCACAAAGTTTTTATGACATATATATTTTGTGAACAAAAAACACTAAGTCGGAAAAGTTGGCACATAATATCCGGATTCAACTATTTATCTGATTCATGTAAACTATGAATCACTGACTCTGATAACTAAATTGTTTAATTATGTTCATTTTTTATAATAAAAAAATTCTTTTTTAATTTTCTTTCATGGAACAATGTCCTTGTGGTCAAGTTGTTTTTCTCAAGCATAATTTGTAAATGCACAGTTTCAATCGAAATCGACATGATGTTGTATCTTATAGATAGAAAAGTATGTCACTGACTAGGCCTGGGCATTTTTACCCGGACCCGAAAACCCGAACCTGAACCGACCCGAAAAAATCGGGTCCGGGTCGGGTCCGGGTCCAAGGTTTAGAACCTGTTGGGTGATAACAGAGATTTTGCTAATCTCTAAGGGTATCAATTCCCCATGCTTATCGTGTAGCAATGAGGGATCAATCCAATTTTGGGAGTGGATAATGACCAATTGAATACACCTAACCACAACAGCCAAGCAAATCAATTCAAATAAAAGTTCTAGCAGTTCTAAGCAAAACTAATCAAGATAGAGCAATTTAAAAAGCAAGCAATCACTAATTAAGATAAAAGGAATATAATCAAATATAAAAGACAAGGCTTATGGGCTAAGGTCAATGATTTAGAACCATCTAGAGCTAACAAGGATGCCTAAACAATCAATCAAGAAGCAAATCCCAAGCTAGGAACATTAACAATTGACTAATCCAATTTCTTGGCACTAATCACTTTCCCTAATCACATTTCAAGATCAAATTCTCATTTGTGAAATAAGACAAGGCAAGCATTAACAATCAAGTTCCATAAGCTAATAATCATTCTAAACATTCATTCTCATGAGCTAGAATATGAAAATTCCCTAGAAGACTCTAACTTGCATTTCATCAAACACTTGGTGTGCAACAAAAGCCTAAGGATCTAGATTAACTTGATCATGGATAATCTAGCACTAAGCACATCTAGAAGGGTGAGATCAATCATAAATAAGCTTTAAACATCCTTGATTCACTCTAAATGGCCCTAATCTACCTAACCCATAATCCTTGAATGAAACTACTCACAAATCATGCTTAGCCCAACAAAATCCATAAGAAAGATGTTAAGCATGATGATTTGTGTATGATTAAAGAAAAGAGATGAAGAATCAAAACAAAACAAGTCTTAGATTAAGAAAATATTAAACTTTTGTCTTACAAGAACTTAGAACAAAAACAAGCTTAAGATCCCAAAAATAAGGGTTTTTGGCTTATAAATGAACAGTAAAACGAACCGGGTCAACCCGGAACAAACCGGGTGTTGACCCGGATCCACTGGGCGAAAATGGTCAATACTCGGAAGTCAACGCTTTTTTGCCTATCTCGCGGTTTGGCTTCGACCGCGAGCCTGACCGCGAGCCAAAATGCTCAGTTTTCTGGGTAACTCTCGCGGTTTGGACTCCAGCCGCGAGCCAAACCGCGTTAATGTACGCACGGTTTTGAACCACTCTCGCGGTCTGCTCCTCACCGCGAGCCAAGCCGCGGGTCATTTCTCAAGCACGCAGGAGGCTCTCGCGGTTTGGTCCTCACCGCGAGCCAGGCCGCGAGCTAGGCTGCATCGGCCACTCCTTGCATTCTTCCATACTTCATCAACTCCCAATGCGTCCAAGCTCCTTGAACAACTCCTTATGCACCTAAAAGCAACCTAGAACACACCAAAACAATCCAAAACACAAACTCCTAGTCCTAGATGCCTAAACTCTAAATGCAACACAAAAGATCAAGGAAAAGTTAAGAAAAGAAAGCTAAATCAAACCAAAACATGAACTAAACAACTCCTTAAATGCATGAAAACATAGACATATCATTGGGTATGACGATCGAAGATCCGCGGGTACAGGTTCGGGTCCGGGTCTTACCCGCATGTTTTTCGGGGTACCTGTTGGAACCTGTAAATATTAGACTAAATAATTATTAGAACCTGTTAGAACCTGTTAGTAACCTGTTAGGAACCTGTTAAGAACATGCTAGTAACCGACTTCATAAGATCCGATAGGACCTGTATGACCCATATGATCCGATAAAACCTGAAAAAACCTGATAAAACCTGTAGTTTTTGAATATTTTTACAGGTTTATTCGAGTATTTGCAGGGTTATTTGGGTATTTTATACCCGAAAATATCCAAAAAAACCTGTAAATATCCAAACCCGCATAGTACCCGTAAAAATTCGGATCTTTGCAGGTATGGCAATAGTAGACCCGAACCGACCCGGACCCGAGAGGACCCGACCCGAACCCGACCCGAAAATATACAGGTTCTTAAATGGGTCCTATATTTCTATACCCATTAGACCCGATACCTGCAAAGACCCGACCCGGACCCGACCCGAATATCCGAACGCCCAGGCCTATCACTGACCAAGAGAAGTGCAATATATATACTTTCTAACTTCCCATGCATTTGTTTTGATATAGATATAGGTGATTGTATTTTATTTCTTTTTCTTTCTTTTGTGTGACAAGTTAAATGACAAACTGTTAGTTCTTTAATGAAACTTGCATTGACCAAGAAAAATAACAAACTGGTAAAACGAATTATATCAGTTATATCAGTAAAAGCATTTTTGCACACAGTGTATATTTTTATGTAATTTCATAACTCATTTTAGGTAATTTCAAAAAGTAAAAATATATAACCTTCCATTTCCATAACTTCCAATGTAATTTCATTTTTTAATAAATAAAATGTACTTGTACTTTTCCAACACCAATGTTGAACATTTGGAATGGATCGTGGAGTCTTAAAGAAAGCTTCAGCCTAGACTTTTACATTATTGACTAAGCAAACGTAGAGACTAAGTATTATAGGCAAAATCCCAAAAATTACAAGATCGAGTGAGTAACGTTTAAGATGAAATTAATACTAATATTTTGGTTTAGGATCTTAGGGGGTTACAAGTTTTGGCTCAAAATCTCCGACCGCGAGCCTGACCGCGAGCCAAAATGCTCAGTTTTCTGGGTAACTCTCGCGGTTTGGACTCCAGCCGCGAGCCAAACCGCGTTAATGTACGCACGGTTTTGAACCACTCTCGCGGTCTGCTCCTCACCGCGAGCCAAGCCGCGGGTCATTTCTCAAGCACGCAGGAGGCTCTCGCGGTTTGGTCCTCACCGCGAGCCAGGCCGCGAGCTAGGCTGCATCGGCCACTCCTTGCATTCTTCCATACTTCATCAACTCCCAATGCGTCCAAGCTCCTTGAACAACTCCTTATGCACCTAAAAGCAACCTAGAACACACCAAAACAATCCAAAACACAAACTCCTAGTCCTAGATGCCTAAACTCTAAATGCAACACAAAAGATCAAGGAAAAGTTAAGAAAAGAAAGCTAAATCAAACCAAAACATGAACTAAACAACTCCTTAAATGCATGAAAACATAGACATATCAATTCCCCCAAACTTGAATCTTGCTTGTCCACAAGCAAGCATAAGACAATCAATCCATTTGGGAGAAAGGTTTGAAGGCGGGGACTCAAAACCACAAGACTCACAACAAGATACAAGATCTTTCAAAGAAGTTACAAGTTGCTCTAATCTTATTAACTATCCATGTACTTCCACATTACCGTTCCCTTAACCCCTACTCCAACTCCCGAGATCCTATAGAACACAAGCAATCATCAACTCAATTCCTTACATTCATTTAGAAGTTAAGTGCGATCTCACAAAGGGGCAATCAATCAATCCCAATTGGCAAGGTTCAAGAAAGGCTATTTGAGGTGGCTTAGAGGAGTTTCTTTTGGGGTGGTTAACTCTCAAGAATAGGAGCAATTGGCACTACACAAAATCTATCTAAGAAAGGGAACAATTCATGCATACAAAGTTCTTTTCTCATTGTTCTACCCAATTCCTAGAAGACTTCTCTAAACAATCCCACCATGAAAGATAAACACTCACCAAACCCCCAACTCATGATCAATCTTCTACCAAAACACTCACCTCTTTAGCTCTTTTCTTTTTTTTTTTTTTTTTCTTTGTCACTAGGAAACACTTAATTGATCTTTCTCTTTTTCAAACATGAGCAAACTCTTTCATAACTAACCCCTCTTAACACTTGATTTTTTTTTTCTTTCTTTTCACTTTGCTTCAATCTAGGGGCCTTACTTCTTTTTCTTTCTTTTTGCACAATGCTCTCTTCTTACTTGATTTCCTAGTGACTTCACTTTTTCTTTTGAACCTTTTGAAACACTTTTCATTGATCCTTTTCATTCCCAAAACAACTCTCATCTCTCCCCCAAACTTATTTCCCATCCTAATGCTAGACTCTTATGGCAAATAGAGCTAGCTAAAATGAGAAAAGACCATTGTCGTTCCCGATACTCTCAAGTTTTTGCACATGCCAAAAGCTATCAAGAACAGGCCTCACTCACAAATCACTTTGGCTTCAAGGAAAGGTTTGGGTTCATTGGGTAGGGGAAGCCATGATCATAAGATCAATAGTTGCCCGAGTTAAACAAAAGAGTGGTAAAGGGGAAAGTATAACTCGGGCAAGGACCATGGGATTGCATTTCAAGCCCCTAAGCAAGATATTTCAAAATTCAAATTAAGTCCAATATCATAGAATTGAGCTGAGTTCATGCGAGCTTCACAAGGATAGGGAATTTCGGAATCTCAAAGTCAAGCAATGGGTTTTCCTTTGTTTTGAAAATCAATTAAAGCAACGAGCAACTTAATTGGTGAGCCTCTACAAGGCAAAATCATCATTGTCCCCAATGCATGAATCCTAAACTACTAACTAGACTCAATCCTACATGCTTCTTTTTGTGAAAATTTTTGAAAATTTTTCGATTTTTTTGGATTTTCTATGCCATAAATTTAATGTATGAGACTCGAAATAGAGAACGAAAAATAAGATCAAAACAAACGCGATTAGCAACTGGTCTCTCCCCCAAACTTACTTCACACCGTCTCGGTGTGAAAGAAGAAAGGAAGAAAGACCGGGATAAACAAACGAATGCAAGAAGAGAAAAGAAGCAAAATATTTACAAGGCTGGAGTGTGTTACTTGGAGCTTTAAGTGGAGTGGAATGGGATGAGAGCTCAATTCTTTGTTGATTTCGCCATGACCTAAGCTCATTCCGATTGATCCCCAACTTCACCTACTGACCAAAACCTGATAAAACTTAAAGAAAGAACATCAAAAATAACAAGCAAAAGATCATATGTACAAGGATAAACATGGGAATGTCTCCCAAGTGCGCTTTTGTTTAGAGTCGTTAAGCTCGACTGTTCAAACCGGTTTTTAGGCGGTTGAAGAGCGAGTCCTGCCCTCGAGAGTGATGGTCAGGACCTGAGAAGTCAGCTCACTGAGATTGACTGAGTCACCTTGAAACCTTGGACTGATTGAAGCTTTAGCAGTTGCAAATGGCCTAGACTTTCCCTTGGTCTTGACCTTGTACTCAATGTAATCACCCTTCAGACCCAATGGATGCAAGCTGATACAGTTGAGAGATGATGGAGTTTCAAAAGGCATTAGAGCTTCCATCTTGTCCTTATGTCCTTTTTCAGCTCTCGTAACTCCATCAAATACATTGGTTAGAGCATTTCCATTATGCTCATCAAACAAAGATTGTAGACTCTCACTATCCATGATCTCCTTTTCATACTCTTGAGCCTTTAGGGGATTGTTGACGACCTTGTCCTTTCCAGCCTTTACAACCTTTGGAGACATCCTTGTCACCATATCCACAACCTTCTCTTTTGGAGCTTTTTCCTCATTGATGCTCAGCTTCTTCAAAGAGATAAATCCAACATACTCAGTCCTTATGGGTATAGGAGGAGTTCCACCAGCTCTACCCACCTCCTCTATTTGAGCACGTCCCATGTGCTCACTCAATGATTCATAAGGAGTGGGTTTATGCCAAATTTGCTTCCCTATATTCGCAAAGAGCCTTGCCTCCTCTAACACATCATCCTCATTTGGAGATAGGATGACACCACAAGTGTGGAGAGTTGTGCTCCTCAAAGGATAGTAAACCTGGTTGTCAACATTATTCAGCACAGCACGTTTCTTTTTGAAGTCCATAGAAGCTCCAGTGGTATGGAGGAAAGAGGTACCAAGTAAGAGAGGTAGTTGGGTACTCTTCTTCATCTTCATGACAATAAAGTCAGTTGGGATTGTGCACTCACCAATCTTCAGTGGATAGTCCTTGATCATTCCCATTGGAGTTTTTGAGTAAGAGTCTCCAAATGTAATAGAAGATGGGTATCTTTCCATGCTCTTGATCCCAAGACTCTCCACCATGTCAAGAGAAATCACACTCACGGTAGAGCCGGAGTCACATAATGCATCATTAATCTCCAAGTCTCCCAAAGTACAACCGATGGTAAATTTACCCGGATTGCCAAGCTTTGGGAGTATTTTTGGTGTTGTGTGGGTAGGAAGCACAGTATCTTCAGCAAAAGTATCAGTAACACTCATCACCTTAGCTGGTGCAACAGAGGAAGGCTTAACTACAGTGGCCTTCATGTCCTTGAGAGGGACAGGTGCAGCCGGAGGGAGTTCATAACCATAGAGAAGTGCTTCTATCTCATCAACCTCTCGCTCATAGTCTGATTTCTCATGATCAACAGTAGAGAAGATAGCATTGCAGTAATCTTTTGGGTTCTTCTCCGGGTTTCCGGGCAATGTACCAGTAGGTCTAGAAGTGGAAGCATGTGTGTTTTCAACATTGATCAAACGAGAAGTCAAATGCTGCAGCTCATTCTTTAAGTTCTTCACTTCCAATGCCCCACTTGCTTGCCCTTGGATGAGTTGCTGCATCATACCCTTTAACTCACTGTCCAAACCTGAGGAAGAAGATGCTTGTGTCTGTTGTTGGCCAAATCCGGGTGGAGGGTATTGTGGCTTTGGAGCATATCCTTGTTGACCTTGAAACTGAGCCTTATTTCCAAACCCTTGCTGGTTAGTATAAGGGACAAAAGGCTGTTGTTGCTGAGTTTGTGTGAAGCCATGTTGCCCTTGTTGTTGAGCTTGAGCTTGGGGTTGAGCTTGGGGATAAACCTGATCTTGGGGGTTGGCAACATTGGCGTTTCTGTAAGAGAAGTTCGGGTGATTCCTGTAGTTTGGGTTGAAACCCTTGTTGAAACCTCCTTGGCCAGCAATGAAATTGATCTCTTCTTGGGTCATATCACCTTCAAGACTATAGAGGACGGGCTGAGAATCTTCGTAGTTGCCTACAAAGCTGATTTGCTTCTGACTAGAGCTGATCATCTTGTCTATCTTGTCATTTAGAGACTTGATTTCCTTCTCGTACTTCTCATCCGTAGAAGATAATCCTCTACTAGTCCGCTCATAGTCCTCATTGTAATTCCCATCACTTGTAGCAAGGTTTTCAATCAATTCCATAGCCTCATCAACTCCCTTGCCTAGGAAGTGTCCATTACTACAAGAGTCAAGCATTGCCCTCATCCTAGGAAGCACTCCTCGGTAGAGGTTACTGAGTAGTGTCTCCTTGGTGAATCCATGGTGGGGGCATTGAGTGGTGAGCTTAGTAAACCTGTCCCAAGCTTCAGCGAAGGTCTCATTGTTTCTTTGCACAAACCCGGATAACTCATTTCTGAACCGGGCAGTTCTCGTAGTTGAGAAGAACTTCTTCAAGAAAGCCTTCTTAAGGTCTGCCCAAGTAGTGATGGAACCCGGAGGAATAGTGCTCTCCCAATCTTTGGCTCTATCTGCCAAGGAGAATACGAAGAGGCGCATCTTGAGACCTTCATCTGTCACTCCATTGAGTCTTGTAGTATCACAGATTTTGTCGAATGTGTCTAAGTGCTTCAATGGATCTTCTGAGGCAAGTCCATGGAATTGGTTGTTCTGCACCATATTCATTACCATGGCCCTGATTTCAAAGTTGTTATTGTTCACAGGTGGTGGAATGATACCCCGCCGAATAGCATTGGTGTCGGGTGTATCGCCATCTCCAATGGCTCTGAAAGGTCTCTCACGATGAGCCGGGATCCTGTGTCCCTGTGCATCTCTAGCATCCGCATCCTGTTGATGCTGTTCTTGATGGCCCTGATGGCCTTGCTGGTCCTGATGACCCTCTAAATCCATAACTGGCTGCTCTTGAGGCTCAAACTGAGGCTGAACTACTTCTTCCTGTTCCAACCCGAGTCTCTCTAAGTGAACAGCTCTTTCTAGTGCTCTTCTCTCTCTTGCTAACTGTCTTTCGAGTGCTTTGATATCTGAAACACGCGCAACCAAATCTGTAGGGCCTCGGCTCCGCAAGTTCATGCACCTGACATCAAAGAGAAATGAAGAAGCAAAGTTAGTAACCAAAACTTGATCTAAATAGGAAAGGAAATCGAATTGATCTATCCAAGTTCCCAAAATGGCAACGGCGCCAAATTGATAACAGAGATTTTGCTAATCTCTAAGGGTATCAATTCCCCATGCTTATCGTGTAGCAATGAGGGATCAATCCAATTTTGGGAGTGGATAATGACCAATTGAATACACCTAACCACAACAGCCAAGCAAATCAATTCAAATAAAAGTTCTAGCAGTTCTAAGCAAAACTAATCAAGATAGAGCAATTTAAAAAGCAAGCAATCACTAATTAAGATAAAAGGAATATAATCAAATATAAAAGACAAGGCTTATGGGCTAAGGTCAATGATTTAGAACCATCTAGAGCTAACAAGGATGCCTAAACAATCAATCAAGAAGCAAATCCCAAGCTAGGAACATTAACAATTGACTAATCCAATTTCTTGGCACTAATCACTTTCCCTAATCACATTTCAAGATCAAATTCTCATTTGTGAAATAAGACAAGGCAAGCATTAACAATCAAGTTCCATAAGCTAATAATCATTCTAAACATTCATTCTCATGAGCTAGAATATGAAAATTCCCTAGAAGACTCTAACTTGCATTTCATCAAACACTTGGTGTGCAACAAAAGCCTAAGGATCTAGATTAACTTGATCATGGATAATCTAGCACTAAGCACATCTAGAAGGGTGAGATCAATCATAAATAAGCTTTAAACATCCTTGATTCACTCTAAATGGCCCTAATCTACCTAACCCATAATCCTTGAATGAAACTACTCACAAATCATGCTTAGCCCAACAAAATCCATAAGAAAGATGTTAAGCATGATGATTTGTGTATGATTAAAGAAAAGAGATGAAGAATCAAAACAAAACAAGTCTTAGATTAAGAAAATATTAAACTTTTGTCTTACAAGAACTTAGAACAAAAACAAGCTTAAGATCCCAAAAATAAGGGTTTTTGGCTTATAAATGAACAGTAAAACGAACCGGGTCAACCCGGAACAAACCGGGTGTTGACCCGGATCCACTGGGCGAAAATGGTCAATACTCGGAAGTCAACGCTTTTTTGCCTATCTCGCGGTTTGGCTTCGACCGCGAGCCTGACCGCGAGCCAAAATGCTCAGTTTTCTGGGTAACTCTCGCGGTTTGGACTCCAGCCGCGAGCCAAACCGCGTTAATGTACGCACGGTTTTGAACCACTCTCGCGGTCTGCTCCTCACCGCGAGCCAAGCCGCGGGTCATTTCTCAAGCACGCAGGAGGCTCTCGCGGTTTGGTCCTCACCGCGAGCCAGGCCGCGAGCTAGGCTGCATCGGCCACTCCTTGCATTCTTCCATACTTCATCAACTCCCAATGCGTCCAAGCTCCTTGAACAACTCCTTATGCACCTAAAAGCAACCTAGAACACACCAAAACAATCCAAAACACAAACTCCTAGTCCTAGATGCCTAAACTCTAAATGCAACACAAAAGATCAAGGAAAAGTTAAGAAAAGAAAGCTAAATCAAACCAAAACATGAACTAAACAACTCCTTAAATGCATGAAAACATAGACATATCATTGGGTATGACGATCGAAGATCCGCGGGTACAGGTTCGGGTCCGGGTCTTACCCGCATGTTTTTCGGGTACCTGTTGGAACCTGTAAATATTAGACTAAATAATTATTAGAACCTGTTAGAACCTGTTAGTAACCTGTTAGGAACCTGTTAAGAACATGCTAGTAACCGACTTCATAAGATCCGATAGGACCTGTATGACCCATATGATCCGATAAAACCTGAAAAAACCTGATAAAACCTGTAGTTTTTGAATATTTTTACAGGTTTATTCGAGTATTTGCAGGGTTATTTGGGTATTTTATACCCGAAAATATCCAAAAAAACCTGTAAATATCCAAACCCGCATAGTACCCGTAAAAATTCGGATCTTTGCAGGTATGGCAATAGTAGACCCGAACCGACCCGGACCCGAGAGGACCCGACCCGAACCTGACCCGAAAATATACAGGTTCTTAAATGGGTCCTATATTTCTATACCCATTAGACCCGGTACCTGCAAAGACCCGACCCGGACCCGACCCGAATATCCGAACGCCCAGGCCTATCACTGACCAAGAGAAGTGCAATATATATACTTTCTAACTTCCCATGCATTTGTTTTGATATAGATATAGGTGATTGTATTTTATTTCTTTTTCTTTCTTTTGTGTGACAAGTTAAATGACAAACTGTTAGTTCTTTAATGAAACTTGCATTGACCAAGAAAAATAACAAACTGGTAAAACGAATTATATCAGTTATATCAGTAAAAGCATTTTTGCACACAGTGTATATTTTTATGTAATTTCATAACTCATTTTAGGTAATTTCAAAAAGTAAAAATATATAACCTTCCATTTCCATAACTTCCAATGTAATTTCATTTTTTAATAAATAAAATGTACTTGTACTTTTCCAACACCAATGTTGAACATTTGGAATGGATCGTGGAGTCTTAAAGAAAGCTTCAGCCTAGACTTTTACATTATTGACTAAGCAAACGTAGAGACTAAGTATTATAGGCAAAATCCCAAAAATTACAAGATCGAGTGAGTAACGTTTAAGATGAAATTAATACTAATATTTTGGTTTAGGATCTTAGGGGGTTACAAGTTTTGGCTCAAAATCTCCGAATAATAAAAAAATAAAAACATGGAGAATTCTCCAGTTACATAATCATATAACTAGAGAAAGAATTCTCTGGTTCGTATTTGACTATATAAATAGATATTAATTTTGTTATATGGTTTAGTTCTATATTTTTAGAAAAATTTCAGTTTGAACTGTATTTATACTATTTTATTGGCGAAGTTAATAGTTTCATTAATGTTAATTTGTGACATAAAATATTTTGTTCCATCGTAATCATAATTTTGTTGTCATTCATTATCTTAACTATTTTCTTACATTTTTCTCTCTTTTTTTTCATTTCCGGCTTTAAGTATTTTGTTGGATTTAATCTAAAAGACATTATAATTTGTTTTGCATAATGAATTTCATAGTTTATTTTTTTCTTCAAAATTGAATATATAACTACTGTTATAGAATTTTTAATAGTAAGGTTGATTTAGGCATATTTGGATAGATATATACATTTAGGATTTTGAGGTTTAATAAATTTTAAATAAAAAGTGATGTTAAATGGAAAATAAATATTGATATTGATTAATTTTTGTAGTCTATTCTAAAAAAGTTTATTGTACTATATGGATAATCTAAGCGGAAAAAAAACTTAGCAAATTAATGATAAATAAAATTAATATTATGGCAATAAGAAATCAAATGATCTTAAAGCTATAGATATACGCGTATTTGCTGTTGGATATATGGATGGCGCGACGTGCTTACACTGCATATTGGCTGTTGAATGGTTGGAAAGTCTTTTTGCCCAACTTTTAAGCCTTTTTTTTTTGAACCTTATTTTAAACCTTTTTTGAAGCTATCATATCCCAAATCTCTCCATTTTTACTTCCACTCTAATAAACTCTTCATTAATCACTTTTAGTAATTATCGATCATGTACATTCGAAGCATATTTCAGCAAACAAATAAACGAATAAATATGCTATTAGTAGAATAATCTCATCATCTATAATAATTAGTTAATTATATCGTCCATAATAATTAGTTAATTATATCCAATGATGGTTCATGTATTTCGAATTATTTTGGAGATATACATGACTTTGAATAAAAAATAAAAATAAGATAAAAATATAAATATTTGATAAATATAAAAATATTTATGGAAATTTTTAATTTTATTTTAGAGATATACATAATCTTCAATAAAAAATAAAAAATAAGATGATAAATATGAAAACGTTTATGTAAAATTTTAATTTATATATAAATGATAAAAAATATTTTAATAAGATTTTTATGTATTGATATTAATAAATAAAAATATATAATTAAAACTTATTTTATTACTATTAATTTTATTGAAATTATAAAATATTTTATTAAATATATTTATGTATGTATGTTTAATTATAAATAGTCTAATATATATTTTTATAATATAATTATTATTATTAAATTAATTTGATAATTTTTTTTATAGAAATTTTTTGTTTATTAATATTTTTGATCGTAAATGCTGCAAGCGAATCATACTAGTATTAGTATTTTTTCAGATATTCCAAGTTTTTTTATATATTTCAAATATTTTTTGATATTATGAATATATTTTCTTTATTTTATGTTTTGAATTTTTGGATATATTTTTGATTTCAGGTATACTTTAGGTATTCTTGATATTAAATATTCGAAGTGATTGAGATCTAGAGAATTCTGGATATTTAACCATTCTTAAATCTTGGAATCGAACCGATCCATAACCGATTAGTACCAAACCAAAACCGAACAGGTTTTATAACCCAGGACCGAACCTAGTACAGGAGTCCATATCTATTTCCAATCATTAATTTAGGGAGAATTGTATTGTCTTAAGAATAAAGAGATATATACAAAAAAATATATATGTGAGATAAACTAGAACATGTACACGATAAACGTATGAAAAGATTTACACAACTTATATATATAGTCTGTTCGAGTTTTTCTGATCTATTGCCTAACTAACCCTTTTCTAAATCTCTAAGTGGTTTGCTTGTTTCATATTAAGAAACCATAGCTATGGTCGATCATCAAAGAAACATGCATCTTTTCCACAATGGTCTAGTGAAATTCTTTAAAGAAGAATGGCACCCTGATGTATGGGTTTTGGCTGGCGATGATGATCACGAAGCTCCTATCCCTGCACATAAGATTATTTTGGTACGTAGCCTTCAATTATTGTGTTTCACTCAAAAACTTTTTCAATTATCAAAAACGTCTCCCGAAATTTATGGTTAACTGATTGAATTATATATTACAGGGAGCAAGATCAGACTATCTCAAAGATATTTGTTATGATGATGATGATGATGATGATGATGATGATGATGATGATAAGAAGCCGATCATTCTCTACAAAATGAACCATGAAGCGCTAAAGGTTTTTATCGAGTTCATGTATGTTGGAAACTCTATACATTCCGAGAAGTTGAAGAAGCACGCAAGATCGTTATATCGTGCAGCAGATTTGTACAACATCCCTTTATTACGAGAGCTATGCAGAAACCAACTTATGTCTTCACTTAACATGATGAATGCTCTTGACATTTTCGAACTCTCGAAATATGATCCATACGAGAAAACCCTCCACGACGAAGCCCGGGGTCATGTCATACGTAACATGAAGGTGATTGCTTTTACTAGAGAGTTTAATTCATTCGTTGAGAGAAACCCAAGTCTAACTGTGGAGCTGATCAAGGCATTCTTATACTATACGGAGCATACCCAAATAAGATTGCATTAATTTCTACCGTATAAACCGTTTAAAGGATCTCTTTCAGTTACAAATTATCAACATTTAAAAAGACAAGCCTTTGAGAGGCATTTTTCTCTCTCCTCTTTCTCTCAAAAAGACAAACCTTTTTTCGATTTCGATTTGCTGAGGAGGCTTCTCCGGTAGCCGATGGTTCTGTCGGCGCCGTGAGAAGCCTTCGGTCTGGTCTTAGTGCTTCTAGGTCCGTCGAGATGTCCGAGGTTACCAGAAGTGTCGCGGGTTGGTCTCAATGGAAGCGCGAGCGTGGGTTTCTTCACGGCGGAGCAGGAGGCGGTGGGGGAAGTTCGATTCGCCGGTTCTCGCTTAGTCGCAGGTATGTGTGCTGCCAGAGGACAGCGGCAGAGCAGATCCAGCGTGGAGAGTGGCGGAGAGAAGAAGATCTGGGTCGTCCTTTTGCGCGGAAGTCGCCGGGAAGCTAGGGATGGAGCTGCGTTTAGAGGAGATAGTAGAGGTCCGAGACCGAAGCGCGGCTGAAGACTAGGCGGCGACTGGTGCTAGCCCTTTCCGTTCGTCGACATCGTCAGCGTACTCTCCTCGTCCGGCGAGGTAAGATTCGCGATATGACCGAGGGAGATAGATCGTGGATCTGAGAGCTAAGGAGAGGGCTTCGTCGAAGGATTCTCGGCTCGCCGAGGGTCACCGGTTCAGTCCGTAGCCGGAGGAGACCGTACTCGCAATCACCGTACACTGGAGGCGGAGGCTCGCCGGAGTGACCTTAAACAAGTCGGCGGATCCTTTCTCTTTAGTTATTAGGGTTTCTAGATTCTTCCTGGTCCATTCGGTTTGGTTTTTTTGCTTCTGGTTCAATTAGGATTGTAATCGCGGTTATCTACCCGGTTTAAGGGTTATAAATATATATATATATAATTATTAAAAAAAAAACCGTTTAAAGCTTAAACGGATTCGTTTTACTCAAATCTGAACTACTTAAATAATTATATTGCCTCTTACTCTTGGACTTTTCCGTCGTATAAGTTTAGGACTTAATGTTCACAATCACAAAAAAGTTTAGGAGTAACCAAGATTTGCTTTTATGTATGAATTGTTCAGATTTACTCATATTTAATTTGCTCATCGATCTCATTCATAATTCATCATTCATGAACAGGTATTTGATTTCTGTATTCCATATGGTCGGTTTCCATTCAGTTCACAAATTCGTCCATGGTGGTATTAAACTTATATAATCCCTATTTTAATTTTTTTTTGTTAATCACTAATTCGTCCATGTCGTATTAAACTTAGATTAGCGCTATCTAATCTATTAAAACAGGAAGGTTTGTCATGGTACATAAATGTTGTTCCCGAAATTTACTCTTGATATTATTAGGATTTGTAACCTTCATTAAGGGTAAAACTGTAAAACAATTTATATTTGATTTATTATATCTACAATCCATGTTTCCAAACAAGACAATTATTAAACATGTAGCCAAACAACCAAAATCTAATGGGTCCCACTTTACTAATTAATTAAAATCAAAACAAATTAATTGATAAATATAATTAATAATTTATACATCAACTATTATATATAAATTAAGATTCAAAATACATTTATAATATATTTTAATATCTTTTTATTTTGTTTCAAATATATATATATATATATATATATACACATATTACGATTGATGTTTTTACGATTGTACTTTTTAGCAGGTTTTTCCATCAAACTGAAAAATATTTAATTAATTAAACGGGTTGAAAAATTAATTAGCCAATCTCGATTATAAATTTTCTATAAAAAAAATTCGCATATAGTAAATAATTTCAGTTGATATATTTTAAAATTAATAAAAATATTAAAATGATTTCATACTTATATTATTCAAATATTTGAAGCGTCAAATTATGCTTTATGTTTGAATGAAGTTTTTAACGGATAGTTCCATCAAATTTGCAAATTATATATACGACTACAGCATGTATTTTATAAAATAATATTTTAGATAAATAAAATAACAATTAAACATATACCACATAACTTTTATAATAGTTGTTTTCACATATATATATTTTTTCCAAACTATGATCTTACGATACAACACAGATTAAAATATATAATGCGAAATCGTTATTTTAATCTCTTAATCCTTACGATATATCTCCTCCAAATAACACATAATTCATTTATAAAAAAAAAAAACTAAATTGCTAATTCACTGTTTATAATGTTGGTTAAACAATTATAATCAAAATTAGATTATATAATTAAAAAATCTAAACTACTATTAACAAAATGAATAAAAAGTAAAATTTGTAAAGAAAATTATATCCGCACTTAGAAGTGCGGGTCAAAATCTAGTTTATTTTTAAAATTGTTAATAATGACTTAATGAGCAGTATAGCTAGTAGTATCAATATCTCCTTGATTGAGTGTCATTTTTCAATGCTCTTTATTTAACAGCTTTGAGTTTTTCCTTTCTTTTCTTTTGTTTTGGTTTTCGCTTTAGTTACGATTAAGATATCTATCAATAGGATTTAGATAACTCCCAATATACGATGTTAGTTTCAATAATTATCCTTATATCCATATGTGTTAGAACTTTTTAGATAGTAGGGTTTATATAACTCCCGATTAAGATAGGCTTTAGATATATAATTTCAATAATATAGGGTTTATATAAGTATCCGATCAAAATTGTGTTGCGAGTTGGACTGAGGAGTATATGATCATCAAGTTAATGTTAGTACTATTCTTGATGGTGATGATGATGATTATATTTTACATATCGAGACCAAAAAAAAGAATTTAATTTATTTACAATTAGTTCCATTATATTTAAAGAAACGACAGAAAAGTGTCCTTCTGGTCTTTGAATGTTTTATATAATGTTTCACAAACCAGTGATGGATTTAATTATTAATTGATCCCAAAAAAAATCCACTATAGAAATTGATTAATTAGAGAGACATACAATTGAACTCTTCTTTGATCATATGTCTAACTAAGATCCCTTTTTAGGTCAAACAAATGTATATATAAAGAGAAGATCATGAATAATACTTGTTATGTCTTTACCCTTTTGGATCTGTTGAATGTTGGTTCAATTGAAGCGCAGTCGGTTTGATTGTTCTGAGGAATTGAACCGGAAAATTAGAGTCCGGCTATGTTCATTTAGTCAGACGACGATGTATCAAGCTTCGCAGAAGTGAGCTCAAGTCAAAGAACGGTCAACGAGGTTGTTAAAGACCGTTGACGTCTGTTTCACCGACGATGAAGATGTTGGAATTGTGTCCAGTAATCTCGGTACTGTCTCTAGAAAGTAAGAGTATGTCAATGATCAGACATAAGTCATATAATACTGGGGGTCATGATGGCTTGCTAGAGTCCGCTCATGATCTATAAGTCTTGGACTTATTGCCTTTATTATATGATCCCATATGGGTCACACGCCTAAGCCAACAGGAAAATGTGTAGGAACGGTTTAGCAGAAGTACGGTAAAAGTGCTAGGCATTTACTGTACTTAGAGAGAATAAAAGGGTTTGGCGACTCTGTGTCGATCGATACACAAGGAGTGTCGATCGACACAGTGCGCGAACGCTTTCGGGTTATTTGGTATTTGGGCCAAACGGCCCAAACGGAATTGGACAAGTTTTATAAGTAAAACTCGAGTCTTTTTCTTCGACAACCCTAACCAGCCGCCTCTCTCTCTCTCCTGCGACTTCTCCTAGTGGCCTAGCAGCCTTCTTCCTGCTCGGTGTGCGTGTGTGAACCTCTGGAGGAGTTATCTCTCGGTGGCTCTCTGATCTCATACATACCGTCCCTTTCCGCTGCAAATCAGGTATAAGGTGAGATTATCTATTGTTTCTATTCAAGAGAACCTAGATCCGCATGTTTAGGATGATCTGAATCTGGAATTGAATCAGGAAACATCTAAACAATCCTTCAGTGGTATCAGAGCTATTGGTTCTGGTTTTTCTTGTTTAGATTCATGTTTAGGATTGTTTTTCTTGTTTAAAAGTGTTTTGAATCAACTACTGATAAGAGAAAACATTTAAGTAACAAGAATTGAAATCTAAACACATGAAAAATCGCATGATCAAACTATATTGATTTGGTATGCGATCTGATCCGAGAGAATGAGAATCGGCTGGGATTGCATGTATCGATCGATACGATCGCATGGATCGGTCGATACAATTCGAAGATCGCATGGATCGATCGATACGATCGCATGGATCGGTCGATACAGTCTATCGGCTAACCCTGTTAACGCGTGAAAGCATCGATCGATGCAGGATCGATGCAGGTTCGATATTGGTGCATCGACCGATGCGGTTGGTGCACATCGATCGACACGGTTAGGGTTTTGGCTCGGTTCAGTGCATGCGTGAGAGCATCGATCGATACAGGATCGATGCACGATCGATGCAGGATCGATGCTGAGAGCATCGACCGATGTGGTTGATGAATCGATCGACACGGTTGGTTCATCGATCGACATGGTTGGTTTAAGGCTCGGTTTAATTTTTGATTAAAATTAATTCGTCCTGGTTTAATAAACAGATTTAATAATTTTATTAAGTCTGGTTAAACCGGGACAAGAAATCCAATGTCGAAAGAATTATTGGATTTAGTGCCTAAACCAGGATTTTCTAACTTGATTTGGTTGGACCAAATAAATTGAGAAAATTCGGTTTAGTAAATAACCGGTTGACAATTGTGGTCATCGTAGTAATTAAAATTTGGTTAGACCAATTTTAATGAACCAGACCGGTTATGTCATTTAATTGGACAATTGGGTCATGTCTTGGACATGGACCAATTCTTGGGCCTCGGGCCAAGAAGTTAAAACAATTGGGCCAATTATTTGAGTCTTTCTTCAGATTAATTTAAAATTTATTTTATAAAAATATAAAGTCGATTTTAAATTAAAGTTTCCGATATTTTGAAATTAGAAAGTTTCTTATTTTATAGAAGTTTCTAGATTTGCATGATTCGGATTTTAAGAAATTTCTAAAGTTAGAAAGTTTCCGGTTTTAGAAAGTTTCCAATTTTAGAAAGTTTCCAAAAATAGTAGGTTTTCTAAAATGGAAAGTTTCCCGAAATAGTAATCTTCTATTTTGGGAATGAGATTTTAAAATAAACCTACGAACCTCAAATAATATCAAGCGTTGGATGTCTTGTCCATTCTATGTCAGCTGTCGAAGCCCATTCAATTGTATTCATGGCCTTACAGTGTGAGGGTGTCTGCTTTTGCGTGGATAAGACGGTTTGTGATTCATAAATGTCATTGGGAGTCCCAGACATTAATGATTACATGACTGTATAGTCTGGTTTTCTTGACTAGGCCATCGGGAGTCCCGGGCCTTGAGACATCAGAGTGAATTGGGCCTCGGGCCCAGATTCACAACCAAGAGTTATATCACGGATATAATTAGCCGATATAGGGCTTACCGATATAAGCTAAGGTTTGGTGACGGCCAGTGGCCCACTTTAATCTTAGTTATATGTGGATCTTGGAATCATTATATTCTATTGAGGGTAACTGATGTTATTGAATATAATGCATGATTAATCATATTAAATTTAATACGAGATTAATCATATTGAACATATTAACTAAAATCCTTTTATCTTAATTTTCAGTTATGACTAGCACAAACAATCAAAACACTTTCTCGATCCGGTCTGTCCTTAAGATGGACAAGCTGAACGGATCGAATTTCTTGACTTGGTCGCGGAACCTGAGGCTAGTCCTCAGACAGGAGAGAAAGGACTATGTCCTTGAGAGAGCTCTCCCCGTGAGGATCGGGTCCAATGCTTCTCATGCAGTATATGATGCTTGGAATAAGCATTATAATGATGCGGTAGATGTGCGTGGTCTGATATTGGCTAGCATGGACTCAGACTTGCGGAAGCAATATGAGAACATGGAGTCGCCAATAGAGATGATCAGCAACCTGAAATTGAAATTTCAGGAGCAGATAAGGGTGGAGAGATACCAGTTGGTTAAGTCTCTCACTAGCTGCAAGCTACCAAATGATCATCCAGTGAGTCCTCATGTCAGTAAAATGATGGGTTACATTGATAACCTGAGGAAACTGGATTATCCAGTTAGCCAAGAGTTGGCAACTGAGATCATTCTGCAGTCACTGCCGTCAAGCTATGATAAGTTCAGAAGGAACTATATCAAGAAAGGCTTAACGAAGACGCTGACTGAACTGCATAATATGCTCAAGACAGTTGAGCCAAACGTGAAGAGTACCCTGTACAATCTCATGAATGAGAAGGGTAGGTTTACTAAACCTAATGCTGACAAGGGTGAAGACAAAGTTGTCCAGATTTTGAATCATGGCAAGCGTGTGTCTTCTGAGCCCGAGTCAGATACCTCTTGCGTTGGTAAGTGCTGCTACTGTAAGGAGACAGGGCATTGGAAGAGAAATTGCATTAAATTCATGGAAGATGATGAGGAATTGAAGTTGATGTATGAGACTACTTCCTCAGGTATTCATGTTATTACTTCAAGTTCTACCTTAAAGGTACTGGATACTGGTTGTGGCACTGATATTTGTGATAATATGCAGAGCCTAAGCAACAGTAGAACGTTGAAGGAAGGGCAAGTGAAACTACATGTCTGGAAGGAGCTTGGGATGCTGCCTCAGCCGTAGGGTTTTTCACTTATAGATCCCTTTGAGGCTTGGTTTTGTATTAAGTAATTGCTACAATGTACCTGCTTTAAGCAGAGTTGTCTTTCATTTTCTTGTAAGAATTTGAATGTTTTTCATTTTGATAAAAGACAAGTTTTGTTCTTTTGATCTTAATGAAATATTAATTGTAGCACCCTATTCATGGAATGGGTTTTATATCTTAAACCAAAGAGTGCCTAAATGTAACATAAATACCGAATTGGTTTAAATCTAATGAATTAAACCTGATTTTTCTTGGCATAAAAGTCTTGGTCACATAGAGTAAGTCGGATTCAGAAATCCCATAGTTATGGACTGTTGGGCTCATTTGATAAGATATCTTATGAGACTTGAATTCTGTTTACTGGACCAAAAGGAAAAGGGCCTATCTTAGCCGAGCTAGAGAAAGGCCCAAAGGCTTATTGGACCTGGAACATACTGATGTATGTGGCCCAATGAGCAGTAATGCCAGAGAAAATCTCCTGTACTTCATTGTCTCTACTGATTACTTCAGTGAGTGTGACTGTGTTCATTTGATGAGACACAAGTCGGAATTCTTTGACATGGTCGAAAGAGTTCCAGAATGAAGTATAGGATCTGAATGACAAAAGTATTAAGACTCTGGATTAAGTCACGAGTGAGAATACTTAAGTCATTGATTGTGTGATCATCTTAATGAGTGTGAAATCGTTTCACAGCTCATTTTCTCCTGAAAACCTGAAGGTTTTTCTGTGAGAAAGAATCAGATCTTAAAAGAAATGATTAAAGATGAGTCACACGAATCTTCCATGATATTATTTAAGAATAACGCTCTAAAATATCTAAGTTTACGCTGAAATAGTTCCACAAATGTCAGTTGAAAGACACCACGTAAATGTGAATTGGAATCGATCCAAAATTTGTCTTTACTGAGTATTTGTAGTTATGCTACTTCGCTGGTTGTTCTATAGAAACTAAGGCTTGTTACTTTTACGTCCAATCTGTTTTCTAAGAAGGGAAGTTATTTTCCAAGAAGAACAGTGGGAGTAAAAGTATAATCCGAAGTTTTCTTAGGGAAACCAAGGCTCGGTACTTTTACGACCATTCTGTTTTCTAAGAAGGGAAGTTACTTTCCAAGAAGAACAGTGGGAGTAAAAGTACAACTCGAAGAAATTCGAGAAATACAGGAGGCTGCTTAACCTATTGAGGGAGAGCAGCGGAAGGATTTACAGATTTCTGTAGAATCTACACCTGTGGAGCCTGAAGTTCGCAGATATGAAAGAATCAGTCACTAATCCGAGAGTGAATTCTCGTCATTAGTTCAGCCTGATGATCATTGAATGTTCGCATGATCTGATGATCATTGAAAGCGACGAAACTGCGAAATCCTAGGAAGCGAAAGTGAGCCCAGACTCCGAAGAATTACACTTTGTGTAAGTTGGCTTAATCGATCCATTCATGGATGGAAGCAAACATATCGGAGTTGGAATCTTCGTTCTGTTGAAGTAGTCAAGGTTTTGACTTGAACAGGAACGAAGCGGAACTGTGTGTTTGCTAATAGATTAGTGGGAGCGATATTGCATTTCTCAAAGTGTATGTCGATGACATACTGATTCTCGGATATAACGTCCCAACGCTGTAGTCGGAAAAGGACTAGCTTGGGAGTTGGTTTAATGATTGACATGGGCAAAGCCACGTAGTTCTTGGATTTTGAATCTAAAGATAGAGATCCAAAAGAGCTGGTAGGACAAAGTCAGGATTCTTAAAATTGACAAAGTCCTACACGTTTTGAGCAATCCAAGAAGGGTTTTATGCCAATGTCACATGGCATTAAGTTAAGCAAGATACAGTATCCTACGATAACTGCTGAGCTTAAATTGCATGGATGAGATTCCATATGCGTCGGCAATTGGATCTATCATGTATGCCATGAAACGTACTTGTTTGATGTTGCTTTAATGTTAAGCAAGACAAGTAAAGACCAGTCAAATCCAGCAAAGAATCACTGGATTGCCGTAAAGAATATCCTAAAGTATTTGAGGAATACTAAGGATAAATTCTAGAGTTACGGAGAAAGTGAGGTGCTACGAGTCGGTAGAGTCTGAAAGGCAAGTTTCCAATAGACAAAGATGATTTCCGATCACAGTCCGGTTATATCTTGTGTCTATCTGGCGGTGCAAGGCACTGTTGCTGACTCAATGACTTAAGCTAAACATTTCGCAGCTTGGGAAGTGGCGAAAGAGGTTGTTTGGAAAGAAGAGTTCGTCACTGAACTTGATGTGATTCCCAGCATAGATGAGACTAGCTGCACATCAGAGGTCCAAACACCTTGAGGATAGGTATAACCTATTCCGTAAGATAAATGACAGAGATGTTAAGTAGATCAGCAAGTTTCAACGAATGAGAACGTTGCTAATCTATTAACGAAGCCACTCCTTAGGCCTAAGCACGAGTCGCGGACTGTTGCTGTAGGATAAGTGAAATTAAGATGTAGTCTTAATTTCAGTGGGAGTTATTAAAGGGCTTTATTTAGTTATTGGATATGTTCTTGAAACAACATTTAAGATGTTTAATGAAATTATTATTTCAAGATTATTTTAACTGTGATGAAATAATCGTTCCAAAATGATATGAATCATTTTATAGGTCATCGAAGTAAATGACTTGATCTTGAGTCATCGAAGTCATTTAGCTTGATCATGAGACCCTATATTTGATAGATGTTTTATATCATCCTGTCCCTAGTCGAAGGTTGTTGAAATTGGAACACCAACAACCGTGTGAGACTGGATTGGTACGTGACTTATGACAAAGTCTCAGTGTGTCATAGATGTGCGGCATCAAAGTCAGTACATAGGTGTATGTTGGGGAACATACGACCGGACAAGACCCGCTTATAAGAACTCTTCAGGATATTTATATCTGTGTCATAAGAGATTCTTACTACGACTATAGAGTATAGTCCTTAGACCTGAGTTCGCATGCATGTGGCTGCACATGGACTGATGTACTTTGATCATTGTCTAACGCTATCGTTCTGCGATAGTTATAAGGACCTTGTTTGGGTACATTATGAAATGAATAGTTTACAGTGATGGAACAAGACGGAATTTGTCCCTCCAATATAAATGGAGTGAATATCTCTAGGCCAATCGGAGATTTGAATACTGGAAAATGCATGGCCATGCTCAAACGGACTGTCCCGAGTCGTTTGGATTGTCAGTATCAAATCAGAGTCCGATGAACAAGATTAGGCTTTATAAGGATGACACCAATCTTGCCTTATGACTAATCGAGATATTGTGACAAAAGGATTATGAATACAGAGATTCCAGTACAAGTGGGAGATTGTTGGAATTGTGTCCAGTAATCTCGGTACTGTCTCTAGAAAGTAAGAGTATGTCAATGATCAGACATAAGTCATATAATACTGGGGGTCATGATGGCTTGCTAGAGTCCGCTCATGATCTATAAGTCTTGGACTTATTGCCTTTATTATATGATCCCATATGGGTCACACGCCTAAGCCAACAGGAAAATGTGTAGGAACGGTTTAGCAGAAGTACGGTAAAAGTGCTAGGCATTTACTGTACTTAGAGAGAATAAAAGGGTTTGGCGACTCTGTGTCGATCGATACACAAGGAGTGTCGATCGACACAGTGCGCGAACGCTTTCGGGTTATTTGGTATTTGGGCCAAACGGCCCAAACGGAATTGGACAAGTTTTATAAGTAAAACTCGAGTCTTTTTCTTCGACAACCCTAACCAGCCGCCTCTCTCTCTCTCCTGCGACTTCTCCTAGTGGCCTAGCAGCCTTCTTCCTGCTCGGTGTGCGTGTGTGAACCTCTGGAGGAGTTATCTCTCGGTGGCTCTCTGATCTCATACATACCGTCCCTTTCCGCTGCAAATCAGGTATAAGGTGAGATTATCTATTGTTTCTATTCAAGAGAACCTAGATCCGCATGTTTAGGATGATCTGAATCTGGAATTGAATCAGGAAACATCTAAACAATCCTTCAGAAGATTCCGTCATCGGATTGATCGATACTTTAGGTGAGCGGGTGAGTGATGTGAGGGGTGATTCATTCTGGGTGGTGAGAGAATTCTATTGATTGTAATTTCTAGAGAGAGATTCAGTTGAGAGTTCTTAGGAGTGAGAGAGAGTTTCTTCCGGTGAGTGAAAGAAAGGGATTTCGGTTAAACTCCGGTGAATCACCGTCGTTTATTCTTTGTTCGTTAATGGATTCGGAGCTCGATCCTCGGCCATACGTATGGTACAAGTTGTACCTGAACTGGATAACAAATTCTCCGTGTCGTCTTCTTTATCACTTTCATTCATTGCTAACCAAATCGATTCTAAGTAACATAACTAGGCAATCGGAAAGTGAAATTGGTATTCGATCGTAGCAGAATTACAACAAGTGGTATCAGAGCCAGGTCGAGCAACCTGTGACCAAGCTCGCCGTCGTTCGATAGGTAAAATCCAAATTCCTGTAAGTGATTGTCTCTACCACCACAATGACTTCCTCAAAGATCGAGGTGGAAAAGTTCAATGGTGTGATCGATTATAATATGTGAAGGGAGAGGTTGCTTGCGAATCTAGATCTATTAGGTCTGATTGATGCTCTTCTCATCCAAGAAAAGGAAGAACGCGGAGAGGATACTTTGTCGTTGAAGGATGAAAAAGATAAAGAAGAGAAAGACTCTGAGAAGGAATCATCAAAGAAAACCGAGGGTACTCTAGCTGAAAAACAAAGGAAGGTACGTAGCACTATCATCATGAGTGTTACTGACAAGATCCTTAGGAAGATCATCAAAGAAAAAACGGCAGTAGGGATGTTGAAGATTTTAGACTCTCAGTACATGTCAAAATCACTGCCAAATCGAATGTATCTAAAACAAAAGCTATACGGTTTCAGGATGAATGAATCAGTGTCTATAGAGAACAATATATATGAGTTTCTGGGGATCATAACAGATTTAGGAAATGTTATGGTAGAAGTCTCAGACAAGGATCAAGCCATTATGTTGTTGATGTCTCTTCCCAATCAGTTTGAGCATCTACGTGACACCCTGAGGTACGGTAAAGAGACTCTGACTCTGATGGAGGTTATGAACTCTCTGAGATCAAAACAATTGGAGATATCAACTGCAAAGGCTAACAAACCTCAAAGTGAAGTGTTGTACTCTGGAAATGTGATAGGTCGAAGTTTTAATCCCTATTCTAAACTGCAAGTGCACAGTATAGTCAATGTAGTATATAGGGTTATCAAATCCACAGGGACACTTGGTCTCAAGAGAATCGAACCGTATGAATTAATACTAGAAATAAGCAAGTAGTGATTGTAATGAATTGCGGTGCAAGAAAGTAAACAGTAGCAGGAAAATCGGTTTGTAAGCAATAAACTAAAAGCGTCAAGCCTAGGGTATTCTCAGGAAATCAGACAAGCAGACAAGTTAATCAGTCAGGATCAAATTAAACTCAGTTCTAGAACTCAAATCACGGAAATAGAATTAACCAAATCTCTTTGCGAAAACTCTCTAAGTCTAAGTGCAGTAATCCAAATCTCTTTGCAATTACTAACAAATTAAACTAGCATTAAGTTCAAGTTCGATATGTTCACAATTAAACTAAACCAAATCTCTTTGCGAATAATTCAATTGCTCAACCTAAATAGTTCAGATTCCTAAACCCCACTCTCGTGACGTATTTAGTAACCTAGGATCTAGATTCTAATTGATCAGGTTAGAACTAGCTTTAAGCACAATTTAGTTTGAAGAACATTCTAATCATATGAATCCTAACTGAATTAAACAAGTCTAGCAAGTCATCAAACCCTAATGAGAAACCCTAAACTCAACTATGGATCTACTCAGACATGATTGATGAAAACATAATCATAGAATAAATAAATTGCATATAAGAAATTAAAATATCAAAGGGGTTCGAAATCTTCTCCAAAATAAATCAATACAAGGAAAATAGATCAGCCCCAAAAGCTCTAAAAATCTCTTAGCTCTAAGTATCAAAGCGTATCCAAATTAAACACCAAAAACTAGTATATATAGGCATAATCTCGGCTGGGGCTTCTGTGTAAATACTGAAAGTATCTTGGGCTTCTTTGCAAATCTTCAATACTTGTTACGCCGACGCGTACGGCCCATCTCGCGACTGCATCGAACGATGCACAATGCGTGTCGATCGATGCAATATCAAATAATCGATCAGTGAATAAAGCTCTCGGCCAAAACGTCCCAAAATGCCCAAAATGCTCCATATATCTCCAATTAGCTCCAAACCTGATTTAACCTGTAAAAGACTCTAAACTAATACAAAAGACTCTAAAAACACAACTATAACATGGTATAAAGTGGGTAAAAACCATGATATATCAACTCCCCCACACTTAGCCTTTGCTTGCCCTCAAGCAAAACAGAGAACTAAAATGCAGTGAAGAGGTTTGAAAACTCTTCAGAAACTCATTTTGTCATAGAAGCAGCAGCATTCAGATTCCCCTTAGTAATCCACATGAAAGAATCAATCTACAGACATCAAGACCAACATGTACTTCCCCCACACTTAGCAACTGTCCTAAGTAAACGCCACAATCACATTCAAGCATTCAAATTCACCCTACTGACTTCTGCAAGTATTTAAGTGCGGTCTCACCTAAGGAGTATCGATCTAAAGGCACATGGATTCTTACCTAGTCAGCTCTAGACCACCATACTATCTTTCTCTAGTCCCTTTCTTCTCTTTCCCTTCTTTAACAACTGATTTTTCCCCACTGGGTATCATTTTATTTTTTTTATCAGTGTTCTTCCCGTTATGGGGTGTACTTTGGACACATTCCATGGATCACATGAGAGATAATAGTGTTTGCTACTATTCTCATGACCACTTCGGAGTTACTAACTCATCCGCAGTTTATTTATTTTTTTTTTTTACTTTTACAGAAGGGGAGAAGGGGACTAAATAGGACAGGTTTACAGGCTGTGTCAGAACCAACAAGGGAGTCCGACATAAAGTATACCAAGCCCTTAGGTGAGAAAAATTAAAGTCAGTATTAAGGTGAAGTCAGTAAAGGATCCTCTGATACCTGAAGTGATATGGGTGTCCTCAGTAGGCTGATCTGTGATGGGGTTTTCTAATAGTCATAGATAGATCTGCAGCTTCATCCCAATGGTCACTTAAGTTCCTGCAAACGCTGCTAATCTCCTCCAAAAATCATTGTTTCCTACTTAAACCAATTTTGACTCGAAAAACAAATTTTGAAAAATGTAACTGACTCTAAGAAAACAAAAGAAACTAATTAGTAGAACCTCCCCCACACTTAAGACACACTGTCCCCAGTAGTGTCAAGCAAGGGATTGGTTAAAGAAAAGAAAAATTAAAATAGTTGAATGGTTAGTTCCCTCGGGTTTTACCTCTGTCGCAGTCAGGCATCGATCGTTGCACTAGGTGCACCGATCGTTGCTGTGCGATTTCTGTTGTAACGATCGACACAAACGTGTGTCGATCGACGCAATGCGATTTTCACGAACAGTCAGCGAGTTAGCAGGTTAATTCGGCGGTTTTTGTCAATTTCGATCCCTGCAAGCTGAAAAACACTAGAAACAGAGTAAAACTGAAACAACAAATGTATCAAGTCATGCACAACCATCAAACATAATAAATACTAAGAAAAATAAAAAAAAAAATGCAAGAAAAGATAAAAAGTCAGAAATACAGAACCGATAAACTGATAATGGAGACTATGCTCACTCGCTCTCATCATCTATACCGGCATAAGGATCAGCACCGGTGTCCTCTGGAGATCGCTGTCGACGACGCGTATCAGGTACGGGCTGATGGATCTGTGGTGGCCTCTTGCAGCTGCAAGTACGCATGAAGTTCCAGAAAACTCGGAACAAACCATCTGATCTCTCTCTCCACTCTGCATCAGAATAGTCACCGTAGGCCATCGCAGGCTCTGGAAATGGACCCACATCGTCGATCGGGGCAGGGGCAGGCGCAGGGGCAGTGGAAGTCGAAGCTCGAGAGGAAGGCTCTCCCAGCGGATGAGCCATAGAAGGAATCCCACGCTGCGCAGACTCAGGAGGCTGAAATCTCAGAGCCTCTAATGTGTCAATCTGTGTCCATCCGGCAGCAGGAAGCTCTATACCAGTCCTCCCAGTAGTCGGGTCAGTGTAAATCCAAATCTTCCCCTCCTTGAGCCAAGTGGCGCTCTGCAAATGGCTGAGGTCTAGGAGCTCCCGGGCTGTAACACACTCCGTGCCATGAAGAGGAATCCCGCAATACTCAAAAATGGGAGTAAGCAAACTCCCAACCGTCTCAGTACCAGCTCCATCGAAAGGCTTCGTCTGTAGATCAACCAAATGCTGAGCAAAAATAGCTCCCAAGTTGAGACCCGAAGTAGGATCTCTCACTCCAGAACTCCTGAACTGATCTCTCAGGCCCATGAACAACAGCTCCATCTCATATTTGCGCATCTTGTTGGACTCAAACTTGCAAAGCAAGCTCCAGCACAAGATACGCGAGACATATCGCAGCACCGGATGTCTCATCTGCACAACTGGTGTGGTCCTAGAGTTGTATTGACCACTGCCAATAGTCCAAGAACTGTATGGCCTTATCCCGATCCCACTCAAGTGACATGGCTATGCGTCTCGGCTCAGTACGGAATCCGTAGATCCTGCAAAGATCAAGTAGAGAGATCCGATACCTGACTCCCCAGCTCATGAATGTAAATGATCCCACTGTAGCACTCCGGTTGTCAGGATCCGAGTAGACCACTCTGCAGGAGGCAAATAACTGTCTGGCCAGCTCCGGGTAGAGATCATAAGGTCGCATCGGCATTGTCCCTAGACCAATGCCTCTGCATACAGCGAGTACCTGCTCATCAATCCCTAGAGTCTTGCAGGTGGAGTAGTCAGCGAACTTGGTCGGCTTGAAGATCATTCCACACCAACCATTGTAGAGAAGCGAGTCATACTCGTCCCAACTGTTGAGCAATGGACGCTCTGTGAACTCATCAGACTTGAAGAACTTCTTAGAATCCTCTGGCCATTCTATGGTTGTCGGCATTTGCGTTTTGTCTGCTCTGGGCCAGGGTAAAGTAACTGGTGGTCCATATCTCTGGTATGGTGCGGGTGGCTCTGACTCTCTGCTAAACCAAGCAGGTGGTGGAATGTATTGCCTTGAAGCTGTAGAAGCTGTGGCTCGTTTCTTGCGGGGTTGTCGATTAGTTGCCATCTGCAAAACAAACAAAATTGAAACACAAATAAGTCTCGGCAACTCTCTGTGAAATCGCGAAGCATCGACCGTTGCATCTAAGGCATCGATCGTTGCAAGGCGATTTCACCTCGTCGAACATTTCCCAAAATCGCAAAGCAACGACCGTTGCTCAAGAGCAACGACCGTTGCTCAAGAGCAACGACCGTTGCAAGGCGATTTTGCCGCAAACAAATCATCAAAATCGGTTCAAATCAAGCCACATTGCCTCAAATCATCAAGAGTACCTTGCTAAACAACCTAAATCACGTTCTGTTGGAATTGTGTCCAGTAATCTCGGTACTGTCTCTAGAAAGTAAGAGTATGTCAATGATCAGACATAAGTCATATAATACTGGGGATCATGATGGCTTGCTAGAGTCCGCTCATGATCTATAAGTCTTGGACTTATTGCCTTTATTATATGATCCCATATGGGTCACACGCCTAAGCCAACAGGAAAATGTGTAGGAACGGTTTAGCAGAAGTACGGTAAAAGTGCTAGGCATTTACTGTACTTAGAGAGAATAAAAGGGTTTGGCGACTCTGTGTCGATCGATACACAAGGAGTGTCGATCGACACAGTGCGCGAACGCTTTCGGGTTATTTGGTATTTGGGCCAAACGGCCCAAACGGAATTGGACAAGTTTTATATGTAAAACTCGAGTCTTTTTCTTCGAAAAAACCCTAACCAGCCGCGCCTCTCTCTCTCTCCTGCGCCGAGTTCCTCAGTGGCCTAGCAGCCTTCTTCCTGATTGGTGTGCGTGTGTGAACCTCTGGAGGAGTTATCTCTCGGTGGCTCTCTGATCTCTGACATACCATCCCTTTCCGCTGCAATTAACAGGTATAAGGTGAGATCATCAATTGTTTCTATTCGAGAAGAACCTAGATCCGCATGTTTAGGTTGATATGAATCTAAGAATTGAATCAGGATCAACTAAACAATCCTTCAGTGGTATCAGAGCTATTGGTTCTGGTTTTTCTTGTTTAGATTCAAGTTTAGGATTGTTTTTCTTGTTTAAAAGTGTTTTGAATCAACTACTGATAAGAGAAAACATTTAAGTAACAAGAATTGAAATCTAAACACATGAAAAATCGCATGATCAAACTATATTGATTTGGTATGCGATCTGATCCGAGAGAATGAGAATCGGCTGCGATTGCATGTATCGATCGATACGATCGCATGGATCGGTCGATACAATTCGAAGATCGCATGGATCGATCGATACGATCGCATGGATCGGTCGATACAGTCTATCGGCTAACCCTGTTAACGCGTGAAAGCATCGATCGATGCAGAATCGATGCAGGTTCGATATTGGTGCATCGACCGATGCGGTTGGTGCACATCGATCGACACGGTTAGGGTTTTGGCTCGGTTCAGTGCATGCGTGAGAGCATCGATCGATACAGGATCGATGCACGATCGATGCAGGATCGATGCTAAGAGCATCGACCGATGTGGTTGATGGATCGATCGACACGGTTGGTTCATCGATCGACATGGTTGGTTTAAGGCTCGGTTTAATATTTTGATTAAAATTAAACGTCACGGTTTAATAAACAGATTTAATAATTTTATTAAGTCTGGTTAAACCGGGATAAGAAATCCAAAGTCGAAAAATTGGATTTTGTGCCTAAACCAGGATTTTCTAATTTGATTTGGTTGGACCAAATAAATTGAGAAAATCCGGTTTAGTAAATAACCGGTTGACAATTGTGGTCATCGTAGTAATTAAAATTTGGTTAGACCAATTTTAATGAACCAGACCGGTTATGTCATTTAATTGGACAATTGGGTCATGTCTTGGACATGGACCAATTCTTGGGCCTCGGGCCAAGAAGTTAAAACAATTGGGCCAATTATTTGAGTCTTTCTTCAGATTAATTTAAAATTTATTTTATAAAATATAAAGTCGATTTTAAATTAAAGTTTCCGATATTTTGAAATTATAAAGTTTCTTATTTTATAGAAGTTTCTAGATTTGCATGATTCGGATTTTAAGAAATTTCTAAAGTTAGAAAGTTTCCGGTTTTAGAAAGTTTCCAATTTTAGAAAGTTTCCAAAAATAGTAGGTTTCCAAAAATGGAAAGTTTCCCGAAATAGTAATCTTCTATTTTGGGAATGAATTTTTAAATAAACCTACGAACCTCAAATAATATCAAGCGTTGGATGTCTTGTCCATTCTATGTCAGCTGTCGAAGCCCATTCAATTGTATTCATGGCCTTACAGTGTGAGGGTGTCTGCTTTTGCGTGGATAAGACGGTTTGTGATTCATAAATGTCATTGGGAGTCCCAGACATTAATGATTACATGACTGTATAGTCTGGTTTTCTTGACTGGGCCATCGGGAGTCCCGGGCCTTGAGACATCAGAGTGAATTGGGCCTCGGGCCCAGATTCACAACCAAGAGTTATATCACGGATATAATTAGCCGACATAGGGCTTACCGATATAAGCTAAGGTTGGGTGACGGCCAGTGGCCCACTTTAATCTTGGTTATATGTGGATCTTGGAATCATTATATTCTATTGAGGGTAACTGATGTTATTGAATATAATGCATGATTAATCATATTAAATTTAATACGAGATTAATCATATTGAACATATTAACTAAAATCATTTTATCTTAATTTTCAGTTATGACTAGCACAAACAATCAAAACACTTTCTCGATCCGGTCTGTCCTTGAGATGGACAAGCTGAACGGATCAAATTTCTTGACTTGGTCGCGGAACCTGAGGCTAGTCCTCAGACAGGAGAGAAAGGACTATGTTCTTGAGAGAGCTCTCCCAGTGAGGATCGGGTCCAATGCTTCTCATGCAGTATATGATGCTTGAAATAAGCATTATAATGATGCGGTAGATGTGCGTGGTCTGATATTGGCTACCATGGACTCAGACTTGCAGAAGCAATATGAGAACATGGAGTCGCCAATAGAGATGATCAGCAGCCTGAAATTGAAATTTCAGGATCAGATAAGAGTGGAGAGATACCGGTTGGTTAAGTCTCTCACTAGCTGCAAGCTACCAAATGATAATCCAGTGAGTCCTTATGTCAGTAAAATGATGGGTTACATTGATAACCTGAGGAAACTGGATTATCCAGTTAGCCAAGAATTGGCAACTGAGACCATTCTGCAGTCACTGCCGTCAAGCTATGATAAGTTCAGAAGGAACTATATCAAGAAAGGCTTAACGAAGACGCTGACTGAACTGCATGATATGCTCAAGACAGTTGAGCCAAACGTGAAGAGTACCCTGTACAATCTCATGAATGAGAAGGGTAGGTTTACTAAACCTAATGCTGACAAGGGTGAAGACAAAGTTGTCCAGATTTTAAATCATGGCAAGCGTGTGTCTTCTGAGCCCGAGTCAGATACCTCTTACGTTGGTAAGTGCTGCTACTGTAAGGAGACAGGGCATTGGAAGAGAGATTGCATTAAATTCATGGAAGATGATGAGGAGTTAAAGTCGATGTATGCGACTACTTCCTCAGGTATTCATGTTATTACTTCAAGTTCTACCTTAAAGGTATTGGATACTGGTTGTGGCACTGATATTTGTGATAATATGCAGAGCCTAAGCAACAGTAGAACGTCCTTAAAGGTATTGGATACTGGTTGTGGCACTGATATTTGTGATAATATGCAGAGCCTAAGCAACAGTAGAACGTTGAAGGAAGGGCAAGTGAAACTACATGTCTGGAAGGAGCTTGGGATGCTGCCTCAGCCGTAGGGTTTTCACTTATAGATCCCTTTTAGGCTTGGTTTTGTATTAAGTAATTGCTACAATGTACCTGCTTTAAGCAGAATTGTCTTTCATTTTCTTGTAAGAATTTGAATGTTTTTCATTTTGATAAAAGACAAGTTTTGTTCTTTTGATCTTAATGAAATATTAATTGTAGCACCCTATTCATGGAATGGGTTTTATATCTTAAACCAAAGAGTGCCTAAATGTAACATAAATACTGAATTGGTTTAAATCTAATGAATTAAACCTGATTTTTCTTGGCATAAAAGTCTTGGTCACATAGAGTAAGTCGGATTCAGAAATCCCATAGTTATGGACTGTTGGGCTCATTTGATAAGATATCTTATGAGACTTGAATTCTGTTTACTGGACCAAAAGGAAAAGGGCCTATCTTAGCCGAGCTAGAGAAAGGCCCAAAGGCTTATTGGACCTGGAACATACTGATGTATGTGGTCCAATGAGCAGTAATGCCAGAGAAAAATTTCCTTTACTTCATTGTCTCTACTGATTACTTCAGTGAGTGTGATTGTGTTCATTTGATGAGACACAAGTCGGAATTCTTTGACATGGTCGAAAGAGTTCCAGAATGAAGTATAGGATCTGAGTGACAAAAGTATTAAGACTCTGGATTAAATCACGAGTGAGAATACTTAAGTCATTGATTGTGTGATCATCTTAATGAGTGTGAAATCGTTTCACAGCTCATTTCTCCTGAAAACCTGAAGGTGTTTCTGTGAGAAAGAATCAGATCTTATTAGAAATGATTAAAGATGAGTCACACGAATCTTCCATGATATTATTTAAGAATAACGCTCTAAAATATCTAAGTTTACGCTGAAATAGTTCCACAAATATCAGTTGAAAGACACCACGTTAATGTGGATTGGAATCGATCCAAATTTGTCTTTACTGAGTATTTGTAGTTGTGCTACTTCGCTGGTTGTCCTAGAGAAACTAAGGCTTGTTAGTTTTACGTCCATTCTGTTTTCTAAGAAGGGAAGTTATTTTCCAAGAAGAACAGTGGGAGTAAAAGTATAACTCGAAGCTTTCTTAGGAAAACCAAGGCTCGGTACTTTTACGACCATTCTGTTTTCTAAGAAGGGAAATTACTTTCCAAGAAGAACAGTGGGAGTAAAAAGTATTTTTACGACCATTCTGTTTTCTAAGAAAAGAAGTTACTTTCCAAGAAGAACAGTGGGAGTAAAAGTACAACTCGAAGAAATTCGAGAAATACAGGAGGCTGCTTAACCTATTGAGGGAGAGCAGCGGAAGGATTTACAGATTTCTGTAGAATCTACACCTGTGGAGCCTGAAGTTCGCAGATATGAAAGAATCAGTCACTAATCCGAGAGTGAATTCTCGTCATTAGTTCAGCCTGATGATCATTGAATGTTCGCATGATCTGATGATCATTGAAAGCGACGAATCTGCGAAATTCTAGGAAGCGAAAGTGAGCTCAGACTCCGAAGAATTACATTTTGTGTAAGTTGGCTTAATCGATCCATTCATGGATGGAAGCAAACATATCGGAGTTGGAATCTTCGTTCTGTTGAAGTAGTCAAGGTTTTGACTTGAACAGGAACGAAGCGGAACTGTGTGTTTACTAATAGATTAGTGGGAGCGATATTGCATTTCTCAAAGTGTATGTCGATGACATACTGATTCTCGGATATAACGTCCCAACGCTGTAGTCGGTAAAGGACTAGCTTGGGAGTTGGTTTAATGATTGACATGGGTAAAGCCACGTAGTTCTTGGATTTTGGATCTAAAGATAGAGATCCAAAAGAGCTGATAGGACAAAGTCAGATTCTTAAATTGACAAAGTCCTACACGTTTTGAGCAATCCAAGAAGGGTTTTATGCCAATGTCACATGGCATCAAGTTAAGCAAGATACAGTATCCTACGATAACTGCTGAGCTTAAATGCATGGATGAGATTCCATATGCGTCGGCAATTGGATCTATCATGTATGCCATGAAACATACTTGTTTGATGTTGCTTTAATGTTAAGCAAGACAAATAAAGACCAGTCAAATCCATCAAAGAATCAAGTTTCCTAAAGTATGTCCTAAAGTATTTGAGGAATACTAAGGATAAATTCTTGAGTTACGGAGAAAGTGAGGTGCTACAAGTCGGTAGAGTCTGAAAGGCAAGTTTCCAATAGACAAAGATGATTTCCGATCACAGTCCGGTTATATCTTGTGTCTATCTGGCGGTGCAAGGCACTGTTGCTGACTCCATGACTTAAGCTGAACATTTCGCAGCTTGGGAAGTCGCAAAAGAGGTTGTTTGGAAAGAAGAGTTCGTCACTGAACTTGATGTGATTTCCAGCATAGATGAGACTAGCTGCACATCAGAGGTCCAAACACCTTGAGGATAGGTATAACCTATTCCGTAAGATAAATGACAGAGATGTTAAGTAGATCAGCAAGTTTCAACGAATGAGAACGTTGCTAATCTATTAACGAAGCCACTCCTTAGGCCTAAGCACGAGTCGCGGACTGTTGCTGTAGGATAAGTGAAATTAAGATGTAGTCTTAATTTCAGTGGGAGTTATTAAAGGGCTTTATTTAGTTATTGGATATGTTCTTGAAACAACATTTAAGATGTTTAATGAAATTATTATTTCAAGATTATTTTAACTGTGATGAAATAATCGTTCCAAAGTGATATGAACCATTTTATAGGTCATCGAAGTAAATGACTTGATCTTGAGTCATCGAAGTCATTTAGCTTGATCATGAGACCCTATATTTGATAGATGGCTTATATCATCCTGTCCCTAGTCGAAGGTTGTTGAAATTGGAACACCAACAACCGTGTGAGACTGGATTGGTACGTGACTTATGACAAAGTCTCAGTGTGTCATAGATGCATGGCATCAAAGTCAGTACATAGGTGTATGTTTGGGAACATACGACCGGACAAGACCCGCTTATGAGAACTCTTCAGGATATTTATATCTGTGTCATAAGAGATTCTCACTACGACTATAGAGTATAGTCCTTAGACCTGAGTTCGCATGCATGTGACTGCACATGGACTGATGCACTTTGATCATTGTCTAACGCTGTCGTTCTGCGATAGTTATAAGGACCTTGTTTGGGTACATTATTAAATGAGTAGTTTGCAGTGATGGAACAAGACGGGATTTGTCCCTCCAATATAAATGGAGTGAATATCTCTAGGCCAATCGGAGATTTGAATACTGGAAAATGCATGGCCATGCTCAAACGGACTTTCCCGAGTCGTTTGGATTGTCAGTATCAAATCAGAGTCCGATGAACAAGATTAGGCTTTATAAGGATGACACCAATCTTGCCTTATGACTAATCGAGATATTGTGACAAAAGGATTATGAATACAGAGATTCCAGTACAAGTGGGAGATTGTTGGAATTGTGTCCAGTAATCTCGGTACTGTCTCTAGAAAGTAAGAGTATGTCAATGATCAGACATAAGTCATATAATACTGGGGATCATGATGGCTTGCTAGAGTCCGCTCATGATCTATAAGTCTTGGACTTATTGCCTTTATTATATGATCCCATATGGGTCACACGCCTAAGCCAACAGGAAAATGTGTAGGAACGGTTTAGCAGAAGTACGGTAAAAGTGCTAGGCATTTACTGTACTTAGAGAGAATAAAAGGGTTTGGCGACTCTGTGTCGATCGATACACAAGGAGTGTCGATCGACACAGTGCGCGAACGCTTTCGGGTTATTTGGTATTTGGGCCAAACGGCCCAAGCGGAATTGGACAAGTTTTATAAGTAAAACTCGAGTCTTTTTCTTCGAAAAAACCCTAACCAGCCGCGCCTCTCTCTCTCTCTCCTGCGCCGAGTTCCTCAGTGGCCTAGCAGCCTTCTTCCTGATTGGTGTGCGTGTGTGAACCTCTGGAGGAGTTATCTCTCGGTGGCTCTCTGATCTCTGACATACCATCCCTTTCCGCTGCAATTAACAGGTATAAGGTGAGATCATCAATTGTTTCTATTCGAGAAGAACCTAGATCCGCATGTTTAGGTTGATATGAATCTAAGAATTGAATCAGGATCAACTAAACAATCCTTCACGTTCATCTTAGCATAGCACCATAAATTTCGAGCCTAAAATCCCAAATTCCATAAACCCTAAAATCCATTCTAAAAATGGCGAAAATGAGAAGTCATACCTTCGATTCTCTGTAAATGGGTAATAGAATCAACTAGAGGGGGTTAAAACAACAAGATTCAAGCTTGAAATCACAGAAATTGATGAAGAATTTAGAGATTTAGGTGTTTAGCTCTCGGTTGTACGGACGGCGAGCAAATGAGGAGGAGAAGAGAAGAGAAAAGGGTTTAAGGCACTTACCTCGGTCGTGGGTTGCAACGATCGTTGCTTTAGGGGCAACGATCGATGCTTGACATATCGAATTCGATTTCCGGTTTAGCACAAACCTTAATTTTTGCAATTGAACCATCGAGCAACGACCGTTGCGCAGGAGCAACGATCGTCACAATGCGATTTCCCTTCTTCGTCAAATCTCCTTGCAACGACCGGTGCAGATATGCATCGATCGTCACACATCTCCAGGTTCGAATTCTGCATCCTGTAACTTAGCAAAACAAAAACAAAAACGTGAAATCCTAAGAAAAACACCAAAAATAAGAAAGAAAACAACTAAACCTATCAGTGGGTTGCCTCCCACTCAGCGCTTGTTTAAGGTCATTAGCTTGACCGGACGCACAAGATCTTTCAGGCACTTAGAGATCCTGACAGAGACTTTTTCTGTCTCTGTTCAAGTCTCCTCATCCATGGTGGAGTGTAGGCTGTTGCTGAATGCTTCAGTCCAAGAAAAACAGGTGTAGATTGTGCTCCAGGATCTAGTATCACAGGCCCATCTGGCTGCTCATCTTCTGCTTCCAGGATCGTGAAGGTCTGCCCGTCTATCAGTGGTTTCCGCAGCTTCTCCATGTCATATCGCAGCGTCTCATCTCCCAGGTGGAGGTCTATTAGACTTTGTCTGACATCTATCACAGCTCCTGCTGTAGCCAAGAATGGTCTTCCAAGTAGCAGTGCTTCTTCCGGATCGCAATCATATTTCAGCACAAGGAAGTCTGTTGGAACCAAGTATTTTCCAACTCTCACTGGTATGTCTTCTAAAACTCCTTCTGGAACTCGTATAGACTGATCAGCTAGGATAAGACGGGTTCTAGTAGGAGAAAAATCCAGCACCCCCAGCTTCTCTGCCACATAATAAGGCATCATACTTCCAGCAGCTCCTAAATCACAAAGAGAGCGTCTAAAGCTATTCTCGAAGATGGAGCAATCAAGTATAAAGACTCCAGGGTCAGGTAACTTCTTTGGGATCTTGTTCAGTAGCACTTCACTAATGTGTTGGGGAACTACAATCACCCATTCTTTCAGGTCATCATCCAATGGTAGCATCTTATTCAAATACCTCTGCACACAGGGATGATAAGGTGGATCATCAGGCGGTGGAATTTCTTCCAAGTCTTCACCACTCTTCTCCAGTTTCTTCAGCTCCTCTATCTCCTGTTTAATTACCTCAGATACCTTGGGAATTTGCCTAATGGCTTGTGCATAAATCTCCTCCTGAGTGATTTCAGATACATCAGGGAATAGGTGGGCCAGTTCTGCATCAGTCTCATAATCGTCCGGCAACACTGTCTGTTCACGTCCTGCATCGACCGACACAAGGTGTGTGTCGATCGTTGCAATGCGATCGTCGCGGATTCCACCCGTGAGTTTTTCACTCAAATCCGAAAATTCTGCTTCATCAACCAACTCAGCTGTGCTTAGCTCAAACTTCTCACCCAGATGAGATCCATCATTAACGAGTACAGACCAGGCTTTAATATGAGTATCTGCAGGCCCTTTTCCTTTCATAGTACCTGAAATCTGATTAACCTGAGTGTCCAGTTGCTTCATGTGAGTGTTCATATACTCAATCTTCCCATTGAGATCTCCATACATAGCATCAATCTTCTTGTTGCAGTCCACAGAAGTCTTGATTTGGCTCTCCAGCAACTGTTCCATCATTGTCTCCATCTTAGTCTCGAAAGCAGTAGGTGTAGTAGGTGTTTGATAAGATGAAGACCCGTAGGTCCTTTGAGCATTCTGTCCATAAGGCTTCTGAAAGTTGTTGTTTTGTCCATAGCCTGAAGAGTTCTGATTGCCCGTGTAGGCAGTTTTCTGTCCTCCACCGGAAAATCTGTTCCCAGATTGATATCCAAATCTGTTTCCTTGGAAACCAGATCCTGCGATGTAATTCACATCCTCTTCCTGAGTGTCCTCCTCAGTCTGAATTACTTCTACTTCTTGAGCAAAGTGGACAGCTTTCTTCTCTCCTAGAAGAGTGCAGATTTTATCCATTCTGGACCTCAATTCAGCCATCTCTGAGTTATCAATACTTCCACCAGATTTCTTCCTCCTATCATCCATGGTCTTGCAACTGTTGCTGCTAATCAAATTTTCAATTAACTGCTTAGCCTGTGTAGGAGTCCTGGTGTTGAAGTTGGCATCACTAGAATTATCCAGCGCCTGCTGATACGGAAGATCTATTCCTCTGAAGAAGATACCAATCAGCTGAACTTCAGTGAATCCATGGTGCGGACAGTCACGCTGATACTGCTTAAATCTCATCCAAGCAGTCTTTAAAGGTTCCACAACTCCTTGGGAGAAAGTAAGTATGTCCTGTCTAGATTGGTCTGAACGCGCATTGTCATAGAAATGACGCAGGAACTCACTCTTTAAGGCTGCCCAAGTAGTATACTGACCAGGTGCCAGTTGTCTCAGCCATGCACTAGCGTCTCCAGCAAGACTGTGCGGAAACAGCTTAAGGAACAGATAGTCCTGGCAAACTCCATCGTATTTCATACCAGTAACTATGTCCTCAAACTTATCTATGTGATCCATAGGCTGCTCTGATTGAAGACCATGAAAAGCAATCTGCCTCATCAGTTGGTAGTAGATAGTCTTTACCTCAAAGTCGTTCCTCTCAAAGGCAGGAAGCACTAAAGCTGCTCGGTTCGCATGAAACTCGTCCGGTCTGTTGTAATCAGCTAATGTCCATTCACGGACAACCATCTGGCCCAGTAGCTCAGCTTCATCAGGGATCACTTGTCCCTCAGCATCAATCCTATGCCCAGCAGCATTGTAAGGATTGTTCTCTGGATCCCTCAGGGTTCCATCAGCATCTGGTATCAAGATCAAGCGTTCTCGTACCATTCTCTCTCTCTTTTCTCTTCTGATTGTTCTTTCTAGACGTCCAAGTTCCTCTAGATTGAGATTAACCAAGCTCGAGTTCGGATTACTTCTAGTGTTCTGCGTTGGCATAAACTGTCTGTAATCGTCCAGCAACGATCGATGCTATCAGTGCAACGATCGGTTCAATCTCAGAATCGCTTAGTGTCGATCGACGCAAGATGTGCAACGGTCGACGCAAGGCGATTTCGGTACCTGCGACAGAAAGAATCAGAGAAAAGAATCAGTAAAATCAAAATAAAACAAAAACGAAAAGCAAAAACAAAAACGAAAAATTTCTAGTAAAACCCTAAGTTCGGTCCTATCGAAGACTCAAAGAGTCCCCGGCAACGGCGCCAAAAACTTGATAGGTCGAAGTTTTAATCCCTATTCTAAACTGCAAGTGCACAGTATAGTCAATGTAGTATATAGGGTTATCGAATCCACAGGGACACTTGGTCTCAAGAGAATCGAACCGTAGGAATTAATACTAGAAATAAGCAAGTAGTGATTGTAATGAATTGTGGTGCAAGAAAGTAAACAGTAGCAGGAAAATCGGTTTGTAAGCAATAAACTAAAAGCGTCAAGCCTAGGGTATTCTCAGGAAATCAGACAAGCAGACAAGTTAATCAGTCAGGATCAAATTAAACTCAGTTCTAGAACTCAAATCACGGAAATAGAATTAACCAAATCTCTTTGCGAAAACTCTCTAAGTCTAAGTGCAGTAATCCAAATCTCTTTGCAATTACTAACAAATTAAACTAGCATTAAGTTCAAGTTCGATATGTTCACAATTAAACTAAACCAAATCTCTTTGCGAATAATTCAATTGCTCAACCTAAATAGTTCAGATTCCTAAACCCCACTCTCGTGACGTATTTAGTAACCTAGGATCTAGATTCTAATTGATCAGGTTAGAACTAGCTTTAAGCACAATTTAGTTTGAAGAACATTCTAATCATATGAATCCTAACTGAATTAAACAAGTCTAGCAAGTCATCAAACCCTAATGAGAAACCCTAAACTCAACTATGGATCTACTCAGACATGATTGATGAAAACATAATCATAGAATAAATAGATTGCATATAAGAAATTAAAATATCAAAGGGGTTCGAAATCTTCTCCAAAATAAATCAATACAAGGAAAATAGATCAGCCCCAAAAGCTCTAAAAATCTCTTAGCTCTAAGTATCAAAGCGTATCCAAATTAAACACCAAAAACTAGTATATATAGGCATAATCTCGGCTGGGGCTTCTGTGTAAATACTGAAAGTATCTTGGGCTTCTTTGCAAATCTTCAATACTTGTTACGCCGACGCATACGGCCCATCTCGCGACTGCATCGAACGATGCACAATGCGTGTCGATCGATGCAATATCAAATAATCGATCAGTGAATAAAGCTCTCGGCCAAAACGTCCCAAAATGCCCAAAATGCTCCATATATCTCCAATTAGCTCCAAACCTGATTTAACCTGTAAAAGACTCTAAACTAATACAAAAGACTCTAAAAACACAACTATATCATGGTATAAAGTGGGTAAAAACCATGATATATCAAAATGCTAAGGGAAAAGGAAATGGGAAAGATTCAGGTAAAAACAAACATAAAGGGAAACAGACTTCAAAATCCAAAGAGAAGCAAGGAATGACTTGCTGGATTTGTGGAGTGGAAGGGCATTTCAAACGAAATTGTCCTAAGAAAAGAAACCAAGATGGAAACGAGAAGACACAGTTCAGACGTGAATCTTCTGCTGTTACAGGGATTGATTATATTGTGTTTCTGGTCGTGTCAGAGGCAAATCCTGCTGAAGCTCTTGACTTCAAGGAGATATGGATTCTGGACACCGGTTGCACATTCGACATGACACCAAGGAGAGACTGGTTCATTGACTTAAAGGAATGTGAAGGTGAAGGTGGTGCAGTAAGGATGGCAAATGAAACAGTTTCATCTGTCAAAGAAATTGGCACCATCAGGTTAAAGGTGTCAGATGGGAACTATGTTCTGGTTAACTATGTCAGATATATTCCTGAGTTCTCTAGAAACCTGTTATCTCTAGGAACCTTTGAGGAACAAGGATGTTCTTTCACCTCAGAAAAAGGAATCCTAGAGATTAAGAAGGGAGACAAGATTGTTCTGAAAGCAGAAAGGAAAGGAAAGTTGTATTTCCTTCAAGGTGAAACTCAGGCTGTTGAGGCAAATACAGTGATGGCCAATGATGAAACCAGACTCTGGCATAACAGACTAGCCCATGCTAGCCAAAGGAGCTTAGATACACTGGTCAACAAAGGATACATAGACAAGAAGAAGGTTTCATCACTCAAGTTCTGTGAAAGCTGTGTGTATGGAAAAACACACAGGTCAAGTTTCAAAACTGGTAAGCACACAAGCAAAGCGTGCCTGGACTATATTCATGCAGACATGTGGGGTTCTCCCACAGTACCTGCATCACTGGGGAAATGCCACTACTTCCTGAGCTTGATAGACGATTTCTCAAGAAAGTTTTGGGTATGTTTCCTAAAGACTAAAGATGAAGCATTTAACAAGTTCACTGAGTGGAAAGTTTTGGTTGAAAACCAATCATGATGCAAGGTTAAGAAGCTAAGGACAGATAACAGTTTGGAGTTCTGCAATAGGGAATTTGACAACTACTACTCCAAACATGGAATAGAAAGGCACAGAACAATTCCCCACACTCCACAACAAAATGGGGTTATGGAAAGGATGAATAGAACAATCCTGGAAAGAGTGAGAAGTGTTTTGAGCACATGTGGGCTCCCAAAGGTTTTCTGGGCAGAGGGTGTTAACACAGTTGTTTACTTGATAAACAGAACCCCATCTGCAGCTATACAAGATCAAATCCCTGAGGAAGTATGGTCAAAGAATTCCCTGAGCTTAAGTCACCTGAAAAGTTTTGGATGCATCTGTTATTACCACTCAGATGATGGCAAGCTCCAACCAAGAGCTAAGAAGGGCATCTTTATAGGCTACCTATCAGGAGTAAAGGGTTACAAAGTCTGGTCTTTGGATGACAAAATAAGTATTGTCAGTAGGAATGTTACTTTCAGGGAAAATGAGTTCTACAAGGACTTACTGAAAGGCTCAAACACTGAAAGAGAAAGGAATGTCACTTTCTTAGATGTTGATTTTGAATCTGAACAAGAAACAGATACAAGGTCAGGAGGAGAAGATCACAGAGACACAACAAGAGACATTGAAGAGAGTCCTACTGTGATTAGCTCTGAGGAAGAAATCTCAGAAAGTGAATCTGAAACTCAGGAAGAGGAACCACAGAACTATGGACACATCAGAGAGAGGCCTCATAGGGAACGAAAACCTCCCAAGAAGCTGGAGGATTATGTGTATATGGCTCTGCTAGCATCTGAAGAAGCAGATACAGATGAGCCAGCTGACTTCAGACAAGCTATGTCAGACTCAAAGAGAGATCAATGGAAGCTAGCTGCTGATGAGGAAATGCAATCCTTGGAGAAGAACAATACCTGGAAACTTGTTCAACGGTCAAAAGGAAGAAAGATCATTGGTTCTAAATGGATCTTCAAAAAAAAACCAGGAATACCTGGAGTTGAACAACCAAGATTCAAAGCCAGACTCGTGACTAAGGGCTATTCACAAAAAGAGGGTGTGGACTATAATGAAATCTTTTCACCAGTCGTAAGACATGTTTCTATAAGATTTCTCATGTCCATAGTAGTGAATGAGGACCTGGAGTTAGAACATCTAGACGTTAAAACGGCTTTCATCCATGGAGAACTGGAAGAGGAGATTTTCATGGCTCAGCCAGAAGGATATGTGCAAAAGGACAAGGAATACTGGGTTTGTTCTCTAAAGAAATCCTTGTATGGACTCAAACAGAGTCCTAGACAGTGGAATCAAAAGTTCAACGAGTTTATGTTGGAAGTTGGATTCAACAGAAGCAAGAGAGATAGTTGTGTCTACATAAGGAAGCACAAAGGTATTTTCCTATATCTCCTTTTGTATGTTGACGACATGCTTGTGGCTTGTAAAGATATGCAGATCATATCAGAGTTAAAGAAGCAGCTCAGTTCAAGGTTTGAGATGAAAGACCTAGGAGGAGCTAAAAGAATATTGGGTATTGATATAATCAGAGACAGACAAGCTGGTGTCTTAAAGCTGTCTCAAGCAGAATACATGGAAAAGGTTCTAAGAAAGTTCAACATGAACTTGGCCAAGCCTGTGCAGACGCCTCTAGGAGTACACATAAAACTGAAGGCAGCTACCCCCAAGGAACTTGAAGAGGAGGCTCAGTTTATGGAGACAGTACCTTACTCAAATGCCGTGGGCAGTCTGATGTATGGCATGATAGGTACTCGTCCTGATCTTGCGTATCCACTCGGAGTTATCAGTCGGTATATGGGAAATCCCATTAAGGAGCACTGGAATGCTGTGAAATGGGTGCTCAAATATGTCAGAGGGACAACTCAGGTTCATCTCAAGTTCAAGAGAAATGCAGACTTCAAGTTCTATGGGTTTTGTGATGCAGACTATGATGCGGAATTAGACAGGAGGAGATCTTTGTCTGGCTATGCTTTCTTGGCAGGAGGGAATGTAATCAGTTGGAAGTCCACACTTCAGAAGGTTGTGGCACTATCTACAATAGAGTCTGAGTACATTTCTCTCTCAGAAGCGGCAAAAGAATCAATTTGGTTACGAGGCTTGAGCAAGGAATTTGGATACACACAGGAAAGTATTGAAATATTCTGTGATTCCCAAAGTGCTCTAGCACTGGCAAGGAACAACGTGTTTCATGAAAGAACGAAACACGTTGCAGTGAAGTTTCATCACATCAGAGATCGGATTGAAGCAGGAAAAGTTAGAGTCACCAAAGTTCATACAAGTGAAAACCCAGCTGATGTTTTCACTAAGGTGATGCCGGTATGCTAGTTCAGGGAGTTACTGAGCTTGCTAGGCGTCTCCCAGAGCTAAGGAGGGAGGAATACGAGGATCGAGTGTCAGGTAAAGGACAGAACAAGCTTTAACTAACCAAGGAGGATTTTGTTGAATGTTGGTTCATCTGAAGCGCAGTCGGTTTGATTGTTCTGAGGAATTGAACCGGGAAATTAGAGTTCGGTTTGTTCATTTAGTCAGACGACGACGTATCAAGCTTCGCAGAAGTGAGCTCAAGTCAAAGAACGGTCAACGAGTTTGTTGAAGACCGTTGACGTCTGTTTCACCGACGATGAAGATTCTGTTATCGGATTGATCGATACTTAAGGTGAGCGGGTGAGTGATGTGAGGGGTGATTCATTCTGGGTGGTGAGAGAATTCTATTGATTGTAATTTCTAGAGAGAGATTCAGTTGAGAGTTCTTAGGAGTGAGAGAGAGTTTCTTCCGTTGAGTGAAAGAAAGGGATCTCGGTTAAACTCCGGTGAATCACCGTCGTCTATTCTTTGTTAGTTAGTGGATTCCGAGCTCGATCCTCGGCCAGACGTAGGGTACAAGTTGTACCTAAACTGGATAACAAATTCTCTGTGTCGTCTTCTTTATCGCTTTCATTCATTGCTAACCAAATCGATTCTAAGTAACAGAACTAGGCAATCGGAAAGTGAAATTGGTATTCGATCATAGCAGAATTACAACAGGATCATGGCTATCACTCCAGGTCCTGACTGCTATTGCAACCGCATGTTTCATTGTTTCAGCATCCATGCTTTCCTTCTGGGATTTATTCAGGATTATATAGAAATTAATACCTGAAAATTGTAATGAATGGACTACTATATCATGATGAGGAGGGAGATCATTCTGTTTACATTTGATGCCATAACACTCCAAGAACTAAACTCAGAGGAACTTCAAGCTCTCTTAGAGTTTCTATACACTGGCACAATGGATTACACAAGTTTGAGAACCATGTATATGCCTTATTTGTTGCAGCTGATAAGAACATGATTCAATACTTGCAAGAGTTACAATCAACATATGCTTAGTTCCTTGGAAATCTATAGTGTTCTTGACGCTCTTGATGCCCGGATCTTGGTTCGAGAAAGACTTTAAAGGAAGCTGCTCTAGGGTTCGTGGTGCGGAACATTGACGACATCGTTTTCTTGGATTAATACGAAGCTTTTTCTCATAAAAATCCGCATTTATGCGTTCAAATTAATAGAGTGTTCCTGGGTGTATTGCACCTATTGTATCTTTTAAAGTTTTTCATTGCATTTTTATATCTTTAGAAATCTGATTGTAATCTTGTATCTTTTTTTGTAAGTCTCAACTTTAAAAAGACATTTTATCCTCCGCGGACAGGCTAGAATCCACAAATAACTAATGACGGATATGAGTCACATGATTTCCTACTTTATCCTAACTATCCATCCTTTTTTATTACTTTTTTCTTTTTTTTCCCTCCACTTTCTTTCTTACTTTACATTTTATTTCACACCCCTCTTCTATGGTTGATAGGATGCCGGAGGTGAGGTTTCCGGCTATATAAACCGCTGGAATAGAGATAAAATCGATCGATCTACCAGAATTCAAAAGAAAAAAAAATAGGACTTATACGGAAGTTTCGAATGGATAGTTTAGACTAGGAGTCCACAATATCCGCTATTCGTGGATAATACAACGATCATATCACATGCTAGACGCTTCTCATGGATAGGGGGTGGCAAAGAAAAAGGTTGCTTTTCGATGAATAGTGGTCCACACATATATTGGGTCCACATATTCACAATCATGAGAATTTTCGATCACCTTCTTTTTATCATAATCGTCTAGCATGTGATATAATCGTAGTAGTGTCCACGAATAGTCGATACATAGTAGAATATTGACCACCTTCTGTTCATCAGAAACGTCTAGCATGTGATAAAATTGTGGTAGTGTCTCTTGACCACATTATGTTCATCAGAAACGTCTAGCATGTGATAAAATTGTGGTAGTGTCTCTTGACCACATTATGTTCATCAGAAACGTCTAGCATGTGATATAATTAATCATGGTAGTGTCCACGAATAGTCGATACATAGTAAACACAGTTTTAATATTTTCGATCATTTTTTGTGTCCACATATTCACATGCATGTGAACTCTTGACCATCTTATGTTCATCATAAGCGTCTAGCATGTGATATAACCGTGGTAGTGTCCACGAATAGTCGATACATGGTAGAACTCTTGACCACCTTATGTTGATCATAAGCATCTAGCATATGATATAATCGTGGTAGTGTCTACGAATAGTCGATATATAGTAAACATAATTATAATATCTTCGATCGTACTTTGTGTCCACAGATTCACATGCATGTGAACTTGACCACCTTATGTTCATCAAAAGCGTTTAGCATGTGATATAACCGTGGTACTGTCCACGAATAGTCGATACATGGTAGAACTCTTGACCACCTTATGTTCATCAGAAACGTCTAGCATGTGATATAATTGTGGTAGTGTCCACGAATAGTCGATATATAGTCGAATTCTTGACCACCTTCTGTTGTTCATCAGAAGCGTCTAGCATATGATATAATTGTAGTAGTGTCCATGAAGAGTTGATACATAGTAAACACAGTTTTAAATATTTTCGATTGGACACTTCCTATCCATGGTAAGCGTCATGCATGTGATATGATTAGTGGTAGTCCACGAAAAGTCGATATTGTGGACACATAGTCTAAACTGTCCATTCGAAACTTCCGTATTAAGCCCAGTTTTTTATTTTTTGAATTCCGGTACTTCGGCCGATTATATCTCCATTATGATGGTTTATTTGGCCGGAAACCTGAACTCCGCTATCTTATCGACCGTTAAAAAAATAAGGGGTTAATAAATAGGTAAAGTAAATAAGAGAGTGAAAGGGAAAAAAAGAAAGATGAATAGCAAGAGGTAGCATGTAACACATATCGATGTCCATCGAGGAGCTGTTCTCATCTGTAAAGGTAAAATAAATTTTTTAATGTTAAAATCCATAGAAAAAAAAATATAAAATTGCAATAAGTTTTTAAAAAATACAAAATTGCTAATAAAATATTTTTAAAAAGTACATTGGGTGCAATATATTCGAGCGTTCTTGGTTAAAACGAAAAGCAAGAGACATGATTAAATTAACGAGAGACAAAAAAAAAAAATTAGTGTAATTAAGTTTTTGTATGTTTTGTTGTTTACTTACAGCTGTTCTTAATCAAACTAGATGACTTTTTACTCCTCGCCCTCAGACCATCGGTGTACACATTCACGTTTATATGTCTTTTTCTTTTGGCAGCAAGTTTAAAACGATGGCAAAACCGCCCGTAAAACAACAAAATAAGCCTATAGAGTAAGCTCAATATGCTCACCCAAAGAAGAAATAGATAGAGCCTAATCGGCTTCTTTTCTATTTTGTGTAGGATTAGCAATCCTAGTTAGTTCAGATTTGTTTTTCCCACCATTAGTTTATGGAATTGTATTTTATTAAAAAATAAAGAGATATATATACATATATATATATATACAAATTTTATATTTTATGAAAAAAATAAAATTATTAATACATAAATATCTTATTTAAAATATTTTATCATTTATTTATATAAATTAAAAATTTATATAAATAATAAATTGATGTATAAAAATTAATAAATATAGATTTATATAAAACAAATTTTATATATTTATTTAATATTCGAAAGTTAAATATTAAAAATATTTATGTTTTCATATTTATTATTTTATTTATTTTTTAATTAAAGGTTATGTATATCTCTAAAATAAAATTAAAAATCTTCATAAATATTATCATATTTTTCATCTCATCTTACTTTTTCATTTTTTATTTACATTTATGCATATCTCTAAAGTAAAAAAAAAAATTAAAATGCATGTATATCTACATAATAAAATTAAAAACATAATAAAATTATCAATATAAATTATGGTTAACATAGTAGTTAACCTAATTTCATTAATAGCAAATTAGTAATCAACCATTTTAAGAGTAAATATAAAATCAAAAACACTTCTCAATTAATATAAAGATTATATTATATAATAATTGTATTGTAAAATAAAATTAAAAACAAATATTAATATTTTTCAATCTTACTTTTATTTTTTTAATAGCAGTATCTAAAGTAAGATCCAAAAAATTCCATGTGATATAAACTAGAACATAAAATTAGGAAATAAATTTGGTTAACATATCTCTAAATATACATATATCTCCATTTTAAGATATATATATATATATATATATTTATATAGATATGTACCAATATATCTAGAGATATTCCATATATATATAAATATACACATCTACAGGGTATTTACATATATATATATATATATCATATAGCGTAACTAAATTTTGAAAATCTTTTGCTATGGCCGATCATCAAAGGAACATGGATATTTTCCACAATGGTCTAGTGAAGTTTTTTAAAGAAGAATGGCACCCCGATGTATGGTTTTTGGCTGGCAATGATGATCACGAAGATCCTATCCCTGCCCATAAGATTATTTTGGTACGTATAACTATCAATTATTTAGTATTTCGCTCAAAACATTTTCCAATATCAAAATCGTCTCCCGAAATTTATGGCAAACTGATTAAATGGTATATTATAGGGAGCAAGATCAGACTATCTCAAAGAGATTTGTTATGATGATGATGATGATGATGATGATGATGATGATGATGATGATGATTGATAAGGAGCCGATCATTCTCTACGAAATGAACCATGAAGCACTAGAGGTTTTTATCGAGTTCATGTACGTTGGAAACTCCATACATTCCGAGAAGTTAAAGAAGCATGCAAGATCGTTATACCTTGCAGCTGATTTGTACAACATCCCTTTATTACGAGAGCTAAGCAGAAACCAACTTATGTCTTCACTTAACATGATGAATGCTCTTGACATTTTCGAACTCTCGAAATATAATCCTTACGAGAAAACCCTTCATGACGAAGCTCGGTTTCATGTCATACGTCACATGAAGGTGATTGCTTTTACTAGAGAGTTTAGTTCATTCGTTGAGAGAAACCCAAATCTAACTGTGGATCTGATCAAGGCATTCTTATACTATACAGAGCATACCCGAGTAAGATTGCACTAATTGCCACTGTATAAACCGTTCAAAGCTTAAACGGGTTCGTTCATAAGAGTCGATCGTTTTCAAGTTTCAATTTAAGAACTACTAGATTTTGACCCGCGCTTAAAAACGCGGGTTTACTTTTTTTTTTTACAAATTTAAATTATATTTATTTTGTTATTAGTAATTAAAAATTTTAATTATGCAATCTAATTTTGTTTATAATTATTTAATCCGCATTATAAAAATAAATTAATATTTTAGATTTTAAAAAAAGAATTGTGTGTTATTTGAGAAGAGGTAATCAAAGATGATTTTGGGCATTTGGAATAATTTGAGTTGAATTTATATATATATATATATATATATATATATATATATATATTTATATTTGTTTTAAACTCGTGCAAAGTTTATTTTTAGAATTCAAAATTGGCTAATTTATTTTTAAACCCGCTCTTATAATAGTTTAAATATTTTGCAATATGATGTAACAACCCGCTAAAAATGCAATGTAAAAACAATTTCTTACGAAATAAATTAATTTAATATAATTTTATTTATATAATATAAACATAAATATTTATATTTTAAATAAAAAAAATAAAGAAGATATTAAAATATATTATATGAATTTTAAATATAATCATAATTAAAGAATATTATCTTATATATACAAAATGGTTGATGTTTAAATTATTTAGTTATATTTATCAATTGATTTAATAGTTTCATGTTTTTATATATATATATATATATATATATATATATATATATATATATATATATTTTTTTTAATTAATTAGAAAAGTGAAACCCATTAATTTAGGTTGTTTGGATACATGTTTAGTAATTGTCTTGTTTGTAAACATGGATAGTAGAGAAATTGTTATATTCCTTAATTACTCTTAATAAATATTAAAAACACTCTTAAATATTTAATGGCACAAATTGTAAATAACACATGCCCCAAAGTTTAGTTTCCTAAAGACTCTAATTTTTTAATAGTATTGATTTTATTTATTCTATTTATTTGGTTTCAGTTCTTGAAATTAAATTTGGATGCAAATTTTGTTAATCAAAGTGTTTTGGGCCTTAGGAGTTGTAGATTCGAACCAAGGTTTTCATTGCACTATGTATGTATAAAAAGATTTCATTAGCAGGAAACCTAGCAAATTTTAATTTTTGAAAGTCAATTTTCCTTCTTTTTTTTAAATTGACAAAAATGCTGGAATTTTTCTAATCAATCCAAAAGATTGAAGCAAGTTTGTAAGAGGAGAATACAAATTTGTTCCCACCTTGTGCAAGCAAAACATTAGTAAATAAAAACATTTCAAAATAAACAACTCAATTTATTAACGATAATATTGTGAAAACATCTATAATATTTTAATTGTAATTAAACATACATATAAACATTATTATATTTAACTATATATTAAAATATTTTATCATTTATATACAAATTTATGGCAACAAAAATTATATTTTTATATTAACTATACTAAAATATAATTATATATGTATAAAGTTGTAACTTCTTATTAATTAAACATATTTTATTATTTTATTTATCAAAATTTGAAATTCATATAATTAATACAAAATTATGATATAAATTATATTATCTACGATAATTATAGTTATCAATATTAAAAACTCATAATTTAAAATATATTTTGTATTTATAGTCTTACATTTTTTTTTTATCCGATGATGTATATCTTTAAAATAAATAAATTAATTAATTTTAAAAGTAATATACTATACAAAAAAATTATAAATATAAACTAAGGTTAATATTGTAAACACTAATTTTATTAGGAATAAACAAATAGTTAACCATTTGGAGAGTGAATGAAAACTCAAAAGCATTCTCAATTATATATATATATGTATATTGAAAAAAAATTCTAGATCAGTTAGCCAAACTTTCATTAATATATTTCTTCAATTAATATTTGGATGAGTTTTTGGGAAAAAAAACAATCATCGAATCATATAAAACACATATTTTAATTATTTTTGTTCATGAATAAAAACAACCTAGTTAGATTATCCGATCATCAGTTAATAATTGTTTATCCTATTAATTAACTTCTTCTTTTTTTTTTTTTATCAAAATCCTATTAATTAACTTCTTTTTTCCTTTCCGTATTAGGATTCCTTATTTCCAAATCTTGTAGGAATATTAAGCCTGACCCCATTCATATATATACAATGTTTTCATTGATTGCCTCTCTTTGAAGAACTAATGGCTATGCCAAATCAAAAAAACGTAGAACTTTTCTCTCATGGACTAGTGAAGATCCTCAAAGAACAATGGAAGATCGATGTATGGCTCAAGCCCGGCTACAACAATAATGAAGAGCCTATCGGCGCACACAGACTTATCCTGGTATGTGAATATCTTAAATATTCACCCCTATTAATTAAATCGTACAGCTCACTTGATGATATTGTGTAGGCAGCAAGATCAAAGGTGTTTGCGAACATGTTTGAATCGGACAAAATCAAGAGTTGGACCGTTCACGAGACAATCACTCTATCTGATCTTAAACATGAAGAGTTAGAGGTTTTTGTCGAGTTTTGTTACGCGGGAGGCTCTATACCTTCTGAGAAGCTGAAGAAACATGCAAAGGCGTTATACGGTGCAGCTGACAAATACGAGATTCCTTATTTAAGGGATCTATGCAGAAACCAACTTATGTCGTCTATAAACTCTTCAAACGCTATTGAAATTCTAGAGCTCTCAAAAGTGCCTCTCGATGAAACCCTCCGCGATTTTGCTAATAATTATATCTCGGCTTACTCGCGTATGATGAGTTTTCCGTTAGATAAGTCTAGGGCTTAACTTAAATAATCTTTATTTTAATTTTTTTTCTTTCTTTTGTTAAACATTAGTTCTTCCATGGCATATTAAGCTTAAACAATCCCTTTTTCTAAAAAAAATGTTAATAATGAGCATAAAGCTAGTAGTATCAATATCTTTTCTTTTCTTTTCTTTTCTTTTCTTTTCTTTTCTTTTGTTTTGGGTTTTTTTTTGTTTTAATTACGATTTAGATAACTATCAGTGGGATTTAGATAACTCCCAATTAAGATGGGAATCAATTAGTTTCAATCATTATCCTTTATATATGTTAGAACTTTTTATTTCGTCAACATTGGACTGAGGATGTATATGATCATCATATTAATGTGGGAACTATTATTGATGGTGAGGATGATATTTTATATGGAGACAAAAAAGGAGTTAATTTATTTACAAATAGCTCCATTATATTTGAAGAAACGACAGAGCAGTACTGTCATTCTGAGATCTGAATGTTTATACAATGTTTCACAAACTAGTGATGAATTTAATTATTAATTTGATGCCAAAGAAATTCACTTTAAAATTTTGATTAATTAGAGAGACATACAATTGATGATTTTTTCCATAATTATATGTCTAACTAAGATCCCCCTTTAGGTCAAACAAATGTATAAATATATATAAAGAGAAGATCATGAATAATACTGGATCTGTCTTTACCCTTTTGGATGATTATGGCTATCACTCCAGGTCCTGACTGCTACTACAACTGCCTGTTTCACTGCTTCAGCATCCATGCTTTCACCATCATCATTCTGGGATTAATTCAGGATTAGATAGAAATTAACATCTATAAATCGTTAATTAGTGATAATTATGAATGGACTAATATATATAATGAGGAAGATCAGTGTGTTTACATTTGATGAACCAATAGCATGCAAGCAAAATGAATCCGTACATGAAACTCTAGCTTCAACAACGTCAAGTCTAAGATCTTCAAAGGCTTCAAGAACACAAACCAACATGCCTGCCTCATTCTTCCCTGACGTTACCTTTATCATGAATCCCTTCTCTAGGGTTTCCACTGTAACCTATCGTCATTAAAAAAAACCCAATCAATTGAAGTTTTTTATAATCTAAATGCGTCAAAGACCCAAAGGGTATACATATATGTTTATATACCATGGGATCGGTAGGATCACAGAAATATTGCTCAGAGGTGGTCTCATTTTTGAATTTTTCGACTTTCTGCTTAAGCTTTTTGATATATTTTGATGCATCCATTATGATCGATGTTTCGCTCTCCTGCAAAAATGTGTGGTATCAATGGTATGGTTGAGTTTAGATTTCCAAGAAATTTTAGTCATATTTTGGCTCTTTTGTGAGCTTATCTTGTACTAATAAATATACATGTTCATTATGGTTAGGAATGAATTATCAAGAATCTATAAAATGAAGATAGACAAAGAAAAATATTTAAATAACAAATCACTAATGGATTAGTCAAAATCTAAATTTAATCATTGTAAAGAAAAAGTATATTACACATACAATGAAAAGGAGTAAAGTTTGATCTTTAATGAAAGAAAGATAGATAGAGATGATCACGGCTAAAATGGAGAGAGAGTGTGTGTGTGTGTGTATATATATTTCTGAATATGATTAATTGAATATCTATGATTTATGGTGCATATATATAAGAGATCGAATCATATCAAAATAAGAAAAGAAAAAAAGAGAATGGTTACAGCATGTGAGTTAGTGATTGAACGAAGCAATTGAAACTTCTCACGCAGAGATGAATCTCTCTTGTATTCCCTCGAAACCATTCCTCAATGCTTTAGCTTATTCTTCTTCTTCTCCTCTTCTTCGGTCTCTTCTTTATATAGAGATCTAGTTTCTTCAATGTTTATATAGAGAGCTGAGTTTTCTCTCGTCCCTCACATGTCTGCCATATAGTCTGATGATCTCTTCATCCCTACAGAATGTGATATATACGGACAAATCCGTTTGGTATCTCGTGAATTATTTGTTTGCCTCTATATATGTCTAGTTACACGTTATTCCATATAATATATATAAATTTAAGGATATTATATACATTTAATTTATATGCCTTCAAATGGTACCTAGCTAAAAACATATATACTGTCTCAATATATAATTCTAGTTTATTTTCTTCATTTTTTTCTAACAGAATAATATTGTAACTGGTGATAAGTTAGTGGAAACCATTATTAACTCTTTTATTCCGTTGTAGCATATAAACAAATGAATTCATAGCTAAATAATGATACATCCGTCACGTTTAAGACAACTTTCAATTGTGAACCGCAAAAACTCAAGTGCAATTCCATCTATATATCGTTAACCGGTCCAGTTTTAGTGCCACTGATTCGTATGCTCATAATCTGCATTTACATCCTTGTCTCGTACGTCTTAACTGGTCTTGACCAAATCTCTTCAAAGTTTATAAACACTAGAAAATTACCCGCGCTACGCCGCAGGATTCTTTATATAATTTTTTCTTAATTTGATTTGTAAACTAAAATAATAAGTAAATTTGATGGTTTGCAGAAGAAATATTTGAAAAAGAAAAAAGATAATAAAAATGTAAGTGAACAAAAGAAGGTTTTCTAGTATTGATGGTCTTGATGATCGTGACAAATTAGTGATTTAGTACTATATATGCATATTTAAAGCATAATATTTATTTTTATTGATGATAGAGTGGGGTTATTAAAAAAAAAATTATGCGATTTTTCTTTGTTAAAAGTGTAAATATTGTAATATAGTACTCTAAGATTTGCTAGTAAAAAATGTTAGTTTAACTGGAACAGAAAGAGATAAAATGAGTTGTAAAACCATGTTTTTTGCTTATTTGAAATATAAGAAGACAAGTTATATCCAAATGTATGTAAATGAATATATTCGGTTCTTCTGCTTTTCCTTCTGTCTCCTTACTCCTGTTTGTGACATCTCGGACTGTTCGGTTTGACATTTAAACTTATCTCTCTATTTTTTCTATAGATCTTGCATATTTTAAATTTATTGTTGTTCACTCGTATTTGATATTTCTCTTTAACATAGTTTAAGTAAATATTAGTTTTTTAATGTAAGCTTGATTCTATTTTTTGGAACTTTTTGAGCCGTTTTTATATATATTTTGTTCCAGTTGATTGTGAAATTTAGTCTCTCTTTTTGGGGTCTATTTGAAAATGCAACTTTCTTTACTTGGAAAGCACCGTCTATTCCATACTAATTACATACTCATACTTCATACAAGTAAACAAAGAACATGTGTTAGATTTCGTTAAGGAAGAATAAAACTTAATTGGCCACTTTGTAAATGTGATGCAAATGAAGAATTTGAAGTGAAAGAGTACATTTGAACATAACCAAAATTCATACCAAATTTTAACATGTTTACAAACTATTTGACAGATCCAAACATGAACATTGATAAATCTTAACTGTTCCCGCTGCCTAGCTGCAAGTTGTTCCTGTAGTGGTCTCATCATTTGGTCCGTCAAACCATTTACAGCTTGTAATATCTGAGTATCAAGCAAGAGCAAGTCGTGTGTGAAGTCATATTCTCGATATCTCTACCATTCATTCTCCTGCAAAGAAGAGTAATGAAAATGAGAATAACATAGACTTTTGCAGAGCAAGAAGAGGGAGATATGCTAATGAGTTATTCTTACTCGTTGTAAAGCCACAACCTCTCGAACTTTATCTGCAAGGATTCAGACGTTCGTCTCTTGAATGTCCTTTCCAATTTCGACTGCAAGAAGAAGAAGAAGAAGAAGAAGAAGAAGAAGAAGAATAAACACATGCACCATTAATGCTCCATTATCTTGTTTTTTCTGTCTATTTTCAGTGCTTCATCATACATGCAGAAAAAGTCAAGTCTTAGATTTACACAATCGGTTAAGTGATCAAAAAAACAAGATCTCATAACGTGCTATTCTGCACCAAGACAGGTAGCCAATAAGCCAAGAAAACAACAAAGACCAAATATTGATTTTGGTTCACAGCTCATAAAACAACAGGTTCCATGTATCTGGTTTACACAAACGCTAATTCAAGAAAAGAGAACCCTCTAGACAAATGTATATATAGTTCTAATATTGTTCTAACGGCGGTCAAATCCAGCAAAAAAAGTTCATTTACCTGCTCGTAGAGGATTTGCTGGGAACCGAAACCTTTTTCCTGGTACCATCATCCTCATCCTCTGCCTTCTTCTTCTGCAAAATCGTAGGGTATGCGAATTCAATATTGACTTCTTCTAAAGGGTAAAACTGAGGCTCCTCAAAGATTCACAACCAAGAATTTTACAGGAAAATTGAATAGAGATAAGAGTCGATCAGAGCTCATACAAACAATTAACATACGAAGAGATCCACTATCTTGTGTATGTAACACTATTGGTACGTGGCCATTATAAACAACAAACCTCTTGGTGAAATCGGCTATGGCCTGGATTTTAGAATCGAAGAAGAACCTCGTAGCAGCAGGCGCGTTTAGAAACATGTTTCCTGTATGGGTAATCAGAGCAGAGTTGGTTATGTTTTGTTTTTGAAGGGACGTGTAGGTGGTAAATATGGAGGAGTTGCCATAATCTTAATGCCTAAAAGTTTAGGATTGACTATCTGTGGTCACCAACATCACTGAGTTGATGTGGTTCTCGGAGGCTAGATGAGCCCTGAATGTGGCCACAGCATCATCCTATAGTGATAGACAAACAGTGATAGATATGCATACAATGTGAGTAATTTAGTCATCGTCTTAGTGAAGACATTGAGGAATCGTAGATGATATAATAGAATGTAAGAGAAATAGGTGCTACGAATCCATGTGTAGCCTAACCACCAGACACTGTGTGGAGGTTGTGTCCGATAAGTTTGACATTGGACAAATCTTATTTGCCCAACAACATCTGCGGAACTGAAAAAAAATTGTATAACCAAATTCCAAAATCGAATCCAAGCTGAACCGGAAAAACCTCGTACCAAACTGATCCATTCTAGAAATCCAATTTAGACAATAGATATTGTATGAAGAAAATAGAGGAGAGAAGCTTCACTAACCTGTGCATTTGCGGTTGTTGTACAAACAATGTAAGCGCTCGGTTTCTTCTTGTCTTTTCTCAAACTCTGAACCAGGTTTGTCGGGTCAGAGTAAAAGTAATGGCTCACGTCCGTCAAGGAAATATCGGAAGAATCAAGGTTCTGGAACGTGACTTCTGCAGTGCTAAGAGCCATCTCAAAGACTTGCTTCTTCTCAGCCATTCCTGCACCAGGAGAATCATTATCAAACGAAAATGATTTGCGGCTCAAATACATGTCCTGAAACTTGAAAAATTAGTCACATGATTCTATAACTCACCAAAATGCAATGTTTACACCTTCCCTATCACAATCAAGCCACAACACAAGCAAATCATTTTTCCTTGCATAATCCTCGTCTTCTTAATATATTTTTGTCAAAACCAGAGTTAAACAAAACTTAAAACATCATAAGGCGAATCAAAGGCCATGATCCCATTTGTACAATTGCAATTACAAGTCTATTAATATGGGACATCAAATACGTCGGGAACGTTTTTCTGTGTTCGAACATACCTTCTGTTTCGCCGGAAATGGATGTTGCATTAGATTGAATGAGTTCTCGATCTACCCTATCTTCCTCTTAAATGTTGCGAACCTTCAAATACCTCAGGAGGCAGGCTTTCAGACGAAAGATTACGAAAAGCCATTGTCCATTAAGGAGATGGATCAAGGATATCAGAGATGCCGAGTACGGAGCTTCGATCTATTTTTTTGTTGAATCGATTTCAACAGACAGAGAAGAAGGATGCAGATTAGGGTACGTGAGAAGATCGGTGAAGACAGAACCGGAGAAGATCGATGATGACGAAGCTCGGATTAGTGATTTCAAGTGAAAGAGGGGAGGAGACGAATTTAGGGTTTACAGAAGTCGATTCATTATACGAGACAATATATTCGATTAAGGACAAAAGTATTAGCTGGCATGACATGGAAGATTCTTTTGTTTTGATTGGTCTGGATAATTTTTTCACTTAATACAGGTGTCGATTCCACAGACATTCCAGGGGCTGATGTGTCATGCCCTGGAGATGCACAGCTTCCTTTATATATATAATTTTTGAGTGAGTGAGTGAGTGAGTATAATAAAGCTTCCAGAAATGAGGAGAGGGCAGAAGTAAAAAACGAAGAAGGAAACCATGAGCTAGTAATGGAGGAATAAAACTGTAAAATATTTATACATATATAAAATATTGAAATAAGAGCATCGAAAGAAGTGAAAGAAGAGGATAAAAGCAAACAGAAGAATGTTAGTTTGTGATTTTGGAATGCCTCCAAACACTCCTCACGGGGATCTTTATGATCAGTTCCCTCATCACTCTTCACTATATATTATTATCCACCATCTAATTGGTGTATATATATATATACTTATATATAATAAATATGACACGTATTACGTATATGAACCCTGTATAAGTGCATGCAGACACAATATATACATATACACGCCAATCCTAACGAGCACCAATGCAAGATGACAAACCTTCTAACTTTGTGTCACACTGATTAAATGCAAGCACAAATCAATTAATAGTAACAATGCCTAATTTTACAATGTAGATAGAAAAAAAAACTTCTTAAAATTGTAGTTACTCTAGAAAGCAGCAAAGATATGTTATATACCTACCCAAAATTTTCTTGATTTTTTATTTATTAATTAATTGGGGATATCTGGGCTGAAATCAAACTAATCTCCCAGGTGGACACTAACGACGACTAGTGTGGCCTCAGATTTTCTACTAAGACCTAAAACATGGCTTCATCTTCGTTTAATCGTTTGGTCAAACAGTAACAACTTAGTTCCCAGCAGAAACTGAATTCAGAATCGACGGTTTTATGCCTTGCCTTAAGCCAAATCCTACCATCAGGCTACAGTCGTCTAACACTGCTTGGTTAAGTTTCCTAGATTACTCCACTGCCATTTTGGAAAAAAAACATTCAAAATTGTACATGAGCCATATGCGAATGCATGTTAGCGCGTACATGTCACAAAAAATGTGATAGTAGAAAATATGGAATTGTCTATTTGATGAACAAGGACATATAAAAGTAGTACCTATCAATTCACATGTGTGCCTACTGATTAATTATCATCACAAAATAACACTCTACAGAATAGATACAATCGTTTCTTCTCACGTGTAGCCTCTCATAGATATCCTAATTCTCATATTCTTCTACTTTTACAGTCTGTTTTCTCCTCTTTAATTGCTTGGATTTTCCAAAGAAATGGCACTCACGTGACTTTCACTTCGGGAAGTACATTCATATTCACATGCACAATTTGACAACATCAAAAAGTTTTTGAAAAAAAACAAATCCGATTAATCTCTAAAGCTGAGAAACAAATGGTTTCGTACGTTGGCCGTTGAGAGTATAGTGGAGAGAAAGGGACGTGAGCGCGCAAGAGAGTTTGGACATCAAAAGTTCATATGCAAAGGATATTTTGTTTACAAGAAAACATATTTGTACCAGCTGTTGTGTATTAACCGTGTCTTATTGGTGCTTTGGTTTAGCTCTAGTTTCTCAACTTGGATCTTTGTGGTTACCTTGGTTTCGTTAAGAATGCTTTTCAATCAAGTTTTATATTTTAGATCGGTTATGTGGGTTGATTAGACTTCGTTGGAGATTGTGGTGTTTATGACTTCTATCTAGGTTCTCTTTAGACGTTTATGAGTGCGTCTTTACCGTATCCGAAAGAGTTTTAGTAGAACTTTCTTAGATTCTATCTTGTCGGTTTATAAAGTCTTGGTTCTAGGTTCTGGGTTGGTGAGAGTGTGTCTCTCTGTTAGTCTTCAGGTTGTTGATGTTGTCGCGCGGTGAGCCGTGGGCTACGGCGACTTATCTCGTTCTTTCATCTTTTGTGGGTACCTCAGGATCCAAGTTTGAATTGCTATGGGTAACTCTTGGTCGATCGATTTATTTTTCCTTTAACTGTAGGTTTTAACAACCCTTTATGGGCTTTTGTTGCCTATTCTTTAAGCTTTAATTACCTATTGTTTGGGCCTTAGCTTCCTATCTTTAGGATCTTGTATGTAACTCTTGTATTTTAATTTATGAATATAATCCCATCAGATGAAAAAACCGTGTCTTATTTTGGCTTAGATAAAAGTGTGTTTGTGTCACACACTTTTGTAAATATAAGAACGAAATTACATTCATCGCATGAAAAAATAGTCGTAATAACACATATGTTATACACATTACAAGGAAAGAATGACAAATGATTTTTAAAATATCACGTTGAATAACATTCTTTTTTTTTTTGAACAACTGCTTATATTAAAAGAGTAGGCGATTACATAGTGAAAGGCAGAGGAGACTCAGAAAGCAGAGCATCAGTAGCAAGTTTATCAGCTTCTACATTAGCTTGTCTAGGGATAAAGGAGAATAAAATGCTAGAGAAGAGAGTGGATAGATGGTGGATATCAGAGAGGATGTCAAAGAGCTCTTTCTTTTGTTTCTTTTTGTTTATGATCCTTATAAGATCCTTTGCATCCGATTTGATCCTGAGCTTTGTGAATCCCATCTCCACGGCTTGGCGAAGAGCTGCTCGGATAGCCAGGGCTTCAGCCACTTGGGGGGATACAACGAAACATTCCAATTTGGAATTGGTTAGAAGAATATCATCGGCGCCGGTCCGAAAAAGCCAGCCCAGTCCAGCTTTCTTTGTGCCTGCGTTCCACCCTGCATCAGTAAAACAGAGTATGGAGTCCGAGTCAGACGGTGGAAAGGCTTCTCGGGTCTGGTAGGGTTTATGGTCCGCAGCTTGTGGTTGGGCTAGAGACCATTCTCGAGCGCTGGATATAGCTTTTGTGAGAGAGTCTAGTGGTTCAAAATATCGATCTTCAAAGATTTTGAAGTTCCTAGCCAACCATAAGGTCCAGCAAATCCAAGGAAACAGTGAAACTGTACTCAGACCTGTTGGTGGGAGGCAAATGAACCGTGTAGAGGCTACTAATCCGGAGCTGAAGTCACGGATTGAAGCCGGATCAAAAGGGGTTTTAAAGGGAGCTAACCGCCAAACCTGAATCGCATAAGGGCAGTGGAGGAAAAGATGTTCTGCTGTCTCGAGCTCTCCACAGTGGATACAACAAACATTATCTAGAAGTCCCCTGTTAAGGAAAATCTCTCCGATTGGTAAAGCACTTTGCAGAATTTTCCAAGTGAAGACCTTTAACTTTGGTGAGAAGTTCCCCGACCACACATATCGTTCCCAATTGAAGCTTGGTCCAGCTTGAGGAAGAGGGTCTGCATACTTGTTTGCTGCGACAGCACAGTGATATCCTGATTTAGAGGAGTAATCACCATCCTTTGTTGGTAGCCAGAGAAATTTATCATTAAGCCCGGTGGAGCTGGGTCTGATACTTAAGATAGAGGTAGCCAAATCCGGGAGGAGCTCCATTACCTTCGCTTGGTCCCAGTCTGTTGAATTCTCTAGCATCAGATGATCCACTGTTAGATTCATTGATGTTGCTGTGGGTGGACCCATGGGTGTAGCAGGTGCCGACAGGGAAATCCAAGGCTCATACCAGATGGAGGTCGAAGTTCCGTTCCCGATGGCTTTTCCGGACTGGAGTTTGATGAGGTCTCGTCCAATCAATATCCCTCGCCAGCCATGAGAGCAGTTTGAGCTTGCAGCGACGTCTAAGAACGGTTTCTCTCTGCAGTATTTACCCAAAAAAACTCTTGCAAAGAGGCTGTCTGGTTTAGAGAGAATCCTCCAGCTTAACTTTCCCAATAGCGAGTCATTGAAACATTGTATTTCTCGCAAGCCTAAGCCTCCTTCTCTCTTGGATGTTGCCAATTTCTTCCAAGAGACATAACACATTTTTCTACTGCCCGAGTTTGAATCCCACCAAAATCTGGTGATGGCTGATTGGATGCGTTTGCATAAGCTTGTTGGGAGTTTGAAGCAAGTCATGGAGTAGGCCGGGATTGCGGATAAGACAGATTTTATCATTGTTAGTTTCCCGGCAGCAGAGAGTTTCTTGGTGGACCAACTGACCGATTTCTGTCTAATACGATCAACGATTCCGGTGAAGAGATCTTTTTTCTTTCGACCAAAGCTCTCCGGTAGACCGAAATATTTCCCCTGACCTCCCTCCTTTAGAATACCCAGAATCGCACGTACCTTCTCTTTCTGATCCAGAGGTGTTTTGGCTGAGAAGGTAATAGATGATTTCTGGAGGTTGATCATTTGTCCCGATGCTTGCTCATACTTATTCAAGATTGTTTTCAGCGCAGCACAGCTTTTCGGATTGGTTTTGCAGAAGAACATGGTATCGTCTGCGAAGAGTAGATGATTAATCCGAGGGCTTCCTCTTGCAACTCTAACTCCCGCTAGAGATCCACTTTCCTGTGTGTTCCTGCATAAGCCGGATAGGACTTCTCCACAAAGGATAAAGATATACGGCGAGAGCGGATCACCTTGGCGTATTCCGCGTTTGGGTAGTACACTTCCCTGGGCTGATCCGTTGATTAAGAAGGCATAAGAGACGGTTGAGATACATTGAAAGACCCAATTGATCCATCTCGGGTGGAAGCCCAATCTTTCTAGAACAGCTGTGATGAAATCCCATTCTAGCCTATCGTAGGCTTTACTCATGTCGGTTTTCACAGCCATAGAACAGTGAACCGAAGCATCAGACGTCTTGAGGTAATGAAGAGTTTCGTGTGTTATCAAGACATTGTCTGAAATGGCTCTGCCGGGGACGAAGGCGGACTGAGTTTCTGATATTATCAATTTCAAGATTGATTGTAACCGAGCAGTGAGGATTTTGGAGATTATTTTGTAGTACACGTTGCATAGCGCAATGGGCCTATAATCCGACACCTTTTGAGGGTTTAGGAGCTTCGGAATGAGTCGGATATGAGTCTTGTTCAGACTATCCGGTAGTCGGCCTGAGGTGAAGATCTCCTGAACCTCCTTAGATATAGCTGAGTTCATTGTTTCCCAATTTGATTGGAAAAAGCTGGCGGAGAAACCGTCTGGCCCCGGGGCCTTATCCGGGTGGATAGAGAAGACTGCCTTTCGGATTTCCTCGGTGGAGGGGATTGCGGCCAGCAAGGTATTCATTTCCTCTGTGACACACGGTTTGAGAGCCTCTGAAACAATAGCTGTACACTCTGAGTTCCTGGATACAAAAATATCCTGAAAATAGTTGTTTATGACTTGAACTATCTCAGGTTCTTCGTACACCACCTTGCCATCAGAGTCTTCTAGGACTGAGAATTTGTTAATTGCATACCGTCCCTTTGTTGTCGCGTGGAAGAACCCAGTATTTTTATCTCCTAGAGCCAGCCAGAGAGTGCGGCTTCGTTGGCGCCAATAATCTTCTTCTTTCCGGTACGCCTCCTTCAGCTCTAAGTTTAGATCAGTGATGCATTTTTCTTTATTCTCCGATGAAATCATTGCGATCTCTAGATCAGACTTTATACGGTTGATCAGCTTCTGGCTATTGGTGTGGTGCTCTCTGTTCCATTTAGAAATAGCTGATCTGCAACTGCTAATCCTTTGTTCCACAGTAGCGAAAGGGTTATGGAGCCAAGCTTCTTCAATTAGCTTGACCACCTCAGGGTTATCTCGGAGTCGTCTATCGTATCGGAAGAGACCACTACGTTTCCGTGTAGATGGTTTGAAATAGGTCACCAAAGGCCGGTGATCGGAGCCTTCGAAGCGGAGGTATTGGCTCCGGCCAGATGGGAAAAGGGACGCCCAAGCACTATTAGCCACTGCTCTGTCGAGCCGGCAGTGTATAGTATGCTTATGTCTGACTCCACGCCAGGAGAGGAGGTTCCCTGAGTGTCTCAGGTCGAAAAGATCGCACCTGGACAAAAAGGCTCTGAACTCGCAGAAGGTACCTTCAGCTCGCAATGGGCCACCTGATTTTTCTGAGTTATCTATTATGTCGTTGAAATCTCCGGTTAGGAACCAAGGTGCATCACGACCCAAAGTTAAATTCGATAGATTTTCCCATACTCCTCTGCGTTTTTGATGGTCTGGTTCTCCATAGACAAAAGTTGAGAAAAATCTGTTGCCTTTATATGATATAGATGTGTCGATATAGTCCTTACAACAGAAGATTACTTGAAGATCAATATCTTTTCTCCATAACAGAGCTAAACCTCCACCACCGGGACTGTGGGGAGGGACGAGGGTGCAGTTATGGTTATCCAGGAAGCTAAGCTTGTCAAGGACAAAAGATTCATCGTTCTTTGTTTCCATGAGAAAGAAAATATCCGGAGCTAGCTCTCGATGTAGCTCTTTTAAACGCCGGACCGTTACGGGGTTCCCAAGTCCGCAGACGTTCCAGCTTACTATAGCTAAGGAAGATGATTTCTCTGGAGCCGAAAATCCATCCTCTCCCTCACAGTAGCTGGGATAATTGAGGTCTTTGGCCCGGGGTTACTGTTGTCCGTCTGAGATAGATTTGCAGTGCCATCTGAAGCTGTCTGAGTTGGAGGTCGCTTGTTGCTTGGTCCTGCTTGATTAGAGGAGGGGACGGGCAGTTTAGCTTTCCGAACATTTCTCACTTTTGGTGATTGTCGTATCACTTGTCTGACCATCCTTTTCTTCTTGTTTGTTCCAGCCAAAGGTGATGGACTATATGGGACAGTTTTCTTAACTGGCCTTCCTCGTTTCCTCCCTTGAGATTGGTTAGGCTGAGTGATTTGTGCATCTGTTGGAGCTGAGATCTCAAGTCGGTTAACGCCGAGAGTCTCCTGGATGATTGCTTCGCTAGTTCCAGGGAACTCAATCCTGCTAAAAACAGAATGTTCCTGGGGACTTGTTAACTCGCTTGGGCCAGGAAGATCAATTCTGTTGAAAACAGAGTTTTCCAGACGGTCGAAGACTGTTGTGTGAGTCACTTTCCCGGTAGAGTGTGGAGTTTCCTCAGTATTGGTACTCTTTCCGGCAGATGATAAGATAGCTTTTGCCGTTTCTGCCATTAGTCCACGGGATTCACCTTCTATAACTCGTTGTCTGCGAGCCGCGCTCTCTCTTGGGTCACCGCAGTTAATATACTGAATGGTAACTTCTTGGAGATCATTGAACACCTCTTCTTCCGAGGGAACTTTTAGAGAGTCGAAATTTAGGCTCCTTTCCAGAGGTGGTCTATGACCTGTGGGTGACGTTGAATAACATTCATTTTCTATAAATTGCTTGAAACCACATATTTTTATATTAATTTAATAAATACTGAAAATTTCATAATTATAGCCAATATATATAGGCTGCAACCAATGTAGAAGGAGCATGATACTGGTTTGCCAATTTATCAGGTCGTCATAATCATTTTGCACAAACAACAAAGTTGGCTTAGAAACGAATGTAATAATAATTTATCAAAACTACTAAGGTAAGGGACCAATATACTATTTTCCTTTTTCCTATTTGATTCATATATAAATAAATAAGTATATAATATATGTCCTTTCTTCTTTTTTTCCTCCTCTGTATGTATATATGTAATAAAAACAAAATATACAAAATGTAAGAAGGTCTCGTGTTTGTGACAGCTATATTTCCTTTGTCTGCTCTCCATATGTATTGTATCCCTTGTTCGAATCAAATATCATTTGATGACACCTAAATGCTGAAATTTATAATTTAATGATTTTAACAAAAACTGAAAATCAAACATTTTGCATAGGCTACTAGTCTAACACCATGTCCACGTGAGCAGAGATCATTAGACGGCTTCCGTGAAAACGGTTCGTGTTCTACTTAATCAACTCCAGTAGTTAACTTCCATTAGACCATCTCCAACATATTAGACCAATTTTTATTCTAAAATAGTGTTGACTTCAAAATAGTGTTAAATTTCTTCCCATATATTATACCAGTTTTACACCAAAAAAATATTTATTTTTATTTTATTTTTAATTACTAATAATACATTTAATTTATTTATAAATTTTTAAAACTAATCCATTAATTTATATATTTTTAAACACTTTTATAAATTATAATATTAATTAAATTTAACCATTACAATATAAAAAATATACATTACACCATAAAGTAAATTTTTATTTATTCATCACCATTTGTATATTTTCATATAGATAATCAATTAACGTATCTAGAAGTAATAAATGTGTTTTGGTTTTTAATTTTTCTAAATCAAACAAGAAAATTTTGGAACTGAATATTATCATTCTCAGTTATATCGAATTCTGAAGGTGGAGCTTTTTTCAACTGCATGATCAAATTCATTATTTTTAAGTTATTATTAGTATAAAATATTAGTAAGATTATTATTTGATGTTATTTTCAAAATGTAAGTATTCATACTAGTACTAATTAAATATTATGTTATTTTGAATTTCAGCTTTTATCTATTTTTAAATATATTATCAATTTCTGTCCTTTTATTTTAATTTAAAAAAAAATATTATAAGATTCTCAAATTTGTTTGTCAAATAAATTATTATAATTATTAAATCAAATTATTTAAAATTTGAAGGATTATTTATAAATAAAAAAATTCAACTTCAAAATGGTGTAAAAAATGAGATTACACCAAATTTAGTGGAAAATGAGTTTACACCTTCTTTTTTTGACAACAATGATATTAAAAGAACCTAATTATCTATTTCCCATGATGGTGGCTCCGGTCCAACATGAAAGCTCCATGACTGCCTGAGACGTGCTCTTCGTGCTAGCCCATCTGCAGTCATATTTTTTGCTCTAGGTATGTGTTTGATATTGAATGGCGAGAAGTAGCCCTTCATTTGCTCAAATTCTTCGATGTGTCCTACGAAGGCTGACCATTCTTCTGGTTCCGACACAATCTTAACCAGGTCTGAACAGTCCGTTGCAAATGTTACATGGGGTTGCTGTAAAATCTTCATCCACTCCATAACCCAAATTAGAACTTCGAATTCCGCATGAAGTGGTGTCCGGCTTTGTCTGACATTCCGTGCTCTCATCATACCATTTACTCCACCTTCATGACAACAATACCATCCTTGGCCTATTGACATAGCCCCCTCTTTCCACGAGGCATCCACGAAACACCATTACCCGAATATACCAACTCATTTCCAATTGTTCCTAAACCAATAGGCTCTATCTCTGATTCCTTAACTGCATGCAACTGAGCTTCTTCCCATAAATTTGATTCTGTTTCTGCCATCTTGACTGTGTCCGTAGGGCTTTTATCAATCTGACAATATACCATATCATTTCTGCTTTTCCAAATATACCATAGGATCCAAGGATAGCTTTCTTTATGTTGATCCGCTGGTATCCTCCAGAAAAGGTAATCCATATTTGTGAACAAAGACTCCGAAGGGAATGTGTTCGGGTTTGTCGGAATTTTGGATAGCGCCCAAACTTGTTTGGCTGGTGGACATTGAAATAGAACATGATTTATTGTCTCATCCATTCCACACGGGACGCATCGTGTATCACACTTGATACCTCTCGTGGTGAGATTCCTTGTTACCGATAAACAACATGTAAGGGCCTGCCATATAAAGTGCCTTATCTTTGGGGAACATTTTATCTTCCAAGAGTAAGCTTGTAATGATTTAATGTCTGGACCCCATACCGGTAGTTTTTCTCCAAAGTCAGGTATATCTCTCTCTGTGGTGTATCCTGACTTAACTGTATACTTTCCAGCTTTGTGTAATGCCATCCCAATGAATTCGGCCGACTAAAGCGACTAAATGGAATACTTTCAATTAGAATCGCATCCTCCGGGTCAATAACCATCTCGATCAACTCTTTATTCCAAAATTGTTTTTGATGGTCAATTAATTGATCCACCATAAGTAACTCACTTGAAGTGTTTGGTTTTTTTGTTGCTAGTCTCGAGCGGTAGGCTGGTATCCAAGGGTCATTCCATATTGAAATGGATGCTCCTGTTCCCACCTTTTTTATAAGTCCTTTATTAACCAGAGATCGAGCAGAAGTAATACTCTTCCATCCAAAGGACGGTGAATATGATCTTATCGGATCTAAAGGATCCGTATTCCGAAAATATCTTCCCTTAAAAACCTTTGAGAACAAAATTTCTGGTTTTTCTATGAGTCTCCATAATTGCTTTGCCATGAATGTTGTATTAGTATCCCTGAAAGTCCGAAATCCAATGCCACCATCTTTCTTATCCTTACATAGTTTGTCCCATGCCACCCAATGCATTCCTGAGTTTGAGCCCCCAGAGCTCCACCAGAATCGGGATACCACACTTGTTAGTTTTGAGGTTACCGTTTTTGGTAACCGAAAACAGGACATAACGTGATTCGGCATAGCCGTTGCAACCGCTTTGATCATAACCTCCTTACCCCCTCTGGATAGTAACTTAGTTGTCCAACCATTTACTCTCCCAGATAGTCTATCTTGTAGGTAACCAAAAATCTGTGTTTTCGATCCGCTCAGACATTTAGGGATTCCCAAGTACATCCCCATGCACCCCCCCCCCCCACCGTGCTTATTTCCAGAATCGTCTTCATTTCCTCCTTGACGGATTCTGCTACTTTATGTCCGAATTGGATGGATGATTTTGTGAAGTTTATTTGTTGACCGGAAACCTTCTCATAGCTTTTAAGGATCCTTAAAATCGTCTCACATTCCTCCTTTGTAGCTTTGCAGAAAAATAAGCTATCATCAGCAAATAAAAGATGTGAAATCGCTGGGCATTTCCTGGCCACCTTTAGCCCTATTAACTGCTTTTCCCGTTCCGCCCTCTTAATATTTGATATCAGTGCTTCTGTGCACAAGATAAATAGATATGGTGATAATGGGTCACCCTGTCTGAGTCCCCTTTTCGGCTTTATGAAGCCATGTGGTTGTCCATTTATAAGTACCTTATATTTAACAGTAGAAATGCATTTCATAATCTTGTCAATCCATGTTGTTGCAAATCCCATTTTTCCAAGAAGAGCCTCAATAAACGACCATTCAATTCGGTCGTATGCTTTGCTCATGTCCGTTTTGATTGCCATAAACTTTCCTTGACATGATTTATTTGTCCTTAAGCCGTGAAACATCTCTTGCTCGATGAGAATGTTATCTGAAATAAGTCTTCCGGCAACAAAAGCTGATTGCGTCTCCGAAATCAGACTTGGCATAAACCTCTTCAACCGTTGGCATAATACCTTGGAAATAATCTTATATCCCACGTTACAAAGGTTTATTGGCCTTAGTTCCACCATTCTTGTTGGCCTTTCCGTTTTGGGTATCAGACAGATGTTTGTAATATTTATCCGCGGATCCAGATGTTGGATAGTTCAGTTGATCCTGATTCAATTCTCATATTGATATCAACCTAAACATGCATCAGATCTAGGTGTTCTTATTTAGAAACATAACATGATCTCACCTTTTACCTGTTTGTTGCAGCGGAAGGAATAGAACAGGTCAGAGATCAGATAGATGCACCGAGGGATGAATCCTCCAAAGGTTCACACATGCTTCACAAGGAAATGGCTGCTAGACCACAAGGAACAGAGGCGCAGAGAGAGAGGAGTAGCCGCGGCTGGGTGTTAGGGTTGGGAAGAAAAGACTTGGCTTTTAGTCATTAAAAGCCTTCTCTTTCCCTTTTGGGCTTTTGGGCCCAATCTGATTAAATCCCATTTAATCAGACCCATTAGTCTTTCTCTCTTAGTACGACAAATGCCTAGCACTTTTGTCGTACTTCTGCTAAGCCGTTCCAACACATTTTCCTGTTAGCTTAGGCGTGTGACCCATATGGGATCATATAATAAAGGCAATAAGTCCAAGACTTATAGATCATGAGCGGACTCTAGCAAGCCATCATGATCCCCAGTATTATATGACTTATGTCTGATCTCGACATACTCTTACTTTCTAGAGACAGTACCGAGATTACTGGACACAATTCCAATAAGAGGAGACTACTCCTCTCTCTCTGCGCCTCTGTTCCTTGTGGTCTAGCAGCCATTTCCTTGTGAAGCGTGTGTGAACCTTTGGAGGATTCATCCCTCGGTGCATCTATCTGATCTCTGACCTGTTCTATTCCTTCCGCTGCAACAAACAGGTAAAAGGTGAGATCATGTTATGTTTCTAAATAAGAACACCTAGATCTGATGCATGTTTAGGTTGATATCAATATGAGAATTGAATCAGGATCAACTGAACTATCCAACAGTGGTATCAGAGCCATTGGTTCTTAGGTTTCTTGTTTTAGATTCATGTTTAGGTTGTTTAATCTGTTTAGAATTGTTTTTGAATCAATTACTGATAAGATAAAACAGTTAAGAAACTGAATTAAATCCTAAACACACAAACAGAAATCACAAACCGAGCTATATGACTCGGGTTTGTTGATTGGCCGAGAGTATGGCCGGTTGGGTCGGATCGTTGGATCGATCGCGTCACGACCGCGGCTCGTCCCGATCGTAAGACGGATCGCGTCCCGATCACGATCGTCCCGTTCCGCCTCTCTCACGTCCCGATCGTCTCCATGCTTGCTCGATCGCGTGAGGCTTCATGCCGTCCGGATCGTGGCTCGCTCGTGGAGGACTCGGCCAGCACCGTCCCGAACGTCCCGATGAACCGTCCCGAGCATGCCAAGCGTATCGATCTCGGATCGTGGCGCACGGCTTGCGGCTGGACGATCATTGCTTGATCCGAAAGCTAGGGTTGTTTGATCACGGTTCAATCGGTTCGGTTCGTTTATTGGTTCGGTTTAAAATTTTAATTAAAATTGATTCGTTCTGGTTTAATAAACAGATTTAATAATTTTATTGAATCTGGTTAAACCGGGATAAGAAATCCAATGTCGAAAGAAATATTGGATTTAGTGCCTAAACCAGGAATTTCTAATTTGATTTGGTTGGACCAAATAAATTGAGAAGTTCCGGTTTAGTAAATAACCGGTTGACAATTGTGGTCATCGTAGTAATTAAAACTTGGTTAGACCAGTTTTAATGAACCAGACCGGTTATGTCAATTAATTGGACAATTGGGTCATGTCTTGGACATGGACCAATTCTTGGGCCTCGGGCCAAGAAGTTAAAACAATTGGGCCAGTTAATTGAGTCTTTCTTCAGATTAATTTAAAATCTATTTTATAAAATTATAAAGTCGTTTTTAAATTAAAGTTTCCGAAATTTTGAAATTAGAAAGTTTCTTAATTTAGAAGTTTCTGAATTTGCGGGTTTTGGATTTTAAAGAAATTTCTAAAGTTAGAAAGTTTCCGGTTTTAGAAAGTTTCCAATTTTAGAAAGTTTCCAAAAATAGTAGGTTTCCATAAATAGAAAGTTTCCCGAAATAGTAATCTTCTATTTTGGGAATGATTTTAATAAACCTACGAACCTCAAATAATATCAAGCGTTGGATGTCTTGTCCAGGCTATGTCAGCTGTCAAAGCCCATTCAATTGCATTCATGGCCTTACAGTGTGAGGATGTCTGCTTTTGCGTGGGTAAGACGGTTTGTGATTCATAAATGTCATTGGGAGTCCCAGACATTAATGATTACATGACTGTATAGTCCGGTTTTCTTGACTAGGCCATCGGGAGTCCCGGGCCTTGAGACATCAGAGTGGATTGGGCCTCGGGCCCAGATTCACAACCAAGAGTTATATCATGGATATAATTAGCCGATATAGGGCTTACCGATATAAGCTAAGGTTGGGTGACGGCCAGTGGCCCACTTTAATTTTAGTTATATGTGGATCTTGGAATCATTATATTCTATTGAGGGTAACTTAGGTTATTGAATATAATGCGTGATTAATCATATTATACTTTAATACGAGATTAGTCATTTTGAACATAATAACTAATAACCTTTTATTTATATATTTCAGATATGACTACTACAAGCACACAAAACACATTCTCGATCCGGTCTGTTCTCGAGAAGGAGAAGCTGACTGGAACGAACTTCCTGACATGGTCAAGGAACTTGAGGCTGGTCCTCAAGCAGGAGAAGAAGGATTATGTCCTTCGAGATCCCCTCCCCGAGAGGCCTCTTGCCAATGCTGCCAGGACTCTGCACAATGCTTGGGAAAAGCATTCGTCAGATGAAAATGATGTTTATTGCCTGATGTTGGTGACAATGACTCCTGAGCTGCAAAAACAGTTCGAAAGTGTATTGTCCCCAATCGAGATCATGGCAAGCCTGAAATCGCTTTTTCAGGAGCAGGCTAGGACCGAGAGGTTCCAGACAGTTAAGAACCTCTTGGACTGTAAGTTGGCTGTGAATGCGGCAGTGAGTCCTCATGTCTTGAAGATGATGGGTTATCTCGATCATCTTCAGAAACTCGACTGCCCAATCAGCCAGGAACTTGCCTGCGACATCATTCTGCAGTCTTTACCTGCAAGCTATGATCAGTTCATTCTGAACTTTAACATGCATGGCTTGAGTAAGACACTACCTGAGCTTCACGGAATGCTCAAGACTGCAGAGCCCAACTTGAGGAAAACCGCCAAGGACCCCAATGTGCTTATGGTACAAAAGGGCAAGGGGTTTAAGAAGTCTTCTGCTAAGGATAAGGGAAAGGCCAAGGGTGTCCAAGTCGCGGACAAGGACACGCCAAAGCCCAAGCCCAAGTCCAAGGCTGGGCCTACTGACATGTGCAGGTTCTGCAAAGAACTGGGGCATTGGAGAAGAGATTGTAAGAAATTCCAGGAAGGTCTAAAGGAATTGAAGAAGAAGACTTTCGAGACTTCTTCATCAGGTATTTTTGTTATAGAAGTTAATACAACTACTTCTGATAATACCTCATGGGTCATGGATACTGGTTGTGGGGCTCATATTTGTACTAATATGCAGGCACTCAGCAACAGTAGAAGGCTGAAGCAAGGACAAGTGGAGCTACGAGTTGGGAATGGAGCGAAAGTTTCAGCACTAGCTGTAGGAACATACTTGTTGTCTTTACCTTCGGGATTGATTTTAGAACTGAATAATTGTTATTTTGTACCTGCTATAAGCAGAAATATTATTTCAATTTCTTTGTTGGATTTGGAAGGTTATGATTTTTCAGTTAAGAATAAATTATGTTCCTTCAATCGCAACAATTTGTTCTATGGTTCTGCCCCTCTTACGAATGGGCTTTACATACTCGATCAATCCGCGCCAATTTATAACATTAATACAAAACGGTTTAAACCTAATGAGGAAAACCGAACGTTTCTATGGCATTGTCGTTTAGGGCACATCAGCGAGAAACGCATCAAGAGGCTCCATTCGAATGGACTTCTTGGCTCATTTGACTTTGAGTCATGTGAGAAATGCGAATCCTGCATGATGGGCAAAATGACACGGGCCCCCTTTAATAAACCTAACGAGAGGGCCAGTGACTTATTGGGCCTGATACACACTGATGTGTGTGGCCCAATGTCCACAAATGCAAGAGGAAACTATCAGTACTTCATTACCTTCACTGATGATTTCAGTAGGTATGGATATGTTTATTTGTTGAAACATAAGTCTGAATCTTTTGAGAAGTTCAGAGAATTCCAAAATGAAGTACAGAACCAACTTGGCAAAAGCATTAAGGCTCTTCGGTCCGACCGAGGAGGAGAATACTTAAGCCAAGAATTCAGTGATCATCTAAGAGAGTGTGGGATCGTGTCCCAACTCACTCCTCCTGGAACACCTCAATGGAATGGTGTGTCTGAGAGGAGAAATCGGACCTTATTGGATATGGTTCGATCTATGATGAGTCACACAGACCTTCCAATATCCCTTTGGGGATATGCTCTGCTAACAGCAGTGTTCACTCTAAATAGAGCGCCATCAAAAGCAGTAGCAAAGACACCATATGAATTATGGACTGGAGAAGCTCCAGTGCTGTCTTATCTAAGAATTTGGGGTTGTGAAGCCTATGTTAAGAGATTAATATCAGATAAGCTTACACCAAAATCTGATAAATGCTACTTCATTGGTTATCCACGGGAAACCAAGGCTTATTACTTCTATCTACGTTCCGAGAACAAGATCTTTGTTGCCCGGGATTGTAACTTTCTTGAGAGAGAGTTTCTCTCTAAGAAAGACAGTGGGAGTAAGGTACTGCTTGAAGAAATTCAAGATGAACAGGATACTGCTCAACCTAATGAGGAAGAGCAGCAGGAGGATCTACAAGAAATTGTAGAGCCTGAACCTGTAGTACCTGAAGTTCGAAGATCCGGGAGGATCCGTCACGAACCCGAGAGATATCAGGGATTCCTCGTGACTGACTGTCATGATCTTTTGATCATTGATGGTGATGAACCATCGAACTTCAATCAAGCCATGATGGGCCCAGATTCCTCTAAGTGGCGCAAGGCCACTGATTCCGAAATGGACTCCATGTCGGTCAACCAAGTGTTTTCGTTGGTTGACTTACCCGTTGGTGTAAAAGCCATCGAGTGCAAATGGATCTTCAAGAAGAAGATTGACGTGGATGGAAATGTCCAGATTTACAAAGCCAGGTTGGTGGCAAAAGGTTTCAGACAAGTTCACGGTGTGGACTACGATGAAACCTATTCACCAGTGGCTATGATGAAATCTATTCGGATTCTACTAGCAACTGCAGCTTTTCATGATTATGAAATTTGGCAGATGGACGTGAAAACCGCCTTCCTGAATGGTATTCTGGAAGAGGATGTGTATATGACACAACCTGACGGTTACATAGATCCGAAGAATGCTGGGAAAGTATGCAAGCTTCATAAATCCATTTATGGATTGAAGCAAGCATCGAGGAGCTGGAATCTTCGTTTTGATGAAGCGATCAAGCAATTTGACTTCATCAGAAACGAAGAAGAACAATGCGTGTATAAGAAATCTAGTGGGAGCAAGATTGTATTTCTTATTCTGTATGTCGATGACATACTACTTCTCGGAAACGACGTTCCAATGCTGAAGTCTGTAAAGGACTGGCTTGGAAGTTGTTTTTCCATGAAAGACATGGGTGAAGCCGCATACGTTCTTGGAATTAGGATCTATCGGGATAGACCTAAGAGGCTGATAGGCTTGTGTCAAGACTCATACATTGACAAAGTCCTACAAAGATTCAGCATGAAAGATTCCAAGAAGGGCTTCACGCCAATGGTGCATGGCACAACGCTAAGCAAGAAGCAGAGCCCTACGTCGGCTGCTGAGCTTGAGCGCATGAAGAACATTCCTTATGCATCTGCAATAGGATCTGTCATGTATGCCATGATCTGTACTCGTCCTGATGTTGCTTATGCATTGAGCATGACGAGTAGATACCAGTCAAATCCAGGTGAAAACCATTGGATTGCCGTAAAGAATATCTTGAAGTATCTAAGACATACTAAGGATAAATTCTTGGTGTACGGTGGAAGTGATGTGCTTAAAGTCAGTGGATTCACGGACGCAAGTTTCCAGACAGACACTGATGATTTCCGGTCACAGTCCGGTTATGTCTTTTGTCTGAATGGCGGTGCAGTAAGTTGGAGAAGCTCCAAGCAGGACACCGTTGCTGATTCCACTACAGAAGCTGAATATATCGCCGCCTCAGAAGCAGCGAAGGAAGCTGTTTGGATACGAAAGTTCATTATGGAACTAGGTGTGATACCAGATGCGGCTGAGCCTCTGGCACTGTTTTGTGACAACAATGGTGCTATAGCTCAGGCAAAGGAACCAAGATCACACCAGAAATCCAAGCATGTTCAAAGAAGATATCACTTGATACGTGACATCATTAATAGAAAGGAAGTCAAGATCAGCCGAATTCCGACAGATGATAACGTCGCTGATCCGTTGACAAAGCCACTCCCAAGGCCTAAGCTCGAGTTCCTGACTGAAGCTGTAGGCATTAGAAACATTGAAATGTAATCTAAATTTGAGTGGGAGTTTTGTGAGCTTTATTTAGTTATTTGATATGTTCTTGTAAAACATTATTTTATGTTTTAATGAAATTATTATTTCAAGATTATTTTAACTGTGATGAAATAATCGTTCCAAAATGATATGAACCATTTTATAGGTCATCGAAGTAAATGACTTGATCTTGAGTCATCGAAGTCATTTAGCTTGATCATGAGATCCTATATTTGATAAATGTTTTATATCATCATGTCCCTAGTCGAAGGTTGTTGAAACTGGAACACCAACAACCGTGTGAGACTGGATTGGTACGTGACTTATGACAAAGTCTCAGTGTGTCATAGATGCGCGGCATCAAAGTCAGTACATAGGTGTATGTTGGGAACATACGACCGGACAAGACCCGCCTATAAGAACTCTTCAGGATATTTATATCTGTGTCATAAGAGATTCTTACTACGACTATAGAGTATAGTCCTTAGACCTGAGTTCACATGCATGTGACTGCCCATGGACTGATGTACTTTGATCATTGTCTAACGCTATCGTTCTGCGATAGTTATAAGGACCTTGTTTGGGTACATCATGAAATGAGTAGTTTACAGTGATGGAACAAGATGGGATTTGTCCCTCCAATATAAATGGAGTGAATATCTCTAGGCCAATCGGAGATTTGAATACTGGAAAACGCATGGCCATGCTCAAACGGACTTTCCCGAGTCGTTTGGATTGTCAGTATCAAATCAGAGTCCGATGAACAAGATTAGGCTTTATAAGGATGACACCAATCTTGCCTTATGACTAATCGAGATATTGTGACAAAAGGATTATGAATACAGAGATTCCAGTACAAGTGGGAGATTGTTGGAATTGTGTCCAGTAATCTCGGTACTGTCTCTAGAAAGTAAGAGTATGTCGAGATCAGACATAAGTCATATAATACTGGGGATCATGATGGCTTGCTAGAGTCCGCTCATGATCTATAAGTCTTGGACTTATTGCCTTTATTATATGATCCCATATGGGTCACACGCCTAAGCTAACAGGAAAATGTGTTGGAACGGCTTAGCAGAAGTACGACAAAAGTGCTAGGCATTTGTCGTACTAAGAGAGAAAGACTAATGGGTCTGATTAAATGGGATTTAATCAGATTGGGCCCAAAAGCCCAAAAGGGAAAGAGAAGGCTTTTAATGACTAAAAGCCAAGTCTTTTCTTCCCAACCCTAACACCCAGCCGCGGCTACTCCTCTCTCTCTGCGCCTCTGTTCCTTGTGGTCTAGCAGCCATTTCCTTGTGAAGCGTGTGTGAACCTTTGGAGGATTCATCCCTCGGTGCATCTATCTGATCTCTGACCTGTTCTATTCCTTCCGCTGCAACAAACAGGTAAAAGGTGAGATCATGTTATGTTTCTAAATAAGAACACCTAGATCTGATGCATGTTTAGGTTGATATCAATATGAGAATTGAATCAGGATCAACTGAACTATCCAACACCAGAGTCCCTTCCTGTATAAACATGTTGACCCATTGTGTGATCACTTTCTTCACAATCGGCCACGATTTCTGAAAGAATAGTGATGTCATCCCATCCGGCCCTGGTGCTTTCTCTGGGTGCATCATGAACAATGCTCTCTTTACTTCATCCTCTGTAGCCAGAGCTGTTAATGTCTCATTCATTGTCGAATTGATTGATGCCGGAATCTCCTGTAGGAATTCCTCAAAATCCTCAAGATTGGTGGACGTAAATAATTCCTCAAAATATTCCACCGCTACATGTTCTATCTCTGTCTCCTTTGTTACCCACTCCCCACTAGAATTATGAAGTCCCACTATCCTGTTACGCACCCTTCTTTGTTTCGTCAATGCGAAAAAGAATTTTGTATAGCGATCTCCTTCTGTATGCCAAAGATTCCTGCTCTTTTGTTGCCAGAATGACTCTTCATCTCTGTACACCTCCTTAAGTTTGCCTGTAATTTCCATAACCTATGCATGTGTTCGTGTATCCTCTTTTTGGACCTCCTCTAGGGCTTGTTGTAGTTCATTAATTTTATCCTTACTATATGGTAGATTTTGTTTCCTCCATTTCGATAGTTCATGTCGACACCTGTTTATCCTAGTAACCAAATCCACATCTGGACCATCCTCGTTAATCTCTCATCCTGATTTTATTGTTTCTAGTAGCCCATCTTTCCCCACCCAGCGTTTATCGAATCTGAACTGTCCTCGCCTTCTTTGTACTTTTTCCTCTATATTTGCCACTATCGGTCGATGATCCGAACCTATCATTCCCAAATATTCCACATAAGAGCAAGGATATATCGTGTGCCAATCCTCATTAGCTAAAGCTCTATCCAATTTACACCTTAAAATTTGCTTTCCCCTCCTCCCTTTCCAAGAGAGTGAATCTCCAATTGATGGAAATTCTACTAAACCACAATCTGTAATCATATTATTAAATGACACAAACGTTGATGGCTGTCGTACTGTTCCTCCCTGTTTTTCATGATTCCCTGTTATTTCATTCAGATCCCCTATAATAAACCAAGGCTTTGTCCTGGTTAAACAAAATCGTGTTAATCTCTCCCACACTTAATCTCTTAATTGTTGTACCGGTCACCATAAACAAAAGAGATGGAAACCTTATTCCCTTGTATATCCGCCTCAATATCAATAATTCTATTGCTAGAATAAATAATATCCACATTAAAATCATTATTACAATATAAAGCTAGACCTCCACTTGTGCCTCTTGGTTCTACCGTAAAAAACTTGTCATATCCAAAATGTCCCATAAATTTTTGTGTGAACCCATATTCTTGTTTGGTCTCCGAAAGAAATAAAAAATCCGGTCTATGCTTATGCCAAATCTCTCCCAAATAACTTATAGTCCATTTGCTTCCCATTCCTTGGAAATTCCAACTCAAGATCCGCATTATTATTATAATTAATCGTCGCCTATATTCTGATATCTGAGAATTAAGTCAATCTCAGTACCAATCCTTAGTTGTAGATCTACACAACACCTTATCCACTTCCTCTTGTTGTTCCTCCAATACCATAATTTATATTCCTAATGACCACCAAATTCATGTTCTCCACCAGTGCCAAAAACATAAGATCGTAATAGCTTCAGTATAACATTTAAGCTCATCGATTTGTATATACTAAGAACTATTATTAGTTGAGAAATAAGAAACGCCTGGACCTCCTCTTGAACACCGGAATCCTTATTATCCTCTGTTTTAATTACCTTTGAAAGTTGTATATCCATTCCACTGGTTATATCAGTAGGTCCATAAAATAACAACATAATCCCGGCCCATCCTTTCGCAAAGCCTCTAGAAGCGATTAAACGCCACTTCTCTTGTTGCATCATTAACCACTTTAAGAAGTTGACTGAACTCCCTCTTCCTAGATGAGAGCAAAAACCTTTGTCGTCAATTATGTTTATGCTCCAATTCTTCTCGAGTTTTGACCTTAGTAGTACCTCCAAAAAAGGAACCCCTCTCTCCATCCTTGATGAGGAATCTGCATGTTTATATTCCTGCTTCATAGTAGCGTGCCTATATGCCAAACATTTATGTTTTGTCTTAAAACAGAAAATTATATTTCTCTTGATTCCAGCATCTGCATTCCAACTCAAAACCAAATAATATGCAGAAACCTGAAACTTGTATACATTTGGATATGTATCCATCACCACCAACGGACGCCTCAAGTGCGGAAATGTTGTATTATCTGAGCATTCCTAGAGACAAATCTTTAGTCCATTAATGCCACCAAAGTACCATATGTTAAGAGCCTTAATGGGCATGACCCCCTTGCTAAGCCTAATGTTCCCCTCCGTCTTATGAACAGGTTTCTGCTTCAGCATGTACCCTGAGCTAAGCGACAAAACGAGCAGTAGGGTCCGTCTCAAAGGATTAGCATATCGCTTTATCCTTTCATACTTAATCACATATTCTCCACAGGTTTTTCCCCCTCCTCGATCGCACCTAGAGTAAGCCAACCAGCAAGGTTCGCATATCTCAATAACAATTATCATTCCAGGTACAGCTAGTTGTGAGATCATCTCCTTTAATAATTGAGCCTTCTCCTCGTCTCTGGATATACAACATCTCGCTTCCACTCTGCTTTTTTCTTCACCCTGGGAATTCATTGAACCCACATACCATCGTCCCCAGAACTCCATTATCCCATATATATTTGCCCAAAAACTTTGCCATGCCATTAACATTAACTCCTGATGTCCCTTCTCCACTGCAAACAATCCTGCATCCAGACTAAATGTATCTTTACGACATGTATGTTGTTCTAGACAGTAACTTGACTGACCCACACATTGACACACCCATTTTAACTCATGTCCATTATTTTCAGCCATATCAACACACCACAAATAAATAATCGTCTTATTAATCAAATTTCGAAACCAGAAAAACGGCGGTACACCCACATACAACTTCAAAAGAAAAATTGATAAACATAAAAGCAAATGCCTCCTTCTAGCTTGAAAGAATACCAAATTCACATCTGAGCATTCCCGAACTATAAAATGACGGCTTATTGAATCCATAACTTAAACAAGATGTTGAAAACCTTGAAAAATAAAGGCTTATTGATCGGTAGCCTCCTCATTGTCATTCCTTTGCATAGGGATCTTTTTTTCCCTGCCCCTGTCTCCTTCCCTGAACCGTCGGGTCCTTTAGTTGATGCTTTCTTTCTTGGCGATGTGAGAGTCTGAACCAAGCCTCTTTTAGAAAACTTTCCCATGATGAGAGGACCTCCTGTAGGTACTTTCTTCTTCCACTGTGTCTTCTTTCCTGCTTCAATGTTATGCGTGATACTCTTGTTCACATTATCTGACGGACCTTGTTCCGTTGTTTCCTCCTCAAACTCCGGAACACAAACCTCCCTCTCATCAAGCCCCTCGAGTCCTTCACCCTCATTTGAAGTTGGTTCCAGCAACTCCATAAGTGCATCTATGTTCCCAATATTTTGGAGATCCTTGCTTAGGTCCATTGATTGAAATTCACCAATGTCAAAAGTATCCAAATCAGTGTTACTCCCCGGGATCATACCAAAATTCTCCTGCTCCATCATACCCGTTCCCCTAGAGTTTGTATTAACTAGAGGATCCTCAGCAAACTTAAGCTTCATTCTCGCCTTTTTCTCCTGATCAGATTTCTCTGCACTTATATGATTCTCAATCTCTCCTTCTTCCTTCCCATTTTGCGCCAACAAACTCGCCCTGAAAGCTTCCAAGACTGCCTTTTCTTGATCATTTAGAACCACTGCCACATGCTGTTTCTCCATCGACCCTCCCACCTTCTGGTCCGCAACTTGTTTGTATTGGCGCCGAGGTGAATATCCTCTCTGGTTTCTTGAAGTTCCTTCTCCCTGAGACCGAGCATATTTGGAGGATTCATATCGGTTCTCCCTTCTACTAGAGGTAGATCTCGGTTGCTCCTTATAGTCCTTGGTATGGCCTTTGAGTTTGTAATGGCTTGATGAGTCACGTTGATTTCCAGGATCCCTTCTGCCATCCCGAGAATCATCTTTACCACCCAACAAAACTGCTCCTTTGTAGCTAAATCCACCTGACATGTCCATGGAACTCTTAGGTTCATGTTCTCTTATGCTCCTCGAGTTGTCATCCATCAGCTTCACCTCTTCCTTTGTCGGACACATCTCTGTGTCATGACACATACTGCAACAGGTCCTGCAGTATCCATGAAGCCTCTCGTATCGCAATTGAACTAAAATTTCCCCATCACTTCCAAAATCCACCAGAGACTCAAAGGCTAGAGGTTTTAGCGCATTCATCACCACACGAATGCAGCCATTATCCAGATCAACTACCTCTGCCTTGCCAATACCATCCCCAATACTCATAAATGTTTGGTTTGCCCATAATTGGAGAGGAACTCCCATGACTTTCACCCAGAATGTAATTTTAGAAGGATAATTAGGATCCATAGTAGGCTCCCATCTCACCATGGAAACCATCCAAGAGTCAAAGTGGAAAGGTCCCATACTCAATATCTCCACAATGTCCTTCTCGTCATCAAAATCGAATTGAAATCTTCCTAACCCCAAATCAGCTCATGCAATCTTTTCTTCCTTCTGCCATATCTGAGGGAACTTGTGCACCAGAGCCTTTGTGTCTTGCCGCCTTGGATTCAAGCATCTCCCAATTAAGGTCCTCGCATAAGCCTTGATCAGCTCGGTATTATCAAACCGAGGAATTGAAATCTTCAATCTGTGGGTTGTAGTAGCCACACTCTTCCCAGCACTTTTAGACAACACAATGTTGTTTTGAGACATTCTGCTTTTCGAATATAAACTTGTTTGATAGAAAAGTTTGTTGTTGGTAGTGAGAAAATCCATGCCATGAATCCTCCTTTTATACTCATAACCCACGATCCACCAGCACCAAGCCGGCATCTTGTAATAACTCCTATGGATATACAATCTTGCCAACTCTCCATAAATCTCTGCAATCCCAATCAATCCCGTTAATAGCGGTCGTGAAAACCTAATAAAAGTTATTCGAGAAGGGAAAGGTAGATCGACAGGACATCGCAAGTTTCCTTAAGTTTTTTCCAAATATGCGATCCCAATGGTCTTTGGGATCCTTAATCAATGCCCAATGATTCTCATAATCCCTACCATATTTGATATAATCCAGTATTGATCCAGCCTTTCCCGATTCATCATCAAAGTCAATTCTTCTTGACATTTGAATAGGTAACTGCCAGCTGTAGAAATCCTTTACATAGCAGTGCTTCAATCGACAAACTTTGTTTCCGATCTCTATGGAGTATAATAGATCCATGTCCCAAATCTTGCTTGCCATATCCAAACCTCAAGCGTATCTCGAAAAGGATCCCCTGCCAACGCGAAATCCTTGCCTCCCGGATCCATATTGATTGTCGATATTCTCCCCAAATCGAATACCAAAAAGTATAATCCTGCATGAATTCCTCCATTGAATCGTCCACAAATCAAAGCCCCATCATGAATCTCCAAATGAATCAGATCCTTGAAATCTAGTCGCATCTACGAAAACCTTAGATCCCCCTTGTTGTCGCCATAGAGAGAGAAGTTTTAGACTTTTAGCTTATTTTTTTGGTTCTTTACAGTTTACACCATTTTGGTGTTGAAAATGGAATGAAATTGGAAAAAGATTTTACACCAAAAAAAAAGAGTTTGATATAGGATTTGGTGTGGAATTGGAAATGTTTTAACTTACCTTATATTCTAGATGGTGTCAAAGTTCTGTTGTCCCGTTTCAACTATAATGATCTTGACTATGTTATAGAGTGATTCAACTCAATTTTTTTAATTAACATAATAAGAAACTTAGGAAGATTCAGCAATCTAGATCGGTTGTTTTGGACATATATGAACGAAGTATGACGGTCTAGTATGAATAGTTTGTGCTACCTTATATGTCATTATCTTTTTTTGCCTGATGTATGTGAAATAGTGCAAAACATTAAAAAAAAAACATCTTACCACTATCAAACTCTTTCAAGTGAATTGAAAATACTGATCATTCATTTGGTGTAAATAGTATCTTCATCAACTCTAAACAATGTTTTGCAAATTTGATTTATGTTTATTAAAGAATAAATAGTGAACTCCATAGTTCGTATCAATGCTTGTAGCATGTGGTGGTGAGATAGTAAGAGACTGTCTCTTGTCCCTAACTTTACATTCACAACTCTTTTGCAGATGTGAATATGTATATGATTCAACTCAATATATTTTAAAATTTCACTAAAAATAACTAGTTAGAAATTATACTACGAAATTCCTGTGTGATTTATGGCTTCAATCCACATATATTTCCTATTGGCATTTGTCCATGTCTATCTCTCTTCTCTCGTGACATATGGGTGTTAGAAGACAACTTATTAGTTATATAAACTCCAAGATGTGAATTTGCATGGACTGTAAATAAAAAATTTAGAAAGGATCGAAAGGACAAAAATAAACATTGAAAACATATCTTAACAAGAATGTAGAAAAACAATACCCATTCCATTTGTCCCACTCTCTTCTTCTAAGTGACAAAAATTATCTTAGATAGCTTCAGGCTATATCAAAATCTCTCTTTGTTTCTTTTCAAATAAGTTTGCTTTTCTATTTTCTTGACATAGCACATATATACATATTATAGAACCGAAGAAAATATCTGATTAGATTTTGTAGTATTTAGGTATATTACATTGTTTTAAATGTTCTAAGAAATCATGAATCTGAGGGAAAACCTTTTCCAAAAAAAAGAATATGAAACATTCATAAGTCACTAAACAAGTATCTCATGTTCGCAAGGAAACACTTGTTTACAATTTATCCCCAAAAAATATTTGTTTACAAAAGAAGTAAAATTTATGTATATAAATTAATTTGAAATTACTATAAATTTTTATATTTTTTATAAAGTTTAGTAATTTCCAAATTTGTCATTTTTATTAGTATTTGCATATCTGTAAAAAAAAAAATTGAATTATGTTGAATATTCTAAATCGACTAAAATTTACTTGAAATCAATTACACAAACAAAATTTGTATGATCGAATCAATTAGATTTCAAGTTTAATGGATATTTAAGACCAAAATGGATTCAAATGGTAATGTGGAGCGATATAAGGCTCGTTTAGTGGCTAAAGGATATACTCAGAAAGAAGGGATTGACTACAAAGAAACCTTTTCTCCAGTTTCATCAAAGGATTCTTTTAGGACAATAACAACACCGAGTCATCCATCTTGAAAGAGTTGACCCAACAAAAATAGAGAGATAAACAGACTACAAGCCCATAAAAGTGAAAGCACAAAAAGCCCATGAAAATATTTCTGACTACTCTCACTCTACAATTTCAGGAGCAAAGAAACTTCATAGAGAGAGCAACACAAGGTGTTAGAAGAAGACGAGGGAGATTCCAAGCTTTGATAAGTCATGCGAATTCTTGCTGCTCGCGTAACTAACGTATTTCCCGAAATTCTTCATCTTAAATTTTCAAACTTTCTGTGCCTTTATTTGTTTTCCATCAATGGTTTAACGGGTCGTCGTCACCACCGGTTCGTCTAAAATCTGAGAAGTACAATGTGCAGCATCTTTGCAGAGGAAGAAATTCGTATCCTCGATCTCGAAATTTCTCCTCGTTGACCAAAAAAGGTGCCTCATTTTTTCTTTCCTCTGTCTTCTTACTCAATAACATCTAATCTGCTTCCGCTAAGAATAATAATATCTGAAGATATCGTCTCGTGGGCTTGAAATTATCCCAGATTAAGATTAGATTCAAGTCTTCTGATTTGAAAATCTGATGAGCTTTGGGTTCAGTAGTAGTACTATATGAAGTCCATTCTCCCTTCACAGTAGTGTGAGAGTCTCTATTTCAATCCGGATCATCACATTGGCTTGTAATTCTGATTTGAAAATCTGATGAGCTTTTTGGGTTCAGTAGTAGTACTATATGAAGTCCATTCTCACTTCAAAGTAGTGAGAGAGAGTCTCTATTTCAATCCAGATTATCACATTTGCTTGTAATTTCACTCCAAGATGGTTACTTTGTTTGATCAGTTAGTACTTTAGCAATCTACTCTTAGTTACAGTGATGATAGAAAGAGCTATAAGAGTAGAGGAAGACCTTAGATTTGAGTTTGCTGATGTTGCTTCCATTTTCTAGATAACCTTACATTGGAGGAAGAAGCTGAGAGGAAAATAGGCTGGTTGCTGAAACTTTTCTTTGCTGGGACAGCAACTTATGTCGGATACCAGTTCTTCCCTTATATGGGTATGTGAATATCTAGTTCAAAGTCAGTTTCTTTTTACATGTTTGTTGTGTGCTTTACTGATGAGGTTTTACTTGTCACTTGCTGGTTTTAGGTGATACTTTAATTCAGCAATCAGTCTCGCTTTTACATGTGAAGGATCCCTTGTTTAAGAGAATAGGAGCTTCTAGGCTTTCCCGTTTCGCCATTGATGGTAAAGCCTTAAATAACTCTCTGGTGGATTGATGAAGAGAAATACTTATCTGGTCTCACTAGTGAACTTGTTTGTGTTGGAATCATTTGGTTTGGTTTATAAAAGATGAAAGGAGAATGAAGGTTGTAGAGTTGGGTGGGGCTCAAGAGCTTCTACATATGTTGGGGAGTGCAAAAGATGATAAGACAAGGAAAGAAGCTCTAAAGGCTCTTGCTGCTCTCTCTAAGTCAGGCAAGTCTTTTTTCAACACTTTCTTTAGCAGATACTTCATCTGCATAGATTTCATCATTTCACTGAACATAAGGATCTCATGATCGTTAATTCTTTTAAATCTTTTTTTGCTGCAGATGAAGCTGCTAACTTCCTGGGATCTAACGGAGCACTTTCTATCGTCAAATCAACTCCAAATTCCTCGGAAGATTCAGACATAACAACTTACAAGTCAAACATACTCAAGAAGCTAGATGATAAAGACCTCGCGGTTTCTTCAAACTGAGGTAGTCTTTTCAGAAATGGATAGGTCAGGAATCATAAGTTCTCTCTATATAATCATAAGCTTTTGAAGAACTTTATTGTTTTGAAATAGTGTTCTTTATTTCACTTTTGTTGTCAAAAAAAAAAAAAAAAAAAAACTTTATTGTTTTATCTTACTTCCATTCCAAGTTAGATCGCTTGAATTTGTTCTAGAAGAAAGGAATAGTCTGATTCAGAATAGTCATAACTGAATACTGTTTGATTCCAATGTTCTTTGTTCAACTGAATATTGATTTTTAAAGAATTGTAACATTTTTTCTCTCTCTCTGAATTAAGTTTGCAACAAATTATTGCACTTCCTACAGCTTTTACATTGCAATTTACAAAACCTATTTCACAAAGATATAACAAATATAAATGGAGGGAAAGCTAAAAGTTTACAGATTTCTTTGAAGTGATCATAGAGGGGACTGTTTGCAAAACTTTTTATAAACTATCAGTTTGCTGTGAGGCTGTATAAGTTGGTCGAGATGGCGACAATGCTAGTGGCAACTGCAAGAACAAGCATTATTGCAGCTGTAATCTTCTCCCTTGATGTCGATACACCATGGACATTCCTGTCATTTCAAAATCAGAAAACACTTGAGATAAGGATGTTCTTGCAGGAGAGTTGAAGCAAAAACAAAGCTTCTGTTACCTTAATACAATGGCGGCTGGAAATATGAATGCTATGGAAACTGTGGTGGTTGATCCCAAGAACTGAAAGAAGTACCAAATGTCTGGTACAGCGATTGCAGACAAGAAACAGCAAATGAGTAGAGCCAAAGTGAGTCCGATGAATCTTTTCGAGTCTTTTGCCAGTGACGGCTTCATTGGGAAGATGAGCTCGTCGAGGTTTGCTCTCAATGAGAAGTTCATGAGAGGAAAGACAAGCATGAGGTGAAGCGCGTAGCTGAGTCTGACAATGTCATTGAGAAGAGAACCAATGGAAGAACCAGAGCTCTGATCAAAGTTCACTAGAATATCAGACATTGTTGCATCTCCAAACAAGAGATACCCAAAGAGTCCAGTAGCGAAGTAGATTGCAGCGCATAAGATGACAGAGATTTTAGTTGCTGGGATCACATTTAAAGGATCTTTGAGCTCGAATCCAATTGGATGAACTGCATCACAAAAACCAAAATCAGAAACTTCAAAAACAGAGAAAACAGAGCAAGAATTTGGTGTAAGAGATTGATTCTTGCCATTGAAATGGAATGTGAAGGCTGTTACTATAACAGGTGAAGCTGTGAAAAGATTCCAGAACGATCCTCCATTGTTCAACTCTGGAAATAGTCTCGGATTCTTTGTTTGACCTTTTATCAGCGCGGAGATCGCCAGCACCGAGCTTATGACCACAAATAGCACAGCAAGAAGAAATGATACAGCAGAACTGAATGCCAGTCTTTCTACATTAACCCATTTACAGAAAATCATCAACAATCTCATTATAAAATTTCTTAGTTTCAGAGAACACAAAGTAGCCAGGACTAATAACGCCGAACCGAACCAAAAGTTTTGATTTTCGTTCGGTTTACGGGTTTGGTTCAGTTCAGCAAATGTTCTTTATATAACCAATCTAAACCGGATTATTTCAAAAAATACAACTTATCCACTATGAACCAAACCGACTCAAAATAACCAAAATACCAAAAAAAATAACCAAATTAACTGACATTACATGAACCGAACCTATCTAAATAACTGAATATATCAAAAATTAATCAAAATTATCCGAAATTAACCTTAAAATCAATACCCAAATAAATAAAAAACCAAACCAAAATAAATTTCGGTTAGTTTTTGAAAAAAAAGTCAAATCGAACAAACCGAAAAATCGAAACGAAACCGAACCAAATAATGAAGTTCCACAGCTAACAAAAAGATTGCAAACTTACCCACACGTCTGCACAAGACCAATGGAAGCAAGACGAAGACGTAGATGGTCAACAAAGCAAAGATTCTCGTGTTCCACCAGTGAGAACCAAACCATTCTTGCAAAACTCCAAGATGAACAGATCCTCCATTTTCATTACCGGACAGCACATCTCCTGAGAAGAAACACACAAATCCAAACTCAGCAATCTGTTCTTTAGTACTTCAAATTGTAACTGGGTCTGGATCCAATTACTTTACCTATAATAATCGAGAATATAACCATACATCCAAAAGTGGCAACCATTGTAGCAATCTGTACAGCGACGGATCCCGTTTTCCCGAACGATTCTTTCATAACTCCGGCGTATGTGGTTGATTCTCCGGCGAGAGTTGATTTCATAAGAAATCCAACAGAAATTGTGGAAAGCCAACCTATGATCGTGATAATCAAAAGCGCTGGGATAACTCCGAGAACCTTAAACGCCGCCGGCATAGACATTATTCCGGCTCCGATTATACTTGTCGAGACGTTGAAAACGACGCCGGATGTAGATCCGTGCTTATCAGACGATGGTTCTTGCTTCGGCAAAAGAGGAGTTTTGATCTGAGGAGACATTTTTCAACCGCCGGAGTAACTCGAAAATTCGCCGGCGGGAAGAAGAAGTTTTTATTATTATTTTTCTGTCATGTGTGACACGAGGAAACGGCTTCATATAGCCACACGGTTAAACGATGAAAGTACGTAAATACCCTTTGAGATTGGGTACATTTGCTCATTGTTTGGGGGTATAATTGGGATGATGATATTTGATCATTGGCAGACCTGACAGGCTGGTTGTCCGATCACATCACTGAGATCACCAAATGATCTTTTATTGGGGCCAGCTCCACTTGGCTCTTTTCCGGAACAATGAATCGTAATTTCATTACAAAACAGAGTGTATCTAGACGGGAAAGTGGCCAAAAAGTGTATTATGACATATTCTTTTTCTATTTTTGAACACAGTCTTATTTCATATTCTCATATATTTACGTTTTATAAATTGAGTATAAGCTCCCAAAAGTCATTTTGAAGAGGATATAGTAGTATTAGGCGGCACCAAATATGCTCACGTGTGGAAATGAACTTAGAGAGCAGACGTTTTGAGACTTTTCATCAAGAAAACGAAATGGCAGCGGTTGAAGAATCGAATATGTGATAAGTTAAAGGAACTGGAATAACTAAACACTTTCACAATTCCCTCTTCTCTTATTATACCACGTGAATCAATTTCTCACGCATAATACCAACTTTCAAGTTAGTCGATTTAACATTACATAATTTGGAGAGCTAGGACATACCTCATCCGAAAATCACAATGATCGAAAAAATTTATAAGTTTTCAAAACAGAGACGACTCGCAAAGTGCTTATTGTTGGAGGTGAGTTAACATCTCTTATATGGGTTTGATTGATGACCAAAAGCAGAGCGGTTATATTAGCGGTTAGCGGAAGTGGTAAGCGGTTAAATAGTGCAAAACTGTAAGTGAAAGCGGTTAGTGAAAACTGTTAGCGAAAGTGGTAACAAAAAGCTGAGAGTAATCGTTTTTACTGTAGCTTTGATAATGTTTTCGTGATTGGTAACAAAGAAAGCGGTATGCCTGTAACGTTTTTATTTTAACATCACCAATCAAAGTCTATATCTTGTCCCAACAATAAATCAGTTCAAAAGAAATGTTCAAAAAAAAAAAAAACAATAAATCAGTTCAAAGACATCAGTCAGACAGTCATTAAGAAAATGAATTCGGCCCATGAGCAGTGAAATTAGCCTATGAAAGGATTTGAAGATAATGACGAATTCTAAAATGGAAAGAAATCTATGTCTATTGTCATATTGTCGCAAAAAAAAAATGAAATCTAAATCAATCTCTGAAACTAAAGGAGTTTACGACCAATTCCTTATAATATAAAAGGAGCTATTTGAGGCTTTAGAGTGTGTCCACCTAAGCACTCAAAACTCTTCTAAATCAGCGACACGTCAGCACTCAAAATTCGTATACACAAATTTCACGCGAACCTCCTAATAATTTGGATCTGTGTTTCTGACAAGCCCATATAGAGCCCACTAACAATTGTATCAAGTGTTTAATTCTGTTTATTTGTAACTGCAACAATGTGGAGAGTCGTCCTCTTTAAAGCCCGTCCATCTATTCCATTCTTGCTGTTTCATAGGTTTTCCGAAGAAACCAGGTAATTTCCCAAAACTCAGATACATGATGAGGCCATTACTTAATTGCTTATTATTTTGACAGTTCCGAAATTCGATTCAAGAAAATGTTTTGAAATTCGATGAATCTAGCTGAAAATAGATTGATGGGTTTGGTTGATCGCACCCAAAATTTGCGAGAAATTATTCTGAATCGGAGGATGATGATCACGAATCAGGACTCATGATTGCCTTTTGATTTCTTCTGATGCAAAAATCATCGATTTCGATCGTCTTTGAGTTGGTTTGGGTTGAATCTATAAATTGTGATTGTGAGATTCTTCGTTTCCAGATATAAAGAAAGAAGAGAGAATCGTACCAAAAGCTATTAAAGAGGCTGCAAATCAGAACGATATGGTCTCACCCAAGGTAAAACCAATAAATATATAATTGAAATCTTAGGTCTTTTCAATGTGTCTGTTTTGCGGTGTTCCAGGCGCTTGCTAACTGCTAAGGAGATTGTGAATTCGAGAAGATTAGAAGAACAGTGAATCGATTATATAATTTTTTTGACTATTTCAACTTTTGATTGTTGATTCTGAATAATCAGGGCCAAATATTTTACTTGACGAACTGAGGTTGACAAGAACTTGATGATGGCAGTGAAGGAATTCATTGTTCAAGGGTGATCATCTTTCTTCTGTTATACTTCCCTTTGGCTCCATTTTGTTGGTTGTGGCTGAAAGGCTTCATTGTTATGTTTTTGCAGGTTCCGGTGGGGTGCATGAGAAGGACCATTGTGTGATGAGCCCATCAAAAATGTAAAGTCCAAGATTGTTGATGCCAGGATAGCACGAGAGCCGTTGCATAGAGGATCTGTTCAGATGATTCCAACAGTACGTTGTGTTGCTTACTCAGCCTTACTTATGGCAACTCCAAGGTTATTGGAACATGTATACTATGTGGAGGTACGTTATCCCTTTCTAGACTCTTTGCCTTACTTTTGCTCTTTAAATTTTCCCGCTTATGACAATAGACTGGCGGTTGTGTCTCAGATACAAATACCAATCGACTGTCACGTAGACGTGGGCATGTCATATTCAATGTTTCTCAGCCCGGTACCCTGGCTTACATCGTGAAGGTTAGTTTGTTTTTAATGTTTTAACAAGTTTACCATCATCTAACTTAGTGATTCATTGATTGATTTTATGGTTGTGATTATCAAGGCTTTTCTGCCAGTAATAGAATCATTTGGGTTTGATTATTTTAATTCTCGGTGTTGCCAACTTTTGCTAATATGTAAAGTATATAAGTGATAATTTTGCTGCAGAAGCGCTGGGAAGTGAGGACTGATGTGTTCTGGTGGAGAAAGAAAACAATGAGTTGTGAAAAAGCGGGTTTAGTGAGTTTGCAGAAAGTTGGATCTTTGGTTCGAGATTTGAGCGAGCCTTTTCTTCCACAATCACCGATACTGTTTGTTATAACTGTAAGCTCTTCTCCTAAAACCTTTTAATTCTTCTTTATCTTCGAATACTCTACAGCGAAATAGATTACAGAAACTCGGGCAAAACCAAGCAACGAGTGAGTTTTGTCGTCATTGACCAAATCTTATTTGGCTTGGAAGCTTCTTTCGTCCACTGAGTTCCCAGCTTGTCAGTAAATCTCTTCTTCTGGGATTAGGAAAAACATAGTCAACAAACATACGAAATATATCTGTTTCAGATTTCAAGAAACAAAGATAGAAAAAGTGCACAATATGAGGAAATTGAAAAACAATATCTCAGACTCCCTATTCCTAACAGGCGATACATAAGATTTGCATCTCGTGCAACAAGCTACAAAGTGACTCTTAGTAAAATAACAATAACGAAAGGAGAGCTAGAGCTAGAGCGTTTCTATGACACCTATCGAAAGCATGGGTAAGACTGGAAAAAGGTAATCACCGTATGGATTTATGTGACAACTTCAAAACTTTTGTATGACTTCAAATTCTTAAGACTGTATCATACGTAGAATCATTCTCATGAATCACCTTATTCATTTATTCATATTGTAGTTATCAGAGTCTATTTTTGTGATAAAATGTGACTTCGGGGAGCAGATGTATGTCTAGGTAGAGAGCAATTGAGGTTTCAGAGAACATGAGATATCGTAGAAATCAAATTGGTAAGTAGGTTTCTTTGATATCTTATTTGCATGTCAATAGTAGAGATGGTTTTGTGTTTGTCTGAATAAATTGCAGGAAGTTTCGTTGTGGATATTTGCAGCTTCAAGTCTTGGGATGACAGCACGGAGCCCAACCTCTGCTTTGTTCACATCGGATGGGGAAACAATAGAAAGAAGACTTATGTATTCATGTTTGATCCAAGTTAAAAGCATTTTGAGGATCGTGTGGGAGCTTTGTATATCCAAATTAAAGGCGCTTGAGGAATCTGTGTTAGTGTAGCAATACTATATAGCCTAAGTGATAGGTACATGCAATGACCTACATATAGTAGTGTGGAGATGAACTGACTTAGCCGCTGATTTGTCGAGAGATCTTTACTAGCTGGGAAATAATTAGATTTTTTCCAACTTTGATTTAAAGATGAAAGAATCTTACTTGAGATATATGAGTCATTTGTTGACAATCTTCCACATATCTTCTTTCGTTTACCTGATTACAATCCTCGCTTTGTTACAAGAGTTACTTAGAATAAAAGATTAGAATAAAAGAAGATTTATGACCCCGCCCAAAAAAGCAAAAAAGAAGATTTAGAGATTGTTAGTCTACACAAGATAAAAATATCATGAAAAAACCTTTTCAACATTTGCAAAGTCTCTCACTACAATTTAATAATTTATCAATAAACAATAAAAATGTACATTTTCTTAACATACTAATCTGATATTTTTCAAGTCGAAACAAAAGTTTTTGCCAATATACTATTCGAAACAATGGTTTCATTGGTAAGAATATTAACTGATAGTTATTAACCGTAAGTTATGAAAATAGAAAAATAGAGAAAAGAGAAATAGTTATTAACTGTAAGTTATGAAAATAGAAAAATAGAGAAAAGAGAAATATACGAAGAAAAAATTAGAACTTTTAATTTTTAAAAAGTTGAATCTAACTCTAAAAACCCCACTTTTATGTTATTTCAATGGTTTAATATGTCATTCTAAAATTATTACTATCTATATTCCGATTTTACTTATAGTGACTCATATACAAAGAAGAATGTGTATATTGTCAAATAAAAAATAAATAAGATAAGAAATGAAAAGATACAAAATATGGAAAAAAACTTTACATTGGAGATAAAAGAATAAATGAATCATAATAAATTTTATTTACTCTTATTCATATTTCTTACTATCCCAAATGTACTTTTAATTTAAGATATTAAACACAACTTTTGAGTTCTAATTATTTCAAAATTCCTCTAACAATTTGTTTAATTTATAATAGTCACAATATATATGCATTATACATGCTCAAATGCAAATACCATATATTATAAAATGAAGCAAAAATTATGAAAAAAAAAATTTGGGATCCAAGGCAAAAAGGTAAACATAGTCTTAACAATCTAATGGAATAATCGTTAGATTCAATATTTCTCAAGTTGAAGCAAAAGTTTTGGACAATTACTTTTCATATATACTTCTCGAAACAATGGTAAAAATATAAACCGATAGTCATTAATAGTAAAATACAAAAATAAAAAATAGAGAAAAGAAAAATATAAGGAAAAAGGTAGAACTTTTAACTTTAAAAAGTTGAACCTCACTCTGAAAATGTATATATTTCAAAAGAAAAAATTAGGATAGGAAATCAAAAGTATAAAACATGGAAAAAAAACTTTACAATGGAGATAAAAGAATAAATGAATCATAATAAATTTTAGTTACTCTTATTGATCTATCTCACTATCCCAAATGTACTTTAGTTTCAAGATATTAAACACAACTTTTCAATTCTAATTATTTCAAAATTCGTCTTAAATTTTGTTTATTTTATAATACACTCACATTATATATGCATCATACTTACTCAAATGCAAATACTAAATAGTCTAAAATGAATAAACATTTATGAAAAAACCTGGGATCCAAGGCACAGAGGTAAAAAAAAATTCCTATCTTTATTTAAACACCAATAAAGGAAAAGCCTATATATTAAAAAAACATAATCAAATATTTTTCCTAAAACTTTGATACTAATGTGAACAAGGATCACGATGAAACCACAAAAACAAAGACTATAGTGAATTACAAAGCCTTATACTGAGTCTTTAAAATTTGACAATCGTCGTCCGAATCAATTGTGTATGGGCAATACAAGATGTTCCCGACAAAATAATAAGAATCATACAGAGAACCAATCTACTGAACTCACTCTTAAACACAAAGATTGTCATAGGCTTAAAACTGAACATGTATAAACCAAACAAAAATACAACTTGAGAGACAGTCCATCAAATAACGTATAAACATATCAATTTTTTTGGCATATGCACAATTGTACAACTGTCTATATTGGATGAATGAGCAGCAAATTTCCGCAAAAAGAATTGTCATAAAAGATCTTAAGCACGCAATCATATTGGTAACAAGCATCAATCCAAAAATATATAAAGGTTCCTACATACGTAATTAAAATTCTTTTACCATTTTGTCACATACTTTGTATACTTTTTCTAAAAACAATAAGTCGAGAAATTATTACTCGCTTCAGCACCGGTGATAAGATTCTACTTCAACTGATCCATAGACGCTATCAAGCTTCACACAAAAAACACACTTCTAGATGAAATTTTGATCTGATCCCGAATAAGCAACATGACAAAACAATATGAATAAATGGCAGAGCATGCATTTGATCTAGCTTTGATAATTTGTTTTCCTCTTTAATTAAAAAAAATTTTGTATATGTGATAGCCCTTCACTCTCCTATCGGCCTTATAGCTAAACTTTTAGGGGGAAAATAATCCAATTAGTCTCAATACCACTCATGATCAACATAAATATATCTTTAACATTGCATTGTATATCTACGGCAACTAAAAAGTACGAATATAAACATAAAACATAATGAACAACTCAACGAGAGGTAATAGCCGAATCACATAAATCTATGAGTGCCGGAAAATATAGAATAACTTAACAGAACATTAGTTATGATATAAAATCTAAATCAAACTCATAAACAAGACCAATATAGATAAAAGTAAATTGAATCCACAATCCGCGCGTAGCGCGGAATAACCCCTAGTCTCTAAAAAAGAAAGAAAATTTCATCAGCTGATTAATGATAGTTTTTAACCTAACACTCTAATATATATATATACAACTCACGTATGAAAGAAATCAATATCTTTCACTAGATTATCTAAAGCAGCGACATTAATTATTACATGATCAATAATCAACTCTAATTTTGTACTTTTCATATACTCATCCAAACGTCCTTAACAAAACGACCATTTACGATCTTCCTCTTAATTGCTAAATTAGCTTTAATATTCACAAAATACTCCAAAGTGACATGATTAATTGTCGAATTAATACACGTGAAAGAACACAACATTCACCCACAACTCCAAAGTTTCTTACGTAAGAACCCGATAAAGAGGGTGTTGGAAAAATGCTAAACACAACAGCGGTACACCGGAATATAGTTTTCCGCACTTATGTGAATTTGTGAAAAAAAATATATACAATGGCAGAAACAACTTAAAAATGCAATGAAATGAGCGATAATTTTTACGTGGAAAACCTCTTCGATGTGAGAAGAAAAAACCACGAGACCATAGTCTACTCTAAATCCACTATATCAAACCGTTTTGAATACAACCACGTCCTCTCTGTTCCACAGAACAACTACAGAGAGTAAGGCTCAACAAGAGAAATCTCCAACATAGAGAATCAACAAAAGAGCTATAAGCTCAGAAACATGCAACCTCAAACGACCTCATATCTCTAAGATTCCGGTCACCATTTCCAATCTCCACCGTTCAATCTTAGATTAACAAGTCAAAAACACGTATACAAAATTTCAGCTCAATCAGAGAAGAACTCACTGTTAGATTTCTCAAACACTAAACACATATGTGTGAACCACTGCAGAAACCAGCCACGCTAAAACCCATATATCTCACAAAACCAACCGTTGAAACAGAAATCCTACTGTTGAATCTGAAGTACACTGAGTCACGAAGCTTTCTTGAAAATTTTAGCCAGATCAGAGTTCGTTTGATTGTCCGATCATTAGCTTGAAGAACACTGGCGAAAACATAATTTTCTCTCTTTTTTTCTTCTTATAACTTCTCTTTACTTCTCTCTCTCTTATCTTATTTTTCTTGTGCGTGAACTGAACAATAAAAATCACCAATCACAAATATTATAACATATGTAAAATATGTACTTATTGGGATAAAGTGTTAAGAGGTCCTAATGTATTTTCCTCCACTAGGAGGATTACCGACAGAGGGACGCTCCGTCATTTACCCTTTTATACGAACCAATTAACCACTAGACCGCAGTGATTTCATAAATTCTAAGAGTTTAAAACTTCCCTTTTAATGTTGACTCTAACTCTAGAGCTGTAACCCGTTTGGAAAGATGTATTTAGAATCGAATTGGCAGTATTCCTTTTATTTTTGCTTAAGGCAGTATCAAAAGGGAAGATAAGTCAACAATTTCGGCAGAGAGTTCGCCCTAAACTTCGCTCCTTGTCCCATTTACCGAGGCGCCGTTCGAGAAGCTTGATTTCCTCCCCTGCGGCCGTCGAACAGCGCCTTCGCCGCCGGGGGAGGCTCCTTGTTGTCCTCTTCTTTCGTTTTTGTCCTCCCTCTCCGTTATCCAAGCCGTGTACGGCTCCAGATCTGCATCTCAAACTTCCTGGGTCATCTTCTTCGTGTGGTGGGTCATCTCCGGTGGTTCTCTTGGGTTGCAGGGTCGTGGTTTCCGGCTACGGCGAGAGATTTTGGTCTTCATTGTTATATGTCTCTCTGTTTGGGACTGTGCTGGCTCCTCGTGGATGTGTTCGTCTCCTCTTCCAGTCGGAGTGGTGTGTTCGGAGTTTGAGATCGTCGGTGGTCTTGGTCGTGGTTCACCCGCGGTTAGGATCGTCTAAGCTGGCGGGTCTCCTTGGATCTGCAGATTTGACTTCGGGTTAGTGATAACGGTTGGGGATTTGGTTTTGTATAGACTGGTTTTAGCTTGGCTTTATTTGGTTTAGTTCTTTGTGTGGCTATGGTTTTGAGACCGTGCAACTTCTAGTTATTATCACTTTTGTTATATGTTCTCGTTTGCCTGCTCTTTGTGTTGGGGTTATACAGCTTGAGGATTTGCTTGGTTCAGTTGAAGTTCGTAACCGGATTCTTTAGGTTCTTAGCGGTTATGTTGCTCATTCGTTGGGGCTGGTTTGTGCGCTTTATTTCTTTTGCTTCTAGCGGTTGAAAATTCTGGTGTAGAGAGTGTGCTTATCCTTCCGTTGTTTGCGACGGTATTGTTCTCGCAACTTCTTTTCTTCTTGGTCTGGGTTCTCCGGCTTAATCATTAGGATTTGGAGCTTCGGCTCTTTTCGCTTCTAGTCGTCAGTCGTCGTGTGGTAAAAGCTTAGGTCCCTCGACTTCTTTGGTCTGTCTGCATACAGTGTCTCGTGGCTTCAACTAGGTTGGAGCAATATAATGGGTTCCGGTATATACGTCCTACTAAAGTTCGGCTATGGTGCTTCGCTCATCTCTCTCTCTCTCTCTCTGCTCTTGATGGATCTTCGTGCTAGGTGATATACCATGGATTTTAGGGATTTTAACCATGGTATATGTCTTATTTATCGAGTATATTTTTATGTTTTAGAGTCTTTTCAGGTGTTTATTAGGTACATACACGTTTGGAGCAGAATTGGAGATAATGGAGCATTTTGGGCAAGTTTGGAGCTAAAAGCCGAGAGAGCTAATTTCACCAAGTCTGGACGACCTCTGCATCGATCGATGCACTCTTGGTGTCGATCGTTGCAGCCCCGCGACAGCAGATTATAAAGACTTTGGAGATTTGCAGTTTTGCCCCAGAAGTTTCTCATATTTGCAAGGAAGCCCCAATTCGTGTTTTAGTTATTTATTAGGTTTTACAGCCACTTGTAAGGCTAAGTTTGATTCTAGGATTTAATCAGAGAGTTTGAGGGGCTGGTTTTGTTCTCGAAAGAGACTTGATTTCGAACCCCTGTTCTATTATTTATTGATATCTATTTTTGACTATGTTTTCTGTTATGATTGCTATGTCTGAGTAGATCTCTTGTTAGGTTAGGGATTCTCATTAGGGATTTGAAGGAATGATAGATTAACTGATTTATTTAGATTCATCATCTAGTTCTTCATCTAATCTGTTCTTAATGCTTAATCTGAACTGGCCACTTAGATTATTGATATTAGGTTGATTTACACAACGACAGTTGGTTTACTTAACTAGATCTGATTTAGGTGAGCAATTTGTCTATTCGCAAAGGAATTTGGTTTAGAGAAATTGCGAACGAACGAACTTGGAATTAATGCATTTTTAGAACTCTAGGATTCGCAAAGGAATTTGGTGTGCTAGGTTGTTAGACATAGATAATTATCGCAGCGACAGCTGGTTAGTTTTACCTTCGTGATTCTAGTTCAAGAACGCTATAGACTGAATCCGATTGATTGTTTATCTGATTTCCTGATATCATGAAAACTCCTGAAACCTGACGCCTTCGTTAATTGCTTGCAACCGCCTCGTTTGATCTGATTTATTTACTTGCAATTTACTGTTTTACAATTTGCTTCGCTTAGCTTAAATCCGAATTACTCATAATCTATTGTGTGACCGGAGTCCTTGTGGATTCGATACCCTAGGTACTACATCTGCATCACTGTGCACTTGCAGTTAGAATAGGGATAAACCTTGACCTATCAAGTTTTTGGCGCCGTTGCCGGGGACTCTTTGAGTTCGCCGATAGATTTAGTATTAGGATTTAGATTAAGCATTTCTTTTATTTTTCTTGTTTACTCACGTTCTTGTTTCTTTGGTGTTGCAGGAATCGTACTGCATCGATCGATACGGTCTTGTGTGTCGATCGTTACTGATTCGCAACTGCATCGATCGACACAAGGCGAAAACCAGAGCCGAGAGCTTGAGCACTTAACAGGTTTCGCTCTATGGAACCTGTGATTCTGATTCGCGGCGAGAACGACATTTTACGAGACCAAGAGGGTCATATATGCAACGCGAAGGATCAGAATTTGGATGGGGAAGGAAACCCCATCATACCATACGCATTGGTTGAGCAGATAGCTGAGATGAGAGACAAGATTGACCCTATCCACAACATCCTACTTTGGAAGAAACAAATCCGAGCTGATGAGAAGCTGAAGAGTTTGCAGGGGTGAATTATATAGCTAGAACCGATTATCATGGACAGACATATGGGAACCAGCAGAGGCAAAGTTTTAGTTATGATCCGAGATCAAGAGGTTATGGTTATTCACCTCACCAAGCACCTGCACCTACACAAAAGAGCAGATTGAAAGCCATGATGGAGCAGTGTCTTGAGGAACAACAACAAATCGTTGTGTCTTCCAACTCGAAGATTGATGCCTTGTACACTGATTTTAATGGGAAGTTCGAGTCCTTGAACACTCATTTAAGGCTGCTGGACACACAAATGGATCAGATTTCAAGTTCTGTCAGAAGGAAGAATGCTCAGGATGCTCGTGTCAAAGCCATCTCAGTTCAGAGTGAACATAGGCTGAATCAGGGATCATATCTTGAAGTTAAGGCTATGGTAATAGTGGAAAACACAGAAGAATCCGAGATCGAAGCCCATGAGTTTCAGAGTTTCGACGGACCAGACTCAACCGAGATTGACATTGATCTTTTGGCTTGGACAGTTCAGATTGGTAGTGGACCAAGCCAAGGAGAGAAATTTGAGTTTGAGACTGCTAAACCAGTGGGAGGAGCTGAAATACCCGAGACTGAAGTTGGAAGACGAGATGAACCACTTGCATCGATCGTTGCACCAAGAGTAACGATCGTTGCAGACCGTGAAGAATCAGCCTCACTTATTTCTCATGTAATTGTTAAGGAACGGGTCTACAAACCTCCAATACCATTCCCAAAAGTACCTATAAAGTCTAAACATGAGCAGAATGTAGTCGAGTGTATGGTAGTGGTGGATAAGGAGATGAATGAAACTCCACCAGCTGAAGCATCGCGAGTTCATCCTTGTGCGTTGGGATATACAAAGAAGGTGATTTCCACTGGTGGTCATTTGAGAGATGAAGTTCATATTTGTGGGATTACAATGTCTGATAGTGGAGAAAAGAAGATGGTGGTTCCTCAGGATTCTACTCTAACATCTTCAGAGCCTAAAACTGCTCATAAGCAGAAAGTTCCGAACATCAGATCTCCACCAAAGCACAGGTATAAAGATTCTAAACTTAAACGCAGGGAAACGCTCATAAGCGGAAAGCTCCGAACATCAGATCTCCACCAAAACTGATCAATCAGTTTTGAATGCAGGGAAACGCTCTACACCACCCAAGCTTCGCTCCCGCCCTGAATCTCTTCCTATGTTCCTTGGACGATCTCATGCTAATACTTCTTACACACCACCATGAATAAACAGATATTCACAGAGACACTCAAGGTCTCTGTTGAAACCCCCATGAGTTTGACCTCTTCCAATAAGTCAAGCTAATGACTTAAAACAAGAGCTGAGTGGGAGGCAACCCACTGTTAGGTTTTAGTGTTTTTCTTATTTATTTTTGGTGTTTTTTTTTGGATTTTACGTTTTGGTTTTGTTTTTGGTGAATGTTCACTGCAGAATACGAAGTTTGGAAACTGACAGATCGCTCAGCAACGATCGTTGCGGATAAGAGCAACGATCGACACACCCGGTTCAAATCCAAATTAAAGGTACGTGAGTTAACCGACAATCAGGTTGGTTTAACCAATCCGATTAATCAACGATCGTCGCATCTAGTGCAACGATCGTCACAAACGCGCGCGAGGTAAGTACCCGAGAGCCTTTCTTTCTCTTTTCTTCTCTATTTTCGCGTTTTCTCCCAAGAACCCTAAATCCCCTTTTGCTCGATCTCCCTCATTTCTCACTCGTTTTTAACGATTCAAGTGCCTAATCCACTCGATTTTCTCTCATCTATCCATTTCTATCATCCATTTCAACCGGTTTTGAGGTATGTGTCCCGAATCTCTCTATTTTCATTTCGGCCAAAGGTAGAAAAATCCGATTTTTATCATGATTTGTTACTCGTAGAACGGAATAGATGCTTTATTGATCTTATTAGTGACGATTTGATGCTAGCTTAGTGCATGCATTGACAGATTTAGAAAGGTTTTGGAAAAAAATTCGATTCAATGACAAAGCTTTCGGCAATCTGATTTAGGACAGATTATATGACGAATTTGGGTATACTAGATTTTGGCTTGACTGCTACTGATGGTTGATTGAGATGATATGATTTTATGTGCTTGAATTTGATGATCTTAGAGACTTGGCTTAAATGCAAGTTGTTTCTTGTGTCTTTGATTTCAGATGGCAACGAGGAAGAAACAGAATGTGCCTGCTGGTACTGAACCACCTGCCGACTGGTTCGTGCGCATATCTCATATGCCTACTCCTTACACTGGCGAGATTGGCACAGTGCGTGCTCCTTGGCCTAAAGCAGAACATGAGAAAATTCCTGTGACTAGAGAATGGGCTAATGATGCTAAGACAGAGACCGAGAGTGTTGCGTGCTTAGAGAGACCAGTTTCTGAGACTTGGGACGATTATGACACGCTGTTCTAAAACGCGTGGCATGACATGACTCTCAAGCCTACGCGATTTGCAGACTACCAGACCTGTCGGATGCTTGGGATTGACAGTCAGGTGCTAGAGGTTACGCGACAGATAGGGCTGAGGACTATGCCGATGAGGAGTTATGACCTTTATCCTGACCTGGTGCGACAGCTGTTGTCAACTTGTAGTGTCTACTAAACTGATCATGTTCTCAGTAAGGCTCGAGAGGGTACATTCACGTTCATGTGCGACGGATACAGGTATCGGATTAGCATTCGTGACCTCTGCAGGATCTATGGCTTTTATGATCATGCCGATCATTGCTCTCTGGTTAGAGAGTAGGACACTGAGAGCTGTCAGTTTTTCTGGGACCACATTGGAAGTGAGGTGTATAACTCACGCCACACGAAGCAGATACAGTTGCGCCATCCAGTCCTGCGGTATGTCGGGCGCATTTTAGGATACACTCTCCTTTGTAAAGCTGAGGTGAACAAGCAAAGGAAGCTAGAGTTACAGTTACTATTCACTGGAGTGAGTCACTTGTTCGAGGAGACACCTTTGCAAGATCCAGCTCCCCAGTTGAATTTGGGAGCAGTTTTTGCAGACCATTTATGCGAGCTGAAGACTAAGCCATTTTCTGGAAAGAAGACTGAGTCTGTAGGGAGTCTACTTACTCCCATTTTCCAGCATTTCAGGATCCCTACAGCTGGGAGACAGTGCAATAAAAAGAGGGTTTGGATGGATTATGGTCACTTGAAGAACACTACTTGGATGGAGGACGAGATGCTTTGGGTTTATCATGACGCATATTCGGATGAGTGGTATGTGAAGCTTCCTGCTGCTGAACTCCTACGATGGCACATCCTCTGGGTGAGCCTTCTACGAGAGCTTCCTCTTCTTCTGCGCCTGCACCCGAGGCTCCTGCTGCTGCTGCTGATACACATGACGTAGGCCCTTTTCCAGCTCCATCTATGCTTGTGCGTGAGATGTCTGAGGGTGATTGGAGAGAGCGTCAGGAAGGTATGATTCAGACTATTTGGGATTTCATGCGTGGCTGCACTTGCAGGAGACAGCCACAGGTTCATCATCCCGTTCCTGCCAGTCGACGTCGAAAGCGCTCCCCGACTCCCGGTACTTCGAGTATTTCTGATCGCTATGCTGGCATAGATGATGAGTAGAGGGTGAGATTGGTCCACATTTTCCAGACTACGGTTCTACTTGATTTTTCACTTTTTCTTTTTCTTTCTTTTGATACTTATGTTTTGTTTGATGATTTGGATGTTGTATTTGCACTTGAATTATATGTTCTAGCATTTTACCTGTTTACCTTGATTTTTAGCTTGCAGGTTTGAAATTTGAGAATTATTCTCGAATTTAACTGCTAACTGCTAAATTTTCCCGAGAGTTGACGCGTTGCAATGATCGACACGGTCATGTGTGACGATCGATGCACGACGAAAATCGCATTGTAGCGATCGTTGCGGTCCTGAGCAACGATCGATCTCTCATCGCAATCGCCCTGTGACGATCGATGCACCTAGTGCAACGGTCGTTGCAAGGCGACACAGGTAAAACCCGACAGAAACAACATACACATCCTTTTCATTTTTATTATTTTTCTTTCTTTTTACCAATCATTAGCTTGACACTACTGGGGACAGTGTGTCTTAAGTGTGGGGGAGGTGCTACTGACTCCTATCTTTCTGTTTTCATAAGAGTCAGTCAGTTTTTAAAATTTTGTTTTATCGAGTCAAAATAGTTGAAGTAAGAAACAATGATTTTTTTTTTTAGAAGATTAACAGCACTTGCAGGAACTTAAGTAACCATTGGGATGAAGTTGCAGATTATCTATGACTATTAGAAAACCCAGACACGGATCAGCCTACTAAAAACACCCACATCACTTCAGGTATCAGAGGATCCTTTTACTTACTTCAACTTAATACTGACTTAATTTTCTCACCTAAGGCTTGGAATACCTTGAGTCGAATTCCTTTGTTAGTTCTAACACAGCCTGTAAACCTGTCCTATCTGGTTCCCTTCTCCCCTTCCATAAAGTAAAAAAAAAAGAGTAATAAACTGAGGATGAGTTAGTAACTCCGAAGTGGTCTCTAGGAGTGGTAGCTACAACTATTACCTCTTGTGCATCCATGAAATGTGTCCAAAGTACACCCCTTAACGGGAAGAGCACTGGTAAAAAAAAATGATACCCAATGGAGAAAAATCAGAATGCTAAGGAAGGGAAAAGAGAAGAAATGGACCAGAGAAAGATAGTATGGTAGTCTAGAGCTGACAAGGTAAGAGTCCATGTGCCCTTTGATCGATACTCCTTAGGTGAGACCGCACTTAAATACTTGCAGAAGTCAGTAGGGTGAATTTGAATGTGTGAATGCGATTGTGGAGTTTATTTAGGACAATTGCTAAGTGTGGGGGAAGTATATGTTGGTCTTGATGTCTGCAGGTGAAATCTTTCAGTGGATTACTAAGGGGAATCTGAGTGTTGTTGCTTCAAAGATGAAAAGAGTTTCTGAAAGTTTTCAAACCTCTTCACTACATTCTAGTTCTTTGTTTTGCTTGAGGACAAGCAAAGGCTAAGTGTGGGGGAGCTGATATACCATGGATTTTAACCATGGTATATGTCTTATTTATCGAGTCTATTATTATGTTTTAGAGTCTTTTCAGGTATTTATTAGGTACATACACGTTTGGAGCGGAATTGGAGATAATGGAGCATTTTGGGCAAGTTTGGAGCTAAAAGCCGAGAGAGCTAATTTCACCAAGTCTGGACGACCTCTGCATCGATCGATGCACTCTTGGTGTCGATCGTTGCAGCCCCGCGACAGCAGATTATAAAGACTTTGGAGATTTGCAGTTTTGCCCCAGAAGTTTCTCATATTTGCAAGGAAGCCCCAATTCGTGTTTTAGTTATTTATTAGGTTTTACAGCCACTTGTAAGGCTAAGTTTGATTCTAGGATTTAATCAGAGAGTTTGAGGGGCTGGTTTTGTTCTCGAAAGAGACTTGATTTCGAACCCCTGTTCTATTATTTATTGATATCTATTTTTGACTATGTTTTCTGTTATGATTGCTATATCTGAGTAGATCTCTTGTTAGGTTAGGGATTCTCATTAGGGATTTGAAGGAATGATAGATTAACTGATTTATTTAGATTCATCATCTAGTTCTTCATCTAATATGTTCTTAATGCTTAATCTGAACTGGCCACTTAGATTATTGATATTAGGTTGATTTACACAACGACAGTTGGTTTACTTAACTAGATCTGATTTAGGTGAGCAATTTGTCTATTCGCAAAGGAATTTGGTTTAGAGAAATTGCGAACGAACGAACTTGGAATTAATGCATTTTTAGAACTCTAGGATTCGCAAAGGAATTTGGTGTGCTAGGTTGTTAGACATAGATAATTATCGCAGCGACAGCTGGTTAGTTTTACCTTCGTGATTCTAGTTCAAGAACGCTATAGACTGAATCCGATTGATTGTTTATCTGATTTCCTGATATCATGAAAACTCCTGAAACCTGACGCCTTCGTTAATTGCTTGCAACCGCCTCGTTTGATCTGATTTATTTACTTGCAATTTACTGTTTTACAATTTGCTTCGCTTAGCTTAAATCCGAATTACTCATAATCTATTGTGTGACCGGAGTCCTTGTGGATTCGATACCATAAGTACTACATCTGCATCACTGTGCACTTGCAGTTAGAATATGGATAAACCTTGACCTATCACTAGGATGTCTTGTTTTAGGTTCAGTTCGATCTCTGATAACTCTAGTTGCTTGTATTGGTCTTTGATTACTAGCTTTGTTTTTATTTTGACTCTGGGGATTAACATTTAGTCTGCCAGCTTTTGACTCCGGTATCACTTGTGATAGCCGGTTCTAGTCTTTGATGTTTGTATTCTATAATGTATCTATCCCTGAATGAAATCAAAAATCTAGTGTTAAAAAAAAAGTCAACAATTTCATTAAAGAAATAACGCGTCTACTTATATGGGCTTTTCAAAAGGAAAGCCCATATTGGGCCCACCTATTTCGGTTGAAAAATCTTTTGCCGTCTGATATTTCGCTCGCGATCGATTGATTCGCGAAAATCCGTCGAAGCAAATTCTCTTGGAGAAGAAAGGGAAAAACATTGGAAGAACAATCGGACGCCGGTAAGGGAAAGAAAGCAAACCATCGAAGGTGAACGAACGAAGGTAATATCAATACAGAGTCAGGGGAAAAAAAGAAAGGGATGGGAGATCATCTGGTGAGAGCGGAGGAATTTGAGAAGAAAGCTGAGAAGAAGCTCAATGGATGGGGAATATTCGGATCTAAGTACGAGGATGCTTCCGATCTCCTCGAAAAAGCTGCTAATTCATATAAGCTTGCCAAATCATGTAATTTCCTTTTTCAGCCGACCTTTTTGTGTTGCCTGATTTTTGTATCATCTGATCGGTCATTGATTTTTTTTTTCTTCTGGGTTCTGAGAAATTGATATGATTGGGACGTTTGATCTTAGATTATGAGTTATGGTGATCCATCCATGGTCATGTCACAAGTAGAGTTAGTCATTGGGTTTAGGCCTATTTGATCTATAAGAGATTATTGTGTAATTTGCATGAGGCGCTAAGGAAAACAGTACCTGACTGGGTTCTGTTTGATTGATTTCTAATAATTTTATGTTCAATTATCCAACCGTGTGTCCCGGTTTCAGGGGATCAAGCTGGAAAAGCTTATCTTAAACTTGCCGACTGTCACTTGAAGGTAAGTTCCTTTACCTAAAAACATGATTCTGGACACATTTATTGAACTAATATGTTTATGATAACATTTCTGTCCATCTGCAGTCGGACAGCAAACATGATGCTGCTAACGCCTATGCCGAAGCTGCTAAATGCTACAAGAAAGTTAACACCAATGGTATGTAGAGGCCACTGGAAAATTTATCTGTAAAATATAAAGCTACTTTTTTTTGTAAATTGACATGTCAGTATGTAGGAGTGATCGTCAACTCTTTGTATGTTTTCTTTTCGCTATGCATGTTTAGTGTCCTAATATAACCATGATTTTTTTATGCAGAGGCTGCATCTTGTCTAGAGCGAGCAGTGAATATATTCTGCGAGATAGGAAGGCTCAACATGGCTGCCAGATACTACAAGGTATACCATGCGTCTCTTTTGAGCATGATTGAATATTACATTCTTTAAGTATAGACATTGAGTCAATAGTCTTATTACGTCACTTCTTAAGTACTCCATTAATCATGTTTCCTTTATCCATACTGGATCCAGTGGATATGTGTGTTTTAACACTATATAGTAGTTCTGGTGCGGATTTTTGTTTCTGTAATTGGTTTGTACTAATAGGTAGATTTATGGTTTTGTTCTTCTGACAGGAAATTGCTGAGTATTATGAATCTGACCAGAAGATCGACCAGGCTATTACTTACTTTGAAAAGGCAGCTGAATTCTTTCAAAATGAAGAAGTGACCACTTCTGCAAACCAGTGCAATCTGAAGGTGGCACAATATGCTGCGCAATTGGAGCAGTAAGATTTCCTGAACCTGACTTGAAAATTTGTTGACCAATCCATAGAATCAACATTGTTTGTATTCATGATGTTCACTATGCACGGGCAGCAATGATAGCGTTTTATATTCTTTGGTTGGGAATGATTGGTTGATTGATAAGGGCTTTGTGTATGTTTGACAGATATGAGAAGGCAATCAAGATTTATGAAGAAATAGCACGCCATTCACTCGACAATAACTTACTTAAGTATGGAGTTAAGGGCCATCTTCTCAATGCTGGCATGTGCCACCTTTGCAAAGCTGATGTTGTTTCCATCACGAATGCGCTGGAGAAATATCAGGTTCGTCTTCTTCCCACAGAAAACACCCGTAACATCAGCATTCTGGTGTGGTCTTTGGAGTAAACTATGACATGACTTCTAACTTCTACTTTTCTGCAGGATCTGGATCCAACTTTTACAGGAACACGAGAATGCAAATTCTTATCAGTAAGGCTTAAATTGAGTTTTGTAGTGATTGTGGGAGTATAGCTTTCATAAAGTACGCTAAATGAAACGTTTGATTCCCATGTATAGGACCTTGCTGCTGCTATCGATGAAGAAGACATCGCAAAGTTCACAGACGTTGTGAAGGAATTTGATAGCATGACTCCCCTGGTATGAACCATAAATCGCATACAAAAACTTTGAATAACCTTTTGTTGATCTTTATCATGAAAATTGGTAATGTTGCAGGATTCATGGAAGACAACTATGTTGTTGAGGGTGAAGGAGAAGCTGAAGGCAAAGGAGCTTGAAGAGGATGATCTTACCTAAACATATCTCTCTATCCATCCGGAGCTTTGCTTATTAATTATTACTGGTGTGTATCATCGTCGTTTGTGTTGGTGTTACTTCCATGTTCGACTCTTCGTTTATTTTATTGTGTCTGGTTATGAGTTTCTAAAGTTTCTTATAAGGTTTGGTCGAAAATTGGTTTGTTTGATATCAACGACTACACTTACTCTGTCCTCTCATTACGTCATCTATGGGAACTTCTCAAATATTTGGAGATTTGCTTCGATTATTCGTTGATTTGTTAACGTCTAATAAGAGTGTTTATAATCAAGTGACTGTTTATTATTCTCTCTCGCTGCCTCGTTGTCTGAGAGATAAAAGAATTGATCGTTGAATGGTACCAACTAGCCGTGGGACTTCGATTATTTTTGTTTGGTTTTTCGATTTTTGAAAAGTTGCTTGAACCGAAATTAGTCGTTTTTTTCTGAAAATCAGTTGAATTCGGTTTTTTGTTATTCCGGTAGTTTGGGTCAAAGATTTTAATGTATTTTGGTTAAAATCAGGTTATTTTAGTTTATAAAAAATTGTTGATTCGTCCAACCAAACCGATAATCGAAATTAATTGTCAAACTTACCGAAGTAACTAAACCGAGCTAACTAAACTAAATCAAACCAATTTTTTTGTTCGGTTCGGTTTGTTCAATTCAGTTTAAATTTTCAAGGTTAGTACCAACGGTCACAATAAGGTAAATTATTTTATTTTTTGAATGGATAATAATCTGTTGCGGATCAATTTTTTTTTATAACATCAAATTTATTTACTCATAAAAATGATATATATTTTCCTTGCGGGAGTTTTCTTTTATTCTTTTTTATTTATACAGTTATAGATCAAATATGAATGATAAATAAAAGCGGTTTTAATTTTTGCGGACTAATCCATCTTCACGGTGCAATAATGCATAGGCGTAAACATTGAAAAAAAAGTTCTTACATACATCATGATAAATTGTAAAGGAAACCAAACGTAATATACTGAGGACAAGAAATCTAATAATTAGAAGATACTCTTTAACACCAATTCTCAATGTCATCAACCATAACAAGCAAAGCAATGATAAAAGCATAATCAACCTCTGGATTTACTCTCACCCTAAAATTATATTTCCCTCTGCAGAAGCTTCCCCATGTAAACTTATGCGTGACCTGCAAACATCCCCACAATAACCAAAAAAAAAAGGAAAACAAATTTCAAATCTTCACCAATGTGTAAGAAAAGAGCCATAAGTTATTAATAAAGAAATGTGTTCTTAAACTTTTTTATACCCCGGCGATGAGAGCATCCGATTTGTAAACTTTGAATGAGATATTGGAGTATCCACCTGAAGCATGAAAATCACAAGTACTGCTCTTCTTGACATTATTGTTCTCAGCCAAGAAAACATCCACAGATGTCTTCAATGACACAGCTAGAGATTGTTGTACCGTGAACAACAAGTCTTCTCTCTCTTTGCTCTCTCCTCCATGCACTTCCCATTTGTGCTTCAACGTAAGTCCCTATACACATACACACAATTTGTTTTTGTTGAGTCAATGTAAGTTTTAAAGATTGAATGTTTTGTAACCTTTTGGCGCATTGTGAGGATTGTGAAACCAGCTGGATCACGCATAACCCTTTTACGGTTAAACCCCCAAACTTGTCCATCAATTTGCAGGAGGAGATTCCCGCTTGGATCAAAGACTTGGTAATGATCTTTTGAGAAATTTTTAACTTTCCTTTTCACCATTAGATCCATTGGGTATGGATTACAGAATTGATCGCTCACTATGCTTATTGCAGGATCTCCTACTTGCCATTCTGTTTTCTTATTCTTTGGCATTATTAATTCTATTTAGAAGAAGATTGCAATAAGATTATGAAAGGCTCTTGCTTTAGAGCCCTTGATAATCCTCTCCTTATGATTAAGATTTATCAAAAACTGTTTTCACATTTTGTTTAGCAATATATCAACTAGAAAACAAATTTGAAACTTTGCTGGATTATGAAATCAGAGTTTTATTCTCAACCATAGAATGTTAAACCTAAAAATTAACTATTTCTTTAAATTTAGAAACAAAACAACTAAGCAAGCTTCTATTTTCAGGTTCAAAGAGAGATTCTCCATTGCCAATAACTTATCAATACATAAAACATTTACAGAGTGCTCTTACAACATATCACATGTTTTACAAATCAGAATAATTATAACCGAACAATGTTGTTATTTTTGTTATCCAACTTGACAGAGGATAGAATGTCTCTGTCACATCACGAACCCTAACTTGCAAAAGAAGCAACGTCCATGTATCAGTGTATCCCCTAAGTAAGCGGGGCTAGGGTTCACACTGTCAGTTTCCTCCACGTTTGTTCTTTCTCCACTCCCATGGCTTCTCTGGATTTGGAGATGCCCACAAGCCAATACGCTTCTGTTTAGCCTCATTTTCCCACTGATCTCAAACACCAAACATCAGAAAGACTAAGACAAAGAAACTAAAGAGACTTATAAGGTTCACAAGATCTTGCCTTTGCGAGCTCTGCGCGCTTGTCGTAGGCTACATAATGCCAAGCAAGACCTTTCCTTAACATCACTTCTTGTACAAATTTTCCATTGCAGTATATATCTCCTACACATCTTCCATAATGATCCTCTGCATAGACTAACACCTTCAAGCTTTTCCCTTCAATCATCTTAAGTAGCTCATCATGTGACTCTTTTCCAAACGGCATTTTACTTTCCGGTGCATCAATTCCCCTGTTTTCTTTGTTCATTATCAAGTTGTTCTTAAACACTTCAAGATAGCATTGATTCAAAGAGATTTAAGATTGAGAGTGTTCTTTACCTTAGTCTAATTCTGAACTTTCGAGCAAGCACTTCCTTATTTCGAAAATTTATCATCCTAAGCACAAGATAGTAAGAAAAGGGTCAGAAGAATAATGAATTTCATATTAAGTTACATGAGCTTCCAACTCAAAACCAATATTTCGATATGAGACTTTATGTCCCAATATGCCCCTTCGAGATAATAGTTTTTTGGCAATTAATCTCAAGGATCAATAGAACCAATTTTAATTCGGATCAATTATAGATCGGGTTGGACAACGTAGGTCGGACTCTCATACCACATTAAGTTACATCAACTTTTAACTCAAAACCCAATTAGCAATGAGTCTCATATCCTTGATATATTAATTAAGTGAGATCCCTTGTAACTTCCGATGTGGAACTTTATGTTCTAATACATTCCTTCGAGATAATGGTTTTCCTAATATTTCAAAGTTAAATTTGATTTGACACTATGATGAAAAACACAAACCTGTAACCAGAAGCTATGATCTTCTTGTGAAGTGCATCTGCTTCTTTATAATTCTTATCCTCACGGGCTTTAGCTCTTTTAACCGCTGCAAGACTCACTTCCTTAGGAACAGTAGATGACACAATCGGGTCTGTACTACTAACATACACAGTAACAGTATCTCCATCTGCCACAGATTTTTGATCCACCTTATTTCAATTAGGACATTTCTTGATCATCAGCAACATTGTCATCATAAACTATATAACCATTTTTAAGAATGAATAAGTTTGTCTAACCGGAAGCGTTTGAAGCTCAAATCGAACTCCTACAGACACAGGAGATTCATTAGAGACCTCATCGAGCTTATGAGGCGAAGGGAGTCTATAGAAAGACAAAAGTCCCTGACAATATCATTACAAATCAGTCAAACCAGTCTCATTAATTTTTGCAACTTTGAAACATTATGAGTACCTCAACATCAGCTTTTTTGTGCCCCTTTAGAGTCGAGATAACAAGCCTTGCGGCTTCCTCAGCGGTCTGAGGCCGAGGCTTAGCTTGCTTCCATGCCTCAAGTATTTTGCCATACCTTAAATCATGTTTTGTAATATTAAGGCAAAATGAAATCTGAATGTATTCCAAATCTTAAGATGATTCATGTGTTTTGTTCCTTTACCAGTTTGCTTGAGCCTTTCTAGAAGACACAACATAACTTCCAAGCCCTTCTGGAACCTAAGATAAATTTCATTTTATGATTATGATCAATTTTCTTTAAAAAAAAATGATTATGATCAATTTCTTATGAAATTTGGAAAAGAATATTCTAAATATTATGAATAATCTAAGTGGATTGGTAATGATTCTGCTTAAGACACAAATATAATACACAATTCACTTAGATCTGATCGACGACTAGTAAGCTGATGATCAAAATGAAATTTTAGGAGGAAGCAACGAGGAGAGAGACCTGAGAAGTGGTCTCGAAGCTAAAGAGGTCACGAGAAAGAGCTGAGACGCCGCCGTGAGACTTATCGTCAGTCGTGGGTGCGCAGCATTTCCGGTAGAGTAACCTAATCGCGTTACCCATTTCTGAGATTCGATTTGATATTTCTTCTTTTTCTGGTATGAGAAGTCTTTGATCCGTTATATGGAGCAGAGAGATTGTTTTAGTTGACAAGCAAAATGAAACGTGGCAGTTTTTCATTGGATTAGAAATTAAATGTATTATCTTTATTGTATAGAAGTGTTTTTTTTTTGGGTAAAATTGTATAGAAGTGTTGGGTGCCTTGTGGAAATCAGATTCGATTGACTTTATGTAAAGTCACAAGTTTGGGGTTTCAGCAATGATTCAGTGTTCCTACTGCAAAATAATTAGAGTTTATAATATATTGCATAAAAAATTATAAAATTATGTTGCACAATCAATTTATGTTCAATATTCTAATTTTTTATACTTATTTAGTATTTACTAACTATAAGAAAATGGTGATTTTAAGAGAAATTGCTTTGGACCATGCAAAAATAAAATTTATGTTGCCTAATCACTTTATGTTAACTGTTCTAAAGAAATTATATTTAGTATTTAATCACTACAAGAAAAATATTATTTTATGGTAGTAGAGCCGGATAATTCATGAATGCAATATTTTTTTTTGTCAAATTGAATGCAAGATTTAGGCAGCCACACTTTGAAATAAAAATCATATTTTTTTGGACAAAAATAAAAACCATATTTTGTTTTGGACAAAAATAAAATTATATTTTTGTGCTCACTCTGACTCTTCCCATGGCGACGATAGCTAGTATCCTGGCTTCAACCCAAAACCGATTTTTCTGCCTCCGCGAACCACCGTCTCTGGGAAGCCGCTCCGTCGTATTCTGCCGCTACTTAAAACCCTTCGGCAGACGAATACGATCGATTCCAAGATTCATTCGAGCATGCCAACCTCCCGACAAGGTCTCTATCGCTGCCCCTTGGAATTAATAAAGTTCCTAGCTTTATGTATTTGATCCAAACTTTAGGAGACGAACTTGTTTGAATAATTTTTGATTTGTTCACAGGTAGGTGGTGATGGTGGCATTGCAGCTTCAGCTAAAAGATACAATTTTGGGAAAGATTTACTGAGTTTTGCTTCAGATAATTTCTTGCCTCTAGGTAGTGCACTTCTTGCTACTTTTGTTTTCAATCTTCAACTCAGTTTAGATGTTTGTACCATGTTGGTTATTGACTTATTGTTTGCAGCTCTTGTTAGTGGAGTGGGACTGGGCTTTGCAAACCCAACTCTTGGTTGTCTTGCTCACAAATACTCTCTTTCAAGGTTCAGCACATGTGGGATATTTATCATATCAGGTGAGTCCATCATTCTATATGTACATTTCTTTGTTCTATGTTGAATAGCTATACGTACTCTTTCTCTGTATTGTGGAACAGGGTTGACTCTACGTACTGAAGCGATTGGTGCTGCTGTGAAAGGATGGCCTCTTGGAGTTTTCGGGCTAGTATGTTCTTGATTCGTGTTCATCTTTCTTGTTAGTTATACTGCATACTTAAGCCCAAACTCTCTCCATATATATATTTTGTTCTCAGGTCTCTATTTTGTTGCTCACTCCATCCTTCTCAAGGCTAATAATGCTGGTCCAACTCCAACCTCAGGAACTTGTCACAGGTTACACTGTCTCTTGCTTCAACTTAGGATGAAGTAAAACTTCGAAAGATCAAACTCTTTCCTGAGTATATACTGCTTTATATAGAACTGCATTGGTTTACAGGAAGTAAATCTAGAGTTTTAGTTAACTAGTATCTGGTTTGATACTTTAATCTTCAGTTAATTGCCGCTCAATAGAGGTTTTAGGACTCTTAAAAGCTTATTTATGTCCTCATGCTATTTCCAGGGCTGGGTATATTTTGCTGCATGCCAACCACCTTATCAAGTGGTGTAGCCCTTACTCACGTACTCAGTTTGATATATTTCCAAATCAATATTTTGTGCATAATTGTTGTTCTTGTGTTCTTCACTGACTTACCAAATTGCCAATTCAGCTTGCTGGGGGAAATTCTGCTCTTGCTCTTGCGGTGACTGTGGCATCCAACTTATTAGGCATTTTAACTGTAAGTTGACCCGTCTTGCATACTATATGTTCCCCCTTTGAAACTAGGAGTTGATCATGCTGAATCAAAGATATTTGTTTTCAATATAGCATAAGATCTTGTATGATCAGTGGGATTCAAAATCTCTAATGTGAAAACTCTGTTGCTGTGATCTTGTTCTGGTGTTAGGAACGAGTATCATGATTTCATCCATTGAAGCTAACATGGTTGACTTGACCCTTTATCAGATTCCGTTTTGGGTATCAAGATATATAGCCGGAGGAGTAGGGGTTTCTTTTCCTACTGACCAACTATTCAGAAGTCTTATAGTTACTCTTTTAATCCCTTTAATTATTGGCAAGGTGAGACGATCTTTCTGTGTTTCCTACCTTTTATTCTTGCAATCATCATTCCATTTCAAAATTTTATTTTTGCAATGGGGCTTTGACACATTTTTGTTTTATTTGTTATAGGTTATTCGAGAATCATTCAAAGGTGAGCCTCATTTGTTATCCTCTCCCTTTATGGTGAAACACAAGTGATGGTAATAACATAAACCATTGAAAACAGTTTTGGAGGAGCCACTTTAGTGTGACAATGTATGCTTACCGCTGCCAATTTTCGGACTACTTAGAATCTCTTGTTCAAAAATATGTGATACAGGTCTCGCAAACTTTGTTGACAATAACCGTAAACTCTTTTCAAAACTGAACGCAATCTGCCTTAGTTTGGTAAGATTTCTAAACCCTCCGTAGCAGGAATCTTAATGTCGACACTTTATTCGCCTAAAGTTAAAACTTTGTCCTTTCCTATATGATATTTATCATATCTTGAGAGTAAAATATTCCATGGAATTGATGTGTCTAATGCCATTCCAAAGCTTAGATCAAATAGTAGAAGTTATATTGGTAGAACATGGTTATGATTAAAAAGGATAAAGAGAGTAGTATGTTTATCTCATGATTTTATTATTGCATTTATCTAGTATTTGAGGGGAACTTAATAGTATGTTTATCTCATGATACCATTCTAGGTTCCATGGATCCAAGTTAGCAGGTCAAGATCGCTGCTACTATCCGTTAAGCCTAAGATTTTTCTTGCCGCCGTTGGCATTGGAATGTATGCATTCTGCTTTAACATGAATCGTTTTATTAATAACATGGAAACATCTGGCTGGTTTGCTAGAAATTCTGAAACACATATTGACAGAAGATTCTTACGTCTTTGACAGATTGCTACATCTATCTCTACTAGCATTCAATGCTCTTTCAATCCGCATCCTCTCAGGTCTTTCTGGTGATAATAGTAAGAACTCCAAGAAAAATGCAACAGCAGTCTTGCTCGTTGCAAGCCAGGTAATGACAAAGTTTTGCCTTTACCACCGATTTTGATCTCTTAGTTTGTAAGTCATGGCTCGGTCTTTTTTGTTTCCGTGGCATAGAAAACATTACCGGTGATGGTGGCGGTGGTGGAGCAATTAGGAGGTGCATTTGGTGAATCAGGGCTTTTGGTTCTTCCTTGCGTAGCTGCACACTTAAACCAGGTTAAAAGTTGTATTGTCCCTTGTAATATGATACTTTTGTGTGCGTGTTCTTATTGTTAACATATGTTTCTCCAATGTGTAGATCATGATTGATTCAATTCTTGTCAACTTATGGCTCCGGAAGAGTAATGTGTCTTCCACTGATATAAAGACAGCTTAAGAGAGACAGACAGAAGCAATGAAACCAATGTTGTGGGGAAGGTTTTTGTTTAAGTTGATCATTGACAATCTCGTCTGAATCATCGAAGGAGTTTTGTTTCAGATTGAGTCCTATTGGTTGGTACAGTCAAAAGCTGTTTTAGATGTTTGCTGATTCATTTGTATAATTTCTGAAACGATGTAAAAATATTGTATCGACTAATGAGACAGTTGAGATCAAAATGTTAATTGAAATCATTATTTTTCTAGAGTGACACCTTGTGTATTTTTCTTCTAAAACATGTACAATGCAAAATTTCCGGATTTCAAGATTCGAACCGAATCCGGCCCAATAAAGTAATATTGAACCGAATTTGAAACCGAAAAATATATAAACAGATCTTAAACTTTTATATCTGAAAAACTGAACAAAAAATGGTATAGCTAAAATACCTCAAATATATCAAAGTTATTATTTATTTTAAGACAAATAATCGATACACCCAAAATAACTAAAATATGCATGAATATATTTAATTATAATTGTCAAAAATTTTTAAAAAAAATTATTTTTGATATTTCAGATATCCGAATCCGATTCGAACCGAACTTTGATGAAACCCAACCTAAACCGATATTTTATAATAACCAAACAGGTTTTATGTCTCTACGAAAACCAAAAATCTCGATTCGAACCAGAACAGTACCCAAACGCCCACCACATAATTCTCGCTTGTCCGCACAGAGCAGCAAACCGGACGGTTCAGCACCATCCAATAGGGACATAACTAGAAAACCAATCTGTGTAATAAACCCTAATTCTAATTCAGACCTCGTTCTCGAATCAAAAACTTTCGACGGCTACACTATCTTCTTCTTCACATCTTCATTTCTTTCTTTGATTCTCGTCAGGCATCTCCATCGTCTCCATTGAGGTAATTTTATTTCTTCTTCATCTTACATAACAAAAATTTGGTTCTACTTTGGTCTGGGTCCAGTCGATTCGAATCTGTTGTTGTACGAATTGTCGAGTAACACGACGTGTATGAGTCTCGTAAAGATCTGAACTTTGGTTAAATTATATGTTGGTGGATTAGATCAATTGTCTTGGTACCTCTGCACTAATATGTAATCTGGCTGTATCTTTCCTCTGATTATGGTGCCCTTAAACCACTGCTTACTTTTGGTGTATCAGGTTCTTGTGTCTACAGATTAAGCTCTCCAGCTAAAGAAGATGACGTCTCGTTTTTTCGCTCAGGTATCCTTTCATTACACCATAGTCCTTTTAACTCTCCCCTGTTTGCTTCAGTTTCTTAATAGATTTCGCTTTGTTCCTTCACAGGGTGGTAGTGATAGTGAAGAGAGTGATCACGAAGAAGAGATCCAGGAGGTTGAAAAGAAGGACATCAATAACCGTTACCTTGAAGGTGGCAGTGAAGATGATGATGATACGGATACTAAACGTGTCATTAAGCCAGCCAAAGACAAGCGTTTTGAGGAGATGACCAACACCGTGGAGCAGATGAAGAATGCTATGAAGATCAATGATTGGGTTAGCCTTCAAGAAAACTTTGATAAAGTAAACAAACAGCTTGAGAAAGTTATGAGGATTACAGAGGCTGTCAAGGCTCCGACTTTGTATATCAAAACTCTTGTCATGTTGGAGGAATTCTTGAATGAGGCTTTGGCTAATAAGGAAGCAAAGAAGAAGATGAGTACTAGCAACTCCAAGGCGTTGAACTCGATGAGACAGAAATTGAAGAAGAACAATAAGCTGTATGAAGAAGATATTATTAAGTACAGGGAGGCTCCGGAAGTTGAGGATCAGAACGAACCAGAAGATGAGGATGAAGAAGATGAGGAAGACGAGGATGAGTTTGAGGACGATGTTAATGTAGAGGCTGAGTCTGAAGAAGAGGTGGAGGAAGCTGCTGATAATCGCTGGGAGATGATGCTAAACAAGAAAGATAAGCAAATGGAGAAGCTGCTTAGTAAAGACCCTAAAGAGATCACTTGGGACTGGGTCAACCAAAAGTTCAAAGAAATTGTGGCTGCTCGTGGGAGGAAAGGGACTGCTCGTTTTGAGCTTGTTGATCAGCTTACACACTTGACAAAGATTGCCAAGACTCCTGCGCAGAAGCTTGAAATCTTGTTTAGTGTTATCTCAGCACAGTTTGATGTGAATCCAGGACTCACAGGACACATGCCTATCAATGTCTGGAAGAAATGCGTGCTCAACATGCTCACCATACTGGACATTCTTGTCAAGTACAACAACATTGTTGTGGACGACACAATTGAACCTGATGAGAATGAAACTTCAAAGCCAGCAGATTATGATGGATCAATTCGGGTCTGGGGAAATTTGGTTGCATTCATTGAGAGGATTGACTCTGAGTTCTTCAAGAGTTTGCAGTCCATTGATCCTCACACCCGTGAGTATGTTGAGAGACTGAGGGATGAGCCCATGTTCTTGGCCCTTGCTCAGAACATCCAGGATTACTTTGAGCGGATGGGTGATTACAAATCTGCTGCAAAGGTAGCCTTGAGACGAGTTGAGTCAATTTATTACAAGCCCCAGGAAGTTTATGAGGCTATGAGGAAATTGGCTGAGTTGGTTGAAGAAGATGAAGAAACTGAGGACACCGAAGAGGAAAGTGGACCTCCTTCTTCATTCATTGTTGTCCCAGAGGTTGTTCCCCGTAAGCCTACCTTCCCAGAGAGCGGCCGAGCAATGATGGATCTTCTTGTGTCCCTTATATACAGAAATGGAGATGAGCGGACCAAGGCCCGAGCAATGCTATGTGATATCTATCACCATGCTTTGATGGACAACTTTGGGACTGCTAGGGACTTGTTGCTGATGAGTCATCTCCAAGACAACATTCAGCACATGGACATCTCAACACAGATTCTCTTTAACAGGACCATGGCGCAGCTTGGTCTTTGTGCCTTCCGGGTTGGAATGATCACTGAGTCCCATAGCTGCCTCTCCGAGCTGTACTCTGGTCAAAGAGTGAGGGAGTTACTTGCCCAAGGTGTCTCACAAAGTCGATATCATGAGAAGACACCCGAACAGGTAATTGTTTTAGATCTTCTAACACAAATAGAATGTGAAAAATGAATTGTTTCGTCATACAGTTCTGACTAAAACACGACTACAAACAATATAAGCCTGACTAGTCAGATTGAGTATGAATCAACTATTCAAATATTGAGCTTATAGTACCCATTATATTCTGTTTCATTGAGGGGTTGTTTCCTTTTCATACAATCTGTTTTCTCTGTTTCATTCAGTATACTTATGTGATATTAAAAAAAACTTTTGATTTATCAGGAAAGGATGGAGAGGAGAAGACAAATGCCATACCACATGCACCTAAACCTCGAGCTCCTGGAGGCTGTTCATCTCATCGGTGCCATGCTACTTGAAGTCCCAAACATGGCAGCAAACTCGCTTGAAGCCAGACGCAGAGTGATTAGTAAGAATTTCCGTCGCCTGCTTGAAATCAGTGAGAGGCAAGCGTTCACTGCACCGCCTGAGAATGTACGCGACCACGTCATGGCAGCCACCAGAGCCCTGACTAAAGGGGATTTCCAAACGGCGTTTGACGTTTTGAACTCTCTTGATGTCTGGAGACTGCTCAAGAACCGGGACAGCATCCTCGATATGGTGAAAGCTAGGATCAAAGAAGAGGCTCTAAGGACTTACCTATTCACATACTCAAGCTCCTATGAGTCCCTAAGCCTTGATCAGCTGGCTAAGATGTTTGATGTCTCTGAAGCACTGGTTCACATCATTGTGAGCAAGATGATGATCAATGAAGAGCTTCATGCAAGCTGGGACCAACCAACACAATGCATTGTCTTCCATGAAGTGCAACACAGCAGATTACAGTCATTGGCTTTTCAGTTGACCGAGAAACTCTCGGTTTTGGCAGAAAGTAATGAAAGGGCAATGGAATCTAGAACTGGTGGAGGTGGTCTTGATCTGAGTTCAAGGAGAAGAGACAACAATCAGGACTATGCCGGAGCAGCATCTGGTGGTGGGAAATGGCAGGACAACATGAATTATGGACAAGGAAGACAAGGTAACAGATCTGGATATGGAGGAAGATCATCTGGTCAGCCTAGAGACTGGTCGGGCCAGAACCGAGGAGGAGGATATGCAGGAAGAGCTGGCTCAGGAAACAGAGGTGGTATGCAAATGGATGGCTCAAGCCGTATGGTTAGTCTTAACAGAGGTGTTCGCGTTTAAAGAGGATGAGGAGAAGCCTGCAAGACAGTATTGACTTTGAGCTCTATTAAGACCTTTTATTATTTTTTTCTTGCTCGTCAGTTGACACTATGAATCGTTTTTGCTAAAGTTGCTTCAGAACTTTAAATGACTTGAATTCTCTGCAACTGGTTAAATCTATGGTAGAGAAAAATTTGTTTCAGAGTCGTTGGAGAGTTTTTTTGCCAAAGTTGTGCGTTTTTCTGGTCGGGAGAGGCTTTCAGTGGTAGCAGCATGTGGTCAAAATTGTTGCTTTGGTTTATCATTTATAGTATTTGGTCTAACAGTCATAGAGAAAGAAAAGAAATTGATGCAGAACCAAATGCAAACCATTTTCGCGAACAATTAAATCTACAGTTGTAGCAGACTGTTATCTTTCAAAAAACAAAATGGTTTATTCTGCATCTAAATTAGTCCATTGAACGGCTATTACCATTCAAACTTTGAGTAACAAACATGTGGATCTTGGCTCAAGAATCATTTTGAAGGTATGCATCTCTCTGTCCACTGCATCAACAAATGTAACACTCAGGGTTGATCTACTCGAACTTCGTCTTATGATACGCACTTAACAGCTCAAACAAAACACACTCCTGATGTGGTTTCGTCATCCATATAGACTGGAACTGTTGTTCAATATTGTTTCCTGGTAAATAAAATCAAAAGCTCACAGAATTCCTTCTATTCAATCTCAGTTTAAGAGTCGCTACAATAGATTAATACAAGAACAACATCATCATCACATATGGCTCCACAAAGAACTAAGAAATCACACACACCTACTATATATAAAGAGAAACTATATGCCTTTCAACATTGTCTGTAGTACCTTATTTCAACCTATTATGTGCTTCAGATAAAAACCTGAGTACATCTTCCATGCAGGGACGGTCAGACTGGTTACTTGTTATGCAGAGAAGTGCAACCTCAACAACTCTTTTAACTTCTCCTTGTTCAAAACCACTCGAACTCACTTCGTTTTCGGCGTATACTTCTCGTAGAAGAACATCCTTTGGCTTGTTATGTATCAACCTGCCAGCATTCCTCACCTTACCATTTGTTAAGATTTCCAAAACAAGCTCTCCAAAGTTGTAAATGTCTTTTTGCTGCTCCCCTCTTATTACATCGTTCATCTGATCTGCTTTAGAGAGTTTGATGTCATGAGTAATAAGAATATGCTTGTGCCAAGAAAATGTCTAGTTCTAGTACCTGTGTTTGCAGTTGAAGAGACCAAGTCTTTGTTCAAATGTAGCATGTATTTGAACCCAAATTCACCCAAGAAAGGTTCCATGTTATCCTCATCAAAGAAAACATTAGTCGACTTCACATCTCCATGTGGAATTGCAGGGTAACATTCATGGTGAAGGAAGAAAAGTCCCTTTGCAACTCCATTGATGATCCTCTTCTTAGTTGTCCAATCTCTCTTCTTTGACTTCATCTTCTCAGCAAGAGTCCCGGTGTTTCGGTTATTATCATACAACACATAGACAAGATGATTGTTGTAACAAAAACCGAGCAATCTAACAAGGTTCACGTGTCTTGCATTTCCCATCTGCGTTAAAACTTTCAACATAACACCTTTCTTCTTGCCTTGCAGTTCAAGTTTCCTCACTAGTACTGTGATTCCTGTTGGCAGAACTGCTTTACACACAGAGGCTGATACTTGAGAAACTGCTTCAGTAGGTTCGGGTGAACCTAAGCTCCTCAAAACGTCATCTGCTGTGAAATGAGGGAGTCCAGCGAAAGACACCATCTTCCATTGGCCTTGACTTCTTTGACGAACATAGTACAATCCCAAAGTTCCAGCTACTATTAGTACAAACGAGACTAGACAAGCTAACAGAACAGACACAAGCTTCCTCGAGCTGTAAGCAGCACAAGATTTCAGAGGAAGTCCACAGAGGTTTGCATTCCCCTCATATGCATGTTTCCCCATTGATCTAAACACTTTGTCAGATGGGATGGAACCACTCAAGTTGTTGTCTGATAAATCCAAGACTTTCAGACTTGGAAGCTTTGCCAGTGTCTCAGGAATCCCACCTGATATATTGTTATTACTCAGCTCAATAACAGTAAAGGATTTGCAGGATACGAGTTCAGGAAGAGGTCCTGAGATACTGCAAGAGGAGGCAGAGAAGTTGTGAAGACGCGGGACAGACCAAATCTCTGGTGGAAGTTTACCTCCTAGCTCAGAGTTATAGGAGATATTGAAGTAGTCAAGTTTTGTGGCTTTGGATATATCTTGAGGAATGCCTCCAGTGAGTTTGTTTCTAGAGAGGTCTATGTATGAGATATCAGGAAGCTGGCTAAAGCTAAAAGGGATCACACCTGAGAACGAGTTATCTTCTAGCCGGATACGAACAAGTGTTGAACAATTGGAGAGAGATGGATAAAGAGTTCCAGTGAAGTTATTTGAGAAGAGCATGAGCTTGTAAAGAACACCTCTTGAGCAAATACCTTGTGGGATCTCACCTTGGAAACTGTTGGTTGAGACATCAACCCATCTGAGCTTTGAGTTCATTCCCAAGGTTTTTGGAAGTGGCCCAGTAAAGTTATTGTTCCATATGAAGAGAGTATCCAAAGAAGGAAGCTGAGCAATTCGTTCAGGGAGAGTCCCACTCAATTCATTGTACATAAGACTCAACAGCTTGAGATTCTTCAAACCTGCAAAGCTCTCTGGCATGGTTCCGGAGAGATGGTTGTCTGAGAGGTCTAAGTTAACAAGAGAAGTGATTTGTCCAAGCTCCCATGGGATTGGACCAGAGAGATGGTTCCTAAAAAGGAACAAAGATTCAAGCTTTGTCAAATTGCTGAAATGCTTTGGTAAGAAACCAGAGAGATTGGCTCCAGCAATGTCGAGGTACTTGAGCTCACTCATGAAACCGAGTTGCCAAGGGATCACTCCTTGGTAAGCGTTGTATCCAATCTCCATGTGAGTTACAGTTTTCAGATTCCCAAGCTCTTGTGGTATGTACCCACTAAGTAGATTCCCTCCAAGATGAAGAAACTCGAGATTCTTGAAAGAACCGTATTGACTCGGAATCGAACCAGTGAAGTAACTTCCAGCGAGATTCAGTACCTTGAGATTCTCTAACCGAGGGAGCTCGATCGGTAACGAACCGGAGAAGCTGTTACTCAAGGCATCGAGGACGATGAGATTCTTGAGGGTAGAGACAGCGTCTGGGAAACGACCGGAGAAGTTGTTTTGGCTTACGTCAAGGCTTCTGAGACTGGTGATGTTGAAAATCTCTACCGGAAACTCGCCGGAAAAAGAGTTGTCGCTGATGTTGAGTACAAGGAGGTCAGTGAAGACGGAGAATTGCTTACCTGAGAAATTTCCGGCGAGGTTCTTGGAAGAGAGGTCGAGGGAGATAACAGAGGTGGAGTTTTGGTTGCATCGGACACCAGACCAAGAACAGCAAGTAACTACTTTGCTGTCGGAAATGAACCAGTCTTTTAAGCTGTCGGAAACGTCGATGAGTTGAGATTTTAAGCTGAGAAGGGACTCAGTTTGAGGGTCAGCTGCTTCTGCTTCAACCATTGAAGTGAAGAAGAGGAAGAGATGGAAGTAAGCACAGAGTTTACGCTTAGACTCCATTAGAGAGAGAGATCTGTGAGGAAACAAAACCGAAGAAGAAACAAAGATCACAAGAATCTGACAGTGGAAGAGAGGCAGAAAAGAAAGAAAATTTTATGGGGAAGTGTGTTGCTCTTTAGTGAAAAGCAAGCTGGGATTATTGATTGGTCTTAAAGGTGAAATCTTTGTTTATTAGTTTCTTTATTGAAAAAAGAGAGGCTAAGTACCTGCTCTTCATGGTTTTGAATATTGTTTATTGAAGTACTAGTCAATGACATGACTTCAATTATCAAAGCCGGAGAGAATGATTCAGTCTTTGATCTGCAGTTTTAATGTCTTTGACAGAGGAGGAGGAGAATCCTATGAGAAAGGATGGTCTACTTCTACTGCTGCAAGTGGAATGATAGAAAGAATTTGTCTCATACAATCAAAATGATGCTTCTCTATGTTCATTTTGTATTACCACATCACATGTGCTGAACCTCGAAACAGAGTACAGTATTTGTCTCTAAGACAAACAAGAAGTGGGTTTGCAAAGCCCAGTTCCAATGGGCTAACAAGCTGCAAACAAAGCCCAGCCCCACAACACTACCTAGAGCTGTAAACAAATAATCACAGTATAGCACAAACATCTATTGAAAAAAGGAACAAAGTAAGAGAGTGTACATGTAAGAATGAGGAGATTTGGGATATCCAAAAGCTAAAACGATCGGCAACGAACCGGGACGCTAATGCTCAAGGCATCGAGCAGGATCAGATCCTTTAGGGCTGAGACACGGTCTGGGAAACGACCGGAGAAGTTGTTTTGTCGTACGTCTAGGTTTTTGAGACTGGTGATGTTGAAGATCTCTCTCTCTCTCTCTTCTAAGACAAAGCTGCAATTATCAAGGCCAGAGAATGATCAAGTCTTTGATCTACACTTTAATGTTCTCTAATGAGAAAGAGCATCCTGTGAGAAAGGCTCTTCTTCTGCTGCAAGTAGAAGGATCAGAATTTGTTTCATACAATCAAAATGATGCTTCATCATGTCTTGATTCATATGCATCCAAAGCAGGTCATAAGCACCTTCAAGCTTTTTGTCAACTTTATATAGCCAGTGGTGGCTCATGTCTTAACAAACAATACTGATTAGTGTGAAGGTAAACAATATAAAGGACCACTTGAGTATACCTGAATCTTAAAACATACCAAAATTTGTAGAGAATGGATTCAAACAGCTAAAGATCTCTGTAAGATAAAAAAGACTTCTACACAAGACTCATCTCATTCATTCCTAATGATTCCTGATATTTGATGTTACCAAAAACAAAATGAACAAAAACAATTGGGATCGTTTTGATTCTTCTCTCTTCCCTAAAATGTCATTTTAGTCTTCGTCCATCAAACATGCTTCAGGCAGTCTAAAGCTTAGGCAAAACATAGCCTGCAACGTACAAAAAGTTCCAGCTCAGTAGCTTACACATGATACACTTTCATATTCCATAAATTCATTCATAAAGAAAAACAAATACACGACATTGGGGGTCTTACCTTGTTTGGAGCAACATCTCTGACCTTGTGGAAGACCGGGTCTTCTATATGGAACTTCAAAGCAGTTTCAGCTTCCTAAATTACATTACAAAAGCTGTACTTTAGACAAATGCTACCAGATCTTTGGTAAGAAGATGCAATACTGAAGAATTCACAAATCACAATTAGAGTCGATGGTTGATTCTTACTGCTATAATAGACTCTGTGGTTTCACTTGCACGAATGAAACAGTAGCAATGAATTAAAGGAAGAGGTCCTTTCCAATACTTCCGTTGAATGACATTGCTGAAAGAATCTGCAAAAAAGAATTACAGAGCCAATATGCATTAGCAATATGATCTAAGAACAAATCACACCCAAAAACCAATAAATACTAAAAAAAGCCTTAATGCATAATGCATCTCCTGTTTATAGTGATCCTAGTCCTAATTAACTTGCTGATGTCGCATGTGATTGATAGACTCTCTATCACATAACTAAAACAGCATCGGCATGCAACAATCAACATGTAATCATTTGTGCATTGAAACAAAATCGCTATTTTATGGACTGCAGTTTCTACGTAAATTTACTGAATGTATACAGAAAACTATAGTCCCAGATTTTGAACAAAAAGAACAAGGATCATTGGTAGCATACCGAGAAACTGCAAGGCAGAAGCTGGAAGGTTCATAATAACATGGTCGACATGTTCCCATGGCTTTGCAATTGGAAGTAACGTTTGTTTCAACCTCTTATTTGCATTTCCTTCTACAGTCTTGCAGTCTTTCCTTACCCGATTATCTGCATAGAATTAACAGCTCAATGGTGATTCCAAAGGCACTATTAACTGTTAGAATGTCTTGGAGAAACATTCTGAGACATTTCTTACCTGTCTCCGAAGTACCAGATGGCTTCTTATTTGCACCAAGAGGCTCGTTTATGCTTGAATTGGATACACGTATTTCCTCTCTGCTAATTTCAGAGCTCGTATCTTCTACATTAGTTTAACCAACCGTTAAAATTATCCTAAACCAAATGTGCCAACTATAATGCCAAAAACTGCCTTGAAATCAAAAGAACTACCTCCTTGACTTGCGACTGCTTCCTTTGTTTCGTCATCAGCAACTGATTGCAAATTACCCTCACAATTTGAGACCGTCATCAACTCAGCAAAGAATTTTCGAGCATCCATATTGTGCGCACAAATCAACTCATCAACCTTATTGAACTTTGCATTGATCTTCAAGTACCGAACACTGTCTGGGTTTAAATCATTTGCATAAACGAAGCATCCTTTTTGTGCAGCTGGAATGGCAAAAGGTCCAATACCAGCAAACATATCACACACGGTTTCTCCAGGTTTAAACAGAGATGAAAGGCGCTTGTGCTCATGCTCCAATCTTGAGTTCCAATAAACAAGGCTGTAGTCCAGCTTAAATCTTGCCCCATATTGCTTTACTTCTGTTTCCATCCCATTTTCTCCAGCTAAGACTTCAAACTTTGGCACTCGAAACTCATTGGAGATGGTCCCGACTTTATTAACAATTGTCTTGATCCTTGGATGATTTTTCTACGAGTATAAAAGATCAACTAGAACATCAGATGTCTTTGCTGTCTTGGTACAGAAATATCAAAATATTGCCGTCATGAGAGGAACCTTAAGAACTTACATCATAGATAACCTTTGCTATAATGTCTTTGTACGGAAGGAGCTCGTCATGTAAATTTAAGTGGGCAATATGACCTGCACGTAATAAGCAAAGAGATTTTGGTTCTCAAGAGAGAGGCAATCTCCATGATGCTTGGAAACTTAGCAAGAACATGTACCCATAATCTCTACATTTTCACACTAGACAGAGATAACAAATGCACATAAAGGTGCTAGCTCATGCAAACAGACTTCTTATAAGCAAACAGAAATTTAATACTTAACTATTGTTTCAAAAGATGAAGGTATATCCACTCCATCTGGCAGAAGCTGCTTCAATATGTGATCTGCGAGGAAAGATCAATATCAGAAGGTTTTATAGCACCAAACAGGATAAGGACCTAAATAATCAAGTGTCAAGGTTAACAGAAAAAACAATTAAACTATTAATCAATAGCCAGTGAGACAATAACAGTAGGGGTATCAAAGTTCACGGTACCACAAACCAATTGGAGAAGAGAACGAACCAACAATAGTTACAAGGAAATAGTAACCGACTTTTCTTGAACACATGTATAAAAACTCTAAATAAGCTTTAGATTAAAGAGCTCAAGAGAAGATTTTTTCAAACAGAACATAAACAGTAGCTTGCATAAAAACTAGCTCTTCTAAACGTCCTGATAACTCCACAATACGGCATGGGACGAATATTCCTAATGAATTTGTTGTCTTACCTGCACTCCAGTAGGAATACCCAAGGGTAACCGAATGAGGAACTACTTCAAGTTCACTTAGATTCTTAAGCTGGTTTAGTTTTTCATCGGGTATCTCCGACAAATCTATCCTATAACAAAAAGAGCTTGGTTAACACGAATAATCCCGCCACTTCAACCATTTTCTAAACACATTCCCAGATCAAGAATAAACAAACTCTTACCAGCATTTTTAACACTTTCGGATAATATTACCAAACGAGTCTTTTCACAACCAGGATTTTCAGTGATGGGCTTAATTCGTGGCATGTTGAGCATGTATCTACAAGTCATTAAACCAAAAAAAAAGACTTCCTTTTCATCAATAAGAACAGAAATTACATTAAGATGCAATTCACTTCTCTTAAGCTCATTCAATCAAATGGTTCCTACAAAATTGATTCATCGAGTTCCGATTATATATCTAAGTATGCAATAACTGCGTTCTGCACTTTCTCAGTTCTCACTGAGCTCATTACTCTTGAATCCGAAGTTTGGAGATAAAGAGTAAAATGAGACATCCTTAGCGAAAAGTTCAAATATTTAAGAACTTCTAAAGCTGAAAAAACGTACCCATTGAGTATCCGAGTTGCGCTTTTACAGAGTTCACGGGGAATCCTTAGAGCCCACAGCTTGAGATTGACATCGAACTTGCTTTCATCAAACATGCTGTTAACGGTATCAGTTCAATATGTTCGAGTATCAAGAAGAGGAAGAAATCGCCGAGGAAAAAAGAACGAACTGCCACACCGGAAGCCGTGGAGGTGAGTCGAGGCTCTCTCGGTCAATTTAGGGTTTGATTAAAAAAAGGAAAAAAAAAATGACCCCGGAAAAAAAAAAGCAAAAGGAGGGGTCGAACCCTTGACTTGAAGGTATTGGGCCGGGACCTTTATGGATCAGGCCCTAAAATATCTTCACGGAGCTCTGATCTGATCCAGCGATTACAAGTTGCAACTCTTGTCTTTCGTTTAATCATAAGATCGAATCCTCTCAGCCAAATCAGCCGCACCTAACCTCACGCGCCACCGCCATGGCCAGTCCACCGACGATCCCTGTCACCAATCAACAAGCTTCTCAATCTCAGCCGCCAATCAACACTCCTGCCTTCCGTACCTTCTTCTCACGCCTCTCCACCTCGATCCGCGATAGCTTGTCACAGCGCCGCCCATGGATGGAGCTCGTCGATCGGAGTTCCATGGCCCGACCTGAATCCCTTACCGATGCTTTGTCCCGGATCAGGAAGAATCTCGCCTATTTCAAGGTTAACTATGTCGCCATCGTCTCCCTTGTGCTCGCCTTTTCCCTTTTCTCACATCCTCTCTCCCTCCTTGTACTCGTCGGTCTCCTTGCCGGGTGGATGTTCCTCTACCTCTTCCGTCCGTCAGATCAGCCACTGGTTATCTTCGGCCGCACTTTCTCTGACCGAGAGACCCTGCTTGCTCTTGCCTTGTCAACGATCGTCGTCGTGTTTATGACTAGCGTCGGTTCCCTCTTAACCTCCGCGCTGATGATTGGTGTTGCGATTGTTTGTCTACACGGTGCCTTTGTGGTTCCGGATGATCTCTTCATGGATGATCAAGAGCCTGCCAACGCCGGGTTACTCTCCTTCCTTGGTGGTTCTGCTACCTCGGCTGCTTCAGCTGTCGCAGGGAGAGTTTAACTGTACAAGGAGCTGGATTCGATTCAGATCTGGAAGACGAACGGGATCCATTTGCTTGTTCTTTTTATTCATAGTCGCTTTTTAATGAATCTTAGCTAGTTACTTACAGAACACAATTGTTGTTTCATCTTCCAATTTTGGGATTTGTGTTATGATATCAAAGCAGACATGGAATCATCTTTAGCTCATTTGGTTTCCTATGATTTGGAGTAAGAATCTTTCATATTTTGTGGTTGGAACATATAAGATTTTCTTGCTTTTTTTTTCTTTTCTGCCGTTGATGGATCAATTGCTGGAAATCTGGAATGACCGTCGAGTAGAACCTTCAAGCCGAACTTCAAATGCTGGTTTAAGGGTCATTTCAGCATTTGATCCGTTGATCAAATAGATATGTGATCGGTAATCAAGTTAGGTTTCTGATCCATTATATGGTTGGTGATCAAGTCAGATTTCACTATACTGAGAATGTGTGACCAGATACGGATAGTGCTAACACAAGTTATGATAGTCTTGCTTTCATCTCAATACACGATAAGTTCTATCATCTTCGTCATGATTGAAAAAGAGATTAGGTGATTATTAGTGTAGATTGGTATCCAAAACTACACTTGAAGATGGAAATCAAATTGATGTAAAGAGACTAGTATGTTATTTATGTTGTTTGTTTGTCAGTCGCCGGTAGCTGTGGCAGGTTGTTCGTTTTTCTGTCGCAATTTTTTTTTGTGATAGCCACAACGTCCAATCGCAGCTCCTACAGTTTGAATTTCTGCTGCTTAGGAGATAAAATCACCAAAAGCCAGAGAAAAACAGTTCGAGAACGAGATTAATGTAGTCATGTTCTTTTTACAATCGCAGCGACTAGCGATTCTAATAAGAAAATACATGTTGACAGAGTGATAACTGTATGAAAACAGTTGCAGCTATTCACAAACTGAGTCGCGGATTATTGTAGCGGAATTGTTGCAACAGTCGCCTGAATTTTCAGCGACACTATTCTTCTCCTGCGACACATTTCTCTCTCGTGCAATAGCTCTTTCACCATCTTTTTGCTTTTATTGTTGTCGTTTTGTTTTGTTGTTCATACTTTCACCATCGTTTTAATCAATCGCAAAGATAATTGCGGGAGACTATTCACCGGACAGGCCCTGTATTGGGACGAATCTGGATTCCTGCATCCGAACCTCCTTGTGCTTAGAGCTTACTACTTAAGCGGTTAAGCCCTACGGTAGAGAAGCTTGTTGTCTTCGATTACATGTCTAGAGGCAGTCTTGCCACATTCCTCCATGGTGAGTTTTATACTAACGCTGAAAAATGTAACGTTTTTTGGGAAATGTAACATTTTTATAACTTTTATGTTTTAATGTTTTGAAATTGCACCAAGGGTACCAGATAATCATATCAATTTTTTTTAGGTTAAATGTTCATATCAATTGGCCTACAAAGATGAGTTTAATAAAAAGAATGGCTCGTGATTTACCTGCATATGCACGCAAATCTCATCCATGGAAACCTGACATCAAGCATTGTACTTTTGGATGAGAACATCAACAAAAAGATCTCAGATTACGGACTTTCAAGGCTCGTAACAACAACAACATAAATATATATTGGGTAAACTTGTGTATATTGATATTCAATGTAATGTATATATACAAGAGTCTCATTGCTAAACCGCCAATGAGTATCTATTCTAAATAGACTATAATCTCCTTATATTCAGGGATATACATAACTCTATCATTATCTCTATATTCTCCCTCAAGTTAGTAATGAGATATCGCGAATTCCCAGCTTGAAGAGTAGATACTGAAATGTCGGAGTATGTAGTGCTTTAGTCAACAAATCCGCCGATTTCTCTTTAGTAGAAATATGAGTTGTTGAAATGAGCTTCTCTTGCACTTCATCACGAACTCTATGACAATCATTCTCCACATGCTTTGTTCTTTCATGAAAGACCGGATTCGCAGCAATATGAATAGCAGTTTGATTATCACAAAATAATCGCATTGGTTCCTTATGTTCAAATCCGAATGTGTGTAGTAATCTCTTAAGCCACTTTAGTTCGCATGTTGCATCTGCCATAGAACGATATTCAACCTCGGCTGAAGAACGAGAGACCGTCTTTTGTTTGCGTGTCTTCCAAGAGATGAGTGAATTCCTTAAGACAACCACATACGCACTCAGACTTCGACGAGTGAAAGGACATGCCGACCAGTATGAGTCACAAAAGCAACAAGCTTCATATCACACGTCGAGCTGAGCATGATTCCTTGACCAGGACATCCCCTTAGGTATCGCACGACCCGTAAGGATGCTACCACATGTTCTTCCAGAGGTTTCAACATAAATTGTGACAGGATATGCACAATGTAGTTTAGCTCCGGACGGGTAAAGGTAAGATAAATGAGGCGTCCAATGAGTCTCTGGTACTGATGTGGATTGGTGAGAGGTGCTCCTTGTGCAAGAGCAAGTTTGTGGTTTAACTCAGCCGAGACAGGAGAAGGCTTCGCGCCAAGTAAATCACACTCCGCCACAATATCAAGTGTGTACTTTCGATGTGACACAAGATCTCTTCTGGTCCTCTTGTGATTTCTAAATCCAAAAAGTACTTGTGCAAGTAATTTTTTGAATCTCTGAGTAGTAGATATGTCATTACTTGCTATTGTGAAATCATCCACGTAGATCAAAAATGAAGACAAATGTTGTCTTTGAAGAATGAGAACAGCGAGTAATCCTCGTAGCTTTGAACAAACCCAAATGATGTAATAGCTTTGCTGAGTTTCGAGAACCAGCATCTCGGGGCATGTTTAAGGACATAAAGAGATTTTCGAAGACGACACACTTTGGAGGAATCAACACTTATGAAACCCGGAGGTAACTTCATATAGATTTCCTCTTCCAAATCTCCATGGAAAAAGGCATTATGGACATCCATTTGATGGACCTCCCAATGTTGAGCAGCAACAACCGTAAGAAGAAATCAAACCGTGGACATTTTGGCAACTGGAGCAAATGTATCTTTGTAATCTTTGCCCTCTTTCTGGCGATTTATGAGTGCTACCAGACGAGATTTGTAACGCTCAATATTTTCATTGGACTTGTACTTGATTGTATAAATCCACTTGCATCCAATGGCCTTTCGTCCTGGTGGAAGATGAGTAATATCCCAAGTCTGATTTTCTTTTAAAGTCGTAACATCAGACTTCATAGTGTTATTGAAGTCAGGATTACTAATCGCCTTCTGATAAGTTGTTGGGATGTGCTCGGATGTGATAGCAGCAAGGAAGGCATTGTGTTGAGCTGTGAAAATAGAAGAGGACATATAGTTAGCAATCAAATACAGTGTCTTACCTGATACCGTTTCTGGAGGACTAGGAGAAGATGAGTGAGCGTGAGAGATGTGTGTATTAGCCATTGCATTAGTAACAAAATCAGGAGTATTGATGGTTTCTTTTCGCGATGACCTCAACCAAGTAGTTCCAACAAACAATGAGATGATTCTGTCGAAGGGCGATCCACTGTTGTAGTTGGTGTTAGCGACGTTGTATTAGGTGAAGCCATGTACTGAGAGAGTCAAGCTTGTGTTAGAGTTTTAGGTGGACTGGAAAGTTTATCCACCGATGGTCATGTATAGAGATCGGACCAGCTTCAGGCAAGGTTTTGGTGGAGCAACAGTTGGAGGCGCATTGCTCCCCCTTACGTCAGAACTTGCTAGTAACCAATCATCCAAAGGATCATTCGTCTGTAATGTTGGTGGAGAAACATACGAAGTGTTATCAATTCCAGGAAACTAGTCTTTGAAGAAAACTACATCATGCTGGTAAACAAATCATTACGCTCAATGTCATAGAGACGCCATGCTTTCTTTCCAAAGGGTTAGCCCACAAATTTGCATTTACGACTCCGATCTCCAAATTTATCCTTGATGCGGGGCATGCGATGTGTATATGAGAGGCACCCAAATACTCGGAGGAGATCATAACTGGGTTTGTTTCCATGAAGTACATCATATGGCGATTTACCATCAAAAGTAGGCATGGGAGTCTGGTTTATAATGTGAGTTGCAGTAAGAATGCTCTCTCCCCAAAATTCTACTGGAAGGCGAGCTTGAAACAGACATGCTCTCGCGACATTTGAAATATGTCAATGTTTGCGTTCGACCCTTCCATTTTATTGTGGAGTATTGACACATGATGTTTGGTGTGTAATTCCCTTCTCACGAAAGTAAGATGCTAAGACCATGAATTTTGTGCCATTGTCCGTACGTATGGCCTGCACCCGTTTTCCAAACTGGCGCTTGCTCATTGAACAAAAATTCTTGAGAAGGTTTGCAACCTCTGATTTTTCCAGCATTAAGTATGTCCAAACCGCACATGAGAAATCATCGACAATGGTAAGAAAATATACTGTGTCACAAGAAGAAGGTGTACGATATGGACCCCAAACATCAGCATGATTCAAAGCAAATGGCGAATTCGCCTTTTATTACTATCTGGAAACTTTAAACGCGTCTGTTTTGCGCGAAAACAAATATCACAATGGCTTGAATCACTGAAATCAACTCTAAACTTATCAAAAACTGGTAAAGTAGACAGGGTTTTGTAAGGGGGTTGTCCAAGACGATGATGCCATAAGACTGAAGATGTTATTGTTTTTTCAGTAGCTCCACGAACTTGTGCAACCTTGATAACCGTAAAGTAGTACACCCTCTCACGCTCTTCATCCGCTCCAATCAAAGTTCTCGTAAAATGGTCATGTAAAACACACAACGTATCAGTGAAGATTGCAATGCATCTTGTTTCTTTCAGAAGGTTGGAGACTGATATAAGAGTGCAAGTAAAATCGGGCACATAGAACATCATGAAGATAGTAATCTCGACTTAATGTCAATTTTCTGTTTTTGACTGAGAAACAAAAAAAAAGTTTTCCCAAAAGTCACAGTAGATCGTACTTTAGAGTCAATCGAAGTATGAATCCAGCCCACAATCATTGAGTTAGCAGCATCCCACCGAGCTAGATCTGGATTTGTTGTCGGTTTTGTAACTGTGCCGTCAATAAATCCGAATTTCAGATTTTCTCGGATAGAATTTGAAAGCTCTATAGCCCATTCTTGATAATTGTCACCAGTGAGAAGAACGAATGTGATCAACTCACCAAAATTATCATATGGGGGAAGATGGTATGGAGAAGGATCAATTACTCCAGAGGGAGAAGAAGTATAGGTCGAAGTTCTCGTTTGAGAATCATCAGCCATGTTTTAATTTTGTAGAAGAAAAGCAATGCGGCTCGATTTGTAAAAGAAAGAAAATTAGGTTTTCGGATTATAGTTGGCTCTGATACAATAAAAAATTTTGGGTACACTTATGTATATTGATATTCAACGTAATGTATATACAAGAGTCTCATCGCTAAACCGTCAATGAGTATATATTCTAGATAGACTCTAATCTCCTTATATTCAGGGATAAACATAACTCTATCATTATCCCTATACAGCAGGATCAAGCGTGATTGCGGCAGCTGGTGTATTAGGTTACAAAGATCCTGAGCTCTCTAAGCTGAAGAAAGCCAAACCCAAAACCAATGTGTATAGCCCCGGTGTGATCATATTGGAGCTTTTGACTGGATGATGAGATATTGAATGCACTGAAACTTGATTTGTATTGTATTGAATACATCAACTTGAAGCTTAACAAGTTATGATACAACTCGGAGATATTATTGGGAGATATACGTCACATATTATTAGATAAATACCATATATCAATTCATGTATATCTTTATAGATTCTTTGGTGTTATCTTCCTAAATTATAGGATCTCCAAACTTGTATATAAAGGTATTGCCTATTGATGAATAATAACACATAAGATTCACAACAAATTGACATGGTATCAGAGCCTAAAATCAAAATTTGATTTCTTTATGTTCTGATTTATCTCTTTCGACCCAAACTAAAACTCAATCATGAGTGAAACTTCGACGACAAATGGATCAGCCGGCGATAAAACGCAATCGGTTGACAAGTTGGTGTCGCCATATTACCTTCACGCATGACAACACCGGACATATTTTAACACCGATCATGTTGGCAGGAGCCAACTATGAACGTTGGGCGAAGCTAATGATGAATTCGTTGGGTACCAAACGCAAATTAGGGTTTATTGACGGAACTCTAAAAAGACCATCCATGAATCCAGTTGACTCGGAGAAGTGGCATATAGTTAATGATATGGTCATTGGATGGATCTATAGCAGTATTGAGCCAAAACTCAGACCATCAACATATCTGGTGGAAAGCGCAAAGTCGATGTGGGCTGCGCTAAAACGACGCTTCTCAATCATTGATGATACAAGAATTTATCAGCTCCATTCCGAAATCTCCAACTGCAAACATGAAGGTGATACTGTTGAAAAATACTTCGGGAAGCTCAAAGTTCTTTGGGATGATTTTCGGATTTAACAAAGGATTCACATGTTGATGTGGAAATCTTAAATGTGATTCTATGATCAAGTATGAGAAGACTCAAGAACAAATTCGAATTCATCAATTCCTTTTGGGACTTGACAACTCCCGTTTTGGTACTACTCGTTCGAATTTGTTGAGTCGCGGGAAATATGAACCTTGAGCTCATCTACTCTCAAATAATACAAGAGGAACGTTATCTATTCGTCATGCGTTCTAAGGAATATTGTATTCCTATAGTTGGTTTTACAACATCAATTGTAACACCTAGATCATCCTCTGCATCGCATGATTCACCAATACAAGCTGCTGCAACACGAGGTAACCAATCATCAACGGTTTTCTCACACTGCGGAAAAACATGGAATGAAACAAATAGTTGTTTCCAGATCATTGGATATTCGGACTGGTCGAACGATAAATCAAAAGGTGGTGATCAAGGACAAGACAACAAAGGATGTGGTCGTGGATTTGGAAATCGTGGACGAGGAATTGGTCGCCGAGGATCAGGTTTTCGTTCTAATGCTTCTGCTCTCGGAGAAGATTCAATGAGTATCCCGAATCTAACTCATGAACTGTGATCTTCACTTGCCAAATTCGTTACCAATCAGAAACAAAGCTCTACTTCCAAAAGACTTTTGGGTAACACATAAAAGTTGTTTCTTTACGGCAAGGACAATAAGTATGGTATTATTATTGATTCTAGAGCCTCTCATTAAATGACGAGCGATATTGATCTATTAACCGATATGGTTTCTAGAGATCCTTGTCCGATAAACCTGCCTAATCGACAGCTAACATGGGCTCACAAGCATGGTCGCTTGATCTTAGGAGGCAAAATAAACTTGTCCAAAGTTTTCTATGCTCAACATTTGTCCATAACACTTATATTAGTGGGTCGCTTATTGGATGATCTTGTCGGTTTTGTTCCCTTCACCAAACGTTTTTGTTTGATACATGACCGAATTTTGAGGACAACGATTGGTGCGGGTGAAGAGCGAGAAGGATTCTATCATTACACAGGGGCGGTTGCTGTTCATTCGGGTCATGTTGGGAAACTTGCGAGTCGAGAACTGTGGCATCGTCGTCTGGCTCATCCTTCATATCAAGTGCTTTCGGTGTTTTCAGATTTTAATGTTGTTTCTAAGTTTTATATAAGTTAATCAAGTCTTGTGACACATGTTTTCGAGCCAAACAAACTCGTGTTTCTTTTTCATATAGTTCTAATAAAGCCGATTCGATTTTATCAATGATTCAGTGTGATTTATGGGGACCCTTATCGAGAACGATCAACTTGTGGTGCACGATATTTATTAACTATCGTCGAGGATTCACGAGCTGTCTAGACCATTCTTTTGATTGAGAAGAAAGTTGCATCGATTGCAATTCAGCCATTCTTTGCGTTTGTAAACAAACAGTTCCACAAAAAAAATTGTACGATACGAAGTGACAGTGGGAGTGAGTTCACATGTCTGAAAAAGTTCTTTGCCGATAATGGAGTTCATCAGACGTCATATGTCGCAGCACGACAACAAGATGGATGTGTGAAGAGGAAGCACATACATATCATTAACGTCGCTCGAGCATTTCTCTTTCAAGTCAATCTTCCAACACCGTTTTGGGGAGAAAGCGTCTTAACAACTGCTTATCTCATTCATCGAAATCCGGTGAAGCTGCTCAATTACAAATCTTTGTATGAGCTTCTTCGTGGAACACCACCAGCAATTGCCAACATCCGAGTGTTCGGGTCTTTGTGCTATGCCAAGCATGTCCAACCCGACAATGACAAATTTTCTCCTCATGGCGAGAAATGCCTATTTTGGGGATATCCTCTAGATAAGAAAAATGGAATCTGGTGACAGAGGAACAATTTGTTTTCAGGGATGTCGTGTTTTACGAAGATCAGTTCCCTCTAGCAAAGCCGGAAACAACATACATCATTGCACCAGCTCTGTCTGCAACACCATCTAATCCGGCTATGTATGATGATGATGATGATATCTCCTCCGAACCAGAGAACAATGGAGGAATCTCAGGATCCAACGATAGTGGGAGCATCCCCGATCATGTATGATACACCCACAAAAACACCAGTAGAACATCTACCACCGGTTGTGCATGAGACAACACTGCCAACATTTGATCCTAAACAACCAACAAAATTTACTTAAGAACTTGGTAGGGGCAAACGAACATGAACACCCTTTGTTTTGCTCAAGCCTTTTTCATACTTATATAGTGACTCTCCCGATAGACCTCTCGCTCTCATCCAACGTCCGCACCTTCGTCCTCTGGTATGTGTCGATGTTCTTTAAATATTGTTTTATCTTATCATCGGTTTTCTCAGGCTCATCAGCTATTATGTGCGGCTATCACATCTACAAATGATCATGTTCACTACAATGAGACTGTTAAACATGATCGATGGAGACATGCAGTGAATTTGAATACAACGCTTTGGAACAAAATCACACTTGGGATGTCGTCACCTTACCTCAAAAGAAGCATACAATCGGTTGTAAGTGGGTCTTTCGCATAAATTTCAAATCTGATGGATCAATTGAATGTTACAAGGCAAGATTGGTTGCACTTAGAAATAGATAAAAAGAAGGCTATGATTATAATGTGACTTGTGTGCCAGTCGTCAAGATGAACACAATACACATCTTGTTACAAATCTTTGCTGCAAATAATTGGCAACTGCATCAAATGGATGTGCATAATGATTTTCTGCATGGTGATTTGGATGAAGAAATTTACATGAAACTTCCACCAGGATTTCAGTCAACAAAACCGAACCAGGTATGCAAACTTCGCAACTCATTATACGGTCTCAAACAAGCTCCTCGTTGCTGGTTCGTAAAACTCTCTCAAACTCTTACTGGATTTGGTTTCATTCATAATTGCCTTGACGACTCGCTTTTCACTCTGACCACGGGTATGTCGACTGTTTATGTCCTTATCTATGTGGATGAATTCATCATGGGTGGTAATGATGGTGCTCTCATTACCAATTTCAAGGCATATCTTCATGATTGTTTTAAGATGAAAGATTTAGGGGGTCATGAAATACTTTCTTGGCATTGAAGTATCTTGGGGAAAATAAGGCAAATACTTGTTTCAAAGGAAGTATGCTTTAGATATAATCGACGAGTGTGGTATATTGGGTGACAGCCGGCTCTAACTCCCTTGGAACATAACCACAATCTTAGCAAATATAAGAGTTATTTTTTGCGCAGTCCGGAGTAATATAGGCGTCTAATTGGTCGGTTGGTCTATCTTACAGTCATTAGACCTGACTTAAGTTATGCCATACATATTCTGTCTCAATTCATGCAGCAGCCGAGGACAACGCATTGGGAAGCTGCATTGCGTCTGGTTCGCTATCTTAAGGGAGCTCATGGCATCTTATTACACTCTAACAATGACTTGTATTTATCAGAAATTTGCGATTCAGACTATGCGTCATGTCCACTATCCAGGCGGTCACTTACATGATATTTGGTGATGTTAGGCGGTTCTGTTGTCACTTGAAAAACAAAGAAACATAAGACTGTTTCTCGATCGTCTGCGGAGGCAGAGTACATGTCCATGGCTTTAATTTATCACGATCTCAAATGGACAATTGGAATTCTTCAAACATTTGGGATAAGACAACAAGCTCTGATTCCCTTCTACCGTGACAATCAAGCGGCATTGCATATTGTTCAGAACTTTGTGTTTCATGAGTACACAAAACATATTGAGGTAGATTTTGATTTTGTTCATGGTGGTTATTTGTGTTGGGATTATGTCCTGAAATCACACTGTACTCACTCTAGAGATAGTTGTATTGTCGAGATCGGACAATTCATGTGATACTGGGTAGTCATAATGTTTTGCTAGAAACCGCTTATGACAAATGAGTTGTAACTCATTTCTAGTATCGTGTGAACCTACAAGGTCACACACCTAAGCAAGCTGGATACACTTTGTGTGGGATTGATCATTGGCATATGATCTGATCAATGTGTATCCAATACACATTGAATTGAGTTTTAAAGAGGTGTGTCGATCGATGCAAGGGGTGCAACGATCGACACAAGGTCGAAACCGAAACAGTAGTTACGGTTTGTAAACCGTGGGCCTACATATAGGAGCCAGGTTACGCGACCAAAAATTAATCGAGCTGTCAGTGTTGCTTCTCAAAGAGAGAAAGCAGAGACACAAAAACTCAAAACCCCACAGGAGATCCGATTCCCGGTACTAGCATCCCGGTGGATTCCAGCTTGTGTGCGTGTGGACTACGATAGAGGCGCAGCGATTGAGGCGCTCTAGATCTCATTTACCTGCTCCAATTTTCGCTGCCAACCTACAGGTAAACACGAGGCCAGTTCTTAGATTCAATCACCTAGACCCTGGATCCATGGGAATCCAACAATTTGGAGGGATTTATTGTGCCACAACACATCCGCACAACCGAGAAGCTTGCTGATCTGCTCACTAAGGCTATTGGGCGACAACAAATGGCTTATCTTCTTAGCAATATGGGCATTCGAGATCTTCTTGCTCCATCTTGAGGGGGAGTATTGGGAGATATATATCACATATTGTTAGATAAATATCATATATCGATTCATGTATATCTTTAGATATTATTTGGTGTTATCTTCCTAGATTATAGGATCTCCAACCTTGTATATAAAGACATTGCCTACTGATGAATAATAACACATAAGATTCATAGCATATTAACAATTACACCGGAAGAGACGACAACAACAACATATGAACCGTTGATTGACCTTCCTGAAGCTTATGCTTCCACAAGTCGATAGAAAAGAGTGGAGAATTTTGGCAGTTGGGGAATGTTGCAGAGTGTTTGTAGTTTTATTTTTTACAATTGTTTGATTCTTAAGGTAATTCTTCTTGCTTTCTTCCATTTATGTGTTCTAACCATTTCATCAACTCTCAATTGGTTATGTTTTGACATTTTGAAATAAGATATGGAGAATATATATAAATATTTGGTTTGGTGTGATTTGAAATTTATGAAACCAATTTGATGAGTCGTTTTGATATTTTTGTTAAAATTTTAAAAATTTGTGTTTGAAAAGAATTGAACATTAAAAAACGATAGGAAAAATAAATAGTTAAGTTTAATTTATATATTATGACAACTAATAATAATGTTTTAAGTTTGAATATTGTTTATTTTAGTACAATACTTTTTTATAATCAATTTACATTTAGGCCATGAATATTTCCATAATTTTTGGTTTTTGGCATTTGGATTTTAGTAGGTTTTAAAATTTTTAGTTTTTGATTTTTCTATAGATTTTAGTATTTAAGAAACTTGAATGATAAATTATTTAGATTTTGGTTATATAATTTTTAAACTTTTTATTTAGTTTTTCATTTTAGGGCTAAATTTACAAAACTATATAAATTTTTAATTAAGCAAAATATAATGATTACAAAATAAATTCATTAAAGAATATAATATACAAAATATCCATAAAATAAATATTAATCAAAAGTAATTTCTTGTTATTAGCAAGAATCCCACATCTGAAGATCAAACTAATGAGATCCATCCGAGAGTCCATCTGAGTCAGCAACAAGAGACAAAAGAGTCATTATCTTTAAAATGACAGAAAAGTGATAAAAACAAGTTCATAAGTAAGAAAACTGAAACTACAAGACAATTTTTTATTCCAGCTCACATCAATCCAACTTTGCTTTAAAGAATAAATTTAATATGATGGCAGCTTGTTAGTTAATGTTCAGTAAAAACCTTTGATTATTGGAAGACTCAAAGAAATTAAATAATCACTGATGTAATCATAAATGAATTATAAAATATTATTCATCAAAACCTTCTTTGTTTTAAAAATTTTTCTTGCTTTTATGATATCACAGCCATAGAAGTTAATTATGATCCTCTCTCACCATCTTCCCTCTCTATAAATCAAGTAATAATTCTAAAGATTAAGTATTACAACTAACTCCTAAACTACAATTTGAACAATTTTTGTCCAGTTAGATGCTCTTTGGTTTTGTTATTGGAGCTCATCATCATCTTCCTCAAATGATATATGTTTTGAGTGGTGATCACCTGACACAAGAAAGCAACTCATAATTCATCAAATGAATTCAGAAGGATCAACACATCAATGCTGAGACTCTATCTGAAAATACTCTATGATAGCTCTAAAAACTAATTTTCCTTAGAATCTACCATAGAATCTACAAACATCCAAGATCTTAGTTTTATCATAATAAAATTCTACATTTGTTTTGAGTTGATCCCCTTTATCACTAAAGCCTTAAATGATTGTAATTTTTGAAGTACTTTTTGGTTTTAGTTTTTTCAAAAACTATTTTTATAACCATTCAAGATTTTAGAAAGCAGTTTTCCTACAAAATAGAGAAATTAGTTTTTGAGTGTTTTAACCAATTTTCAAAGAAAAACCAAAGTCCACAATGGTTTCTATTAACAAATTTCTTGCTATCTTTTTTTCTTTTTCATTTTGATATTTCTTACTGTTTTTAAATATACATCTTAATTTACTATAATATATATTTATTAATTGACCAAGCTAAATCTTATTTCTATAATGTAAATAAATATATATATATATATCACATAATTATTTTATATGCGTTACTTATTTTATGAATTTTTAATTTTATTAAATATTAATTTTCATAAATGTAGAATAATTTTTAAAATAATAAAATATTTTTTTCCTTTTAAAATAATGAAACAATCACAAAATAAGATTTTTTGTTCATGATTTTATTTATATTGTTGTATTACCTAGGCTTGAGCATAAAAAAATGATAACCGAAGAATCGCGGCGAACCGAACTGAAAGAATTGTAATTGTAACTGAAACCGATCCAAATTTCGTAAATATCCAAATGGTTTAATTTTCGTATCTGAAATACTTGACTGAACTAGAGTCAAACCGATAACTGAATAGGTACCCAAACTAACCGAAATCCGATTTTATACCTAAAAAATATTAATTATATATATAATGACCAAATAACCAAACTAATCAATTATTACCAATACAACCAAATTATCTAAAACAACAACAACAATATTTTTATCTAAAATATCTGAAATTGCCTGATATTTATTCGAATTATCCGATATTTTTTTACTTGAAATTTCCAAATTTTTACCCATTTTTATCTGAATTATCCGATATTAATCGTAAAAACCAAACCAAACCAAATCAAACCTAAATATAACTGAACCGAATCCGATTTTTTTGGTACTAAGCCTTTTCCCAATTTTACTATGTGAACCGAACTAAAACAAAAGGAGCAAAACCAAAACTGACCCAAATTTTGTAACTACTAGAACGATTCCCATATCTTATATCCAAAAACTCAAAAACGAAAGAATTAAAAAATCAAACGTCCAAGCTTAGTATTACCTATAAATATGTTTCTGTTGTTTCTTATACAAATTATTTCTGTATATTGCTTTTAAAAAAAAAGATATATATTTTGTAAACAAAAACCAGAAACTAATAATTCACCATAGTTTAAAAAAATACTAAGATCTACTGTAAAACCAAAAACCAAAATCTAAAATTTAGAATTCAAAAGCCAAAAACCAAAAACCAAAAACCACTTAAAATTCATGGCCTAAGAAAATTTGTCTTTTGCTTCTTTCTTTTCAGAAAAAAGCCAAAAAAATGAGAGAGAAACGTCAAAAAAACAAGTGGGCCAGCAAATATCAATTCAAAATACAAAATATCTTCCAGCAAAGCAACTGTACCACACGCCTGACACACGCCTGCATCCATCTCTCAATCGCATCCATTCACGTGTCATCAATCCACAGCCTCATCATCCACATAACCTCGCTTTATATTCCCTCTTCCGCCACCATTCGCCTCCCATTTCACGGCAGAGAGATAAAATCTGAGACCAGAAAAAAATTCCCAGAAAAACAAAAATGCTTCTCAAATCCGCTTCATCGTTCTCGCTCATTAACATCCATGGAGTGAAGAAGGACATCTCTCCTCTCTTCTCCTCCATTTCTTCACCGAGTGATTTCTCTTTGAGTCTTCCTGTTTCTTCGGGAAAATCCGGAAATCTCTCCTTCACTGTTCGTGCCTCTAAGGCTTCCACCACCCAAACGTTAAGCGGCGTCGTTTTCGAACCTTTTGAGGAGGTGAAGAAGGAACTCGATCTCGTCCCTTCGGGTGCCCAGCTTTCGCTTGCTCGACATATGTATTCCCCCGAGTGCGAAGCAGCCGTGAATGAGCAGATCAAGTAAGTTTTTTCGTGTTCGATTGTAACGATTTAGTGATTGGAGATTGGATTTTTGGGTATTTCGATGAATCTGAGTTTCGTTGCCGCAGTGTGGAATACAACGTGTCGTATGTGTATCACGCCTTGTATGCTTATTTCGATCGCGATAACGTTGCTTTGAAAGGTCTTGCCAAGTGAGTTTTTTCTGGAAATTTTGAGGGTTTTATTCAATTACGTGGTAAATTTCGTTCTGGGTCTTGATTAATCAGTTGTGTGATGTCTTGTTATCAGGTTTTTTAAGGACTCGAGTGTGGAAGAACGAGACCACGCTGAGATGTTGATGGAGTATCAGGTCCTTGGCCAATGGTTTCATTCATAAGCCCCTTATTCATTTGAGCTTGGTTTCTAACACCGGTTCTCTTTTGTTTCTGTGGTCTACAGAACAAACGTGGTGGGAGGGTTAAGCTACAGCCCATGGTGATGCCTCAGTCTGAGTTTGATCACGCTGAGAAAGGAGATGCTCTGTATGGTAAGCTCTTTCTCATTTCTGAAATTGTGGATGAGGAGTTCAAGTATAATTATCCCTAGTTTCATATATGTGCCTTTAAAGTTTAAACTGTACATAGAATTCGGAAAAAGTTGTTACGATTGACATCAATATTAGCGTTGGAGAGTTTGTGGGTTTTTATCATCCTTTGTGGAATATGTTTATTTGCAAAATCACAGAAATGTTCTTTGTTTGTTGCAGCCATGGAGCTGGCTCTGTCATTGGAGAAACTGGTCAATGAAAAGCTCCTGAACGTGCACAGCGTAAGACCATTACTCCTTTTAAATCCAATTCTTGTTAACGTTTCAAGAAATACTCTCTTAATACAACTTGCATTTGAATAATGTGAACAAACAGGTAGCTTCGAAGAATGATGATGTCCAGTTGGCAGATTTCATTGAGAGTGAGTTTTTGAACGAACAGGTAAACAACAAAAGAACACGTTCTATGTTAGTGGCAAATATATGATGATCTAAAGCCTGTCAAAAAGGAATCTAAAGAAGTTAAAATAACATTATTTTCCCAGGTTGAAGCAATTAAGAAAATCTCGGAATATGTCGCTCAACTCAGAAGACTCGGCAAAGGACATGGTAACCATTTGTTTTTTTTTTCAATTTAAAAATAGTAGAAGATGTACCTCATTTCGTCCACTTCATGTCTCACACATTGTTTATGTGATCAGGAACATGGCATTTCGATCAGGAGCTTCTGTAAACTGGTGTTGCTTGATCTATTTTGGATGTAATCTCCTATGAAATGCTGCTGCTTAATCTATTTTGGTTGTAATCACTTATTTTGGTTGTAATCACTTATGAACGTGGCAAGCCTTTTTGTGTCGTGACGACTGACGAGCCTGTGATGGAACGACGATATCTGAAGTGAGAGGTACACGAAAGACAAACACGTTCGATCTATATGTTTGTGGCAAAGACATGGAGTTCATGATGATCTAAAGCTGTCATAAAGGGAATCAATAATGAACTTTAAATATCATCACTTGGCAGGTGGAAACAATTAAGAAAATCTCAGAATATGTTTCTCAACTTAGAAAAATCAGCAAAAAAAAAACATGGTTATCATTTGTTTTCTCAATTAAACAGTAATAGAAAACACATACCTCGATTCGTCCACTTCGTGCCCCTAAACTTTGTTTATGTTCACGGCATTGTCATCAGGAATTTCTGGAAATTGCTGCTCTTAATCGATTTTCATATTTATAATCTCGTATTTTGATTAGATTTTGAGTATGCGATTAAGTTGTTGTAACTTATAATAATTCTAATATCTTTTCTTCTTGGTTTCAGAACACTATCACATTATGTTAACCTTTTGTCCTTCGGTAAGCTGTGATTTGTTGGAGGTGGTAGTAGTGGAAATCGACAGAATAGTAAGGCCAAGACGATATCTTGTGGTGCAAGACACAGTTGAAATGCTAAAGAAGCTTAACCCTATTCTTTTTCTCTCCGATGGTAAACGTATGTGTCCAAAGGCAATATTCTTGTTAGCTTCAAGTCGTCGTGGCGTCCGTAAACACAGCATTCATCTTCTATATAACAAGGATTTAGGATACGATAATGGGCCTGAATCATATTATGGGCTTTTCCAATGAGCCTAAATGATATAAAGAGAATAAAAAGGACGTCAATCTGTCAAAAGTCTTGGTAAAACCCTAGCTCCTTCCTTAATCGGTTGAGCCGTTATATGAGTGTTCGCTTGCTTGACTGAAGCTAAAATCTACAGACTCGTTTGAAAACACGATTTCATCTGCAAAGGTTCCTCCTTTCGCTGAACCCAGTTCATATCGATGGTTTTTTTTTACCCCTTTAAAAGCACATATCGAAGGCTTGCAGATAACGTGTATTTAAAACGCCTGCGAGCTCAATATTTGTGCGAAATCCTAAACCATCCATTTGAGTTTCAATAAATCTCTGTGTTATAAGAATCTCTCTTTTCTTATCGACAATTTTGATGGGTGGGACATTTCTTCTCGGTTTTATAATTTCAACAACTGATCTGTTCTGGATAATTGAATTGCTAGTTGTTTGCATTGAATCAGGCCATAGTAGAACTTAGTTACATGTACTGTAGTTTAAAGTGATGGATCCACAAGTATTGTTCTTTGAACAGTTTGAGACATTTGGTTGATGGATCTATTCTGGATATAAAGGATTATGTATACAACTTATGATTAAGATTGGTCTTAGATTTGCTGAATTTCAGTTCCATGGCTTAGTTTCATACCTTGAGTTGCGTAGTCATAGCTTTGTTGTTTGCAGGATTTGGAGGATTCAGTGAACAAATCTGAGGAAAAATTTCAAACCCGAAGGTTTTGTTTGATATATTGATTGGAAAGATGAAGGCAGGACGTGTTGTGATGGAGCTATTTGTAGATGTGACACCGAGAACAGCGAATAATTTTCGTGCTCTGTGCACTGTAGAGATGTGAGTTGGGAAATTGGGGAAGGCATTACGGGGCTAAGTTTCAAGACTAGAACTTCAAGTTGAAGTATACAGGTCGAGGGATTTTGTCTATGGCTAATGCAGGTCCCAACACGAATGGTTGATCAGTTCTAAAACCGGACAGAGAAAACAGATTGGCTTGATGGGAAACACGTGGTGTTTGGGAAAGTTGTGGATGGGTACAATGTGGTCAAGGCAATGGAGAATGTAGGATTTGTTATTGGAACTCCCTCTGAACCAGTTGTCATTGAAGATTGTGGTGAGCTCAAGAACGAAAGTTCAGAAGAAGTCTCAAACAAGGATGAAAGTTCATAAATCTCAAACACGTTATTCAAGAAATTTTTTAAATTGAAACCGGTTTGCCTTTAAAATTAATGATATATTTGTAACCTAAAACCTAACCAACAATCTTCTTAAAGAAAATACAACTACCAGTTTGCCTTTAAAATTAATGATATATTTGTAACCTAAAACCTAACCAACTATTTCGTATACCTTTATGGTATTCACACTTACTGACCACTGCAGTTTCTACTTGAATCGCAAATATTGGACCACCATGCTCCACAACCTCATCACATCATTTGAATTTGGCAGATCATCATACGTTTTTTAGGGAGTCTCGGTTTGACATAACATTTCAATAAACTAGCTAGGTCCCCTTAAAGAAAATATCATATGCCTGCCTTCTCTTCACATTCATAAGACCAATTGAAACAAATGGTCTTATTATGTTATTTAAGATATATGGACTGTTTGTTCCAAAAAAAAAAAGATATATGGACTGTCTGAGAATAATAAATTATTCCAAGTTGTTGACCAAAAAAAAAAACTATTCTAAGTTAGTTGAGGATTGTTGCTCCATGAAAGATGAGACAATCCTCTTTAGTCTTTACCACCCAAATAAAGGAAACTCCTAATTCCGAAGAACTAATCATTATAGTGTATATATATCACATGTTTCATGAATCTTGCAAGTGGGTTTTCTCTACACTAAAGTTATTCAAGAATTTTTTTAAATTGAAACCGGAAAAGTTATGTTATTTACTCGTAGCCAAAACAACTACAATATTTTTTTGTGGTTTTCAAATAACCATAAATTATCACGAAAAAAGCAAATAATCACATAAAAATAATTTAAATAATCACAAAATTAGCTTTGATGTTATAGCCATAAAATATATTAATTTTTCGTAGTTATAATGTTGTGACTAATTTTTGGGGGTTATTTAAATTTTTTGTAACTATTTAATTATTTTATGATTTTTTACTATTTAAGAAAGCCATAAAATGTCATAATTGTTTTATGGCTATACAAATAATTTTTCTTAATAATATTTTGATCTAAAAAAGAAAGTGATTATTGATGTTGTTAATCGTTAATTATCTATAAAAAAAAAGAGACTAATATCCTTGTAATACGATGACTACAAAATGACTTGAGGCTGCTGTTATTTGTTTTTGTTAATAAAGTACACTACAATTTGCATTTGGGTACCTAAGATCTTATAGGTAGATTGATTCTTAGAATTTAGTTCGGTTATGGAGCCATTTAGTTTTGGTTTTCTAATTTATATATGATTGGATTGTTTCAGTTTTTGGTTTTAGTTTCACATGAAGCCAAACTCTCTGTGGATTCACTTGCGAATTTGTATGCAAAATTGTAAAATTGCTGACTTTTTGAAATGGGCAGATAATATTTTAAACTAGTCAGACTTTCTGATCATAGTTAGATTTATATATCATATCATATATACATAGTCTCATCATCAACACCCAACAACATTTGGACAGTTTTCTTAAATACTCCAGCTGACAGCGTCCTTGCAATTATTTTTTGAAATTTAAGAGTATTTCTATTTGTTGACCCAAAAAAAGAGAGAGTAATTCTATTTTTGTAACTAAAACTGTAACAACTAACAAACTTTTCGTACAGCTTCAACAACATTTAAAACATTCATTTTTATCAACAATATATTTGTATAAAACAGTTAAACACAGGTACTAAATATTTTTCTTTCTTCGCTGGAATATACTTATATCTATGATATAGTATTCATCTTGACTCCCTATAATTAGAATTGCACATAGTCGACAAAGCTTCTTCTTGTAACTAATCTTGGACGAATGTGATGTCAATATAAAAAAAAATTGAACAATTTTTAATTAATTTAACTGTTAGGTAACATGTAAATTTTTATGCAATATGTTCTTTTATTCATGACCGAGTGATGTTTGAGACGAACCTAATACTATATTATGTGGTTTCAGGTTTGGGGGATTACAAAAAAAAAAAAAGGTTTGGGGGATTACATGCTTCGGTATAGAACCTCCCGATAAAAGAAGGAAAAAAATGTTTCTTCAAACAAAATTAAAAAATGTTCTTTTATTATATAAATGCATAATCTATCAAAATTTTGCACAAAAAAGCATAATCTATCAATTAAACGTCTAAACAAACCTTAATTTTATCCCATCTGATAAAAAAACATCGTACAAGAATCATGACTCAGCTAACACCATTGCTGTTTTTAGAAATACATGTCATATAATTATTGTTTTTAAAATAAAAAATTGTGTAGACAAGAAATCTACTTAGAGCAACTCCAACGAAGTTTTATGGCTCAGTTTCTTAGAAAACAAATAATAAAATATTATGTGAGCTCCATTAATATTTAACACACCGTTATTTAAAATCTTTATATAAGAAGCGCTTCTTGTACTGTTTATGCCACGTGGCGCGTGGTCATTGATTTTTTTTTTTAATAATTTTTTTTTTTTGCATCTGCAAAAAAAAATTATTAATTTTTTTTAAAGAACCCCATTGGAGGGTTTTACCATTGGAGGTGCTGTAAGTTAATAAGGACGGCAGAGTTCAATGACCCAAAAAAAAGGACGGCAGAGTAACATTGACTATCTATATTAATGAGTGAAAACAAAATCTAACATGTAAAATAATTGACGATATGAACCCAATTAATGGTGCCAGAAATTAAAGGTTGAAGAAGAGGAAACAAGTTGCACAAAAAAATAGAAACCAATGGTCCAAATTCCAAAGCCACCATCGAACAGTTGCCTTTTCTGTTTTTTTTTTTTTCATATACAGCTCACCAAGCTCATCATATATACTTCACCTTTATATAAAGCGCATAAACCCTAGTCTACAAACCAAATTTAATGTCTCGAGCGATATGTTTTAGAGAATATAAGCTTACAATATAATGAATTTTCATATTTTCCCATTAGTTCGGTTAATTCTAGTCGCGATTTTCATCTTCCACCGCTCGTGTTATTCCGATGAAGGTACATTTATTAATTTCTGCATTTTAGGTTATTCTTAGACTCTTCCTATATATTTATTTCAACTTTCTTTAATGAAATTAATTTTGTTGTCGTGAAGCTGGAAATTATAGATTTATGAAAGATGCAACACTAGCACCAAAGCTATCTCATTTCGACTACATAATCATCGGAGGAGGAACCGCCGGATGTGCATTAGCCGCAACGCTCCCTCAAAACGCCACCGTTTTAGTTCTCGAACGTGGCGGGTCCCCTTACGACAACCCGTCAGCCACAGACATCGGAAACTTCGCAAACACACTCTTGAATACAACTCCGAACTCATGGTCTCAGCTTTTCATCTCAGAAGACGGCGTTTTCAACTCACGCGCACGCGTGCTAGGAGGAGCAACAGTGATAAATGCCGGATTTTATTCACGTGCGGAAGATGATTTCGTGGCGGAAGCTGGTTGGGAGAGAGATGAGGTCGAAGCGGCTTACCAGTGGGTGGAGAGGAAAGTGGCGTTCGAACCGCCGGTTAAGGAATGGCAAACGGCGTTTAGAAACGGGCTTTTGGAAGCTGGAGTGATTCCGGACAATGGTTTCACTTACGAACATATCTATGGGACGAAGATAGGCGGTACGATATTTGACCGGGATGGTTATAGACACACGGCGGCGAATTTGTTGGAGTATGCTAATCCGAATATGATTGTTGTCTACTTGCAAGCTTCTGTCCATAAAATCCTCTTCACCACTAAAGGTATTAATTATTTCATTCATATTAAATGCATGCATGATGTTAAAAAAATGCATGCCGTCTTGATTGAAGATTTGAAGATAATGTAGATCATGACTAGTCGTGTGGTTTAGGAAGGAACAGAGGGAGACGTAGTATACACGTAACTGATTTTATTACAACTTATGTTTTTTAGTTGTGATGTTCCTTTTAAAAACAAAATAACTCCTCGAAAACAATATAAAAATATTTATATTTTAAACACTTGCTTATTTTTATTTTTATTCATTTATTAGGATGTTAATATATTATATATATATTTATGGGTCTAGTATTTAAAAATCAATGTAACATGATAAAATATGTAATTATTAGATTGTTAAGCTATAACAGACGAAAAATGTTTAGTTAATACTTTTCTTGAATCATTATATGAACAATACTTTTTCTTTGTCGTCTACGTACAACTTCACAGAGGCACATTTGTGAGCTTAAAGTTAAACTCTGGTTATGACACAAGTACATAATAGTATAATACTAACCTACACAATATTTTATCACAAAAATTAACTAAACAAACTTAAATTTTACATCAGAAACTTTTTTACAACTCTAAATCTTAATTCGGATATATAATATATCATTTCATTAATATTATGATCGTTTGGTTGCTGTCATCTGTTGCATCTATTGGTCGTTGACATGATCGATCATCCACAATTCCTATATTGTTTCAACATGAAAATTTTGATGTTTTTGTAGGAAATCCAAGGCCCAAGGCATATGGAGTGATATTTGGGGATGCAAATGGAGTCTTCCACATAGCTGAACTAGCACTGCAAAACGCAATGAACGAGGTGATCTTATCAGCTGGTGCTATCGCTAGCCCACAATTATTAATGTTGAGTGGTATAGGCCCCGCGGCCCATCTTGCAGTCCATGGAGTGAATCCAATCATCCTAGATCATCCCATGGTAGGGCAAGGGATGGCTGATAACCCGATGAACCCGGTCCTCATCCCTTCTCCTGAACCCGTAGAAGTGTCCCTTGTCCAAACCGTTGGGATCCCTAAATTCGGTAGTTACATTGAAGGTGGGAGTGGCTTAAGTCTCTCCATTAGTTTGACTCGTTCCTTCTTCGATGGCGTTTTAAATCTTCTCAATAAGGTATACATAAAATGTTTTTTTTAAAAAAAAGGTATAAATCAATTAGTTGACAGAAATTGCATATATCAATTAATATACCATGGCTACAACTAGATTACTATTTTGGGATTAAATTATGTGGAATGATTAATTCCATAAAATATTTATTATTTAATTTTAGTTATATTTTTCGAAATGAAATGTAATGGCTGTTCTATCAATTTTACACAAAAATTCAAGGAATAATATTATTTTACAATTTTGGTGAAGAAAGAATAGGATGAATTTATTCTATTTTCATTCAAATTTCATTCATTTACCATTCAATATTGTGTTTACCATTTACAGTCAACCCATCTCCAACTTTTTGGTTTAGCACAATTCTTTTATTATCAATAATATTTAATTTTGGTTTAACACATTTATTTTATTATGCAGTTAAAACTCCCCAGCCAACCCATCTCAAACTTTTTGAAATCTTTGGATATTGGATTCAACCTGACGACACAAGCTGGTGTGATTATTCAGAAAGTGGCTGGACCCCTCTCGAAAGGTCACTTGAAACTGCGGAACACAAATCCAAATGATAACCCTTCAGTGACATTCAATTACTACCAAGATCCAGAAGATTTGAATAATTGTGTTAAAGGACTTAGTACTATAATAGATGTGATAAATTCCAAGGGATACTCCAATTACAAGCACCCTGGAGTGAACGGGCGTGGACTTTTGAATCTCATTCTTGCTCTTCCTATCAATCTAAGGCCAAGGCACATAACTTCGACGTTTGATTTGAAGCAGTATTGTATAGATACGACAATGACTATTTATCATTACCATGGAGGTTGTCAAGTTGGAAAAGTGGTCGACAATGATTACAAATTGTTAGGGATTGATGCTTTGAGGGTCATTGATGCATCTACCTTTCTCAAATCTCCGGGGACTAATCCACAAGCCACAATCATGATGCTCGGAAGGTAAACACATGTATAAACATGTATAAACTGAAATATATTCAAACAAGTCATCAATATACGATATGATTATTGGAGAGTTACAATGTGTACGTAGGTATATGGGCCAGAGGATTCTTCGAGAGAGGGGGGCTTCCCAAGGAAAAGAAGAAAGATCATGAGATTCTAAAGATTCTCGAAAGTCAATGAGAGAACAATCCTCTTCAACGTCCAAAAGAAAATTAATTGTGAAGGGCACATAGTATATCAAATATTATATGAAGGTTTTAGATCCTAGATTATTCAGAGCTCCCATATGCATGGTATTTACATTTCAACCTTTTCTAGTCCCTAACGCACTCAATATGAAAGTTTATGTATTATGCCGCAACACTACCAATTGCAAAATTCACATGAAAAGTGAACATGCACTCTTGGTTTTAAATTATACAGTAAACAAAACAAAAATTTATAATAACTATAGGGTATAGAGTCCAAAGGGAATCACGAATTAGGTCAACATGTGAACGCAAAGACAGCACAGTTACGTAAGGATGAAGTTAGATTACACCAGGACATGCATGGCGGTGCATTGCAAAACATTATTAATGGTATTATGATTCTGGTCTTTCGCTTCATCCAATCAAACCCGATGGCTTTCAGATGATGGGGAAACCGTTAAGTCAACCGTATATACAATTATCTTTAAGTTCATTCCAAAACTATGGTTTTATTTATTTTTATTTTTTTGCTACAAAGTATTTATTTTGTGTATTTCTTTTTTTTTTTTAAGATTTTGTGTATTTCTTTAACCTGGAAAAAACAACAAAACGTGGGCGGTTTTGATAACAATTATGGAACATTTGTATACACTATTTTGAATATTAAAAATCTGAAAATATTGGAGAAATAAAAATGAATAATTTACAAAATTAAGGAAAGTGGGGGTATTCCCATTACATCCATGACTATACGTACCCACCCACATGGCAAAGAAGCTGGATTGAAAGTAACAGCAAAGCAAAGCCTCCTCGTTGAATCAGTCAGAAACTTCTCCAAGTACTTTTTTTATTTACTTATCTACAAATAATTTTATTAATCCAAAAAGACCATAACACAATCATTCAACTTCAATCATCCAAACACCCACACACACATCAAAACAAAAACAAAACCACGTGTCACGTTGACCCCATCCTCGTTATCATTGTTTTATGTTTTTTTTCCCCTTCTCTTTTAAACAAAAAAAAAACACAAACACAAAATAAAGCTACACATTCCCACATGCTAAGGGCAAGAGTCTCTATCGACGGTGGTGGCTTTGGCCTCTTCTTTTGAAACCTTCTAGCTCTGGCATCTTTAAGGTCCATAGATTCTTCTATTTTTTTTTTTCCATGTTAGATTATGTTTGTTTTTTTAATTTTATTTCATCTATGTGAACAAAAAAATGTAATTGTTTAATGAGGAAAAAAATATTGTTTTTTTTTTTTTTAATGTTTGTTTGTCGAAATTATTGCTTACTTTACTCTGCAACCTTTAATTTATTATCGGCCAAACCAGGGGGACACGCGCTTTAAAAATAATTTATTTATTTTGTTGTAAAAATCTAACTTGAAAAGTCGTATTGCTGCTCTCACAAATTGTTCCCTCAGCCATGCGAGCTCAATCTCCAAGCTCTCTCCCTTACTCTTTTAGCTAGCTTTTGATTGTATTCTCTTCTTCTTCGAATCTGTGAAGTCATAATCAGATCGAGAATCGATTTTCTCAGCTCTGCGTACTTTATCGGGGTACTTGGTGTTAAATCCTAATTCCAGTTGTCGGCTTCTCTTTCTTTTCTGTCTAACGATGAGTAAGAGCTGGAAATTCGTTCGATTAAGGTTCCAAATGCGTACGCTCATGATTTTTCTTGTGATTTTGAGCTTCGATTCGTGCTATTCGTTGGAAGATGAAGGTATACCGGTTTTCGTTTTGATTTTTGGCCAATAAATAGAATAGAATCAAGTTCCTGATAATTCCTTCTGTTTCGCGTTTGTCTTTCAGGTGTGGAATTCAAAGTGACAGTGACGAAAGATCTGCTGGCTGATAGAGATGCATCGGATTTGTAAGTAGCAGCTTTCTGTGATTGCTTTTACTTTGTTCAGTTTGAGAACGCAATTTGCTTGTTTGAGTATGTGCTACATGATTGTTTGAATATGATCTGCTATCCATTTCTTTTTTGGCTAAGATCTAATATGATACCGCAATTTGTGGAATCAAAACATGAGTTATGTAAATGAATTTTGGTTGAGCATCAACATCAATGTAGTTGGTATATTAGAACTAAGACTTTAACACACCATCTTTATAGATTATTTTGAGCCAACTGATACTCTTCTTTTAATGGTATATGTAGAAAGAAGTTGTTGTTAGTGGATGAAGACTTGCTAGCTACATCATTTTGTTATTTCATCTGTCTGATACTCAGTTTCATTTAACCTTTGGTCTGTAGGGGAGCTATTAGTTTTCACAGGAAATTACTTGGCCGTTTCCGTAACCCCTACACCCATTTGAATTCGTACAAGGACCGCCCTGTGGCTTCTGTTACACCACCATCATCATCTTTGGTTCCTTCTCAGAGACCTAATAATATTAGTAAATCCTCAACATCGCCTCCACCACGAAAAAGTCCACCTTCCCTGCTTGTTTTACCTCCTTCTTTACCTTTTCCTAGTCCAAAAAGAAGTTCTTCAAGCAGCATGGTTCCTATTGTGGCTGGCTGCTTAGGCGGTGCTGTGTTCCTTCTCCTTTTAGCTGTTGGTGTATTCTTTTTTAAAAGTAAGGCTGGGAAATCTGTCAATCCTTGGCGTACAGGTCTTAGCGGACAACTTCAGAAAGTGTTCATAACTGGTAATTATTTTTCTTACTCGCTTGATACATAATGTTAAGTGGCATTTTTTGTTCTGAATTATTGAAGTTAACCTTGTTGTCCAGAAAGTGTTCACCATTTTGTTTTGTTTTGAACACTCATGTTGTCTGATTGTCTACTCAGGTGTCCCAAAACTCAAAAGATCTGAGATCGAAGCTGCCTGTGAAGATTTCAGTAATGTCATTGGGTCTTGTCCCATTGGTACATTGTTCAAAGGGACATTATCGACTGGGGTGGAGATAGCTGTGGCTTCTGTTGCTACTGCTTCTGCTAAAGAATGGACAAATAACATAGAAATGCAGTTCAGAAAGAAGGTATTTACGGTCAACCAGCTCCGTTCTGTTTCTAAAAGGGTTTTGATTGCCATCGTCATATCCTTTTTGTGTTTTTGATAATTTCAGATTGAAATGTTATCCAAGATAAACCACAAGAATTTTGTCAACCTTCTTGGATACTGTGAAGAAGATGAACCTTTCACTAGGATCTTGGTCTTTGAATATGCATCAAACGGATCAGTCTTTGAACATTTACACTGTAAGCAAAAAAAAAAAGCTCTTTCCTCACATGAATCATTACACTTGTCTCGTTTCCTTTAACAATATTACTTTTTTCTTTTGCAGATAAAGAATCAGAACATTTGGACTGGCTAATGCGGCTAAGAATAGCAATGGGCGTAGCTTATTGCCTTGACCATATGCACGGCCTCAAACCACCTATAGTCCACAGGAATCTTCTCTCATCATCAGTTCACCTCACAGAAGATTACGCAGTCAAAATTGCGGATTTCAATTTTGGTTACCTAAAAGGCCCATCCGAAACAGAATCCAGCACCAATGCACTCATAGATACGACCATCTCAGTCCCAACCAAAGAAGACAATGTCCACAGCTTTGGTTTACTTCTGTTCGAATTGATGACCGGGAAACTCCCAGAGTCTGTTAAAAAAGGCGGATCGGTAGATACCGGATTGGCTGATTTCTTGAGAGGAAAGACTCTAAGGGAAATGGTTGATCCGACACTGGAATGTTTTGATGAGAAGATTGAGAATATAAGCGAAGTGATCAAAAGCTGTGTAAGGGTGGACCCGAAAGAGAGACCGACAATGAAGGAAGTCACAGGGAGGTTAAGAGAGATCACAGGATTGTCACCGGACAATGCTGTTCCGAAACTTTCACCTCTCTGGTGGGCAGAGCTGGAAGTGCTGTCCACTGCATGACAAGAGTACTATTTTGCTTCATAAGGAGACTGTAAGTATTATGAATATGAAGTTTGTGTGAGGTTTTTTTGAGTCTCTTTGGAGCCTCGTTACTTCTATGTAGGCCACTTTCTTCGATATATATAAATATATGCTAGTTTATATAACGACTCAAAAGTTCTGGTAACAGAATTTGAGATCACGGTAATGTTTATGGTGGTTGTTGTGTTTTGTAGTTAGCTATTGTTAAATTCTTTTGAAATCTTTAATCAATCAGGTTCAAATAACATAGAGGAAACTGATAGACGTATATATATCACAAGGTTTGCTCAGTTAAAGAATTTAGTTGAGGATGACGCTATTTCTAGCTAGCAGTTGATACAAGGATTTGGTGGTTATACTAGGCCTGGGAATTTGAATCAAAATGAACCTGCCCAACTGAACCGAAATGTTCGGTTTTCAGTTTAGGTTCGGTTATAAATTTGGTAGATTTAAAAAAGAGTTTGGTTATTAGTTCGATTTGATAGTTAGTTCGTTTTTTAAAAACCAAAATCACAATGATTTATACCAAACCATACTCAAAATATCGAATCAAACTATCTGAAGTCAAACTAACCAAACCTAACAAAAATGTGACCAAAATTTAACCGAAAACTGAAAATAATATGCACCATATTTGATTCTCAACGTATATTTTATCTCTTTGTATGCCTCATCACATAGCAAATAATATGAATCCTAAATAAAAGTGGTATTGACCACAAACGGATTAATCTGCCTCCTTTGCTTTTACCATTCAAAGTGACTCACACACACACACAAAAAAAAAAGTCCATTAGGTATCGTGAAAAAGAATTCACGCGAGCTAAAGTAATAGTATGATTTAGTGGTTCCAATATATGGATACACTAGCCCTTTTTGGGTATAATCAATCTATTTCCATAGCTCTTTTATAAAAATATTTTCCATAGCTCTTTTATAAAAATATATCACAATGTAAAGGTTAAAATTCCAATAAAGCATGATAAGATGTTGTAATAGCAAAATTATGTGTACTACTACTACTACACAGTATACACTCAAACCGGCTGTGCCAAGTGATGAACTTCTCCAAGTATGCATCTCAACTACAACTCTCGCTCTCTCTTTAATGGTTTCCAATCCCTGGAAACTTATCCAAGATCTCATCTTTTAGTTTTCATTGAAGTGAATCGCACCGAGTTTCCAAACAACAAAAGTAGTAGCAAACATCACCGTGCTTATGAACACAAATGAAAAAGCAATGACAAGTATATCTGCGCTTCCAGGGAGATCAAAGGTAAGACCTTTCTTTGGCATACCTCTCTTACTATCATCAAGCATGTTGGTTGGTGCTTCGGGTAAACCCGGTTTCCTATTTGATTTCTTATCACTTTCCTTGAGCACTTCAAGAATTTGGCTACCCATTTTGGGTTTTGATGGTTTAGGTGTTGCTTCTGTGTATCGGCTGAGGACACGAGCTGCTCTTAGTCTTTCTCTTGCTGTCAACGGTGCTCTTTTTGCAGAACCGTTGCTGCCTGATTCAACTGGTTCACTTGCTGGTTTATTTGAATCCGAAGAGGGAGGATCATTGACCGATGTTGTTGTGATGGAATTGTCATTTGTTTCCGAACAAGATAAAACCAATCTCCTTTTGCTTGAAAGGAACAAACTTGTTGAATGGTTTAGAGATATGTGGAACGGGAAAGGTGAAGGCTTTAACGGTGTAGCTTGTGTTGTGAAACTAAGAACAGGATGGGATCTGTTATGAAGCTTCAAAGAGAAAAGATTTTTATGTTAATTTCAGCAAAACAAGCAAAGCTCATATGAAAGCATAAGCTTTCTGCGTCCAAGAATTACAGAAAGCATTGTTTTTTTTCAAAATCTCTATAGACCAATCAAAGAGATATTAAACTGTGGAATCGAACCAACTTAAACCCAATTCCATGAATCTCCAAAGAAACGAGAAAGTATCGATTTTTTTTTTCAGAACAAAATGAATTTCATCCCAATAAAGAGGGTTTGGAGCAATTATATACCCAGTCGTATGAGAAGAAGGAGATAGCGAATACTTACCGGAGAACTGAAGCCGGCGACGGCCATGGTGAATAGATGAACGTATTTTTAAGAGTAACGCATATGGAAGAAGACGAAGAGGGGGAAACAGCTTTGTGTTAGTGGCAGTGAAGCTCAGCAGAGAGAATCAGAGATTTCAAGATTAGGTTCTCTTCTTCCACTCGCTTTTTAGAGCGCGTGAAAACCACATGTTCGCCTCTTGTAGAAGTGGAAAATTGCAAAACACAACCGAAACTATAATATATTTACAACTTGTTCAAGTTTTAATTAAATGCATGTCCACCACTAATCATTGACTTTGAAAAGTGATTAAACATTTGCATTGTTGAGGGGGGCCATCTAAACCACTTGTCTTTTGTGATAATTCTTCACACATGTAAATAATTGATGAAAGATTTATGTATTAAGAAAATATGAAAGATAATATAATTTATATTCATCTTTCATGTTTTTTAATAAAATATAACTGATGTTTTTAAGAATCTTTAGATATTCCGATTTCAAAAATCTTTTTTTTTATATATAAAAAATGAAATCTGGATATGAATGAACCAACCACCGTATATTATCGTTAAGTTACCACACATTTGATTTGCTTTCTCATGTTAGAAATGCTTTTGTGCCAAATCACTAAAATTTGGATATCTATCCATCTCATCATATGTAAGTGTAAATGGGCATGGCATGGGGCATGTCTACTATAGTTATCTGTTTGTGGTGTCGTTGTGAGCATTTAAAAGAGCGCCTCTCATTGATCGGTCCAACTATGCAACTATTACTAAACTAACTAGACAATTACATTTAAAAATAGTCAGAGATTCTGATTATGTCATAAAATATTGAAAATCTCAACATAAAAACTAAGACATGGTGAGGTGTGGAAACAACTAATTCCAGCTCAATCAATACACATTAAATTTTTATGTATGATCACGACTATACATGTCTCAATGATTATTTTAATGAAATAAACAAAGACTTTTACTAAATCAAAAAGACAAAATGGTAGTAAAGCTAAAAGAATGTCGGATCTTCCTGAAGCTTTCTCTTGCCTTCTGCTAATTCTCGAAACAGATTGTCTCTTCTGTTTTTGTGTTGTTAAGTCAAAAGTGTTCTGCAATGGCGACATCTTCCGATGGACTATTTGAAGACATGAATGTGTTGGGAGTGATCGGATATGTATTAGAGCAAACCAGATTCATCTTCCTCGTACCGATTCTGAATCTTCTGGTGAATATTTGTCAGGTCATCTCCTTGTTATTGTTCATAGATGCAGCTTATATGGCTATAGTTGTAGCCATTGTCAAATTGCGTGGACGAACACCAGAGAAAGTTCTCAGATGGGAATCTTTTAAGAGCGATGATGTTGAGCTAGCTCCTTCCAGCAATCATCCAGTGGTTCTCATTCAAATCCCAATCTACAACGAAAAAGAGGTAACTTGATTTCCAACAAAACAACAGAGAGTACTCTGTTTCATAAAGCAGAGCACTCTGTTTCACTACTGATATTTTGTCCACAGGTGTGTCAACTATCGATAGGAGCGGTTTGCAAGCTATCATGGCCATTGGATCGGATGATTATTCAAGTGCTCGATGACTCAACTGATCCACATAGTAAGGTTCTTTCGTTAAACCCGTTTGAATCACCATTGATCTTTGTTTTCAGCCTCGGTTATTACAATGTATATAAACAAATTCTCTTACTGTAATAAAATAGGAACTGGTTAGATTGGAGTGTAAGAAATGGTCGAGCGAAGGTATAAACATAAAGTCAGAGGTTAGAGACAGTCGAAACGGGTACAAAGCAGGAGCTCTTACTGCAGGAATGAAACATAGTTATGTGGAGGGATGCGAGTTTGTTGTTATATTCGATGCAGATTTTCAACCTGAACCTGATTTTCTTGAACGTACTGTTCCTTTTCTTGCACACAACTCTGAGATAGCTCTTGTACAAGCCGGCTGGAAATATGGTTAGAATCTTTCATCTTCGCTTTCGAGTAAGTTTAAGACCGGTTTTTAGTCGATTTGTTCAACTGGTTTTGCTTGTTTGTGCGTGTGATAGTGAATGCCGACGAGTGTTGTATGACAAGAATACAAGAGATGTCTCTTAACTATCATTTTGCTGTGGAGCAAAAGTCTGGATCCTCCATACATGGGTTCTTTGGATTCAACGGTTGAACATCGATATCCATGTTCTTTATCTGATCCTAATTTGAGTCATTATAAATGAACATCTTTGACTTTAGGTACTGCTGGTGTGTGGAGAATCTCAGCTTTGAATGAGGCTGGTGGATGGCAGGACCGCACGATTGTGGAGGACATGGATTTAGCAGTTAGGGCTTATTTAAATGGTTGGAAGTTTGTATTTGTCGACAACATTAAGGTTCGAAATCAAGAAGGTAAGACCAGTGACTTTAACTTGTACTGTAAATGACCTGAAAAGTTTGGTGGTTTCAGGTGAGCAACGAGCTGCCAAGCTCATTTAGAGCATATCGGTTTCAGCAACATCGTTGGTCTTGTGGTCCAGCTAACCTCTTCAAGAAAATGGCCATGGAGATCATCCAAAAAGAGGTTGGTAGATTACATAGATCCTCAAAATCTGATTCCTTGGAACACAAGCATATAGATTCCTTGGAACACAAGCATATAGTTCAATGACCTTTTATATTGTTTGTTTGATACAGAACGTGACTTTATGGAAGAAGGCTTATCTGATATACAACTTCTTCTTTGTGAGGAAGATTGTAGTACACATCTTCACATTCGTTTTCTACTGTCTGATTCTGCCTGCTACCGTCATATTCCCGGAAATCGAAGTACCTAAATGGACAACTATCTACATTCCAGCTACCATCACTATCCTTAACGCTATTGCAACACCAAAATCATTCTATCTCATACTGTATTGGATCTTATTCGAGAACGTAATGGCAATGCATAGGAGTAAAGGAACTCTCATTGGATTGCTAGAGACTAGTAGAGTTAAAGAATGGGTTGTGACACAGAAACTGGGAGAGAGTAACACTCTCAGGGAGAACCTTATTACTCACTATAGCTTCCCGGAAAGGTTAGAACTTTTCTTTTCCCATCGATTCATTTTATTGCACTGACATGTTGTGACTTGTGCTGCATATTCGGGTTTTCGGATCGGTTTAGTTCAATTTTTTTTCAGTTTTTCGATTAAATCCAACAAAATTCTAAAACTAACCGAATAAAAATTAGGTTCGGTTCAGTTCAGTTATTAGTTAATTTTAGTTACCAAATTCTAACAGATTTTTTTTTTCTTTTTCTTTTACATATAAAAACATCGGTTAAATCTTTTCGGTGCAGTTCAAATGTTTTCGGTTAATTTGGTAATTCAGTTCGGTTCATTTTGTTTCGGTTTAAATATTTTAATATATTTTGATTAAAATCGGGTTATTTTGGTTTAATAAAAAATAGTTAACTGGTTTGAGCCGAATCGATAACCAAAATTAATTTTCGACTTTACCGAAGTAAACGAACCAGAACCAAAAACCAAAAAACCGAAAAAGTCGGTTCAGTTTGGTTCGGTTAGTGTGGTTCAGTTATAAATTCCAAGCCTAGTTGTGACAGTGATGTGGTTGAATATGTGCAGACTCCGATGGCGAGAGATAATGGTTGGCATGTACTTATTCATCTGTGGATACTACGACTTTGTGTTCGGGAAGACATACCTTTATGTATATCTTTTCTTGCAGTCCGTTGCTTTCTTTGTTGTTGGAGTTGGCTATATTGGTATGTCGGTTCCGAGTTGATCACCGGTGACACGTTTTATTTTCTTCTTCTCCTACACATTCATTCTTTCAAAGGGTTCGATTGTATAGAGATTAAAATATGTGGTTTTGTCATCAGGTCACAGTTTCATTGGAAGATTCTTTGTGACTAACAAATAACGATCTAAAACTAAACACCAAATGTGGTTAACGGTTAAGCCGTCTCTCTCAAATGTAAGAGGCATTTTTATAGAGTAGTTTTTTCTTTTAAATCAAAATAGGTTTTTTTGGTCTACTTTCTTATTAAAAAGGTGGATTCCAAAAGTTAAAAGCCAATTACAAAGAAGATAACCAAAGTGTTAGAACTCGTTTTTATGGAAATGGCTAACGACCATATTATGGTAAGGTTTTCAGTTAAGACGTTCATCGGAATGACTAGTTCTTGGGCACTATAGAATCATCATTGCGGCCACTACAAGGTAGTATGTTATAACGATAATGAGAAATTGATGTCCAAAATGGATAATTTGGAAACTAAAAGAGATATGGGCTCGCGCTTTACTGCTTGTGACTTTGTATATAGATTATATGTCCAAATATTATTAACTTTAGTCTTAATCTATTCTGAATATGTTGTTGATTTAGTCAACAAATATCTCCTACAATAAAACCTTTAACGTAAAAGAATCAAACATACATTATTGTATGAATCAATTCCACAATAATTATGAGAATCAATTTTCATAAGTTTTTTGATTTCTTACATTGAAAGTGATGGCTATAAAAACAAGCCGTGAGTCCTCCTCTACAATCATTCATCACATACAACAATCTCCTCTCTTGTTCTTCTCTATATTTTCTTAGTGTATGAGAGTACAACACAGGTTTTTAGGTTCATTAGTTTTGTTCTCGAGTGCATCGAAACATATAATTAAGTAGTTTTATCGTGGGATTCTTAAGTGTATCAAACCAGATCACTACATGCGTTTAAAGAATTAAGAAGAGAGATCCTCATCTCGGCTCTACTCATTTTCCGGTTCATCTCCGATCAGCATACGATACTTTGGATTCATATTTTGATTATCTCCATTCATGTTTTAATCATCATAATCTGTAATATTTGTTGTTTTTATATCAGTTTTGTATGGTGCTCATAGTCTTAATTCTTTAAATTTTACTATGAGCACCAAATTCAATAATGGGCAGAACTGATATCAAAAGCAACAAATATTACAGACTATGATGATTAAAACATGAGTGAGATAACAAAAATATGAATCCAAACTACTATAAGTTGATCGGAGATGAATTGGAAGATGAGTAGAGTCAAGACGAGGATCTCTCTCCTTAACTCTTTAAACGCCCGTAGTGCTCCGGGAATCTCAAGATAAAACTACTAGATTCTCTATTTCGATGCACTCGAGAACAAAGCTAACGAACCTAAAAACATGTGTTGTACTCTCAGACACTAAGAAAACATGGAGAAGAACAAGAGAGGAGATTGTTGTATGTGATGGATGATTGTAGAGGAGGACTCGTGACTTGTTTTTATAGCCATCACTTTCAACGTAAGAAATCAAAAAACTTATGAGAATCGATTCTTATAATTATGTAGAATTGATTCACACAATAAAGTGTGTTTGATTCTTTTACGTTAAACTTTATTGTAGAAAATATTTGTTGACTAAATAAATAATGTATTCATAATAGATTAAAACCAAAATTAATAATATTTGGACCTATAATCCATTACACAAAGCCACAAGCATTAAAGTCCAAGCCCATATCTCCTTTAGTCTCCAAGTTGTCCATTTTGGACATCATTTTCTCATTCACCTGAACTCCGTTTTTATCGTTCTAATACACCATCTTGTAGTGGCCGCAACGACGATTCTATCGTGCCCAAGAACTGGTCATTCCGATGAACGTCGTCACCCAAAACCAATTACCGGAATATGGTTGTTAGCCATTTCTATAAAAACGAGTTCTAACACAAAGTCGACTATTAATACGATATCGAAATAAGAAACTAAATCAAGATATAAAAGATAACCGAAAACCCAGAACCCTGACATTTTAAAGAAAACTAAAACCAGCAAGATAAACTTTTCTGGAAGCAATCACCTTTTAAAAACGAGACTCACAATCTTGAATTCTCTAGAGAACGGGAATGTGGAAAAGAGAAGCAGCCAAATTAAGAGTAAAACATGAAATCTAAAACCAGCAACAACAATTAGACAACAAATAAACCTAAAACGCGAATCTAACTCTTTCAGACATACTTTAAATCTTAACAAATCTAAGCTTACAAAAATGATAAACAAAACAATTATGATATATAAAACTAATTATTCAACTAATCTAAAAGAGATAAAAGAAAGCTTAGGATCTAGATTCAACGAGTGCAAAAATAATGCTAATCGAAGAAAATCCGAAAACCGACATTACAAATAAGACCACAAACACGCATTTAACAGATCAAACACCGCCAATCAAAGCAAGACTACACACAAACCAGAAACCCCAACATAAACAAACAAAAGGAAACTAGGGTCGGGAAGAACATAACGGGAATCCGCTACCCCATCGGCAACCCGAGGACCAAACACACAAGCCAAGCAGCGATGATGGCTGAAACCATCATGGTTTTAGTTCCGGCTTGCGAGCTTTCTATCACTACTATTCAAAACTTTACTATTAAATTTTTTTCTTTGGTCAAATTCGAAACCTTATTACATGAAGAGAAACAAAAGAATGGAACTTTACTCAGCTATGCTTAATTCCTAAGAAGATTGGATCTCCGCTGATGTCTGATCTTCGTCCGATTAGTCTCTGTTTTGTTTTATACAAGGTGGTTTCTAAGATTATGGCGTCAAGACTGAAACCTTTCCTCCATGTGATTGTATCTCCGAATCAGTCAGCATTTGTGGAGACTCGCCTTATCTCTGATAATATCTTGATAGCACACGAAGCTATGCATGGACTGCGTACTCATAGAAGGATTTCAGCAGAGTTTATGGCTGTCAAAACCGATATGTCAAAGGCATACGACAGAGTGGAATGAGCCTATGTTGAACAATTGTTGTTGGCGCTGGGTTTTGACAATACTTGGGTTAGTAGGATCATGTTATGCATCACTACAGTGTCGTATACGGTTCTGATTAATGGACAGGCACATGGATTAGTGGTTCCGGAAAGGGGATTGAGGCAGGGCGACCCTTTGTCTCCATTCATCTTTGTTCTGTGTACGGAAGGCCTCACTTTTCTCATGAACAAAGCGGAGAAGGAGGGACTGTTGAATGGTATTCAATTTTCTTCAGAAGGACCCTCTATCCACCACTTATTATTCGCGGATGATAGCTTGTTTATGCTCAAGGCGAATGAGGAGCAATGTGATGTGGTCTTAAGTATCCTTCAGGTGTATGGCGAGATGACTGGGCAGGTAATCAATCTTCAGAAGTCTTCGATATCTTTTGGTGAAAGAGTGAACTCGGACATAAAGGCTGTGATTCAAGAAAAGATGAACATCTTCAGTGAAGGAGGAGCTAGCACTTACCTGGGCCTGCCGGAGTGCTTTAGTGGCTCCAAGATTGCACTACTTGGGTACATTCAAAGGAAAATGAAAGATCGGTTCTCTAACTGGTTCAGTCGATTGCTATCACAAGGTGGGAAGGAGGTGGTCATCAAGTCAGTGGATACGGCTATGCCGGTCTATGCAATGACTTGTTTCAAACTGCCCAAAACCACTTGTGAGATGATTAACAGGGCAATGGCTGCATTTTGGTGGAGCCCAGTGGAGCATAAGGGGAAAATACACTGGTTGAGTTGGGACAAAATGTGTTTACCAAAAGAGGCAGGCGGAATGGGCTTCAGAGACATGCATCTCTTCAATCAATCATTGCTTGCAAAACAGGCTTGGAGGTTGCTTAATGAGCCGGACTGCCTATTTTCTCAGTTTATTAGGAGTAGGTATTTTTCTGAAGGGCACTGTTTAGAAGCAGTCTTAGGGGTGAAACCGTCTTATGGGTGGTGTAGTGTACTGTTTGGTCGAGATCTGTTGAAGAAAGGGCTGAACAGGATGGTTGGGGATGGGGCGTCTATATATGTGTGGTCTATGCCTTGGATTAGTGATAATGGGAGAAGCAGAGCACCATTTATGAAGAATGTCATGGTTGACATTGACTTGCGAGTTATTGATCTGATTAATGGGGAAACATGTCAGTGGAGACTAGAAATACTAGAGGAGTTGTTCTATCCAAATGACGTCGAGATCATAAGGAAGATTAAACCGATCCCGGCTACTCCTGACTTTTGGAGTTGGAAATACAATACAAGTGGTGAGTATTCGGTGATATCTGGTTACTGGCTGGCGAGTCAGGAAGCGAATGTGGACTTGTTACGAGAAGCTGAAGCTCTCCTATCTCTCAATCCGCTCAAAGCTCAGGTATGGAATCTTAAAGCTCCTCCTAAAATTAAAGTATTCTTGTGGAAGGTCCTTGGAGGGGCTATGCCTGTGGCAACTCGGATCAGGTCAAGAGGTATGAAAGTTGATGAGAGATGCCAAGTGTGTGGTTATGAAGGAGAGTCTGAGAACCATGTACTGTTTATGTGTCCAATTGCAAGACAAGTTTGGGCATTAGCTAATTTTCCTCTGCCGGAATCAGGGTTTGACAAGGAATCAGTGTATCAGAACTTCAGTTCCCTGTTCACAACAGGGTTGAATGCTAGAGTTCCTATGGTGACGCGAACTGTCTTCCCCTGGATTATTTGGGGTTTATGGAAGAATCGGAATGCGTTCTTATTTGAAGGAGTGGAGATCAAAGTACAGGAAATAGTGACGCGGGCTTATGCAGATGGACAGTTTTGGACTCAGTCTCAACAACTGATTTCAGGTGAATCCTCTGCCAACAAAAAGGAATCTTTGTTAAATTTAGGAGCACTGTCGTGGTCTCCTCCTGCAGCAGATTGGCTAAAATGTGATATTGGATGTTCATGGGACAAGAAAAGGAAGTGTAGTGGAGCATCATGGGTTTTGAGAGATCAGTTTGGAGTGGTTAGATGGCACAGCAGGAGATCCTTCTGTGATGTTGAATCGGAATTAGAGGCGCAGGTCAACAGTTGGACTTGGGAAATTGAAAGTATGAGTAGCTTGCGGGTTACGTATGTCATCTTTGCGTCTGATTCGAAAGATCTTGTAGCGGCAGTAACTAGGTATCTGGCTTAGCCTGCTTTTAAATGGGCGGTTGAAAAGATCAAGACTGTATTAGTAAAGATTGATGACTGGAAGATTGAGCTAGTTAGAAAGCAAGCTGTTCAAAGAGCCTTTTTGGTTGCTAGAAGTGTGACAAGGGAGGATCGATTACAATCGTACGTTGCTCAAGGATTTCCTTTTTGGCTTTGTGAAGTCTTTGAGTTTGAGAGTTGGGGATTAGATCGTTGGATCTAGTAGTTGATGGTGACTGATTGTTATCGATACTCCTTTCTTTTGGTTTGAACTGTGCATACCGCAATTGTATGAACTTTCGTATAATCAATACAATGGACTGTTCAGTGGAAAAAAAAAAAGAGAAACAAAAAAGCAACAAAGATATACATAAAGACCTTTTATATTTATTTTTCCCGTGAGGAGCATATCGACCGCTTAAAGATACAGTCAATGTGGGCAAGTCTTACCCAATTAATTGTCCAATTAAAAAAAACATTTGGCATCCTTTGCTTTCCACCTCACTCCAAAGTTCAAGAGTACAAAAACAGTTTAAAAAAACATTACACAATTACTATTCAAGAAAAATTATGAACATTATGACATGAAAATAATAAAATTTCGAGCCCCTCGATCGATGGAGCAAAGAGGAAAAAAATAAAAAGATATATTCCAAACTTTTATTTATCTCTTTGGTCATGAACGGGAAATAATACGTGTGTAAAGGAACTCATTCCAAGTGTCAGGCAAACCGGGAAGACACCAATGAATACAATCAGCATAAGTGTTGGGATCAGCTTGTTGTTCCGGCGTTAGCATTTTGCCTTGTCGGATTGTGTGAACCGAAGTGTGAGCATCTTTCCGGTATTCGGAGAGCTTGGTAATGTTGAGGAAGTAAACCGGAACTTTAAGAGAATGCGTGACGTTTTCAGCTACTGAAAATAGTCTGTAGTCTGTTCCTACGCTGAACGGCATTGACATGTTTAGGATTGGTGTCGTCTCCAAAGCACACTTTATCCCATCTGGATTCTCCCAATCCAAACTCCTAAGATATAATTAAACAACAGTATAAAGTTAGGTAGTTGCTTGGTTTTCAAGTTATCTCATTTTCTAGTAGTTGCTTGGTTCTCAAGTTAAGGGATTAGTTACTTGATGTGGAGAGGAGACATGCTGGCGAAGAAGACAGTAGTACGTAGAGGATCAATATTATGGTCCACCCAATCTCCCCAAGTCCTTAACACTCTCTGGTACGCTACTGGCCGTGGGATCTCTTCGTACTCAGTGTCTCCTTTATCGAACGATCCTCGTCTGCTTTTCATCAGTTATACACAATCTCAATTCATAACTTTGTGAAATTACATACACTTGTTGATGTAGTCGATACTTACAGGACTTTCATGGCGAATGTGTTCATCCACCAGATGTAAGTGTTGAATACAAGAAAGTCAACGCCTTTCCAGTTGACTCCATGCTTTTCTATGGACTCGGGCATTATTATACGGTTAAGTATACTATGCATATTTGGATCATCTGAATTCGATTCCACCAAAAATGGCGCCCAATAAAATTCCACCGTCGCATTATAATCCTTTTACAAAAATAAGTACTCTCATAATCAGCAACTCCACCAAATACATTATCCTGTAAAGCAAATTAATTAGTCGAAGGTTGTTAATTACCTCGACTCGGAAGACAGAGAGAGAACCGGTTTTGTTCAAGCTCTTTCGACCGGGAGGAACCACTGATTGAACCAAGCAAACCATCGATTCCCATTGGTTCCGGTTAAGTGAATCTCCAACGAACATCATTCTCTTGTTTCTTAGCTTCTCCAGCAGCAACTTCGCCTTGAACCTTCACCGAATCAAACAAAACTCAGACAAATTAGACTAACCAAAACTAAATCAATCGATGAAAAAAACAGAGCTTTTTTGGTTTACTTTGGTAAAGAACAATCTCTGGGTTGCCATCTCCAATTCTGATACAGCGAATCTTTTCTTCCATTTCTCATGCAAGTCACTTGCGCTGTTAAGAACTCACACTGATCCTCTCTATACAACGGATGCGTCTCGTTATCGAAAACCCATTCTCCGGTGAACAAATCACACTCCTCCGGCGGTATTTCCACGTCACCTCCATCGTCTTCTTCCTCCGTCACAGCGAACAACTCAATCTTCTTCTCGTCCTCTGTTTTCGCTACCTCCTCCTGAATTGGCTCTGTTTCTCTCACTGAATCTTGATCTGGGTCAGTGTTTTTGATCGATTCCTGAACTGGGTCTGCGTTTCCCGCGGAATCATTAATTGGATTTGCGTTTCCCGTGGAATCATGAGCTGTGTCTGAGTTCTTGATCGAGTCTTGAATTGGTAGAGCCGTAATCTCTGTGATCGGTTTAGCCTCGTCTTGGCTCTCTTGGACGTCGTTAGGTTTTGAGGTGGAGAAAGGGAACTCGGCGATGGATTTGACGTCTTCATTGTACATGAAGATCCCGAAGAGGAAAACAGAGAAGACGACGACGAAGATCGAGAGATTACTGTTTCTCCTCTGTTTCATTGTCATTCCTGTTTCGAACAATGGAAATTTTCTTCTCCAGGGTTGCATCTGATTTAAAAAAAAAAAAAGACTATAAGAAGAGAAAAAAAAACTCTTCAGAGGTTCTCTAAAATGTCAGTATGTTTGTGAGAGAGGGAGAAAGATCGATGGAAATATAAGAGCAACGAGTAAAGGATTAGATCACAACTAGTTAACGTTAATTAGTTTTTTTTTTGATAAATAGTTTGGTGAGGTGGGCTTATCTTGAACTGGTTTTCAAAGGCTTTCAGGTGAAGAATATATATTTATATAAAAAAAACTATGTTGCTTAATGACATTAATATTTAATCTAATTGGTTTAACTAATCTATTTTTGAAGTTGTTGTTATAGCAAAGTAGAGTTTGGAGAGAAGAGTGGATTCAAAGATTCTAAAGATTGTCTCACTCCTCACCTAAAGAAAGGGACTATAGAAGCACCATTACATTAATACTTCAACACTTTTAGAAGCATACTTCATTTCATTTTCACTGTCCATATTATTTCCTACTTGTATACCACCAAAGTTTATGTTATGTCCATTTATATTCCTGGACCATGGATTATAACTAAAAAGAATTTGTTTGTTTCCTAAACATAGCATTCTATTCAGAATCAGGATCAAACATGAATTTTATGTCTCAAGCATGTGGCAGTTTAACCATGTTCCAGCATCATTCACGTTTTCAAAATGAGTTTTAGAAAACAGTAGAATTTAATACTAACTTGACTAACTGTAAAGTAAATGAATGTTTTACAACATAATAGCTCCCATCGGAAAATAGAAAGAACCCTCAATATATAAGGGATATAGACAAATTTATTTATTGTCAACTGGTTTTGAGTTGAAATTTCATAAAGTAATCCAACACAAACAATGAAACACTCATATAAAAAACTGAAGCAATCTCTCATCGGTGGAAATTCTTTTATTATTAGTCTTTGATTCAAGAAAACATTACATTTGTTATGAGATTGGACTATATTTTTTTTATTAGGAAATCCGTCGATATCGTAATGCATGACTATTTTTTTATCCAATTCTAATTTCAGTTTCTAGGTTTTGGTTTTTAATAACTTGTAAGCAAATTCGTATTTTCTAATTATATAAATTAGAGCGGCCACCACCATTGCTAATATCGAAAGGACTAAGCCTACACCGATTCTTTGCAAATAAGTGATACCCATTTCAGACTTTGTTACTCTTCTAGCAAATGAGATAATCAAATGGTCATAGATTGGAGCAAGAATCAACATGAACACGACTGGAAAAACCGGTAAAGAAGCTGCGGGAACCTCTAGGTTTTCAATCTTTCTGTTCATCGACGCAGCTTGGCGGACGGAGAAAGTAGAGAGCTGAGCTAAGCAGCAATTGAGCATTATGGTGCAGCCGAATATCGGAAACATTTTGAGCACAATCTTGACGTCTTCCACTTGTTGGACCGTGCACTCGAGCATTCTATGGACCATTTTGCCTTCTACTGCTCGGTTTAGACATCTCAAGCTATTGGTTAGTGACTGAGAATCCCTCTTTTCTCCTTCTGATTGATAGTGTCTAACCAAGTGATTAGATGGGGTCATAGAGAAGTTCTCAACAGCATTACTCGAAGACTTACTCGAGCAACACATTATAGAAGCTGCAAGAAGAACCTGTACGTAGAGACGTTAGACTAACAAAAGTGATTTTATTGACAATCATCAAAAACATATTTTCTTTCAAGTTACCTTTAAGATTGTGGTGAGAGGACTTCCACGAGGGATCATGTTTCTATAAAACCCCGAACAGGAGAGAAAGACAAGAATGGAGAGAAAGATGGAAATAGTGGAGGCACCAAATCCCCATTCCCAGCCTACATTTTCCTCCAGCCACACAACGAACGTCACAGCCACAAGTGCTCCACATGAGAGACAGAAAACAAAGTAGTTGAAAAATGTGGATCGCTGTTTTCGACCTCTAGGGTCGCTCTCATCGAATTGCTCTGCTCCGTGTGAGGGTAAAGAACCTTTTATCCCTCCGATTCCAAGAGCCGCTAGGTACAGTCCTACAAACAGAATGACTGCCCACCGACGGTTTCGCATGGTGACGCGGGGGAGCTCTTGCACGGCGGCGGCATTAAAGACGGACGACGCGCTTGGATTGTGAGCATGATTAGTCCCTGTACGTGTACGGAGTACGTATATCCCAATCAATCCCATTAAAGTAGTTCATTAAAATATATCATAAGGATGTCACTATTATTACTAACACCACTACACTTGTTTGTATGTTTTGACCTTCGACAAATGTGGTAAACTCAGCTCATGACAGAGTATCAGAGACTATAATGGATTACTATCCTTTTTTAAATGGAATGATGCAGAGTGACTAATTCCATAAAAAAAAAAAATTTGTTTTGAATTTTTTTTTTTTGAAATGGAATGCAATGGCTATTCCATCAATTCCACATAAATTTTCAAAGAAAAACATTCTTTTACAATTTTGATGAGGAATGAATGGAATGAATTTATTCCATTTTTCTCTAGATCTCATTCTTTTATCACATTAGATATTATTCCAATAATTTGATTATATGTAAACTTATTTACAATCAAAGTGAGTCAAAGTGAATGTCATAAATACCCTTCTCAAATTCTCAATTGTAAGTGGATCATAAGGCAAACAAAACAGCTACCGTTGACATGCACATACACAAGTATGAATCCGCCCCACATATAAATAACTTAATGTTTTTGTATTGCTTCTTTTTTACTTATATTTTTGTATGTTTTTTCTTATATTTTTCTATGTTTTTACTTATATTTTTGTATTGCTTTTTTCCTTTTTTTGCTAAAACATTTCTTTATATTAATATATATATGTTTCCTCTAAAATTTAAAAAATATTTTTTTCATGTTAGATTTTTATTATTTGCAATTTTAAATTTCATTTTAATGCCTCTAAAATTGGATATTTAACATTTACAACAACAAAAATTGATTTTTTTGTTCAGTTTTTATCAAAACTAGGAGAAAACCTGAGCAAATGCGCGGATTTATTTTAATTTGCGAATATTTTAAATATTTTAGATTTAAAATTAATATGTTTTTATGTTATTTTTACAAAATTGTCTTTTGTTATCTTAATAATCACATGAGAGAAAATGCACGAATATGGATATTTTATTTTAATTTATGTTTTAAATAATATGATTTTGTATTTTTGATTTATTATCAATCATTTTGCATCTTTTATAAATTTTCATTTTGTATGATTTTGTGTGGATCATCCTTCTAATATTTTTACACATCATTTTATAAATATTTTCTTGTATTACCATAATTTTTATGCTTATCATTTTGTATATTTATTTCATTTTATTTTTGAAAATTATAACTCAGTTATTTATTGAATATGTATTTAATATTTTTTTAGTTATAAGTTTTTTTCAATTGTTCTAAACTATTTTAACATAGTATTCGAGTTTTGATCTCATAATATATTCTTTTTATTTATATTTAAATTTAATTTTTCTTATTTGTGAAATGATGAAATCATATAAAATAATTAATTTAAATATTATATAATATAAAATTTATATGTAAAATATTTTAAGATTAAATTTTGATTTTATTTATTTTATATTTATATTTTAGTAATTTTTTTAATTGATTGAAATTAAATAGTTTTAAATGAAATAATTAATATTGATGATGTGGAAATTTTTATTTAAAATTGACCAATCAGGGAGGGCTGACGTGTCAACACAGGAGAGCCTCTCCTTCTTCTTTTATATATAGGATAGTATTTTTTAATTTCATCTTTCTAATGAAAATAACTAAAAATAAATATTTGTAATTAAATGATTTAACTTTTAGAGGTAAAATAAAATTTTCAAAATTCTAATATATACATAGTATGTAAATTGTCCACAATTTATCATTCTAAGTACTAAATTGAAACTTATCAATATTCATCGCACTAAATTAAAAAGGATAAATAATTTGTGTATTTTCGGGAATTCCTAATAATTTGTATGTTTTTAACAAATAAAATTTATGACATATATTTTTAAAATTTTTCTGCGTCTCAAATTGATTATTAGATTTCGAGTGCATTAGTCTCTTCTCGTTAGAGGCTAGCTCTTGGTAAGCCTTGCACAATAATAAAAATAACTCTTTTTGACACATCAATATTTTGTGGTATTAGAATACAACACAGAATTAATCAAAAGTTAAAAACCAATCAAAACAAGACAAAAATACATATCATATTAAAATATTAATTTAAAAAAAAACTTAAAATCCATAAAATACACATAAGAATTTTAATAATGTTATTCATAAATTTAAGTAATTGGGCTTAGGATGATCCTGCTAGACATTCGGTTTGGTTTATGTGTTTGGTTTCGCAGATTTTACTAAGAAATCCATTCATAATTAAATTATAATTTAGTTCGTTTCGAATTTTTAGAGTCTCAATTTTCGGGTTCTAAAAAATAATTTTTATTGAAGATTAAATTATATTTTATTTTAGATTTAAAAACGAAAAAATTATGTGAAAAATGAACTACACAGTTTTTAATATATTATATATACTTAAAATGATTTTAAATAAATTTGATCAGTTCAATTCTATTTTTACATAGTTTGGTTTGGTTCAGTTTGAGATTGGTTAGTTTAGTATATAAATTTTGGTTCATTTTTTATTCTATAATTTGGTTCGGTTTAGATTCAAAAAAATTTAACTCAAGAGTTTTATAGATTTAGATAATATAACTCATCCATGATCAAAATATAATTTATAATTCATTTTGATTTAAATTAGAAAATTTTGGTTTAAATTTAGGAGTTTTGGCTCAATTCATGAATTCAGACTAGTCCTTATTAAGATTATGACATATTCATTTTGTTCGAGAACCCTCAACTGAGATCAGTAACAATGTTAATAACTAAAACTCACAATTGGTTACCATAACAACAACAAGAAAAAAGAAAAATAAATAAATGACCAAATATAAATAAAATGTGCCATATCTTAAAGTATAAATGACACTATCAAATAAACAGAAAACAAATCATAATAAATATTTTATTTAGACCGAGATTGTGATAAGAGACAAATACGTGAGAAGTTATCTAAATTCATCTTGCAATAAATGTCAGCCCAAAATAAAATAAAAATTGCATAGCAATTTAGATTAAAAAATAATATCGCAATTTAGATGAAAAGATATAAACTATTTATGATATAATGGAGATTAGATAACATAAATTACATTTGAACTTGTAGTGAGAAAACAATATTGATTTATAAATCTTATGGAATTTAGAAAATAGGTAATGAACAAGATAATACAAATAAAATAAATTTAAAAACTATAATAAAAGAAAAAATCCACATGAGTGACAAGAGTTCTTTATGATAAATATATAAATATGACATAATATACATGAGACGATTTTAAAAATTGAAATGATACATAGATTGCAAAAGTTGAAAAAAACTGTAATATCGTTTATTATTATTTATAAAGAAAACAATTATAAACAATTATAAACAAATTAGACTAATCATACAAATAGAAATGATAACATAACAAAATATGAATTTGGTTTTGCTATTAAAACACATATTTACTTTTATTTATGCTTTGGTTTTATCTATTTTGAATAATTATATTCAAAAATTAAATACCACATTGGAAATATTTATTTTATCGATTTATTTTATCAAAATAGTAATTAAAAATATAAAATATAGAATATCAATTTAGTCTTGATAAATATATTATATCATAAAATAAAATTTTAACAAAAACAACCCGCAGCGTTAGCGTGGGCACTAACCTAGTACTATCAACAGTTTTAAAACTTGTGATACAATTACATATTTTTGAATGTTAACAATAATTTATACTCCTTTGTAAAAAGAACCCCATAATTTATATTCCCTCTAATCACGACTTTGAGACTAGATTAGCACCAACTAATCTTTCGTTTTCTGTAACAATCATGCGTCCATCGCATGTTAAGGGTGAAACCTCCATGTTCGTTAAGAGAAAATAAACATATATTCTCCATTTGTAAAAGTAAAAGGATAGATAAGAAACTCAAAATGATATATGAAGCTTTCTATTTGAGCAAAGTAAAGGCTAAGCAATCTCCTCATTACACACACACATTATGTATACAGTACCAACCATTATCTATTACATCATCATCTTCTACATATATACATATATACACATAACATATATTTATTTTCTTGGCAAATATTTTATACGTTGTTACGACTCCATTTGGCTTTAGTTGTTAGTTCAATATATTTGAATCCTTTTGCTTTGAACCAAAGCCAAAGGAACCTAACGCACATATACTGTACTCGGCCATTTTATTTCTGTGATGATTTTGCTAGATGTTCACCATGTGCGTACTGATGTGTCTGAGTCACACATTGCGTCCTATAAGGACCTAGGAATTTTCTTATCAAGTCTAAGAAAACGCTTCTATATTCGGATGAGTGACTAAGGTGATGTTCGTTTGTCCATTCAGATGATCCATCTAAATGAAGATGAAAATTGATGTTCGTTTAGTAACAAAAACGACATCCATCCAGATGAATCTCATTTCTATCCGGATAAATCATCTAGATGAGTTTAAAAATTGGATCATTTGGATGGAGATCATCCAAAATAACAAATTACTAATATACCTTAATTATTTAAATGGATCATTTGAATGCAAATTTTAAATGAGTAAATGAACATAAATTAAATAAAATTGTGTTTTCCCGTCAAAACCGTAAAATCGTGTTTTCCGCCAAAATCATAAAAACGCGTTTTCCCGCCAAAAACCTGAAATCGTGTTTTCCAGCCAAAACCACAAATCATTTTTTCCCGCAAAAACCGTAAAAACGCGTTTTCCCGCCAAAAACGTAAAATTGCATTTTTTCCGCCAAAACCGCAAAATCGTAATTTTCCGCCAAAGCCGTAAAATCGTGTATTTACGCCACAGTCGCAAAATCGCATTTTCCGGCCAAACCGCAAAATCGCGTTTTTCGCCAAAACCACAAAATCGCGTTTTCCGCCAAAACCGCAAAATCGCGTTTTCCACCCAAACCGCAAAATCATGTTTTCCCGCCAAAACAACAAAATTGCATTTTCCCGCCAAAACCGTTAAATCGCATTTTCTTGCCAAAACCGTAAAATCATGTTTTCCCGCCAAAACCGAAAAATCGTGTTTTTCCGCCAAAACCGAAATCGTGTTTTCCGTCAAAACCAAAAAATCGTGTTTTCTCGCCAAAACCGTAAAATCGTATTTTCTGCCAAAACTATAAAATAGTGTTTTTCTGCTAAAATCGTAAAAATCATATTTTTTTCTTAAAACCGCAAAATCACATTTTCTTGTCAAATCTATAATATTGTGTTTTCCTGTCAATATAATAACAATAATTTAACAATTAATTAGTTGTAAATATATTTTAGATTAGTATTTAAAATAATATAGTAAAGCTTAAAACTAAAAATATAATTAGTTTAAAGTAGAGTAGTTTAGTCATTTTTTTATTAAACTCATCTAGATGGAATTGAAGTTTACAAAAAAATAAGCAAACAAACACATGTTCATCTAAATAATCCATTCAAATGAATATAAAAAAAAACATCGAAAAAACAACGAACAACATTCAGATATATCATTTGGATGGATCATTTAGATAAACCATCTGGATGGATATGTCAAATGACCCAACGAACAACCCCTAACCAATTACACGCTTTACATCAACTTGAAAATAAGGTGATTAACCAATCTGAATGATAGACCATACCTGGGCATTCCTGTATTGGGATAGGTCCGGATCGGATCCTTGCAATTTCCAGATCTAACAGATATAGAAATATATGACATATTTAAGAATATGTATATTTTCGGGTTGGGTTCGGATCAGATCTACTCGGATCCGGGTCGGGTTCGGATCGGATTTACTCGGATCCGGGTCGATTCGAATATGCTAGTGCCATATCTGCAAAGACCCGAATTTTTACATGTATTATTTGGGTTTGGATATTTGCAGGTTTTGGGGGTATTTTCGGATATAAATACCAAAAAACTGTAAATATCCGTAAAACCTGTAAAAATATCTGAAAACTACATGTTTTATTAGGTTATATTAGATCATATGGGTCATATTAGATCATATCAGATCTATTGGATCCGTTACTAATAGGTTCATAACATGTTTTAACAGGTTACTAATAAGTTTTAACAGATTCTAATAATTACTTAGTATATTATTCACAAGTTCCAACGGGTATCCAAAAGATCCGCGGATAAGACACGGACCCAAATCTGTATCCGCGGATCTTCGATCATTATACCAATAGGTTCCAAAGCTTGGACCCGAACCTGAACCGACCCGAATTTGACCCGAATCAAGTTCGGGTCTTTGGATCCCGATAAAAATGCCCAAACCTAAATCATATATAGTATAGTGGTGGACTTAAGAAGCAAAAATTCGGGATCGGTTCATGTTCGGATTTTCGGATCGGGATAAAAATGCCTAAATCTAAACCATATATAGTATAGTGGTGGACTCAAGAAGCAAAATACTAAAATTGACTGTCGTAGTATTATTATCTGCACATGTCATAACAAAAAGTTACTAAAATGGGTTTTCCTATTTATGCAGCAAAGCTTCTGATAGCTTGTGCACCGCCGTCTCATTGAACTAAATATTTTACGGACATGTATACTACATAGACGTCATATACTTGTATTCCTCGAAATCCCAATCCATATTTTTCCTAAAACATAACAGTTATAACACACACACGCACACAAACGGAGAGCATAATTGCCTCCTTTCAACCTCTCTAGCTTACAATTGCCTCCTTTCAACCTCGAAACTTCAACAAATCTGACAAAACAAGCCTCACCTTGGACCTAGTCAAACTCAAACTTGACTCTCGATAAATTACTCATGTCTGATTTTAATTTCCACCACCCTCCTAGAAAAACATACGTTATAGTTACTGCTTTTTGAGTTAGTAACCAGGTCAAGATGTGAGGAACCAGATCTTTGGATACATCACAATGTCTTTCCAAATAACAATTAGTTTTTCTCTCGATTTAAAGGATCGAGATCATGGATTCTATAGTAAGTTCAAGAACATGTGAAAAACTCAATTTTGGCTAAAGTCCCAAAACATAAGAGAGAGAAAATCCGTCTTCACTCGCTCATTTGTGAAAGTAATGGGAAGAGATCAAAGTAAGTAATGTCTTTATTATTGGTTGATCATGTCATTGTTTGAAATTACAAGAAAAATAAGTAAAAATAAAACAGCGAATACATAGACTAAAAAGCTATTAGTCCAATTATATTTCTTTCTTTCTCATATTGACTACAAATCATATACTAACAGAAACAACTAAAAGAAAGAAACAAAAATTAAAAGAATTAAACTGCAGAGATAGTGTCTCTGTGTGCTTACGCCACAGTCTGCTCCTTCTCTCTGTACATTTGCTCAGCCCACGACATTACCCGAACCCTCTCACTCATCCCAAAGTTTCTCTCCGACACCAAAGAGTTAACCCACGTAACATCTGGCTCGTTCCTGTAATCTCTCTCTACGTTAATGTTATTGTTCCCATGGATTCCAAAGGAAACACTTCTCCTCATCTTATTCAACTCATCTCCTTGCATTCCCCATTCAAGCTTCCCACTCAGCGATCCCCAATCCGAGAGATTCGATGGGGATGCTACTTGAGCAACAGGTTTAAAACTCAAGCTGCGTTTCGCAAATGCAGATGATCTCGCATTCATCACTGCAGCTGCCACAGCCGCTGAAGAGTCAAACCCGTGGTGAGGAGGCTGTTGCCTTACCGGGGAAGATGGATAATGCTGGTTCATGTTTTGAGTCCTACTTGGAGAGGAAACATAAGACCCGAAAGTCTCTTCAACATTGTTAAAACCTCGGAGTCTCAGTTCCATCTCCATATCGATATCTAAATCTCTAGCACTCAATATCGACTTCAATCTGCTTCCACCATTGAGTTGCAGAGTAGGTGGAGTAAGAGTGTTAACTCTGTTCTGCCATGACCCGCCGTTTCTTGGAGAGGAAGCAAGACTATTAGCCATTGGGGAGACAGGAGGAGTCGAAACTCCGGAAGAATACGCAAGTGGAGACAAACCCTGCATCATCTCCAACGGAGAGTGAGCCACTGCAGAGCCAGTTGAAGCATTAACAGGTCTCATCTCTTCACGTTTATGTGCAAAGAAACAAACTTTCCGTGCACAACACGTCTCATCTTTACAAAGCCTGGTTTTATACTGCGCCGGATGAAGCCACGACTCAAAAACACCGTGAGCGTACTCGCAAGAATCTCCTTTCGGACAAGACCCTTTACGGAACTCAGGACAAGGAACACAAGTGTAAGGAAACTTCCTCGGATCTCTCCTCCTAGCGTTCTCTCCTGGATGAACAAAGGCACACTGTCCAATCATGTGAATAAGCTCTCGAACATGGCTTAACCTTAAAGCTATACATCCTAAACTCATCACTTCCATAAACACCTTCGTTAATATCCGGTAAGGTTGCATCAGCTGGATACTTAGACACTATCTTGATCTCTTCTTCAACTGCTTCAGTGATCAATCCACAGCCTCCTCTCAGCAACAACTCAACCGCTTTCTTCTTAGCCACAAATCTTGAAACCCGAAGAAACAGATCAAAAGGTTGATTCCCATTAGCATCAACAGAGTTAGCCAAAGCAGAAGCATCAAGCAAAGTGGTGATGACTTCAATCATATTTAAAGAACATCCAGCAACAGCACAGTGAAGCGCAGTGACTCTCTCTTCACCGCAAGCTCGGTTCACATCGGATTTTCCAGAGGAGATGATGAAAGTTAAAACCTTTATGCTTCCATACATAGCTGCAACCATTAGTGGTGTCCTTTCTTCAAGACCCATCTTATTAGATCCGACCCGTTTGCAGTAGTAGAGACCTGTCTCGTCCAAGTCGAGACCTTTCTCTTCGATCTCTCTCTGGAATGATTGGAGATCATCACAGGCGGCGAATTCGAGGAGACCCATTGTTTCTTTCTTGTTTAATTCGATTTCAGCTAGGGTTTTGGAAGAGCAGAGGTTGCTCTTTGGGCCACTGCACATAATAAAACCTGTGGATTCAAAAAGGTGAAGTGATTTATGAGAAACTGATAGAGAGAATTTTCGCTGTAACTATTCTGATTTTTTAAGATTCTTTATGCAGAATTTAGCGTCGGATATTATAAAGTACTAGTGTCTTACTACCCCCGCGCACGCGCGGGGGTCATGTTTTGTCCTTGTTTGTTGTATTAATAAGCATAAGACGTTCACTGAGAAAATCATCCAAAATGCAACGGACAGGTAATAACCAGGAAAAAAAATGCTGCTTCAGAGATATATTCTCAATGACAGTCTGCTCAAGCCACCAATAAGACATCAAGCCAAGTCAATTCACTTGACTTTCCATATATAATTTCATCTTCATTATCTTAATTATTACTTCTATGAACATGTCCACATCCCTAAAGCTTTCATAGTCCAGAGAACCCACAAGGAATGACATGGTTTTCTCAGACTTTTCCTGAAACATCCTTCCTTTCTGTGCACGACTCTGAAGATTAGCTGATTAAATCAGTGAAATAAGTCAGACGAAGCATTGGTAAGCAATGTCCAGACATTCAACCGCACCTTTGACCCTGCCAATTCCAGCCTCCAAGAACCTCTCATTTACCTCTTTGAGAATGACTGGATAGTTACTGAGGATCAACCCAATGGCTATTCCAGATCCCATTAAACCACCCCCAATTATGGCTACCTTTTTTTTATCTTCCTTGGCACCAACCCACGATCAGTAACTCCAGGAACCTGTCCATAAGATAGATTGGAAGGAATCAAAAATAAAGGGAAAGCTTTGATGATAATAGCTAATATTGTTTAAAACAAAAAAAAACAGAGGTTAAGTGGTATATAAGCCTAAATGACATACACCATTATTGCATGTAAGAGAACCAACCTCTCGTCCATGCTTTTTTGCCTCCATTCAGAAACAAAACAGGAAAGAGAGAGGTTGTACTCTTTAACTTATATCTGACCCTCGTCTCTCATAGTGCTTGTCTTGACTCATGGTGGAGAACCAATGAGTGGGGACCGTATTGTATAGCTCTCATGTGGAGAACTTCTGCTATGGATGTATTTATGAAATCTGCTTCCTTAGACTGGCAGAGTATATAACTTGCATAAGCTGTGATGAATATACTTTAGAAAACTGTTAGCTAAGCGCATATTACAGGAATAAGTGGCTGACCTTTTATGTGGTTTTCGATATGTATGTGTTCAGTTTTCTGAGGTTTATGGTCTCCATCTTCTTGATGTTGTCTGATGTGTCAGCCTTCCAAACGTGCCACCTTCTTCATCCCAACCCTACAGTGATTACGTTAACGTTAAACAGCTTGTCTTATGTGAGTGTGAATTTGTGATCCAAAAGGTGAGTAGAAAATCTTTATACGATAGGTAATGGGTATATATAGTGGCATATGTTGGATATTTACGGAATATGTGGCTGGCCTTTGTGAGAATTTCTGGATGCCTTCCAAGTTTGAGTGAAAACAGAACCTTGAATACAAAATGATTCTCTGTAGCAAAATGCGCCCGGAATATTGCTGCAACGTCATCCCACAAGGACAGGCTTACGGGGTGACATTCCTGCAAAAAATGTAAGAGGGACATATTGTGTTAATTGTTTAGACTTCAATATTGTTACGGCTATGGAGATATGGTATAACAATAACTTTCGAAGGAGAATTTCAGGGGCCAAATAATATAGACCTAATAGAGTAAACCGATACGGAGGTAGTTTAAATGAGTTTTGGACAGTAAAACTTAATCTGCAAGCTCTTTATATATTAACTTATATTGTAGAGTAGTAGATGGCTTTCTCAGCCGTAGGTCGAGGTGGGAGTTGTGTTTTTCTTTCAAAATTAAGCAAGATGTTAGTGGGGAGGTTGTAGAGGAAATATTGATGAGCGAGTACGTAGGAGATGATTTTATGGATTCAAGGACAGGAAGAGGGAGACTCGCAACAACATATGGCCTACCTATCCCGGTGGGAAGCTTCTGGACTATTTTATAATTTAGTGACGATAGTATGCACAAGTTATGAGTACATATTTCTGTGAGAGTTCTTTAATAACAGGCGGGAGTAGGAGAGGACTTACATATCCAGGAGAAGTCGTACGACGACACGTTGGGAGGAAGTATGATCGTTCTAGTATGTTCCTTGCACAAATCGAATTTGTCCCACGATAAGAAGATGATAAAGAATCTGAGAAACATAAATCGTGAGGGATTCATGTGAATAGCCAAATAAAAGTGAATACCTTTGCGAGTTTGAACGGATTTCCCATGGCGATTTAGAGCAACAATCTTCTTCTTCTTCTTCTTCTTCTTCTTCTTCTTCTTCTTCTTCTTCTGTTGACCCTTGAACTGATTGCTCTTCTGCGTCATCTTTGTCCGACATCAATTCGGGACATTTTTTTGAATGGGAAAAACGACAGAGAGTGAGATATTAGGAGTCGATTGAAGGAGAATTTCGTGTGGCTATGAGTATCTGAGATAAGGGGGCTATGTGCGTTGATGCGGCAGGAGATCGTGAGCCGAGGGATTCAGTGCTGAGGAAACTGAATTCGACTGAGATTCCAGAGATGCATTTTTTTTTTGTTAGGGTTTGTGGCGAGGATGGGGAGGGAAGACTGAAGGTCACGGGTGAGTCGGGTTGATTTCCATTATGGGCTTGTTGTTGGCCTATGGACTTTTGTTAGTGAAATTCTCATGGCCCAATATTTATTTTTTTAAAAAGGTGACGTGGCTTATTGTGGAGAGAGCAAAGCTCCCATTATATATAAGATTTTCTGCTGAGAGAAACCAACGACCGTTTCTACTGAAATACTTTTTTTTCTCCGTTGAAAAATTCCAAGAAAGAAATTGAATTTTTAAGAAAATGGGTCAAAGATAAAGCAAAAACCAAACCAACCCAAAATCCTGGAGTTTCTAGAAAAGGAAAAACTTGCAAACGAAACACAAATTGAAAAGTCTACACAGAAGAATTATGAAGAAGAAGGCACAAACCAGGAGTGAAGTGGGAAAGAAATCAATAGAAGAAAGTTTGAGGAAGCTCTGTCGGATGATATGTTAGGTGATGAATGAGAAACAAGTGATGAAATGGGTTGGGGTTTTAAGAAGAATGGGGTTGAGACAGAGATAGTTGAAGGCTTTTCTTTAAAGGTGCCAGGAAGCTGGAGAAATCACCTCCTATGCCCCTCCGTACACAGAGAGTAATCTCCCATGACCTCGTTATAAGATTAATTTCGTTTTCATTTAAATTAAATCTGCAAAAATGGTAAATTACTTATAAACCGAGTGAAGGGCATGAAATTACAACTTATATTTGGGTGAGGTCCGGTCTCCTTCAACCCAGCCCCATGTAATCGGATTCTACCCGGGTAAAAAAATTTCAAAATCGGATAAAAATCGATTCGTTAAAATCGAGAAAAAACCAGAAGAAAGAAAAGAGAAAGCGTGAAATCGAAGAACAAACCCTAGCAAAATTCCGAGTCTCAGCAGATGGGAAATCAATCCGACAATCGATTGAAGAATAGCAAGAACAAAACCCATATCTCAGAGTCATCTCAATCCGTAAGTTCTATTTTGTTCATCCCGAAAACACTCAAAATACGATTATGAATGTTGTTTGTTTGGATGAATTTTGTAAACACCAATGATTAATTGTGTAATTGAATGTCTTTGAGTAATGTAGGAGGAAATCACTTCTAACTCATTTTACTATGGATTCAATAGTAGAAGGAGTCCCCATGCCCGTCCCCATGGTAGAAGAGGTTTTCCCGAAAATTGTGTGTGTGGAAGCGAACTTGCGATTTACACATCAAAATCGAAAGAAAATCCCGGACGTCCTTATTTCCGTTGTACTTTTAGCCGAGAGGTAACATTGTTTTGACATAGGCCTAGTATTGATTTGTGATTTTGTTAGCTTCATAGTGATTATTGTAAGTGAAATATAGGATGGTCACTTGTTCAAATGGGTAGAAGATGGGATGTATGAAGAGGTTCAAGACATGATGATTGACAGAAGAGAACTTATGGTGGAAGTTAATGATCTTAAAGACATTGTCGAAAACTTGAAAGAGGAGGTGGTGGTGTGCAAATCCGAGATACGTAAGATCAATTTGAAGTTCATGGTGACTGTTGTTTTGTGTATTTGTTTGACTTTCTTGATCATCTATCATCTTCTGTTTGGTAAAAGTAAAGAATTTGTAATCACTATGTGAGTTTGGTTGTAGTTTGAAGACTTTGTTATTGTATTGTAAGATTTTGATGAACTATTATAAAACTATTTTGTGTTTTTGTTCTAGCATAAATAAGTGTAACAAAAATTAACAAACAAGAACACAAGTCTTAAGAGGATAACTAGCTAAGTAATACTAGGATAACTAGGATACTAGGATAACTAGGTAAGTAATACTAGGATAACTAGGTAAGTAATACTAGGATAACTAGCTAAGTAATACTAGGATAACTAGGATAACTGGGTAAGTAATACTACGATAACTAGGATAACTAGGATAACTAGCTAAGTAATACTAGGATAACTAGGATAACTGGGTAAGTAATACTAGGATAACTAGGATAACTAGGATAACTGGGTAAGTAATACTAGGATAACTAGCTAAGTAATACTAGGATAACTAGGATAACTGTTTGAATTGTTTTATATTTGGAACTTTATTTGCAAGTTGTATTTTTGGGTAAAAACTAAAAACTAATGGTATAACTAGGGCATGTGTGAGTGAGCATGTAAACTTTTTATGTTGTTCTGCATTTTAATTTGAAAACCTTATTCAAAAAAAAAATCTGCATTTAGGATCAAGGCTGAGATTCTCCATTATGGCGTGAAAGAGAAAGGGGGAAAGAGAGAGAAAGAGAAAGAGAGGGAGAGGTTTAAAAAAAAATATTTTCGGCGCCAAAATAAACTGTTAATTGTAATTAGTTTTTTAAAAGTCGACGATTTTGGCGCCAAAATATCACAGATAGTTGTACCTAGTTACTAGTTATACCATATATTCAAATGCATAGTTCACAATTGAAGTAGTATTACACCAACTGGAAAATATTTTTCCTAGTGTCACATTATATTTTATTGATCTACCATATGTATCTCAGTTCCCAGTGCATTTTTAGTTTGAAAATTATGTTTCAATATCATTCACTTCCCAAGTGTGTTCTCTATTAGAAAGTATGTCTTAAAATGCAAGGAAACGTTTGACGAATATGATTAATAGTCCCATTTTAAATAAAATTATATAAATTATATAATTTAAGTGAATATGTGTAAACGTAGTGAACCCATTTTCCACTAATTTGTAAACGTGGTGAACCCATTTTCTTAAAATTTAAAGCGTGGTAATATCAATAGTCGCGTTCTGTCTTTTCTCAAAATATAAACTTCTTTCCTCCATAAATCAACTTCTTTCCTCCAAAAACTTTTCATCACCATCTCTCAGTCGTGTCCGATCTTTTCATCTCTCCTTTTTATCCCTAAAACAGTTTCAAATTTTTCATTTCCATCACCATCTTTGGAATAATGACTTAATCTCACCGTAATCCCGCCTGGGTATGGCCTCCTTACAAACGACCGCGGTACGAAACAAGGTCGGTGACAAGGAGTCGGAGGGAGCAGAAACCGTTCGACCTGCTCGGGTTGCCGGATGAAATCATCAGGAAGATTATGGTCCGTGTGTGGGAAGAAAACATGCAGGATCTCCATCACTCCAGAATTACATGCACTCGCCTCAACGCTTTGACTTCCTCCCCCGAGTTCTTCATCTATGTTAATCTAATGGAGATGAACTATTTTGTTGAGTGTCCACGATTTGACTGGACAAAGTTCAACAAAAGTTGCTACGACGCAGGGAACATCTCCGCCGTCACCCTCAAAGGCATCTCGAATCTGTTTTTCGAGAACAACCGGGTTGAAGGTCTCGGGCAAATCAAGGCGGCTGCAGATAGAGGAAGCATCGTCAGCGAGTACATCTTCGGGATGATGAGCAAGATCTTCAGGGAAGATTGGGAGGAAGGTATGTTCGGTAATCATCACCTTACTCGCCAACGTGCAACTCATCTTAGAATTAAACTACCAGAGTTGCCTGGACCGGGGTGGGGAGAATCGAGAAGGCCGACTCCTGATTGGATAATTGTCAAACGAGACCAAACTGATACACATTTGATCTTGAAATGCAACTGTTCAACTCGGTGGGGGTTGGGGAAGCCAAGAGGGGACGACAGAGCGGATGACCTGTGCGATAAGTGTTACTGGATCCTGGAGGTAACGTTTTTCTGCAACATGGTTGATGAGCACTTCAAGGTTTTTAAGTGCAACCGTTGATTGTCCCCTGTTTTTAAATTTTTAAGACCCTCTGTTTTTTATGTTTTTTTTTTTGAACTTAATCCTTCGGATTGTTTATGATTAATGGTATTATGTTACTCATCTCTTATTATTGGTATTCTGTTTGGAGACCATTCTGTTTGACAATAGAACCTGATAGAACCTAAAACAAAGAAACAATAGAACCTGATAAAACATAGAACAGAGAAATAGAGTTTTAAAATTGTTCTGGATTAAAATCGTATTAAGAGTATTTAAAATTGTAGTGGATTCTGGATAATCTTTTACGAGATAAATGATGCTGCTAAGTTGGGAAACTAAATGTCATGATTACACATTTCAGAGTATATTACCAATGCAACACGCATAAGACAAGATTTGACATACGCCGCTTAAACAGTTCATAATCTTGGGTTTATGTGCACGTTCGATATTTCGATTTGGGTCAATGATTTGAATCGGTTTGATACAACCCAGAAAAACCCAACCCGGTTAAAACGATTTGAATCGGTTTGATTCAACCAAGAAACCCAACCCGATTTCGATTTTTTCTTTTTAATATTCAATTTTTTTAATACAATTATTAAGGGTAGAAGAGTAAAAACACACCATCTTTTTAATGAGAGGGGTATTGTAGATTAATGAGGGGCATTGTGGATTTTCTTTGGCAACATAGGGGTAAGAGAGCCAAAACCCCCAGGAAGCTGCCCTATTTCTTTCCTCTCTCTGAGTCTTCTTTACTTTCTTTATATTATCTCATTATTTAATTTTATATACTTTAACTCTTATATATATCTTTGTTCGAAAACTCGTTAGGCGTTGTACGTGCGGCCGATCCGGACCTAGCGCCTAGAAAAAAAATTGGAGATTACGCAGAGATTAGTCGGAGTTTAGTTTTAGGACTATTTAATGTCCTAAAAACGTATTAATTAATTATAATTAACTATTTTGATATATGTAGTATTTAAAATTGTATTAAATACATAAAAATAATTATTTAAATATGAAACATATGATATTTATTAAAATTATGAAAATAAGTTAAAAATTTCAAATTTTAGATTCAAATTTTTTTGTTTTAAAAAATAATAATAAATTAAATTAAGCGGTTATTTAGACGAAATTAGGCGGTCTACGAAATTAGGCGAAACTACGTGGACTTAGACGGTCACAAAATTGGCTAGCGATTTATTCAACCGATTTAGATAAAATCGAAGCAGATGAGTACTGCGTACCGCTTAAGCGGAAGCCTAAACGACTAAGCTACCGAATTATATATATATATATAACTTTGTTTTTTCTTCTTGTATAAATGGTTTAAGTCCAAAAAGTCAAAGTCGAAACTAAACTTTCAAAGATGAGCATGTCGCTCTTCTGCTGACTCTTCTACTCAAATTTTTGTATCTTTCCTGAAATTTATTGACAAGGAAATCTGGTGAATTGCACTCTTTATATCTTTTTATCTTTTTTGTTGTAATTTAATATTTTTCCAGAAGACTTTGTAATTTTGTATCTTTTTTCCTTGGTTCCACTAGTAAAATGACTATTTTATCCCAACAATTTCTTTTCCCCACTTTTTTCTTTTTTTCTTCCACCGAAAATCAACCTATTTTTTTTTTCTTTTCATTTCCTTTCCCTTCTCTTTCTTACTTTTGCATTTATTTTCACACCATTTGTTTTGAACGGTGGATATCATGCAATGGATGCGGTTTGCGGTCATATATGGAATTAGAACCGGTCAATCTACCGAAATTCAAAAAAAAAACGGATTTAATACGGAGATTGCGAATGGATAGTTGAGTCTCCATCCATGTGGATACTACGAAAATTGCGAATGAATATCTATCAATGTGGATACTACAATGATCATATACATGCAAGGTGCTTACTATGGGTAGGAAGTAGCCAATGAAAATGTTGTTTTTGAATGGATAGTGATTACACCTACTCTATGTCCACAAATTCACATTCATGTGGACTCTTAACCAACTTTTGTCCATTAGACCCGTATTTTGTGTCCACGGATCGCAATAATGATAACTTTTGACAACCGATTGTGATCGTCCAACATGCTTTTATGTCCATGAATAGTCATATGTTAAACCATCTTGTTAAGCATCTTGTCCATCATCATTCATGTTAACCCATCTTGTTAAGAAACATATTATTATCATTCATGTTAAACCATCATGTATATTATAGTATCCACATGGAAATATATATTCATTCGCAATTTTCGTAGTATCCACATGGATGGAGACTCAACTATCCATTCGCAATCTTCGTATTAAGTCCGTTTTTTTTTTTTGAATTCCGGTAGATCGACCGGTTCTAACTCCATTCTGGCGGTTTATATGACCGGAAACCGCATCCATTGCATGATATCCACCGTTCAAAACTAATGGGGTGAAAATAAATGAAAAAGTAAGAAAGAGAAGGGAAAGGAAAAGAAAAGAAAAATAAAATAAAAAGAAATAAGTTAATTTTCGGTGGAAGAGAAAAAGAAAAAAAAAAGAAAGAGAGTGTGAGGATAAAATGGTCATTAGCCAGCACAAAAAGACAAAAAGATACACAATTGCAATTGGATTTTGAAAGATACAATTCTGCTATTACTTTGTAAATAAGATACACTCAGTGCAATTAACTCCAAAGAAATCAACTAATTACTGTTTTTTATTTTTTTTCTTTTTACTTAAATGAGTATATTTTTTGGGTGGAAATGGTAAATTTGAGTTGGGGAGTGTTAAAGAGGGACCCACCACTACAAAAGTCTGACCGACTAAGCGGGTGACCCTTCAACACGCGTGTGCAAGTCCCACCACTACAGACACAAAACACGCGCTTTGAAGAGCACGTGTGAGAGACTCTTAACAGTCAACTCCTACTACTTGCTTGAGATTGAGCTGTCTGAATTTTCCTCAAAATCAGAGCCAAATCTAAAACGAATGGAAGCAGAAAGATGAAAGATTATGTTAGGCATATTCAAAGATGAAACAAATACAGCTATGCCATTAATTTGAACAAGTTAGATTGTTGTCATTTCAAAAAAAAAAAAAAAAACTAAACGCTAATATAGTGTAATACCCGTGTTCCGCAAACTGACCATGACAAGTCTAGGCTGTGAACGCCGTCTGTGTTCTGATGAAACAAGTGCTGAACCAGGATTAAATCAAAGCATGATTCGGTAAAGAAACCTGAATAATCAAGTAACTCAGTCATGATCAACGGATCGATCGAATGATTGAGTTAGAAAGGATGAATAAATCTGGATAGGTGGAATAAATGAAGGAACTGAGCTTAGTTTGGGTGAATCCAAGCTGAGGCTAGTCAATATGAGTGTATAAGTTGAACTGACGATAAAGTCCGAATGAACGGATTTATTAGATCAAGTGGTTGGATCTGGACATGATGCTGGACAGTTAGTTAACTGCCAATATAAACTAGGATTAATCTGAATGCACTCACGAAAGAAAAAAAATGAGCGGGAACAGTTAGTCAGTACGCGATGCGCTTATTAAACTGAGCGGGAACAGTTTAATGAGCGGTTATGGACGGTTTCTAAGAAAAACCGCCAGGGATCTGAATAAAAATAAAGTAGGCGTATTGATGCACAGACAGGCTGGTCTGTGTTGGACAGTTTTACCGAGAGAGAGTGAATGGAACAAGAAGAATCATAGAGGAATGAGCAATGAACGGATTGCCACTGAGTGTGAGAAGCGATCTATGGATCGTAACTGAGATAAGCCGGATAATGGAGGAAGATAGACTGAAGAAGACATAGGCGATGGAGGATCGCGAGAGATTGGTTATATGGGCAGTTTTACTAGAACTGAATGGTGCGATCAAGAGTCTGCGGATCGAGGATCGATCGCAGACTGATTCATGGATATGACGGTTATTCTGATCGGCTAAACAGTCATAGCGGACATTGAGTAGACAAGTGAAGGATGATCGGGATTTTCTGGCGCGATCGGATATTCTGAACGATTATCAGGTATTGGGCGATCTATGGATCACATACGGTCTGGGCTGTTATGGATTGCGGATAGACAGAGCAAGGGACAAATGTGATGAACTGTGTTGGGGCTTCCTGATCAAGCGGATAGCTTATGGATCAAGAGTGCGATCATAGGTTAGATCGCGGGTTGGACGACTAATGTGGGAGGATTTCAGTTACTGGCTGAGCGACTTAGCGGTTACTGGCCAAGCAAATTAGGATGTCTTGTTGTTGATCAAGCGGGAGAAAGGATTGATAACAGACTGATGGGAATCGAGGTGTGGATATCAGACTGGTGGGATTGCTAACGATTATCGGCTTGGCGGGATCGATACTAATATCGATCACACTGACTGTTTTGGACACTGCTCAGTTACTGGAATCGTGTGATCTGAAAGAGCGTGGACGGTGCGCAGACTCGGACATAAGTCCAGGATCGACGAGGATTCAGACTCGACAATTGGCTAAGGTACATGTTAGTATAGTCGAATATTGTTCTAAAGTACTGATTTGGAATGGATTAAGTGAACAGAACTATATAAGTTAGAACTTAGATAGTTAGACTGAATAAATAGCTTTGGAACCTCGGAAGCAAATTTAAAGAAAAAGTTTTAAAAATTCAAGGGGTTCACGGATAATCTGACCGGATTAAAAATAGTAGTTTTCGGGTAAGAAAACTGGGTCTGTGTAACGCCCCCTTCCCGTTTTCCCCTGACCGACGAGCTGACCGGCCAACAATCAAACAAGAACATGACCGATCGAACCCGAGCAGTCATACGAGAAGAGTTTGTCACAATACGAAAGCCGGAGACAATCTGGTTTGAGACAAAGGCTCGAACCAAACTATCTTTGACTCCGTTTACCTCGTTTCCACGATACAAAGCTTCGCAACCTGTACCGCTTCCACGAGTTGTGTTCGGTTCGGACGAAACCGTATATCAGGGATTATTCCGTTTTATTACTTTAAAATATAAAATCTTATTTATAACAATATACGGTTTTACACAAAACATTTAACGGGATCCCAAAAAAATCCAAAACCGAAAGTAACAATCAAAATGCGTAAACTACACCGATACCCAATGCCAACCCGAGACTACTCCGAGTGTCCTACGCGTCCGCCGAGCTACGCCAAACCTGAAAAACACAAAAGAGTCTAATGAGTAATCTAAGATTACCCAGTGAGACGGCTCCCAACTAAAGGCTGCTAATAATCTAATAATCCCACCCAAACCTAAAATAACAATCAAGTAAAATAGCTGATCACGTGCTACCAAGACGTGATGAGCTTCACAACACACAAGCATTCAAACAACAACACAATCATCAACGAAGGGAATCGAGAACACTGCATCACATGTTCTCGATTAGACTCGATCTATCTATCGCAGCTCTAACGCAATCTCCACACCATCTTGGCCCACTTTGCGAACTCGGTGACTTCCACAGGAACACTTAGCTGCCGCCACGGTAGCTAAAACCTCCCACAACTCCTAGGCGATAACACGAAGTCCTCCGGCTAGGACACTGTTCTCCGTCCATCGATACGCGGTGACTCAGGCTACCTCTAGATAGCCTAAGTTTCCATGCAGTCCGGCCCTAGGACGCGACCTCATATTCTCCGGACCACACACCACAGACGTCACTCCATAGGTTAACACCTGCCAGAACCACTACCGAGGGTACGTGCCTGATCAGGTAACTACCCGAGGATCCAATCGGGTCGGAAGTACCGGAACGCCATCTCTAGACTTGCGGGATCTAACGCGCCCTATAGAGTCCTAATAACAGAAAAGTAAACAAGAAGACTCGCTGGGACTCTATCACGCAATACCAATAAGGTCAAACAGAAACACTATCTTAATCCCCAATCCATCCCGCAAGTCCTATCACCAACCTCCACATCACCCAAACTTACTCGGTCTCGCACCAGAGTAAGTAGCTACAGTACAGTCTACTCGGCCCAACACCGAAGTAGATAAACAAGCAAGTGATATACCATGGATTTTAGGGGTTTTAACCATGGTATATATCTTATTTATCGAGTCTTTTATTATGTTTTGGAGTCTTTTATCTATTTTTACAGGTTTAGGTACGTTTGGAGCTTATCTGGAGATTCTGGGAGCTTTTGGAGTGATTTGGCAGCTTACATGGATTTCACAGAGTTCACTGGGTTCGTCTGCACTCTGCATCGGTCGACACAACCTCTGCATCGGTCGACACAACTTCTGCATCGGTCGATACCACTACAGGACGAAATTCCTGCGCCCATAAATCTGCATTTTGGAGAAATTACAGTTTTTGCCCAGAAACTTCCCAGACTTGCAAAAAGGCCCCAACCGACTTTAGACCATTATATTATGGTTTTTAAGCCATTGTTTAGGCTACGCTTTACTTACACTTTATTCTATTTTTCAGAGAGAGTTAGGGGCTGATCCGGCTCTCGAAAGAGAGAGGATTTCGAACCCCAGTTCTTTATTTGATTTTATAATATTTGGTTTTCTATTCATGATGTTTTCTGTTTCGATGAACATGTCTGAGTAGATTACCTGTTAGGTTTAGGGATTCTCATTAGAGATTTCATGGAATTATAGGTTAATCAATCTGTAGGGATTCATATCTGTTAGTTCTTCATCTAGGATTGTTCTTACTGCTTAATCTGAATTAGCTACCCAGATTTATGATGTTAGGTTGATTGATACAACGACAGTTGGTTAATTAGCTAGAAAGAACCTAGATGAGCAATTTAATTACTCGCAAAGGAATTTGGTTTAATTAGATTGTGAACATATCGAACTTGGAATTAAAGCTGGTTTAATCTGTTAGTAATTGCAAAGGAATTTGGATTGCTGCACTTAGACTTAGAGAATTCTCGCAACGACAGTTGGTTAATTCTATATCTGTGTTTGAGTTCTAGAATAGTTCTTAATTAGATCCTGATTGATTGATTGCTTGTGTTCCTGATCTCCTGAGAACTCCCTAGACTTAACGCTTCGCCTCCTTGCTCACAAACTCGCTACTTGTTTACTTTCTTGCTTTGCTTTTTAGTTTCTAATCACTTTTGCTTTCTCCTAGTTTAATATTTTCCGTTCTAAATCTATCGTTGCCCAGAGTCCCTGTGGATTCGATACCCTAAGTACTACAACTACATCACTGTGCACTTGCAGTTAGTATAGGGATAATTCTTGACCTATCAGCAAGCAATCACACAAACAGTCAACAGTCTACTCGGCCCAACACCGAAGTAGATAAACAATCACACAATCAATCAATCACAACACCACACAAACAATTAACTATGTTATTTGCCTTTTAATATTTCCTTAACGTTTACTCATTCAGTCCGCTATCTTGGGATTAATGGATTACTAATCCCGTAGACGGCTCATCAACCACTCTACTAAGTATCTTTTAATACGTCCTCGATCTGTCGGTTTAGAGTTAGTAATATTACTAACTCCCCGACATCTCATTATTTATTAACTTTCATTCATTAATCCACCCCGTTATTATATTCTAAGTGTGTTATGTCATTTAACCGTATTTTAATATACTCATAATTTCTCGTATATAGATTCTTTTAGATACGTGCTTAAATGCTTATATATGCATATACATCCTAGCATGCCATTCTATATGTATGCATCACTCAATCAAGCAATCAACGAACTATCAATCAATTAATGCAGCACCCAATCAAGTAATCAACGAACTATCAACGATTACGGATATAAGCTAACTAGCATGCATCTCTTAACCTAACCGTTTAATTAATCAACCGAGTTATTAATCAACCTAGTTGTTTTAACCAATTCAATCAATCGGGTATGCAACCTAAACTACGGTTTATCAATTCCGGATCTATATGATTCTATCTAGATGCAACACACAATTTAGCCGACTCACAGTGTTATTATGATGACGGATGGATGGATTGACGGAACACCCGAGACCCGAACTAAACCCGCTGATACCCCGAACCCTTCCCGAACCGTTGACTCGCTTTGACCCAACCTTGACCTTGGTGATTCCGATGAACCTCCGAACCATCTTCTCTTTCCTCATTTTCGCTCTCCTCCGGTTTTCTCTCTACTCCGGTTCTCTTTCTCTCCATTTCTCTTTCTCTCTCTCCTCCGGTTCTCTCTCTTCTTCCGGTTCTCTCTCTCTTCTCCGGTTCTCCCTCTATTCTTCCGGTTCTCTCTCTTCTCTGGTTCTCCCTCTCTTCTTCCGGTTTCTCTCCTTCTTTGCTTTCTCCTCTCCGGTCTTCCTCCATCTCTCTCTCTTCCTCTTCTTCATGCTTCTTCTTCTCATCTCTCACGCTTCTCTTCTTCTTCTTCTCTCTCTTCTCTCACGTTCTCCTCCTTCTTCTCTTCTTTTCTCACGCTTCTTCTCTCTCTTCTCTCTCTCCTTCATGCTTCTCCATCTTCATCTTCTATCCCTCCTTCATGCTTCTCCTCTCTCTATCTTCTTCTTCTTCTTCATCTTCTTCCTTCTTCTTTCTCCTCACGCTTCATCTTCATTCTCCTTCTTTCTTCTTCTCTCTTCTCACGCTTCATATTCTTTCTTCTTCTCTTCTTCTCTCCTTCTTCACGCTTCTTTTCTCTCTTCCACGCTTCTTCCTTCCTCTTTCTTCTCTTCTCTATCACCTCCAGCTCCTCCTTCTTCTCTCCTCCCTCCGGCTTCTTCTTCCTCCTCCGACTTCTTCTTCCTCCGGCTTTCTCCGGTCTTCCTCTTCTTCTCCTCCTACTTCTTCTTCTCCTCCTTCTTCTCCTTCTCCCCACGCTTCTCCTCCTCTTCCTCTCTTTCTCTCTTCTTTCTCTCTTCTTTACCTCTCTTTTTTCTTTCTTTGTTGGTGTGAAGAAAAGTGAACACCCCAAGCCTCCTTATATAGCTGGAGCAACTCCATGGATTGAATACATCTGTCTAGACATTTGTCCTTGCCTCTCCTAGCAGCCCTCCACGCCATCAGCTTCTAGAAGGAAAGAGTTCATTGAATCTTCTCCTTAGCTTCCTCTCCAAGTAACCATGACATGTGTCCTTTCTTCTAGAAGAAATAGGTGGCGCCCAGAAGGTTAGGACACTTGTCTCTTGTAGGTCCAATATTGCCAAAACCATTGTACCAAAACGTTTCTAGAAGCTCCTCAATCCCGAACTATTCCGACGTACCGATATTACTGTTTTCGTATTTAAGATTTTAGAAACTCCTTATATGCTTCTATAAATCCACCAAGCCTCATTTTCAGATTCTATATGCTCTTAGATGAATTTAGCAATTTGAATCACCCCATTTGGGCACCCGTAGCTCCGGTTATGGATTTTACAAGTTGCTTCGGTTTTGTCGGTTTCCATTCCCGACAAACCGTTAAAATCATTGAAACTCCGTAGCCTATGAAATAAATATTCCAAGCTTCTTATTAAAATACTAGACTCTTTTAGAAGAATTTAGCAAGTCGTTTCACCTCAATCGGACTCCCGTAGCTCCCGTAATGATTTTTACAAGTTTGATCGGTTATATCGGTTTCCTTTCCCGATAGTTCGTTAAACTCGTTTAGACTCCGCTTCTTCCATTTCTGGTCTTCTAAATGTTCTTTATGGACAAAAAGAAGAACACTTGGCCCGTCTCCACTTCCGGATCGCATTTTGGTAAAATTTCCAAAATGCCCCTCATCTTTTGGAATTTACAGGAATGCCCTTCGTTGACTTCCCGTTGACCATTTCTTGATACAGGGTATCACATTCTTCCCCACTTACAGGAATTCGGTCCCCGAATTCTCCGTTACTAAAAACTTCGAATCAGAAACTGAACTCTGTAAGTCACGACGACTGAACTAATTCAAGTGCTCCGACGCTCGAACTCTGAATCAACTGAACTGCACTCCCAATGTTCACTAACTTCTGAAACACGATCTCTCACCAACCCAAATTACCGACATCTTGAACTTCCTTGACTCTCGATCACTTCTGGTTCCTCATCTCAGTGCTTTGCTGACTCAAAATTTGATTCTTGAAATCACTGATCCTGACTGAACTGCTCCACTCGAGTTTCTGATTCCATCTGCGCCAACTGACGATCTCCTCAACCGATATTCTGACTTCCCTACTTTGATTCGACCTCCGCGAATGGCACAACCCCGAATCTCCCTCTATTCTCGATACTTGTTCTATCTTTATTGCTTCCCGCTCCTCATCGGCATTATGGTAATATTGATGTTCCTGCTTCAAAAATAAACCACCATGCTTATACACGCCCCGAACTTTCTTGGTTTGCTGAACTCCACGCTTCATAGATATCAAACCGCCTTTCCCTTGATAACCTCGGGCTGATCCAAAACTATCACTGATACTTCCGAATTCCTTCGCTAACTTATTGTACCCATCTATCTTGGTTCTTCCTATCACTGATACCCAATCTGGTGATGAAACTCCACTGACTCACTTGCAGGCGTAGGTCAAACTGCTTCCTACTATATGATCTTGTTTCTAGGGTTCGGGTTCGGTCTCGTGTCCTCGTCAAATCGTCCATCACGTCCTATATCAACAACCTCAACAACACTGGAACGGTTAGACCTCTTTTAACTTAATCCCGATATCACTTCCTCATAGAAATATGGTTACTTAGTCATGTACCTTACGGTCACACATGGCTAAATAACAATATCCTATCATTCCGCTCAATCTCGAATAAGTTTTCTAAAAACCGCTATATCAATTCTGAGCTTACCAAAAACAATTCTACCCAAGCAAACCAAACGATCTCGCTAATTAAAATCTAAAATCACTTTCTAGCAACCTAGCGATTAAACGAAATGCACAAATTCAAAATCAACAACTACCAACCTAGCTAGCAATCACAGCAATTCACAATTCTAACACCCTAGTAAGGCAATCAATCACACACAATCAATCAAGCGAGTTAAAGCCCTTACATGGGCCTAATCTACTTCCTAATCTCAAACATGAGCGGTACAACTCATGTGGATCCTAACCGACATGTGCGCTGATATATCATGGGTTTTACCCATTTTAGACCATGATATAGTTGTGTTTTAGTGTCTTTTGTCTTTGTTTAGAGTCTTTTACAGGTTTAATCAGGTTTGAAGCTAATTGGAGATATTTGGAGCATTTTGGGACTTTTGGGACGTTTTCGCCCGAGAGATTTACTCACTGTCCGATTTATTGATCATGCATCGACCGACACACATTGTGCATCGGTCGACACACCAGCGAGATGGGCCAAAAGACGGTTTAATAAAGAATGATGAAACTGCAGTCCTGCCCAGAAGTTCCTAATATTTACAAAGAAGCCCCAAAACGTGTTTTAGGTTATAAATAGAGTTTTTAAGCCAATGTTTAGGCGACGTTTTTGATACGCTTTACTTTAGTTCTATTTTTATTTCAGAAAGCCTGAGGGGCTGATCCTGATCTCGAAAGAGACTTGATTTTGAACCCCAGTTCTTATTTGATTTTATGATATTTGGTTTTCTATTCAAGATGTTTTCTGTCTCGATGAACATGTCTGAGTAGATTACCTGTTAGGTTGAGGGATTCTCATTAGGGATTTCAGAGAATTATAGTTTAATTAATCTGTAGAGATTCATATCTGCTAGTTCTTTATCTAAGTTGTTCTTAATGCTTAATCTGAAGTAGCTAATCAGAGTTATGATGTTAGGTTGATTAATTCAGCGGAAGTTGGTTAATTTAACTAGAAAGAATTTAGATAAGCAATTAAACTGTTCGCAAACGGAAGTTTGGTTCAGGTTAATTGTGAACATATCAAACTTGGAATTAATGCTAGTTTAATCTGTTAGTTCTCGCAAACGGAAGTTTGGTTTGCTGCACTTAGACTTAGAGAATTATCGCAAAGGAATTTGGCTAATTCTATATCAGTGTTTGAGTTCTAGAATAGTTATTGATTGGATCTAGATAGATTGATTGCTTGCGTTCCTGATATCCTGAGAACTCCTGAAACCTAACGCCTCGCCTTCTTTCTCACAAACTCGCTTGATTTACTTTGCTATTTCGCTTACTGTTTTCACATCTGCTTCGCTTAATTTAATCTGAACTGCTATTAATCTATTGTGTGACTGAGAGTCCTCGTGGGATTCGATACCTTATATACTACGATTGCATTAACTGTGCACTTGCAGTAGAATAGGGAAAACTATACAACCTATCATGCGCCAGGAGGATGGAATGAGTGTGGTGGTGGTGGCGGAGCGACGCGGTCTCGATCATGACAAGAAAGGAGTGTAACGTACTTCTCGGCCGACAGGAGCTGTCCTGGTGGTGACAACAACTGCTACTTCCGGGCAACAACGGCGGTAATAATGGAATAACATCTGGTGGTGATGGCTGCTTGTGAGTGACCCCGAACTTCTGAGTCTCCGTTAGCTTGAGGAAACAGTCCACCATCATGTCTGCCTAGATCGTCAATACGGATGTTGCTTCTACTGTCGTTGCAACCGCACACACACACCAATCCTCCTAGGACAACTCTGCTGCGTGACTGCAACAAAACACAAAATGATTAGCACAATCCTAATAAAATACCCATTTTCCCGGAGATGGACGCGACTCGGATTCCTAATGGTTGCATTGGCGACACATTTTGACTCGATAAAACATTGAAAACTTTGAAAAACCGGAATATTCGAACCCATGACGAACCATGCTCTGATACCACCTTATTGTAACGCCCCCTTCCCGTTTTCCGCTGACCGACGAGCTGACCGGCCAACAATCAAACAAGAACATGACCGATCGAACCCGAGCAGTCATACGAGAAGAGTTTGTCACAATACGAAAGCCAGAGACAATCTGGTTTGAGACAAAGGCTCGAATCAAACTATCTTTGACTCCGTTTACCTCGTTTCCACGATACAAAGCTTCGCAACCTGTACCGCTTCCACGAGTTGTGTTCGGTTCGGACGAAACCGTATATCAGGGATTATTCCATTTTTATTACTTTAAAATATAAAATCTTATTTATAACAATATACGGTTTTACACAAAACATTTAACGGGATCCCAAAAAAATCCGAAACCGAAAGTAACAGTCAAAATGTGTAAACTACAAACCGATACCCAATGCCAACCCGAGACTACTCCGAGTGTCCTACGCGTCCGCTGAGCTACGCCAAACCTGAAAAACACAAAAGAGTCTAATGAGTAATCTAAGATTACCCAGTGAGACGGCTCCCAACTAAAGGCTGCTAATAATCTAATAATCCCACCCAAACCCAAAATAACAATCAAGTAAAATAGCTGATCACGTGCTACCAAGACGTGATGAGCTTCACAACACACAAGCATTCAAACAACAACACAATCATCAATGAAGGGAATCGAGAACACTGCGGCACATGTTCTCGATTAGACTCGATCTATCTATCGCAGCTCTAACGCAATCTCCACACCATCTGGGCCCACTTTTCGAACTCGGTGACTTCCACGGGAACACTTAACTGCCGCCACGGTAGCTAAAACCTCCCACGACTCCTAGGCGATAACACGAAGTCCTGCGTCTAGGACACCGTTCTCCGTCCATCGATACGCGGTGACTCAGGCTACCTCTAGATAGCCTAAGTTTCCCTGCAGTCCGACCCTAGGACGCAACCCCGTAGTCTCCGGACCACACACCTACAGACGTCACTCCATAGGTTAACACCTGCCAGAACCACTACCGAGGGTACGTGCCTGATCAGGTAACTATCCGAGGATCCAATCGGGTCGGAAGTACCGGAACGCCATCTCTAGACTTGCGGGATCTAACGCGCCCTATAGAGTCCTAATAACAGAAAATTAAACAAGCAGACTCGCTGGGACTCTATCACGCAATACCAATAAGGTCAAACAGAAACACTATCTTAATCCCCAATCCATCCCGCAAGTCCTATCACCAATCTCCACATCACCCAAACTTACTCGGTCTCGCACCAGAGTAAGTATCTACAGTACAGTCTACTCGGCCCAACACCGAAGTAGATAAACAAGCAAGCAATCACACAAACAATCAACAGTCTACTCGGTCCAACACCGAAGTAGATAAACAATCACACAATCAATCAATCACAACACCACACAAACAATTAACTATGTTATTTGACTTTTAATATTTCCTTAATGTTTACTCATTCAGTCCTCTACCTTGGGATTAGTGGATTACTAATCCCGTAGACGGCACATCAACCACTCTACTAAGTATCTTTTAATACGTCCTCGATCTATCGGTTTAGAGTTAGTAAGATTACTAACTCCCGACATCTCATTATTCATTAACTTTCATTCATTAATCCACGCCGTTATTATATTCTAAGTGTGTTATGTCATTTAACCGTATTTTAATCAACTCATAATTTCCCGTATATAGATTCTTTTAGATACGTGCTTAAATGCTTATATATGCATATACATCCTAGCATGCCATTCTATATGTATGCATCACTCAATCAAGCAATCAACGAACTATCAATCAATTAATGCAGCACCCAATCAAGTAATCAATGAACTATCAACGATTACAAATATAAGCTAACTAGCATGCATCTCTTAACCTAACCGTTTAATTAATCAACCGAGTTATTAATCAACCTAGTTGTTTTAACCAATTCAATCAATCGGGTATGCAACCTAAACTACGGTTTATCAATTCCGGGTCTATATGATTCTATCTAGATGCAACACACAATTTAGCCGACTCACAGTGTTATTATGATGACGGATGGATGGATTGACGGAACTCCCGAGACCCGAACTAAACCCGCTGATACCCCGAACCCTTCCCGAACCGTTGACTCGCTTTGACCCAACCTTGACCTTGGTGATTCCGATGAACCTCCGGACCATCTTCTCTTTCCTCATTTTCGCTCTCCTCCGGTTTTCTCTCTACTCCGGTTCTCTTTTTCTCCATTTCTCTTTCCCTCTCTCTTCTTCCGGTTCTCTCTCTCTTCTTCCGGTTCTCCCTCTCTTCTCCGGTTCTCCCTCTCTTCTTACGGTTTCTCTCCTTCTTTGCTTTCTCCTCTCCGGTCTTCCTCCATCTCTCTCTCTTCCTCTTCTTCATGCTTCTTCTTCTCATCTCTCACGCTTCTCTTCTTCTTCTTCTCTCTCTTCTCTCACGTTCTCCTCCTTCTTCTCTTCTTTTCTCACGCTTCTTCTCTCTCTTCTCTCTCTCCTTCATGCTTCTCCATCTTCATCTTCTATCCCTCCTTCATGCTTCTCCTCTCTCTATCTTCTTCTTCTTCATCTTATTCCTTCTTCTTTCTCCTCACGCTTCATCTTCATTCTCCTTCTTTCATCTTCTCTCTTCTCACGCTTCATCTTCTTTCTTCTTCTCTTCTTCTCTCCTTCTTCACGCTTCATCTTATTTCTTCTTCTCTTCTTCTCTCCTTCTTCACGCTTCTTTTCTCTCTTCCACGCTTCTTCTTTCCTCTTTCTTCTCTTCTCTATCACCTCCAGCTCCTCCTTCTTCTCTCCTCCCTCCGGCTTCTTCTTATCTCGGCTCCTCCTCCTCCTCCGGCCTCTTCTTCCTCGTCCGACTTCTTCTTCCTCCGGTCTTCCTCTTCTTCTCCTCCTCCTTCTTCTTCTCCTCCTTCTTCTCCTTCTCCTCCTCTTCCTCTCTTTCTCTCTTCTTTACCTCTCTTTTTTCTTTCCTTGTTGGTGTGAAGAAAAGTGAACTCCCCAAGCCTCCTTATATAGCTGGAGCAACTCCATGGATTGAATACACCTGTCTAGACATTTGTCCTTGCCTCTCCTAGCAGCCCTCCACGCCATCAGCTTCTAGAAGGGAAGAGTTCATTGAATCTTCTCCTTAGCTTCCTCTCCAAGTAACCATGACATGTGTCCTTTCTTCTAGAAGAAATAGGTGGAGCCCAGAAGGTTAGGACACTTGTCTCTTGTAGGTCCAATATTGCCAAAACCATTGTACCATAACGTTTCTAGAAGCTCCTCAATCCCGAACTATTCCGACGTACCGATATTACTGTTTTCGTGTTTAAGATTTTAGAAACTCCTTATCTGCTTCTATAAATCCACCAAGCCTCATTTTCAAATTCTATATGCTCTTAGATGAATTTAGCAATTTGAATCACCCCATTTGGACACCCGTAGCTCCGGTTATGGATTTTACAAGTTGCTTCGGTTTTGTCGGTTTCCATTCCCGACAAACCGTTAAAATCATTGAAACTCCGTAGCCTCTGAAATAAATATTCCAAGCTTCTTATTAAAATACTAGACTCTTTTAGAATAATTTAGCAAGTCGTTTCACCTCAATCGGACTCCCGTAGCTCCCGTAATGATTTTTACAAGTTTGATCGGTTATATCGGTTTCCTTTCCCGATAGTCCGTTAAACTCGTTTAGACTCCGCTTCTTCCATTTCTGGTCTTCTAAATGTTCTTTATGGACAAAAAGAAGAACACTTGGCCCGTCTCCACTTCCGGATCGCATTTTGGTAAAATTCCCAAAATGCCCCTCATCTTTTGGAATTTACAGGAATGCCCTTCGTTGACTTCCCGTTGACCATTTCTTGATACAGGGTATCACATTCTTCCCCACTTACAGGAATTCGGTCCCCGAATTCTCCGTTACTAAAAACTTCGAATCAGAAACTGAACTCTGTAAGTCACCACGACTGAACTAATTCAAGTGCTCCGACGCTTGAACTCTGAATCAACTGAACTGCACTCCCAATGTTCACTAACTTCTGAAACACGATCTCTCACCAACCCAAATTACCGACATCTTGAACTTCCTTGATTCTCGATCACTTCTGGTTCCTCATCTCATTGCTTTGCTGACTCAAAATTTGATTCTTGAAATCACTGATCCTGACTGAACTGCTCCACTCGAGTTTCTGATTCCATCTGCGCCAACTGACGATCTCCTCAACCGATATTCTGACTTCCCCACTTTGCTTCGACCTCCGCGAATGGCACAACACCGAATCTCCCTCTATTCTCGATACTTGTTCTATCTTTATTGCTTCTCGCTACTCATCGGCATTATGGTAATATTGATGTCCCTGCTTCAAAAATAAACCACCATGCTTATACACGCCCCGAACTTTCTTGGTTTGCTGAACTCCACGCTTCATAGATATCAAACCGCCTTTCCCTTGATAACCTCGGGCTGATCCAAAACTATCACTGATACTTCCGAATTCCTTCGCTAACTTATTGTACCCATCTATCTTGGTTCTTCCTATCACTGATACCCAATCTGGTGATGAAACTCCACTGACTCAATTGCAGGCGTAGGTCAAACTGCTTCCTACTATATGATCTTGTTTCTAGGGTTCGGGTTCGGTCTCGTGTCCTCGTCAAATCGTCCATCACGTCCTATATCAACAACCTCAACAACACTGGAATGGTTAGACCTCTTTTAACTTAATCCCGATATCACTTCCTCATAGAAATATGGTTACTTAGTCATGTACCTTACGGTCATACATGGCTAAATAACAATATCTTATCATTCCGCTCAATCTCGAATAAGTTTTATAAAAACCGCTATATCAATTCTGAGCTTACCAAAAACAATTACACCCAAGCAAACAAAACGATCTCGCTAATTAAAATCAAAAATCACTTTCTAGCAACCTAGCGATTAAACGAAATGCACAAATTCAAAATCAACAACTACCAACCTAGCGAGCAATCACAACAATTCACAATTCTAACACCCTATCAAGGCAATCAATCACACACAATCAATCAAGCGAGTTAGAGCCCTTACTTACATGGGCCTAATGTACTTCCTAATCTCAAACATGAGCGGTACAACTCATGTGGATCCTAACCGACAGGTGCGCCAGGAGGATGGAATGAGTGTGGTGGTGGTGGCGAAGCGACGCGGTCTCGATCATGACAAAAAAGGAGTGTAACGTACTTCTCGGCCGACAGGAGCTGTCCTGGTGGTGACAACAACTGATACTTCCGGGAAACAACGGCGGTAATAATGGAATAACATCTGGTGGTGATGGCTGCTTGTGAGTGACCCTGTATTTCTGAGTCTCCGTTAGCTTGAGGAAACAGTCCACCATCATGTCTGCCTAGATCGTCAATACGGATGTTGCTTCTACTGTCGTTGCAACCGCACACACACACCAATCCTCCTAGGACAACTCTGCTGCCTGACTGCAACAAAACACAAAATGATTAGCACAATTCTAATAAAATACCCATTTCCCCGGAGATGGACGCGACTCGGATTCCTAATGGTTGCATTGGCGACACATTTTGACTCGATAAAACATTGAAAACTTTGAAAAACCGGAATATCCAAACCCATGATGAACCATGCTCTGATACCACCTTATTGTAACGCCCCCTTCCCGTTTTCCGCTGACCGACGAGCTGACCGGCCAACAATCAAACAAGTATATGACCGATCGAACCCGAGCAGTCATACGAGAAGAGTTTGTCACAATACGAAAGCCAGAGACAATCTGGTTTGAGACAAAGGCTCGAACCAAACTATCTTTGACTCCGTTTACCTCGTTTCCACGATACAAAGCTTCGCAACCTGTACCGCTTCCACGAGTTGTGTTCGGTTCGGACGAAACCGTATATCAGGGATTATTCCGTTTTTATTACTTTAAAATATAAAATCTTATTTATAACAATATACGGTTTAACACAAAACATTTAACGGGATCCCAACAAAATCCGAAACCGAAAGTAACAGTCAAAATGTGTAAACTACAAACCGATACCCAATGCCAACCCGAGACTACTCCGAGTGTCCTACGCGTCCGCTGAGCTACGCCAAACCTGAAAAACACAAAAGAGTCTAATGAGTAATCTAAGATTACCCAGTGAGACGGCTCCCAACTAAAGGCTGCTAATAATCTAATAATCCCACCCAAACCCAAAATAACAATCAAGTAAAATAGCTGATCACGTGCTACCAAGACGCGATGAGCTTCACAACACACATGCATTCAAAAAACAACACAATCACCAACGAAGGGAATCGAGAACACTGCGGCACATGTTCTCGATTAGACTCGATCTATCTATCGCAGCTCTAACGCAATCTCCACACCATCTGGGCCCACTTTTCGAACTCGGTGACTTCCACGGGAACACTTAGCTGCCGCCACGGTAGCTAAAACCTCCCACGACTCCTAGGCGATAACACGAAGTCCTGCGGCTAGGACACCGTTCTCCGTCCATCGATACGCGGTGACTCAGGCTACCTCTAGATAGCCTAAGTTTCCATGCAGTCCGACCCTAGGACGCGACCCCGTATTCTCCGGACCACACACCTACAGACGTCACTCCATAGGTTAACACCTGCCAGAACCACTATCGAGGGTACGTGCCTGATAAGGTAACTACCCGAGGATCCAATCGGGTCGGAAGTACCGGAACGCCATCTCTAGACTTGCGGGATCTAACGCGCCCTATAGAGTCCTAATAACAGAAAAGTAAACAAGCAGACTCGCTGGGACTCTATCACGCAATACCAATAAGGTCAAACAGAGACACTATCTTAATCCCCAATGCATCCCGCAAGTCCTCTCACCAATCTCCACATCACCCAAACTTACTCGGTCTTGCACCAGAGTAAGTATCTACAGTACAGTCTACTCGGCCCAACACCGAAGTAGATAAACAAGCAAGCAATCACACAAACAATCAACAGTCTACTCGGTCCAACACCGAAGTAGATAAACAATCACACAATCAATCAATCACAACACCACACAAACAATTAACTATGTTATTTGCCTTTTAATACTTCCTTAACGTTTACTCATTCAGTCCGCTACCTTGGGATTAGTGGATTACTAATCCCGTAGACGGCTCATCAACCACTCTACTAAGTATCTTTTAATACGTCCTCGATCTGTCGGTTTAGAGTTAGTAAGATTACTAACTCCCCGACATCTCATTATTCATTAACTTTCATTCATTAATCCACCCCGTTATTATATTCTAAGTGTGTTATGTCATTTAATCGTATTTTAATCAACTCATAATTTCCCGTATATAGATTCTTTTAGATACGTGCTTAAATGCTTATAGGCATATACATCCTAGCATGCCATTCTATATGTATGCATCACTCAATCAAGCAATCAACGAACTATCAATCAATTAATGCAGCACCCAATCAAGTAATCAACGAACTATCAACGATTACAGATATAAGCTAACTAGCATGCATCTCTTAACCTAACCGTTTAATTAATCAACCGAGTTATTAATCAACCTAGTTGTTTTAACCAATTCAATCAATCGGGTATGCAACTAAACTACGGTTTATCAATTCCGGGTCTATATGATTCTATCTAGATGCAACACACAATTTAGCCGACTCACAGTGTTATTATGATGACGGATGGATGGATTGACGGAACTCCCGAGACCCGAACTAAACCCGCTGATACCCCGAACCCTTCCCGAACCGTTGACTCGCTTTGACCCAACCTTGACCTTGGTGATTCCGATGAACCTCCGGACCATCTTCTCTTTCCTCATTTTCGCTCTCCTCCGGTTTTCTCTCTACTCCGGTTCTCTTTCTCTCTCTCTTCTTCCGGTTCTCCCTCTCTTCTTCCGGTTCTCTCTCTTCTCCGGTTCTCCCTCTCTTCTTCCGGTTTCTCTCCTTCTTTGCTTTCTCCTCTCCGGTCTTCCTCCATCTCTCTCTCTTCCTCCTCTTCATGCTTCTTCTTCTCATCTCTCACGCTTCTCTTCTTCTTCTTCTCTCTCTTCTCTCACGTTCTCCTCCTTCTTCTCTTCTTTTCTCACGCTTCTTCTCTCTCTTCTCTCTCTCCTTCATGCTTCTCCATCTTCATCTTCTATCCCTCCTTCATGCTTCTCCTCTCTCTATCTTCTTCTTCTTCATCTTCTTCCTTCTTCTTTCTCCTCACGCTTCATCTTCATTCTCCTTCTTTCTTCTCACGCTTCATCTTCTTTCTTCTTCTCTTCTTCTCTCCTTCTTCACGCTTCTTTTCTCTCTTCCACGATTCTTCTTTCCTCTTTCTTCTCTTCTCTATCACCTCCAGCTCCTCCTTATTCTCTCCTCCCTCCGGCTTCTTCTTCTCTCGGCTCCTCCTCCTCCTCCGGCTTCTTCTTCCTCCTCCGACTTCTTCTTCCTCCGGTCTTCCTCTTCTTCTCCTCCTCCTCCTTCTTCTCCTACTTCTTCTCCTTCTCCCCACGCTTCTCCTCCTCTTCCTCTCTTCTTTCTCTCTTCTTTACCTCTCTTTTTTCTTTCTTTGTTGGTGTGAAGAAAAGTGAACACCCCAATCCTCCTTATATAGCTGGAGCAACTCCATGGATTGAATACACCTGTCTAGAAATTTGTCCTTGCCTCTCCTAGCAGCCCTCCACGCCATCAGCTTCTAGAAGGGAAGAGTTCATTGAATCTTCTCCTTAGCTTCCTCTCCAAGTAACCATGACATGTGTCCTTTCTTCTAGAAGAAATAGGTGGAGCCCAGAAGGTTAGGACACTTGTCTCTTGTAGGTCCAATACGTTTCTAGAAGCTCCTCAATCCCGAACTATTCCGACGTACCGATATTACTGTTTTCGTGTTTAAGATTTTAGAAACTCCTTATCTGCTTCTATAAATCCACCAAGCCTCATTTTCAGATTATATATGCTCTTAGATGAATTTAGCAATTTGAATCACCCCATTTGGACACCCGTAGCTCCGGTTATGGATTTACAAGTTGCTTCGGTTTTGTCGGTTTCCATTCCCGACAAACCGTTAAAATCATTGAAACTCCGTAGCCTATGAAATAAATATTCCAAGCTTCTTATTAAAATACTAGACTCTTTTAGAAGAATTTAGCAAGTCGTTTCACCTCAATCGGACTCCCGTAGCTCCCGTAATGATTTTTACAAGTTTGATTGGTTATATCGGTTTCCTTTCCCGATAGTCCGTTAAACTCGTTTAGACTCCGCTTCTTCCATTTCTGGTCTTCTAAATTTTCTTTATGGACAAAAAGAAGAACACTTGGCCCGTCTCCACTTCCGGATCGCATTTTGGTAAAATTCCCAAAATGCCCCTCATCTTTTGGAATTTACAGGAATGCCCTTCGTTGACTTCCCGTTGACCATTTCTTGATACAGGGTATCACAGTCTGGGCGTTTCAAGTTGGTATCAGAGCGTTCCTGGTTCTAGGATGATTGAATGCTTAGAATTCTGTTGGAAATTTTCTAAGTTATTGAACTAGCATGACTGGAAAATATTTGGAATGTGAGCTAAGTTAGTTAACTAGCTCAGTGTAAGTTTGGTGGAATTAAAAATTCATTGAACTGCTAAGGGTTGGAAAACCGAATGATTACTGAGACTGTTAAGTCTAAGGGAGAATACCCGAATATTTCTAGATGGCTACGTCCGGTAAAGGGTCCTTTGGATCGAATGGCTTGTTGCCGGATTATGAATTTTCGGATCAGAGATCTTCAAATCGATTGGCCTTGGGCCGTACTGTTCTGATGGGAGTTGAGGTCGTTCTGTTGGCGTGTTTGGAAACCACGTGTGTTTGCCAAAACGTGTATGTGGTTCTGTCTGTTCTGATGATTGATTCATTTTATGCGAGAGTCATAATTGGACAAACGCTTAGGAGTTGGAGTACTTGCTAAGGCTTGTGTAATTATGAATTGCTCGGTAACTATGAGTAATCATGCATGTTGTGATACATGCTATGATCGCGTCCTTGGAGACTAGTAGTTTGCCAAGACGATCATGTTGGCCAAGATGAACTGCCCATAAAATCAACCGCAATGTACTGGGAGATGCGGTGTGATTCTGTTATCGTCTGTGGGAAATTTGGGTTCGCCAAAACGAGTCTGCTGACGTCGGTGGAAACAAGTGGGTTTGCCAAGGCGTATCTGTGAAATTATCTGTGGGAACCAGAGTGTTCGCCAAGATAAGTCTATAGAAACATCTGTGGGAATCGATGAGTTCGCCAGGATGTTGGTAAGAGATCATTGGATCGTAAATATCATGTGGCTGGAATCGCCAACGACTGGGAGGAGAATTCTAGAATGTCGGTCGTCAAGACCGAAAGCTTAGGACTGAGATTTGGTAAATCTTGGGCTGGAAGGCGTTAAGGCCAAACTGAATGCGGGAAACATAACGAGTTAGCTATCACTAACTACGCTAGAGTCATTGAGAATGACTTAGGATAGTGAACATAGTCAATGGATCCGAATTCTAAGATAAGGAATGGGAAGGATTGACTAATGTTTTGATAGAGCTCGTCAAAGTGAGCATCTATGGAAGTTGATCAGGTTGGTCAACGAGTGACCGGCCGTCTGAGAAGAGTAATTCTGATGGATCACGCTAGTCTTGGAAAGGCAAAGTGGGCGGTGAACCACTAAGGATGGTTATATGGAAAATGTTCCGAGAGTAAAGTTAAGAAAATACTTACTTCTTGAGAGCAAGTGTTGCGGGAAGACTTGTGAAAGTCTAAGGCATGTTACTGCCGAGATAATGTCTGGTTAAATGTGTTGAAGCAAGTGAAAGGCTTCGCAGGAATCTGAGTATGGCGAGGGATTGCCGAGAAAGGAAGAGCTGATGAGAAGTTCAAAGGCGAATAAGAACAATTCGAGAAAATCTGAGTCAATGAGTTGCCTTGAAATGATCTGATGGAGGAAAGTGATCTAGCACGTCCAAGGAAATATCGAGGCTAAGATCGTCCGGGGAGTGAACTGGATGTTTCAGGGAAAATCCTGCATAATCTCGAATGTTATCAGTTCCGGTTTTTGTGGACGAGATGAGTCCGGGAAGTGGAACTAGAAGTTTCACAGAATAAAAACCTCTAAGGCAAAAGAGTTGCTGGAACGTGAAGTGGGGGAGACTTCACAAGAGATGATTCTGTCGGAATGTCCAAGGTAACCTTACATTCGGAGAATGATCTAGTTCGAGTAAGGATCGGGTCGAGTTGGATGACCGCGATTAAGTAAAAGGGTGTTGACAATGGAAAAGTTTCACCGACAGTTTTGGTAAGTCGGGTTGTCTGTAAGGATCTTGAAGATCCGAAATGTTTGCGATATCAAGAGGATATAAATGTCGGAAAGGATTTTTAGCAACCCGAGAATGTCTGTGTGGATCGGAAAGGATTCGTGGAGAATCCGGAAGGATCGGGGAAGATCCGTAAAAATTGTCTACAAGCAAAATGCGTTTAAAGGGCCAGGAAATACCAAAGGAAAATGGTTAAGACAGGAATGGATTTAGAGAATTGTTGGAGCTGATTTTTTTGAATGAGTGTAACGAGAACGATTCAGAAGTCTTCAAGGATTAGGATTGGGAATCTGGTTCGGGTCAAAGAATGACGGTGAACGGAAATTAGTCTTAGGACTAAGATGAGTTAAGGCAGGTTGTGCTAAAAGTATGGAAGGTGTTAAAGTATAAGAACAAGATTCTAACTACCGTTCGAATTCATTCTAAGTGGGGGAGAGTTGTAACACCCGTGTTCCGCCAACTGACCAGGGCAGGCCAAGGCTGTGAACGCAGTTTATGTTCGGATGCAACAAGTGCTGAACCTGGATTGAATCAAAGCATGATTCAGTAACGAAACCTGAATGATCAAGTAACTCAGTCATGATCATTAGATTGATCGAATGATTGAGTTAGGAAGGATGAATAAATCTGGATAGGTGGAATAAATGAAGGAACTGAGCTTAGTTTGGGTGAATCCAAGCTGAGGCTAGTCAATATGAGTGTATAAGTTGAACTGACGATTAATTCTGAATGAACGGATTTATTAGATCAAGTGGCTGGATCCGGACATGATGCTGGACGGTTAGTTAACTGCCGATATAAACTGGGATTAATCTGAATGCGCTCACGGAAGAAGGAAAATGAGCTGGAACGGTTAGGCAGTACGCGATGTTCTTATTAAACTGAGCGGGAACAGTTTAATGAGCAGTTATGGACGGTTTCTAAGGAAAACCGCCAGGGATCTGAATAAAAATGAAGTAGGAGTATTGATGCGCGGACAGACTAGTCTGTGATGGACAGTTTTACCGAGAGAGAGTGAACGGAACAAGAAGAATTAGAGAGGAATGAGCAATCAACGGATTGCCACTGAGTGTGAGAAGCGATCTATGGATCGTAACTGAGATAAGCCGGATAATGGAGGAAGATAGACTGAAGAAGACACAGGCGATGGAGGATCGCGAGAGATTGGTTATATGGGCAGTTTTGCTGGAATTGAATGGTGCGATCAAGAGTCTGCGGATCGAGGATCAATCGCAGATTGATTCATGGATATGACGGTTATTCTGACCGGCTAAACAGTCATAGCGGACGGTGAGTAGACAACTGAAGGATGATCAGGATTTTCTGGCGCGATCGGATATTCTGAACGATTATCGGGTGTTGGGCGATCTATGGATCCCATACGGTCTGGGCTGTTACGGATTACGGATGGAAAGAGCAAGGGACAAATGTGACGAACTGTGTTGGGGCTTCCTGATCGAGCGGATAGCTTAAGACGATCTAAATGATCGTCCACTTATTGATCAAGAGTGCGATCATAGGTTAGATCGCGGGTTGGACGACTAATTTGGGAGGATTTCAGTTACTGGCTGAGCCACTTAGAGGTTACTGGCCATGCGAATCAGGATGTCCTGTTGTTGATCAAGCAGGAGAAAGGATTGATAACAGACTGATGGGGATCGAGGTCTGGATATCGGACTGGTGGGATTGCTAACGATTATCAGCTTGACGGGATCGATATACTAATATCAATGACACTGACTGTTTTGGACAGTGCTCGGTTACTGGAATCGTGTGATCTGAAAGAGCGTGGACGGTGCGCAGACTCGGACATAAGTCCAGGATCGATCTAAAGGATCGATACACGCTGATCCGATCATAATAAGGATTGGTCGTTTGGCAGGACTAGCACGGGTGATCTGTTATGAGCAGACAAGACTGATCGATACAGGAATTGTGATTGGACTGAAGACAGATAGTGAACTGATCGAGCAGGATTGAACTGGAGCGGTATAGACTGACTGGATGAACTGAGATGGTTGGACTGACGAACATGGTATGGTATGGATGATTCGGTGTCATCTCTTCTCGTTACTGAGACATGTGGGGCTGATTGGTTGATTGCCTTAGTACTGAGGAGATGTTTGACAGTGGATGTGGTTCAAGATGTTGTGATTGGAAGATCGAGACAAGGACTACGGATTATGAAGTGTATATGAATCAACGAGGATTCAGACTCGACAATTGGCTAAGGTACCTGTTAGTATAGTCGAGTATTATTCTAAAGTATTGATTTGGCATGGATTAAGTGAACATAACTTAAATAGTTAGACTGCATAAATAGCTTTGAAACTTCAGAAGGAAATTTAAATAATTTTTTAAAAAAAAATTCAAAGGGTTCACGGATAATCTGACCGGATTAAAAACAGTAGTTTTCGGGTAGAAAAACTAGATTAGGACGTTTCACATAGCTTCTGTAATTACAATTTTCTTTAATGAAAAATACATTGTTATATTTTTGTTCCGTCCAATTTATAAAAAAATGTTTTGTACATATTTAACATGCAGTAATAAAACATTCGAATGATACCGAACATGTCTTTTTGTTTCTTTCAAATAATTCTAAAGAGTTGAAGTCTTTTTGTTTCTTTCAAATAATTCAAAAGAGTTGAACTAATGTAAATATTTAGATATATCACGTAAACATACACAGAATTTATAAAAACATACACGCGATTGTTCCCCATGTTCTGTATCTCAAGCTTTTTCCATATTTTCTCGCTGGAGAGACTGCAGCTTGGTTTAAGCAACTTCCACCTGGGAAGTTAACTACTTGAGATGCTGTGAAGAGAGAGTTCTTGAGGCATTTTTATGATGATGTTCGCTCCGATCAGCTTAGGGACCTGACATTTACTCAGGGACCTACAGAGCCACTTAAATCTGCCTGGGTAAGGTTCAAGATGTACCAACGTGACTGTCCCCATCATGGATTCTCTGAAGTTCAGATGTTGGGTATTTTCTTCAGAGGTGTTGATCTCTGGTACCAGTCTGCATTGGATGCTGCCATCAATGGTAATTTCAATACAAAGACACCTGAGCAGGCCAAGATATTGATTGAGAACTTGGTGAGCATCAACAGTACTAAGACTGCAGATAAGAGGAGGAAAGAGTCTGGTGGGAAATTTGATAACTTCCAGAATGCTGAGATGAAGAATAAGCTGGATACTGTTCACAACTTGTTGACTGGTAAGAAGCATGTCCATTTGCTCAAGAGGGTGAGGAGTTTAGACCTAAAGAAGGTTGTGAACTACATTAGTGGAACTGGATTTCAGGGAAACATGTTTGGAAATCAGCAAGGTAACAAGTTCTACACTGGTAATGGTCAGAAGAGTGCTTTCACAAGCAATCAAAACTCTTCTGGATATGGTCAAAATGCTGGTTTCCAGAAGCCTTTTTAGCAGAACAACTCCTATCAGAGGACCTTTGGATCATCTTCCTACCAAACACCTCCTGCTACTAACGCCCATGAAAGCAAGTTGAAAGCTATGATGGATGAGATACTTGAGGGACAGACAAATACTACTTTGGATTTCAACAAAAAGATGGATGCAATCTACACTGATCTGAATGGGAAGTTTGAGTCTTTGCGCATACGTATGAAGCAACTGGATACAAGTAAACCAGATTTCAAGCTCAGCCAAGGGGAAGAATGTTCATGACACCCACATCAATGCTTGATCAGTTCAGGTTGAGGATGGGCTAGATCAAGGAGAAGGATTCAAGGTTAAGACAGCTGAAACTGTTGAAGATAGTCAAAAATCCAAAGTTGCAACCTCGACGTCGACCGACACCCATCTTCAACAGTGACTTCGAGTCTTCATGACGAACGAAAATCGACCAATATCGATTATGGAGCCGACAACGATGGAAAATCGACTGATGACGACCGACATCAATCCAACGTCGGTCGACACTCTGGGCGAGAAGGTCAAATTTCACCAACATCTTGTTGCACTACTGAAGAGAAGGTCTATAAGCCTCCAATACCTTTCCCTAAGGTGGTTATGAAGTCTAAACAAGAGCTTGATGAAGCCAAACGCCTGGAAGTGATGAATAAGAAGTTGAAAGAGGATCCACAAGCTGATGTTTTGCCTTATCATCCTTGTCTACAGAGATACATGGAGAAGATGATTCCCATAGACGAGGATTTGAAAGAATGGGTGGTAGTGCTTCCTAAACAAGTCAGTGACGTGTTGTTTAATCAGATCCCCGTGAACTTACCAGATCCTGGTGTGTTTGTGCTGGATTGTTCTATCTTCAAGGATAGCTTCAAGCTCTCCCTGTGTGATTTAGGGGCTGCTGGAAATCTCATGCCATACTCTGTGGCGGAGAGATTGAGGATGACTGATTTTGCACCCACTAGGATCTCTCTAATCCAAGCTGATCAATCCAGGAGGATTCCAGAAGGAGTTCTTAAGGACGTCCCTGTCAGAGTTGGGAACTACTTACTTCCAACAAACTTTGTGGTGCTGAAGTACGATAGTGAACCGGATGATCCTCTGATACTGGAAATACCCTTCTTAGCTACTGCTGGAGCAATGATCGTTGTAAGGCACAGTCAGATTGATCTCCACCTGGGAGATAAACCTCTGCACTTCAAGATGGATAAGCTGCAAAAATCCACATTCGACGGTCAAGCTTTCAGCATTCAACTGGAACATGTAGCTCAAGTTGGTAAGGATACAATGTCTGATAGTAGAGAGAAGAAGATGGTGGTTCCGCAGGAATCAACTCTAACATCTTCAAAGCCTGCAACTGCTCATAAGCAGAAACCTCTGAACATCAGACATCCACCGAAGCAAAGGTATGTTTCTCCCACACCCAATCATTCTGACTCCATTGATGTGAATTGATATATCATGGTTTTTACCTGTTTTAAACCATGATATAAGTATGTTTTAGAGTCTTTCAGTGTTTCTTTAGAGACTTTTACAGGTGTTATTAGGTACATGCACGTTTGAAGCGGATTTGGAGTTATTGGAGCTATTTGGAGCATTTTGGTGTTTTGACCCGAGAGATAGAGCTCACTGTCCAGAACAAAGTAATGCATCGATCGACACACATCATGCATCGATCGACACACCAGCGAGATGGGCCTAATTCGGCGGTTTAATGAAGAATGCAGATATTGCACTTTTGCCCAGAAGTCTCCAAGAATTACAAAGAAGCCCCAAGACGTGTTTTAGCTATATAATTAGGTTTTTACATCAGTTTTTAGAGACGCTTTCATACTTTAGAGCAGAGAGTTTTTAGAGCTTTTTGGGGCTGATCTGATCCTGTACTACATCTTGTTTTTGGAGAAGATTTCGAACCCCTTTACTTATTTATTCTCTTTTATGATATCTATTATTTCATTGATTATGTTTTCATATTCCATGTCTGAGTAAATTCATAGTTAGGTTTAGGGATTCTCATAGGGATTTCATGACTTGTTAGATTTATTTAATTCAGTTAGGATTCATAACTTTATTGTTCTTCGATCTGAATTGTGCTTAATGCTAGTTCTAAACTGATCACTTAGAATCTAGATCTTAGGTTGCTAGGTTGACACGAAAGTGTGATTTAGAATCTGAACTATTTACGTTGAGCAATTTAATTACTCACAAAGAAATTTGGTTTAATTAGATTGTGAACATATCGAACTTAATATTAAAGCTGGTTTAATCTGTTAGGAATTACAAAGAAATTTGGATTTCTGCAATTAGGCTTAGAGAATTCTCACAACGAAAGTTGGTTAATTCTACATCCGTGTTTGAGTTCTAGAACCGTGTTTAATTTTATCCTGACTGAATAAATTATCTGCTTGTCTGATTTCCTGAGAACTTCCTAGACTTAGCGCCTTTAGTTAATTGCTTTCAAACCAACCCTGCTACTGATTTACTTTCTTGCATTGCTTTTAGTTTTTCACTACATTTGCTTTCTCCTAGTTTAATCTTAACCGTTCTTAATCTATCGTAGCTCAGAGTCCTTGTGGATTCGATACCCTAAGTACTACATTCGCATCACTGTGCACTTGCAGTTAGTATAGGGATTAATTCTTGACCTATCAAGTTTTTGGTGCCGTTGCCGGGGACTCTTTTGAGTCTCCGATAGATTGGAACCTAGGGTTTAGACTAGGATTTTTTTTTTTTTTTAGTTACTAATTTTCACTGTTTTTCTCTGTCGCAGGTTTGACATTCGCATAGCATCGATCGTTGCACCTTCTGTGTCGATCGTTACTAGGCAATTGGAGTTGAGTCGATCGTTGCACTCTAGCATCGATCGTTGCACTGCGGTTACAGATGGTTTATGCAGACGCTTGATACCAGAAGTAATCCGAAAACTAACCTCGTTAACCTCCAACTTGAAGAGCTTGCAAGACTAGAGAGGACCAACAGGAAAGTTCGAAGAGCAAGAATGGTTCAAGAACGTCTGATTATAATGCCTGATGCTCAAGGTACCCTGAGCGACCGACATAACAATCCGTACAATGCTGCTGGGCAACTGATTGATGCTGAAGGGAATGTTATCCCTGATCCTCCTGAGCCACCACGACAAGAGCAGAACCAAGGCCAAGGACATGCCCAAGGTAGACAGATGGTTGTTCATGAGAGGACTTTAGCTGACTATAACCGTCCGGATGAGTTTCATGCTAACCGGTCAGCTCTTGTACCTCCTGGTTTTGAGAGGAATGATTTTGAGATCAAGACCATCTACTACTCTCTCCTGAGGCAGAATGCCTTCCATGGTTTCCCTAATGAGCAACCAATGGATCATATAGATGAGTTTGAGGACATAGTCACTAGTTTGAAGTATGATGGAGTGAACTATGACTATCTGTTTCTCAAACTCGTCCCCTACTCTCTCGCTGGAGATGCTGCTGCATGGCTGAAACAACTTCCACCTGAGAATTTTGATACATGGGATGCTGTGAAGAGTGAGTTTCTGAGACATTTCTATGATGATGCTCGCTCTGATCAGTCGAGACATGACATTCTCATTTTCTCCCAAGGTCCTGTGGAGCCTCATAGAACTGCCTGGATGAGGTTTAAGAAGTACCAACGTGACTGCCCGCATCATGGATTCACTGAGGTAACATTGTTGGGCATTTTCTTTAGAGGTATAGATCTCCCTTATCAGACCGCGTTGGATAATTCCAGCAATGGAAATTTCAACACTAGGATTCCTGTACAAGCTAAGCAACTGATAGATAACTTAGTAAACAGTAATAGCTGCAAGACTACTGATAGGAGAAGGAAGGAGTCTGGTGGGAAGATAGAGAATTTGGAGATTGCTGATATTAGATCTAAGCTGGACACAGTTTGTAATCTTCTAGATGGGAAGAAAGCTGTCCATTTTGTTCAAGATGTTGAAGTGATCAATGCTGAAGAAGATGGTCAGGAAGAGGATGTGAATTACATCGGAGGATCTGGTTTCCAAGGTAACAGGTTTGGTAATCAGCAAGGTAATAGGTTCTTTAGTGGTGGACAGAAGAGTGCTTTCACAAGCAATCAAAACTCTTCTAGCTTTGGACAGAATGCTGGTTTTCAGAAACCTTTCCAACAAGGTAATCAGAGGACTTATGGATCTTCTTCTTATCAGACACCTCCTGCTATTAATACTCATGAGAGTAAGATGGAGGTAATGATGGAGCAGCTGCTGGAAGGACAAACTAAGACTGCTGTGGAATTCAACAGGAAGTTACATGCTGTTTATGAGGATCTCAATGGGATGTTTGAGTCTCTAAGCACTCATGTGAAGCAATTGGACACTCAGGTGAGCCAAATTTCAAACTCTGTTAAAGGAAAGAGTGTTGTAGACACCCACATTAAGGTCTGGTCAGTGTACATTGATGATGGATCACAACAAGGTGAAAAGTTTGAGTTGAATACAGCTGAACTGGTGGAAGAGGCCGAAATTTTCGAAACTGATGAAAATCTCTCGGGTGGAATCTGTGAAAATTGTGATGCGTCGATCGATGCAGCTTGTGTGACTATCGTTGCATGCTGTGGACAGACAGATTCACATGATTCTTATGGCGTTGATGCAGAGGCAGATCAAGAGCTTAATCGTTTATTCCCTGGAGTATCTGAGATCACTCAACATGAGATTGATGCAGTCAGACAGTTAGGAGAGATGGAAGAGAAGTTGGAAGAAATTCCACCATTTGATGACCCACCTTATCACCCTTGTGTGCAAAGGTACTTGGAGAAGATGCTACCAATGGATGAGATGCTAAAGGATTGGGTGATAGTGGTTCCTCAACATATAAGTGATGTGCTGTTAACAAAGATTCCTAAGAAGCTACCTGATCCTGGGATTTTTGTGTTGAGTTGTTCTATTTTTGAGGATGGTTTTAAGCGTTCTCTGTGTGATTTAAGAGCTGCTGGAAGTCTCATGCCATACTCTATGGCAGAGAAGCTGGGTGTGATGGATTTTTCAACTACTAGGACCTCTCTTGTCCTAGCTGACCAGTCAATAAGGATTCCGGAAGGAGTTCTTGAGGACGTCCCAGTTAGAGTTGGAAACTACTTGGTTCCGACAGACTTCTTGGTTCTTAAGTACGATACTGAGCAGGATGATGCTTTGATACTGGGTAGACCATTCTTAGCCACAGCTGGAGCAGTGATAGATGTGTGACACAGTTTGATTGATCTCCATCTAGGAGATGAGCCTCTACATTTTGAGATGGACATGCTGCGCAAGCCACGAATTGATGGGCATACCTTCACTATTGAGGATGGATATGAAGAGCAGCCAAGTGACACTATGGTTTTGGATCCTGGGGAACATTTCATTCCTTCTTTTCTTGGACGAGCTCACACTGATGAAGCTTATTCTCCGCCTTGGATGAGGAGACTTGCGCAGAGGCAATCACAGTCTCTGTGGAGATCTCCAGCAACCTGATCTTGTTCGTCCGGTCAAGCTAATGTCCTTAAACACGCGCTGAGTGGGAGGCAACCCACTGTTAGGTTTTAGTATTTTATTTATTTATTTTTGGTGTTTTTCTTAGGATTTAACGTTTTAGTTTTGTTTTTGCTAAGTTATAATACAGAACCTGTCTGGAGATGTGTGACGATCGATGGACTTGTGCAACGGTCGTTGCAGGGAGAAATGAAGAAGCGATGGGATCGCCTTGTGACGATCGTTGCGGTCCTGTGCAACGGTCATTGCAAATGGTTCAATTGCAAAAATTAAGGTACGCGTACTAAACCGTAATCAATTTGGTTCGCAAGCGTCGATCGTTGCAGTAATGCATCGATCGTTGCATCCACGACCGAGGTAAGAGCCTTAAACCCTTTCTCTCTTCTCTTCTTCCCCATTTCGCCGTCCGTACTGTCCGATTCTCACCCCCCTAAATCACTCAAATCTTCATCATTTTCATTGATTCAAAGCTCAATCTTCTTGTTTTTACTTGCTCTATCTGTTTCTATAACCCAATTGAAGTGATTCCAAGGTATGATTTCTCATTTTCATCATTTTCGGATTTGGTTCTAGGGTTTAGAAATTAGAGATTTTTGGCTTGACAATGATGATTCCGTGCTTTTATAGACTTGATTAGGATTGATTGGTGATGGAATGATGCTGTGTGTGATATTTTTGAACAAATTTAGAAACGTTTTTGAGGATTGCTTGGCGACTGTGAAATCGCCTTGGAACGATCGATGCACTTGTGCAACGGTCGTTGCATTGCGACTTCACAGGGAGTTTCTGCCGAGACTTACATATTTTATTTTCTTGTAGATGCCTCCTCGTCAACCACGCACACGTAGAGCTACCACAGCAGCTGCAGCTGCAGATCATCCTCCACCAGTTGAATGGTTTCCTCGCGACTCGGAACCACCTGAGGCTTATCAGAGAGATCGAGAGGCCATAGCATTGCCTTGGCCCAAGGCAGATAAGGAGCTGATTCCGACAAACATGGTCTGGGGTATGGAGATTAGCGAGCTGCTTAAGACTGATACGTTCACAGAGAGGCCGCTACATGAGGATTGGGACGAGTTTGATACATTGCTCTATAATGGTTGGTGCGGCATGACGATTAAACCGACCAAGTTTGATGACTACTGGACTTGTAAAGGTCTAGGCATCGATGAGCAGGTGCTGACATTGGTTAAGGGCATTGGTCTGGGGACAATGCCTATGCAGAATTATGAGTTGTATCCTGATCTGGTGAGACAGCTGCTGGCCAGTTGCAGAGTGATTTACCCTGACCCAGAGAGCAGGAGAGCTTCAGGAGGTTTCTTTACCTTCATGTGCTTAGGAGCCAGGTATCGGATTCCCCTTCTTGATATCTGTAGGATTTATGGATTCAGCGTTGAGCCTACGCGTATTGGTATGTCTCTTGAGTGGGAGGTGCCGGAAGCTCAGTATTTCTGGGAGTGTATTGGCAATGGTCGATATGACTCGAGGACGACGAAGCTGATACAGGTTAGGCATCCTGTTCTCAGATATGTCTTGCGCATCTTGGGATTTACTCTGTTGTGCAAAGCTGAAGCCAACAAGATGCGTAAGAATGAGCTGGAGTTGCTTTTCATTGGGTTGAAGGGGCAGTTTGCTGAGACTGATTTGAGAGATCCCACCAGAGGACTCAACTTGGGAGCTGTCTTTGCTCACCACTTATGCTCACTACAGAAGAAGCCATTTGATGGTAAGGACACTGAGACAGTAGGGAGTCTGCTTACTCCCATTTTCAGGCATTGCAGGATTCCCTTAGAGGGTACAAAGTGCAATGACATCAAGGAATTCCTTGATTATACGCATCTGCAGAGTGCTACATGGCTGAAGGAGGGACGTATATGGGTCTATTATGACCAAGCTGCGAAGCATGGTATAGATCTTCCTGCTGCTGGTCTGACACAGATTGATACGCTGGCTGCCTTGAGATTCCAGCCTCCAACGAGAGATCAGCGCAGAGTTCCTAGTATGGCTCATCCGCTGGGAGAGCCTTATACACACCCTTCTTCTTCATCTGCGCCTGCACCTGCTGCTCCTCTGTTGATATTGGTCCTTATCCTGAGCCTTCAGTGCCTTTGAGTTAGATGTCTGAGGGAGAGTGGAGAGAGCGTCAGGATGGTATTTTGCGGAGCATTTGGGACTTCATGCGTGGCTGCACTTGCAGGAGACAACCACAGATTCACCAGCCCGGACCTTCACGACGACGTAGACAGCGCTCTCCGACTCGCGGTTCTTCGAGCGGTACTGATCCTTATGCTGGGATAGATGACGAGTGAGAGTAGTGGCATTCTCTAGACAGCAGTTCTGTATTTCTTTTTCACTTTTCTTTTGCATTTTCCTCTTGATTTTCTTAGAATTCTTATGTTTGGATGATGTTTTTACATTAAGACTATCTGTTGCTTTGATTCTACTTGTTTGCATTGGTTTTCAGCTTGCAAGATTGAAATTTGACAAATTCTCACGGACTAACCTGCTAACTTGCTGACTGTTCTCGGATATCGCAATGCGACAATCGACACGGCCCTGTGTGTCGATCGTCACAACACGAAAATCGCATTGCAGCGATCATTGCGGTCCTGAGCAACGATCGACCCATTACGCAGATCGCCTTGCAATGGTCGATGCTATTATGCAGCGATCGATGCATGAGCGACAGAGGTAAAAATCAGACAGAACTTAACACATCCATAACATTTTAGCTTTCTTTTTACCAAACCTTAACTTGACACTACTGGGGACAGTGTGTTTCAAGTGTGGGGGAGGTGGTACTGACTTCTATCTTTCTGTTTTCTTAAGAGTCAGTCCTGTTTTTCAAAAAAATTTTGTTTTATTGAGTCAAAACTAGTTTAAGCAGGAAACAATGAATTTTTGAGAAGTTAACAACATCTTGCAGGAACTTAAGTAACCATTGGGATGAAGTTGCAAGTTCTATCTATGACTATTAGAAAACCCAACACGGATCAACCTACTGAGGACACCCATATCAATTCAGGTATTCAGAGGATCCTTTTACTGACTTCACCATTAATCCTGACTTAATTTTCTCACCTAAGGGCTTGGTATACCTTGAGTCGGACTCCTATGTTAGTTCTGACACAGCTTGTAAACCTGTCCGGGTATGGAACCCTTCTCCCCTTCTCTAAGTAAAGTAAAAAAAAGATAATAAACTGAGGATGAGTCAATAACTCCGAAGTGGTCACGGGAGTAGTAACTACCACTATTACCTCCCGTGCGATCCATGGAATGTATCCAAAGTACACCCCATAACGGGAAGAGCACTGATAAAAAAAAATAAAATGATACCCAATGGGGAAAAATCAGTTGCTGAGAAGGGAAAAGAGAAGAAAGGAACCAGAAAAAGATAGTATGGTGGTCTAGAGCTAACAGAGTAAGAATCCATGTGCCCTTTGATCGATAATCCTTAGGTGAGACCGCAATTAATATTGTTAAGAAGTCAGTAGGGTGAATTTGAATTGCTTGGATTGATTGTGGAGTTTACTTAGGACAGTTGCTAAGTGTGGGGGAAGTACATGTTGGTCTTGATGTCTTGCAGGTGATTCTTTCAGTGGCTTACTAAGGGGAATCTGAGTGTTGTTGCTTCTAGGATGAAAAGAGATCTGAAAGTTTTCAAACCTCTTCACCATGTTTTAGTTCTCTGTTTTGCTTGAGGGCAAGCAAAGGCTAAGTGTGGGGGAGTTGATATATCATGGTTTTTACCGGTTTTAGACCATGATATAAGTATGTTTTAGAGTCTTTCAGTGTTTCTTTAGTGTCTTTTACATGTGTTATTAGGTACATGCACGTTTGGAGCGGATTTGGAGTTATTGGAGCTATTTGGAGCATTTTGGTGTTTTGACCCGAGAGATAGAGCTCATTGTCCATAACAGAGTAATGCATCGATCGACACACATCGTGCATCGATCAACACACCAGCGAGATGGGCCTAATTCGGCGGTTTAATGAAGAATGCAGATATTGCACTTTTTCCCAGAAGTCTCCAAGAATTACAAAGAAGCCCCAAGACGTGTTTTAGCTATATAATTAGGTTTTTACATCAGTTTTTAGAGACGCTTTCATACTTTAGAGCAGAGAGTTTTTAGAGCTTTTTGGGGCTGATCTGATCCTGTACTACATCTTGTTTTTGGAGAAGATTTCGAACCCCTTTACTTATTTACTCTCTTTTATGATATCTATTATTTCATTGATTATGTTTTCATATTCCATGTCTGAGTAAATTCATAGTTAGGTTTAGGGATTCTCATAGGGATTTCATGACTTGTTAGATTTATTTAATTCAGTTAGGATTCATAACTTTATTGTTCTTCGATCTGAATTGTGCTTAATGCTAGTTCTAAACTGATCACTTAGAATCTAGATCTTAGGTTGCTAGGTTGACACGAAAGTGTGATTTAGAATTTGAACTATTTAGGTTGAGCAATTTAATTACTCACAAAGAAATTTGGTTTAATTAGATTGTGAACATATCGAACTTAATATTAAAGCTGGTTTAATCTGTTAGGAATTACAAAGAAATTTGGATTTCTGCAATTAGGCTTAGAGAATTCTCACAACGAAAGTTGGTTAATTCTACATCCGTGTTTGAGTTCTAGAACCGTGTTTAATTCGATCCTGACTGAATAAATTATCTGCTTGTCTGATTTACTGAGAACTTCCTAGACTTAGCGCCTTTAGTTAATTGCTTTCAAACCAATCCTGCTACTGATTTACTTTCTTGCATTGCTTTTAGTTTCTCACTACATTTGCTTTCTCCTAGTTTAATCTTAACCGTTCTTAATCTATCGTAGCTCAGAGTCCTTGTGGATTCGATACCCTAAGTACTACATTCGCATCACTGTGCACTTGCAGTTAGTATAGGGATTAATTCTTGACCTATCATGAATGCAGGGAAACGCTCTGATGCACCCAAGCTTCACTCTCACTCTGGATCTATTCCCTCGTTCCTTGGGCGATCTCATGCTGACACTGCTTACTCTCCACCATGGATGAGGAGACTTTCGCAGAGGCACTCACAGCCTCTGTTAAAACCCCCGGGAGTCTAATCTCCCATCATAGTCAAGCTAACGACTAAAAACAAGCGCTGAGTGGGAGGCAACCCACTATTAGGTTAGGTTTTCTGTTTCTCTTTAGTTTTTGATTTTGTTTCTTGGATTTTTCTGCTTTTTGGTGTTAGAATCGTGAATAACAAGTTTGCAGACATCAGTGTTGGTCGACACTCCATAGTGTCGGTCGACGCCAAACTTGAAAACACGGATGGAAATCGATCATGCTCGATTAGGAGAAAATCGATGTCGACCAAAGCCTGATGTCGCTTGACACTGGCTGTGTGTCGGTCGACATCGACTGCGAACACAGGTAAAGTTTCGGCTTCTCCAAGTTTTTGGTTACCTTATACCTTGTTCTCCCAAACCCATGCTACAATTGCACTGGGGACAGTGCAGTTTAAGTGTGGAGGAGTTGGTTACTGACATGGTGTTTTGTTTTCTTAGAGTCAGTCCCTTGTTTTCTTTGGTTTTTAAATTGTTTTATTGAGTCAAAATGTGTATGAAACTATGATTTTTTAAGGAAATTTTTCGCTGGAACAGGAACTAAGTGACCATTAGACAGACTTGCAATAGCTCTATGACTATTAGAAAACCCCATACGGATCAACCTACCAAGGACACCCATATCTTCTCAGGTATTCTGAGGATCCACTACTAACTTCACCTCTAATCCTGACTCAATTTTCTCACTTAGGGGCTTGGTATCTCTGGATCGGATTCCTCTGATGTGCTTGACACAACCTATAATCCTTTCTGAGTATGGTTTCTGATTTTCCCCTCCCTTGAAAGTAAAAAAAATGAGATAAACCGCGGATAAGCTAGTAGCTTCGAAGTGGTCACGGGAGTGGTAGAGACCCCTATTACCTTCTGTGCATCCATGGAAACATGTCCAAAGTACACCCAAAATAAAAAGGGAAGAGCACTGATAGAAAAAATAAAATGATACCCAGTGGGGAAAAATCAGTTGCTAAGGGAGAAAGGGAAAAGAAAGGAACAAAAAACCGACAGTTTGGTAGTCAGGAAATGAATGAGTTGAGTCCATGTGTCCTCTGATCGATACTCCCTCTGTGAGACCACACCTAATTATATACAAAGGTTAGTGTGGTGAATTTGGATGCTCTATCTAGATTGTGGAGTTTATTTAGGACAATTGCTAAGTGTGGAGGAAGTACATTGTGGTCTTGATCTCTGCAGGAATGTTTTCAGTGGCTTACTAAGTGAATGTGAATGCGAATGTTCCTCGGACAAAATGAGTTTCTGAGTTTTCAAACCCCTTTCTCATTACTTTAGTTCTTTATTTGCTTGAGGACAAGCATGAGCTAAGTGTGGAGGAGTTGATATATCATGGTTTTTCTAGGTTTTCAACCATGATATAAGTGTGTATATTTAGTCTTTAACCTGGTTTTTCGAGTCTATTGAGTCTTCTACATGTAGGCTTGCGTTTGGAGCAAAGAGTGGGATTATAGGACGTTTCTGGTGACTTATGCAAAGAGCCGAAGTGAGAGTCTCGACCACGAGGTGATGTCGACCGACACTCACCTTGGTGTCAGTCGACACTGAGGGCGACAGAGTCTTATACGCCGGTTGAAGACATATTTTGAAGAATTGCAAAGTTGCCCCAGAAGTTTCCCTAATTCTAATCTTGCCCAGAACGTGTTTAGTGTTTTTAATTAGGTTTTTGGGAGCAGACTCTATTATCTTGTTCTTTGCTTTTGTTCTTACTTTGTCTCGGGAGATTGAGAGATTTTGCTAAGGGGCTGTTCTTGCTACTTGTAACCTTTGAAAGAAGGATTTCGAACCCCTTTTATCTATCAATTCAGTCTTTAGTTTTCTATTCAATGATGTGTTGTCTATCTGATAATATGTCTGAGTAGTAACCTAGTTAGATTTAGGAATTCTCATAGGGTTTTTATGCATGTTTAGATAACTGATTGATTAGGATTCTAAATTTGTTCGTTCATCACCTAAGTTGCACTTAATACTGAATTCTGGACTGATCACCTAGGATTTAGATATGAGATAATTAAATTAGCACGAGAATGTGAGTTATAATCTTAATTAACTTAGTGTGAGCAATTTGACTAGATACAAAGAGATTTGGTTTAGAAGAATTGTGATCTGAAGAACCTGTTTCTAATGCTTGTCTAGAACTCTAGGATTACAAAGAGATTTGGATCGCTAGGTTGCTAGACATAGAAATAATCTGAGCGAGAGTTGGATTGTTTGTCATTGTGTTTCTATTTCTTGAACTTGTGCTTAATCTGAATCCGGTTAGTTAAGTATCTGACATTGCATAATTCCCGAGAACTTCCTAAGTCTGATGCCTTTCTCCACTTGAAAACAACCTTTAATTATCTTGCATTGCTTTCTACTTTATCATCTGATTGATTTAGCTAAACTTGAAGACATATAATCTATCGCGTGAATCTTGAGTCCTTGTGGATACGATACCATGGATACTATATTCGCATAACTGTGAACTTGCAGTAGAATAAGGAATAATCTTGACCTATCAAGCTTTTGGCGCCGTTGCCGGGGATGGCCTGATTCGTCGTTCCGAGAGCTGTCAGGGATTTTGAACTAAAGAACATGTTTCTAATGCTTGTATAGAACTCTAGGATCACAACCCCTTCTGTTTGATGGCCTGATTCGTCGTTCCGGGAGCTGTCAGGGATCCGCTTCTCTTGACTTCCCCATATCGTCTTGATTCCAGAAGGGGTTGGGAACTTGATGCATAGATGATAAGTTGATGGAACGGCTTTCATGGAGTTTACCTACGACCGAAAACTCGATTACTTTGAAGATCCCCCCAACGAGTATTGGCAGCTCGATCGTTCTGAAGGTGGCTATGGTGTCTCCGGGAAACCTTGTTAAGGATGACTGGGAAGGTGTCATCTCATTCAAGCTTACGTCCATTCTCTTAAGAGTTTCGCAGAAGATTACGTCCGCGGAGCTTCCGGTGTCGACGAGTATGTTTGGTATGCGACGATTCCGGATGATCAACTCCATGACCAGGGGTTCGTTGCTTGGGCAACTTGTCTTCGATATCCACACGTCGTCGAATGTTATCATGCGACTTGAGCGAAGATTCGACATGCTTTGCCTGGCCTTTCTCCTCAGTACGATTGTTTGCCATGGTCGTCGAGGATAAGGACAGGTAGACGGCTTTGATCTTGGGCGATATTGCGGCCTTTCCACGATCATATTTATCCTTTGTCGGCCGTTCACTTTAGGATCCTCGTCGTTTCCTCTTCTTCGCTTGTTATTGTCGATTGACGCTTGTCCTTCTTGGTGAGTTCGTTCTCGATCCGTTCTGTTTGGGTTGCTGCTCTTGCTTGGCCTACTTGACTGGTTTCCGATCTTTCCATCATCGAAATCCTTCAAACTTATCTTACATCCTAGCTCCCCAACTGTAACGCCCCTTTCCCATTATCCGCTGACCGTCGAGCTGACCGGTCAACAATCAAACAAGAACATGACCGATCGAACCCGAGCAAGTCGAACGGGAAAAGTTCGCCACAGGACGAAGCCAAAGACAGTTTGGTTTGAGACAAAAGGCTCGCACCAACCTATCTTCGACTCCGCTATCCTCACTTCCGTAATACAAGTTGTACACCTTGTACCACTTCGGTGAGTTGTGTCGGTTCGGACGAAACCTCATATCAGGGAAACAATTTCATTTCTGAGTAATCAAACGTTAAGCACAACGTTTAAAGGTTTTTACAAACAATCGTCAAGTCAAATATACAAAAGTAAATCAAACACATAAAATGGCGCCAAAGCCGAACCGAAATAAAACAATCCAAAACCCCGAATCAAATCCAGCCACAAGCAATCCCGAAACCACACCGAGACCTCCCACGTCCGTCACTGCTAAACCTGAAAAACACAAAAAGAGTCTAATGAGCGATCTAAGATCACCCAGTGAATCGGCTCCCCAATAACGGCTTCTAATCTATCTAGAGTCTACAGATTCCCGCCCCAAAACCCAAAATAACAATCAACAGAAATAAATGGTCTATCACGCACTACCATGTCGTGATAAACCCACACACACAATCAATGCCAAAGATAAAGAGAATTAAGGGAATCGAAGGCACTGCGGCACATGTCCTCGATTGGACTCGATCTATCTATCGCGCAACACGAGAAATAACAAAACAACGCTGGGCCCTACGAACTCGGTAACTTCCACGGGTTCACACCGTCGCCTATGTGGCAACTAACCCTCGACTCCTATACGTGCTCACGAGGACCCACGCATAGGACACCGTTCTCTGTCCATCGATACGCGGTGACTCTGACTACCCCTAGATAGCCCGAGTTTCCATGCAGTCCGGCCCTAGGACATGACCCCGTATTCTCCGGACCGCACACCTACCGGCGTCACCCGATAGGTTAACACCATAACCAGAACCACCATGGCCCGGTTAGGTCAAACCCGAGGATCCAATCGGGTCGGAAGTACCGGAACGTAACAAAATAACCTAGGCTTGCGGAATCTAACGCACCCTAGAGTCCTAGTGCAGAAATGTAAACACGCAGACTCGCTGGGACTCTAGCACAGATCACGCAATCAATATCAATAATAAATCCACAACCATTCCGCAAGCCTCTACACTACCACCGCTCTGACTAGGTAAGGTACCTAGTCAGCACCACTAACTTACCCGGTCCCATGACCGGAGTAAGTGTCTGCAATAACTGCTCGGCCCAACACCGAGCAGTCTAACAAGCCTGCACACAAAGCTCACAACAACAACAATATAATCACGCAACCACAATCACTCACACAATCATAATCAATCACACAATCACAATCAATCACACAATCACACACAAGCAGGCTTATTAGGGTTTCTAAATCTTTTAATCCATTTCACGCCCGCTACCTTGGGTTAACCGCTTGTTAACCCGTAGACGGTTCACCAATCATAACACTTCTCATTTCTTAACCAAACCTAGTCATCATTTATTAATTCCCCGATCTGTCGGTTTAGAGTTAGTAAACTTACTAACTCCCCGACGTCTCATTATTAACTTAATTTGATTCATTACCCAATCCCGCTATTCAACCTAAACCCCAATCCCGTTACAATATTCTATATGTTCGTTTAGGTTTAACCATATTTTAATGTCGTCTCAATTCTCGTATATAGATTCATTAAGTATCGTTCTTATACCATATATATGCATATACGATCCCTGAACAACGGTCTATATGAATGCATCACCCAATCATTACTAACAACCTAGCGGCACACAACCAATTTACCTTTTAATTCTTTAAACCCTAACGTGCTTATCCGATCCTAACCGATTTAACATTAAACGCCCAATTAATTAAGGTAAGTAACGGGTATGCAAACCTAGTACTACGGTTTATCAATTTCCGGGTCTATATGAGTCTAAAGGTTTGTGAGCCGACTCACAGTGAGATAGGTACGGTAATGGCGGTTCTCACACGTCGTGAATCCCGAGACTCCCGAACTAGAACCCGAACCTCCCGAATGCACGAACTCGAATCCCGAAGCTTCCCGAACGTCCTGACCGTTGACCGCATAATTCTAACCAAGCTTCCGGACCATCTTCTCTCTCCTTCACGCCTCCTTCTCTCTCTTCTTCATGTCGCTCTCTCTACTTTCTCTCTCCTCTTTCTCTCTCTTCTTTCTCTCTCCTCCGGTCTTCTCTCCTTCTCCTCATCTCACGCTTCTCTCTCCTTCCTTCTCCTTCTCTCTCCTCTTCTTCCCGCTTCTTCTCTCTCTCTCTCTCTTCCTCTCTCTCCTCTTCTTCACGCTCTTCTTCTCTCTTTCTCTTCCTCTCTCTTCTTCTTCTTCTTCTCTCCCTCCTCTTCACGCTTCTTCTTCTTCCCTCTTCTCCTCTCTCCTTTCCTCCTTCACGCTCTTCTTCTTCTTCTTCTCTCCTTCTTTCTCCTTTTCTCCTTCTTCTTTCTCTCTTCTCACGCTTCTCCTCCCTCTCCTCTCACGCTTCTCCTCTTCTCTCCTCCTCTTCTTCTTTCTTCTTCCTCTTCTTTCCCTTCTCTCCTCTCCTTCTTCTCTCTTCTTCTTCTTCTCCTTTTTCTTCTTCTTCTTCTTCTCCTTCATCTTCCTCCACGCCTTCTCTCTCTCCCTTATCCTTCTTCTTCTTCTTCTTCTTCTTTTCTCTGCTCACGCTTTTCTCTTCTTCTCCTCTCTCTCCCTTTCCTTCTCTCTTCTCTCTTTTTCTTACGCTTCTTCTCTTTCTTTTTGTTGTTGTTTCTCTCCACATGATTCAAAGAATCAAATAAGGTTCCATGTATTTGTGACAGCTCAGAGACCAAGTTGTCTCTCCCTTACTCCTCCATGTGTCCTTGTGATGATGAGATTCAATGTATCTCATGGGATTCATTTCACCATCTCCTTCTCTCTCACGCAAACAAAATAAATACATTCCTTGCATTTTATAAAAACCTTGGAGAGCAAGTTGTCTCTATTCCTTATCACCACGTGGAGCTTGTGTCACAATTAAGTTCAATGTATCACCTCTAAACCGCCCTTAACCAGCCACTAATCCCCATTAACTCCAATGCTCGGTTTGATGGTTCTCGGTTTTAATATTTTAGAATATCTCTGGACGATCCCATAAATCCTCAAACCTCCACAAAAAGATTCTCCATGCTATTTGATGAATTTAGCATTTTGAATCACCTCAAACGGACACCCGTAGCTCCGGTTATGAATTTTTGAAGTTTTATCGGTTTTGTCGGTTTCCATTCCCGACTCACCGAAAAACATGTTTCTGTTCCGATTTCTCCAATTCTGGTCTTGTGAACATTCTTTATATTTAAATAAAAGAATATTCGGCCCGTCTCGGCTTCCGTCTCGAACTTTGGTAAAATTACCATTTTACCCCCGACATTGGTAAAATGACAATTTTACCCCTGGTTGACTTCCTGCTGCCCGTTGACCGTATTTTGGATACGGGTTACCACATTCTTCCCCACTTACAGGAATTCGTCCCCGAATTCTCCGTCACTGTCAGACTTCAAATCGGTTCCGAACCCTGTAAGTCGCTTCATCACTCTACTTTGACGCTCCTTACTGCTGCATACCACTGACCTCAACACTGATCCGATCTGACATATCAATCTTGTACTCTGGTCCGCTCCACTCTCAACTGCCTTTATCGGTCTCAATCTTCGAACTCACTCCTGGTTAACTTCTCTACACTGCTTCTTACTTCCGTCTTCCCCACTTTGCCTCGACCTCCACATTCTTCGGTTTGTGACTTTCTGTCTTCTTCCTGAGACACTCTTCAAAAATCTGTCACCTGCTTCCAACTATCTGATTCCCACAACCCCACTGAATCTTCTTCTCAACTCTCGTTGCTCACTTCATACTTCTCGGCTTCTTTCTGCCGGTCACTCGATAAACTGATACACTTTCCACCGACGACACCCATCACTGCTTCACTGTCCGGTCCACTTATCTCACGATGTCTTGACACTTCATCACGCTTTCGGGTTCGGGCTCGGTCTCGGATTCACATCGCGTCGCCATTCCGACCTACAATCAATACAACAACTCACTGAAACAATTAGTTTCATCCCGCTCTATTCCCGATATCACTTTCCCATAGAAATATGGTTACTTAATCACGTACCCGACGGTTACTCGTGATTAAATAACAATACACTATAAGTCCGCTCCCTCGTGAATCGACGGTTAAACACAACCGTCCTCAAGTCGGCTCAAAACTTGAAATAAAATCAATATTTTACCTTCTTAATAAAACCGGGGAAAGCTACTAATCACGAATCAAGCTTTCTACCAACTAACCATCCGAAGGTCTCTAAGACCTACAACCATCAATCTACCACAACCACATACGCAAATATAACGCATTCTATCGCAATAACGAATCAAACAATCAATCAATCAAACAGGAAATAAAAACAAGCAATAACCAAACACAAAATCACGCAATCTAATGATCGGTCGGATGAGTCGTCGGTCCGGGTTCAGGTCATGATGAACGGTCGTCAGTTCCGCTCAACATTTAGTTTCACACAGTAATCTGTTTGCTTTCAGAACCATCTTAGTCATGCAAACAGTTACTATGCTACTCAAAACGATCAGCTGAACACTCTGCATCCACCACGTACATAAAACGATATATCATACATCATAAGGTTTTTAGTACATGGTCCCGATCAGAGTCCACTCATAAGACCGTCATCATCTCCAAAAACCCATACGACGCCGCTGTACATCAGAAAAGTCAAAGACGACACGCAAAGTCGCCTATCCGCCGATCTATCTATAATACAAAAAGAAAGTTAGTGCCCCTAACTTACCTGGCCTAACTACCACTATCCTATCCTAACGCCTTCAGCAAGACCGAAATGCCCAACACCACTGGCAAAACGGCTCGCTGAAGTATCTGCTGACAGGTGCGCCGGGAGAGTGTGGCAGGTGTGTGTCTCGAAATGGTGCTCCAACATGCTGTGGATCGGCTATCGGGCGAAGGTGAGCATCATGACCTGTGCGGCCACCCAACTGACTGACTGGAGTGGACGCTGAACGTGGTCCACGATAACGCACGGGCTCCTGATGACCATAGCTACTACACAACTGACAAAGATAAGTCGGCTCTGGCGGGGGATCGATGAAACAATCGGGTGCGCGATGACCCTCACCTCTACACAACTGGCAAGTCCTCACTGGCTCGAGTCTAGATGATGGGACAACTGGTAACTGAACAACGAGTGGCTGACTGGGCTCGGGATATCTGCGGCTGGGTCCCACTCGATAATCCTCTGGTACTGGTACTCGGTACGGCTCTCCATAGGGTATACACGCTCCTGATCCGACGGTGGGACAAGTCGATGCTCCATGGCCCTCGTGACCACATAAAGTACAGTGATCGGGTCCCAGTACTGGATGATACGGCTCTCGAAGACACAGGTCTACTGCTCGGGGACACTAATGTAATAAAACTCACGCATTCCACACCCACTGCATGCTCGGCTCTCTAGTACTGCTGGTGGTGCCTCTATCGCCTCAGCTGGTGGCGAAACTGACTCGAACTGTGACTCCGAAAATGCTGGTGACGTGACCATGTCGAACGGTGTACGAGGTGATCGATGTCGTAGGTCTGGCTGGTGATAAGGTCCGACCTGCTGCTCCAAAACATCCTCAAGCATATCTACATGTTCATCTACCTGCTGCTCCCAAGAATCCCATCATTCCTGAAACTAAACCAACTAACCCTGCTGCGAACCGACTGATCCCTGCTGAATCAAGCCCCTCATCAGTAACTGCTCCGCGCGCACACACACACACACACCTCCACTCCACCCAGGACACGCTGCTGCACGACTGCAATCAAAAACTCATGACAAGTTAGTGCAAATAATACTAAAATTCTACATTACCATCCCAACCCCGGGTGTAACGGACGCGGCTCGGTTTCCTAATGGATGCTTGTGTGACACATTTGACTCGATAAAACACGGAAAACACTCAAAAATGAAAAGTTTCGAAACCCATGCAGAACCATGCTCTGATACCACCTTTCTGTAACGCCCCTTTCCCATTATCCGCTGACCGTCGAGCTGACCGGTCAACAATCAAACAAGAACATGACCGATCGAACCCGAGCAAGTCGAACGGGAAAAGTTCGCCACAGGACGAAGCCAAAGACAGTTTGGTTTGAGACAAAAGGCTCGCACCAACCTATCTTCGACTCCGCTATCCTCACTTCCGTAATACAAGTTGTACACCTTGTACCACTTTGGTGAGTTGTGTCGGTTCGGACGAAACCTCATATCAGGGAAACAATTTCATTTCTGAGTAATCAAACGTTAAGCACAACGTTTAAAGGTTTTTACAAACAATCGTCAAGTCAAATATACAAAAGTAAATCAAACACATAAAATGGCGCCAAAGCCGAACCGAAATAAAACAATCCAAAACCCCGAATCAAATCCAGCCACAAGCAATCCCGAAACCACACCGAGACCTCCCACGTCCGTCACTGCTAAACCTGAAAAACACAAAAAGAGTCTAATGAGCGATCTAAGATCACCCAGTGAATCGGCTCCCCACTAACGGCTTCTAATCTATCTAGAGTCTACAGATTCCCGCCCCAAAACCCAAAATAACAATCAACAGAAATAAATGGTCTATCACGCACTACCATGTCGTGATAAACCCACACACACAATCAATGCCAAAGATAAAGAGAATTAAGGGAATCGAAGGCACTGCGGCACATGTCCTCGATTGGACTCGATCTATCTATCGCGCAACACGAGAAATAACAAAACAACGCTGGGCCCTACGAACTCGGTAACTTCCACGGGTTCACACCGTCGCCTATGTGGCAACTAACCCTCGACTCCTATACGTGCTCACGAGGACCCACGCATAGGACACCGTTCTCTGTCCATCGATACGCGGTGACTCTGACTACCCCTAGATAGCCCGAGTTTCCATGCAGTCCGGCCCTAGGACATGACCCCGTATTCTCCGGACCGCACACCTACCGGCGTCACCCGATAGGTTAACACCATAACCAGAACCACCATGGCCCGGTTAGGTCAAACCCGAGGATCCAATCGGGTCGGAAGTACCGGAACGTAACAAAATAACCTAGGCTTGCGGAATCTAACGCACCCTAGAGTCCTAGTGCAGAAATGTAAACACGCAGACTCGCTGGGACTCTAGCACAGATCACGCAATCAATATCAATAATAAATCCACAACCATTCCGCAAGCCTCTACACTACCACCGCTCTGACTAGGTAAGGTACCTAGTCAGCACCACTAACTTACCCGGTCCCATGACCGGAGTAAGTGTCTGCAATAACTGCTCGGCCCAACACCGAGCAGTCTAACAAGCCTGCACACAAAGCTCACAACAACAACAATATAATCACGCAACCACAATCACTCACACAATCATAATCAATCACACAATCACAATCAATCACACAATCACACACAAGCAGGCTTATTAGGGTTTCTAAATCTTTTAATCCATTTCACGCCCGCTACCTTGGGTTAACCGCTTGTTAACCCGTAGACGGTTCACCAATCATAACACTTCTCATTTCTTAACCAAACCTAGTCATCATTTATTAATTCCCCGATCTGTCGGTTTAGAGTTAGTAAACTTACTAACTCCCCGACGTCTCATTATTAACTTAATTTGATTCATTACCCAATCCCGCTATTCAACCTAAACCCCAATCCCGTTACAATATTCTATATGTTCGTTTAGGTTTAACCATATTTTAATGTCGTCTCAATTCTCGTATATAGATTCATTAAGTATCGTTCTTATACCATATATATGCATATACGATCCCTGAACAACGGTCTATATGAATGCATCACCCAATCATTACTAACAACCTAGCGGCACACAACCAATTTACCTTTTAATTCTTTAAACCCTAACGTGCTTATCCGATCCTAACCGATTTAACATTAAACGCCCAATTAATTAATTACTCATTAGGTTAAGTAACGGGTATGCAAACCTAGTACTACGGTTTATCAATTTCCGGGTCTATATGAGTCTAAAGGTTTGTGAGCCGACTCACAGTGAGATAGGTACGGTAATGGCGGTTCTGACACGTCGTGAATCCCGAGACTCCCGAACTAGAACCCGAACCTCCCGAATGCACGAACTCGAATCCCGAAGCTTCCCGAACGTCCTGACCGTTGACCGCATAATTCTAACCAAGATTCCGGACCATCTTCTCTCTCCTTCACGCCTCCTTCTCTCTCTTCTTCATGTCGCTCTCTCTCTACTTTCTCTCTCTTCTTTCTCTCTCCTCCGGTCTTCTCTCCTTCTCCTCATCTCACGCTTCTCTCTCCTTCCTTCTCCTTCTCTCTCCTCTTCTTCCCGCTTCTTCTCTCTCTCTCTCTCTTCCTCTCTCTCCTCTTCTTCACGCTCTTCTTCTCTCTTTCTCTTCCTCTCTCTTCTTCTTCTTCTTCTCTCCCTCCTCTTCACGCTTCTTCTTCTTCCCTCTTCTCCTCTCTCCTTTCCTCCTTCACGCTCTTCTTCTTCTTCTTCTCTCCTTCTTTCTCCTTTTCTCCTTCTTCTTTCTCTCTTCTCACGCTTCTCCTCCCTCTCCTCTCACGCTTCTCCTCTTCTCTCCTCCTCTTCTTCTTTCTTCTTCCTCTTCTTTCCCTTCTCTCCTCTCCTTCTTCTCTCTTCTTCTTCTTCTCCTTTTTCTTCTTCTTCTTCTTCTCCTTCATCTTCCTCCACGCCTTCTCTCTCTCCCTTATCCTTCTTCTTCTTCTTCTTCTTTTTCTTCTTCTTCTTCTTCTTCTTTTCTCTGCTCACGCTTTTCTCTTCTTCTCCTCTCTCTCCCTTTCCTTCTCTCTCCTCTCTTTTTCTTACGCTTCTTCTCTTTCTTTTTGTTGTTGTTTCTCTCCACATGATTCAAAGAATCAAATAAGGTTCCATGTATTTGTGACAGCTCAGAGACCAAGTTGTCTCTCCCTTACTCCTCCATGTGTCCTTGTGATGATGAGATTCAATGTATCTCATGGGATTCATTTCACCATCTCCTTCTCTCTCACGCAAACAAAATAAATACATTCCTTGCATTTTATAAAAACCTTGGAGAGCAAGTTGTCTCTATTCCTTATCACCACGTGGAGCTTTTGTCACAATTAAGTTCAATGTATCACCTCTAAACCGCCCTTAACCAGCCACTAATCCCCATTAACTCCAATGCTCGGTTTGATGGTTCTCGGTTTTAATATTTTAGAATATCTCTGGACGATCCCATAAATCCTCAAACCTCCACAAAAAGATTCTCCATGCTATTTTATGAATTTAGCATTTTGAATCACCTCAAACGGACACCCGTAGCTCCGGTTATGAATTTTTGAAGTTTTATCGGTTTTGTCGGTTTCCATTCCCGACTCACCGAAAAACATGTTTCTGTTCCGATTTCTCCAATTCTGGTCTTGTGAACATTCTTTATATTTAAATAAAAGAATATTCGGCCCGTCTCGGCTTCCGTCTCGAACTTTGGTAAAATTACCATTTTACCCCCGACATTGGTAAAATGACAATTTTACCCCTGGTTGACTTCCTGCTGCCCGTTGACCGTATTTTGGATACGGGTTACCACACCAACTACAAGTTTTGCCACGAGTTTAATGCCCAATCTGCGACAGTCGGCAGTGTTATGTCCGTAAGATTGGTGGTGTTCGCAGAATGCTTTCTCATCGTAGGCGCTGGGGATCCTTGTCCATGTGTTCCATGAACTCTTCCTTCGTTCGGTCGGCCTGTATTCTTGTTCATTCGAGCTGATCTTGTAATTATGCGACCCAACCATTCTCTCAAGCTGCGAGCTGCTAGTTGGCTTCGAGATTCGTTTCTCGCTGCTTGCGCTTGCTGATAGGCGAGTATCCTTGCTTGTTTACTTTTTAGGCTTATGCTTCTCGGACAAGACCTTCATTTCCTATTCGTCGACGATAAAGTCTATTGCTCTGTGCAAAGCATCCACCATTGTCTGCGGTCGATTTAGCGAGATCTCCCTCCTAAAATTCGACTCGTACCAAAGTGCTTTCTTTAGTGCGTCGATGCCCACTTTGTCGCTTAAACCTTCGATTCTGGTGGCGACCTTTTTGAGTCGTTCGATGAATTTCCCCAGTCTCTCTGTTTCGCCTTGACTCAAGGCCCATAGATCGACGTCGGATGTATCTCTGTCCATGAAGATCTAGTATTGTTTCATGAATTCATCCGATAGCTGTTGAAAATTTCCGATGGAATCGCGTTCTAGTCTAGAGAAAATTCAAGGGCCGCTCCTTTCATATGTTCTACGAACAGGAGACATAAACCAGCGTCTTTGTCTCTTCGGCTGAGATTTGCCCTTCCCATCGCGATTCGGAAAGCCATCATATGAGCTTTCAGATTGGGATTTTGAGCTTACCCGGATTATAAATCCGAGTTCCAGTGATTCGAGCATTGAATGGTGTCTTTCGCGTTTCTTCCAAGACGCGATCGATTTCAGGCGTGGAGCTCGTTTCCCGATGAACCTGTGACCGTACAGTTTTGATCTCCGCGGTTGTGTGAGCTAGTGCGTCCCTGAGTTCATCGAGCTCGCTCCGTTTATTGTTTTTTCTTCGTTCAATTGGCTCGTTTGGGCGAGTTCGCTCGATGTCCTCTTCTTCTGTTAGTTCATCATCCCTTAATTCTGGGATGTATCGATCCGCGTCGATCCTTTCCTCGTCGTCAGAGGGTGGTTCGGTTCGATTGCCAGGCGAAATTGAGTCCTCGTTTATGCAGTCTTCTGTATCGTATGCCGCTATGAACCTTCGGCCTTGTACCACATGAGGAGGATCTGTGGTATTGGGTCTAGTTTCCGGAGGAGTTCGTTCGCCCGCGGTTTGCTAGCGGTGTTGCGACGGATTCCTTGTTGACTCACCGGACGTCGAGAAGTCTAGACGCCTTCGTTTAGTTGGGACGAAGTTCACAGTTCGGGTCGTCCATGTACGGTTTCCGGTTTTCAGTCTCTCGATCTGCTCCGTGAGAGTGATATTCGCCTTTTCTTACTCTTCTGTCATTTGTCTCAGTGCGGCCACCATCTCTTTCAGCTCGGAATGCGTTGCGTTGACTGTTGCATCTGGGGTGGCCACGTTTGTAAAGTCGCCGCTTGTTGAGGTGTTACCCGTGGTAACGTTGGTTATGGTGTTGTCGATCGGCGGATGCTGATCTATCCCGTCTCCGTTGGTAACCATATCTTCGGATCCTCTTGTCGATGGTTTTTAAGTGTAAGAAACTTCTATTCCCCACAGACATCGCCAAACTGTGAGCGTCAGAACTCGCATTGTCAAAACTTGTAAAGAAAACTTTTAGGGAACATAAATTTCACGAGTAAACACACCGAAATAGTAAACCCGGAGGATATTTTATTGATGAGATCGGAAATAGAGTACAAAGAACGGAAAATCTTAAGAAAATCGCTAAGTTCTTAAGTCTAGATGCTAGGGTTTTTTGCTATATCTAAATCATACTGTTGGAATTGTGTCCAGTAATCTCGGTACTGTCTCTAGAAAGTAAGAGTATGTCAATGATCAGACATAAGTCATATAATACTGGGGGTCATGATGGCTTGCTAGAGTCCGCTCATGATCTATAAGTCTTGGACTTATTGCCTTTATTATATGATCCCATATGGGTCACACGCCTAAGCTAACAGGAAAATGTGTAGGAACGGTTTAGCAGAAGTACAGTAAAAGTGCTAGGCATTTACTGTACTTAGAGAGAATAAAAGGTTTAGCCACTGTGCATCGATCGATGCATAAGGTGCAACGATCGATGCAGTGCGCAAACACCGACGAGTTAATTGGTATTTGGGCCAAATGGCCCAAACGGAACAGGACGAGTTTTGTGTCATAAAACTCGAGTTTCAGACTGATTAACCCTAACACTTGAGCAGTAAACTCTCTCTCTCTGCGCCGATTTCCCCTGGTGGTCTAGCAGCTGTTTCCTGTGAAAGCGTGTGTGAACCTTTGGAGGATTCATCCCTCGGTGTTTCTCTGATCTCAGACATACCATCCATTTCCGCTGCAATAACAGGTATAAGGTGAGATCATCATTTGTTTCTATTCCGAGAAGAACCTAGATCGCATGTTTAGGATAATCTGAATCTGGAATTGAATCAGAATTCATATAAACGTTCCTTCAGTGGTATCAGAGCTATTGGTTCTGGTTTTTATTGTTTAGAAGCTTGTTTAGGATTGTTTAAAGTGTGTTTTTGAATCAATCTACTGATAAGATTAAAACACTTAAGAAACAAGAATTAAATCCTAAACAAACTGTTTAAAATCGCATGACCAAACTATATTGATTTGGTATGCGATCTAAACTGATTTTGCATCGACTGAGATCGCATTGCATCGATCGATGCAATGCAAGGATCGATCGTTGCAGTCGCGAGAGATTGACCGTGATCGCATGGATCGTTCAAACGATCGCATGCATCTCGCGAGAATCTCTCGGCCAAACCTGATAACCGTTCGTGCACGCGTGAGAGCATCGATCGATGCAGGATCGATGAACGATCGTTGCAGAATCGATGCTGTGAGCATCGATCGATGCGGTTAGGGTTTTGGCTCGGTTTAATTTAATTAAAAATCAATTCGTCCTGGTTTGATAAACAGATCTAATAATTTTATTAAGTCTGGTTAAACCGGGATAAGAAATCCAATGTCGAAAGAATTATTGGATTTAGTGCCTAAACCAGGAATTTCTAATTTGATTTGGTTGGACCAAATAAATTGAGAAAATCCGGTTTAGTAAATAACCGGTTGACAATTGTGGTCATCGTAGTAATTAAAATTTGGTTTGACCAATTTTAATGAACCAGACCGGTTATGTCATTTAATTGGACAATTGGGTCATGTCTTGGACATGGACCAGTTCTTGGGCCTCGGGCCAAGAAGTTAAAACAATTGGGCCAATTATTTGAGTCTTTCTTCAGATCAATTTAAAATTTATTTTATAATATTATAAAGTCGATTTTAAATTAAAGTTTCCGAAATTTTATAATTAGAAAGTTTCTTTAAATAGAAGTTTCTGAATTTGCGGGTTTTGGATTTTAAAGAAATTTCTAAAGTTAGAAAGTTTCCAATTTTAGAAAGTTTCCAAAAATAGTAGGTTTCCATAAATAGAAAGTTTCCCGAAATAGTAATCTTCTATTTTGGGAATGATTTTAATAAACCTACGAACCTCAAATAATATCAAGCGTTGGATGTCTTGTCCAGGCTATGTCAGCTGTCAAAGCCCATTCAATTGCATTCATGGCCTTACAGTGTGAGGATGTCTGCTTTTGCGTGGGTAAGACGGTTTGTGATTCATAAATGTCATTGGGAGTCCCAGACATTAATGATTACATGACTGTATAGTCCGGTTTTCTTGACTAGGCCATCGGGAGTCCCGGGCCTTGAGACATCAGAGTGGATTGGGCCTCGGGCCCAGATTCACAACCAAGAGTTATATCACGGATATAATTAGCCGATATAGGGCTTACCGATATAAGCTAAGGTTGGGTGACGGCCAGTGGCCCACTTTGATCTTAGTTATATGTGGATCTTGGAATCATTATATTCTATTGAGGGTAACTTATGTTATTGAATATAATGCATGATTAATCATATTATACTTTAATACGAGATTAATCATTTTGAACATATAACTAATAACCTTTTTATTTATATATTTCAGATATGACTACTACAAGCACACAAAACACATTCTCGATCCGGTCTGTTCTCGAGAAGGAGAAGCTGACTGGAACGAACTTCCTGACATGGTCAAGGAACTTGAGGCTGGTCCTCAAGCAGGAGAAGAAGGATTACGTCCTTCGAGATCCCCTCCCCGAGAGGCCTCTTGCCAATGCTGCCAGGACTCTGCACAATGCTTGGGAAAAGCATTCGTCAGATGAAAATGATGTTTATTGCCTGATGTTGGTGACAATGACTCCTGAGCTGCAAAAACAGTTCGAAAGTGTATTGTCTCCAATCGAGATCATGGCAAGCCTGAAATCGCTTTTTCAGGAGCAGGCTAGGACCGAGAGGTTCCAGACAGTTAAGAACCTCTTGGACTGTAAGTTGGCTGCGAATGCGGCAGTGAGTCCTCATGTGTTGAAGATGATGGGTTATCTCGATCATCTTCACAAACTCGACTGCCCAATCAGCCAGGAACTTGCCTGCGACATCATTCTGCAGTCTTTACCTGCAAGCTATGATCAGTTCATTCTGAACTTTAACATGCATGGCTTGAGTAAGACACTAACTGAGCTTCACGGAATGCTCAAGACTGCAGAGCCCAACTTGAGGAAAACCGCCAAGGACCCCAATGTGCTAATGGTGCAGAAGGGCAAGGGGTTTAAGAAATCCTCTGCTAAGGATAAGGGAAAGGCCAAGGGTGTCCAAGTCATGGACAAGGACACGCCAAAGCCCAAGCCCAAGTCCAAGGCTGGGCCTACTGACATGTGCAGGTTCTGCAAAGAACTGGGGCATTGGAGAAGAGATTGTAAGAAATTCCAGGAAGGTCTAAAGGAATTGAAGAAGAAGACTTTCGAGACTTCTTCATCAGGTATTTTTGTTATAGAAGTTAATACAACTACTTCTGATAATACCTCATGGGTCATGGATACTGGTTGTGGGGCTCATATTTGCACTAATATGCAGGCACTCAGCAACAGTAGAAGGCTGAAGCAAGGACAAGTGGAGCTACGAGTTGGGAATGGAGCGAAAGTTTCAGCACTAGCTGTAGGCACATACTTGTTGTCTTTACCTTCGGGATTGATTTTAGAACTGAATAATTGTTATTTTGTACCTGCTATAAGCAGAAATATTATTTCAATTTCTTTGTTGGATTTGGAAGGTTATGATTTTTCAGTTAAGAATAAATTATGTTCCTTCAATCGCAACAATTTGTTCTATGGTTCTGCCCCTCTTACGAATGGGCTTTACATACTCGATCAATCTGCGCCAATTTATAACATTAATACAAAACGGTTTAAACCTAATGAGGAAAACCGAACGTTTCTATGGCATTGTCGTTTAGGGCACATCAGCGAGAAACGCATCAAGAGGCTCCATTCGAATGGACTTCTTGGCTCATTTGACTTTGAGTCATGTGAGAAATGCGAATCCTGCATGATGGGCAAAATGACACGGGCCCCCTTTAATAAACCTAACGAGAGGGCCAGTGACTTGTTGGGCCTGATACACACTGATGTGTGTGGCCCAATGTCCACAAATGCAAGAGGAAACTATCAGTACTTCATTACCTTCACTGATGATTTCAGTAGGTATGGATATGTTTATTTAATGAAACATAAGTCTGAATCTTTTGAAAAATTCAGAGAATTCCAAAATGAAGTACAGAACCAACTTGGCAAAAGCATTAAGGCTCTTCGGTCCGACCGAGGAGGAGAATACTTAAGCCAAGAATTCAGTGATCATCTGAGAGAGTGTGGGATCGTATCCCAACTCACTCCTCCTGGTACACCTCAATGGAATGGTGTGTCTGAGAGGAGAAATCGGACCTTATTAGATATGGTTCGATCTATGATGAGTCACACAGACCTTCCAATATCCCTTTGGGGATATGCTCTGCTAACAGCAGTGTTCACTCAAAACAGAGCGCCATCAAAAGCAGTAGCAAAGACACCATATGAATTATGGACTGGAGAAGCTCCAGTGCTGTCTTATCTCAGAATTTGGGGTTGTGAAGCCTACGTCAAGAGATTAATCTCAGACAAGCTTACACCAAAATCTGACAAACGCTATTTCGTTGGTTATCCACGGGAAACCAAGGCTTATTATTTCTATCTGCGTTCCGAGAACAAGATTTTTGTTGCCCGGGATTGTAACTTTCTTGAGAGGGAGTTTCTCTCTAAGAAAGACAGTGGGAGTAAGGTACTGCTTGAAGAAATTCAAGATGAACAGGATACTGCTCAACCTAATGAGGAAGAGCAGGAGGAGGCCCTACAAGAAATTGTAGAGCCTGAAACTGTAGTACCTGAAGTTCGAAGATCCGGGAGGATCCGTCACGAACCCGAGAGATATCAAGGATTCCTCGTGACTAACTGTCATGATCTTTTGATCATTGATGGTGATGAACCATCGAACTTCAATCAAGCCATGATGGGCCCAGATTCCTCTAAGTGGCGCAAGGCCACTGATTCCGAAATGGACTCCATGTCGGTCAACCAAGTATTTTCGTTGGTTGACTTACCCGCTGGTGTAAAAGCCATCGAGTGTAAATGGATCTTCAAGAAGAAGATTGACGTGGATGGAAATGTCCAGATTTATAAAGCCAGGTTGGTGACAAAAGGTTTCAGACAAGTTCACGGTGTGGACTACGATGAAACCTATTCACCGGTGGCTATGATGAAATCTATTCGGATTCTACTAGCAACTGCAGCTTTTCATGATTATGAAATTTGGCAGATGGACGTGAAAACCGCATTCCTGAATGGTATTCTGGAAGAGGATGTGTATATGACGCAACCTGACGGTTACATAGATCCAAAGAATGCTGGAAAAGTATGCAAGCTTCACAAATCCATTTATGGATTGAAGCAAGCATCGAGGAGCTGGAATCTTCGTTTTGATGAAGCGATCAAGCAATTTGACTTCATCAGAAACGAAGAAGAACAATGCGTGTATAAGAAATCTAGTGGGAGCAAGATCGTATTTCTTATTCTGTATGTTGATGACATACTACTTCTCGGAAACGACGTTCCAATGCTGAAGTCTGTAAAAGACTGGCTTGGAAGTTGTTTTTCCATGAAAGACATGGGTGAAGCCGCATACGTTCTTGGAATTAGGATCTATCGGGATAGACCTAAGAGGCTGATAGGCTTGTGTCAAGACTCATACATTGACAAAGTCCTACAAAGATTCAGCATGAAAGATTCCAAGAAGGGCTTCACGCCAATGGTACATGGCACAACGCTAAGCAAGAAGCAGAGCCCTACGTCGACTGCTGAGCTTGAGCGCATGAAGAATATTCCTTATGCATCTGCAATAGGATCTGTCATGTATGCCATGATCTGTACTCGTCCTGATGTTGCTTATGCATTGAGCATGACGAGTAGATACCAGTCAAATCCAGGTGAAAACCATTGGATTGCCGTAAAGAATATCTTGAAGTATCTAAGACATACTAAGGATAAATTCTTGGTTTACGGTGGAAGTGATGTGCTTAAAGTCAGTGGATTCACGGACGCAAGTTTCCAGACAGACACAGATGATTTCCGGTCACAGTCCGGTTATGTCTTTTGTCTGAATGGCGGTGCAGTAAGTTGGAGAAGCTCCAAGCAGGACACCGTTGCTGATTCCACTACAGAAGCTGAATATATCGCCGCCTCGGAAGCAGCAAAGGAAGCTGTTTGGATACGAAAGTTCATTATGGAACTAGGTGTGATACCAGATGCGGCTGAGCCTCTGGCACTGTTTTGTGACAACAATGGTGCTATAGCTCAGGCAAAGGAACCAAGATCACACCAGAAATCCAAGCATGTTCAAAGAAGATATCACTTGATACGTGACATCATTAATAGAAAGGAAGTCAAGATCAGCCGAGTTCCGACAGATGATAATGTCGCTGATCCGTTGACAAAGCCACTCCCAAGGCCTAAGCTCGAGTTCCTGACTGAAGCTGTAGGCATTAGAAACATTGAAATGTAATCTAAATTTGAGTGGGAGTTTTGTGAGCTTTATTTTAGTTATTTGATATGTTCTTGTAAAACATTATTTATGTTTTAATGAAATTATTATTTCAAGATTATTTTAACTGTGATGAAATAATCGTTCCAAAATGATATAAACCATTTTATAGGTCATCGAAGTAAATGATTTGATCTTGAGTCATCGAAGTCATTTAGCTTGATCATGAGATCCTATATTTGATAAATGTTTTATATCATCAAGTCCCCAGTCGAAGGTTGTTGAAATTGGAACATCAACAACCGTGTGAGACTGGATTGGTACGTGACTTATGACAAAGTCTCAGTGTGTCATAGATGCGCGGCATCAAAGTCAGTACATAGGTGTATGTTGGGAACATACGACCGGACAAGACCCGCTTATAAGAACTCTTCAGGATATTTATATCTGTGTCATAAGAGATTCTTACTACGACTATAGAGTATAGTCCTTAGACCTGAGTTCACATGCATGTGACTGCCCATGGACTGATGTACTTTGATCATTGTCTAACGCTATCGTTCTGCGATAGTTATAAGGACCTTGTTTGGGTACATTATGAAATGAGTAGTTTACAGTGATGGAACAAGATGGGATTTGTCCCTCCAATATAAATGAAGTGAATATCTCTAGGCCAATCGGAGATTTGAATACTGGAAAACGCATGGCCATGCTCAAACGGACTTTCCCGAGTCGTTTGGATTGTCAGTATCAAATCAGAGTCCGATGAACAAGATTAGGCTTTATAAGGATGACACCAATCTTGCCTTATGACTAATCGAGATATTGAGACAAAAGGATTATGAATACAGAGATTCCAGTACAAGTGGGAGATTGTTGGAATTGTGTCCAGTAATCTCGGTACTGTCTCTAGAAAGTAAGAGTATGTCAATGATCAGACATAAGTCATATAATACTGGGGGTCATGATGGCTTGCTAGAGTCCGCTCATGATCTATAAGTCTTGGACTTATTGCCTTTATTATATGATCCCATATGGGTCACACGCCTAAGCTAACAGGAAAATGTGTAGGAACGGTTTAGCAGAAGTACAGTAAAAGTGCTAGGCATTTACTGTACTTAGAGAGAATAAAAGGTTTAGCCACTGTGCATCGATCGATGCATAAGGTGCAACGATCGATGCAGTGCGCAAACACCGACGAGTTAATTGGTATTTGGGCCAAATGGCCCAAACGGAACAGGACGAGTTTTGTGTCATAAAACTCGAGTTTCAGACTGATTAACCCTAACACTTGAGCAGTAAACTCTCTCTCTCTGCGCCGATTTCCCCTGGTGGTCTAGCAGCTGTTTCCTGTGAAAGCGTGTGTGAACCTTTGGAGGATTCATCCCTCGGTGTTTCTCTGATCTCAGACATACCATCCATTTCCGCTGCAATAACAGGTATAAGGTGAGATCATCATTTGTTTCTATTCCGAGAAGAACCTAGATCGCATGTTTAGGATAATCTGAATCTGGAATTGAATCAGAATTCATCTAAACGTTCCTTCACATACGACCACCATCTCCTTATATAGGTGCGGCAAGTCGGCTCCGAGGATATTTTTCGCGATATTTGCGGAAATCTTCCTGTTGTTATCTCTTTCCATTTTCCGTTAAGATTTACATTTTTATCTTGGATTTTCCTCTTTAGCTCGGAGATATCTTCATCTTCGCTTATTCGAGTTTATCTTCTTTCTTCGGCAATTATCTTTCCACAGCTTGACTTATTTTCCGAATGGGCCGAGAACGAACGGTCCGAGTCTGTTTGTGCACAAACTCCTTTATTTAGTCCAAATTTTCGGATATACGAATATTGTATGTTTGGGCCCAAATTCGTATTTCCTCTAACTTTATCCTACAACTTGGTTTAAGGGCCAAGAAAGTATAAGCCAATGTTTCCGAAGATGGATTGCGGCTAGTTGCGCATCCGTAAAATGAGATATTGGGAAATGTTTGATCATACTTTATCCGTTCGGAAAGTTTAGAGAAGCAAAATCCAGCTCGAAAGTTTCCAAGAGATGCATCCAGCTCGGAACTTCCGAAGGAGTGAATCATGATCGGAAAATGAGAAGGGAAGAGTTCGGACCCGAGCTGAGTTGGTTCAGCTCGGAAATTCCTAGCTGGTTCAGCTCGGATCCGAGCTGGTTCAGCTCATAAATTCCGAGCTGGTTTAGCTTGGTTGTTCTCCGTTCGGATGTTTCGTTAATCCGTAGTCCCTGTCGAAAGATGTGTTTGTCCGATCGATCCGTTGCGTATGAAATGTCATCCGTTTCGTATGAATGTCGTCCATTGAATCTCTTCGTATAATAGTTTATTCATGCGAAGTCGTCGACACCTCGTATAACTTGTGATTTATACGGAACTTTGTTTATCAGAAATAGACATTTGTCTGTGTCCGATTGTCCGATCTTGTTTTTGGCTATTGTTTTCGTCGAGGGGTTTTTGACCCCAACACTAACCAATTAATATCAATACTCTAAGTAGCTAATTTAGATTAAGCATTAAAAACAACCTAGATGATGAACTAGATGTTTTGAATCCCAACTAATCAATCAATCTATAAGTCCATGAAATCCCTAATGAAAATCCTAAAGTCTAACAAGGAAATCTACTCAGACATGGCAAACTGAGCACAAGACATGACGAATAGAAAACCAAATAACATAAAAGAAATAGAAAAAGCAGGGGGTTCAAATCTCTTCTCTCTCGAGTACAAGACCAACCCCAAAATCTCTTAATCTCTGATAGAATAAAGCGTAGCCTAAACAATGGTTCAAAAATCTAATTAATAGTCTAAAACATGATTTGGGTCTTCTTGTAAATATGAGAAACTTCTAGGTAAATCTTGCAAATCTCCAAAATCTGTATTTTGACGCGCATGAATTTCGTCCTTTAGTGGTGTCGATCGACACTAAATTAGTGTCGGTCCACACTAAGTGCAGACTAACTTTTGCATGTATGCTGCAAATCACTGCAAAAGCTCCCATAATCTCCAGATAAGCTCCAAACGTACTTTAACCTGCAAAGGACTCAAAAGACTCCAAAAAGAACTAAAAGACTCTAGATAAAGACTTATATCATGGCTTGAAAACCAGTAAAAACCATGATATATCAGAGAGTCGAGAAAGACTTCATCAAACCAGAGAATGATGATGGTCTATCTCAAACTAAAATGGATGGTTTGAGAGATTCAAGAAAGAGAGACAATGTAATACCCTGTTTTCAAAAATATGGTCAACAGGCAGAAAGTCAACAGGGGCAAAATCGAAAATTTTCTAAAGTTCAAGACGGGCCAAATGTTCATGTTTTACAACAGAAAGAACATTTAAAAGACTAGACTTGGAAGAAACGGAGCAGAAACGGATTTTTCGGCTTGTCAGGATGGAAAACGTACTAAACCGAGAAAACTTCGGAAATTCATAACCGGAGTTAGGAAACTCCAAATGAGTTTATTCAAGTTGCTAAATTCATCTAAAATCAGGGAGAATCAGTTTATGGAAGTTTTGGGATTTATGGGAATTGTGAAGGATTTTCTAAAACAATAATCGCGAAACCGAGGAAACCAAGACAAAATTGCAAGATGGGCTTAGTATTGGTTTGGGCCAGTTTAGAGCTGGTTTTTGTGGATTAGATGAAGCTCCAGAGACAGGTGTTACACTCCTGAAGGCGCCACCTTACTAGCTGAGTCATTGCATGGGATTTTTGGTGTAAAGAATCCTTTTGCATGCACAAAAATATCTAAACAAATTCATTTCACTCACTCTTATCCTCTCTCTAGCCTCACCCACGACCTTACCTGTCTCCTCTCTCCAGATTCATCTGGAAAACCCAGAAAATCCCTATGAATCTTCAAAGAAACTCAAAAACATTTAAAGTGTTCGTGAGTGTTCTTCATACCTTCCAACACAAGAAATCCCATAACTTCTTCATTATAAACCCAAATCCACTTCTGCAAAGCCCAGTAGACCTCTCTCACTCTCCTCTACAACCTCCAGCCAGACTCCACCACCGCCGTCCCCGGAGCTCACCGGAATCTGGCCGGAGAGCTGCCGCGGCTAGGGTTTCTTTGTCTCTCTCTCTTCCTTCACTAGATCTTGACCTTTTGAAGCTATAAATGGCCAGATCTCCTCTTTCCGATCAGTTTGGTGGTGGGTCAGCTGAGTCACCGGACAAATGGGGTGAACCGGCAGGTCAACACCGGACCGCCGCCGGCAACGCCGGAAAAGTCGCCGGACTTCTTCCTCCGCCGTCTCTCTCCTCTACCGGTTCACCATGGTCGGTTTAGCATTGAGGTGGGATTGAATTGAAGTTGGTTTAGTTTGATTTGAGTCGGTTTAAGTTAACCGGTCAACCCGGTCAACGGTTGACTCAAAACCGGTTTAACCTAACCAGTTCAATTGGAAACCGGTTCAGAAGGTCGGTTCGATTGCATCGGTTCAGTTGGTTCAGAGTGGTCAACTGGTTCAAGATTGGTCAAAGTCAACGGTCAAAGGTCAAAGTCAACGCTGGGCAACGCGTTAACTCCGGCCAGTCTGCATCCGCGGTTTGTGTACGGGTGTTTGGGAAGCTTCGGGGTTCGTGTTCGTGTGTTTGGGAGGTTCGGGTTTTATTTCGGGGCCTTGGTATTCGTATCCGTATCAGATCCACCATTCCGACTGAAATCACTGTGAGTCGGCTCAAACACCATAGATAGAAGCATATAGATCAGGAAATGAGAAACCGTAGAACTAGGTGTTTGCATACCCGGATGTGATGTGATTGTGTTTTAGAATTGAATTGACTGAGTAACGATAAACCGGTTAGGGTTATGAGACGCATGTTAGGATAGTAAGAATAAACGGATTAAACCTGTTGTGTGCCGTTAGGTTGTTAGTAACCTTGATTGATGCATACATATAGTCGGTAGGGCTGTATATGCATATATATGTATGAGAAGAACGATATCGAACAAATCTAAGTACGAGAACTAAGACGATATAAAAGATGGAATTACATCTAATGAATGTATAGCATATGGAATGATATCGAGATAAAGTTAAATAAGAGTTAAAGAGAAAAAAATGAATTAAGTAAATGAATGATAAGACGTCGGGGAGCTTAGTACGCTACTAGCTCTAAACCGCCGGATCGGGGATATGATAAAAGATACCTAGGAAAGGTGAAGAAATCAAAAAAATGTTGTGATTGGTGAGCCGTCTACGGATTAGCAATCTGCTAATCCAAGGTAGAAAACATTAATGAGATGTGAGCCGTCTACGGATTAGCAATCCTCTAATCCGAGGTAGCGGACGTGAATTGGTTAAAAGATCTTAGAAACCCAAATAGGCCTGGTTGTGTGCTGACTGTGCGATTGTATTGTTGTGTGGTTGTTGTTGAGCTTTCTGTGCAGGCCTATTAGACTGTCTCGGTGTTGGGCCGAGCGATCCGTGTGGAAACTTAACTTGGTCACGGGACCGGTTAAGTCGTAGCTGCTGACTCGGTACGGTGCCGATTCAGGGCGGTGGTGTTGGTGTTTGTGAATAGACTTGCGGGATATGGTGTTGAGATTGTTGTTGATTATTGATTGTGTGATCATTGCTAGAGTCCAAGCGAGTATGCTTGTTTATATTTCTGCACTAGGACTCTAGGGTGCGTTAGATCCCGCAAGTCTAGGTGTTTGGATACGTTCCGGTACTTCCTGTTGGAATTATGTCCAGTAATCTCTGTACTGTCTCTAGAAAGTAAGAGTATGTCAATGATCAGACATAAGTCATATAATACTGGGTGTCATGATGGCTTGCTAGAGTCCGCTCATGATCTATAAGTCTTGGACTTATTGCCTTTATTACATGATCCCATATGGGTCACACGCCTAAGCTAACAGGAAACTATGAAGGAACGGTTCAGCAGATGTACGGTAAAAGTGCTAGGCATTTACTGTGCTTGGAGAGATAGAAGGGCCTGATTAAATCCAAGGGATTTAATCAGACTGAGAATTGGGCCCAAAAGCCCATGAGAACTAAAAGGAGTTTTAATGAATAAAACTTGACCTAGCTCTCTAATTCTCCTAAGCCTTCTGCGCCTCTCTCTCTCTCTTCTGCGCCTCCCTCCCTGTGGTCTAGCAGCCTTCTTCCTGTTGGTGTGCGTGTGTGAACCTTTGGAGGAGCTATCTCTTGGTGGTTCTGCTGATCTCTGACAATACCTCTTCTTACGCTGCATAAACAAGGTATTAGGTGAGATCCTTTATGATTCTGCAAGAGAACCTAGATCCAAGCATGTTTAGTAGGATCAATCAATGAGTAATTGAATCAGGATAAGCTAAACAATCCCTACAGTGGTATCAGAGCTATTGGTTCTGTTAGGTTTTCTTGTTTAGAATCATGTTTAGGTTGTTTAGAAGTGTTTGAATCAATCTATTGATAAGAAAAACACTTAAGAAACAAAGAATTAAAACCTAAACTAAATAAAATCGCATGATCCAATCTATATTGAATTGGTATGCGTCGGAGTGTTGATCGGAAAGGATCACACGTCCGGATCGGTCAAGACGCACGAACCGATCGCGTCATGGATCGAGTTGCGTGGTCGGATCGATCAGCTGGTGAACCGCGAGTGATGAACCGATCGGCCGAGCCGATCGCATGTGTCGATCACGGATCGATGGCATGGATCGATGCGATCGCATCCAGCTCTCGTCGCGTCTCGACCCGACCACCGTCCCGTCCCGTCTAGCCATCGTCCCGATCGATCGTCAGCGTCGCGGTTGTGATCGAGATGGACCGATCCCGGATCGCGTCCCGTCCCGTTCGTGCATCGCGTGATGCTTGCGGCTGGCCGATCGTGTCTCGTCTCGATCGCGATGCTAGGTCACGACCGTGATCGGTTCGTGACCAATCGGTTCGGTTCGGTTAATAGTTCGGTTTAAAATTTATTAAAACTTAAACGTCACGGTTTAATAATTACAGACTTAATAAATTTATTAAGATCTGGTTAAACCGTGATAAGAAATCCAAAGTCGTAAAATTGGATTTAGTGCCTAAACCAGTGGTTTTCTAATTTGATTTGGTTGGACCAAATAAATTGAGAAAATCCGGTTTAGTAAATAACCGGTTGACAATTGTGGTCATCGTAGTAATTAATTTTGGTTAGACCAATTTTAATGAACCAGACCGGTTATGTCATTTAATTGGACAATTGGGTTATGTCTTGGACATAGACCAATTCTTGGGCCATGGGCCAAGAAGTTAAAACAATTGGGCCAATTATTTGAGTCTTATTCTTCAGATTATTTTAAAATTCATTTAATAATTAAAATTTGATTTTAAAATTAATTAGTTTCCAAAATTTCAAATTAGAAAGTTTCTTAGAATAGAAGTTTCTAGATTTGCATGTTTTTGATATTTAGGAAATTTCTATAGTTAGAAAGTTTCCAATTTTAGAAAGTTTCCAAAATCAGTAGGTTTCCCAAAATGGAAAGTTTCCCAAAATAGTAATCTTCTATTTTTGGATGAAATTTTAAGAAAAACCTACAAACCTCAAATAATATCAAGCGTTGGATGTCTTGTCCAGATTATGTCAGCTGTTGAAGCCCATTCAATCGTACACACGGCCTTACAGTGTGAGGGTGTCTATCTTTTGCGTGGGTAAGACAGTTTGTGATTCATTGATGTCATTGGGAGTCCCAGACATTAGTGATTACATGACTGTATAGTCTGGTTTTCTTGACTAGGCCATCGGGAGTCCCGGGCCTTGAGACATCAGAGTGGATTGGGCCTCGGGCCCAGATTCACAACCAAGAGTTATATCACGGATATAATTAGCCGAGATAGGGCTTACCGATATAAGCTAAGGTTGGGTGACGGCCAGTGGCCCACTTTGATCTTAGTTATATGTGGATCTTGGAATCATTATATTCTATTGAGGGTAACTGATGTTATTGAATATAATGAGAGATTAATCATATTAACTATAATGCGAGATTAATCATATTGAACATATAAACTAAAATCCTTTTATCTTATATTTCAGCTATGACTACTACAAGCACACAAAACACATTCTCAATCCGGTCTGTTCTCGACAAGGAGAAGCTGACTGGAACGAACTTCCTGACGTGGTCAAGGAACTTGAGGCTGGTCCTCAAGCAGGAGAAGAAGGAATATGTCCTTCGTGATCCCCTCCCCGAGAGGCCTCCTAACAATGCCGCCAGGAATCTGCATAATGCTTGGGAAAAGCATTCGTCAGATGAAAATGATGTCTATTGCCTGATGTTGGCGACCATGACTGCTGAGCTGCAAATGCAGTTCGAGAGTGTGTTGTCGCCCATCGAGATAATGGCAAGCCTGAAATCGCTTTTTCAGGAGCAGGCAAGGACTGAGAGGTTCCAGACAGTTAAGAACCTCTTAGACTGTAAGTTGGCTGCAAATGCGGCAGTGAGTCCTCATGTCTTGAAGATGATGGGTTATCTCGATCATCTTCAGAAACTCGACTGCCCTATCAGCCAGGAACTTGCCTGCGACATCGTTCTGCAGTCTTTACCTGCAAGCTATGATCAGTTCATCATGAACTTCAATATGCATGGCTTGAGTAAGACATTGCCTGAGCTTCACGGAATGCTCAAGACTGCAGAGCCCAACTTGAGGAAAGCCAAGGACCCCAATGTGCTTATGGTGCAGAAGGGCAAGGGCTTTAAGAAATCCTCTGCCAAGGACAAGGGAAAGGCTAAGGCTGTTCAAGTCTCGGACAAGGACACGCCAAAGCCCAAGCCCAAGTCCAAGGTTGGGCCTACTGACATCTGCAGGTTCTGCAAAGAACCAGGGCATTGGAGGAGAGAATGTAAGAAATTCCTGGAAGGTCTAAAGGAATTGAAGAAGAAGACTTTGGAGACTTCTTCATCAGGTATTTTTGTTATAGAAGTTAATACAACTACTTCTGATAATACCTCATGGGTTATGGATACTGGTTGTGGGGCTCATATTTGTACTAATATGCAGGCACTCAGCAACAGTAGGAGGCTGAAGCAAGGACAAGTGGAGCTACGAGTTGGGAATGGAGCGAAAGTTCCTGCACTAGCTGTAGGCACATACTTGTTGTCTTTACCTTCGGGATTGGTTTTAGAACTCAATAATTGTTATTTTGTACCTGCGATAAGCAGAAATATTATTTCAATTTCTTTGTTGGATTTGGAAGGTTATGATTTTTCAGTTAAGAATAAATTATGTTCCTTCAATCGCAACAATTTGTTCTATGGTTGTGCCCCTCTTACGAATGGGCTTTACATACATGATCAATCCGCGCCAATTTATAACATTAATACCAAACGGTTCAAACCTAATGAGGAGAACCGAACGTTTCTATGGCATTGTCGTTTAAGGCACATCAGCGAGAAACGCATTAAGAGGCTCCATACGAATAAACTTCTTGGCTCGTTTGACTTTGAGTCATGTGAGAAATGCGAATCCTGCATGATGAGCAAAATGACGCGGACCCCCTTTAATAAACCTAACGAGAGGGCCAGTGACTTATTGGGCCTGATACACACAGATGTGTGTGGCCCAATGTCCACAAATGCAAGAGGAAACTATCAGTACTTCATTACCTTCACTGATGATTTCAGTAGGTATGGATATGTTTATTTAATGAAACATAAGTCTGAATCGTTTGAGAGATTCAGAGAATTCCAAAATGAAGTACAGAACCAACTTGGCAAAAGCATTAAAGCTCATCGGTCCGACCGAGGAGGAGAATACTTGAGCCAAGAGTTCAGTGATCATCTAAGAGAGTGTGGGATAGTTTCCCAACTCACTCCTCCTGGAACACCTCAATGGAATGGTGTGTCTGAGAGGAGGAATCAGACCTTATTGGATATGGTTCGGTCTATGATGAGTCACACAGACCTTCCAATATCCCTTTGGGGATATGCTCTGCTAACAGCAGTGTTCACTCTAAATAGAGCGCCATCAAAAGCAGTAGCAAAGACACCATATGAATTATGGACTGGAGAAGCTCCAGTGCTGTCTTATCTTAGAATTTGGGGTTGTGAAGCCTATGTCAAGAGATTGATCTCTGACAAGCTTACACCAAAGTCTGACAAATGCTACTTCATTGGTTATCCGAAGGAAACCAAGGCTTATTACTTCTACCTACGATCCGAGAACAAGATCTTTGTTGCCCGGGATTGTAATTTTCTTGAGAGGGAGTTTCTCTCTAAGAAAAACAGTGGGAGTAAGGTACTGCTTGAAGAAATTCAAGATGAACAGGATACTGCTCAACCTAATGAGGAAGAGCAGCAGGAGGACCTACAAGAAATTGTAGAGCCTGAACCTGTAGTACCTGAAGTTCGAAGATCCAAGAGGATCCGTCACGAACCCGAGAGATATCAAGGATTTCTCGTGACTGACTGTCATGATCTTCTGATCATTGATGGTGATGAACCATCGAACTTCAATCAAGCCATGATGGGCCCAGATTCCTCCAAGTGGCGTAAGGCCACTGATTCCGAAATGGACTCCATGTCGGTCAACCAAGTGTTTTCATTGGTTGACTTACCCGCTGGTGTAAAAGCCATCGAGTGCAAATGGATCTTCAAGAAGAAGATTGACGTGGATGGAAATGTCCAGATTTATAAAGCCAGGTTGGTGGCAAAAGGTTTCAGGCAAGTTCACGGTGTGGATTATGATGAAACCTATTCCCCAGTGGCAATGATGAAATCTATTCGGATTCTACTAGCAACTGCAGCTTTTCATGATTATGAAATTTGGCAGATGGACGTGAAAACCGCCTTCCTGAATGGAATTCTGGAAGAGGATGTGTATATGACACAACCTGACGGTTACATAGATCCAAAGAATGCTGGGAAAGTATGCAAGCTTCATAAATCCATTTATGGATTGAAGCAAGCATCGAGGAGCTGGAATCTTCGTTTTGATGAAGCGATCAAGCAATTTGACTTCATGAGAAACGAAGAAGAACAATGCGTGTATAAGAAAACTAGTGGGAGCAAGATAGTATTTCTTATTCTGTATGTCGATGACATACTACTTCTCGGAAATGACGTACCAATGCTGAAGTCGGTAAAGGACTGGCTTGGAAGTTGTTTTTCCATGAAAGACATGGGTGAAGCCGCATACGTTCTTGGAATCAGGATCTACCGGGATAGATCTAAAAGGCTGATAGGCTTGTGTCAAGATTCATACATTGACAAAGTCTTGCATAGATTCAGCATGGCAGATTCCAAGAAGGGCTTCACGCCAATGGTACATGGCACAACGCTAAGCAAGAACCAGAGCCCTACGACGGCTGCTGAGCTTGAGCGCATGAAGAATATTCCTTATGCATCTGCAATAGGATCTGTCATGTATGCCATGATCTGTACTCATCCTGATGTTGCTTATGCATTGAGCATGACGAGTAGATACCAGTCAAATCCAGGTGAAAACCATTGGATTGCCGTCAAGAATATCCTGAAGTATCTAAGACATACTAAGGATAAGTTCTTGGTGTACGGTGGAAGTGATGTGCTTGAAGTCAGTGGATTCACGGACGCAAGTTTCCAGACATACCAAGATGATTTCCGGTCACAGTCCGGTTATATCTTTTGTCTGAATGGCGGTGCAATCAGTTGGAGAAGCTCCAAGCAAGACACCGTTGCTGATTCCACTACGGAAGCTGAATATATCGCCGCTTCGGAAGCAGCGAAGGAAACTGTTTGGATACGAAAGTTCATTATTGAACTAGGTGTGATACCAAATGCGGCTGAGCCTCTGGCACTGTTTTGTGATAACAATGGTGCTATTGCTCAGGCAAAGGAACCAAGATCACACCAGAAATCCAAGCATGTACTAAGAATATTTCACTTGATGCGTGACATCATTAATAGAAAGGAAGTCAAGATCAGCCGAGTTCAGACAGATGATAACGTCGCTGATCCATTGACAAAGCCACTCCCAAGACCTAAGCTCGAGTTCCTGACTGAAGCTGTATGCATTAGAGACATTGAAATGTAATCTAAATTTGAGTGGGAGTTTGAGGGCTTTATTTAGTTATTTGATATGTTCTTGTAAAACATTTGAGATGTTTAATAATAAATTATTATTTCAAGATTATTTTAACTGTGATGAAATAATCGTTCCAAAATGATATGAACCATTTTATAGGTCATCGAAGTAAGTGACTTGATCTTGAGTCATCAAAGTCATTTAGCTTGATCATGAGACCCTATATTTGACAGATGGCTTATATCATCCTGTCCCTAGTCGAAGGTTGTTGAAATTGGAACACCAACAACCGCGTGAGACTAGATTGGTATGTGACTTATGACAAAGTCTCAGGATGTCATAGATGCACGGCATCAAAGTCAGTACATAGGTGTATGTTGGGGTACATACGACCGGACAAGACCCGCTTATAAGAACTCTTCAGGATATTTATATCTGTGTCATAAGAGATTCTTACTACGACTATAGAGTATAGTCCTTAGACCTGAGTTCGCATGCATGTGACTGCACATGAACTGATGCACTTTGATCATTGTCTAACACTGTCGTTCAGCGATAGTTATAAGGACCCTGTTTGGGTGTATTATGAAATGAGTAGTTTACAGTGATGGAACAAGACGGGATTTGTCCCTCCAATATAAATGGAGTGAATATCTCTAGGCCAATCGGAGATTTGAATACTGGAAAATGCATGGCCATGCTCAAACGGACTGTCCCGAGTCGTTTGGATTGTCAGTATCAAATCAGAGTCCGATGAACATGATTAGGCTTTATAAGGATGACACTTATCTTGCCTTATGACTAATCGAGATATTGAGACAAAAGGAATATGAATATAGAGAGATTCCAGTACAAGTGGGAGATTGTTGGAATTATGTCCAGTAATCTCTGTACTGTCTCTAGAAAGTAAGAGTATGTCAATGATCAGACATAAGTCATATAATACTGGGTGTCATGATGGCTTTCTAGAGTCCGCTCATGATCTATAAGTCTTGGACTTATTGCCTTTATTACATGATCCCATATGGGTCACACGCCTAAGCTAACAGGAAACTATGAAGGAACGGTTCAGCAGATGTACGGTAAAAGTGCTAGGCATTTACTGTGCTTGGAGAGATAGAAGGGCCTGATTAAATCCAAGGGATTTAATCAGACTGAGAATTGGGCCCAAAAGCCCATGAGAACTAAAAGGAGTTTTAATGAATAAAACTTGACCTAGCTCTCTAATTCTCCTAAGCCTTCTGCGCCTCTCTCTCTCTCTTCTGCGCCTCCCTCCCTGTGGTCTAGCAGCCTTCTTCCTGTTGGTGTGCGTGTGTGAACCTTTGGAGGAGCTATCTCTTGGTGGTTCTGCTGATATCTGACAATACCTCTTCTTCCGCTGCATAAACAAGGTATTAGGTGAGATCCTATATGATTCTGCAAGAGAACCTAGATCCAAGTATGTTTAGTAGGATCAATCAATGAGTAATTGAATCAGGATAAGCTAAACAATCCCTACACTTCCGACCCAATTGGATCCTCGGGTAGTTACCTGATCCGACACGTGCCTTCGGGCAGTGGTGCTGGTTATGGTGTTAACCTACTGGGTGACGCCGGTAGGTGTGTGATTCGGAGAATACGGGGTCATGTCCTAGGGCCAAATCGCATGGAAACTTAGGTTATCGTGGGGTAACCCGAGTCATTGCGTATCGATGGGCTGAGAACAATGTCCTAGGTCATGAGACTTCGTGTTTACGTCTAGGAGTCGTGGGTCAGTGACCATGTCGGTAACGGTGGAAACCCGTGGAAGTTACCAAGATCGTAGGGGCCCAGTGTTGTGTTAGTGTGGTTGGTATCGCGCGATAGATAGTTTGAGTTTCAATCGAGAGCATGTGCGTAATCGGCCGTTTGTTGTGTTGTTTGGTTTGAGGGCGGGAATCTGCAGATGTTAGATAAAATAGAAGTTGTAGTGGGGAGCCGACTCGCTGGGTGATCTTAGATCACTCATTAGACTCTTTTTGTGTTTTTTCAGGTTTGGCAGCGACAGACGCGGGAGGTTCTCGGTGTAGTTTCAGGATTGCTTGTGGCGGGGTTTTCATTCGATGATTTGAGTTTTCTCACGGTTCGACTTTGGCGCCATTTTTGTATCGATAATTGTGTGTTGTTCTGATTGATGGCAAAATTGTTTGTAAAAATTATTAAACTTTGTGTTTAACGTTTGATTACTCAGAAATGAATATGTTTCCCTGATATTGTGTTTAGTACGAACCGACACAACTCACGGAAATGGTACGAGTTGTAAAGCTTTGTATCATGGTGATATACTTGTATTTTCGTGCATTTAGGCTAATGTTAGGATCATGTTTTACTTCTTTTTAGTTTCCTTTAACTTCATTTCTTTGGTCATTGATGTGTTTTGAGTATAGGATCATCTAGAGCTAGGTTTAGGCATTCTAGGCTTGCATTTGGAGTGTTTCCTTTGTTTTGTAGGTTCTTGGAGTTGCTAAGGATGTTTGGAAGAGTTTGGAGGCCAAAGGAGTGATTGCAAGTGAAATGGTGATGAAAGACCAAACCGATGAGCTTGAAAGATTGAGTCATATGAAGATGTTACGTTAACTTTTAGCTCTGGGATTCTGAAGAAAAAATCATGGGAAATTGAGTTAGCTTTCTAATGGAGGTGGTTTGAAGTCATTCAGAGCTATATGGAAAGAGTTATGCCTGATTTACTGGATGCATCTCAACACAGAAAAATCCGAGAGTCCATATCGGCCAGCATATCGGGCAGGCTGGCCGATACGACCCTTCCCAAAAAAATCCGAGGCTCAGTATCGGGCACCGTATCGGTTGGCTGGCCGATACGACCTTTCCCAGAAAAATCCGAGAGTTCATATCGGCAAACATATCGGGCTGGCTGGCCGATACAGAACCCAGAATCTGCCTTGGATCCGGGTCAACACCCGGTTTGTTCCGGGTTGACCCGGTTCGCACCATATTGACTATTTAAGCCAAAAACCTATTTTTTATTCTATCTTAAGCTTTATTTTATGTTCTAAACACTTTGGGAAGAACAAGTTTGAATTCCTTTGATTAATCAAGTACTTCTTTGGTGATTCTTGTTTCAATCTTCCTACTTTCTCTAATCTCCTATGATCAACACTATATCTATGGATTTTGTTGTTCGTAGAATGATTAGTGAGTAGTCCCCTTTTGAGCTTTTGGGTTAGGAAGATTTGAGTGATTAGGGGTTGAATCTCGATGTCTAGGGCTTAGAATTTAATTGATCCTTTCTCATTAGATGTTCTTAATGCTAGATTAGGCCTAGCTATCCTTGATCTAGAACCTTGAGATTTTATTGCACATAAAGTGTTCGATGAAATGCTAGCTAGAATTTAATGAGATCTTTACATTCTTATCCAATGACAATTGATGTGTAAGGTGTTTAGTAGCTAAAGGACTTGTGTTAAATGCGTGCTCGCTTGTTATTAGCCAACGAGAGTTGATGTTTAATGCTTGATTAGCATAGGGTTAATGACATGAGAATGTATTGACTTGAATTGGTGTTCCTAAGCTAAAGGATTAGCATTTTAATGTTGTGTTTGACATCTTGATTCAATGCCTAGTTGCTTAGATCAAATTTTCTATACCCAAGAGCTTGATCTTTAATCATCTATTGAATTATCTTGTTTGTTCTCTCTTACTTGACTCTATTGCTTGATATTGTCAATTGCACTTAGGATATTAGAATTTCAACTCAAATTGGTATTGCTTGACTGTTTGGGTTTAGTGTATTCTTATTGGTTTTATCCGTCCCAAAAAGGTTCGATACCTCAAAGCTACTTCGATAAGCTTGAGGAATTGGTACCTCAAAGGATCCTAAAATCCTTGTTATCAATTTGGCGCCGTTGCCATTTTGGGATTTTGGATATATCAATTCGTTTTCTATTCCTTTTTAGTTCAAGTTATTGTTACTAATTTGCTACTTTCTTTCTTATTGATGCTAGGTGTAAGAACTTGCGCAGCAAAGGGACTACAAACTTAGTTGCAGGGGTTTACGACATCGAAGCACACAAGAGAAGATTAGCAAGGGAACGACGAGCACAAGAACGAGCTGTTCAAGTTGAAAGTGTTGAGCCAAGAGTCATGGATAACCACGAGGATGAGCAACAACAACAACATCAACAACAACAGCAGCAACAAAGGCCGGCTAGGGCCATTGGTGATGGAGATACACCTGATACAAATGCTAACCGTCATGAAATCATCCCACCACCGGTGAACAATAATAACTTTGAGATCCGCGCTATGGTGATGAACATGGTGCAGAACAATCAGTTCCATGGGTTAGCATCTGAGGACCCGCTGCAGCACTTGGACACCTTTGACAAGATTTGTGCCACTACGAGGTTGAATGGTGTGACTGACGATGGGTTGAAAATGCGTCTCTTCGTTTTCTCTTTGGCAGACAGAGCCAAGGATTGGGAAAGCACAATCCCTCCAGGATCCATCACTACTTGGGGAGACCTGAAGAAAGCTTTCCTGAAGAAGTTCTTCTCACCTACTAGGACTGCTCGTTTTCGCAGTGAGCTATCCGGGTTTGTGCAGCACAACAATGAGAGCTTCGCTGAAGCTTGGGAGAGATTCAATAAGCTCACCACTCAGTGCCCACACCATGGTTTCACCAAGGAAACACTACTCAGCAACCTCTACCGCGGAGTGCTTCCTAGAATGAGGGCAATGCTAAATTCATGCAGCAATGGACATTTCCTAGGCAAGGGAGTAGATGCAGCTATGGAGCTGATTGAAAATCTAGCACAAAGTGATGGCAACTACAACGAGGATTATGAAAGGACTAATAGAGGATCATCATCTTCAGATGAGAAGTATGAGAAAGAGATAAAAGCGTTGAATGAGAAGTTAGACAAGATGATCTCCATTGGCCAAAAGAACATCAGCTTTGTGGGACACTATGAGGATTCTAAGCCTCAGCTTTATGATGATGATGAGGATTTGACACAAGAGGAGATCAACTTCATTGCTGGACAAGGTGGTTTCAATAAGGGCTTCAACCAAAACTACAGAAACCACCCAAACTTTTCATACCGCAATCCCAATGTAGCCAATCCTCAAGACCAAGTCTATCCTCAAGCTCCATCTCAAGGACAAGCTCATCAACAAGGGAAGCAAGGCTTTCCTCAGCAGCAAAAGCCTTTTGTCCCATACACCAACCAACAAGGGTTTGGAAATAAGCCTCAGTTTCAAAGCCAGCAAGGATATATTCCCAACCAGCAATTTCCTCCCGGTTTTGGACAGCAGCCACCACAAGCTTCTTCTTCCTCAGGAGTTGATAATGAGTTAAAGGCTATGATGCAGCAACTTCTTCAAGGACAAGCCTCAGGAGCTATGGAAGTCAGGGATCTCAAGAGTGAGCTTCAGAACTTAACTTCACGGGTTACCAACATGGAGAACAAGAATGCCTCTACATCTCGCACTCAAGGTACCTTGCCTGGAAACCCGGAGAAGAACCCGAAAGACTACTGCAATGCAATCTTCTCTACTGTTGATCATGAGAAACCAGACCATGAAAGAGAGGTTGATGAAATCGAAGCACTTCTCTATGGGTATGAACTCCCTCCTGCTGCACATGCTCCTCCCAAGGAGATGAAGACAACAGTGGTTAAGCCTCCCTATGTTGCACCAGCTAAGGTGATGAGTGCTACTGCAATTTTTGCTGAAGATATTGTGCCTACTGTCCACACAACACCAAGGGTACTTCCCAAGCTTGGTAATCCAGGTAAATTTACAATCAGTTGTACTTTGGGAGACTTGAAGATTAACGACGCATTGTGTGACTGATATATCACGGTTTTTACTAGTTTTATGCCATGATATAGTTGTGTTTTTAGTGTCTTTTGTGTTCTTTTAGAGTCTTTTACAGGTATAATCAGGTTTGGAGCTAAATTGGAGATAATGAAGCATTTTGGAGATTTTTGGAGTGTTTGGCCGAGAGATAGAGTTCACTGTCCGAAACAGAGGAAGGTGTCGATCGTTGCACTCTAGCATCGATCGATGCACCAGCGAGATAGGCCAAAAACTCGGCGGTTTAGAAGAATCAAGTTATTGCACTTTGATCCAGAAGTTCCTGATATTTACAAAGAAGCCCTTGGCCGAGATTATACCTATATAATCAAGTTTTAGTTGTTTTTATTAGATACGCTTTGATAATTAAGAGCAGAGGATTTTTAGAGCTTTTGGGGCTGATCTAAACCTATTACTTCATCTGTATTTGGAGAAGATTTCGAACCCCTTTTACTCTTATTCTTTTATGCAATTTATTCATTCTATGATTATGATTTCATTATCTATGTCTGAGTAGATTCCTAGTTAGGTTTAGGGTTTCTCACATAGGATTTCATGACTTGCTAGACTTGTTCAAATTCAGTTAAGGATTCAAACTATATCTGTTCTTCAATTTAATTGTGCTTAAAGCTAGTTCTAACCTGATCAATTAGAATCTAGATCTTAGGTTGCTAAATACGTCACGGAAGTGGGGTTTAGGAATCTGAACTAATTAAATTGGGCAATTAAACTTTGCGCAAACGGAAGTTTGGTTTAGGATAATTGTGAACATATCAAACTTGGGATTAATGCTAGTTTAATCTGTTAGTTCTCGCAAACGAAAGTTTGGTTTGCTGCACTTAGACTTAGAGAATTATCGCAAAGGAATGTGGTTAATTCTATATCTGTGTTTTGAGTTCTAGAACTGTGCTTAATTAGATCCTTGCTGAATGAACTGTCTGCTTGTCTGATTTCCTGAGAACACCCTAGGCTTAACGCTTTTAATTACCTGCTTCCACAACCGTTAATCTCTGCTACTGATTTACTTTCTCGTACCGCTTTCAATTCAATCATATTGCTTTCTTTCTAGTATTAGTCTCTACTGTTATGATCTATTGAGAGCAAGTGTCCCTGTGGATTCGATAACCCTATATACTACTTTGACATTGCTGTTCACTTGCAGTTTAGTATAGGGATAAACTTTGAGCCTATCAAGTTTTTGGCGCCGTTGCCGGGGACTCTTTGAGTCTTCGATAGGACCGAACTTAGGGTTTTTACTAGAAATTTTTCTTTTTGTTTTTGCTTTTTTCGTTTTGTTTTTATTTTACTAAATTTTTCTCTGATTCTTTCTGTCGCAGGTACGAATTTCGCCTTGCGTCGATCGTTGCATCCCTTGCGTCGATCGTCACTAGGCGATTCTGAGATTGAATCGATCGTTGCACTGATAGCATCAATCGTTTCTGGACGATTACAGACAGTTTATGCCAACGCAGAAAACTCGAAGTAATCCGAACTCGAGCTTGCTTAATCTCGGACTGGAGGAACTTGGACGTCTAGAAAGGACTATCAGAAGAGAAAAGAGAGAGAGAATGGTACGAGAACGTCTGATCTTGATACCAGATGCTGAAGGTACCCTGAGGGACCAAGATAACAACCCGTACAATGCTGCTGGGCATCGGGTTGATGCTGAAGGGAATGTCATCCCTGATCCTCCTGAGCAACAGCAACAGGAGCTGAACCGAAACCAGGGTCAAGGACAGGCCCAAGGTAGAGAGATGGTGGTTCATGAACGGACACTAGCTGATTACAACATACCTGATGAGTTTCATGCAAACCGAGCAGCTCTAGTGCTTCCTGCTTTTGAGAGGAATGATTTTGAGGTAAAGACCATCTACTACCAGCTGATGAGACAGATTGCTTTTCATGGTCTTCAAGCAGAGCAGCCTATGGATCACATTGACAAGTTTGAGGACATAGTCACTGGCATGAAGTATGAAGGAGTATGCCCGGACTATCTGTTCCTTAAGCTATTTCCGCACAGTCTTGCTGGAGACGCTAGTGCATGGCTGAGACAACTGGCACCTGGTCAGTATACTACTTGGGCAGCCTTAAAGAGTGAGTTCCTTCGTCACTTTTATGATGATGCGCGCTCAGATCAGTCCAGACAGGACATGCTCACCTTTTCCCAAGGAGCTGTGGAGCCCTTGAAGACTGCCTGGATGAGATTTAAGCAGTATCAGCATGACTGTCCACACCATGGATTCACAGAAGTACAGCTGATTGGTATTTTCTTCAGAGGCATAGATCTCCCTTATCAGACTGCGCTGGATAATTCCAGTAATGCTAATTTCAACACCAGGACTCCTACACAAGCTAAGCAGTTGATTGAAAACCTGATTGGCAGCAACAGTTGCAAGACAATGGATGAAAGGAGGAAGAAATCTGGTGGAACTGTAGAGAATTCTGATATAGCTAATATAAGATCCAGATTGGACACAGTCTACAATCTCCTGACAAGTAAGAAAGCTGTCCACTTTGCCAAAGATGTAGAGGTGATTCAGACTGAGGAGGAAACTCAGGAAGAAGATGTGAATTTCATAGGAGGCTCTGGTTTCCAAGGTAATAGATTTGGTAATCAACAGGGGAACATATTCACCAATGGAGGACAGACTGGTGGTTTTCAGAAGACCTATGGACAAGGTACTCAAAGAACCTATGGATCTACATCCTATCAGACTCCTCCTGCACCTACAGCCCATGAGAGCAAAATGGAGGCTATGATGGAACAGCTGATTGAGAGTCAGACCAAGATTTCTGTGGACTGCAACAAGAAGTTGGACGCTGTCTATGAAGACCTCAATGGGAAATTTGAGTCTATGAGCACTCACTTGAAGCAGTTGGACACTCAGGTAAACCAGATGTCCAGCTCACTGAAGGGAAAAGGAGTGGCAGACACTCATGTTAAGGCCTGGTCTGTGTACATTAATGATGGATCTCACCTAGGTGAAAGATTTGAGCTAAGCACAGCTGAGTTGGTGACAGAACAGGAATTTTCGGATATTTGTGAAAAACTCTCGGGTGAAATCTGCTGCAGTGCGTCGATCGATGCAACATCTGTGCCGATCGATGCACCCGTCGGGATGGCAACGATCGACACACCCTTAGTGTCGGTCGTTGCAGGACGTGAATGGACAGAACTGTCGGATGATAATGGCATAGATGCTGACTTGGAGCTTGATCGCCTGTTCAATGGAGCCTCTGAAATTACTCAACAGGAGATCTACGAACAGATTTTTAGACAACACTCCTCAGTGTCTGAAGTGATTAGGAAAGAGATTGAAGAGCTGAAGAAATTAGAAAGGATTGGTGAAGAATTGGAAGAAATTCCAACTTCTGATGATCCACCTTATCATCCATGTGTACAGAGGTACCTGAACAAGATGTTGCCCCTGGATGATGATCTGAAAGACTGGGTGATAATAGTTCCTCAGCATATTAGCAATGTTCTGCTAACTAAGGTCCCGAAGAAACTGCCTGATCCTGGAGTCTTTGTACTGGATTGTTCTATCTTTGAGGATAGTTTTAGACGCTCTCTGTGTGATTTAGGAGCTGCTGGAAGTTTGATGCCTTACTCTGTGGCAGAGAAGCTGGGTATGTTGGATTTTACTCCTACTAGGACTTCTCTTGTCCTAGCTGATCAGTCCATACGAGTTCCTGAAGGACTCCTTATGGACATTCCGGTGAGAGTTGGGAACTACTTAGTTCCAACGGACTTCCTTGTGCTGAGATATGACTGTGATCCGGATGAAGCATTATTGCTTGGGAGACCCTTTTTGGATACAGCAGGAGCGTTGATTGATGTTAGGAACAGCTTGATAGACCTCCATCTGGGAGATGAACCACTGTACTATGAGATGGATAAGCTGCGAAAGCCACTGATAGATGGGCAGACATTCACCATAAGGGACGCAGATTTTGAGCAGCCTGATCATACCATGGTTATAGATCCTGGAGCACATTTCACTCCATCTTTTCTTGGACATGAGCATTCCGCAACAGCCTACTCACCACCTTGGATGAGGAGACTTGAACAGAGACAGAAAAAGTCTCTGTTAAGACCTCCTGGTACTTGAAAATTCCCATCCGTCCGGTCAAGCTATTGACCTTAAACAAGCGCTGGGTGGGAGGCAACCCACCATTAGGTACTGGTGTTTTTCTACTTAATTTTTGGTGTTTTTGTTAGGATTTTACGTTTGTTTTTGTTTCTGGTGAGTTTCTGTTTGCAGGTCTCGGTTAAATCGCAGTGCAACGATCGACGCACTTCTGTGTCGATCGTCACAACACGAAAGGAATCGCATTGCAGCGATCGTTGCGGTCCTGAGCAACGATCGATCATACACGAAAATCGCCAAGTAACGGTCGATGCACTTAGTGCAACGATCGATGCTTGAGCGACAGAGGTAAACCCGACAGAACTTTAACAATTTTTATTTTCTTTTTACCAATCCTTCGCTGGACACTACTGGGGACAGTGTGTCTTAAGTGTGGGGGAGGTGCTGCTGACTTTTGTTTTCTGTTTTCTTAAGAGTCAGTCCGTTTTTCAAAAAAAATTTTGTTTTATTGAGTCAAAATAGTTTAAGTAAGAAACTATGATTTTCTGAGAAGATTTACAAGACTTGCAGGAACTTAAGTAACCATTGGGATGAAGATTGCAGGATCTATCTATGACTATTAGAAAACCCCATCACAGATCAACCTACTGGGAACACCCACATCACTTCAGGTATCAGAGGATCCTTTACTGACTTCAACCTTAATACTGACTTAGATTTCTCACCTAAGGGCTTGGTATACTTTGTGTCGGATTCCCTTGTTAGTTCTGACACAGCCTGTCAACCTATCCTATTTAGTTCCCTTCTCCCCTTCTGTAAAGTAAAAAAAAAAAAATATAATAAACTGAGGATGAGTTAGTAACTCTGAAGTGGTCATGGGAATAGTAGCAAACACTATTATCTCTCATGTGATCCATGGAATGTGTCCAAAGTACACCCCATAACGGGAAGAACACTGATAAAAAAAATAAAATGATACCCAGTGGGGAAAAATCAGTTGTTAAAGAAGGGAAAGAGAAGAAAGGGACTAGAGAAAGATAGTATGGTGGTCTAGAACTGATAAGGTAAGAATCCATGTGCCCTTTGATCGATACTCCTTAGGTGAGACCGCACTTAAATACTTGCAGAAGTCAGTAGGGAGAATTTGAATGCTTGAATGTGATTGTGGAGTTTACCTAGGACAGTTGCTAAGTGTGGGGGAAGTACATTGTGGTCTTGATATCCTGTGATTGATTCTTTCAGTGGTTTACTAAGGGGAATCTGAGTATTGTAGCTTCTAGGATGAAATGAGTTTCTGAAGAGTTTTCAAACCTCTTCACCATGCTTTAGTTCTATGTTTTGCTTGAGGGCAAGCAAAGGCTAAGTGTGGGGGAGTTGATATATCATGGTTTTTACTAGTTTTATGCCATGATATAGTTGTGTTTTTAGTGTCTTTTGTGTTCTTTTAGAGTCTTTTACAGGTATAATCAGGTTTGGAGCTAAATTGGAGATAATGAAGCATTTTGAAGATTTTTGGAGTGTTTGGCCGAGAGATAGAGTTCACTGTCCGAAACAGAGGAAGGTGTCGATCGTTGCACTCTAGCATCGATCGATGCACCAGCGAGATGGGCCAAAAACTCGGCGGTTTAGAAGAATCAAGTTATTGCACTTTGATCCAGAATTTCCTGATATTTACAAAGAAGCCCTTGGCCGAGATTATACCTATATAATCAAGTTTTAGTTGTTTTTATTAGATACGCTTTGATAATTAAGAGCAGAGGATTTTTAGAGCTTTTGGGGCTGATCTGAACCTATTACTTCATCTGTATTTGGAGAAGATTTCGAACCCCTTTTACTCTTATTCTTTTATGCAATTTATTCATTCTATGATTATGATTTCATTATCTATGTCTGAGTAGATTCCTAGTTAGGTTTAGGGTTTCTCACATAGGATTTCATGACTTGCTAGACTTGTTCAAATTCAGTTAAGGATTCAAACTATATCCGTTCTTCAATTTAATTGTGCTTAAAGCTAGTTCTAACCTGATCAATTAGAATCTAGATCTTAGGTTGCTAAATACGTCACGGAAGTGGGGTTTAGGAATCTGAACTAATTAAATTGGGCAATTAAACTTTGCGCAAACGGATTTTTGGTTTAGGATAATTGTGAACATATCAAACTTGGGATTAATGCTAGTTTAATCTGTTAGTTCTCGCAAACGAAAGTTTGGTTTGCTGCACTTAGACTTAGAGAATTATCGCAAAGGAATTTGGTTAATTCTATATCTGTGTTTTGAGTTCTAGAACTGTGCTTAATTAGATCCTTGCTGAATGAACTGTCTGCTTGTCTGATTTCCTGAGAACACCCTAGGCTTAACGCTTTTAATTACTTGCTTCCACAACCGTTAATCTCTGCTACTGATTTACTTTCTCGCACCGCTTTCAATTCAATCATATTGCTTTCTTTCTAGTATTAGTCTCTACTGTTCTGATCTATTGAGACCAAGTGTCCCTGTGGATTCGATAACCCTATGTACTACTTTGACATTGCTGTTCACTTGCAGTTTAGTATAGGGATAAACTTTGAGCCTATCAGTGACTCCGGCTCTACTGTGAGTGTGATATCTCTTGACATGGTTGAATCTCTTGGGATTAAGAGCATGGAAAGGTACCCATCTTCTATTACATTTGGAGACTCTTACTCAAAAACTCCAATGGGAATGATAAAGAACTATCCACTGAAGATTGGTGAGTGCACTATCCCAACTGACTTTATAGTCATGAAGATGAAGAAGAGTACCCAACTTCCTCTTTTACTTGGTACTTCTTTCCTCAACACCACTGGAGCTTGTCTGGACTTCAAAAAGAAATGTGTTGTGCTGAATAATGTTGACGCCAAGGCTTACTACCCTCTGAGGAGCACATCTCTTCACACTTGTGGTGTCATCCTCTCTCCCAATGAAGATGATGTGTTAGAGGAGGCAAGGTTATTTGCCAATGTCGGCAAGGAAGTTTGGCCTAAACCCACCGCTTATGGATCATTGAGTGAGCACATGGGACGTGCTCAAAAGAAGGGGGTGGATAGAGCTATTGGAACTCCTCTCATGACCACAAAGACTGAGTATGTTGGGTCCAAATCTTTGAAGAAGCTGAGCATTGATAAGGAAAAATCTCCAAAAGAAAGGGTTGTGGATATGGTGACAAAGATGCCTCCGAAGGTTGTAAAGGCTTCGATCAGTCCAAGGTTCCAAGGTGACTCGGTTAATCTTGGTGAGCTGACTTCTCAGGTCCTAGCCATCAATCTCAAAGGCAGGCCACACTCTTCAACCGCCTAAAAACCGGTTTGACCAGTCGAGCTTAACGACTTTAAACAAAAGCGCACTTGGGAGACATTCCCATGTTTATCCTTGTACATACGTTTCTTGCTTGTTATTTTTGATGTTTTGCTTTGAGTTTTGTCAGGTTTTGGCTTAAGGATGAGGTTGTAGACCAGTTGGAGTTGAGCAAAGGCCGCGGAAATGAAGAAAAATGGTGCAGGAGCCGATATCGGGTTCCGTATCGGCTGGCCAGGCCGATACGGTTATGGTAAAAATAATCCGAGGCTCAATATCGGGCACCGTATCGGTTGGCCAGGCCGATACGGGATGCAGGAAATAAATCCGAGAGTTGATATCGGCTAGCGTATCGGTTGGCCAGGCCGATACGCTCTCACTGCCCAGGTTCACTCGACCTATACGCCTTCTCTTGGACCAGGTAACACTCCAACTTGTACATACTTGCATTTTAGCTTCTTTTCTTTCTTTTTCTCCTTTTGTTGAGTCTCTCTCTCGAGCTTACTTTCCCACCGAGACGGTGTGAACTAAGTTTGGGGGAGAGGCTAGTTGCTAACCATGTTTTCTTTGTTCTTATTTTCGATTTTATCACTTGAGTCTCATGCATTCATCTAAGGCATAGAAAATCCAAAAAAAATTGAAAAATGAATAATGTTGACGCCAAGGCTTACTACCCTCTGAGGAGCACATCTCTTCACACTTGTGGTGTCATCCTCTCTCCCAATGAAGATGATGTGTTAGAGGAGGCAAGGTTATTTGCCAATGTCGGCAAGGAAGTTTGGCCTAAACCCACCGCTTATGGATCATTGAGTGAGCACATGGGACGTGCTCAAAAGAAGGGGGTGGATAGAGCTATTGGAACTCCTCTCATGACCACAAAGACTGAGTATGTTGGGTCCAAATCTTTGAAGAAGCTGAGCATTGATAAGGAAAAAGCTCCAAAAGAAAGGGTTGTGGATATGGTGACAAAGATGCCTCCGAAGGTTGTAAAGGCTTCGATCAGTCCAAGGTTCCAAGGTGACTCGGTTAATCTTGGTGAGCTGACTTCTCAGGTCCTAGCCATCAATCTCAAAGGCAGGCCACACTCTTCAACCGCCTAAAAACCGGTTTGACCAGTCGAGCTTAACGACTTTAAACAAAAGCGCACTTGGGAGACATTCCCATGTTTATCCTTGTACATACGTTTCTTGCTTGTTATTTTTGATGTTTTGCTTTGAGTTTTGTCAGGTTTTGGCTTAAGGATGAGGTTGTAGACCAGTTGGAGTTGAGCAAAGGCCGCGGAAACGAAGAAAAATGGTGCAGGAGCCGATATCGGGTTCCGTATCGGCTGGCCAGGCCGATACGGTTATGGTAAAAATAATCCGAGGCTCAGTATCGGGCACCGTATCGGTTGGCCAGGCCGATACGGGATGCAGGAAATAAATCCGAGAGTTGATATCGGCTAGCGTATCGGTTGGCCAGGCCTATACGCTCTCACTGCCCAGGTTCACTCGACCTATACGCCTTCTCTTGGACCAGGTAACACTCCAACTTGTACATACTTGCATTTTAGCTTCTTTTCTTTCTTTTTCTCCTTTTGTTGAGTCTCTCTCTCGAGCTTACTTTCCCACCGAGACGGTGTGAACTAAGTTTGGGGGAGAGGCTAGTTGCTAACCATGTTTTCTTTGTTCTTATTTTCGATTTTATCACTTGAGTCTCATGCATTCATCTAAGGCATAGAAAATCCAAAAAAAATTGAAAAATGAATAATGTTGACGCCAAGGCTTACTACCCTCTGAGGAGCACATCTCTTCACACTTGTGGTGTCATCCTCTCTCCCAATGAAGATGATGTGTTAGAGGAGGCAAGGTTATTTGCCAATGTCGGCAAGGAAGTTTGGCCTAAACCCACCGCTTATGGATCATTGAGTGAGCACATGGGACGTGCTCAAAAGAAGGGGGTGGATAGAGCTATTGGAACTCCTCTCATGACCACAAAGACTGAGTATGTTGGGTCCAAATCTTTGAAGAAGCTGAGCATTGATAAGGAAAAAGCTCCAAAAGAAAGGGTTGTGGATATGGTGACAAAGATGCCTCCGAAGGTTGTAAAGGCTTCGATCAGTCCAAGGTTCCAAGGTGACTCGGTTAATCTTGGTGAGCTGACTTCTCAGGTCCTAGCCATCAATCTCAAAGGCAGGCCACACTCTTCAACCGCCTAAAAACCGGTTTGACCAGTCGAGCTTAACGACTTTAAACAAAAGCGCACTTGGGAGACATTCCCATGTTTATCCTTGTACATACGTTTCTTGCTTGTTATTTTTGATGTTTTGCTTTGAGTTTTGTCAGGTTTTGGCTTAAGGATGAGGTTGTAGACCAGTTGGAGTTGAGCAAAGGCCGCGGAAACGAAGAAAAATGGTGCAGGAGCCGATATCGGGTTCCGTATCGGCTGGCCAGGCCGATACGGTTATGGTAAAAATAATCCGAGGCTCAGTATCGGGCACCGTATCGGTTGGCCAGGCCGATACGGGATGCAGGAAATAAATCCGAGAGTTGATATCGGCTAGCGTATCGGTTGGCCAGGCCTATACGCTCTCACTGCCCAGGTTCACTCGACCTATACGCCTTCTCTTGGACCAGGTAACACTCCAACTTGTACATACTTGCATTTTAGCTTCTTTTCTTTCTTTTTCTCCTTTTGTTGAGTCTCTCTCTCGAGCTTACTTTCCCACCGAGACGGTGTGAACTAAGTTTGGGGGAGAGGCTAGTTGCTAACCATGTTTTCTTTGTTCTTATTTTCGATTTTATCACTTGAGTCTCATGCATTCATCTTAGGCATAGAAAATCCAAAAAAAATTGAAAAATGAATAATGTTGACGCCAAGGCTTACTACCCTCTGAGGAGCACATCTCTTCACACTTGTGGTGTCATCCTCTCTCCCAATGAAGATGATGTGTTAGAGGAGGCAAGGTTATTTGCTAATGTCGGCAAGGAAGTTTGGCCTAAACCCACCGCTTATGGATCATTGAGTGAGCACATGGGACGTGCTCAAAAGAAGGGGGTGGATAGAGCTATTGGAACTCCTCTCATGACCACAAAGACTGAGTATGTTGGGTCCAAATCTTTGAAGAAGCTGAGCATTGATAAGGAAAAAGCTCCAAAAGAAAGGGTTGTGGATATGGTGACAAAGATGCCTCCGAAGGTTGTAAAGGCTTCGATCAGTCCAAGGTTCCAAGGTGACTCGGTTAATCTTGGTGAGCTGACTTCTCAGGTCCTAGCCATCAATCTCAAAGGCAGGCCACACTCTTCAACCGCCTAAAAACTGTTTTGACCAGTCGAGCTTAACGACTTTAAACAAAAGCGCACTTGGGAGACATTCCCATGTTTATCCTTGTACATACGTTTCTTGCTTGTTATTTTTGATGTTTTGCTTTGAGTTTTGTCAGGTTTTGGCTTAAGGAAGAGGTTGTAGACCAGTTGGATTTGAGCAAAGGCCGCGGAAACGAAGAAAAATGGTGCAGGAGCCGATATCGGGTTCCGTATCGGCTGGCCAGGCCGATACGGTTATGGTAAAAATAATCCGAGGCTCAGTATCGGGCACCGTATCGGTTGGCCAGGCCGATACGGGATGCAGGAAATAAATCCGAGAGTTGATATCGGCTAGCGTATCGGTTGGCCAGGCCGATACGCTCTCACTGCCCAGGTTCACTCGACCTATACGCCTTCTCTTGTACCAGGTAACACTCCAACTTGTACATACTTGCATTTTAGCTTCTTTCTTTCTTTTTCTCCTTTTGTTGAGTCTCTCTCTCGAGCTTACTTTCCCACCGAGACGGTGTGAACTAAGTTTGGGGGAGAGGCTAGTTGCTAACCATGTTTTCTTTGTTCTTATTTTCGATTTTATCAATTGAGTCTCATGCATTCATCTAAGGCATAGAAAATCCAAAAAAATTGAAAAATTTCAAAAAGAAAAGCATGTAGTTGCAATAGCATAATAGGATTGAGTCTAGTTGCATCATATAGGACGCATGCATAGGGAGCAATGATTGAATATCCTTGTAAGACTGATTGAGTGATGACTTGTTCTTTATGCTAGTTGTTTGAGCTAGTTGATTGTCCTAAGATTGCAATTCAAGAAAGGCTAGAAAGTTAAGACGAACCATGCTCGGATTGCTTGCTTTGAAACTTGGTTTGAAACTGAAATAGGCTTTGAATTGACACTAGCTCTACCTAAGTGAGAACTTTAATGATGACATCTAATTATCTTACTCATGCTTTGTGTGCTAAACTCGTGGATACCCTAAAATATTTGAGCATTCTTATCCTTTCTACCCCTCTCTACTTGCTCAAATAGACTTTCATACCTTTCACCACCCTTCTTTCAAGCCACAAACACTATCTTGAGTGGTAGGCCTATTTGGAATGAGCTAGGTAAAAAGTGTTGCGTATGAGGCGACTAGGGGAAATTTCCATATAGGGCAAGCTCAACACCTTTAGCTTTGCAATAGGTTAGAATCCAAGTTTGGGGGGAGGAATTGGGAAAGGAGAAAGAGAGTAAAGAAAAGAAAGAATGAAAGGGATTTTGGTTGGGATCTTATGTTTTCTGGCAAAGTGTTTTAAAAGAAGAAAAGCTCTTATGTGTTTAAAGAAAAGAAAAGTGTCTCATATTTTGAAATGAAAAGAAGCCAAAGGCTCACCTTAAAGAAAGAAAAGAGACCATTGCTAAAGAAAGATTTGAGCTAAGTTAAAAAGAAAAGATTTGCCACTGTTTTGAAAAGTCTTTATTGATCCTTGGGGAGTTTGATTGGAAGGTATCTGATTGAGAAAAGGGGATGAGGCAAAAATAGCCTTGGTCAAGGGTAGTATCCATTTAGGTGGGCTAGATTAGGAGAAGAAGTAATTGGGGCATGGGTAGATGGAAATCAACCTAGTATGCACCAATTGCCTCTAACTCTTAGCATTTTACTATAGCTCATTCACTTCTTTATGAGAGAACCTTCATGCTTCTGGAATAAACCCCTCTTTTGATTGACATCACTTTAATCTCAAAACCTTGTCCCTTTTCCAAATGAGTTTGATCACCTTGCATTGAGTAAGATCCACTTGAAAACCTAATGAATGTTAAAGAGCTAGTTGATAGGAATGCTTGTCTAGGTTGAGAATTGAGCTAAGAGTTTTGTCTTGATGAGCATGGCTAAATTTTTAGAGTAAGCCTAACTTGGTTGCATCTTGGTGACGTTGACTCGAATTGGAACTTGCTGATCTCAGTTTTGTCTTTGGATATGAGCTCCCACCTTCAAACCTTTTCCCCAACCTGTTGTGATAGTCCTATGCTTGCTTGTGGACAAGCAAGGTTTAAGTTTGGGGGAATTGATATACTTGTATTTTCGTGCATTTAGGCTAATGTTAGGATCATGTTTTACTTCTTTTTTGTTTCCTTTAACTTCATTTCTTTGGTCATTGATGTGTTTAGAGTATAGGATCATCTAGAGCTAGGTTTAGGCATTCTAGGCTTGCATTTGGAGTGTTTCCTTTGTTTTGTAGGTTCTTGGAGTTGCTAAGGATGTTTGGAAGAGTTTGGAGGCCAAAGGAGTGATTGCAAGTGAAATGGTGATGAAAGACCAAACCGATGAGCTTGAAAGATTGAGTCATATGAAGATGTTACGTTAACTTTTAGCTCTGGGATTCTGAAGAAAAAATCATGGGAAATGGAGTTAGCTTTCTAATGGAGGTGGTTTGAAGTCATTTAGAGCTATATGGAAAGAGTTATGCCTGATTACTGGATGCATCTCAACACAGAAAAATCCGAGAGTCCATATCGGCCAGCATATCGGGCAGGCTGGCCGATACGACCCTTCCCAGAAAAATCCGAGGCTCAGTATCGGGCACCGTATCGGTTGGCTGGCCGATACGACCTTTCCCAGAAAAATCCGAGAGTTCATATCGGCCAGCATATCGGGCTGGCTGGCCGATAGAGAACCCAGAATCTGCCTTGGATCCGGGTCAACACCCGGTTTGTTCCGGGTTGACCCGGTTCGCACCATATTGACTATTTAAGCCAAAAACCTATTTTTTATTCTATCTTAAGCTTTATTTTATGTTCTAAACACTTTGGGAAGAACAAGTTTGAATTCCTTTGATTAATAAAGTACTTCTTTGGTGATTCTTGTTTCAATCTTCCTACTTTCGCTAATCTCCTATGATCAACACTATATCTATGGATTTTGTTGTTCATAGAATGATTAGTGAGTAGTCCCCTTTTGAGCTTTTGGGTTAGGAAGATTTGAGTGATTAGGGGTTGAATCTCGATGTCTAGGGCTTAGAATTTAATTGATCCTTTCTCATTAGATGTTCTTAATGCTAGATTAGGCCTAGCTATCCTTGATCTATAACCTTGGGATTTTATTGCACATAAAGTGTTCGATGAAATGCTAGCTAGAATTTAATGAGAGCTTTACATTCTTATCCAATGACAATTGATGTGTAAGGTGTTTAGTAGCTAAAGGACTTGTGTTAAATGCGTGCTCGCTTGTTATTAGCCAGCGAGAGTTGATGTTTAATGCTTGATTAGCATAGGGTTAATGACATGAGAATGTATTGACTTGAATTGGTGTTCCTAATCTAAAGGATTAGCATTTTAATGTTGTGTTTTACATCTTGATTCAATGCCTAGTTGCTTAGATCAAATTTCCTATACCCAAGAGCTTGATCTTTAATCATCTATTGAATTATCTTGTTTGTTCTCTCTTACTTGACTCTATTGCTTGATATTGTCAATTGCACTTAGGATATTAGAATTTCAACTCAAATTGGTATTGCTTGACTGTTTGGGTTTAGTGTATTCTTATTGGTTTTATCCGTCCCAAAAAGGTTCGATACCTCAAAGCTACTTCGATAAGCTTGAGGAATTGGTACCTCAAAGGATCCTAAAATCCTTGTTATCGCATGGAAGTGAGGATAGCGGGGTCAAAGACGGGTTAGTGCGAGCCTTTGTCTCAAACAGATATGTCTCTGGCTTCGTCTTGTGACAAACCTTTTCTGTTTGACTTGCTCGGGTTCGACTTGGTCATGTTCTTATTTGATTGTTGACCAGTCTGCTCGACGGTCAGCGGATAACGGGAAAGGGGCGTTACAGACAAGAAGGCTATATGTCTAATCTATCAAGGATTAGATGAAGACACGTTCGAGAAGGTCGTAGGAGCAAAGCCGGCCAAAGAAGCATGGGAGAAGCTTCGAACTTCTTACAAGGGAACATAGCAAGTTAAGAAGGTACGTTTTCAAACTCTAAGAGGAGAATTTGAAGCATTGCAAATGAAGGAAGGAGAAGTCATCTATGATTACTTCTCAAGAGTTTGAACGGTTACTAATAACCTAAAAAGAAACGGTGAGAAGTTAGATGAGATGAGAATTGTGGAGAAAGTTTTTAGATCATTAGATTCAAAATGTGAGCATATTGACAATGTTATTGAAGAGACAAAAATACTTGGAGACTATGACAATGGAGCAACTTCTTGGATCATTACAAGCTTATGAAGAAAAGAAGAAGAAGAAGAAGGAAGACATCACATAGCAAGTACTCAAGATGCGGATTAAAAAAAAAAAAAAGCGGTCGAAGCTATCCAAGACGAGGAGGTGTCCAAGTACGAGGAAGAGGTCACAAATATGTATATGGGCATGTTGGAGATCATATGAAGAACATACCAAACAAAGAGGAGAAAGCTCATCGAGAGGTCGTGGAGAATAAGTCCAAAATCAAGGTACGATAAGTCAAGTGTTAAGTGCTACAATTGTGGAAAGTTTGGACATTATGATTCTGAATGTAAGGCTCCAAACAACAATAGAGTTGAAGATAAGTCCAACTATGCTGAAGAAATGAGAAAAGAAGAGGATATGCTATTGGTGGCCTACAAGAAGGATGAAGCAGATGAGGTCAACAAACGGTACCTAGACAGTGGTGCAAGCAATCACATGTGCGGGAGAAGAAGCATGTTCCTGGAGCTTGATGAATCAGTGAAAGAAGATGTGGCTTTAGGAGATGAATCAAAGATGGAAGTGAAAGGCAAAGGTGTCATTCTCATCCGACTGAATAATGGAGATCATCAATTCATTTCCAATGTTTACTATATTCCAAGCATGAAGAAAAACATCTTGAGCCTAGGACAACTCTTAGAGAAAGATGATGATATTAAATTAAAGGATAATAACCTTTCTATAAGTGATCATGAAAACAATCTCATCACCAAGGTGCTGATGACGAGGATTAGAATGTTTGTCCTAAACATTCAAAATGATATCGCACAATGCCTCAAGATGTGTTAGAAGGAGGAGTCTTGGTTTTGGCATCTTTGGTTTGGGCATCTCAATTTTTGAGGTTTAGATCTACTTTCCAAGAAAGAAATGGTGAGAGGATTGCCTTACATGAACCATCCAAATCAAGTTTGTGAAGGGTGCTTACTTGGAAAATAACTCAAAATGAGTTTTCCTAAGGAGTCAGAGACAATAGAAAGGAATCCATTAGAAATCATACATACAGATGTATGTGGCCCGATTAAACCAAGTTCACTCGGTAAGAGTAACTACTTCCTTCTCTTTATAGATGATTTCTCAAGAAAGATATATGTTTACTTTTTGAAATAAAAATCAGAGGTGTTTGAAAATTTCAAAAAGTTCAAAGCCCATGTTGAGAAGAAAAGTGGCCTTGTGATCAAAGTCATGAGATCCGATCGTGGAGGAGAGTTCACATCCAAGGAATTTCTGAAGTATTGTGAGGATAATGGCATTTGAAGACAATTGATGGTGCCTAGATCCACTCAACAAAATGGAGTAGCGGAAAGGAAGAATAGGAAAATCCTTGAGATGGCGAGAAGCATGCTCAAGAGTAAGAAGCTACCAAAGGAGTTGTGGGAAGAAGTAGTTGCGTGTGCGGTTTATCTATCAAACTGATCTCCAACAAGAAGTGTTTTGGGAAAGATCCCACAAGAAGCTTGGAGTGGAAATAAACATGGCATTTCCCATCTAAGAGTTTTTGGAAGCCTTGTTCATGCCCATGTACCAGATGAGAAGCGAAGCAATCTAGATGATAAAAGAAAAAAATACATCTTTATTGGGTATGATGCTAACTCTAAAGGCTACAAGCTCTAAAATCCCGAAACAAAGAAGACAATCATCAGTCGAAATGTCATATTTGATGAAGAAAGAGAATGAGACTGGAGATCGAATGATGACTATAACTTCTTTCCGCATGTTGAATAAGATCACTTGGAGGAACCAAGAGAGGAGCCAGTTACCTCACCAACTTCATAAACACCTAGTTCTCAAAGAGATGAAAGCTCAAGCAAAATGACTCCACGTTTTAGAAGTCTACAAGAGCTTTATGAGGTAACTGAAAATCAAGACAATCTTACTTTTTTTGTCTATTTGTGGATTACGAGCCCATGGATTTTCAAGAAGCTATGGAGAAGAAGACATGGATAAATGCAATGGATGAAGAGATTAAGGCGATAGATAAGAATGATACATGGGAGTTAGCTTCACTTCCAAAAGGGCATAAGGCAATCGGTGTGAAGTGGGTGTATAAAGCAAAGAAGAATTCTAAAGGAGAAGTTGAAAGACACAAGGCAAGATTGGTGGCAAAAGGTTATCAAAAAGCCGAAATCGACTATGATGAGGTATTTGCTCATGTTGCTCGTCTAGAAGTTGTTAGACTAAGCATTTCATTGGTAGGCCAAAAGAGTTGGAGGATACATCAAATCGATGTCAAATCAGCCTTCTTAAATGGATACCTTGAAGAAGAAGTTTACATTTAGGAACCACAAGTCTACATAGTCAAGGGAGAAGAAGAAAAAGTCTTGAGGTTAAATAAGGCTCTTTATGGGTTAAAATAAGCACTGAGAGCATTGAACACATGGATTGATAAGTGCTTCAAGGAGAAGAAGAACTTCATCAAGTGTCCATATGAACAAGAACTCTATATCAAAAATCAAAACAGTGATGTATTGATTGTGTGCTTGTATGTAGATGACTTGATATTCACAGGAAACAATCCAAGAATGTTCGAGAATTTTAAGAAGGAGATGACAGAGTTAGAGATGACCGATAATGGACTCATGTCTTACTACCTCACAATTGAAGTGAAGCAAGAAGATAATGGAACCTTCAGCACTCAAGAAGGTTATGCTAAAGAAGTGCTCAAGAAATTGAAGATGGATGACTCTAATCCAGTAAGTACATGTTTGGGCCAGAATCCACCACAGTGAATTCAGCTGAGCAAAAGGCCAAGGCCCAATGCATTCGCAACCAAGCCCAACCTACTAGAAGCCCGCATGCAAGATCCGGCTCCGAGAGGCGACCCGATAAGATAACGACGAAGTCAAACTTGAGGTCATGGGAGCCGGAGAAGAAGGAGCCTCGCAACAAGAAGATCCCGAGAAGAGCGCAGGGCGTTGAAACGGACTCCGATAGAAGGGGAAAGCAGTTGAAGACGGAGAAAGGTTATAAATAGAGAGCTCGGATGACTCGCACAGGGATCCGATTATTCATTCATACTCAAACCTAGCATTAAGACTTTGTAATCGCTCTATAGCTCGAGTTCTTATTGTTCTTATATCCAATCAATATAAATCCACTTTTTCACTATCGTTAAGCTTCTTGATTGCGTTTGACCAAGAATCTAGCCCACCTAATTTATAAATCAGCTCGTATAAACACTCTAAAATCTGAGTGTGGGTTTTAGGATCCACATTTTGGCGCCGACTGTGGGGAGATTCATAGATACTCTTTACACACAAACCTGATCAACAGTCGACTGGCGTGGAAATGGATCCCAACGCAACGTCTCCGATCGGATCACCGAGATCGCAAGGTCTCGACCAGACGAACGTAAACGTTCAAACCGGGAATACCGGATCAGAGTCGACTCTGACTCAAGCAGGATCCGGAGCAGCGAACCGTGTTCCTGCACCCCAGCCAACAGGAGTCGTGCCTCCTGGTTCGACTTCACAGACAACCGAGAGAACAAGCTCTCGGACTTGGATACGGTCCGAGGATCGCCCCCAAGGGGATGTGCAAACTCCTCGGATTACTCCGCAGACTCGTCCAGATTCGCCGAGCCTGACGAGATCCGTCACCGACGGCATGGCAGAGCTTCGCAAAATGCTAGCGGTCCTGATAAACAGATCACACGATCAAGAGGTCACGCAACGGACCGTATTAGCCCGGATAGACATGCACGATAGAAGCCTACTGAATCTCGGGAACAGGTCACGGGCCGTCACAGGAACTACGGGAGATACCTCCACGAGAAGCCCGTTACCTCGCATGCGTCTGGACTTTGAGGAGGAATATGAAACTCACGAGGCCCCGAGGCAGACTTCCGTGGCAGGAAACAGTGGTTATCCGGTGTTCAGCCCGATCTCGGGAAATACACTTCCCAGCTCAAACACCGTGGCTTCAACCTCAACGGGTATTACGGCCCCTGATGGAGCGCGACTACCAATGCCCCCACCGATGCCAACGAACTATGAAACAAACAGGCATCGGGTGTTGGGAACATCAGCCTTCGCCTCCAGCACGCGTCCTCCAGTGACGGAACCAGGGACTAACACTGCTCGGCCTCCCCCGAGCGAGATAGCCCAACAAGCCGGGACTAGAGGACCGAACAACGCGCGCCCGCGGAGCACGCAGCTCCCTATGTTCGATCAACGAACATATATAAACGACGAAGACATATATGCCAGGCTCCAGCGTCTACAAGCTGCGGTCCACCAGGCAACGAGCGCGGCTCAAGACATCGATCAAGTTATCGAGGAGACCCGTCCATTCACGGATAGAATCGCTAGCGCGAGGATCCAGAATACTGGGAAGATCAAAATCCCAGAGTACGCGGAAGCTACGGACCCGAAGGCCCACGTCAGAGCTTTCAGGCTCGCGGTCTCCCGAGCGCACCTCACCGATGAAGAAAAAGAAGCAGGGTACTGCAGACTTTTCGCCGAAAATCTCACCGGTACCGCACTAGAATGGTTCGCCAGCCTAGAAGGAAACTCAATCGATAACTTCACACAGCTCGTATCGATTTTCCTAAAGAAATACTCGATCTTCATCGAAGAGAAAACCTCAGAAGCCGACCTCTGGGCTCTGAAGCAAGGATAAGACGAAACTCTCAGAGCCTACATCGCTAGGTTCAGAGAAGTCAAGTCGCACATAGCCGACCCAAACGAGACCATAGCAATCGTGGCTCTGGAAAATGGGCTCCTGTACACTTCGGAGTTCAGAAAAGAGCTCGCGGTTCGGCCATGCACGTCTTTGGACGATGCGCTGCACAAAGCTACTTACTACGCAAAGTACGAAGAAACCGTAGCGGCGGCAAAAGAAGAGTCAAGCCAGAAGAGAACCAGCAAAAAGGAATCCTCTGGCAAGGGACAACACTGCCTGGCGGTAGACGGCAAGCCTCAAAGGCGCAAGCCTTACGACGCGAACAAGTATTGCAAATCCCACGACAAAAATGGGCACTCCTCCGAGGAGTGCAGGTCCAAAGACCGCCTGCTGGCAGCCAAAAATGACAGCAGCGTAGCAGAAACTCCGGAACCGGAGGAGAAAGAGCCAGAAAAGAAAGACAAAGGAAAGAGCAAGTCAAAAAACAGGAAGAATTCGCAATCCAAGCGCGAGAGAACTCCAGAGAAGGAGGGGTCAGACTCTCCAGTCCCCTCTCGCAAACGCATATACGCGATTTTCAGCTTAGCTCGGTGCGGGGGGTCGATGAAATCGGTCATCACGCCACCCCCAGCTCTTAATAAACAGCCAGCCAGTGCTTTCCTAGGCTCGGACTATGCAACTCGAACCTCCCCAAAACGATAAACTTTATATCGGGAGGCTCAAAGTTTTGCCGAAATTCGGTGTACTCGATCAAAGCTCACCAAAGGCGAGTTGCGAATGAAGTCATAGAAATGGTCCCGATCGAAGGACCAGACACTCACATAACATTCTCAGAAAGAAAAACCTTCAAACTCGACAAACCGCATGACGACGCTCAAGTAATCCGACTCGACGTAGCCGGATTCGAGTTGTCAAGGGTCATGATTGATACCGGAAGCTCCGTAGACCTCTTATTCTACGACGCCTTCAGAAGAATGGGCTTCAAAGACTCAATGTTGACCGGGGGAAAGACCCCCCTAACCGGATTCGACGGCGAAACCACCTACTCGATGGGAGCTATAAAGCTCCCGTCCATCGCCGGGGGCAACAGGAAATCCTAGAGTTTGTAGTAATAAACAAACTAGCCCCGTAAAACGCGATATTGGGTAGACCATGGATCTATGCCATGAAGGCAGTTCCTTCCACCTACCACCAATGTGTGAAGTTCCCGACCCCCTCGAGGATAAAGACAATTTACGGGGACCAGAAGGCCGCAAGGTCATGTTACCTGACATTCTTTAAACAACGAGAAGCTCTGCAGGTATAGCAATTACAGAAAGCGGAGGAGCTCGTGACCCGAACGACGAAACGTAACAACGATCCGACGGTCCGAGGCCCCCGCAAGGATCTGGTTGTCCCAGTCTGCATCGACGACACGGATCCGGAAAGATGTGTAAACATCGGCTCCGAGCTCTAGAGTTCCACGCGGAACGAGCTCATCAGTTTTCTCAAAGAAAACGTAGACACGTTCGCATGGTCCACATGGGACATGCAGGGGATTGAAATCAACGTCACCTCACACGAATTGAATGTGGATCCCACATTCAAACCAATTAAATAGAAGCGCCGAAAGCTCGGTCCGGACCGAGCTAAGGCAGTAAACGACGAAGTCGACAGACTGCTAAAGGTCGGGTCAATCAGGGAGGTGAAATACCCCGACTGGTTAGCCAACCCGGTCGTCGTCAAAAAGAAAAACGGAAAGTGGAGGGTCTACATAGATTTTACAGACCTGAATAAGGCGTGCCCAAAAGACAGCTTTCCACTGCCGCATATAGACCGTCTGGTGGAAGCCACCGCCGGACACGAACTACTGTCCTTCATGGAAGCGTTCTACGGGTACAACCAAATCCTAATGAACCCAGAGGACCAAGAAAAGACAGCCTTCATAACCGATCGCGGGACCTACTGCTACAAAGTGATGCCTTTCGGACTAAAGAACGCCGGAGCTACCTACCAAAGATTGGTGAACAAAATGTTCGCCAATCAGCTCGGAAAGACAATGGAAGTCTAAATTGACGACATGCTAGTAAAGTCCTCCAAAGAGAGCGACCATATAGCACAGCTCCGGGAATGTTTCAAAATTCTAAACCAATACGGGATGAAACTCAACCCAGCCAAGTGCTCCTTCGGAGTACCATCGGGTGAATTCCCCGGGTATCTAGTAACGGAACGAGGGATCGAAGCAAATCCAAAGCAAATAGCGACCTTCCTAGAAATGCCCTCCCCGAAAAACATGAGGGAAGTCCAAATGCTGACAGGACGGATAGCGGCCCTGAACCGTTTCATCTCTCGGTCTACCGACAAATGTCTACCGTTCTACAATCTCCTCAAAGGAAACCAAAAGTTCCAATGGAACGAGGACTGCGAAAACGCCTTAAACGAGCTCAAGAGGTATCTTAGCAAACCTCCAATACTAGCTAAACCTGTGGAGGGCGAGACTTTGTATCTCTACATCGCGACTTCGCCCGCCGCCGTCAGCGCAGTCCTAGTCCGCGAGGAACAAAACGAGCAAAAACCCATATACTACGTGAGCAAAACACTCATAGACGCAGAGACGAGGTACCCAGCAATGGAGAAGCTCGCACTCGCAGTAGTAATGGCGGCAAGAAAGCTTAGGCCATACTTTCAATCACACGCCATAGTAGTGATGACATCACAGCCTATACGAACTATACTCCATAGCCCGAGCCAATCCGACAGACTAGCCAAGTGGGCAATCGAGCTAAGCGAATATGATATCGAGTACCGGACCAGAACGAGCGCTAAAGCCCAGGTCCTAGCAGACTTCATTATCGAGCTCCCGCCCACGGCTCTGGAACCGGAAATTCAAAACAAGCAATGGACTCCCCATGTAGACGGAGCCTCCTCCAAAAATGGCTCTGGGGTAGGAATCAAACTCGCAACCCCCACAGGAGAGATAATCGAGCAATCATTCATACTCGGCTTCAGCGCGTCGAACAATGAGGCCGAATATGAAGCCCTCATAGCCGGACTCCGGCTCGCAATCGGAGTTGGAGCACAAGAAGTACGTGCCTTTAGCGACTCACAGTTAGTTACAAGCCAATATCACGGCAAGTACGAAACTAAGGATGAGCGCATGGAAGCGTACGTCAAGGTAGCTCACGAGTTGGCGGATCAGTTAAAAGATTTCACACTCGAGAGAATACCTCGGGGGGGAAAACTCCTCCGCCGATGTCCTGGCAGCATTGGCCTCGACGTCCGACCCTAAGGTCAAAAGAATCATACCCGTAGAAGGGATAGAAAAACCAAGCATCGACGTGGCACTCAAGGCGCATACCGCAGATCAGTCCACGACGGTCCAGGCAAAAAACTCAACCGAAACCCCGGAGTCCGAAGATCGGGCAGAAGCGGCCTCGGAATGCCACGAGGTCTACGACATCAGTCTCCGTAGCGGCCGGCAAGTTCCTGAACCTCCCACCAAAGAGGAGGAATCCGAAACGGAAGCCGAGGAACCAGACGCAGAGTTCTTGAACAGGCCGGATTGGCGGAAGCCGATCCTGGACTACATCCAACTCGGCTTAGCTCCCGACGACAAGTGGCAAGCCAGAAAATTAAAGGCGCAAAGCGCCCGATATTGTGCAATCACCGGTCACCTATTCAAACGCAGCACCGCAGAACCGTACTTACGATGCGTGCACGCTCAAGAAGCCCTCGCCGTAATGGGAAACATCCATGAAGGCACCTGCGGAAACCACTCCGGAGGACGAGCCCTAGCTATCCGCATCAAAAGACAAGGATTTTTCTGGCCGACCATGATCGCCGATTGCAAGAACTACACCAGGCAATGCAACAAATGTCAAAGACATGCCCCGATCATCCATCAGCCTGCAAAAAAACTATCCTCGATCTCCGCACCTTACCCCTTCATGAGGTGGTCGATGGATATAGTAGGTCCACTCGTTTTGTCGGGGCCAAAGCAGCTAAGATACCTGCTGGTCTTGACCGACTATTTCACCAAGTGGATAGAAGCTAAAGCTTACCAGCAGACTACAGAAATCGAAGTTCAACATTTCATTTGAGAACACATAGTCTGCCGACACAGACTCCCATACGAAATAGTAACGGATAACGGTTCACAATTCATCTCCAGAGCTTTCAGAAATTTCTGTAAAACTTGGAAGATACGCCTGACCACCTCGACTCCGAGGTACCCACAAGGAAATGGTCAGGCCGAAGCTGCGAACAAGACATTACTAAGTAGCCTCAAAAAAAGACTCGACTCTAAAAAGTCCGCATGGTCTGAGGAGCTACCAGGAGTCCTATGGGCCTCCCGCACTACACCTCACAGCGCGACTGGTGAAACTCCGTTCTCGTTAGCATACGGGATGGAAGCAGTAGTCCCTGCAGAGGTATCAGTTCCGACTATCAGAAGGGCCCTGAGCCCGAGACACGAGGAATTAAACGAACAAATGCTCCGCGATCGTCTGGATATGATCGAGGAACAACGCGACCGAGCGCTGATACGAATGCAAAACTATCAGCAAGCAACTTCCCGATACTAAAACTCCAGTGTCCGACCGCGGAAGTTTACCATAGGAGACTTAGTATTGCGCAAAGTCTACGAAAACACGAAAGAGCCAGGCGCCGGTAAACTCGGGACCAACTGGGAAGGACCCTACCGAGTCACCGAGATAGTCCGAGACGGCGTCTACAAGCTCGCGAAACACAAAAACGGAGTACACGTAAAGAGGCCGTGGAATGCCATGAACCTCAAGCTATACCATCTGTGAGTACTCACGCCAATCGAACTACGTTAGGCTTGATCCCTTGGCAGGGTACGTAGGCAGCTCAAAGCTCGAGTGCAGCCACTCCACCCAAAAAACTTAGAAATTCTTTCATTTTTACCATTTCTTTTTTCCGGGGGGAGTACAGGGTTATCACCCAATACATCAATGTAAACTCTGGAGCATACATGAATGAAATTTTTCGTTACATATCTCTTCGTGTTCCTATCAAGCTTCATGATAAACAACGCATACTATTGCGAATTCACCAAGTCTTAAAACCTTGGCAATTGCAAAACCACAAAGTTTACATTAAATAAAGTCTCACTTTACACAAGTTTTACTTCGTATAAATCCAATGCTACGCGTCGCTCCGAGTCCGTACCAAACCTCCTTACAGCAGACGCGGGCTACAAACACAAATCGCAAATACGCTAAGTCTTAAAACCTTAAGTGTTTCGTAAACTACAACTCCAGAAGACTCCTCCGGAGAAATCTTCCAAAGCCCGCAAATCGCAAACAAACTCGGAAGTAAACCCTAATTAAACAACTTTGCACGAGTTAAACAGGTATCCGAACCATAGCGAATCAAAAAGGGCTCCAAGCCGCGAAATGAACTCCAAAGTGCAAGGAACGTCTGGCCAGATTAAGTAACAAAAATCAAGAGTTCCATTTCGCGGCTCGAAGGTTCAACCTGCAAACCAACAACGCACAAGCGAACCTCGATATTTTGCGGAACTAAAAACGAAATCCGAACTCTGAACAAAACTTAAACATAAAAACGTGCATTAAAAGGCTCACCCGAGCCAAAAAGAGTTAAGGATAAAAGCCCTCCCGGGCAACACCAAAAGCAAAATATAGAGTTCAACTTTAGCCCAAAAGAGGGCTTTAGGGGATTCCAAAAATAAAACAGAAATTAAATTTTTCAAGGAGCAGCCATCAGCCCTGCTCCTCATCGCCAGCCTTCTCGCCTTCACCACCTTGTCCCTCCTGAGCTCAGATCTCAGCCGCCTTGGTCGCTCCGGTACTCGCAGGCCCCGCCATCATCTCGGCATTCGATCCAAACTCGTTGAAGCCTGCGGAGCGAGCCACGCGCATCACCGAGTCCTCGGAAATCTGAGGAATGGCGCAGAGCTCAGTACTCAGAGAGAAGTCAGACGCCTGCGCAGCTTCAAACTCCTTAGCAAAAGTCTCCCTCTGCTCCAGAAACTTGGGAAGCTCCTCTTCCAGGGTCGTCACTCCGCTCTGCAGAAGGTTTATCAGCTCGATATTAGCCTCCACCTCTTGGACCTTGATCTCGCAGTCCGTCTCCTTCTTCTTCCTCTCGAACTTGTCCTTGTGAGCTTCGAACATGTCATAGTAATGACCGTCCCTTATCCTTATTCCGTCATGCCTGGCCGAGCGAATTGCATCCTCCGCCTTCTCAAGGAGTTCCTTGACCTTCTGCTCCAGAGCAACCGTCCTCTCCACGGCAATCGAACGCTCGGACTTCACGACGTTCAGCCGAGCCTCGCTATGCTTCAAATCCTCTTGACAAGTCTTGAGACTCGCGGTCAACTGGTGCACGACGCTTTCAGCCTGCTCAAGCTCCTCCTGACGGGGGACACACCGGAGACTCTGCTCGTAAAAAGCCGTGAGCTGGTTGTCCGCCTCCAGAGCCTGAAACAGGAAAAACCAGCATTAAAAGACTAGACGGAGAGAACAAAAGCAGAGCTCGAAAGGATACCTTTCCCTTGGTAACTATCGCTTTAACAAACAGCTCCCGGCCAATCAGGTTCTTCACCGAAGGCAGAGAGCACCCAGCGGCCTTACAATGACGGAGCAGATGAGCGAGTCCCTCTGGATCGTCCGTAACCGGATAATCCTTGGTATGTTCGAACTTCCAGTGAAACGGTTTGGACCCCGGAGCATGCGACGAGCCCGACCCAGCAGCTGCCTCCTTTTCATATCGAGGCTTCTTGTTCAAGGGCTGCACCGAGGAGTCACTCCCGGTGGCCCTGGAACTCAGATGAATCACTTGGTCAGGGCGTGCGACTTCCGGGCCCTTCCCAGACTCCGTATCCCAGCGCGGAGGCGGCGGAGGAACACCTCCAGACCTCCCGTCATTGATGGCACCGGTTAAGGCGTCGCTCAGCTGACCGGCAAGGATAGGTGCATAACCACCAGACGTCGCCTTCTCAGAAGGCCTCTTGGATGACTCACGAACGGTCGGACGTCTCCTCATCTTCTTCTTCGGATGAGTCGTACTCGACGAAGCGGCTTCGGAAGGCGAGTGTTCTCGGGAAGCTGTAAAACAAAGAAAAATTGAGATCCGCACCCGGACTATGGAAGAAAAGAACGAGTATACACTCACCGATGAGGACCGGAGCAGGACGAGTCTCCAATGGCTTTATTGCCTCCGGAAGCTCGAGTGCGCGCTTTACTCTGTCAAAGTTAAAAGAGGTCCAGAGCACGTCTCTGGAGCTGAGAACGCCTGCTAATCTCCTGATCGCGGGAGTTATTCCAGACCTCTCTGGGATCTCTGCAAACATCAAAAAACAAACATTCAGGTCTCTTCGGATAGGGCCAAAACCGACATGCAATAGAAGAAACCCTAACTAGACGCTATCTCTAACCAACAGACTCCGACCACGCGGTCGCGATTTTAGAGGGATCGTAATCTCCGATTGAGTGACGGTCAAGCTTGAACTTCAGGGGCCGCTCTCTCCAACGATCCTCCCGGTTCGGCACCGCCACCAAGATCGCCAAGCTTCTCCGAGGAGAGAGGTAGAAGAGCCCCGTCGCCGAGTTATGTTTGATCGAGCATAAATCGTGAAGAACGGACAAGTCAAACGGAATCCCCTCCTCTCGATCCCTAACCAACAGGCCGATGAGGTAGCGGATGAAATGTGGTGTTAGTTGCGGAAGCGCTATCCCAAGCTCGCCTATCACATCCAACAAAAGCCGAGGGATCGGAAAAATCAGGTTACACTTCTCGAAGTAAGCCTTGTAGGCACAACAATAGCCTGGTTTAACCGACTCCGGCGTCTCTCCAGGATCGAGGAGCTTCAATTTCACCGACCTCGGTACGCCGTGCGATGAGTATAGGTTCTCGATGTCCTCCGCCTTTGTAGTCGGGACGGGATACTCGAACTCCTCCTCTTCGACCATCTGTTTCCCTTTCTTAACCCTAGCCAGACTCAATTTCGACATCGCTTAAAGCTCTCAAGAACGAAATTGCTTTATCGCGAGAAAAGAAAAGAAAACTGCAAAAGAAAGAAAATATACATCGCTATAAAGAAGAGTAGAGGAGTTACCTTGAGTTGACGGTTGAACCTTGGAGAGTGGGTGCATGAAGAGGTGAAATATAAAGCAATCATAATTGCACAGTCTCGGGACTCCAAATATCTTTTGAGATCTCCGAGATCTAAACCGTTCGGTCTCCTCGCTGCTCCTCACGCGCCGCGATTACGCGTGGCATTTACCCCACGCTCTCATCTTAGCCACTCAATTTAGCGGGATTTTCACTTGCTCGTCATCTGACGGTGCACACTAGAAGACGAAACGTTCGCGTATCTCGGATATAGCTCAAGCAAACAAGATTTGGCCATAGCCAAAAGAATGTTGTGGGCCTTTCGCGAATATACTCCGCCCTTCAATCTCGGGAACTCGCTGAAAGGGATGGGGGCAAATGTTTGGGCCAGAATCCACCACAGTGAATTCAGCTGAGCAAAAGGCCAAGGCCCAATGCATTCGCAACCAAGCCCAACCTACTAGAAGCCCGCATGTGATAGGTTGTAAGTTTTCCCTATACTAAACTGCAAGTGAACAGCAATGTCAAAGTAGTATATAGGGTTATCGAATCCACAGGGACACTTGGTCTCAAGAGAATCAAACTATAGGAATAAATACTAGAAATAAGAAAATAGTGAATGAAATAAATTGCGGTGCGAGAAGGTAAATCAGTAGCAGAGATTAACGGTTGTGAAGCAAGTAATTAAAAGCGTCAAGCCTAGGGTATTCTCAGGAAATCAGACAAGCAGACAGTTCATTCAGCAAGGATCTAATTAAGCACGGTTCTAGAACTCAAAACACAGCTATATAATTAACCAAATTCCTTTGCGATAATTCTCTAAGTCTAAGTGCAGCAAACCAAACTTTCGTTTGCGAGAACTAACAGATTAAACTAGCAATAAGTCCAAGTTTGATATGTTCACAATTATCCTAAACCAAACTTCCGTTTGCGCAAAGTTTAATTGCCCAATTTAATTAGTTCAGATTCCTAAACCCCACTTCCGTGACGTATTTAGCAACCTAAGATCTAGATTCTAATTGATCAGGTTAGAACTAGCTTTAAGCACAATTAAATTGAAGAACAGATATAGTTATGAATCCTTAACTGAATTTGAACAAGTCTAGCAAGTCATGAAATCCTATGTGAGAAACCCTAAACTCAACTAGGAATCTACTCAGACATAGATAATGAAATCATAATCATAGAATGAATAAATTGCATAAAAGAATAAGAGTAAAAGGGGTTCGAAATCTTCTCCAAATACAGATGATGTAACAGGTTCAGATCAGCCCCAAAAGCTCTAAAATCCTCTGCTCTTAATTATCAAAGTGTATTGTAAAAAGTATAAAGCGTATCTAATAAAAACACTAAAAACTCTATTATATAGGCATAATCTCGGCCAGGGTCTTCTTTGTAAATATCAGGAACTTCTGGATCAAAGTGCAAATTCTTCACTCTTCTAAACCGCCGAGTTTTTGGCCCATCTCGCTGGTGCATCGATCGATGCTAGAGTGCAACGATCGACACCTTCCTCTGTTTCGGACAGTGAACTCTATCTCTCGGCCAAACACTCCAAAAATCTCCAAAATGCTCCATTATCTCCAATTTAGCTCCAAACCTGATTATACCTGTAAAAGACTCTAAAAGAACACAAAAGACACTAAAAACACAACTATATCATGGCATAAAACCGGTAAAAACCATGATATATCAACTCCCCCACACTTAGCCTTTGCTTGCCCTCAAGCAAAACAGAGAACTAAAACATGGTGAAGAGGTTTGAAAACTCTTCAGAAACTCATTTCATCCTCGAAGCTACAATACTCAGATTCCCCTTAGTAAACCACTGAAAGAATCAATCACAGGATATCAAGACCAATATGTACTTCCCCCACACTTAGCAACTGTCCTAGGTAAACTCCACAATCACATTCAAGCATTCAAATTCTCCCTACTGACTTCTGCAAGTATTTAAGTGCGGTCTCACCTAAGGAGTATCGATCTAAAGGCACATAGATTCTTACCTTATCAGCTCTAGACCACCATACTATCTTTCTCTAGTCCCTTTCTTCTCTTTCCCTTCTTTAACAACTGATTTTTCCCCACTGGGTATCATTTTATTTTTTTTATCAGTGTTCTTCCCGTTATGGGGTGTACTTTGGACACATTCCATGGATCACATGAGAGATAATAGTGTTTGCTACTATTCCCATGACCACTTCGGAGTTACTAACTCATCCTCAGTTTATTATATTTTTTTTTTTACTTTACAGAAGGGGAGAAGGGGACTAAATAGGACAAGTTTACAGGCTGTGTCAGAACTAACAGGGAATCCGACATAAAGCATACCAAGCCCTTAGGTGAGAAATCTAAGTCAGTATTAAGGTTGAAGTCAGTAAAGGATCCTCTGATACCTGAAGTGATGTGGGTGTTCCCAGTAGGTTGATCTGTGATGGAGTTTTCTAATAGTCATAGATAGATCCTGCAACTTCATCCCAATGGTTACTTAAGTTCCTGCAAGTCTTGTAAATCTTCTCAGAAAATCATAGTTTCTTACTTAAACAATTTTGACTCAATAAAACAAATTTTTTTTGAAAAACGGACTGGCTCTTAAGAAAACAGAAAACAAAAGTCAGTAGCACCTCCCCCACACTTAAGACACACTGTCCCCAGTAGTGTCCAGCGAAGGATCGGTAAAAAGAAAATAAAAAAATTGAAAAGGTGGAATTATGTCTGTCGGGTTACCTCTGTCGCTCAGGCATCGATCGTTGCACTAAGTGCATCGACCGTTACTTGGCGATTTTCGTGTATAGTCGATCGTTGCTCAGGACCGCAACGATCGCTGCAATGCGATTCCTTTCGTGTTGTGACGATCGACACAGAAGTGCGTCGATCGTTGCACTGCGATTTCATCCGAGACCTGCAAACATAAACTCACCAAAAACAAAAACAAACGTAAAATCCTAACAAAAATACCAAAAATTAAGTAGAAAAACACCAGTACCTAATGGTGGGTTGCCTCCCACCCAGCGCTTGTTTAAGGTCAATAGCTTGACCGGACAGATGAGATCTTTCAAGTACCAGGAGGTCCTGGCAGAGACTTTTTCTGTCTCTGTTCAAGTCTTCTCATCCAAGGTGGTGAGTAAATACTAGAAATAAGCAAATAGTGAATGAAATAAATTGCGGTGCGAGAAGGTAAATCAGTAGCAGAGATTAACGGTTGTGAAGCAAGTAATTAAAAGCGTCAAGCCTAGGGTATTCTCAGGAAATCAGACAAGCAGACAGTTCATTCAGCAAGGATCTAATTAAGCACGGTTCTAGAACTCAAAACACAGATATAGAATTAACCAAATTCCTTTGCGATAATTCTCTAAGTCTAAGTGCAGCAAACCAAACTTTCGTTTGCGAGAACTAACAGATTAAACTAGCAATAAGTCCAAGTTTGATATGTTCACAATTATCCTAAACCAAACTTCCGTTTGCGCAAAGTTTAATTACCCAATTTAATTAGTTCAGATTCCTAAACCCCACTTCCGTGACGTATTTAGCAACCTAAGATCTAGATTCTAATTGATCAGGTTAGAACTAGCTTTAAGCACAATTAAATTGAAGAACAGATATAGTTATGAATCCTTAACTGAATTTGAACAAGTCTAGCAAGTCATGAAATCCTATGTGAGAAACCCTAAACTCAACTAGGAATCTACTCAGACATAGATAATGAAATCATAATCATAGAATGAATAAATTGCATAAAAGAATAAGAGTAAAAGGGGTTCGAAATCTTCTCCAAATACAGATGATGTAACAGGTTCAGATCAGCCCCAAAAGCTCTAAAATCCTCTGCTCTTAATTATCAAAGTGTATTGTAAAAAGTATAAAGCGTATCTAATAAAAACACTAAAAACTCTATTATATAGGCATAATCTCGGCCAGGGGCTTCTTTGTAAATATCAGGAACTTCTGGATCAAAGTGCAAATTCTTCACTCTTCTAAACCGCCGAGTTTTTGGCCCATCTCGCTGGTGCATCGATCGATGCTAGAGTGCAACGATCGACACCTTCCTCTGTTTCGGACAGTGAACTCTATCTCTCGGCCAAACACTCCAAAAATCTCCAAAACGCTCCATTATCTCCAATTTAGCTCCAAACCTGATTATACCTGTAAAAGACTCTAAAAGAACACAAAAGACACTAAAAACACAACTATATCATGGCATAAAACCGGGAAAAACCATGATATATCAACTCCCCCACACTTAGCCTTTGCTTGCCCTCAAGCAAAACAGAGAACTAAAACATGGTGAAGAGGTTTGAAAACTCTTCAGAAACTCATTTCATCCTCGAAGCTACAATACTTAGATTCCCCTTAGTAAACCACTGAAAGAATCAATCACAGGATATCAAGACCAACATGTACTTCCCCCACACTTAGCAACTGTCCTAGGTAAACTCCACAATCACATTCAAGCATTCAAATTCTCCCTACTGACTTCTGCAAGTATTTAAGTGCGGTCTCACCTAAGGAGTATCGATCTAAAGGCACATAGATTCTTACCTTATCAGCTCTAGACCACCATACTATCTTTCTCTAGTCCCTTTCTTCTCTTTCCCTTCTTTAACAACTGATTTTTCCCCACTGGGTATCATTTTATTTTTTTTATCAGTGTTCTTCCCGTTATGAGGTGTACTTTGGACACATTCCATGGATCACATGAGAGATAATAGTGTTTGCTACTATTCCCATGACCACTTCGGAGTTACTAACTCATCCTCAGTTTATTATATTTTTTTTTTTTACTTTACAGAAGGGGAGAAGGGGACTAAATAGGACAGGTTTACAGGCTGTGTCAGAACTAACAGGGAATCCGACATAAAGCATACCAAGCCCTTAGGTGAGAAATCTAAGTCAGTATTAAGGTTGAAGTCAGTAAAGGATCCTCTGATACCTGAAGTGATGTGGGTGTTCCCAGTAGGTTGATCTGTGATGGAGTTTTCTAATAGTCATAGATAGATCCTGCAACTTCATCCCAATGGTTACTTAAGTTCCTGCAAGTCTTGTAAATCTTCTCAGAAAATCATAGTTTCTTACTTAAACAATTTTGACTCAATAAAACAAAATTTTTTTGAAAAACGGACTGACTCTTAAGAAAACAGAAAACAAAAGTCAGTAGCACCTCCCCCACACTTAAGACACACTGTCCCCAGTAGTGTCCAGCGAAGGATCGGTAAAAAGAAAATAAAAAATTGAAAAGGTGGAATTATGTCTGTCGGGTTACCTCTGTCGCTCAGGCATCGATCGTTGCACTAAGTGCATCGACCGTTACTTGGCGATTTTCGTGTATAGTCGATCGTTGCTCAAGACCGCAATGATCGCTGCAATGCGATTCCTTTCGTGTTGTGACGATCGACACAGAAGTGCGTCGATCGTTGCACTGCGATTTCATCCGAGACCTGCAAACATAAACTCACCAAAAACAAAAACAAACGTAAAATCCTAACAAAAATACCAAAAATTAAGTAGAAAAACACCAGTACCTAATGGTGGGTTGCCTCCCACCCAGCGCTTGTTTAAGGTCAATAGCTTGACCGGACGGATGAGATCTTTCAAGTACCAGGAGGTCCTGGCAGAGACTTTTTCTGTCTCTGTTCAAGTCTTCTCATCCAAGGTGGTGAGTAAATACTAGAAATAAGCAAATAGTGAATGAAATAAATTGCGGTGCGAGAAGGTAAATCAGTAGCAGAGATTAACGGTTGTGAAGCAAGTAATTAAAAGCGTCAAGCCTAGGGTATTCTCAGGAAATCAGACAAGCAGACAGTTCATTCAGCAAGGATCTAATTAAGCACGGTTCTAGAACTCAAAACACAGATATAGAATTAACCAAATTCCTTTGCGATAATTCTCTAAGTCTAAGTGCAGCAAACCAAACTTTCGTTTGCGAGAACTAACAGATTAAACTAGCAATAAGTCCAAGTTTGATATGTTCACAATTATCCTAAACCAAACTTCCGTTTGCGCAAAGTTTAATTGCCCAATTTAATTAGTTCAGATTCCTAAACCCCACTTCCGTGACGTATTTAGCAACCTAAGATCTAGATTCTAATTGATCAGGTTAGAACTAGCTTTAAGCACAATTAAATTGAAGAACATATATAGTTATGAATCCTTAACTGAATTTGAACAAGTCTAGCAAGTCATGAAATCCTATGTGAGAAACCCTAAACTCAACTAGGAATCTACTCAGACATAGATAATGAAATCATAATCATAGAATGAATAAATTGCATAAAGGAATAAGAGTAAAAGGGGTTCGAAATCTTCTCCAAATACAGATGATGTAACAGGTTCAGATCAGCCCCAAAAGCTCTAAAATCCTCTGCTCTTAATTATCAAAGTGTATTGTAAAAAGTATAAAGCGTATCTAATAAAAACACTAAAAACTCTATTATATAGGCATAATCTCGGCCAGGGGCTTCTTTGTAAATATCAGGAACTTCTGGATCAAAGTGCAAATTCTTCACTCTTCTAAACCGCCGAGTTTTTGGCCCATCTCGCTGGTGCATCGATCGATGCTAGAGTGCAACGATCGACACCTTCCTCTGTTTCGGACAGTGAACTCTATCTCTCGGCCAAACACTCCAAAAATCTCCAAAACGCTCCATTATCTCCAATTTAGCTCCAAACCTGATTATACCTGTAAAAGACTCTAAAAGAACACAAAAGACACTAAAACACAACTATATCATGGCATAAAACCGGTAAAAACCATGATATATCAACTCCCCCACACTTAGCCTTTGCTTGCCCTCAAGCAAAACAGAGAACTAAAACATGGTGAAGAGGTTTGAAAACTCTTCAGAAACTCATTTCATCCTCGAAGCTACAATACTCAGATTCCCCTTAGTAAACCACTGAAAGAATCAATCACAGGATATCAAGACCAACATGTACTTCCCCCACACTTAGCAACTGTCCTAGGTAAACTCCACAATCACATTCAAGCATTCAAATTCTCCCTACTGACTTCTGCAAGTATTTAAGTGCGGTCTCACCTAAGGAGTATCGATCTAAAGGCACATAGATTCTTACCTTATCAGCTCTAGACCACCATACTATCTTTCTCTAGTCCCTTTCTTCTCTTTCCCTTCTTTAACAACTGATTTTTCCCCACTGGGTATCATTTTATTTTTTTTATCAGTGTTCTTCCCGTTATGGGGTGTACTTTGGACACATTCCATGGATCACATGAGAGATAATAGTGTTTGCTACTATTCTCATGACCACTTCGGAGTTACTAACTCATCCTCAGTTTATTATATATTTTTTTTTTTACTTTACAGAAGGGGAGAAGGGGACTAAATAGGACAGGTTTACAGGCTGTGTCAGAACTAACAGGGAATCCGACATAAAGCATACCAAGCCCTTAGGTGAGAAATCTAAGTCAGTATTAAGGTTGAAGTCAGTAAAGGATCCTCTGATACCTGAAGTGATGTGGGTGTTCCCAGTAGGTTGATCTGTGATGGAGTTTTCTAATAGTCATAGATAGATCCTGCAACTTCATCCCAATGGTTACTTAAGTTCCTGCAAGTCTTGTAAATCTTCTCAGAAAATCATAGTTTCTTACTTAAACAATTTTGACTCAATAAAACAAAAAAATTTTGAAAAACGGACTGACTCTTAAGAAAACAAAAAACAAAAGTCAGTAGCACCTCCCCCACACTTAAGACACACTGTCCCCAGTAGTGTCCAGCGAAGGATCGGTAAAAAGAAAATAAAAAATTGAAAAGGTGGAATTATGTCTGTCGGGTTACCTCTGTCGCTCAGGCATCGATCGTTGCACTAAGTGCATCGACCGTTACTTGGCGATTTTCGTGTATAGTCGATCGTTGCTCAGGACCGCAACGATCGCTGCAATGCGATTCCTTTCGTGTTGTGACGATCGACACAGAAGTGCGTCGATCGTTGCACTGCGATTTCATCCGAGACCTGCAAACATAAACTCACCAAAAACAAAAACAAACGTAAAATCCTAACAAAAATACCAAAAATTAAGTAGAAAAACACCAGTACCTAATGGTGGGTTGCCTCCCACCCAGCGCTTGTTTAAGGTCAATAGCTTGACCAGACGGATGAGATCTTTCAAGTACCAGGAGGTCCTGGCAGAGACTTTTTCTGTCTCTGTTCAAGTCTTCTCATCCAAGGTGGTGAGTAAGCTGTTGCAGAATGCTCATGTCCAAGAAAAGATGGAGTGAAATGTGCTCCAGGATCTATAACCATGGTATGATCAGGCTGCTCAAAATCTGCGTCCCTTATGGTGAATGTCTGCCCATCTATCAGTGGCTTTCGCAGCTTATCCATCTCATAGTGCAGCGGTTCGTCTCCCAGGTGGAGGTCTATTAGACTCTGTCTAACATCAATCACAGCTCCTGCTGTAGCCAAGAATGGTCTCCCAAGCAATAAAGCTTCATCCGGATCACAATCATATTTCAGCACAAGGAAGTCCGTTGGAACTAAGTAGTTCCCAACTCTCACCGGAATGTCCATAAGAAGTCCTTCAGGAACTCGTATGGACTGATCAGCTAGGATAAGAGAAGTCCTAGTAGGATTAAAATCCAACATTCCCAGCTTCTCTGCCACAGAGTAAGGCATTATGCTTCCAGCAGCTCCTAAATCACATAGAGAGCGCCTAAAACTATCCTCAAAGATAGAACAATCTAGCACAAAGACCCCAGGATCAGGCAGTTTCTTCGGGACCTTAGTTAGCAGAACATCACTGATATGCTGAGGAACTATTATCACCCATTCTCTCAGCTCCTCATCTAAAGGCAACATCTTGTTCAAATATCTCTGAACACATGGATGATAAGGTGGATCAACAGAAGGTGGAATTTCTTCCAAGTCTTCACCACTCTCTTCTAGCCTTTTCAGCTCCTCAATCTCTTGTTTAATCACTTCAGACACCTTGGGATATTGCCTAATGGCTTGTGCATAAACATCCTCTTGAGTGATCTCAGATACATCAGGGAATAGGCGGGCTAGTTCTGCATCAATCTCACTTTCATCCCACGGATCTTCTGCTCGTTCACGACCTGCATCGATCGATGCCAGCTGTGTGTCGATCGTTGCATCACTGCAGTTTCTACCCGAGAGTTTTTCACAGAAATCCGAAAATTCTGCCTCAGTCACCAACTCAGCTGTACTTAGCTCAAATTTCTCCCCTAGATAAGATCCATCATTAATGAGTACAGACCAGGCCTTAATATGAGTCTCTGCAACTCCTTTTCCCTTCAGTGAGCTGGACATCTGGTTCACCTGAGTGTCCAACTGCTTCATGTGAGTGCTCAGTGACTCAAACTTCACATTGAGGTCTTGATAGACAGCGTCCAGCTTCTTATTGTTGTCCACAGAAAGCTTGGTTTGACTCTCCATCAGTTGTTCCATCATAGCCTCCATTTTGCTCTCATGGGCTGTAGGCGCAGGAGGAGTCTGATAGGATGTAGATCCATAGGTTCTCTGAGTACCTTGTCCATAGGTCTTCTGAAAACCACCAGCCTGTCCTCCATTGGAGAATCTGTTCCCCTGTTGATTACCAAATCTATTACCTTGGAAACCAGAACCTCCTATGAAATTCACATCTTCTTCCTGAGTTTCCTCCTCAGCCTGAATCACCTCTACATCTTGGGCAAAGTGGACAGATTTCTTACTTGTCAGGAGATTGTAGACTGTGTCCAATCTGGATCTTATATTAGCTATATCAGAATTCTCTACAGTTCCACCAGATCTCTTCCTCCTTTCATCCATTGTTTTGCAACTGTTGCTGCCAATCAGATTCTCTATCAACTGCTTAGCTTGCGTAGGAGTCCTGGTGTTGAAATTAGCATTACTGGAATTATCCAGCGCAGTCTGATAAGGGAGATCTATGCCTCTGAAGAAGATACCAATCAGCTGTACTTCTGTGAATCCATGGTGTAGACAGTCACGCTGATACTGCTTAAATCTCATCCAGGCAGTCTTCAAGGGCTCCACAGCTCCTTGGGAAAAAGTGAGTATGTCCTGTCTGGACTGATCCGAGCGTGCATCATCATAAAAGTGACGCAGGAACTCACTCTTTAAGGCTGTCCAAGTAGTATACTGACCAGGTGCCAGTTGTCTCAGCCATGCACTAGCGTCTCCAGCAAGACTGTGCGGAAATAGCTTAAGGAACAGATAGTCCGGGAATACTCCTTCATATTTCATGCCAGTGACTATGTCCTCAAACTTGTCAATGTGATCCATAGGCTGCTCTGTTTGAAGACCATGAAAAGCAATCTGTCTCATCAGCTGGTAGTAGATGGTCTTTACCTCAAAATCGTTCCTCTCAAAAGTAGGAAGCACTAGAGCTGCTCGGTTTGCATGAAACTCATCAGGTCTGTTGTAATCAGCTAGTGTCCTCTCATGAACCACCATCTCTCTACCTTGGGCTCGTCCTTGACCCTGGTTTTGGTTCAGCTCCTGTTGCTCAGGAGGATCAGGGATGACATTCCCTTCAGCATCAACCCGATGCCCAGCAGCATTGTACAGGTTGTCATCTTGGTCCCTCAGGGTACCTTCAGCATCTGGTATCAAGATCAAACGTTCTCGTACCATTCTCTCTCTCTTTTCTCTTCTGTTAGTCCTTTCTAGACGTCCAAGTTCCTCAAGATCGAGATTAACCAAGCTCGAGTTCGGATTACTTCGAGTTTTATGCGTTGGCATAAACTGTCTGTAATCGTCCAGCAACGATCGATGCTATCAGTGCAACGATCGATTCAATTCTCAGAATCGCCTAGTGACGATCGACGCAAGGGATGCAACGATCGACGCAAGGCGAAATTCGTACCTGCGACAGAAAGAAACAGAGAAAAGTTTAGCAAAATCAAAAAAAACAAAAAACGAAAAAGAACAAAAACAAAAAGAAAAATTTCTAGCAAAAACCCTAAGTTCGGTCCTATCGAAGACTCAAAGAGTCCCCGGCAACGGCGCCAAAAACTTGATAGGTTGTAAGTTTTCCCTATACTAAACTGCAAGTGAACAGCAATGTCAAAGTAGTATATAGGGTTATCGAATCCACAGGGACACTTGGTCTCAAGAGAATCAAACTATAGGAATAAATACTAGAAATAAGCAAATAGTGAATGAAATAAATTGCGGTGCGAGAAGGTAAATCAGTAGCAGAGATTAACGGTTGTGAAGCAAGTAATTAAAAGCGTCAAGCCTAGGGTATTCTCAGGAAATCAGACAAGCAGACAGTTCATTCAGCAAGGATCTAATTAAGCACGGTTCTAGAACTCAAAACACAGATATAGAATTAACCAAATTCCTTTGCGATAATTCTCTAAGTCTAAGTGCAGCAAACCAAACTTTCGTTTGCGAGAACTAACAGATTAAACTAGCAATAAGTCCAAGTTTGATATGTTCACAATTATCCTAAACCAAACTTCCGTTTGCGCAAAGTTTAATTGCCCAATTTAATTAGTTCAGATTCCTAAACCCCACTTCCGTGACGTATTTAGCAACCTAAGATCTAGATTCTAATTGATCAGGTTAGAACTAGCTTTAAGCACAATTAAATTGAAGAACATATATAGTTATGAATCCTTAACTGAATTTGAACAAGTCTAGCAAGTCATGAAATCCTATGTGAGAAACCCTAAACTCAACTAGGAATCTACTCAGACATAGATAATGAAATCATAATCATAGAATGAATAAATTGCATAAAAGAATAAGAGTAAAAGGGGTTCGAAATCTTCTCCAAATACAGATGATGTAACAGGTTCAGATCAGCCCCAAAAGCTCTAAAATCCTCTGCTCTTAATTATCAAAGTGTATTGTAAAAAGTATAAAGCGTATCTAATAAAAACACTAAAAACTCTATTATATAGGCATAATCTCGGCCAGGGGCTTCTTTGTAAATATCAGGAACTTCTGGATCAAAGTGCAAATTCTTCACTCTTCTAAACCGCCGAGTTTTTGGCCCATCTCGCTGGTGCATCGATCGATGCTAGAGTGCAACGATCGACACCTTCCTCTGTTTCGGACAGTGAACTCTATCTCTCGGCCAAACACTCCAAAAATCTCCAAAATGCTCCATTATCTCCAATTTAGCTCCAAACCTGATTATACCTGTAAAAGACTCTAAAAGAACACAAAAGACACTGAAAACACAACTATATCATGGCATAAAACCGGTAAAAACCATGATATATCAGCATGCAAGATCCGAATCCGAGAGGCGACCCGATAAGATAACGACGGAGTCAAACTTGAGGTCATGGGAGCCGGAGAAGAAGGAGCCTCGCAACAAGAAGATCCCGAGAAGAGCGCAGGGCGTTGAAACGGACTCCGATAGAAGGGGGGAAGCAGTTGAAGACGGAGAAAGGTTATAAATAGAGAGCTCGGATGACTCGCACAGGGATCCGATTATTCATTCATACTCAAACCTAGCATTAAGACTTTGTAATCGCTCTATAGCTCGAGTTCTTATTGTTCTTATATCCAAATCAATATAAATCCACTTTTTCACTATCGTTAAGCTTCTTGATTGCGTTTGACCAAGAATCTAGCCCACCTACTTTATAAATCAGCTCGTATAAACACTCTAAAATCTGAGTGTGGGTTTTAGGATCCACAGTACACCGATGGAATGTGGAGCCAAGTTATCAAAACTAGATGAAGGAGAAAGTGTGGATCCAACACTTTAAAATCTTGGTTGGAAGCTTGTGCTATCTAACTTGCACAAGACCTGATATCCTACATGCAATTGGAGTTGTGAGTAGATATATGGAGCATCCGACAACAAATCATTTCAAAGCCGCCAAGAGGATCCTTCACTATATCAAAGGTACCATAAACGTTGGCTTGTATTACTCTGTTTCTGATTATTACAAGCTTGTTGGATATAGCGATAGCGATTGGAGTGGAGACATAGATGACCAAAAAATCACAAGTGGATTTGTGTTTTGCATTGGAGAAACCACTTTCACATGGATGTCGAAGAAGCAACCGATTTTCACTCTTTCTACTTGTGAAGCGGAGTATGTAACATCTACTTCATGTGTTTGTCATGCTATTTGGCTACATAATTTGTTGAAGGAGTTGATTTTGCTATAAGAGGAGCCAACAAAGATCTTTGTGGACAACAAGTCAGCAATATCATTGACAAAGAATCCAATCTTCCATGATCGGAGTAAGCACATCGACACTCGCTATCATTACATTAGAGAATGTGTTACCAAGATGGATGTGCATTTGAAGTATGTGAAGACAAATGATCAAGTAGCTGATATCTTCACCAAACCATTCAAGCGCGGAGACTTTATCAAGATAAGGAACATGCTTGGAGTAATCAATCAAGTTTAAGAGGGGGTGTTGAGAAGTCAACTTGGTTTGGGTCAAGTTTTATTAGGATAGCATATCCAATACAAACCCAAAACCTTGATCCAACTCCTAGAAACTTTCTAGAAAAATATCTTCATATCTTCACCTTCTTAAAACTTTTAGAAAACTCATCTACCTCTTTAAGAATAAAAATTTTGATTTTTTCATAGAAAAATCTAGATAATTATAATATTTTAATCTAGATATAATGGTATAATTCTCTAGATTTATGATTAAAATGTTCTAGATATTTTGTATTTTAAAAGCTATAAATACATCCCTTCATTCTTATTTATAACCAAATCTTCAAATTATTTTCTAAATAATAATAAAAAATTTCGTTTTAAAATTTTCTTTTTTATCTTTTAAGTTTTTAAACACTTTGTTCGCACTTTATAAATTTTCATTCCAGCAACAATTCCCATCATTATGTTAATTGTCATTTTGTACAAGGATCCACCACCTTTTGGTTTTGCTTTTATCGACAAGCTAGCGATTCTCTTATAGTTTCATTCATGGGCTTAACTCTTAACAGTTGGTGAGTGTCAAATGACATAGTAAGCGTCTTTGTAATGAGAAACGTCTGAATTTGCCAAATACCTAATGAATCACAAACTGTTTCAATGAATTTGCTGATCATGATTTCACTTCTCACTAGAATCTACTGTTCTATCATTATACAAATTGGATCCCAAGAAAGATGGTGATCAAGTGATATTACTACAAGTAACTGAGGCATCATGAAATTATTTGTGCCTCAAGAATTAAAATGGATTTTCTGAGTCAGGAAAACGGAAAAGAAAATGTAAAGCATGAAAATACGAACCTTTTATAGAAAATATACGAATCTGAAAAATGTGAAGATAGGAAACAAAATAAATGACTACTATGCTTTTAATTGAGCTTTTTTACTTGTAACAAAGTTATGCGAATTTTGTGCATGTAGATCTTTTCCCCCTTTTAACCTTTCAAGAGTTGACAAAAACAAATAGTATAATTCTAAGATGAGTTGACAAAAAAAAGGTATAATTCTAGGATTAGAACCAAAGATGCGGTCGCCTAGTAAATTTTTCATCAGGGTATTGTATGAATTATATATATACACAATGCAATATGCCGTTTGTATCTAAATCTTTCATTCCTTCAGATATATAATCCAGACAGTCACCTGATGAAGATTTTCTCAGAGTAAAACGCCAAATTTCCACTGTAAAATTTTCTCTGACGAGTATATATTGTGATCCTCTCAACACTAAGATGAATGTTCAAAGTGGGAGTCAAAGAAGTCAACTCATGGTGATGGCCGAATTTTCTTCAACCAAGCCGCCACTTGGTGTTTTCTTTGCTGCAGTCGCTCCAAAGTTGCGGCCGAGGTCTATTCAATATCATCATATCCCAAGTGAGTGCTTCTCATTTTCTTGGTCTTTTGTTTTCAGAGACATATCTGGTATATGTAGTGTGTTGACCGTTGTCATGTTTACTTGCATAGGATTGCTAAAACTAAATTTCATATCACATGTGCACTGGTTTATGAGAAGATGCAAACCGACGTGATTCATAAGGATGAAGGTAAAACAAAAACCAGTAAATCTGACAGCTTCTTGCAAACATATCACAGTGTGATCTTTTGTTATTGTTTGTTCTATTTCTTATCCGAAACATGTGAACTCTATATATGATTAAATTTTGGGTGCAATCACAAAGTGTTGTGTCTTATGAGAAGAATGAAAACTATTCCTTAGCGCCGATATTTGTTAGGCAATCCAACTTCAAGCTTCCTTCAGATTCTAAGGTACCAACCATCTTGATATGTCCATGGACTGGATTGGATCCATTCCTTCATGAAAGGGTGCGTTGGTAGAATCTGGTCTTGAACTTGGACCATCAGTTTTGTTCTTTGGATGCAGAATCCATAGAATAGTAATTAAGCCATTTCTCAAAACTCAAACCTATCATCATATGTTTGTTCAGTTTCTCTAACTCTTCTTATATTTGTAGGATTTCATCTACGAGGAAGAGCTACAACGGTTTCTTGAGAGTGGTACACTATCAGAGCTAAGATTCAAATCATTCTTGTTCTTTTGTTCAGTCTTCATTTTGCTTCTATAATTTGAAGGTATCCATCTCTTTTCTTTTATGCGGTAGCAGATCTGCCAACGTAACCGAGAAAGTTTTACATATATAGATATGTATGATCGAAATCACGACGACGTTATACACACAGAAAGTGAGATCGAAGTGATTCTGAAGCACATTGCATTACATTCCGAAACACATTGCATTGCATTACATACATACATACATTCATGCATTACAATATTACATACATACATTCGTGCAATACATACACTCATGCATGATTACATACATTCATGTTTAAGCCTGGGAGTTCAGGTATACGTTCGGATTCGGTTCGGAGTTTTCAGATTTTTGGATTTTCGGTTCTAGGCATATAGAATCCATTCGAATATTTTAAAATTTTGGTTCGGGTTCGGTTTGGTTCCGAGTACCCGAAAAATCATAAAACAAAAATAAAAATTAGTTACATGTGAATAAAAATGGCCAAATTTTAATAGTTATAAAAAAAACTTTCATATATTTTATTTATTTTGGGTAATTTAATTATTTTGGTCTAAAAATAATCAATATATTTGGATTTATATTTTAATTTGGGATAACTTTTCAATATTAATTCTAAATAATATAATTAATATTTTGGGTATATAATTATAATTCGCATATTTCGGATATCCATTCGATTTTTGGTTCGGGTTCGGGTCTTCGGATATAGGAATTTAGGATCGTTCGGGTATTTTATCGGTTCGGATTCGGTTCGAAAAACATCGGAAACATAAATCATTTTCTCATTAAAAAATGTAGAGTAATCACATGACTCCCAAAACATAACTCCCTTCATAGTTTTAACTAATCACATCGTTTTCAAAACACATCGCTCCCACATATAAACCACAGTCAAATCTGCAATTTCTTTTGCCTATGTTGATGTTTAACTTTTCATTTCCAAAAATAATTACATTGACACTGTACCAAACATGGTCATAGTTGACAGGTTGCACATTATTTCTCCAACTTGAATTTTAATCACATCCTTGGCGTTATCACTAAAATCTTCACTATTTCAGGTTCTTTAAAGCTGTCAAATTTCTCTCTTTCAAGAGGAAGAAAAATATCCTTATATATGGGATTCAAGTCGACCATAATCAAAATATTATGGAGAGATTTTGGAAGGTTCTAAAAATATTCTTCCAGTATCCTATAGAATTATGGTTCAATTGATCTCAATGATAATGAATCAAGCTTCGTTGTGTTTGGTCAAATTCGATTTGGATATGATGGCCTTCATACTATTCAATCCATGTTGTTCTTGGTCCGGTTGTGCTTTACCTAGTTCGATCGATTTATGTTTTGGATCGGTCAAACTCTTCATTTTTTTGCATTGCCCATATTTGTACTCTAAATGTATATGACCCTAAAGTCGTCAATTCTTTTAATTGGTTGCACATATAATCTTAAATTCACTTGGACATAAAATGTTACTTTTTATGTGATTCCACATCAACTCTTCTAGTTTTCATGTGTAATATTGATCATTACCTTTGAAAGTTGAAAAGTCCTTATTAGTGCAATACTTATAATAACACTGAATATATCCAATCTCCAAAATAGTTATTTTATGTTCATTTTGGTCATTTTGCTCCAATAATCTGAAATTAGCTCTTAGTCTCCAAAAATGAAAATATTACTTAACAATTACTAAAAATCCATTTAAAACATTATAAAAATCGGTGTAAATGTGATATTATCATCTATACAATTGAGTTTTTCAAATCTATTCGTTAATTATATTTTATATAACTTTCACACAAGTTTTGTTTATATTTAATTTACTAAAATGTTAGAAGTTTACTTAAGGATGTTTCAAATATTATAGAGATTAAAGTTTTTTTTTATAAAACTATAGAGCTTTTAAAGTTATTTTAAAAACCTTATGTGCGATTATGAGAATATTTTCTTTTTGATGCTTTTTATTTTGATAATGAATTTGCCATTAATATTTTGAGAAAATCTCACTAAATATCACTAGGCTAAACCTCCATGAAAACTAATATCCTTTTAAAGTTGGGCTTTCTAATAACATACAAAACACACTAAATAAAATTGTTTCATATTAAAATAAAAAGTTGTCTAAAATGTGATTCTATAACAATCACATAAAAAATAGAAAAACTCATACTCACAAGTTCATAAAATGAGAATTTAGAAATGCTAATTTAAAGAATATCACTTTGTACCTATGGTGGTTTGAACTCAAGGTACAAGAGAATCTAACCCCCCTCCCCTTCCACATTATCATTAGACTACAAACACATTGTTTGTCTCACATGCATAATACTATAATCAAATCTTTATTAGGATTAGAAATCCTTGTCAAATATTATTTATTTTATTACAAGAACTTAATATTAATATTATTAGAGATGTATTATCATAAAATAATTAGCAAGCGCCATTCTGTTTTTTCCATGAGCATGCACAACTTCTACCAGCTTTACCAGTGAAGCACTTAAAATTCAAAAACCTTTGTCCATACTTCTTCAAACAATCAGATCTACATTCCTTTTCTCCACAACGGTCATTGTATAAAGTACTCTGACATTCTCTAGCTCTAGCTTCCACTCCTATTACAATGCAAAATTTGAAATATAATTATTAGTTGATGACAAAAAACAAAATCTTCTTGACTTCTTATCATAAAAATATTTATATAAAAATAGAACATAAGATTATAAATAACAAATATGATATATTAAAATATTTGAATATATCATATAAGGTTTTTATAAACTGTATAACATCAATGTTTATAAAATAAATTGTAATTTGATATAATTATCTATTTTGCATGAGAGGAAATCATTACTGATGAAAAAAACTATGGAGATAACCTTAGTCAATTGGTATCACAATGAAATTTATAATGTTAAGACCATATAAATTTATAGCAAAGATATATGATTTTTTTTTTTTAAACTATATCTTAGCATGGTTTCCTTTGTTTCCCTCATAATGTGGTTTCAGATTTGTTGAAATTTTGTTTGGTTATTTCTGGGTGGTTTTCGGCTTTTCTTGGTTTTATTGGTTTAGTTTAGATCTGGTCTCCTCTACTATATGGGTAGATAAAAGATCAATTCTTAGCTCTAACTTATTAGCTTGTATTATCTTGACTCTTGTTGATTTTCTGAGTGAGTGCTTTTCAATCCTGTTTTTTTGGGTTTAGTTTGACTTTAAGGTCTTGGGTTGGTTAGGCTTCGTTGGAAAGTGTGATTTAGTTATGGCTTCTATCTAGGTGTTTATATACGCATGAGATTGTGTCAGTACCGTATCCAAAAAAGATTAGGGAGAACTTTCTTAGGTTCTTTCTTGTCGGGTTGTGAAACTTTGGTTCTTGGTTCGAGTGTCGAGGATGTGTCTCTTTGTGAGTCTCCAGGTAGTTGATGTTATCATTCGGTGGGCCATGGTCAACGATGATTTATCTCGCTTCTTGTTCTTCACATGTGTCAAGATGTGTAAACTTTTTGTTATTGTTAGTTTTTGTTCGTATCGATCTATTCTATTATAGCAATAGGATTATCAACCTTTTATGGGCTTTAACAATTTTTTATGGGTTTTAATTTCTGAAGATATTTCCATAATACACCGGTTTAGTTTTTGAAGAAGAGTTTGTTTTCTACCAATTTTTGTATTCCAAAAACAGACCATGTTAATATAAATATCCTTTCACATAAAAAATGAATTCTATCAAATTAGTAGTATATAATTTCACAAAGAAGGAGAATTAATTACATATCACATGAGGCATACGCGTTGGGATAGTGTATGTAGAGATAAAGGAAAGAGAGTCTGATAAGCATGCTCTATAAGTGGATAAGATGCTGATGAGCTGGCAAACCTCAGAAGAGAGAGACAAGAAATGCGTTAGGAGTTGCGTTGAGTGATGAGTATAAATAGAGAGGAGAGTCTACTGTTGAGAGTTAGCTTTGATTGTAGAAAGAGTCGTGAGACTTGAGGAGATCAGATTGGGTTAGGCCAACTGTTCTTGAGGAGAGTTCATCGGGTTAAGCCGATGGTTCTCATTGTTTCTTCTATAAAAGTGTAATCGTTACTATATCATTCAATAAACCTTACTGTGAGTTCTTGTGATTGAGTTTGGAGAGTGATTACAAGAAGAATCAATACATAAATTCTATCAATTGGTGCGGTGAGCGGGCGGATTGCGCGATGGTGGCTGTGAATCGATCGGAGATTTGCGACCGTGACGTGATGAGTTTCATGGAGATGCCGATTTTCACAGGGATTGAGGTTCGATCTTGGGTAGATTGGATGGATAAGACGTTCGCAGAGCTCAATTTCTCAAAATCCAGGAAGTTGGAGGTGGCGAAGATACTTATCTAAGAAGAAGCGGGAGCATATATTCATAACATAGAGTCTTTTTTCCCTTTCTGCAGCTGGAAGGAATTGCGGGAGACTTTGTTGTTGAAATATGGCGACAGAGACGATCCATAACGAATCATGTTGCTCGCCGAACAGGATCAACAAATAGAGTTTCTGAATGATGATGCATTCTGGAAGAAGTGTAAGACAACATCAATTACATCCATTAAATCTAGTAATCATGATCTTGGAGTGATTCAACAATCGGAGTTAAGTAAAGAACAGAAGGAGGAATCGCTTGATGCACTTGTACCTATCGAAGCTCCTTCATCTATTCAGGAGGTCGAAGCATTGGAGACAGTAAAGATCCAAGCGGAAGTATGTGATACGACTCTGAATTCGATTCAAGACATAGATTTGGATCCAGAAACAAAACTGATGGACGCGGAAACATTGAGTCAAGCAGCGACGGTAATTGATGCGCCAAGATCGTTAAAGGAAGAAGTGTTGCTAGAAAAGGAACCAATTCTTGAGAAAGAAAATGAGATGAAAGATGCGATACTGCAACATTCCTTGAATAAGACTGCAGCGTTGGTAAATGAGGTATCAAATTCTTTTCTGGAACCAAGCCATAGGTTTGAGAAACTGCAGTCTATGTGCCTTTACAAAGATAACTCACAATTACGGTGTAGTTTTTCATTGTATGAATTACGATATGGTCTGGGAGTTGATGTTTGGGTTGCTCCGAATGTGGAACAACAATACGTATTCCAGACAAAAGGAGAAGTGGTGGAGTGAACCCCTGATTCGGTAGATGTTAATGGTGATATAATTGCACACCACATGTTCGATAAAATGGTTGGCTGCATCAACATAGTTCAACACTCTGTCTTTGTTGAGCACAATGCCAAGTCTTTCCTAGTTAATTCTACTTCAGCTCTTACCATGGAAAAGATGACAGAAGAAGGCTATTACGAAGAGTATATGAGCAGAAATGTAGAAAACATTTCCATGGACAGCTTAGATTGGAAGTTGGGGTATGATATTCTTACTCAAATGATATTGTTGTGATTCATAACATGTTCAAAAAAGATAGCGTTTTGCAAAGATTGGTGGTTTAAATATAAGGTGAGAAAGGATTGCATACTGGTGGAGGAGAACAATGGAATGAGTTATGTAGCTAATGATATTTATGATATCTTGGTGAGTATTATCGGTAAAAATGATGCGGGTGTGAATAAGAGGCAGAACGTTCGCATTCGAATATCACAAAATGAGTTTGCTACATTGATGGTGGTTGGTGTATTAGTTCTTAGCGGTAGAGATGGATTTATGCAAGAGATCATTAAGAGAAGGCTTAAAGTGGTTGGAAATAAAGGAGAACCCATCTTCACAACTGCCATAAAAGCAAGTTTAATACATGACAAGCTATTATTTTCTGAGACAATTGAGCTGCTGATGAAGCTGACTGGATTTTTGAAGTTGGAGCAATGGAAATGAAGCAGAAATTTAATTTGTCTCAGATTTTGTGCAACCTATGGATGCAGAAAGTTACAAGAGTGCACATGCTTCTTCTTGGTCGTGTTACAACGAAGAAGATGAACGATACAAAAGAGTGGCTCATGAATATTGTTGAAGGCAGAAATGCAGAACGAAGGCAAAGAAAGGAACACTACTGGGAGTTTGAGGGTAATTGTCTAACTAAAAAGGTTCTGGATGTTATGGCTCAACGAAACATCACCGTGAGCAGAGTAGTGAGAAAAGGGAGACCATATTTGCAAAAGAAACTTGTTTTTCAAGTTGTACAGCTAGTAGCAGTTTTGGGACACACTTATCAGGTCTTTCCTTTACCACTTACTTGTGTCAAAGCTTTGTTAGATGAGCCTATGACTGTGTCAGCTACATGCTGTACACCAACTGATGGGTGGAAGATGTTGAATCAAACGATGGGACTGCTAATACATGAAAATATGGTACTATATTGGAGAAAGTACAAGGCTGAGCCAATGGATTATGTGTTTCCATACATAGCGATGAGTGTTAAGAGAAACACATTTAAGCTGGTGAGTTGTTTGTTGGATTTGTTAATGGAGATGACTAAGAGTGATGACAATCATCGGATACAAGATGGTTCTGAGCAGATTATTCAAAGTCATGCATTTTTCAACGAATATCAAATGGTCAAGGATCTGATGTTACAAAACAGGGACTTAAATGTGTGTGGCTATACAAGTGATTCCAAGCTTTTTGCAGTGAGCAAGTATCAGTTGTTGATCAATTATGAATTGTACTCATTACAACAACGTCGGCATGACTATTTTGCTGTGTGGCATTGCTGGAAAGAGAAACCACTGCAGCGGATTGATGGCTCTTCGTTTCAGTCAAGACCATGTTACAAAATAGGTCAGAAGCTCGGAGATGTAACGCAGAAACTCCAAGATGACACTGCTATTCCAAGTGATAAAGATTCTGCATTTAGGACAGAATTCCAGTTTGTTGCCGGCTGCTTTCTTCAATAATTTCTTGTCCACAGCTTGGGGGCAAGCTGTCCTTAAGGGGGGGGAGTATTGATAAGCATGCTCTATAAGTGGATAAGATGCTGCTAAGCTGGCAAACCTGAGAAGAGAGACACAAGAAATGCGTTAGGAGTTGCGTTGAGTGACGAGTATAAATAGAGAGGAGAGTCTATTGTTGAGAGTTAGCTTTGATTGTAGAAAGAGTTGTGAGACTTGAGGAGATCAGATTGGGTTAGGCCAACTGTTTTTGAGGATAGTTCATCGGGTTAAGCCGATGGTTCTCATTGTTTCTTCTATCAAAGTGTAATCGTTACTATATCATTTAATAAACCTTACTGTGAGTTCTTGTGATTGAGTTTGGAGAGTGATTACAAGAAGAATCAATACCTAAACTCTATCAGAGTCAAGCACGCGTTCTTCTTCTTCTTCTTCTTCTTCTTCTTCTTCTTCTTCTAATCCTCGTTCCCTTTGAGTGGGTGACAAAAATGTCTTCACTTATTAGTTTTAGTTACGATTATATTCTTGTATTTATTACGACTACATATGACCACACAAAACACAGTTTTGTCTTTATTATTATTGTATTTCTTAAAGCGAAAATGACTTTGATGGAATAAATATATTGACTTCGGCAACTTGGGGTCATATGATAACATATCGACAAGTGGGTTGAACTGTCTTCAAACGGATCGACAGAGAGATCATCAACAATATCTCTGCATGGACGGGGAAGCGTACATCTAGTAACCTGAAGATATTGTGGCTTAGAATCCTACAAGTTCTAAGCCTAGGATCTAAGGTTTGAGATATTGAATCATTGATCTCGTGTTTACCTCAAAGATGGCAGCGGAATGGATTGGTAATTGAGATCAGCAGCGACTCAGGTGCTTCGCCTCTACCAGATACACACGCACACAAAGCTGGAAAGCCGGGATGCTAGTGCCAGATCTAGGAATCACTGAGTTTTGGTGGCTAGGTTTTTTCTGCAAAACAACAAGAACAACTAGGGTTCCAGGTCGTGCATATGAACCTTTATATAGACCTGTAATGACTAAACCAATCATTGGACTAATTCCAATTTGTTTAAGTCATCAAACTGAAACATCAGTTTCGAAACCCGGCCTGTGTCGATCGACACACTCACTGGTGTCGATCGACACACCTCTTTAAAACTCAATATTAATGTGTATCCAATACACATCAACATGATCATTACCATAATGATCATTCCCATATTTATGCTTCCAGTTTGCTTAGGTGTGTGACCCTATAGGATCATATAATAATGGCAGTAAGTATACAACTTACAGATTGCAAGAGGCTTCTAGCAAAACATTGCAACCACCCAGTATTATACAAATGTCTGATCTCGACACACAACTATCATCAGGAGTGAGTACAAGCGTGATTTCAGGACACAATCCCAACAATCTTCCACTTGTACTGGAATCATCAATTCCTGTAATCCTTTTGTCTCTATATCTCGATTTGGCATAAGGCAAGATTAGTGTCATCCTTATTAAGCCAACATCGTGTTCATCGAACTCCTGATCTATACTGAACAAGATAAACAACTGAACTACAGTTCGTTTGAGTGCGGCCACACATTTTCTCAGTATCAAATCTTCGATAGGCCCTGAGATATTTATCTCCCGTTATACAGGAGGGACAAATCTCTTCTTATTTCATCCCTGTTCCTATACACACTTCATGATACACCCAAGCAATGCCTTTATAGCCGCCAGTTACGGGTCGACGTTTGACAAGGTCAAAGTGCACCAATTCATATGCAAGAAAGCATGATGAACTCAGGTCTAAGGACTATACTCTATAGTCGTAATGAGAACCTCTCATGACACAGATATAACTATCCTGGAGACTTCTCATTAGCGGGTCACGTCCGATCATATGTTCATCAACATATATCTATGTGACTGACTGTGATACTCATATCACTGACTCCATGAAACTTAGTCAACAGTCACCTCACAAGCTAGTCTCTCGCGGTTGTCAGTGTCCCACTTTGACAACCTCGACTAGGGACACATCTTAATTTATGTCATCTGTAACTTATAGGGTTTCATGATCAAGTCCTCAACTTGATGACCTATAATATGGCATAAACTTATTTTGGGACCATTATTTAGATCACAATAAATAATGCTGAAATTAAATTTCATTAAACATATCCAAAAGTATGTTTACAAGAACATATTAATATAGCTAAAATAAAACAACAAGAACTCCCACTAGAATCAAGATTACATCTTAAGATCTCTAATGCCTACAACAGTAGTATGACTTTCATGCTTAGGCCTTGGGAGTGGCTTAGCCAGAGGATCAACGACATTCTCGTCCGTCGGAACTCGGATGATCTTCACTTCTCCTCTATTGATGATATCACGAATCATGTGATATCTCCTCTCTATGTGTTTGGACTTCTGGTGTGACCTGGGTTCTTTCGCCTGAGCAATGGCTCCATTGTTGTCACAAAATAAAGCCACTGGCTCCAAGATACTAGGAACCACACCAAGTTCAGTCATGAACTTCTTGATCCAAACAGCTTCCTTTGCCGCTTCTGAAGCAGCAACATATTCAACTTCCGTCGTGGAATCAGCTACAGTGTTCTGCTTAGAGCTCTTCCAGCTCACTGCACCACCATTTAGACAGAAGACATATCCAGACTGTGATCGGAAATCGTCTCTGTCCGTCTGAAAACTCGCATCAGTGAATCCATTCACCACAAGCTCTTCATTTCCTCCATATACCAAGAACTTATCCTTGGTATGTCTAAAATATTTGAGAATATTCTTGACAGCTGTCCAGTGATCTTCACCTGAATCAGATTGGTATCTACTCGTCATGCTTAACGCGTAAGCCACATCTGGACGAGTGCAAAGCATGGCATACATGATAGATCCTATTGCAGAAGCATAAGGAATCCTACCCATGCGTTCTCGCTCAGCCTGTGTCGCCGGACACTGCTTCTTGCTGAGACTAATGCCATGAGACATCGGTATGAAGCCCTTCTTGGAATCATGCATCTTGAATCTGTGCAACACCTTATCAATATAAGTGTCCTGGCACAATCCAATCAGCATATTCGCTTTATCTCTGTAGATTCTGATTCCAAGGATGTACGCGGCTTCTCCCATGTCTTTCAAGGAAAAACAACTTCTGAGCCAAGTCCTAATAGACTGAAGCAACAGAACGTCATTACTGAGAAGAAGTATGTCATCGACATACAGTACGAGAAACGCAATTCCGCTCCCACTAGTCTTCTTGTATACACATGGTTCTTCTTCGTTCTTGATGAAACCAAATTGTTTTACTGCTTCATCAAAACGAAGATTCCAACTCCGTGATTCTTGCTTCAATCCATAAATGGATTTATGAAGCTTGCATACCTTCCCAGCATTCTTAGGATCTACAAAACCCTCAGGTTGTGTCATATACACATCCTCTTCCAAAATTCCATTCAAGAAGGCGGTTTTGACATCCATCTGCCAAATCTCATAATCATAACAAGCGGCAGTTGCTAGAAGAATCTGAATGGATTTAAGCATAGCGACTGGGGAATAGGTTGTTGGGATAGTGTCCTGAAATCACACTTGTACTCACTCTTGATGATAGTTGTGTGTCGAGATCAGACATTCGTATAATACTGGGCGGTTGCAATGTTTTGCTAGAAGCCTCTTGCAGTCTGTAAGTTGTAGACTTACTGCCAGTATTATATGATCCTATAGGGTCACACACCTAAGCAAACTGGAAGCTAAAATATGGGGAATGATCATTATAGTAATGATCATATTGATGTGTATTGGATACACATCAATGTTGAGTTTCGAACAGTGTGTCGATCGATACGGTATGTGTGTCGATCGACACAGGGTCAATTCCGAAACAGAGTTTCGGTTTTATGACTTAAAACGAATCTGATTTATCACGGCTCGGTTTAAGTCATTCCAGGTCTTTATATAGTGATATAGTTTCGACCTGGAACCCTAGCCGTCGAGTTTTTCTCTGACAGAAAGGCAGAAACACCAAAACTCAGAGATCCCAAAGATCCGGCACTAGCATCCCGGTTTCCAGGTTTGTGTGCATGTGTATCTAGTAGAGGCGAAGCATCTGAGTCGCTTGCTAATCTTGTTCACCAATCATTCCGCTGCCAGTTCTAGGTAAGAACGAGGTTGGTTTTTATTCAATATATCAAACCCTAGATCCAGTAGGGATCCAACAGTGGTATCAGAGCATGGTAGGGTTTAGTCTATTGAATATGAGGCATTTAAATCGAATTCTGATAAATTTGATTAGTTATTTGCCTGCTAAATCGTGTTCTAATGTTGTTAATCTCGGATTAAAGCCTCTGTGAAAACACGATGTCTGCGTTTTCGCAGCGTGTCGATCGACACAAAGCGTGTGTCGGTCGACACAGAGCGAAAACCCATAAATAAAATTTAGGATTTTCGCAGAGTGTCGATCGACACAAAGCGTGTGTCGGTCGACACAGAGCGAAAACGCGTAAATAACTTTAGAGTTTGTCGCATGGTATCGATCGACACTAAGCTTGTGTCGGTCGACACATAGCGAAAACTCGTAAAAGATATTAGGGTTTTCGCACAGCATCAATCGACGCACTGGGTGTATCGGTCGATGCACCGCAAAAATGCGAAAGATTTGAAATCGCACTGTGTCGATCGACACACTGGGTGCATCGGTCGACACAGACTATGCGAATGGATAGATCGGTTCAATTGGATTGAATTGGTTATCTCGTATGGTTATGTCGGTTTAATTCAAAATCCCTAATACTCTACTGTGTCGATCGACACAGGTTTAATGTCGGTCGACACAAGCCTTACGATTGGTTGAATCGGTTCAATTGGATTGAACTGGTTATCATGTTGGTTAAGGTAGATAAGATCGGTTTAAATTGGATGAATTGGTTCAATTTAATTGAACTAGTTATGTAAATTAGAATAAACCGATTTAATTGGTCAAGATCAGTTTGATTGAATAAGTCGGTTCAATTGGATTGGACCGGTTATCGCGATTAGTTAAAACTGGTTGAATCGGTTCAATAAGATGGATTGGTTAAATTGGATTTGACCGGTTATCTCGAATGTTCTTAAGGTTGCATATCAAGAGTCGACCAAGTGTGTCAGTCGACGCATATGGTGACGATGCGAACCGTAATCTTTTGGTTTTGAACCATATTATTAAGAAACAGAACCGAATGACCTAACCCACTAAAATTAGAACAATTAAAACTTAATTAAAATTAGAAGTAAAATGTTCTAAACCTGTCTAATACACATTGGATGTGTGTTAGATCAAAGCTTAGTTTTAATAAGGTCAACTGTAAAGACTCATTTGGTTGTTGTGATAGTCTTGCCAAGAGCTTGGTATCCACAATTACATGAGTAAGGCAGGTAGTAGTGTTGATGGTCTTGCAGTGCTTGACATCAACTATTACATGACCTAAGAGATTGAATTACTAAACTTTTAGAGATCTTTTCCTCAAACAAATATCAAGTGATCTTAATGTCTTGCCCGATCTTGTCTACTGTCAAGACTCGTATTGTTGTTGGATATCCTTGGAGTCTTTGGTGTCCACAGCAACATGAGTAATGCGGGTGATCATTGATAGATTTTGCAGTGCAACTATTAGTGATCACAAGACAGAAGATATTGGTTTTACTTGACTGGGCTGTCAGAAGTTCTAGGCCCAAAGACATCAGAGTAGATTAGACATAGTTTGTCTCATCTACGACCAAGAGCTGTACTAGGTACAATTAGCAATGATTTGCTTACCTAGATAACTAAAGTTTGGGTAATGGCGAGTCGCCCACTCGAATTTTGGTGATCTGAGGATCTTGGTTCGTTGTATTCATCTGAGGAAACATAGTTTTTGAATATAATGCGAGTTTTCTTATTGGATAAGATTCCTCATTTCCTGAAATCATAACTAAAATTTTCTTTGATTAAAATTTTCAGCCTATGTCTAAAACTACCTTCTCGTTACGACCCGTCCTTGAGAAGGACAAGTTAAATGGGTCAAATTTCCTGGATTGGTATCGCAATTTGAGATTAATCCTCAAGCAGGAGAGTAAGGACTATGTCCTTGAGAAAGCTCTTCCAGAAAGGCTTGGGGCCAATCGCTCGAATGCAGTATATAATGCTTGGAATAAGCATTATATTGATGTGGTGGATGTGTGTGGTCTGATATTGGCTACCATGAACTCGGACTTGAAAAGTTAATACGAGAACATGGAGTCGCCAATAGAGATGATCACCAGCCTGAAACTGAAGTTTCAGGATTTGGCACGAGTTGAGAGATTCCAGATGGTGAAGTCTCTCACTGGGTGCAGACTACCAGAGGATGTTCCAGTGAGTCCTCATGTCATTAAAATGATGGGTTACGTTGATAACCTGGGGAAACTGGATTGTCCTGTCAGCTTAGAGTTGGCTACAGACATCATTCTGCAGTCACTGCCGTCAAGTTATGATAAGTTCATTAAGAATTATATCAAGAAAGACTTGACGAAGACGTTGACTGAGCTGCATGGCATGCTCAAGACAGCAGAGCAAAACATCAAGAAGGGTAAAAGATTTGAGAAATCTTATGCAGACAAGGGTAGAGACAGGGCCGTCCAGATTTGGAATCAGGATAAGCCTGTGTCATCTTATAAGCCCAAGTCCGGCCCATCTGATGTTAGAAAGTGCTTCTACTGTAATGAGTATGGGCATTGGAAGAGAGATTGCACTAAATTCTTGGAAGATTCACAAGAGATGAAGGAGATGTATGGTACTTCTTCTTCAGGTATTGTGTTATTAATTCAAGTTCTACATATTTATTGGATACTAGTTGTGGTACTGATATTTTGGAAATATGCAGGGCCTAAGCAACAGTAGAACGTTGAAGAAAGGACAAGTGGAACTGCGAGTCTAGTATGGAGCAATGGTTGCTACATGAGCCGTAGAGATTCTCCACTTGTAGGTGCCTTTCAAGCTTGGTTTTGAATTAAGTAATTGCTACTATGTACCTGCTTTATGCAGAAATGTCTTTCATTTTCTTGTGAGAATTTGGAAGCTTTTCATTCTGATAAAAGACAAGTTTTGCTCTTTTGATCTTAATGAAATATTATATGGTAGCACCCCTTTTGAAAGGGTTTTATATCTTAAACCAACATACGCTTAAATATAACATAAATATCAAACGATTTAAGTCTGATGACTTGAACTCGATTTTTCCTTAGCATAGTCATATTGACCAAATAGAGTGAAGCGGCTTCAGAATTCTGCTTGCTGGGCCAAATGACTAAGGCTTCTTTAGCAGAGCTAAAGAAACGGGCCAGAGGCTCGTTGGGCCTTACACATACTGATGTATGCGGCCCGATGAGTATTAGTGCCAAAGGAAAACTTCAATACTTCATTGACTTATTGATGGCTTCAAATAAGTATGACTGTGTTCATTTGATGAGACACGAGTCAGAATCCTTTGGAATGATCAAAGGAGTTTCAGAATGAAGTATAGAAATAATTTGACAGAAGTTTTGAGATCCTCGATTAGATCGCGGAAGAAAATACTTGAGTCAAGAATTAGGTGATCATCTAAGTGAGTGTGAAGTCATATCACAGCTCTTTTCTCCTGAAAACCTAAATGGTGTTTCTGAGAGAATGAATCGGATCTTATTGGATATACTCCGATTAATGATGAGTCACATGAATCTTCCATTATCATTTTAAAATACGCTCTAAAATGAACATGTTTACGCTAAATAAGTTTTCTATCAGAATCAGTGAAAAACACCACATTGGATGTGGACTGGGTGATTTCCAAATATGTTTTTCTGATTAATTGGGATTGCAAGGTTTGTGTAAGGCAGTTGTCAACAAACAAACTTGAACCCAAACCTGATAAGTGCTGCTTCGCTGGTTGTCCTAGGGAAACCGAGGCTTAGTACTTTTGCAATCAATCCGAGAACAAAGTTTTGTTGTTCGGAACTCTGTTTTTCCAAGAAGAACAGTGGGAGTAAAAGTACAGCTCGAAGAAATTCGAGAAACACAGGAGGCTGCTCAACCTGGTGAGGGAGAGCAGCGGTTAGATCTACAGAGTACTGTAGGATCTACACCTGTGGAGCCTGAAATTCGCAGATCCGAAAGGATCCGTCACTAACTCGAGAGTGATTTCTCGTAACCGATTGTCGTGATCTGTTGATCATTGGAAAGTGACGAGCATGCGAAATTCAAAGAAGCGAAGGTGAGCCCCAACTCCGAAAATTGGCTAGTTATGCATATTAGCTTCACCGATTGAAGCAAGCATCTTGGAGTTGGAATCTATGTTCTGTTAAAATGGTCAAAGGCTTTGACTCGATCAGGAACGAATAGAAACCGTGCGTTTACGAGTAAACTAGTGGGAGCGTAGTTGCAATTCTCAAACTGTATGTTTAGAACGTACTTAATCTCATAAACGACGTTCTGACGCTAAAATCTTGTCAAGATTTGGGTCGGAAGTCAAATTTAACGATGGACATGGAAGAAGTCGTGTAAGTTCTTGGAATATGGATCCATTGAGATGGATCAGAAGAGCTAATTGGATCGTGTCAGAATCCTTATGATAATAAGGTACTGGACAGTTCCAATATGCATGATTCCAAGAATGGCTTCACACCAAAGATCTTATGGCAATGATATTAGCAAGAAGAAGTGTATTGGACACTGGCTGAGCTAGTGTCTATGAGTGTGATTCCCTTTTGCTTATGCAATAGAATCCATCATGAATGCAATATTATGTGCTCGTCTAAATGCAGCTGACGCATAAATGAATGACGAGAAGATACCAATTTGTTCCAGTAAGAGTCACTGGATAGTTGTAAAGGAATATCCCCAAGTGTTTGAGAAACACTAAGGATAGGTTCTTGTACAACTGAGAAATAGACGAATCAGTCATGAGTAGTTAGACGGACAAAGATGATTCCCAGTTCTCACCTGGATATGTCATTTTGCCTGTGTAACGGTACTGTCTGTTGGAAAGGTTTCCAAGCAGAGGACCGTGGAATAGTGCTTATTAAAGAATAGCGGTGTGATTTGTTGGAATGGTTCCAAGCAAGAACACCGCAACATCTCTCACAACCTAAGCATGAGTTGAATACTATTGCTGTAGGTACTAGATATCTGAAGACTTGGTCTTGATTCTAGTGGGAGTTAGTTTAGTTATGATGTTCAGATATATGTAGTCATGTTTATGAAAAACCTGACATCGACATTATTTGACTATTGGATAATTAAATAATGGTCCCAAGATAAGTTTATGTAATTTTATAGGTCATCAAGTTGAGGACTTGATCATGAAACCCTATAAGTAATAAATGACATAAATTATGATGTGTCCCTAGTCGAGGTTGTTAAAGTGGGACAATAACAACCGCGAGAGACTAGATTGTGAGGTGACTGTTGACTAAGTTTCATGGAGTCAATGATATGAGTATCACAGTCAGTCACATAGATATATGTTGGTGAACATATGATCGGACGTGACCCGCTAATGAGAAGTCTCCAGGATAGTTATATCTGTGTCATGAGAGGTTCTCATTACGACTATAGAGTATAGTCCTTAGACCTGAGTTCATCATGCTTTCTTGCATATGAATTGGTACACTTTGACCTTGTCAAACGTCGATCAGTAACTGGCGGCTATAACGGCATTGTTCAGGTATATCATGAAGTGTGCTTTGAAATAGGGATGGAACGAGATGGAATTTGTCCCTCCTGAATAACGGGAGATAAATATCTCAGGGCCTATTGAAGATTTTATGCTGAGAAAATGTTTGGCCGCACTCAAACGAACTGTAGTTCAGTTGTTTGTATTGTTCAGTATAAGATCAGGAGTTCGATAAACATGATGTTGGCTTAATAAGAATGACACCAATCTTGCCTTATGCCAAATCGAGATATAGAGACAAAAGGATTATAGGAATTGATGATTTCAGTACAAGTGGGAGATTGTTGGGATAGTGTCCTGAAATCACACTTGTACTCACTATTGATGATAGTTGTGTGTCGATATCAGACATTCGTATACTACTGGGCGGTTGCAATGTTTTGCTAGAAGCCTCTTGCAGTCTGTAAGTTGTAGACTTACTGCCAGTATTATATGATCCTATAGGGTCACACACCTAAGCAAACTGGAAGCTAAAATATGGGGAATGATCATCATAGTAATGATCGTATTGATGTGTATTGGATACACATCAATGTTGAGTTTCGAACAGTGTGTCGATCGACACGGTATGTGTGTCGATCGACACAGGGTCGATTCCGAAACAGAGTTTCGGTTTTATGACTTAAAACGAATCTGATTTATCACGGCTCGGTTTAAGTCATTCCAGGTCTTTATATAGTGATATAGTTTCGACCTGGAACCCTAGATGTCGAGTTTTTCTCTGACAGAAAGGCAGAAACACCAAAACTCAGAGATCCCAAAGATCCGGCACTAGCATCCCGGTTTCCAGGTTTGTGTGCGTGTGTATTAGAGGCGAAGCATCTGAGTCGCTTGCTGATCTCGTTCACCAATCATTCCGCTGCCAGTTCTAAGCTTCAAACCCTAGATCCAGTAGGGATCCAACATAGGTTTCATCATAGTCAACACCATGAATCTGTTTGAAACCTTTAGCCACCAACCTAGCTTTGTAAATTTGGACATTACCATCCACGTCAATCTTCTTCTTGAAGATCCATTTACACTCAATGGCTTTTGCACCATTAGGTAAATCGACCAAGGACCATACTTCGTTTTCTGACATGGATCCCATTTCGGATTTAGAGGCTCCAAGCCACTTTTCGGAGTCCGGGCCCATCATTTCTTCCGCGAAGGTCGCAGGTTCGTCACTTTCAATAATCATCAGATCATTGCAATTGGTCACGAGAAATCCATAATATCTCTCGGGTTCGTGACGGATCCTTCCGGATCTGCGAACTTCAGGCTCCACAGGTGTGGGCTCCACATAACTTTGTGGATCCAACTGATGCTCTTCCTCAGCAGGTTGAGCAGTCTCCTGTGCATCTTGAATTTCTTCGAGACGTACTTTACTCCCACTTTTTTTCTTAGAAAGAAATTCCCTCTCAAGAAAAGAACAGTCCCGAGCAACAAAGACTTTGTTCTCAAATCGGTTGTAAAAGTAGTATGCCTTGGTTTCCTTAGGATAACCAACGAAGTAGCATTTATCTGATTTGGGTGCGAGCTTGTCAGAGATTAAACGTTTGACATAAGCCTCACAACCCCAAATCTTCAGGAAAGACAGACTTGGAACATTCCCAGTCCACAATTCATGTGGTGTCTTTTCAGCTGATTTAGATGGCACCATATTTAGTGTAAACGCAGACGTTTCTAGAGCGTATCCCCAAAAGGATAATGGAAGATCTGAATGACTCATCATAGACCGAACCATATCCAATAAAGTTTGATTCCTCCTCTCTGACACTCCATTCCATTGGGGTGTTCCAGGAGGAGTGAGTTGTGAAACAATTCCACACTCGCTCAGATAGTCACTGAACTCTTGACTCAAGTATTCTCCTCCGCGATCCGACCGCAGAACATTGATACTTTTGCAAAGTTGGTTCTGTACTTCATTCTTGAACTCCTTGAATCTATCAAAGGATTTTGACTTATGTCTCATCAAATAGACATAGCCATACCTACTGAAGCCATCAGTAAAGGTAATGAAGTACTTGTAATTTCCTCTGGTAACAGTGCTCATTGGCCCATTTACATCAATATGAATAAGGCCCAATAAATCACTTTTCAGTCGGTTTGTTGAAAGGGGCCCTAGCCATTTTGCCCATCAAGCAAGATTCGCATTTCTCACATTATTCAAAATCCAATGAGCCCAGAAGCCCATTACGATGGAGCCTCTGAATGCGTTTCTCATTGATGTGGCCCAAACGACAATGCCATAAGAAAGTCGGGTTTTCGTCATTTGACTTAAACCGCTTTGTATTTATGTTAAAGACATGCATTTCTTGGTTTAAGACATATAACCCATTATCTAATGGGGCGCTACCATAAAACGTACCATCACGATGAAAAGAACAAACTTTATTCTTAATAGCAAAATCAAAACCTTCTAAATCCAAAACGGAAACTGAAATTATGTTTCTGCTAATCGCAGGTACAAAGTAGCAATTATTCAATTCTAAAACCATGCCAGAAGGTAAAGACAAATCATAAGTGCCTACGGCCAGTGCAACAACCTTAGCTCCATTCCCGACCCGTAGCTCCACTTGTCCTTTCTTCAGCGTTCTATTGTTTCTTAGTGCCTGCATATTAGTACAAATATGTGCACCGCAGCCGGTATCCAATACCCACGAAGTAGAACTAGGAGTCATAACATTAAGTTCGATAACATAAATACCTGAATCAGACGCATCATGCGTCGTCTTCAGCTTCTTCATATCTTCCATGAATTTCTTGCAACTTCTCTTCCAATGCCCTAGCTGCTTGCAGTAGTTGCATTTGTCATCAGGAGAAGGCACGGATTTGGGCTTGGGCTTGGGCCTGTCTTGACTCTCAGCCTGGACAGCTTTAGCCTTTCCCTTATCCTTACTAGGTTTCTTGAACCTTTTACCCCCTTGTACCATCAGTACATTAGGAGTTGCCTTCTTAAGATTCGGCTCTGCTGTCTTTAGCATGCCGTGCAACTCAGTCAATGTCTTAGTCATGTTTTACATGTTGTAGTTCAAGATGAACTGATCAAAACACGACGGTAAAGACTGCATAATCATGTCAGTGGCTAGCTCTTGGCTAATGGCACAGTCCAGTTTCCCCAGGTTATCAATGTAACCCATCATTTTAAGGACATAAGGACTCACTGGACTGTCCTTGGCGAGCTTGCAATCCATGAGAGATTTAACCGTCTGGTATCTCTCTGTGCGAGCTTGCTCCTGAAACAAGGCTTTCAGGCTATTAATCATCTCAATCAGTGACATTACGTTCTCATATTGCTTCTGCAGCTCAGAGTTCATAGTCACCAGCATTAGACAATTAACGTCTTTGACATCAGCAGAATGCTTATCCCAAGCATTCTTGTCTGCCTGCGTGGCATTGGAACGTGGCCTCTCGGGGAGAACTCTTGTAAGGACATATTCCTTGTTCTCCTGCCTGAGAACTATTCTCAGGTTCCGATACCATTCCAAGAAATTTGATCCATTAAGCTTGTCCTTCTCAAGGACGGATCTTAGCGAGAAAGTGTTGATGTGAGTTGGGACAGACATAGCTGAAATTAAAAGAGGTAGAGGTTTTAGTTATGATGTTCAAGGAAATGAGAATTCTTATCTAATAAGAAAACTCGCATTGTATTCAAAACTATGTTTCCTCAGATGAATACAATGAACCAAGATCCTTACTTCACCAAAATTTGAGTGGGCGACTCGCCATCACCCAAACTTTAGTTATCTAGGTAAACAAATCATTGCTAATTGTACCCAGTACAACTCTTGGTCGCAGATAATACAATCCATGTCTTATCCACTCTGATGTCTATGGGCCCAGAACTTCTGATAGCCCAGTCAAGTAAACCAATCTCTTCAGTCTTGTGATCATTGACAGTCGCACTGCAAGTCTATCAATGATCACCTGCCTTACTCATGTAATTGTGGATACCAAGGACTCCAAGACTATCCAACAACGAAACGAGTCTTGACAGTAGACAGGATCGGGCAAGACATCAAGATCACTTGATATTTAGTTGAGGAAAAGAACTATTTAATCTTGATGCATATCCAATATGCATCCAAGAAGTTTTTTTTAAGTTGTTTAAAACATCTAGATTCATTAAGTTTAAGTTAATCTAGGAACAAGGAATTAGATTTGGTTTGGTATTCGCAATTTGAGGTTCAACCACCAAATCTGCGAGTGGGGTGTCGATCGACACATCCTTGTGTCGGTCGACATTACCTAACCAAAACCAAATTGGTTTTTCCGGTTCAATCCAATTGAACCGGGTCGATAACCGGTAAATCTAATTTAACCAGAATCAACCAATTAAACCGGTTCTAAACTAATTGAGATAACCAGTCCAATCTAATTGAAACGGTTCATCCAATTGAACCGATTTAACCGACATAACCATGCGAGATAACCGGTTCAATCCAATTGAACCGATCTATCCTTTCGCATAGCCTGTGTCGACCGACACAACTCAGTGTGTCGATCGACACAGTATGGTAACAGAAATCCGATCTCTAAGATCGGAACCCTAAAATTTTATAAGTGTTTTGCGGCTTGTCGACCGACACAAGATTAGTGTCGATCGACACCATGCGAAAACACATGATCATCGTTTTAAAGCAGAAATTAATCCGAGTTTTACTTGTTCAAAACATGATCTAGCAAGCATTAATCTATTCAAATACATCATTATTCGAATTACATGCCTCAGATTCAATGGATTAAACCCTAAAGCTCTGATACCCCTGTAGGAACTTGAGCAATTCTACAGTCTTTAGAATCCTACAAGTTCTAAGCCTAGGATCTAAGGTTTGAGATATTGAATCATTGATCTCGTGTTTACCTCAAAGATGGCAGGTGAATGGATTGGTAATCGAGATCAGCAGCGACTCAGGTGCTTCGCCTCTACCAGATACACACGCACACAAAGCTGGAAAGTCGGGATGCTAGTGCCGGATCTAGGAATCACTGAGTTTTGGTGGCTAGGTTTTTTCTGCAAAACAACAAGAACAACTAGGGTTCCAGGTCGTGTATATGAACCTTTATATAGACCTGGAATGACTAAACCAATCATTGGACTAATTCCAATTCTTTTAAGTCATCAAACCGAAACATCAGTTTCGAAATCCGGCATGTGTCGATCGACATACTCACTGGTGTCGATCGACACACCTCTTTAAAACCCAATATTAATGTGTATCCAATACACATCAACATGATCATTACCATAATGATCATTTCCATATTTATGCTTCCAGTTTGCTTAGGTGTGTGACCCTATAGGATCATATAATACTGGCAGTAAGTATACAACTTACAGATTGCAAGAGGCTTCTAGCAAAACATTGCAACCACCCAGTATTATACAAATGTATGATCTCGACACACAACTATCATCAGGAATGAGTATAAGCGTGATTTCAGGACACAATCCCAACAGTTGGGTTATTACAAATGGTCCCTAGAGAGTAAATGATTAAACCACATCGTTAGTACGATATCAAAAAATTGATGGATTGATTAATTAGATCGTTTTGGTTTTAACTAATTAATGATTATAATATATAAGGAGGTTGAGCCGTGAAACCATTAATTAGAATGTTTTGGTTTAGGAAAACATTCCAATTTCCTAACCGAGTTGTCACTTGGTGTAATGGATTTTACGCAACCTGAATATGCAACACATTTCAAAACTTCGAGCAAAGGATTAATGTTCAAAGTCACAAGTTAAGATAACTAGATTTTAACTTTCTGGCTATGCTATGTGAAACCTTTGTCGATGCAGTCGGGTTTTGCTTTAATTTTCTTTCGGTTTTATCTACTTTAAGCTTTACTGCATTATATTTTAGTTATGTATCATGTTTGAACTTTCAAGAAACAAATTCTTTGGCAAAGAGCTCCATGTTTCTTTATGATATGTAACATCCAAGTTATGATTAATATCAGTTTAGATTTGGGACAACAAAAAAGTAAGGAGGTTGAGCTCAAATGTAAAAAGAAGCTGAAACTCGTGGCAGATCTTGAGTTTTCTTGAATCACATATGAGAGTGAGCCGAGGAAATGGAAACTGTAATTTCTAACTGCTACTTCGGCCCAATGTATTCAAAGACCAATATATATATAGTTTACAGGCCATTTAGTTTCTTTTTTATGACCCAAATGGGTGTCGCCGCAATTTATTTAAATTCATTGTTTAGTGTTGATTATTTGAGGAACTAAGAGCAAGTTTATTGGGGGATATTAAGTAGATTTGGGCTTAGGTTTTTATGCAATCTGGATTTAAAATAAAAGAGAAAGAATGTAAATGGTAAGGATCGATCCTTATCTAAGAATTTTAAGATCCGGTATCTTAGTCACGTGTCTCGTTCTTATTGGTTTCTTTTTTTTCCGGTAAGGTTCTTTCATTTTTCCCCTTGGTTTTATCGCGATTCCAAGAGAGAGAGAGATCTAGGCGATTGGGAGGCGATTGGGAGGCGACAACTGACGGACACCGCAAATCAGGTTCGATTTAAGTCTTTCCGTAGAGTATTTGGTATTAGGGGTTCAATTTTTAGTTGTTCATCGATTTAAGAATCGATTTAGGGGTATTGGTTAGGGTTTGGGTTGTTTATGGATTTAGGGTTTGTGAGCGTTTTAGGATTCGAATTTTGTCTCCGATTTGGATTTTGCATGCGGTTCGATTTTGTTAATTACAGCTCTGATTCTCTTCGCTTAGGGTTTTATAATAAAAAAGCGACAGGTCACATAACATTTTATGAATACCAACCCAGTGACAACACAGACGTATATTAAAAGGAAATTAGCCCAATAACCTAAAAACATTAGGAAATGAAAAGAATAGCCGGAAATAAAACTAGCTTTAAGTATTCATGGTGAGAGAGAAAGGAAATGACCTACGATTTTATATGTATCACGTTTTTTTTTTTTTTTTTGAATGTAATGTTAAATTAAACTCAAAAGAAAAAGTTTTAGTTTTTGCACATTGTGCATCGTTTCCAGATTTTTATCTGAGCTTCTTTGGAAATCAGAACGAAATAAACATAATTTCGAAAATTGTTGCACTGACTTTTGTACTATCTTCTTGAACCCAGCCAGACTTGCAATAGAAACCCAATCAAGATAGAAGAGTTTAGAAAAGAGATTGGATAGCTTATGAGTCTAACACTATGAACAAAACTATTCGTTATTATGTTTGAATCACGGAAAAAAAAAAAATATATATATATATATATATATATATATAGTCCAAATAAATAAATAAAAATTGGAAAGGTACATGTCATTAAGAAGAACAGGAAAGGCATAAAATAGCACAAAAATATATATCTTATCATAAATATAGCACCAAAAGAAATAATTCACATTTTTAGCATTATTTTAATTACAAAGAATTTTATAACATTATATAATTTAGGGTTTATGGTTAATTATTTAGAGTTTAGGGTTTATTATTTAGGGTTTAGGGTTTAGTATTTAGTATTTAGGGTTTATTATTCAAGGTTAGGGTTTAGTATTTAGGGTTTAGGGTTTAGTATTTAAAGTTTAGGGTTAGGGCTAATTTAGTGACAAGACATGTTTTTGTGCTATTTTTATGATTTTTTTTTCTTGGTGTTAAATTTTTGACAAGTCATGTTTTTTGTGCTATTAATGTGATTTGCCCTAAGAAGAAACTATATTAGAAACGCTACATCATATTAAAGATACTAAAGATAAACTTTCTTAATCAGTAACACTATATTTTAGGAATTTTTTTGATAAATCATATCGGTTGATCCGGTCAGTTTTGGTAGGAACGTACTGAAATTTTATATAATGGACTGACTATACCACATTGCTTATCATGAGTTTATACCACATTGCTTATCATGAGTTTGGAATGCTTTTCGATTAATGCCAAATATAGCCAGATCATCTATTATTGCACTACAAGAAAACACGCGATTACCGACGGCCATAATCGTCGGTAATCCGTCGGAAACACCGTTTACCGACGGAATTTCGACGGAACAAGTCCGTCGGTTCTATTTTGTCGGAAAATTGTATCCGTCGGAAATCTGTCGGTTATTTCCGACGGATTTCCGACAAACTATTTTCCGACGGATTTCCGACGGACAATAAACCGATGGTTTACCGATGGCTAGTTACCGACAGTTAACCGACGGTTATTTACCGACGGTAAACCGACAGCTAGTTACCGACGGTTTACCGATGGTTCTTAAAATTATTATTTTTTAAAAAAAAATTATTATTATATATATTAAAAGTATTTAAAATTTATTATATATATATTAAAATTTAAAATTTTATATACGAAATATTTTATAAATTTTTTATTAAATTTATTAAATTTATTAAAAGTATTTATTTCAACTACATAACATTGGGATTCTCATCGGGTTCCAATCCCGTTCCCGTCCCCTGTACCGAACCCGTCCCCGTCCTCGTCCCTGTCCCCGTTCCCGAAGCTCATGTTCCCACTCTCGGTTCCATCACTTGAGTTGTCCCGCCCGCCCAAGCTCATGTTTGCCGTCAGAAATTTTCCGACGGAAATGTTTGCCGTCGGAAATTACCGACGCAAAACCGACGACTTCCAATCCGTCGATACGTTGTCGGAAATACATCGGAATTTCCGACGGCAAATTTTTTGTCGGAAATTTCGTCGGTTTAAGGCTTGTTTTCTTGTAGTGTTGAACTAACATGTAAACTGTTTCGACCAAACTGAATCCAAACATAGACTTCTCACACATCCATGGTTTTTGTTTCCAGTGAGACTTGAACTCAAAAAGTGGTATTAGCACATTCTCAAACCAAATATCCCTGGACTACAGATTTGTGGGCTATTTTAGGAATTTTTTTTAATTCATACCAAATAATATGAAACTTAAACATTTTAAAATTCATGATAGTAATCGTGATAAAAAGAAGAAAATGATAATAATGATAGTTTGTCATGTTTCGGATTTTTGGGGATCAGTTCGAACTGAATAAAAAATCGGCTCGATTTGTTTGGATTCCATTTTCTAGATAAAACTAGTTAACTACATTGTGTCATATATATACACGTCAGATTTGATATATAAAAAAAAGATGAAAACAATAAAACGAAGTTGGCAGACATAATGTAATGAGATGGGAAATTAGAACTCCCACTTGTCTTATATTATATGGTTTGGTTATTGAATCTTGACCTAGTTCTAGAAAATGAATCAAGTTAGAACCCCCACTTGTCTTATATTATATGGTTTGGTTATTGAATCATGACCTAGTTCTAGAAAATGACTCAGAAACCACTAAAATATATGAAGATGACGATATGCTTCTCAGATTTTACAGCACGTGCTAAATTGAAATTATTAAACTTTATCTCTCGGAGTTGCGTATACAACTTGTACTATTCCAAAGCTATCTTTGTCTTTTCTTCTTTATGATTCGCTTCCGTCAATTTGGAAAATCATTTCACTATTATCTAGAATATGAATATGATTTTATCCAGAAGAAAACTGTACATTCGCGGCTTATCTATGTTGGATTAAAATAATATATATAATCTAGAGTCTAGAAGAATTTTAACAACTACTGATGACTCGATCGATCGAGTCTCGAACGGGTAAGATAATTAAACTTCAATTCTTTCAAACGTCCATTACCAGAAAACATTTGATTACCGACAACCATAATCGTCGGTAATTGTCGGAAACACCGTTTACCGACAGAATTTCGACCGGAAAAATTCGTCGGTTCTATTTCGTCAGAAAACATTATTCATCGGAAAACCGTCGGTTATTTCCGATAGATTTCCAACAAATAATTTTCCGACGGTTTATCGACAACCAATAAACCGACGGTGTACCGACGGACAATAACCGACGGTAAATCGACAGTTTATCGACTGCCAGTAACCGACTGTAAACTGACGCTAAGTTATCGATGGTGTACCGACGACTTCTAAACCATCGATTTATCGTCGGAAACCCGTCGAAATTTCCGATGGGATAATTTCTATCGGAAAATCCGTCGGTTTAAACCTTGTTTTCTTATCGACGTCAATGCTTATGTTTAGGGTTTACGTTGATAAACTATATGTTGGAGGGATTATTACTCCTTTAATACTCCGACTTAACACAGTAAATTAGTCTACGAACGCAAATGTCCAATAAAAAGAAAAGCTCGGCTCGAAGACAAAGAAGTCCATTTATAAAATCTTGCGGATAAAGACAAGCTTCGAAAAAGAAGATTTATGTATATCGCCTAGCATGAAAAAGATCGAGATATATATAAATATCCATAATTAACATGATCCAAATCAACAAAAGAATATAAAGTTTTGACCTAATTCATTATATGTATATTATATACACATATATATAAGCTTTCCATGAAAAGGAAAAAGAAATTTTCACTATATTTTCTTTCATAGCAAATGTGTTAATTACATACAATTATAGTAAGTCAAACTCAGCTGATCTTTCTCATCTCAGAGAGAGCGTGAGACGATTTCCGGTGTTCCAAAATCGTCTCAGACTTAAAGTGTTTCTTCTTTTCTTTTTTTTTCTGCCCTCTCAGTTTTTTTCTGATAGCTTCCTCTTCTCTCTTACAAATCTTTTAGAAAAGGTTATTTTTTTTCTCGGTGTTTGTTGGTTTCGTTCTTCTCGGTTCACCGGTGGCTTGTCGTTTGTTTTGTTTCGTGCCGACTCTTGTACAAATTCCGGCTCTTCGATCCCAATAAACTCTGATTTATTTTCTATGGCTGATGATTCTTCCGATTTTTCGAATTTCTCCGGGTTGTCCCGGCTTTTTTTGCTCCCTCTCTCTCTTTGCACCGTCCATCCTCTGGGTTTCTCGCGGAGCTCTGTTTCAAGTTCCTTCGGTATGTCTGGATTAATATCGCCTCCGTGTTATGCTTTAGAGGACAAGCGTTAAGGGGATTCAGTTAGGAGTTGCTCCTATCGGCGGTGGCGCCTCCATGGCTTCGGTGGTCTTCTGCGGAGTTTTGCTCTTGGCTTCTTTTGATGCAGGTGGATTTTGGACGGTGGTTTTGGGATGCGGTGATCGGAAAACGGTCCTCGATGGTAATGGTGAGTTGGTCCGGTTCGATGCGGCTGCGTTTTCCTCCACTACAGTCTGCGATTTCCGGTGGTGCTTCCTTTGCGTGACGCGTTTTGCATGCTGGCTCTGGTCTGGTGTCGCCACGTGGTGGTTTCATCCCCACGATCTGCCAACACGCGTTTTCGCTTTTCATTGTATCGGGCCTTGGTCCATTTGTAAACTTATTTTGGTCCATAAATGCAATCTAGTTGATAGAAAAAAATAGTAAGTCAAACTCTAAACTTTGTACCTTTTACCTAATCAATAATACAATTTCGATTTTTTTTATCTTGGTAAAATACTCCAAACCAATTCAGACTAATTATCAAATTAGTCATTATAGATATTCATCTTCAACACTATATAAAAAATGCAAACAAATCCTATTTGACCTGAATACGGACTGCTGCAACATCTTCTGTATATTGAAATACAACAATGAATAAAAAAAACTATATCAACATCTATTTGTAGACACGTTAGATGAATATATGTGGTTAATGGAATACATTTCTTTCTACTTCTGAAGATCAATCGTCTTGATCCACAGTTCACATAAATTAACGCATAAATTACACACAGTCCTCCTAATACACTGTTCTAATATTAGACATGATCTTCACAAGCGACATTCACGAACTAAATTCCATAAAAACTTAAGACTTCGACCAATCAGACCTCTTATAATTCAAGCACACCACCGTTTAGGACCGACAACCTTACTGGGCAAACACCGTATATGCTCTGCAAAAACAGATATTCTTATAAGTTTTATAACAACGCCAATAGATGTGCTTCTCACTTTTTTGAAAACCGAACCTAAACAAAGAGTACTACTAAGATAAAGAAAATCCAGACCAAACTTAAACCAGCTCAAATACTTCCTTATTTAATAAGAAACTAGAAAATAAAAAACAATAAAAACTTATCTAAACAATTACTTTCTATATTAAGCCTTTTTAAATATCACTTAAAATCATGAAACAAATATATATATATATATATATATATATATATATATATATATTACAGCAAACTCATATATTGAATTTTAAAAAGAGATTTAACTCACTCCAAAAAGGATTCAACCCCGAACTGAGTTCCAGTTTTTTTTTTTTAAATCGAAAATCAAACAACGTGCAAGGGTTGTAGTTTCACTTTGATAATTGCTGAAAACACACAAAACAAGTTTTCCTAATCTTGAGGAAAAAAATCTTGAATGAACAATAAAATAAAGTTTTTAAATACTATATAAAACACTTGCTCTAAAATCTACAAACATTGATGATAGAATTGTTCCATAAAACACATTGATAGAATGCCACCAAAAAAAAGCCAGTATCCACACAAGGTTACAAGTCGATATAGGGTTGCTATTGGAGGCTGATTAGACTATCACAAGTGGCCAATCAAAAGGCAACTCCTTAGTAATCAGTGAAACGTGGCTTATATCTATTGGAGAGCCAGAACAATCTATCTTCTTTGTTTTGTTTTGTTTTGTTTTTTGAACATTATCTTCTTTGTTTTTGGTGCTTCCATTTGTTTAGCTGTCTATCATGTCAACGACCAATTCTCCGACAGGATCCACTGTTCGTGATCAAGGAAGACAGAAGAACTACATTCGGGTTTATTTTTTTCCTGATGATTTATATTGATCCCACTTTGAGTCTCAAGTTTATCCACACAACCAAAATTACAGCTTAAGTACCATCATCCATTCAGATTGATAGAACCAGATAACTGTTTCAAGAAAAAAAAAACTATTGGGACTCATATATTGTTTTTTCTTTTGTTTTTGTCACAAACAAATCTCCATTAATTTAAATTATAAAGATACAAGGAGAGAATTAATTATTCATCTTCTTAGATTACAAAAATACAGAAGAAACACTAAAAATTAAAATAGATAGATTTTTATAATATGACAACGAATTTGAAACAAAATTTAAATGCGTCGATAGAAAATGCACGCCGTAGCCGAAAATTTAAGATTTAGTCATATCATGTGACATTGAAATTAACTCTCACTATCATCGGAATTCGTCAAAACGGATCCAAATGCATTTTTAGATCACGAACAGACCGCTATGCAAGATGACAAACCAACGAATGAGTTGAAAGAATTTCTTGGTATTGAATCCAAGAGAACAACATCTTTCAAAGAAAGGGAACATGATGAAATCATTATCTCCCCAGAAGAGGAGGAAAATGAAAACAATCTTTCCCCGAAACGGAAAAAGGATTGAAAGAATCTCTCTCCTAAAGATAAAAATGGTGAAAATGATCTCTCCCACTCAAAGAAGAAAATTGATATTGCCTCCCGACATACAATTGTGACAAATAGATCCTTGAACAACTGCAAATTGATATTCGAAAAAATAAAGATTGGTGGGCTGCACAAAGGACCAAGACCCACTAAGGAGAAAATTTTAAACCGGCCCAACAAGAAGAGCCAACAGCTCGGAAAGTGGACTGGAAGTTTGCCGCCTTTGTACGAACAGCCTTTGTACGAACAAAGATTCGCCGGCTAGATATACTCCACAAGGAGGAGTAAAGTGCTTGGCTTGATTAATTTCCGAAACATCGACAACATGGGCCACTTGGTTGGTGAGAGGAAATATGGTTTTCCTCACAGAGATCCAATGAGTGACGGTCAATGAAACGATGAGAGAAGCGGCAAGGAGCGGACCATTGGGAAATAGAGCAAGCTTGCTTCAAGAGCAGTTTGAAACAAGGCTCAATATGATGTTGGACTTTCTTAGGTATTGGGTAGTGAGGGAAGAGGAGGCGATTCCTTGAAGATGGAGAGAGGTTCCACCAATGGGATTAGATCCGTCAGATCTGGTGGGGGATCTGGCGAGACATGAGACTCCATCGGCTGAGAAAATTCTGATAGCCACATAGGAAGATGATGGAGTCTGAAGATGATACTACCACCTTCAGACTCCGAACGTTAGCTAAAGCTTTGGAAGAGTGAGGCTTCACTAGCGACATAGATTTATGTGGTGGAGGAGAAGAGTCAGGCGAGCGACGCATCCTATGGTTGAAATATTTCTTCACTCAGAAGTGTGACTAATCTTCGGGTGAACTCATCAAGGGTACGGAAAGTGAGCAGCATGCTTCTCAAGAAGAGAGATCAGCGATTAAAGCTCTACTCTATGAAGCCATTGTTAATTGGAGGTGATAGTGAGGACGGCGCCTAATTTTGTGTGCCATAGTGCAAAGAGGCTCTATGGCTAACTCCAATCTATTGGAAATTCATATGTAAATAACTAAATATCATATGATATTTCTATTATATATTGTGATATGTTTTTTTTTGTCAAACTATTGTGATATGTTAATAATTTTTAAAGGAAAAAAAGTTGTGATGGCATTAAAACATGGGTTAATTACTATAAGAACATATGATATTTGAATTTTTGTTGGTCGAAATTTTGGTTTAAAATGACCCTACAAGTCATTGCTAGGAAAAACATAATTACCAGTGTCATTATTATTTAATTTCCACATCAGAAAAACGAATATTATTTAAAAAATGTCACATTCCCGTCTTAATAAACCTGCACAGATTTATGACATTTTTTGTTACAGATTTATTGACATGAGGGATTTTTGAATAAGTCTGCACAAAGTTTTGTCGCTTGTTGTGGATTAATTTTCTTTGTTGCAGAGTTTCTCTATGACACGTTAGAATGTTTATGAAAATTATTATACTAGCATCTTAGTGTTACAAATTTTTAAACATGTCATAGATTTATATTGTAATGTTGCAGTTTTTTTTTTCACTGACGTGACACAGATTTATATTAATGTATTGCCCACTTTTGAAAATTTCCTGATTTATTTCATAGTTTTAAATAAAATGTGAACATTAGTGTTACAAATTTATTAAACTCCGCAATAAAAAAAATTGTATAAAATAATTACTATTATATCACTGCTATGTTACAAACTTTTTCTCTTTGTCGCATATTTATTTATAATGTTGATGATTTTTGTTATGTTATATATTTATTTTAATATTACAGATTTAATTAAGATATACCTAATTCGAAAATTGTTGCGTGATTTTCTCCTGATTTTTAAGAAACGTTTATGGTAACTAAATATTCACTTAATAAATTCAATATTTGGCACAAAAAGATAACCAACAAACTTTTTGAATTAATTTCTTATTTAAATAATCAATTTTTTGTTTAATTTTTTACGAATTAGAATAATAAAATAACCAAGAAACACCTTTTCTATTAATTTATTATTTAAATGATTTATTTATTATTTTCTATTAAATTCTTGTTTTCAAAATCAAAATAATAAAAAAAATAACCAACAAGATGAATTTTTGTATCATTTTTTTTTTATTTAAGTTATAGATTTATTAAAACACTATGTTATATTGATTTCTTATTTTTTAAAGCAAATTGTTTAAAAAAAATTTAGCCAAATAAATAATTTGTGTTAATTTCTTATTTATATGATTTATTTATAAAATATGTATTTTTTTTTTTGGAAAAATAATTTAACTATCAAAAATAATATTTGTGTTTCATATTTAAATGATTTATTTATAAAATTATTTTATTAGTTTCTTACAAACAAATTTTATATTAATTATTTATTTTATTTATTGATTTATTTATATCATTTCGTAAAAAAGACAAGTTGCGTAAATGGAAATATAGTCTTTTAAACCATCATAGAATGCTATTTTAGTAAAAAAAACATACTCTAATGCTACTCTAGTAATTAACCTTAAAATTTGTGCTACGAGAAATAATTTTCACTTTTCAAATGTTAATATGTATCCAGAGCCATATTTACAAAAAAATGCATTGTTAACTCATTTAAATTGATAAGCATAATTTGCAAATGTTGACACAAAACCTTATATTTTCGTCCATGTCTAACCCAAATCATTGATTTGACTTTTAAGTTTCAATATAATCCTCAGTACAATATTTTTTTTGAGATTCAAGATGGACCGTTCATATTACATATGCAATGGCATCTTTATAAGATGTGTATTCTTCCCTTAGAAATAGCTTGATCGATAAAAAAGGATGTTGAGCGAAATGCACATGGATAGTTTCGTAATTTATAAGTAACAAAATTTGGGAGAAAAAAAAATTGATAAACATATAACAATCACAAATGAATTTAAAACCAAACCTCCTAATTGCATCTAAGATCAGAATGTTATTTGTAAATAAAACAAAACAAAAACAAATGGTATATGTATTCTTTTCTACAAAAAAACAAAATAAATTAAATTACATTACTGTTATTCTATCAATGCTCAGTCTCGTTAATTAATTGTAACATTTTGTTGCTTCTATCAATAATCAAACTGAAATCGACTAAACCGAAAATAGAAATTCTGGACAGACAATACGCCGACTTGAATACACAAGTGGGCTTAAAGGCCTAATGAAATTGTTTGTTTTTATATAAATTATTCATCTGTCACTCTCTCTCAACTCCCGCAACTAATTGAAATGTCCAAGAAGATTGTGTTATTCAGGAGCTCCAATGAAGTTTATTTCAAATGTTCTTTTGTAAATGGAAGATGGACATTTGATTGAAATAATAATAATAACAATAAAGTGGAAACTACTTAAGTATCCTCGACATATTCTCATCATTCAATTTATTGGAGGGTTTTTTCTTCTTCTGGTCTAAGAGCATCTCAAAAAAAAATCTGAAAACCTCATTTTTTAAGGTTTTGCTCACTCCAAAAGAAATCTCAAAACCTCATTTTGAGTTTTTGTACAATGAATGTACAAAACCTCAAATTTGATGTTCCATCATTTTATTTTACATTCTAGTTCTTGTAATTATATGTTTTATTAGTTGTAGTCCTTGAATAAATGTATATCTCATAAAAAGTGTGATTTCAACCAGGGGCGGACGCACGTATCAGAAAGCAAGGCACGTGCCCCATACTGATTTATCATTTTTTGTGTGACTTCGATCAATCTACGTAATTTTTTACAGCTCAAGAAATAAAAGTATCCACCAGTTTTAATCTATCGGATGATCAACACGTCTACACAAAACTTATTTTATTCATCTGAAATATAAAACCCATTAAAAACTTAAATTATAAGCGACAAAATTGTTGATCTAAAAATATAATCACTGTCATTTTTTTTTTTTACCAATTATTGTCTTCATCTTTTGTCTTTTTGAGAAACATATCACGCTAAATTAATGATTTTTAAATATTTTAATATATATATTTTATGTTTAGCAATTCATAATTTTTCAAGCATTTTTATGTTTACATGCAATCAATATTGAGATATTGTAGAGATTAATTGGCCATGAGGCCTTAATCTCTAGAGAGTGTGTGGTAATTGTCCCATATTGGAAGTTGAGAATGATAATGACTAATATATAAGGGACTTGGGCCAATCCACTTATCACCAATTGGTTTTAGGTTGGAAGCCCGGGTCCCTTATATATTAGTCATTATCATTCCCAACTTCCAATATGGGACAATTACCACACTCTCAAGAGATTAAGGCCTCATGGCCCATTAATCTCTACAATATCTCAATACCTCCCCTAAGGGCATTAATCTCGACAGACCATCAATCCTAGGGTCCGAAGGCACGGGCCACTTTCGGGCCGGGTTACGAGAGTGTGTGGATCAAGCTCTGATACCATGTTAAGTTTCATGGGCTTCCAACCTAAAACCAATTGGTGATAAGTGGATTGGCCCAAGTCCCTTATATATTAGTCATTATCATTCCCAACTTCCAATATGGGACAATTACCACACACTCTCTAGAGATTAAGGCCTCATGGCCCATTAATCTCTACAATATCTCAATAATCAAGTTTCAGATTTATATTAATATGATTTATCTTTTCATTAATGAAAAATATATAACGTAATTTACTATCAAAATAATATTTTCTATTAAATTTTTATGAAAAATATTTATTATATTTGTGCCCCATACTAGAAATGATTCTAGATCCGCCCCTGATTTCAACATTTTTTCATTTTGTAATCTTCAAATTAAAAAAAAAAAAAAAAAATTATTTATCATTTCGAAATACATTGATTAATCATATGAGAGAGCATAATGAACATACAATTTATTGAATTTAAAATTTCAGTTATAAACTAAGATTCTAAACTGTATTTTTATTGTTATTATATGTAATTTAATATTTTAGTGTAATATTTTATGAATTAATATTTTTGCAATATTTAATGTATACTTTATAGTTATTTAAAAGTTATGTGGTACAATTTAATTACTATTAATAGTAAAGACTTTAATGCAAAACTTAAAATTTGTGAAACTTAAAATTTGATGTTTTATTTTGGAAGCAAACACTTTGAAACCTCAAAACCTCAAAAATGAGGTCTCTTTTGGAAATCATAAAGAGAAGAAAAATCGAGATACCAAGATTTATGTTATATCACTTGTGATCCTGCATTTTTGTTCTTGTGCTTGGAAGTAAAGTGTATTCCGATGGTTGTTGCAATTATGAATCAAAGACTAAAGCTGAATTGGAATTTTGTTGATACACTGACTGACCTCCAAGAAGATGGGATCGTGAGTCAGGATAGGAGACAAACAAGTTAATTGGAATCTCTAGAGATTCAAGATAAATTATGTTGTCAGGTAAGGAAGTTTGAGAAAGGGAGAGAGAGAGAGAGAGAGAGAGAGAGAGAGAGAGAGAGAGAGAGAGAGAGAGAGAGAGAGAGAGAGAGAGAGAGAGAGAGAGAGAGAGAGAGAGATGCAAGGAAGAAACATGTGTCATTGACGGAGTACTCGACATTGTTGTTCTTGGGTTTTTTCTGTGTCTAAGCACAATGGTTAGCCTTAGCTTTTGGATACCACATTTCACTCACTGGGGACAAAGCTTATTGGTTTGTATGTGGCTCGCTCATGGACTTGGTTCCGGAATGTGGAAAAAAAAATTGTTGCTAAAGCCATCTCATCAAGAGAATCAGCTCATCTGGATTGGTTCTGCTTCTGTTCCACCTGGGTTTAGCTGTGACTATTGTTACTATGGTGTGGATGACTATAAAAAGCAGGCCTTGTGGATGGTGATCAGGTACTAATTTGGCTTGTGGATGGTGATTAGGTACTAATTTGGCTTTGTTTATTGTCGTAGATTAAACATGACGATCTAATTTATCGAAACAGAGAGAAAGAGTGCTCAGATTTGTGTCCTTTTTCTCTCAGGTTATTTATCACTACACTGTAAATATTAAGTTATATGGGCTTCCAACTTAAAACCAATTGATGATAAATGGAGTTGTCCATATTTTTTATATATTACTAGAGATCTCTTCCAACTTCTGATGTGGGATATTATGGCCTACTACGCCCCCTAGATTCTGCTTATCTACATATAGATCTTTTTAAATTTGTGCTACGAGATATAAATTTTAAATGAGTTATCTATAGATATGGCACAAAGTCTAATACGTCCCCTCGATAAATTTGTGATATGAGAAGTAATTTTCACTTTTTAAATGTTAATATTTATCCGCTATATTTTGAAAAGTGATAAATGTTAATTAGATTTAATATAGATGTTTTGTAAGATTTCGATTCTGCTTACCTATAGATAGAATGAATTGTAAGATTTAACTAGGGATTCCTTTTACAAAAAAAAAAAACTAGGGATTCCAAAAAGTCCGATGACAACGAAAGTAATCTTTTTGCTAGGTTCGGAGAAAAAAACAAATGGCATAATTATAAATTAGGTCGTCGGAGAGCCATCTAAAAATTAATTTATCAAAAAGCTCTAAAAAAAACTAAAAGTTTGTATAAAAATTGTTTATTATTGATTGTGTGCGTAAACAACGAGCTTCAAAGATTACAAAATCAGCGTACAAAAAGATAAATTTCATAAAAAAAAGATAAATAGAAAATTTTCTTTATGATCGGCTAGAATCTCGGAATGAATCTTCATGCTCTCCGTATTTTCTACATGCGTTGTTATTTTTTTTGCTACTGTCATAATTCAGCATGCCGACTTGATCTAATTAACACTTTTCACTCTTAGAAATTTCTTTCCTTATTTTTTGTATTAAGTTTATTAGTAGGAAGTTTAATATTCGTGCTGATAGCCTCGCTAAGAAAACCAGAGTACGCGGTCTTTTATTTTTCCATGTAAGCTCATCGGTTCCTAATAAAGTAATAAAACAGTTTCATGAATTCGAATATATTTAAACGAGGACTTGTAGTATAGACTTATACATATGGACCTAACTTGTATCTGTCGGTTTGTGTCTCATTAAATCTTTTATGTTTAGTTCTAGAAAAACAAAGACAATTTATTATTTTATCAAATAATATCTACATTTTCAACCGTTAAAAAATAATTGTATATGCATACCTCTAGCTCGCTCTTTTTTTTGGTCTATATATAACTTTCTTAACACTCCTTGTTTCATCCTCAGCCTCCTCCTTCATCTCCTTAGCCCTTTAAGAAAATAACCAAAACCATGATGAAGATATTCCAAGACTGGCCTGAGCCTATAGTCCGTGTCCAATCCTTATCCGAAAGCAACCTCCAAGCCATACCAAACCGCTACATCAAGCCTCTGTCTCAACGTCCAAACTTACCATCTCAAACCCACCACAACAAACACAACCCACGCACCGCCGCCATCCCCATCATTGACTTAGGTGACTTATACACAACAGACATAAGTCTACTGGCCAAAACGTTTGACGAGATCTCGAAAGCTTGTAGAGAATGGGGATTCTTTCAAGTGGTGAACCATGGGATGAGTCCTGAACTCATGGACCGAGCTAAAGAAACATGGAGAGAGTTCTTTCATCTTCCCATGGAGCTTAAGAACATGCATGCTAATTCGCCGAAAACTTACGAGGGGTATGGAAGCCGACTTGGCGTAGAGAAGGGTGCTATTCTTGATTGGAGCGACTACTATTTTCTTCATTATCACCCTTTGTCTTTGAAGGACTACACCAAGTGGCCATCTTTGCCTCTTGATTGCCGGTATATTTTAAAATTATTTATTGTAAAATTTAATTCTTAAAATTAATCAACTGATAACAAAAATTTAACCACATTTTTAATTTTTCTTTTTTGGTCAAAACCACATTTTTCTTCTTATTATCAAATTATGTAGAGAAATATTGGAGGATTATTGCAAGGAAATGGTGAAATTGTGTGAGAACTTGATGAAGATATTATCGAGAAACTTGGGATTACAAGAGGATAGACTTCAAAATGCATTTGGTGGTAAAGAAGAAGCAGGTGGATGCTTAAGGGTTAATTACTACCCAATATGCCCTCAGCCGGAGTTGACTCTCGGCCTCTCTCCCCACTCCGATCCCGGAGGATTGACCATTCTCTTACCCGACGAACATGTCGCGGGTCTTCAGGTCCGTGGATCCGACGACGCTTGGATCACAGTCGAACCAGCCCCTCATGCTCTCATCGTTAACATTGGTGACCAAATTCAGGTGAGTATTTTATTATGTTTATTTCAGTTTTAGTTACTACTTTTTATATAACCGGTTGATTTGAACTGAAATTAATTAAAATTAGATTAATATTTCGTTAAATATTATAATTCAGACGTTATTAATTTATATTAACTGTTATAAGAAGATTCGAGTCTCTTAGAGCATGTACAACCTTGAACCGCTCATGGGGTTCTTAAAAAAAAATTTTTTTTTTTTTTTTTTTTGGGAAATGTGTAAAAAAAAAAAAAAAATTAAAAAAAAAAATAGACGAATGACAAGCTGCCACGTGTCATGAACAGTGTAAGGACCGATCCTTAACTAAGGATTTTTAGACCCCGATTTCTTAACTATTCACGTGGGACCCACGTGAATAGTTAAGAAACCCGAGCTTAAAAACCCTCGTTGTACATGGTCTTAGGTTCTAAGGTGGAATCCTTAGAAAAAAATTATATAATATTATGTGGGCCCCACAGCACAGTTAATATACAGGTTCTTAAAATCCTTATATAAGGACCGATCCTTACACTGTTCACGCCATGTGTCGCCTTATGATTGGTCCGTTTTTTTTTAATTTTTTTTTTTTTTTAGGATCCGGAAAAAAAAAAATATTAATTTTTTTTTTTAAGAATCCCAATGGGGTTACACCATTGGAAATGCTCTTATATGTATTAAAATCTCGTTTTTTCACTATTCAAACTGAAAATATATTAATGATAAGGAACTAAATATCACGTGGAGGGGACTTAATTTACGTCTATATATTTTTCCTTGAAGTTGTTAGTTTTGATAAAGGCATAAAGCACGTGCATGCATACTTCTTCTTTCTATTATTTCACATTTCTTTTAGTTAAAGTTAATGGGTAGGGATAAAGTTTATGGAATTTGTGAGACCACGTCGCCATATTCTTTAATACATGTGCCTCTATTAAAGGAAAAAGAAAAAGTCCAAAAACAGGAAAAAACAATTTCAACGACGTGCTCACTAATATTCACATGTTTCAAACGTGCTCAAATTGAAAACCGCTATTACTACGTCAAACACAACAAAACAGATTTTTTTTAGGACCATCATAAGGTCATCTTGCAGCAGGTTGTATATTCAATATCTCGCATTATTTGGATTGGTAGAATTATTAACTAACGTTGAACATTTTCTTACTGGTTATTAGATGCTAAGCAATTTAGTATACAAAAGCATAGAGCATAGAGTGATCGTGAGCCCTGCAAAAGAGAGGTTGTCATTGGCATTCTTCTACAACCCAAAGGGTAATGTTCCGATCGAGCCATTGAAGGAGCTAGTGACCGTAGATTCACCAGCTCTCTACACCTCCACGACCTACGATCAATACCGCCAGTTCATTCGTACGCAGGGTCCACCTAGCAAATCTCATATCGACGAACTTAGATCCCCTCGATAGTGGAACGTGTTTATAAGAAAATTTATATAATGGATTTATGCTTTTTGTTATTGTTGTTGTCTATATAATGAAACATGCTTCTTTTTCTTTCTTTTTTTGGGGTTAAATAATGAACTATTTATTGTGTTGTTATGTGATGATGTTTTACATCATATTAAATAATGAACGATATATTTACAATATGAACTATTTTATGACTTTCTTTCTTTTGGTTGTTATGTAGTTCGCCGGTAAAGCTATCGAATCCAGGAAAATGATATGTATTTTTAATTTACTTCAATAAATATGTTTGACAAAGGATTTTTCATTAAATAGACACTTTAAATGATGTATATTTAATTTAATAAATAGAAGAAAAAAAATAACAAATATGTGTTGGTCTAGTATTAATACAAAGGAATTGTTATTTTTGTGCCATGGATTCAAATTTTCTATAATATGAAATATATTTTTAAATCAAAAAATGTAAAGGCGATTATGAGATTAAGGTATGAAAAAATGAAAAACTATCGTGGAGGTTTTAAAATTCAGACACGCAAAAGACTTACATCGTAGTCAATAAATGGACAAATGAGTTTTGACCTCATGCAACTGCAGGCCACCCATTATAACCCTTTCTTCCAATCTTCCTCAGCTTACACTCTTTCCAGCAATACAAAACAAAAAAAAAAGAAGCAGAGAAATTATAGGAACTGCTTTTATATGTATGGAAACTCAAATCAAAGATTCATCCAAGAAGCTTCTACTTGATTGATTTGAGTTCCACAAGACTCAGCAATGCAAATGATTTTTAAATGTTGCTTATAACGTCATTCTTTCACATACTTATAACAATCTGTTCTCATGAATACTCATATTGAATTTTTAATATAATATTAAGCTAAATTTGGCTTTGATTTGTTTCTTGGTGGATGCAACCAAATTTCAAACAATTGTTTATTCTCAAAGAGCAAACGTAGAATCAATCATATGATCTTTAATACATTTAGTTTTATTATTAAATTAATGTTACTATTAAACATAACTTCTAATCTTTCTCAGATCACACTCTTTTCTGCAAACCAAAGCAAAAAGGTAACAAAGAAATTATAGAAACGTTTCGCTAGACGACACCATCGCCTGTTGAAAACGCACGGCCAGGAGAGGAGAGATCTATCGACACTAGGCCTCAGACTGGAGGCGGCAGCAACACCAATCTATTTCAGTGGATTCGATCATGGCAGACTAAGCAAAAACGATTAGGATCACCAAATTTTTGTTATCTTTTTTAGGGGCATCTATTTTTCTTTTGTTATTACTCTTTGAAAGTTTAATTTGTTTAACAAAAAATATGCTTCTCGTTCGAATCGAACCATTGGTTAATTGAAACTTGATCTCTAGTATGTTATGTTCTTTATTCATACGATTGAAACTATATACATATATATTTTATTACAATAACTTCGGGATTTATTCTGACACCAAACTTGACTGATGTCTTAGATGCAAAACAATAAAATAAATTTATACACATTGTTAGTTTAGGGAGAAGAGAAGCTCCTTACTTTTTTTTCCAATCAAGTACACGTCCATATGGTTTATTAGCATTTCTTCTAGTGTAAATCCCATCAGTTTTAGCAGCCCATGAACGTAGCTGACCACATCGATCAAAATACGCTGATCTGTATACTTCAATGTCAAAAAAATACTCCATATTAGGCCCATGCTTTAAAAGACAATCCCATTTTGTCCTGTCAGCACTTCTTGAACCTCTATCAGCATCCTTAAAAGTGTAGATCTTTGACTCATTGAATTTTAAAGTGTGTGCACTTGTATCAATGGCATATGTCGTACAACGACAAGAGTATTCAAGAAGTTTTCCAGGTCCAAGATGATTATGAATTTCTACTTGATTTGTTTCGCAATTAGCTTCATTAAACCCAAAATGCATAACAACAACAAACAAAACAATAATGAGACGATTCATTTTTTATGGTTTGGAGAAAATAAGGGTATCAATTTGCGTTATTTATAACTGTTAAGAATGGAAAACATTTTACCTATATTAATTAATTTATCTATTTCTGGTCTTTGCTTAGTTTAAGCACAAACATTTAAATTTGTGGTTGGAAGAGTTTCTTGTCCAAAAATATGTTTGACCAATACGAATAAACTAACTATAGCTCGCCACTAAAACCAAAAAACTAAATCCAAATTCTACGATGGACAAATCGTAAAAATGACACAAAAATATGCATTGTCACAAATATAACAACAAGAAAGAAAAATTATCAAAATAGCATTTATTAAAGAATAAAGATTAAATTAACCTCAACTCCAAACCTTAAACTTAAACCCTAAATACTAAACCATAAACCTTAAATAGTAAACTTTAAACCCCAAATATTAAAACATAAACTGTAAATTATATAATGCTAAAAAAGTCTAGTAATTCAAATAATGCTAAAAATGTCAATTATTTTTCTTTGTGCTATATTTATGACAAGATATGTTTTTGTACTATTTTATGATTTTTCTTTTCTAAGATCTAACAAAAATCTCTAAGAAATTTATTAGTCTAACAATATTGAGAATGTTTGGAGTAGGGAGTAAACTTTTTTTTCTGGATATGAATGTAAACAAAATTCTATTAAAAAATTGGTTTACAAGAAAAAAGTTTTAAGCAAAATGGAATGATGCAAACTGGTTGCTGGAGGGGATTTGATAAGATAAGAGGTGATGTGGGCGAGCCAGTTGCATATCGAATATAGTCTATAATTCGGATAAAACTAAAACTGTTACAGAATGACCTTGTCAAATCGTTGAATGATTTATTGAATTGAAGACGGTGGGTTTTCCTGACACCTATATGGTCAAGAGTTTCTTGAAACACATGTCTAAACATGAAAGGCAACACTCGAGATAGGTTGAAAGTCGAAAAGAGAAGCAAGATATCATCAAACTCTAACGAGAAATCTTGACGGAGGATTCCCCTAGCAGGCTAGTTGAATAGGATCAAATCAGAGCTGCCTCCATTATAACCATTTTTCGATGCTAGCTATCAATAATAAATATATGGAAGTCTTATTGTTGATTCGGAGAAGCATACAATAATCTATTTAATAAACTGATTAGAAAATAAGGAATTTGAATAAATAAGATCAAAAGAAATTGAAAGACAATAACGAATTAGACTGGAAAATCTAGTTTGATTAGGAATATGAGCCGAAATCGACGTTAGCTAGTCGCTAGCTCTACGGTTTTCTTGACGCCTACCTTTACACTCCTCTTTTATTAAACTTTTTTTGTTATCATCTACCTTGTTCGGGAGTTGGTTGCTATGGCACCTTCATGCGGCAAAAGAAAGAGCCGTAATTAAATGTTAGTTGAGACGTAGATATATCGAGAGAGCATCGGCTAAGTTGTTAAAGTGATCGCAACAATCATCCATCTGCCGTTGTTTATTCTAGTGTTACCAATGGCATCGAAAACAACTGTGAAATTGAATGCATCAGCATCTTTTTATATTCTCCCTCTTTTACTAAACTCAAAATATTTGATTGATGATTACATTCTCATTGGTTACGTAGTCTTGTTCTAACAAAATAACTGTAGTCTAAATATTGGTTTTGATTGGATGTAAATTTGCCGCTACGACCAGAATTGTGTCAATTGCATGCTGTTTGTGTGTAGTGTAAATAATCCACAAAGCGATTAGAAAGAAAAATAAATTGAATAATGTATGGCAAGAAGTAGTTCGTTTCAGGGTAAGAAAATTCGTCAAACTTTTACTGTACTGTTAAATTTTATCGCTATCACTTGCCGAGTTACCTTTCCAAAATATCATATTACTTCTACTTTTACTGTTAAATTTGTTTTTACCGCTCTCCCAAAACTTGTATAATTGAACATCAATACTATTAAAACAGGAAGGTTTGCCATGGTAAATAAATGTTGTTCCCGAAATTTGCCCTTGATATTATTAGGATTTGTAACCTTCATTAAGGGTAAAATTGTAAAACAATTTATATTTGATTTATTATCTCTACAATCCATGTTTCCAAACAAGACAATTATTAAACATGTAGCCAAACAACCAAAATTTAATGGGTCCCACTTTTCTAATTAATTAAAATCAAAACAAATTAATTGATAAATATAATTAATAATTTATACATCAACTATTATATATAAATTAAAATTCTCTAATTTATGATTTAATTCAAAATTTTATGATTTAATTCAAAATATATTTATAATATATTTTAATATCTCTTTATTTTGTTTCAAATATATATATATATATATATTTATATATTTATATATATACACACATATTACAATTGATGTTTTTACGATTGTACTTTTTAGCAGGTTTTTCCATCAAACTGAAAAAATATTTAATTAATTAAACGGTTGAAAAATTAATTAGCCAATCTCGATTATAAATTTTCTAAAAAAAAATTCGCATATAGTAAATAATTTCAGTTGATATATTTTAAAATTAATAAAATATTAAAATGATTTCATACTTATATTATTCAAATATTTGAAGCGTCAAATTATGCTTTATGTTTGAATGAAGTTTTTAACGGATAGTTCCATCAAATTTGCAAATTATATATACGACTACAACATGTATTTTATAAAATAATATTTTAGATAAATAAAATAACAATTAAACATATACCACATAACTTTTACAATAGTTGTTTTCACATATATATTTTTCCAAACTATGATCTTACGATACAACACAGATTAAAATATATAATGCGAAATCGTTATTTTAATCTCTTAATCCTTACGATATATCTCCTCCAAATAACACATAATTCATTTTAAAAAACTAAATTGATAACTCACTGTTTATAATGTTGGTTAAACAATTATAATCAAAATTAGATTACATAATTAAAAATCTAAACTACTATTAACAAAATGAATAAAAAGTAAAATTTGTAAAGAAAATTATACCCGCACTTAGAAGTGCGGGTCAAAATCTAGTATTCACTTAAGGTAACAAAGAAAGATAGCCTTATCATGAAACCTTCAAATTTTCAAACACATGCTACAAAATTGATGATCATCTTCAACTTTGAAATGACGCTTCAAAAATCATTACTGCCTATGGTGTAGTCTCAGGGCAAAAGGTTAACCCCTCCAAATCAAGTATCATTTTGGGAAGAAAATAGGAGAAAGCATCAAGCAAGACTTGAAAGATCTCCTTGAGATTGACAAAGAAGGCGGAGAAGGAGTGTACCTCGGGCTACATGAGTCATTTATGGGTTTTAGAGTTGAGATTCTCAACAGCCTACAAGAACGCCTCTCCTCTCGATTTATTGGATGGACTACAAATTACTTATCTTAAGCGGGCAAAGAAGTCCTCCTCAAGGCTGTTGCCATGGCGATGCCCACGTTTACTATGACTTGTTTCTGACTGCCGAAGACGGTGTGTGAAGGCCTTGCCTCGATTATGGCAAAGTTTTGGTGAAGAAATAGTGGAAATGGTAAAGGTATTCACTGGAAAACATGGGCTAAAATCAGTATCCCAACAGTGCACCACGTCCTATTTTGAATGTGCATATGCAGAGTTGGTCTGGTCTCTGTCACCGTGGTCGTGGATATTCCTGCACTCGATTTCGAGCTCCATATATACTAACTTCGCTACCTTCTTGTTTGTGGATACCAGTTCCAACCTATCTTTTGACGATCTTTGCTTCATTCCATGGCTCCTCTGGAGGATTTGGAAGTCGAGAAATGACTTCTGTTTTAATTCAAAAGATCCCCCTGCTCCCCATACGATTTCAAAGGCAAAAATGGACACTGAGCTATGGATTAAGAGTCAGGAGGATGAGGAAGAAGTGCCCCCGCCAATGACCCCTGTGCCTCCCGACGACCCGAAGAAATTGATGCTAAAGGGAGCCGACTGGTTCGTGTGCAATTGGGATGGTGTTTGGGCGAATCATCTGAGCTCGTCGGGATTGGGCTGGTCGCTGTGGAATAGTGCAGGTACACCTTTGAAGTGTGGAATGTTAGCGATTCCGAGAACTTGCTCGGCTTTTGCTGAGGAACTAAAAGATGCCATGTGGACAGTCACAAGTGCTGCTGCGTTGGGAGTGAAGAAAGTGCTTTTCAGAACAGATTGCAGAGACTTCATCCTTGCATTGCAGGACCCATTCCACTTGCCAAGTGTGTTGCCTTACATACAGGAAATCCGGCAAAAGATGGTAGAGTTTGAAGAATTGGAGTTCGTGTTCCAACCGAGAAAGTTCAACTAGGCTGCAGATGCTTTAGCGGGTGTTAGTCAACAACTAATATTGTATTCTCCCTCTATTTTATCTGTCATTATCGTTTAAATAGTAACTAGATTTTGATCCGCGCTGCAGGAGCGCATGTTTATGTTTCTTTTATATATTATAAAATTTATTAGAAATTAATATTTTATAAATGAGGTTATATAAAAAAATTAAATTAGATTTTGTTATCAATTAAATCATATGATAAGATGATGCTAACTACCAAGAGAACATAATCATTTATTTTGTTTTTTGTTTTTGAAATTGTTTTACGTGTGTTAGCTAACTATTATTTAGTTTTTACAGACTTGAATTTAAATATTTTTTTAATGTAGGACTTTGAAACTAATTTGAAAAAAAAATCCAAATTTAGTGAGTAAATTTTCGGTTAACATCTTACGTAAAATATATGAGGAAAGAAATATTTTAAACGTGATTATAGGGAAATTTATGCATTAAATTTAGGGACTAGATTAAGGGATTTAGGACGAAGTTAAGGAAATGGATTGATAAGATTTTCAATTTCTAATATAGGAAACATTTAACTTAGGAAAATAACTATTAAAAATTAAAAACCACTCAAAATTTGTGGGCTTGACACAAAAATCTAGTAATTTTTGTTACTCAATTTAATTATAATTAATACAGAATTAAAGTTAATTTTATTATTATATATTGAATAAACTAAAGCAATAAAAAAATAAAAAAAACTTTTAAAAAATTGTACATTGTACTAAAAAAGACTCTTTTAGTAGATAAGAGATTTGGAAAATAGATACTTAAAAGGATAGAATTTATAAACCATAATTGTAAACGTAAACTTTTTTGAAAAATAAATAAGTATGATTTATGGATTAAATTTAAAAGTTAGACATCCATTAGGTATGATCTACGTAATTTTTCTAAATAAATTTAATTTAAAACTTAAAAATCTAAAAATAACCACTAATTTCAAAATTCAAAAAAATTAAACTACTAAACACGAAAAAAAAATCATTCAATACGTATAACCATATATATAATTCATAGTAATCGATTTGAAATTTTTACGATTAATTATTTAAAAAAAAAGTAAACAATGTAGGTAAAAAATACTAAAAAAACAGAAAGAATTAACCATCACCCGCTAACTAAACATAAGAAATAAATCATCGATATGGTCACCATGAAAATATGATCCATCACCCGCAAACTAAAATCGTCTAATTCAATAAACGTAACCACAAAAAGAATTAGCCATCTATACGGTCATTACTGGAACGCAAATGAAAACATATGAGAAAACAAAAGGCAAGAAAAAAACGATGGAGCCCTCAAGATGTTCTTCATCCGGATGAATATTAAATTAAAACAAAATAAACAATATAAAGCATACAAAATCTAGTGAAAAAACGAAATAGATCTAAATGGATGTGATGTAGAAAAACAAAAAAAAAACATCATAAACATATGAAGATCAAAAGAGAAGAAAAGAAACGAAGAAGCCCTCACATACATAGTTAATTCACCGAGGAATTTCACTGCTATGAAAAAATGTAGAGCATATAAAAAATCGGAAAATGGATCTAAGAAGAGGAGAGGATGGTGATTTTTCTGATGTTGACAAATGAAGGTTTATGTGTGTATAAATAGAAGAAAAAATTAGTTAGGGTTTTCCTTCAAAAAGAATTGGTAGTATTATTTTTATTTATGAAGAGGGATGAATATATTTAAGATTTATAAAAATTTAGAAAGTATGATTTAATAAAATTAAATGTGATTTGAAATTGCCTTATCTACCGGGATTGAAATATTTAGGGAATTTTTATTGATGATATTTAGAATTCTAATTAATTTAGAATGATAAATTTAATGCCAAATTTTTAAATTTAGTTTAATTAGAGATTATTAAAAAAAAATTTCATAAAAGATAAAAACTTGAACTGAAAAATCAAATAAAATAGTATTAGTTTGATCTTAATATTTGATTTCCTAACTTTTAGGGTTGGTTTAAGTATGATATAGAGAATCCGTTATATTGCCATTAATAGTAGTTGAGAATGTTTAGATTTGGTAGTTTTTTGGGAAACTTGAAATTAATATTTTAATATAAAAAATTCTAATATTGGATAATTTTAATATTTGATTTCTTAAATAATAGGTTTGCATTATTTCGAAATTGATAGAATATATAAGGGAATTGTTTCTAATATTCTAATATTCTAATATTGGATGATCTTAATATATATTTGATTTCATAAATAATAGGTTTTGTATTAATTTGAATTTTCTAATTCAAATCTGAGTATATTCGAAATTGTATGTTTTTCATAATTGAGTATTTATAAAATATTATGGATTAGTATTCAGGATTGTTTAGATATTTTATAACGGTTATATATATATATATCAACCCGTTTTATAATGCTTAATATATCTCAACCCGTTCTATTGTCGTTAATACATTTCAACCCGTTTTAACCATATAACATAAAAATACAATATTTTTATAATGATTAATATATATATATATATATATATTAATCTATTTTATAATGGTTAATATATTTTTCAACCCGTTTTATAATAGTTAATTACTCTACTAAAACGAATTTCTTAATTTTCATATATATTGAAGAAATGTATGACTGAACAAATGATGGATGAAATAAATTTCTTAGAGAATTTTTAATGACAATATTTTTTCAACCCGTTTTTGTAGTGCTTTAAATATTTTACAATTTTGATGAAATAACCCGTCAAAAATGTAATAGTAAAAAATCAATTTGTAATCTGACCAATCATACATTCACTAACATAAAATATTGATTTTAGGACTTTATAAAAAAAAAAATATATCAATCTAATTATTAGTAGTTAAAATTTTTAAATGATTTATAAATTTAATTTATTATTCTAATTTTTAGAAATTTATTTCGTTACAATTTTTACCACAATTTTTAATATTCTAAAACCCAAATTTTAAGATTTGTTTCTTATCACGAATCTATAGTTTAAGAAAATATTTTACAAAATTTATAAACAAATCAACTATTTGTATTTCCCTTTTGGTCAAATATCTATAATAGTTTTACTTGTTTCCTAAAACGTAGAGGAATTAAATTATATATTTATAAACAAAATCCTAGATTTATTTAAATATTAATGACCTTAAATATTTCTTAAAATCTAATCATTCCAAACATATTCAAACATGGATATTTGGATGTTAAGAAAAGTTATTGAACGGTTAGGATTATAACTTAATTAATTCAACGTACATGATTAAAAAATAATTAATTCAGAAAAGATCTGTGTGTATCCGTCTATTAACCGGGTCATGCCTATTTAAAATGGGTTTTATTAATTTGTTAGACAAAAATACTTTTAATGAATCGACATATTTCATACGACAAAAACATGTACATCATTGTCTGTTCGCTTAGGACTCTTAGAGTCTCTCAGAGGGTTTGAACCTTCCTTTTTTCTTCATTCCTCTCTCATTGTTGAGTAGAGCTTCCCGCCGGCTTCCTAGCTACGGTGTATTTAATTTTGGCAAGCTTTGCTGCTGTTTCCTTTTTACTCTCTAGCCGAATTCTCTGACTATCTAGCCTTTCCTTTTCTAGTTGGAGAATCTCAAAATTTTTTGGAAACTTTCATATTCCACCCAATCTACTTTCCAAAAACTCCCTTCTTAGCTATGATTTCGCTAAAAATCATCATCGAATTTTACGGAATCAAGGGCAAATCTTCCTTCTCCGTTTTCGATCTGCTACCCAAAAACTCTCACGAACGGCGAGCTTGGTTGTCTGATATCACTCCTCCGTTATCACTGATGTCGGACTCGCTGCATGAAGCCATGAAGTCGATGCACATTGAAGAAGATGAGCCAATAACCCTCTCCAACGATCCAAGTTTCAGGGTCTTTGACCAAAACTCTCTCAGCATCATGGGTCGTCTCCTGAATCCAGAATGCCAGTCAATGTCCAGGATGATTACAGACATGCCGAAGCACTGGAGAGTGTATGAACGTGTAAGAGGGATTGCACTTACCAGAGACACTTTCCAGTTCATCTTTGATAGAGAGGAAGATCTAGAAAGGGTGTTAAAAGACAGACCATGGTCCTTCAATTATTGGACCATGGTGCTGGAACGTTGGGTTGCGGTTCCTCCTCCTGATTTTCTCTCGAAGTTTGAGGTTTGGATCCGCATTAAAAATATCCCCTGCAACTACTTCACAGTCCAGACTATGAATGAGCTGGCCAAGGCTGTGGGCAAGGTCGAGGAGTTGGCTTATGACCCCAAGTCATCTCAGAAAACAGACTTCATCAGGGCTAAAGTTGTCTTCGACATCTCCAAGCCAGCACGAGATGAAAAGATCCTCAACCTCCCGACAGGTGAAGCTGTCAAAATTCAGTATGAATATGAAAAGATAAAGAGGAAGTGCCATCGTTGTTTCCGGCTCACCCATGATAAGAACCATTGCCCGCTCTTGATGCAATCAGTTAAAGGCAAAGGTGTTTCTCTTCCAGTACCTGATAACATGGCAGAGATTGGAAAAGCCAGAGCCAATGAGCAACCTCCAGTGCGGTCGGGGCTCGACGGGCCTCCGGGCTTTCCTCAGCTTTTCCCTGACCTTTCTCCCCAGAAGAGACAGATGGCGATCACTTACATCTCGCATCCGGATGATGCGGAAAGACAGGCCCGGATAAGGAGAGTTCTGCTCAACATTGAGGAACAAAAGAGACTGGAAGCTACTGCTCTACCTAAGATTACCTTTGAGCGTAACAAAGACAAAGGAATGACGTTTGAATTTGAAGAGGGCAGTGACCGGTTGCTAAGAATTGACACTGGTAATCCTAAGCACTCTAACTCTGCTCCGACTGATGGATTCAAGGCTAATGTTACTGAAGAAAGTTCGGATCAGAGCTTTTCATCTTCACTGATAGCTACGAGTACTACGGTCTTCAGTGTCGGTACCTCTAATGGTCCAACTGTTTCCGGTGCTTGTAGTGGGCTGAAAAACCCACGGAAAAGGCCAAATGCCTGGACAAGAAAGGCAAGGAACAAATCCCTCAACAACACTCAAGTTAATGAAGGCACGGAGTCTCCGGCAGACGCAAGTAACTTTAAAAGAAAGGCCGAGATGTTCGAGAATGAGAACAACAAGAAATCCAACACCAAAAACCCAAGTACGGTGGCTTCCGGTTTGAAGCCGCTGCCATCCCAATGAGTGTTATGAGCTGGAACTGTCAAGGTGCAGGAAGCAAGGAGACAGTTCGTCATTTACGGAAACTACGTAGATTGTACTTTCCGGATTTTCTTTTTTTAATGGAAACTAAGCAACAATTTGGTTACATTGATGGTTTAAAACAAAGTTTGGGTTATGATGAGGTGTTTACGGTTGATCCCATTGGCCTAAGTGGGGGATTAGCAGTAATGTGGAAGAAGAATTTTAAGGTCGAGATTCTTTCTTCTTGTAACAGAGTTATCGATCTTAAAGTGTGTATGGGCTCAATTTCCTTCTTCTTATCGTGTGTATACGGAGATCCTGTCAAAGCACGAAGGAAGCAGGTCTGGGATAGAATATCAGGTATTGGTATTAGTAGAGATACAGCTTGGCTTCTTGTAGGAGACTTCAATGAGCTGATGCATAATGGGGAAAAGCTGGGTGGAACGCCTAGACAGGACTCGACGTTCTGGGATTTTCGAAACTTTGCTCAGAATTGCAAGATTCAGGAGATCAGGAGCGTTGGGAATTCCTTTTCTTGGGCTGGTTGGCGGGACCGGATCTGGATTCAGTGCAGATTGGACCGGAGTTTCGGTAATGACGAGTGGTTTAGTTTATTCCCACGGGCCCAAATGGAATACTTGGATATGGTAGCATCTGACCACAGACCAATACGTGTGGGGTTTGCTTTGGAAGAAGATGTACCAAGTAGAGGGAGATTCTTTTTTGACAAAAGAATGATTGATAAGGAAGGTGTGGAAGAAGTTATCCGACAAGGCTGGGGTGAAGAGACGTCTGGGAATGGGAATAATCTGAGCCTTCTTAACCGAATCAGTAACTGCCGTAAAGCTCTTGCTAAATGGAAGAAGGTCTCTGGACTCAACTCTAGTACCAGAATTCGGATGCTCCAACAGAGTCTGGAGATGGAGATTTCGAAACTCTGTCCGAGCAATGGCCGGATGAAACGACTTAAACTGGAGCTCGCTGAAGCTCACAAGGAAGAAGAGCTTTTTTGGCGTCAACGGAGCAGAGAATTGTGGCTTAAATCGGGTGATAAGAACACACGATACTTTCATAATAGTGTCAAAGGGAAGAAAGCTCTTAACCGAGTTCTGATGCTCATGGATGAAAACGGTGTGGAACATTTCTCAGAAGGAGCGAAAGGCCATATTGCGGTGGAGTACTTTCGTGACCTTTTTATGAGCTCTAACCCATTTGACTTGGAGTCATTATTTGAAGGCTTTCAGGAAAAAGTCTCAGCTGACATGAACAGTCTCCTTACACAGCCTGTTTCAGACGATGAGATCAAGAATGCTGCGTTTAAAGTCAAAGGTAGTAGTGCCCCGGGTGAAGATGGTCTGTCGGGGATCTTCTATCAAAAATATTGGCACATTGTTGGTCCAGCAGTTATAGCCGAGGTTCACAGCTTTTTCAATTCCTCAATCATGCCGGCTGGATGGAATCATACGCAGCTTTGTCTAATTCCTAAAATTTCAAAACCGGTGTATATGAAAGACATGCGGCCTATTAGCTTGTGTGCTGTCCAGTACAAGATAATATCGAAGATCCTTTGTGATAGAATGAAGCAGATTCTCCCACATATTGTATCGGACACTCAAGGAGCCTTTGTTGCTGGTCGGTCTATTACGGATAACATTATTGTGGCCCATGAGATGGTACATGCGCTTAGAACGAATACACTGGTTATGGAAGACTATATGGCGGTTAAAACCGACATGTCAAAAGCTTATGATCGTGTGGAATGGTGCTTTCTGGAGACCTTATTAGAAAGAATGGGGTTTGACCGTGTATGGATAAGGTGGATCATGGCTTGTGTTAGCTCTGTATCTTACTCTGTTTTACTTAATGGGAGATCTCACGGTTTTATAAAACCAGAAAGAGGGATTCGCCAAGGAGACCCTCTCTCTCCCTTTCTCTTCATATTGGTGGCTGAGGCTCTTGTCAATTCTCTTAATGTGTCTGAAGCTGCAGGGCATCTCCATGGTGTCAAGCTTGCTTTAGATGGTCCTGGAGTACATCATCTCCTCTTTGCTGATGATAGCCTACTATTGTGTAGAGCCTCGGTGTGTGAAAGTGCTGAGCTTATTAGAATTCTCCAGCTGTACGGGCAAGCGTCTGGGCAACAAATTAATCCTCAGAAGTCTTCTATCATATTTGGTTCAAACGTTCCTGCCCATATCAAGGCTGAGGTTATGAACACGCTTGGTATAGTTACGGAGGGTGGGGAAGGAAAATACTTGGGCCTACCAGAGAGTTTTAGTGGATCCAAGAGAAAACTCCTAAACTTTATTCAAGAAAAACTTCAAGGTAGACTTCAAGGATGGTTTGCTAAGGCTTTATCTCAAGGTGGTAAAGAGATACTTCTTAAATCGATTGCTCTAGCTCTCCCGGTCTATGCGATGTCTTGTTTCAGGTTGCCTAAAGGCCTATGTGCAAAGCTCACAAGTGTTATGACGGAATTCTGGTGGAGTAGTGGAAACAATCATCGCAAGATCCCTTGGGTCGCGTGGACAAAGCTATGCAGAAGAAAAGAGGAAGGTGGTCTGGGCTTTCATGATATCGAACGTACTAACCAATCTCTTCTTTGCAAGCAGGCTTGGAGAATTCTGTCACGACCCGACTCATTGCTTACTCGAATCCTTAAAAGTAGATACTTCAAGAACAAATCCTTCCTTGAATGTGGTGTAGGATCGCGCCCTTCTTATGCTTGGCGTAGCATTCTCCACGGTAGAGAGCTTCTGCAACAGGGTCTGGTCAATAAGGTTGGTGATGGTAGAGGATCTAATGTATGGGCGACAAACTGGATTGCAGACCCTATACCTAGGCCACCAAAGTACCACCCATCAAATCCCATCAATCTATCTCTTGAGATTTCTGATCTTTTAATAGAGAACACAGATATGTGGGATTGGCCATTACTTAACAGAACATTCGAGGCTGATGATGCTAAAAGGATTTATGAAACAAAGGCTTGTATCTCTCGTTCTGATTCCCTCAAATGGTGCTTCACAACTTCAGGCGACTATACTTCACAAAGTGGCTACAAATTTCTGGATACTCTTCGGGAAGCTAACTCCCCGTCAAGTAGCAACCTCAGCCCTTTGGAAAAGAACTTATGGAAAAACCTATGGCATACACAGACATCCCCTAAATTAAGGCACTTCATGTGGAGGGCGATCTCTGGTGCATTAGCTGTCAAAGACCGGATCCGAAGCAGAGGTATTAACTCGGATCCTACCTGCCTAGCTTGTGGTGGTGCTACTGAGACAATCAACCATGTCCTGTTTACTTGTCCAATTGCCAAAGAGGTTTGGGAATTGTCGCAGGTCCCTCTACCTTCGGCTGGTTTCTCGACTAACTCGGTTTTCTTGAATATGCATCACCTCTTGATGACTAGCAAGCGTACGTTGACGGAAAACAGACTCAAACGAGTCTTTCCTTGGGTACTATGGCAGCTGTGGAAGGCTAGGAACAACCTTCTCTTTGAGCGTATACAACCTTCCCCAATGAACATCATCAACAAAGCTTTTGAAGATATGGACTTGTGGTTTCACGTCAATACCCCAGAAGAGACCTCATTAAGTACGGAGGCTAGACTGCAAGAGATACCAAGATGGCGTGCTCCTATTCTTGACTCGCTTAAATGTAACTTCGGATCCTCTTGGTCTGAATCCAGTCGTAACAGCGGAGCGTCGTGGATATTACGGAGCCACACTGGGGAAGTTATCCTTCATGGTCGCAGATCCTTCTCTGCAGTCCATTCTGACCTAGAGGCTGTATTGCTGAGCTACCACTGGGCTATTGAGAGCATGGTCCATCTACGTAAAAATATGGTTATCTTTGAGACGTCGTGCGCTGCAATCCAAGACGTCTTCTGCAATCCTTCCAACTTTCCCCATCAAAGAGGTCTGATCATGAACATTATATCCACTTTAGCTTCAATGGACTCACTTGGTCTGAGTCTCACTCGAGCTGAATGTAATGGACCTGCAACTCTTATTGCTGAGAGTGTATTCCGTTTACGCAAATTTCAGTCTTATATTGCTCGTGGTGGTCCTCAATGGCTGCGTCACTACACTGAAGCGGAAGCCCTACCCCATTAATGATCGGCTTTCTCTGTCTTCCCTTGCTCAAGCCTATCTAGGCTGAATTCTACCCCTCATGTGTCTCTCTCTTACGAGCCTTAGCCTCTACTGAGGTTATTCTTGGTGCTCTGTTTTCTGCTTTGCTTTTCAGACTCCTTTTCCTTTTGCATTTTTACTTAAGGTTTGCCTTGCTAGTACTGTCTTTGCGGGAACTCTTGCTGGCTGTAGGAGACTGTTTGTTCCTTTCTTTCACCATTGAAATGAAACAATTCCAGTGTTAAAAAAAAAGAATCGACATATTTACACCTAAATTTCAATGACATGGCCTATAAATAATACGGTCAAGTAAAAATTAGTTTCAAAAAACATTCATGTTTTAATAGTATATATGATAATTGCATTTTCCCAAGGTTTCGATCATCTCTAATTCAATTTCAATTCGTTCATCTATATATGTTGACATGCAGTAGAAATCCTCAATCATCTGATTTAAATTGTGGAGAATTTGGTGTAGATAATGGGTTTACAAATTATAAGCAGAAGAATTTAAAGCCCAGTAGCTTAGTAGCCCAATAACATATTTTGCAAAATTCTTCTTTACAACCGGACGGTTAAGACACTTCAGACTCATATGCTATCTGCGAGGGTTTCCATATGGAGAGCTTCGTCTTAGCCGCCGCAGCAGTTAGGTGAGCTGCAACCTCTCAGTCGCAAGCTTTAGCCAAAAAAAAAACAAAAACAGACGCGAGGTTTGGATTAGTGTTCATCAGTTTGAGTTTTGGTAACGACCCTTGCCCCTGATATTTCTCACGAAATGGTGGGTTTCTCTGACGACGGAAATGGATTGAACAACTGCACTTCGCAAAAGAGGCAACGTACTTCCGAAAAAACGGAGGGGAAGATAAAACAGACGGCGACGCTGCTGGATTTGGATGTTATCGACTGTCCTGTTTGCTTCGAAACTCTAACCATTCATGTCTTACAGGTTACATTTCTACCTTAAATGCACTACTACCCTCATAGTGTCTAGGTTTATTCAAAGTTCCAAATGTTTCATGGTTGACCGTTGAACCAAAGATTTGTTTTTGGTACCTAAAATAGAATTTCACAGCGTTTTATATGAGTAATATTGCATGAAATGAAAGAAAAAAACTTGGACTTGTATATGTTAAAGAAATTCTTGTAGTTATTGCAAACGTGTGGGTAACTAGACAAGACATTACTGCATTTTTGGTTCGTGTTTATGTTCTTTCTTGATGGAGAAAATGTTTAGGCTCAAATTCAATCAAAAAATTCAAAGAAAGCCATGTGAATTTCTTTCTTGAAATTTTTTGTTTTAACAAACGGTTTATTGATCACACAACTATTTCTGGTGTTCAGTGTGAAAATGGTCATATAGCATGCTCTACATGCTGCGAAAAGTTGAGGCAAAAATGTGCAACATGCTCCTTACCCATCCATTCCCGCAATAGAGCTATGGAGCGTGTTCTTGAACTACTTAGAGTTCCATGTCCAAATGAAGAATTCGGTTGCTCTGCAAGTTTCTCTTATACTGAAAGATCAACACATGTAAAGCAGTGTGTTTTCACCCAACGTGCTTGCCCTTTTACCAGCTGCGATTTTGTTTGCTCGTATAAGGATTTATATGAACACATCGTTGGTAAACACTGTAAGTCTTCCTACACGTTTGACTGTGGAACACACGTGACTATACACCCCTTAAAAGGTGAGAGGGTAATTCTCAAGGAGCGGACTACAACCGGACAAAAAGAAGGAGAAGTTGTGGTTGTGGAGTGTTTCAACACGCCACAAGGTCGAATACTATATGCGAGCTGTATTGGATTTGGACCAGGAACAGAGAAGTTGTACTACAACTTGAAGTTAGTTTCATCTGGCGGTGATTTCTTGTATTTTAATTCAGTTCTAAGCAGAGTTGGTGAAGTGAGCAATGAACCACCAGATGGGCATTTTATGTCGGTTCCTTCATACATGTGCCCTTACAAATTGCAGATAGCCATCAAGCGGGAGAGATGCATCAGGCGGAAGACAACTACTATTTCATCACTCATCAGCCAGGCTGATACTCTTAACTAGTCCCTGTTTGTGCTTAACTAAGGAGTTTGAAATAGAGCTTTTGACGGTTTGAGCTTTTTTTCTTTAGGAACAATCGGAAGTAGATATCGAATGCAACCTCTACTCTAGTTTTTTTGCTCTGTAATATATCAAATTATGAAGCTTATGTGTTAGTTTTTCTCTGTAAACTATATCATCTAACACTCAAAAATTAATGTGTGATATTGATCTAAATGTAAGTTGTTGTTTGGATTCTGTTAATTTTATCCAAAATTGTTGTCTATCTGCGACTGCTCTGTCCAAACCAAGTGAATATGTAATATAAGACAAGCATGTCTTCTTCTATCTGGCATGATAATTGTCGATTTGTGATTAGAGATAGCAACTGAACATTTTATAGTTACAAGCATGTGCTCGTGTGCGCGTGTGTGTCTCTCTACTTCATAGTTCATATTAGCAATGAATGGATCAAATTAAGTTCGGCAAATACAATACACTTTTTTTTTTTGAATGACTAGGAGATTCTGGGCTCGTAGGCCCGTACGTCTCTGTAAGGCGAAATCCAAACCATGTTAAATTCACTCTCCTTTTGAGAAGAGATCCCTCCCAACAAGAATCGAATTCAGGTTGGCGGAAAGCTATTAGCTGACTTTTACAAACTTAGCCAACTCTTGTTGGTTACAATACAGATTTTTCTATCGTGGGTAGTTGAATTTGGTCAAAGAACCGTTTAAAAGATTAATGTCACCGCGAAGCTGAGGAGTGGTTTCTCTCTCTCTCTCTCTTTCTCTCTCTCTTGTATTTTTGCAGCAAGTCTTGCCTCTTCTTCCTGCCATCTTCGCGGGTGTTTCGGTAAGGCCTTGCGGATCTCGCCTCTGGTGCTTCTTCTCCTATTATGTTTTCGTTTGCAGCCTTTGGTTTCTCAATTTTATGGTACGCATCAAATTTGCGGCTGTGGTTGGTTTGTTTCTGCAGCTGTCGATTGTGGTTCAAGGTGTGTTGTTGTGTGTCGCTTGTGGGATTGCGGTGTTGGAGTTTTGTCGCCGATCTGGTGGTTCTGTTGGTTGGGTCCTTGTTTTGCTTGCCGTCGGTTTTGGTCGAGGTTAGGTTGGTCTATTTTAGTTTCTTTAGGTTGTTATGGTTTAGGTAGTAAGCAAGTTCTGGTTCTCGTTGGTTTGGATTTCTGCGGGCTTTTCGTTTGGGGTCAGACTAGAATTTTTCCTTTTTAGCTTTATTTTTTTCTTTTGTGAATCTATAAATAAGGCTCTCTCCACCACCTTTAGATTAGTTGAATTAGTAGTTTTCTCATAGGTTTTTGTAGTCACTTCTTACAACATATTTTAAACCATTTAGATTGAAGAATAGGTGGTTATAGGTTTATTTTCTCGAATGTGGTTTGTGGTCTTTACTTCCCAAGGATTTGATTTCTTTTTCACGGTTTTATATAGTTTTGTTCTTCTCGTGCTTGCATTCTAGGTCATGTCGGCAACGATTTTATAGGGTTTGTGGTACCGCATCTTGGACTCTTTCCCGTTAACGAGAGTTTCAATCACTCCTCTGAATTGTTATTTTTTACTTTCTCGTTTAAATCTTGTATTTATATAGGCTTAATTTCATTTAGCTCTAGAGGAGTTATCTATGCCGGCATTTTACTCTTTTATAACTAAATTTTGATCTGCGTTGAACGCGGTGCATTATTTTGATAATATTTATTTGTTATTTTTTTTGTTTTTCCGTTTTTTTTAATTTAAGATCATTTTGTTGGTTTTATATTACTATTTATTTTAATTATTTATTTTTTCAGTTAACAAAGATTTTATCTAGTCTTGTTTCTAGGTCGTTTTCTTGACTCTTTTTTATTTGACATGTGATCATGAAAATAAATGGCAGGCTCTTTCACTATATATTTTGAGATGCGCTTAGAGTGTGTATTAGTTAGATGATTTTTTTTTTCTTTATCTGTTTCAAGATTGTTTTCTTGACTCTTGATTGACCCGTGTCTCGAAAATGAATGGCACACTCTTCTACTATATATTTTGATATGCGCTCAGCGCAAAACATTAGTTAGATGTTTTTTGGAGATCATTTTCTTGATTCAAGTTTTATTTGACTTGTGATCTCAGAAAAGAATAGCACACACTCTCATTAGTATTCTGACTCGCACTGAGCACAAAGTAGTAGTAAAAAGATTTTTTTTTTTTGAGATCGTTTTCTTCATCTGTGAATGACACACTTTCTCACTATATATTTTGACATACGCTCAACAGACATATTATATGATTTTTATTTTGTTTCTTTGATATCAATTTTTTACCCTACTTTTTTAACTCGTGATCTCGAAAATTAATGGCACATCCTTTCAATATATATTTTGAGTAGCGCTAAACATGAATATTAATTAGATGATTTTCTTGTTAAGGTTTTTTTATCGTCTTTATCATATTTTTTATTTAATTCATTTTGGCTATATAATAATTCATAGTATATATTGTAATAAATAAACTTTAAACTTTATTTTATTTTTATTATAATTTTAGAAATTAATTAATTTTTAGAAGTGTGTTTCAATATAATTTATTTATTTTATACCATAAAAATTTTAAATTATGATAATTATTTTTTTGGATTGGATATGTTTTTCGAGTAGGAAAATTTATCTTGATTCAAAGCTTTTTGTTAGTTATATATTTTCTGGATTTAATATCAACATATTTGTTTTGCCCCAAGAAAAATAACTACTTTCTTTATTACGAAAACCCATCTTTTGTGACAGGTATTCTTCATGGTTTAATAGAGAATCTCCGTAAGAGAAAATACTTCTTAAATCATCATCAATTATTTGTTGTTATCTTTCTCAATCTTATTCCATAAATATCTTTATGAGTATGCATCGAAGGATATGATATGGTTTCTCATTTTCCTTCTCTTTTTTTTTTTTTTTTTTTTTTGTCACTGGTCATTTTCCTTCTCTACCTTTAAATATCTCTTATAGTAAAGGATCTCTATTTCAAACTAACCAAACAAGATATTCAAAAAAAATACAGTGTATTTATATAAATATAAGTAAATACATAAAAACATGTTCATAAAAAATGTGTTCATCAATAAACAGAAACTCTCCTGGTCAAGTTGCTCGAAGGTGTTGCCATTAGTAGTCCACTCTTATTGTGATCCCTAATGCTTCGCCATTTCGAAGCAATTCTTACCTTAGTGATAATCTTCAGTAGTCATATCAATCTCAGCTTGAGAATTCATTATGAACGGACCGTACTAAACCACCGGTTTACCAATCAGTAGTCATGGGAAGAATTTTAACAACTGAAAACTTCACCACTTTCTAGAACATAAGCAAACGCGTTCCAAGGTTCCAGAACGTTCTGGTGGAATTTTTTTTTTTTTTTTGGCTCAAACATCACATTCATTCATTAATCCAACTGTGTTACAACTCTGATTTCCAACTCAACAAACGATTTAATCCAACTGGGCAAGATAGAATACAACTTAGGATCAATAGACTCAAAAGAGAGAGATTCCTTTGCTACTCTATCTGCTACTACATTGCTTCCTCTGTGGGAGAAAGCTACCTCAACTTGATGACCTTGGCTTAGCATATGCATGATGTCCTGTGTAATTCTTTGGACAGCTGGCCAGTTTTCCTTCTCCTCAATAATCTGAGCTAGTGATCTTGAATCAGTTTCAAAGATCACATTCTTGTATCCAAAACCTCTAATAAGCTTCATTGTCCATTTCAGTGCCTCCGCCTCGGTTTCAATAACAGACTTCAGTTTGGGTAGCTTCCTTGCTCCTATCCACAACGCCTTGCCAGAGCTATCTCGTAGGATCCATCCTATGCCGCTCCATTGACCATTCTCCGTCCATGAACCATCCACGTTACACTTCAGCTTATTATCCGATGGAGGGGACCAATGCTCTACCCTGGCTAAAGGCTTAGGCCTCACTCTTGTTTGTTCCTCTTTGTTCAACCTACTACGCCATTCTTCTTTATCTTGTTTAGCTTTAGAGACCACTTCCATCGCATCATATTCTATAGCCTTAATGATAGATCATTTCTATTTCTCCATAGGCCCCATAGGATCCAAGGACTAAGCTTACTAGTTTCCTTCTCATCTGGATATTTTGGAGTCAATGTCATTACTCTGTATAAGTTATCCATCAGAGAGTTTGACCACTCACCATTTGGAGGGGCTGGAATCGGGGACAAAGCCCAAACTTGGCGGGCGAAGGAACATTGAAATAGTAGGTGATTCACTGTTTCATCTCCATTATGGCATCTCTCACATTCTGCTTACTTTAATAGATGTTGCTTGTGTAGATTTCCAGCAGTTGGCAGACAGTTTGAGACACACTTCCACAAGAAATGCTGGAGTTTGGGGCTAGCATCAGCTTTCCAGACAAAGAAAAGAATCTGAAGACAGTTAACCAACGTTCTGGTGGAATTGAACTCCTGGATCGAGAGTGAAATCTAGGAATATTGTTGGTGTTCTTATGTAAATAATTTTCAATAAACGACGGCCTTTTTAATGGATAGAAAAAAAACTAAAATGGCTTCTTCAGAGAGAACTTACCAGAGAATTCTTTCTAGCATCAAGAGCTCACTTCTGTATTTATACATAATCTATTTATAAATAAACAAAAAAGGCAGTCATCGAAAAGATAAATTAAAAAGGCGTGAAATTTAGTGCCTATATTTTCGTTAATAAATTGTAAGTTAAGAATATTTAGTACTAACTAATAAGGTTTATCTACTGATATTTTGTAAAATTTATTGTTGAAATATTTAGTAATTAAAGTAATTTCAGAAATCTGATTAATTAACATTTAGATATTAGCTTTAGCGGATTGTAACTGATTTTTTTAAAATATCTAATATATTCTCTAATATCTTTTATAAATTACCTTAAAATATACATGACATAAAATGTATTAGCTTTAAAATTTTAAATTTCAATTGAAAAAGGGAATTTGCATTAATGAATTTGATCTTGAAATTTTTTTTCCTTGTCTTGTATTTGTTTCAGTCTTGCAATCGCATGTATGAATTCCTAGTAGTCTACTGTGTCTTCCAAGTTCAAATCCGTCTAAAAGTGATCACAAGACGACTCATTCATGTGTAAGAAAATATAGGATGCAAACTCATAAATATACTATAATCAGTAAATTTGTATAATGAAATTATAGTGTTTGATTACTGGCATTTGCAGAAGACAAGATTTGTGTTGAATCTTTCAAGAACGGTTTGAGTTCCTTATAAGTTACTCTCCCGCTTTTGTCATTATCTATAAAAAAAAGTTACTCTCCGGATTGTGTCACTACCTATAATTTTGAAGGTTTCTCTAAGCCTGGTGAGTCTCTTTTTGCAATCACCTGCTGGTGTAAAACACTAATCAGAAATACTCTCATCTAAACCATCTCAACAAAATCAAATATTTTATTATATTAAAGCCATCTTCTTGAGTTTTTCTGTTGCCGAAAACTTCTTCAAGCGACTCAATATAGTTGTGTCTAGCGGTGTATCTGGTGCATTTTCTTCATCCCCAATCCTTGGATGGCCTAAAAAAACACCAAGATTAAGAAGGTTCCTTATCTACTTGAACTATCGACTTTCATGATTCTAGACTTACAAAAGACTTGTTGAGAAGTCAGTCTTTGTTTGGGGTTTCTTTCAAGCATCTTTCTGATCAAATCTTTTGCGCTTTCAGAGTCTTGTGGCCAAAAACTGATGCCAATTCAAGCTCACCCTCTACAACCTCATTGAATATTTCTTCTTCCGTTTCTGCTTAAATTAATATCACACATGAGAACACCTACCAAAAAACATAGAAGTCTGTGATCAGATTAATGCTTACCTCCCTAAAACCGATCTGAACCAGAGAGTAGCACTTAAATCATCACGCTGGCTCTCCAAATATCTGCTTCAAGACCATAATCCTTGTTCAGAACTTCAGACGCAGTGTAGTATGGACTTTCAACCACATCCGTGAAATTTGAAGAAGCACTGAGCTACGACATGAGTTACAACAGGAGCTGAGTCAACCAGCGTGTGCAACAGTGACTGAGTCAACGATAGAAGGCGTGAGCTGGAACGAAGAAAGATGGAAGTACTAGGAACACGAAGCTAACAAGGACAAACCTAAAGATGAGTAGCTGAGCTGGACATGAAGATCAGTGAAGATACTCAGAGGATCAGCACCGAAAAGATTTTAGAAAAATATGCTTTTAACAAGATAAAGAGAAATGGAAATATGCCTAAGAGAGTTTAGGAAATGTGCCAAAAGAAATAAGGCAATTGTACAATGATCTATTAGTATAAATAGATCATCTAGGGCATCTGTGCTTGGTGCGCCTTTAGAGAGAGATTGCTTTTAGCAAAAGTTAAGAATTCCTAAGAGAGAATTAGACTTGGTGTTAAGGGTGAATCTAGAAAGCTTTGAGATCTTTGATAGATCGAGAAGCAAGAGAGAGACTAGGTTGTTAAGGTGAAACTTTTGTTTGCTTTGCAATAAACAGTCATTGAAAAAGAATACCCTTGTGTCGCATTCTGTATTATGTTGTGTCTCACTTTTTCAATTGGTATCAGAGCAGACACTTGTTGCTCATAAATACAGGTGAGATCCTGCGGAAAAATGGAGAACTACAATGAGCTAATCAATAGCTCTAGAGTAATACTGGATGCGACAAACTATGGCTTTTGGAAAGCAAGAACAAGATCACAAATCAAAGGTATCGACCCGCTGGCATGGAAGGCAGTTGAATCAGGGTGGACAGCTCCGACAATGAAGAATGAAGCAGGAGCCGAGGTACCCAAACCAGAGGAACAATGGACAGAAGTCGAGTTAAAGCTATCAAAATTCAACTCCAGAGTTCTAACTGCAATTCACTGCGGAGTGGCTAAGAAACAATTTGAATTAATCCAAGGATGTGAATTGGCTAAAGAAGCTTGGGATATTCTTCAAATCCACTTTGAAGGAACATAGAAAGTACAAAATTCAAGAAAAGATCTGTTGGCAACCAAGTTTGAAGATCTAAAGATGGAAGATGATGAGACGATTTCAGATTTCAGCGCCAAAATCAGCTCGTTAGCTCAGGAAGCATCACTCCTTGGTAAGAAGTATAAAGATAAGAAACTTGTCAAGAAATTCTTAAGATGCCTTCCACCCAAATACATGCCATACAAAGCAGCCCTAAGTGTATCAGCTAACACTGAGAGTATGAGCTTTGATGAGCTGGTTGGTATGTTACAAGTCCATGAGCTAGAATTGGATGGTACAAAGAAACCCAAAGGCGTTGCACTAATCACTCAAGCAAAGTCAAATCAAGAAAGCGAGGGAGAAGATCCTGTAAGCCTCATTGTTCGAAGATTTGATCGTGCTCTAAGAAGGGTAGAACAAGGACAAGGATCGTACAAAAGCACTAAAAGATCAACTGATGGAGAGAAAACCATGAAGAAATCTGAAATGCAATGTCATGAGTGCAAGGGGTTTGGACACTTCAAAAGTGAATGCCCGACTGTCAGAAGACGTGAGATGAAATGCTTTGGATGCAAAGGAATTGGCCACACTCATCTGGAATGTGTAAATGATCAGAAACGAAGACAAGAGAAATCTATGATAGGAGTAAACCATGATGAATCAGATGAGGAAAGTGACGAAGAGGAAGTCAACAACTTTGTAGCATTCCTTGGAATTGCTGAACTTGAAGACAATGAATCTGACTCAGATTCAGAGACAGAAGTGGATCTGGTCAGTAGCTATAAGGAGGTAAGAGATACTCTCATCAAAATTGGACTAGAGAATACTGCACTACTCCAAGAAAAGCAGAGGCTTGAGGCGCACATTGAGTCACTCCAAGAAGAACTGGAAACTGAACGAAAGCTAAGCAAAGAAAGTGTCAATTTAATCAAAGAAAAATTGACACTGGCTAAGAAATCAGACGAATTGGAGCAGATGCTAAAGAAAGAAAAAGAGGTAACTAAACAGCTACAATCTGAGTTAGATCAACAACATCGCAAAATACACATGTTTGCCGGAACAAAACAACTGGATCAAATTCTGAGCTATGGAAGAACGGAATACACAAAGTCTGGACTTGGGTACACAGGACGCTCTGGAGCCACATTGGGAAAAACTACATTTGTACGTGCAAATTCGACAAATCCAACTCAAGCAGTGTATAACTCATCACCAAGAAACTGCTACTACTGTGGAAAAGAAGGGCATTACAAAGCATACTGCTACAGATTTCAACAAAGGATCCGACAGCTCAAGAAACTAGGAAGATTCAACTGGAACAGGGACAGATATCAAATCTGGGTGAAAAAGGCGGACTTGTATGAAATAGGAAGTAGTACAAGGGGTACTTCACAGAAGGAGATACACTGCAGTATGGCTTTTGTTACTGAGAAATCAGAAGATGGAAATCAATGGTACTTTGACAGTGGATGCTCAAGACATATGACTGGGACAAGAAGTCATCTCAAAGACATCAAGGTGATCAAGTATGGAAAAGTAGCATTTGGTGATGGAGGACAAGGGGCGATACAAGGCAAAGGTAAAACACTTGACTCAGATTTACCTAAACTAATGAATGTTTTTCTTGTGAAGGGTCTTAAGGCAAACATGCTCAGTGTGAGTCAGCTGTGCGACGAAGGATTGATGGTGTGTTTCACAAGCTATGACTGCAAAGCTCTGAATGACACTGGAGATATCATCCTACAAGGGAAAAGATCAGGCAACTATTGTTACATGTGGGAAAACAACTCTAAATGTCTTAGCGCGAAATGTCTAAGTGCCAAGAATGACATTCATTTATGGCATCAACGACTTGGACACATGAATGAAAGAAACTTGACTACTCTTGTCAAGAATGAAATTGTCCGAGGGATACCTCAACTCCAAGAGGTGAGCAAGACGGTGTGTGAAGCATGTAACAAAGGCAAGCAGGTTAAGGTCCAACACAAGAAAGTACCAGATGTTCAGACCAAGAACAAGTTGGATCTAGTGCATATGGACCTAATGGGACCAATGCAAGTTGAAAGCATAGCTGGTAAACGATATGTGTTTGTTCTAGTGGATTACTTTACTAGGTACGCATGGGTAAGGTTCATTCGAGATAAATCAGATACAGCTGACAGCTTTAGAATCTGGGCACTTCAAATGATCAATGAACAAGGAAGAATTAAGAGGGTTAGAAGTGATCATGGAGGAGAATTTCAGAATGAAACCATGAAAGTATTCTGCGAAGATCATGGTATAGCTCATCAGTTTTCAGCACCAAGAACAACTCAACAGAGTGGGGTAGTTGAAAGGAAGAACAGAACCCTTCAAGAAATGGCCAGAGCCATGATTCACGGCAATGATGTACCGCTACGGTTCTGGGCTGAAGCTATCAATACCGCATGCTACATCATTAATCGGGTGTATGTCAGAAGAGGAACAACCATGACACCATACGAGATGTGGAAAGGAAAAACCCCCAATCTGAGCTACTTTCATGTCTTTGGAGGAAAGTGTTATGTATTAAATGACAAATATCATCTTGGAAAGTTTAACTCAAGGAGTGACGAGGGCATCTTCTTGGGATATTCAGGAACTAGCACAGCTTTCAGAGTATATAACACAAGATCAAGAACAATTGTTGAGTCAGTGAATGTTGTATTTGATGATCTATGTCAAATGAAGGTCCCCGATGATTCATCAGACAGTGACTCAGAACCGGTTGAGCATCAAAAATCTGTGACTGAAGAAAAGATGGATGAAGTAACAACCTCAGAGACTACTCAAGATAAAGAAACAAGATCTCCGGTGAAAATCAAGCTCAGCAGAACTCAGAAAAATCATCCTATCTCAAAAGTATTAGGAGACGTGAATGATGAACGAATAACAAGAAAAGTTCATCTGGACTTTAAAGAGATGGTGCGATCCGCCTGTTTTGTCTCAGTCATAGAACCCACAACACATATCCAAGCCTTGGAAGACGAATTCTGGATTGAAGCAATGGGGCAAGAACTAGAACAGTTTGTGCGTAATGATGTATGGGAACTTGTACCACGACCTGATGGAGTAAACGTGGTGGGAACCAAGTGGATCTTTAAAAACAAGATTGATGAGAATAGAATAGTTGTACGGAACAAAGCACGACTTGTGGCTCAGGGATACTCTCAAATAGAAGGAGTTGATTTTGAGGAAACATTCGCTCCTGTTGCACGACTTGAGTCAATCAGACTATTCCTTGGAATGACGTGCATCATGAACTTCACTGTATATCAAATGGATGTGAAGAGTGCCTTCTTGAATGGTGTTCTCCAAGAAGAAGTTTATGTAGAACAACCAAAAGGATTCGAAGATGCACACAATCCTGAATATGTGTACAAGTTGAAGAAAGCATTATACGGTCTGAAGCAAGCTCCCAGGGCATGATATGAGCGACTTACGAGTTTTCTAATAGAGAAAGGATATGCAAGAGGGGGTGTAGACAAAACTCTTTTTGTTCTGGAACAAACAAAAGAGATGATCATAGTCCAGATCTATGTGGACGACATAATCTTCGGAGGCACATCCCAAAAGCTGGTTGATACGTTTGTACAAGACATGACTCAGGAATTCGAAATGAGTATGGTAGGAGAATTGAAATATTTTCTGGGACTGCAAGTTAGTCAGAACAGTGATGGTATATTCATATCTCAAAGCACATATGCCAAAAATTTGTTGAGTCGATTCAAGCTGGACCAATGTAAGGAAGCTAGAACACCAATGAGTACTACAACCAAGCTATCAAGAGATGATAATGGAGCCGATGTGGATATAAAGCTTTATAGAGGGATGATTGGAAGCTTATTATATCTTACAGCTAGTAGACCGGATTTGTGTCTAAGCGTGGGAATATGTGCCAGATATCAAGCTAAACCGAAGCAGTCTCATCTTGAGGCAGTAAAGCGAATCATCAAGTATGTCAAAGGAACTATCAACCTAGGGATTTGGTACTCAAAAGGATCCAATAAACACCTAGTTGGATATTGTGATGCAGATTCGGCAGGAAGCTTGGATGATAGGAAGAGCACGAGTGGAGGATGTTTCTTTCTAGGAAACAATCTAATAGCATGAATGAGCAAAAAGCAGAACTCTGTGTCATTATCTACTGCAGAAGCAGAATATATTGCGATGGGTAGTTGTTGTGCTCAACTTCTCTGGAAGAAACAGATGTCAGCTGACTATGGGATTGACTCAGGACCACTCCTTGTTCACTGTGATAACAAGAGTGCTATAAGCATCTCAAAGAATCCGGTTCAACACTCTCGAACAAAGCACATTGATATAAGACACCACTTCATTCGTGAGCTAGTGGAAGAAAAACAGGTATTGGTTGAATACATAGTTACGGATTTGCAACTGGCTGATTTTTTTACAAAACCACTTGATTTTAACCGATTTATTACTTTAAGAAACTCAATTGGTGTTTGTGAGATGTAAAAGTCTACAGGACTGGCACATGCACTAACTCATGAAGTACCTCAAGTCCTGATTTGATTTGGAGTCAAGAAGTCTAGTGGAAAAGAGCTGCCTGTTGTGCCGTCTTGTCTCATATAAAGTACAGGTTTCTCGAGTGAGGTTCAAAAAGCCAAGAAGAAAGAAAAAGCTAGAGGTTGATCTCCTGAGAAGTCAAGTGATGGAATCAACTCCAAGAAAAGGATCAGTTACTTAATGAAAAAAAATATATATATATATGGCAATCTCACTCGAAGGATAAAGGTTGAAAACTACATTGAGACAAGATAAAGGCATAAGAGTGTGAAAGCTAGCCACTGGGAGGATGATGGCCAAATGCAGGAATGATATGGGCAAAATGTAAAGACTGAGTTATGTGAGGTGTCAGTTCCTGACTCACACAACATAGAACAAAAAGGTACAATTTATTTTCCATTAAAAATGCCAGTTGCTTCAGTAGAAATGTAGTCAATTCATCTTCAAGTTTATACCCATAAGTGATCGAATGTAATGTGGATGATCTAATATGATAATGCATGTTGAGAACTAACCAAGTGGTACAGGGAACAAGAAGTGTGGTCTAAGTCGGTACAATAATAAGAACAGATATCCGAGATTTTGGGCACAAAAAGGGAAAAAGAGATTTGGATTTTAAAATTCAAATATTTTCCCAATAAAATCGCATGCAAAAAGGTAAACTGGATATCTGACACAGATTCTGCTTCAAGAGAGAGAAAGGGAAAAAGGAAATTCACTGCTCTTATAATCCGACGAAACTTGGCTCTTTCTTCCAAAATCCAAAGTTTTCTCTGCTTCAATCGATCGAAAACCAACCATGGTGCATGCGACCAGAAGAGGAAAAGTGGGGGCTAGCTCAACTCACCCAGCTCAGGCACCGCCAGAACAGAAACCGCCGCAATTGATTGATGATTCTAGTTCTGATGAGGAGGTACCACCACCCAGAAACCCTAATATTGTGTCTGATCATATCTTGGGTGCAGACCACCAGACCAGCACGAATTCATTTGCAACGGCTCAAGAGGTAGCAAATACGGAGCCAATTGATAAATATCTAGTACAAGAGAAGGGAGAGGATGAAGCTGAATCAGGTCGTAGATCTGTACCAGAAGAACAGCCTCCAAAACATCTGTCTGATCCTTAAACAGAAGAAATCAAAACCACAGAGTCACCAAAAGAAGGTAACAAGGAAGGTGATTCTATTCGTGTAGATAACCAAGGAAATCTGGAGGAAATAGGAGAAAAGGAGAAAAATGCAGTCGATGGTCTAGGTGAATTAGCCATGGTTGTAGTAGATCCAGTGAATGTAGTTGAACCAACTGAGACAAACATTCAACCTGATGAAGTTCCTAAACCTAAGAAGAGGAAAGCTAGAAAGCAGACAGGATCAATGCCGCATGTTAAGAAGGCTCGTGTTGAAGGATCTGAATCACAGAAATCTGTGCAGATGAAGTCCAAAAAGAGCACTGTTGCTAAGACTGGAACATCTAGCACAACTGGTGGGTCAGGAAAAACCAGAGTCAAACCTTTTGTCTCCAAACGATTCCCATCTCGCGAAGTGAAAGAAAGGTATGCTCTATTCAAGGAACGTGGAATTTTAGCTGAAAGGGTAGTAGATTTTGATGAAACCGATAAGTGGGGATATCTTGGTCTGATAAACATAGGAATGCTGAGAAATTCTGTTGATGGGTTAGTCAGTTTTGCTCCTGAAATTGTGAAAGAATTCTACACTAATCTGCCAGAATCCATTGCTGATGGTACTGATAATGGGGTACATGTGTTCTTGAGGAAGCGAATGTATGAGTTTTCACCAGCTCAGATCAATGCCTGTCTAAGTATGGAGCCCTTAAGCAATGATGAGATCAAGAATGATGCAAAGATTGATGGAGTCTCGGCTGATTCAATTGCTAAGTACCTCACTCAAGGTCAGAAGAAGACATGGGCAGGGATGAAATCGGTTGATCTTCCTCCAAAATATGCTGCACTAACCATATTAGCTGCTTCAAACTGGTTCCCATCTACCCACAAAAACCATATCTCTGAAGACAGGGCAAGGTTGATCTACAAGATAGCTCATGGCATCCGGATTGACTTTGGGAAACTTGTGTACAAACAAGTGATGAGTTTTACTACTGATCTGCAGAATGATCGACGTTGGCTGATTTTCCCAAGAATCATCTCAGCAGTTCTTGAATCACAGCATTCACCTCGCACTTTTGATGGAGAAGAACTTGTTGGTCATGTGCTATACAAAAAGGATCCTCGCAGTGGTGAAGCCTTTCTTAAGAAAGAAGCTGAGAAAAAGAGACAGGAAGTTGCAGCTGGTAAACGCAAGGTAGGCTCATCATCTCGATCTAGAGGTAGATCACAGGCCTCGGCGTCAACCGAAGAGGAACCTGTGGAGATTCTGCAACTTGGTTCAGTCAGAATGCCAATCAAAACCTCAATAGATCAACTCTCTGTTCAAACTGCACTACATGACATAGCTGAGGGAATTCAGAACCTGAGTGATGTAGTCTTCCATCTACGGGACAGAATTCAAGGTAAGTTTTCATTGTCCTTCTCAATGAGAATTGCTTATGTATAAGTTTTTAACTTGTATGATCTCGAGCAGGGGGAGAAACTGAAGAGGTTGACGAGTCAGAGGAGTCTCCTGCTGCCACAGGAGATGATGACTCATATGAGATTACCTCGAGTGATGCTTAAGTGAAGTCTTAGGATTATGGGGGAGTATGGATTTTTGGGGAGTTTCTGTTTGTGGGGGAGTCCTTGTTTTGTCGTGTGTTGCTAATCAATTTGGATGATGGATGTATTTTTTCTAGAGTTGAACTTTTGTTTGCTTGGTTTGTTTTTGAACTCATGGGTGTTTAAGAAATGATATTTTGGCTCATGATGCTTGATCACACAGATTTTTCTGATTCGGCTATATGCATGTATAAGTTTTCTTAAGAATAGGTACTTGAGAGTCATACAAGCTAAAAAGGGGGAGATTGAAGAAGCACTGAGCTACAACATGAGTTACAACAGGAGCTGAGTCAACCAGCGTGTGCAACAGTGACTGAGTCAACGATAGAAGGCGTGAGCTGGAACGAAGAAAGATAGAAATACTAGGAACACGAAGCTAACAAGGACAAACCTAAAGATGAGTAGCTGAGCTGGAAATGAAGATCAATGAAGATACTCAGAGGATCAGCACCGAAAAGATTTTAGGAAAATATGCTTTTAACAAGATAAAGAGAAATGGAAATATGCCTAAGAGGGTTTAGGAAATGTGCCAAAAGAAATAAGGCAATTGTACAATGATCTATTAGTATAAATAGATCATCTAGGGCATCTGTGCTTGGTGCGCCTTTAGAGAGAGAGATTGCTTTTAGCAAGCGTTAAGAATACCTAAGAGAGAATTAGACTTGGTGTTAAGGGTGAATCTAGAAAGCTTTGAGATCTTTGATAGATCGAGAAGCAAGAGAGAGACTAGGTTGTTAAGGTGAAACTTTTGTTTGCTTTGCAATAAACAGTCATTGAAAAAGAATACCCTTGTGTCACATTCTGTATTACGTTGTGTCTCACTTTTTCAAAATTTTCACCTTTAAAACAACAATAGACATCTCCGACAATGCAAAGCAAAAGATGAGGGAACTTAGTGAAGTTTAGCAAATTCAGAAGGAGGATACTTAGTAGGGGGTCGCAAGCAAAGCATTTGTAGCGGTGATCGGTAATTACCAACTGGAACTTCTTGCATTCACCTCTGAATCCGCTCAGCGTCCACTCGAAGCAGCTTCGGATCAACCAAAGTCGGCATGGCTCATGTACCGTCTCAAACACTCTAATATCCGAATTCTTGAAACATACTTCGATTTTTAGAACTTCCATCCAACTGTACAATCAAATAACAAAATCATAAACATTTTTGCCAAAATCAATTGTTAATTAATTTTCATATGTATATAAAGTAAATAAAACAAAATCAAAAATAAAATCAAATGGATCTTCGTTTGGTGAAAATGACATAATCAAAAATAAAATCAAATGGATCTTCGTTTGGTGAAAATGACATAATCTTATATAGTGGAGAGAGAGAGAGAGAGAGAGAGAGAGAGAGAGAGAGAGAGAGAGAGAGAGAGAGAGAGAGAGAGAGAGAGAGAGAGAGAGAGAGAGAGAGAGAGAGAGAGAAGGAGAGAGAGAGATTCCTCCACCCCCATTACGAAAACGTAACTTTCTTAAACTATGAATCTTTATAACAATTAATTCGATTTGGTTTTTGATAACCTCTAAATATAGTTTAATTTCCTATATTTCTTAAGTGGAAGGCCAATTAGACAAACTAATTGGAAAATTGGAAGTCTTTCAAGTAGTTGTTTGACTGCATCTCAAAATAAGGTTCCATTCATGAATACTAAAAACACTCATCCATCACCTCCAATACAGAAATGTAAGTTATGCTATTGTTCTAATGTGTTTATATGTTCATATATTTTACTTTGTCAGATTTTCGTTACTATCAAGTGTAAGACCAGTAAAAAAAACTCCATTCATGGATGTCACAAATGTATTGAGTCCTCGGATGTCTAGGATGAACATTATAAAACATAATCGACTTGGCCGTGTTTTCTCTCAGGATTCAGGTTCGTTTATATATTTATAAAATATGAATTTGCATATTTTTATTAACTAATTTTAATGTATGAAAAAATGTATACATTTAATTTTCGCTTTATTATCTATAAAGTCAAGCACAGTACATAATACAAGGGTATATCCTACACAAAGTTCCATAAATACTCGAATTCCATCATATGTAAGGAAAACATAGAAAAAATCTCAAAAAGGAGGTTCGTTAGAGTTTTAAAAGTTTGTTGTTTAAATATAGATTATTTCACTCTCGATTCAACACTATATTAGTTGACCTGTTAAATAGTAAGATATTTTGTTTACTATAATTTCTATACGCTTTATTGATAGAATCAATTTCATTTTATACAACTCAATGTTGGATCTAATTTCATACAGATACTCTTATCTCTTTTGCACATGAAGATGATTTCGTTACATTTGTAGCGACCGATTCAGAACACGAAGAAGAATCAGACAATGAAGATATTAATTATGAATATATAGAATTAGTTTACCAATTGTTTAATTAACTTTTTAAAATCAATTATCTATACTCTTTATATGTATAGATTTCTACGATCAGTTTGATTCCAGTACCACGACTTCTAATCATGATTACATTGTTGGAAATTATCACACACGGATCATATCCTACAAGAAAGAAAAAATAGTGCAATTAATAAAAAAAGTTATAGAAAGGTTTAATAAGATACATCTGGCATCCGAGAGTGTTAAGCCCGAAATTGCAGAAAATGGTATTATTTTAATTGTTTTAACTTATTTATCAAGTATATGGCATTAGGACACAAGGAACATGGAAATCCTTCATACATGTGTACCTATTGTGGTGCTTATATTTTGTTTGATGAGCGTATAAGCAAAAGAGGATCGAAAGCGACCGGTTTTCTCAATGTGTTGTAAACATGGAAAAGTTAAGATTCCTCTTCTTAAAACACATCCGTCTACATTTCTTGCATTGTTGTACAATGGTGATGATGATAGCAAGAGTTTTCAGGAGATTATTAGAGCATATAATATGATGTTTTCATTCACGTCGCTTGGCGGGAAAGTAAACCACAAATTGAACAATGGGAATTGACCTTATCTGTTTCAGCTACAAGGTGAAAACTACCATAACATAGGAGATATGTTACCAGATCCTGATCAAGATCCAGATTTTTTTGCAACTTTATATTCACGATTGCTATATTGAGACCAATAATCAGATAAAGGCTTACGGGTAACATAATTACTTATTTTTAAATCTATTATTTTATTTTGTTTATGTATACATGGTGTTTAAATTTTCAGGAAGACTAGGTCGGTTGAAAAAATTCGACCAAAAATAGTGGATTTGATCAAGAAAATGTTGGATAAACATAATCCTCACGTTGGTGCTTTAAGATCAGCAAGAGATCGAATGGACTTGACAAAGAATATGGAAAATATAAAACTTAGAATTCCAATAAGTTGAGATAGAGATGGTAGGACCTATAATCTACCTACAACAAACGAGGTGGCTGGATTAATACCTGGGATTTTTTTGAATGGACATGGAATCGCGTGATGTTATTATTCAGAGTAAATCAGGGAAAGTGCAGAGAATAAGTGAATTGCATCCTGCATATTTGTCATTGCAATATCCTTTGCTATTTCCATACGGTGAGGACGGTTTGAGGTTAGTAATGTGGCTCAATGATATATACAAATTATATGATTCTCATGGTTTATTCTTTGTTTTATTCCTTTGATTTTTTTTTCTTTAAATCAGGCTAGGTATAGATATTGGCTTTGTTGACACAAACGGAAGAACGAGAATAAAGGTCACCATGCGATAATTTTTTGCATTTCTAATTCTCGAAAGGCGTAATGAATTTCCTACTATTCTCATGTTTGGAAAATTATTTCAGCAGTTTTTGGTTGATGTTTACACCATGATTGAGACAAGTCGATTGACTTTTTTTACGGCATAATGAGATGAATTCAGAGTTGAAAGTTACTATAAATTAAAAGATGTTTCGTCGAAAGGAGATGCGAATCTGTCTAACCAAAGAACAAAAGTACATTTGCCATCTTCATTTGTTGGTGGTCCAAGGTATATGATGCAAAATTATCTAGATGCAATGACTACATGTAAGTATTTTGGTAGAGGCCTGAAATTACAAGATTACTTGAGAAGAATGGTTTAAAACTAGAAGATAGACCTGAAGCATGTTGCAGAGTATTCAAATTGAAACTCGACAGTTTAGTTGAAGATTTGACAAAGAATAAGACGTTTGCTACTGTTAATTCAGGTTAAAAAAAAATCCTTACTTCAATATGGATTAAATAATATTTTTCTGTTAGTATCTTTATATTTTACAAACATAATTTAGAACTATTTCAAATTATTAATCTGAAAGTTTAAATCAATTATATATCTATTTTGCAGCTATGTACACAATGGAGTGGCAAAAGAGAGGACATCCCCATGCTCATCTACTCTGTTAGTATCTTTATATTTTACAAACATACTTTAGAAATATTTCAAATTATTAATCTGAAAGTTTAAATCAATTATATATCTATTTTGCAGCTATGTACACAATAGAGTGACAAAAGAGAAGACATCCACATGCTCATCTGATTGTTTTTTATATCTTGATTCTAAGCTACCAACTGGTGATGATATAGATAAGTTCATCAGTGCAGAAGTTCCTGATAAAGAGGATGATCATGATTTGTATGAGGCTGTTGCGGATATGATGATGCATGGTCCATGTGGCCCTCACAATAAAGATAGTCCATGCATGCAAGATGGAAAGTGTACAAAGTTCTTTCCAAAACCTTTTGGTGATACAACTCATGTTGATGTAGGGGGTTTTCTATTTACAGACGTAGAGATGACAATACGAGTTTTGTAACAAAAGAGGGTTTAATTTTGACAATCCATATGTGATACCTTACAACAGTACTCTATCCAAACGTTATCGAGCTCATATCAACGTTGAGTGGTGTTGCCAAACCCAAGCTGTCAAATACCTCTTCAAATATATTCACAAGGGTCCTGACTATGTAAAAGCATCTTTAGGAAACAAAACAGGTGATGGTAACGTTGCAGATAAGGATCAAGTCAAAGATGAAATTAAAGATTATACTAGCTATCGGTATGTGAACCCAGTAAAACTATTGTTGTTTGTTTTATTAGTGTGATTGTGTCATATATTCTGAATCGAATACATCATTTCGGTTGAAAATAATTATATTTTATCTAGGTATATATCTTCCTACGAGGCTACACGGAAATAATACTAATTTCCGAACTACGACAGTAGAGAAACTTTCGTTTCATCTCGAAGGTGAACAGTGATATATCATGGTTTTTATGACTTTTGACCATGGTATATATCTTTGTTATCGAGCCATTTAATATGTTTTGGAGTCCTTTATGTGTGTTTATATGTCTAGGTACGTTTGGAGCGGATTTAGACATTATGGCGCATTCTGGAGCTATTTGGAGCATTCGTACGAGAAGAAGAAGTCACTGTCGATTCTGGAATCTTGTGTTGATCGACACACATGTGGCATCGATCGACACAAGAGCGTGACAGACAAATTCTCGGCGATTTAATGAAGAGTTTGGATATTTGCAGTTTGGCCCAGAAGTTTTTCATAATTACAAAGAAGCCCCAGACGAGTTTAGATCATTATATTAGGGTTTTAAGCCATTGTTTAGGCTACGCTTTCACTGACGCTTTTCATAAGTTTTATTCTATTCAGAGAGAGAGATTTGGAACTCATATTCCTTGTTTCTATTTTATGATATTTGGTTCTCTATATATCATGTATTTTGTTTCATCTGCCATGTCTGAGTAGTTTACCTGTTAGGTTTAGGGATTCTCACAGGGGATTTTATGGAATTATAGGTTGATCAATCTGTAGGGATTCATATCTTTCTAGTTCTTCATCTAGGGTTGTTCTTAATGCTTGATCTGAATTAGCTACCCAGCATTATGATGTTAGGTTGATTTCTGCAACGACAGTTGATTAATTAACTAAAAAGAACCTAGATGAGCAATTTGACTATTCACAAAGAAATTTGGCTTAGGAGAATTGTGGACAAAAGAACTTGAGATTAATGCACGTTTAGGATCTCTAGAACTCGCAAAGAAAGTTGGTTTACTATGTTGCTGACATAGATAATACTCGCAACGAAAGTTGGTTTCTTATGCTTCTGTGATTCTAGTTCTAGAACAGTTCTTAACTAGATCTCGATTGATTGATTAGCATGTGTTCCTGATTTCCTGAGAACTCCCTTGACCTGAGGCTTCGCTTGATTAATTTACACCGTTTACTTTACTTTCTGCTTTGATTTACTGCTTTCTGATTTGCATCGCCTAGCTTAACTTGACGTTCTATAATCTATCGTAAGAGTCTTGAGTCTCTGTGGTTCGACCCCTAGATACTACAATTGTCCTTTGCACTTGCAGTGTTAACTTAGGGAATTAAACTCTGAGCATATCAAACAGCTGTTGCTCTACGAGGAAGATGACGATGTGGATGACGTTTTTAATCGACCATCGGTTGGTAGATCTAAGTTTCTAGCTGTCATGGACTATTACAAAAAAAATCCTAAAGCGAAGAAGATGACTTACGCTGATTTTCCAACCGAACATAATTTGGTTTTAAAGACTAGAGAATGGAAAGTTCGGCAAAAAATTTTTGCAATTGGAAGGCTAACATACGTTCCCCGAGTAAAAGAAGATGCATACTATCTTAGGGTTTTGCTTAACATCGTACCAGGTCCATCATATTATGATGATATCAAAACGGTTAATGGTGTTGTTTATCCTGAGTACAAATTGGCTTGCGAAGCGTTGGGTTTGCTTGATGATGATACTATATATATATATATTGAAACTATAACCAACACTGTTCAAAATGCACCAGAACTTTGGAATAAAACATGGGAATACTTATCAGATGACATATTAATCAGAAAAAGAGTCATAAGAAAAGATTCATGTAAGTAAAACCATATTAAGGAGAATTGTCGAAATAGTTTTTTCATTTAATTGTATTTAATGTATTATACATTTATTTTTGTATATTTTAGATTATATATACAATGACCGAACAGCAGATCAAGAATCATGCATTAGTGGAGATAGAAATACTCATGCGTAGAAGTGGGAGTTCACTATTTCAGATTAAGAATATGCCAAAACATGATATGAGCGCCGTGGCTCAGCATAAGAACACATTGATAACATAAGAGCTATCATACAACCGTGATGAGCTGAAATCTGACTTGGACAAAGATCTGCCCAAACTTATGGAAGAACAAAGGGGTGTTTATAATGAGATTATGACCGCAGTTGACAATGGAACTGGTGGTATGTTTTTCGTTTATGGATTTGGAGGAACAAGGAAAACGTTTTTGTGGAGTGTTCTTGGAGCCACTATTCGATCTAAGGGTGATATATTATTAAATGTTGCATCCAATGGTATTGCTGTTTTGTTACTAAAAAGTGGTCGAACGGCTCATTCTAGATTTGAAATCCCTATTCAAGTAAATGAAGGAACAATGTGTTCTACTCTAAAACCCAAAACAAATTAAACAGAGTTGGTCAAATTAGCTAAACTTATTATATGGGACGAAGCACCAATGATGAGTAAACACTGTTTTGAGACTCTGGATCAGAGCATGGGCGATATTTTGGGAAAAGATGTTCCATTTGGAGGTAAGCCTATTGCTTTTGGTGGTGATTTTAGACAGATTTTGCCGGTTATAACTGATGGTGGAAGAGAGCAGACTGTTAAGGCTGCTCTGAATTTTGTCGGTACTGTGGAACAAATGCAAAGTTATCAAGCTCACCAAAAACATGCGGCTTCTAGTTGATGGTATGAGTATTGATCAAGCTCGTGCTCTAAGAGAGTTCTCCAACTGGAATATGGATATAGGAGACGGAAAGATCAACAATGGAGATGATGAACCTATCAACGCAATTGTTAAAGAAGTATATGGAGATTCTTATGCGGTTCAATCCGACGCAAATTTTTTTCAAGGAAGAGGAATTTTGAGCCCAACCAACCAAGATGTTGGTAATGTTAATGACTATATGCTTGAATCATTACAAGATATTTTGTTTATTTTTATATACATATTTATATTTTGGAATGTTATTATTGTAAACTATGGACATTGAAATATATGTTTGTTTGATAAGAGGTGAAGAAAAAACTTACTTCAATTTTGACACCATTGATACTTCTAATAAAGGGAAAAACGATGATATGGTATACTCCTAGAAATTTCTGAACGGTATCAAACTATCTGGACTGCCGAATCATGATCTGAAATTAAAGGTTGGTGCTTCTATTATGTTACTTAGGAACATTGATCAGAGAAATGGTTTGTACAATGGCATTAAGTTACAAGTTACTCAGTTGGACAATCAAGCAATAACTGGATCTAGCATTGGTCGTAAAGTTGTACTTTATAAGATGTTTGTCACGCCGCCTGAGACAAGATTTTTTTTCGGAATGCGGTGTAGGCAATTTCCCGCGGTTCTTGCCTTTGCAATGACTATAAACAAAAGTCAATGACAAACAGTGGAGAAAGTTGGTTTGTATCTTCCAAGACCTGTTTTCACTCATGGCCAGTTGTCGTTTCAAGAGTAACTTCCAGAACCGGTCTAAAGATATTGATCACAGATTTATATTCTATAAGTTTTCCATCACCTCTAACTCAATTTCAATTTGTTCATCAAATATCTATTGAAGTGCAATATAAATTTTCAATCACCTGATTCAAATTGGTCTAGAATTTTGTGTATGACGAATAAATAATTTTTTTTTTCTTTTGTAGCCCTAGGATTCCGACTTTATGTTTGAAGATAATGGGCTTGCAAATTATAAGCAGAAGAAATTAAAGCCCAGTAGCTTAGTAGTCCAATAATATATTTTACAAATTTGTTCTTCTTTGCACTAGGGTTTCCAGATAGAGAGCTTTGTTTTAGCCGCATAGGTTAAGTGAGCTGCAACATCTCAGACGCGAGCTTTGGATTAGGGTTTATCAGTTTGACTTTTGGTAACGTCCTCTTGCCCCTGATAGTTCTCTCGAAATGGCGAATTTCTCTGAGGACGGAAATGGTTTGAGCACCAACACTTCGCAAAAGAGGCAACGTACTTCTGGTGATACGGAGGGGGAGAAGAAACGCACGGCGGGGCTGCTGGATCTAGATGCTATCGACTGTCCCGTTTGCTTCGAAACTCTCACGATCCCTATCTACCAGGTTACATTTCTCATCTATTATATTTGATCTAGGTTTATTTACAAGTGTTTCATGGTTGATCGTTGAACCACAGCTAAAATAGAATTTTACAGCGGTTTTATATGAGAAATATTGCTTGAAATGGAGAATGGAAAAAATAACTTGGACTTGTAGTAATTTTCTTGATTTATATGTTAAAGAAATTCTGGTAGATAGAATATTATATCTCTTGATGGAAAAACATGTTCAGTCGAGAAAAATTGATGTGAATTCCTATCTTGAATTTTTTTTTGTTTTAACAAATGGTTATTGATCATACAACTATTTTTTTGGCGTCCAGTGTGGTAATGATCATATGGTATGCTCTTCTTGCTGCAATAAGTTGAGGCGAAAATGTGCAACATGCTCCTTACCCATTCTTTCCCGCAATAGAGCTATGGAGCGGGTTATTGAAATGCTTAGAGTTCCATGTCCAAATGAAGAATTTGGTTGCTCCGCGCATGTCTCTTATTATGGAAGACCAATACATTTAGAGCAGTGTGTTTTCACCCAGCGTGCTTGCCCTTTTACCAGCTGCGATTTTGTTTGCTCGTTTAAGGATTTATATGAACACAGCGTTGCTAAACACTGCGAGTCCTCGTATGTGTTTGAATGTGGAAAACCCGTGCATGTACGCCCCTCAAATGGTGGGAGGGTAATTCTCAAGGAACAGACTACAAAAGGAGAAGGAGAAGTTGTGGTTGTGGAGTGTTTCAACACGCCACAAGGTCAAAAATTATATGCTAGCTGTATTGGACCAGGAACAGAGGAGTTCTTCTACAACTTGAAGTTAATTTCATCCTGCGGTGATCACTTGTTGTTTGATTCAGTTCTCAGCAGAGTTCGTGAAGTGAGCAATGAACCACCAACTGAGCGTTTTATGTTGGTTCCTTCATACATGTGCCCTTTCTACAAGTTGCTGATATGCATCAAGCGGGAGACTTATGCTTGTGCTTGAGTTTGAAAAAGAGCTTTTGACTTTTTGAGCTTTTTCTTTAGGAAAAGTTAGAATCGGAAATAGATATCTGATGCAATCTTTACTCTTGTTTTTTTTTTTTTTTTGGCTATGTAATGGATCAAATAATGAAACTTACCTATTTATTTATTTTGCTCTGTAAACTATAGGGCTGCCCAAAATTCTTGAACCTAAAGTCCGAACCCAACCTGAAAAAGTGGAACCAGATCAAATATGGAACTGGCGAATTATCCAAACAGGTTCTAAACTCTTATATTTGAAAAACCGAATAGGTGTTCGAAATACTTAAAATTTAACTAATTATCCAAAATATTAATTAGATTTAAAATAACCCAAATTCCCAAACCTACTATCATAAACTTGAAATTATCAGACTTTTAAGAACTAAAATAATTATTATATCTAAAACAAATAAAATATTCTAAAATAGCTAGTAATAATTGTCAAAATGTAACCAAATTTATTCAAATTACTTAGTTTTTCTTGTTTTTAATATTTTAGGTATCCAAACCGACTCCATGTGGAACAGAATCGGAGCCGAACCGAGATTCCAAAATCCCCGGACGAGTTTTTTTTTTCCGAAACTGTTTATATCATAGATGAAAAGAGTTTGAAATACATACTATATTCCTATACTATTACAACCTTGGCAAAAAAAAGTTAAAACCAAGGTTATAATTCAAGAGATTGGGCAGAACCAATAAGATTAGACTAGCCAACAAGCAAGAAGGTTTTTGAAGTTTTTCCTGTGCTTTTTTGCTAGAATGATGTTGCGGACGTCTCTGTCTATGAGTTTGAAGATCGCCTCACATGGGATTGAATTCTGATTATGGACTACATTGTTCATCTGTTTCCAAATGTGGTAAATGACTGATTGAGCAGCTACCTTTCGCAATGTTGATGGAGCTGCGGATGATGACGTTCGCATCCACGACAACAGTTCTTGCCAAGTTAAGAAGAGCCCATGGTTGGGAGATAACCTGCTCAAGACTGACGTCCAGATACCAGAACTGTAGTCACATACCAGGAAGAGGTGGTCCCTTGTTTCAATCTGGGATCCGCAGAGACAACATGAGGGAGATATCGCCGAGTTCCATCTTGCTTGTCTAGCTCTGATTGGTAATCGGTTTAGTTGAGCCACCCACATATTGAAACCATGCCTCGGTACAACGCCTTTGAACTAGACCTCTCGATCCCAATCAACTGAAGGTACCCGTGATCTGATGACATTCCAAGTTCATGCGGAGGAAAACCCGTTACCAGAAAATCCTCTTATCACCCAATCAAAGCAATCATTTTCTGCATCAGGAGAAGGTGGCGGGATTGTTATTAGGAGAGTGTGAATGATCACTCCTGCATCTGACCTCGGCGATGGCAGGTTTCACAGCTGATTACGGCTCACGTCTGCTACCTTCGCATCAATCCGTACACCAAAATCTCTAGGGCCAATTGGACCCGTGAGTCTGATCAGTGGTCCTAGGCTAGACCAACTATCTGTCCAGAAGTGCAGTAATCTCCCATTTCCAAGTTTTCCCCTTATGAACTGCTCAGCAAGCGGCCTTAATCGCAATAGCGTTTTCCATGTCCAGGACATGTTGCTTGATTCAATGAGAGTCCAGAAACATTCAGTAATATTTAATCTCTTATGCCATCTAGCCCAAAGCGAATCATTCTCCGAAAATAACAATCATATCAGTTTTAAAATGAGAGAGATATTCCATTCCCCAAACCTTCTTAAGACGAGTCCTCCTTCTGCTTTCGGTAGACAGACGGCTGCCCAAGAGACTTTGACTCCACTACGAACTTCAATTTGACCTGACCACAAGAAGCGCGAGCAGAGAGACTCGATCTTCCGGATGCAACCTTTCGGAAGTAGGAACGCTCACATCCAGAAGATCACTATACCCGAGATGACTGATTTCAGCAAATGAAGGCGTCCAACATAGGATAATGCCTTCGATGTCCAGCTTCTGAGTGTTTTAGAGATACGTTCAATGAGAGGGTCATACTCTGAGATCTTCAGCTTCTGGGACATTAATGGAAGGCTCAAGTATCTTATCGGGAGTGAGCCAACGGGGAAACCGAACCTGGTCAGAGATAAGGATTCCATTTGGCTCAGCCCGGCGTGATATAACTGAGTTTTTTCTTTGTTCAGGCGCAGTCCCGACCATCTTTCAAAATTATCTTGCTCTTCACAGATTCCATGGAGCGAGGAGCAACCTCCGTCAAAAAAGATCATGACGTCGTCGGCAAACATAAGGTGTGTAATGCTGAGGTCCGACGTTCTCGGGTGATAAGCAATCTAGCCTGCTTGGAATCTCGATGATAATAGAGTCGAAAATACTTCCATTGCAAGAACGAATAGGTAAGGGGAGAACGGGTCTCCTTGCCTTAGACCTGTTGTGCTTCAGAAGAAACCCTCCGTTGCTCCATTGACAGAAACATAATAAGTTGGAGTACAGATACATTGCTCTATCCATCCTTTGAAATTTTCTGGTACTCCAATAGCAGTAAGAGCCATAAGGATGAAATCCCAACGAACTGAATCGAATGCCTTTCGAAGGTCTATTTTTAGCATAGCACTTCTATCAATATTCTTGCGGTTGTAACCATGGACGATCTCAGTGGCAAGGAGCACATTTTCTGATAAGAGCCTTCCTGGTATGAATGCTGACTGAGATTGAGAGATGACATTTGAAAACAGATCCTTAACTCTTTAGGCCAACAAATTTGTTATCACCTTATATACAGTATTAAGGCACGAGATATGACGGAAATTTGCTGTTGAAGAGGCGTTAGGAACTTTGGGAATCAAAACCAAATTTGTAGCATTCCATTGCTTGAGGATGGAGCCGTTCTTGAAAAATTCAGAGATAGCTTGAGCCACTTCTAGACCAACGATGCTCCAACAGTGCATAAGAACTCTTCTGGATACTCATCAGGTCCACTAGTTTTGTTCTTAGGAAGCGAGAAGAAAGCCGTTTTAATTTCCTCCTCCGTGAATTCAAGGCCGAGAGACCTCGTCTGGTCAGAAGTGCTTCTGAAGCTGAGGAGCGCATCCATATCATCCTGGATAAGCAGTGACTGGCCAATCTCTGGGGAAAGAAGGTCATTGAAGTATTCGATGCAATGCCTGTGAATATCTGCCTGAGATTCGAATTTGTTACCCATCGCATCCTAAAGAGAATGAATGTGGTTTATTGCCTTCCTACCATCCGCAAATCTGTGAAAAAACGTAGAACCGCAGTCCCCTTCTCTAGCCCAAGTCACCCTTGATCTCTGAAGAAAGAAAGCCTCCTCTGCCGTTGATAGTTCTTGCCAATACTTCTGAGCCTCCAATTCAGATTTGCGTTTGCGACAGAAGGGTTTAAAAGCAAATCGGCTTGAGCGGTTAGAAGAGCATCATGAGCTTCTTTAGTTCTCTTTTCAATGCCTGAGTAGTTATCACGGTTGAATCTTCTGATAGCTTTCTTTAACACCTTCATCGTTTTGGATACTCTGAACATTGATGTCCCTCTTATGTTAATGGAAAGCCATTCTCCTTGGATCATTGGCAGAAAGTTCTCATTTAAGGTGAGGAAGTTAAAGAACTTAAAAAGGCTCTTTCACCTTTGGTAAGTTGGGCTTAGAGTCACGCTACAAGAGACATGGTCAGAGAATTCGAGCGCTCCGAAAGAAGCAAAAGAGGTTCCAAATTTCCCATACCACTCATCGTTGACTAGGATCTGATCTAGTTTCTTAGCGATCGGGTTAGCGCTTTTCTTGTTCCACCAAGTAAACAACAGACCCCGGAAGGTGAGATCCGCAATCTCCACTTGTCTCAAACATTCCCTGAATTGCCTCATGTTCCTGTCCACATTCAGAGATCACGGGTTTGAATTCTCCGTTGGGGTCAAAGTTTGGTTGAAGTCTCCCAAAACTATCCACGGCCGATTCTTAACTCTATTACTAGTCGACAACACCAATAGCTCCTCCCAAAGGTCTTTCCTTAGGACTACCACATTTGCGGCATATACAATAGATATCACAATCCAATCATCCGAGAACGGTAGTTTGACTTCACTGGAGATCATCTGAAGCGATTTAGCAAATACATTGACCATCACACTTGGATGTCACACTTTCCAAATCTTCCTAAGTGGTGAAAAATCATAATTATCGTCATACAACAGTCCCGTAGGACTCCATTCAGCAGTTTCTTCATTTTCGGCTTATGTACATGAGTTTCTATTAAGCCTCCAAAAATAGGTTTATTGGCCTTATGCCACTTCTTAAATCCGCACCGGTGTTTAAAATATTGAACTCGCGGACGTTCCAGCAAAAAATATCCGTATACATAAAAATGGATTAGTTGGAGCACTTGCTCCGAAGTACCTTGCGCTTCTTCTTGGACTTAACAAGCGCAAAATCTTTCACTACTGATTTAGCTGATTTCATTTCCTCAGATCCCGAAGATGATACATCCGATGAGTCTTCTTCTAAATATGCACTCGAAGAAATAGGTTTGTCCTCATTTATTAGCTGGGGAAACCTTTAGGGAGCGAAATACTGGACTGGTTTCCAGTTGGAGGCTGTGCAGACAAAGACGAGCTCGCGAAAGGGATAGTTACTGCCTTCGAAGACCCTACTGTTCCTTAAGCAGCTTCCGGTCCTTTTGCTTTAACCCATTCCTTAATAGCAGGCTTTGACTTTGATCTCAGGCAAGAATCACTGGCCTGAGCTGCGGACTTGTAGACAGAGCACGTTACCGGTGCCACTTTACATCGATTTATAGTGTGACCTATGTCTTTACAATGGGAGAACACCGGAGGCATCCATGGAATGGATATCCGAACTCTGCGAATCTCTCCTGTTTCAAATTGCGCATTTACAGCTTCCGGTAATGGCTTTCGAGGATCGATGAGAGTGAACACCTTAGCAACTTCCAAGTTTATTTTGATAGCTGTCGTCGGGTGCAGGAACTTCGGCTTCCCAACAAGACTAGCGATTCTCTCAAGGGCGTCCTCGTTGAAGAATTGAAGCGGGACGTCTCTCAGTTCCAGCCAGATCGGAGCAGACGTAAGTTCCGGCTTCTCCGGTTTGATTCCCAGGTCCCATTTCGCGATAAACATAGTTTGTCCTTCTATTTACCACATACCCTGCTGAATCACTCTATTTCTGGTGAGGGAGTTCGGTATCCTGAACAGGTACGCATTGCCTTCCATCTTCGTAACGACTATGTGCCTGTAGTACTTGCTTCAAATGCCATTTAGGATGTTATGAAGCGTCCCTTGTGGAGGTGGTTCTGAGTAGAATTGTCCAAGGACAAATCAATACCAAGATTTCTTGTGCTTTTCAAACACTGCATTTTGGATTTTCGTGCAAATCTCTCCTGAAGGAATGGTGAAAGCCGAGCCCCTTCTTGGTTAGTTTCTTGCTCGAACCCCTTGCAACATCCAGCCAAGAGTGTGCCGCCTTCGGCTTTTCTTGAGTGGGTATCGCTTTCTCTGTTACAACTGGGTCAGCCGGTTTGGCTGGCGCAAACATCTTAATCGGACTTGCCGGAGCGACTATCACGGTCTTTGTTTCTGAACCTAACTGTATTTTGTTCGTCTCTGGCCCAACAATAGGAGTTGCTGAGGCAGAATTTTCTCCACCACAAGGGGGAGATTGTGAAACAAGAGGAACCGAGGAAGCTACCACTGCAAACAGAGGACCTATCAATTCGAGATTGGGACTTAGAGAGGCAGATGCCTCTATTGCCTGTATCTCAGATTGGGAGGTGTCCAGCGTTACAATCCCACCGGAGGGAGGGATTACAGAGACGGGGGCCTATATTGCCTCGGCTCGAGGAGGAGAGGAAGCTACAAACGCCTTGAGCTCCATGGGAGGATGCCAAGGCCCGACCAAAAGGGAGCCATGCGAAGGCAAAGAGGGTGAAGGTGAAGGACGAGAAGAAGAGGAAGGTGGAGTGGGTGATTTTGGCGAAGAAGGAGGTGGAATTTCAGAGGATGGGATTTTAGGGATTTGAGAGGTGGATTGGGGCTTTTTTGGTGGTTTGGGTGGGGATTTTTTGGGGGGTTTCTTTTTAGGCATGGTGGGAGAGCGGATTCGAGGGAAGAAAAAGAAGTTGTGCCGGCGATCAAAAGTCAAGGAATAAATGTAAAGTTAAGGAAGATGTGTACATTTAGGCTACAATATTTACGGTCCACCAGCCTGTCTCCAACTACTCCGAAGCAAAGGTTTACTTGGGCTTCGAAGGCAAAATCGGGTATGAAATTTCCAAAGTTTGATATCCTGATACCTTTTCAAGCAAATGGAAATTATTGTTTAAAGTTCCAAAACCGCAAAATCGTGTTTTCTGTCAAAACCGTAAAATCGTGTTTTCTCACCAAAATCGTTAAATAATTTTCTTGTTAAAACCGTAAATTCGCGTTTTCCCATCAAAATTGCAAAATTGTGTTTCACCTCCAAAACCACATTTTTCCTCAAAAGTCACAAAATAACTTTTTCTAGAATATCATATTTTCCTCGAAAACCGTAAAATCATATTTTCCCGCCAAAATTGCAAATTAAGTTTTCTTGTCAAAACTGAAACATCGCATTTTTCTTTCAAAGTCGCATATTGTCGTTAAAACTGTAAAATCATAGACTCTCTTCAAAATCTTGAAATTACAAAGTAATAGTTTTGATAATTATATAGTTGTCAATATATTTTAGATTAGTAATTAAAATTATTATGGTTAAGATTATATTCAATACTAGATTTTGATCTGCGCTAAAAAAGCGTAAGCATATTTTTATTTTAAAATATTAATTTTTGAACCAATTTATTTTGTTTGAATAATTTTTTGAAAATAATTTTATAATATTTTATTTTTAATAAAACAGTTATTATAATAATTATGTGATATAAGTATAATATGTATTGTGTCGATCTAAAAATATTTTATAAAATATCATATGCTCATATATGTAATTTATTTATGTTTTAAATATTTTAACAATTAAATTTATAATATTATATGAATATAAGTACATATTTGTGAAAGTCGAAACATGAGATCTATATTTCAACATATCTTATAGTAGTTTAAGTATTTTAAAAATTTAATAAAACACAACCTTTAAAACATCAATCGTATTTCTAACTCATCATATATTAGAATAATATAAATATTGAATAATTTTAATATTTTATCAAATTAAGAATATATCAATTGAAATTGGTTAATACATCTTTTTAATCCTTCTTCGAGTAGACATTTAATTGTATAGATAATTGAAATTAGTTAATGTATTTTTTAACTCGTTTTATAATTATATATATATATATATATATATATATATATATATATATATAATGTTTACTTTATATTTCAAAATGTAACCAAATATGATAATTTGTCCATTTAACATTTTTGGATTGGTTTAAGTTTATTATAATGTTTCATAATTACTACAAGAAAACTACTCTATAGCCATTTGTGATATCAAAGATTCACACCAAGGATTTATATTTCATAGATTTGGACTTTATGTATAAAAGGTATAGTTTTTCCTATGAATCAAATATGTATTTAGGACTGAATGTTGAGATCGAACTTATACAATCGAAAGAAGTATACAAAAATGGATTTCAAGCTCTTTAGTCGAATTGTTCCTGGTTAAAGTTCGAATGAGTTGAGGTGATCTTCTCTTCTTCTTTAAATAGCCTCTAGCCCTCGATCTTCTTGTTCCGATCCTTCGGCCTCTTGTTAGTAACGAACTCCTAGATTCACGGAAGTCGTTGACTGGCAACAACTTAGTCATTTCGCTTCGCCTTTCCCCTTTGTCGATCTCGAGCTCGACCGTCTGATGTTGTAATGCATTTGGGCCTTCGCCATCTTGTAACTAAATGGACTCGAATCTCAGCTATGGGCCTTTACCCTTATTGTTTTATGGGCCAGATTTCCAAGAGGGAAATCCAGTACCAACAATAACCCCCAACCCATTATTTCGACGGGTCGAAGTTAATGGGCGGTTGACGTTCTCAGGAAGACGTGCGCCGCCTCGGGTAAAAGTGCCCTAATGATTATGCCATTCGTACCATAAATCTTGTCTTGGACGGACGATCGAGATAAGGCGCGTGAATTTACTTGGTCGACTCACAACGTGTGGGCGGCTACCGAGAGGTAATTAATTAGGTTTTTACCATCTACCGTCGATCTGGTCGACTGTCAATGGTTAAGATCTTAAGATTATAACAAATCATATCGATCTCGATTTACGGATATGACATGATTGCCAACCGCTTGTTCGTGACCATCGATCTCAAATCAATGGTTAGGATTGCGTGAATACGAAAGATCCCAAAGATCTCAATCTAATCGAGTTATTAGTTATATCATTAGGAATTCAAAATCGAATAGTTGAAATTTGGGGATACGAAAGATCTTGTCGATCTCAAGGGAGAAGAGGCACGAGTTGGCTATAAATGGAAGTTACCATGCACGATTCCCACTACGGATCGCTCTACATATCGGCAAGGCAACTTCTTCTCCCTCTCATTTCAGCTTTTCTGTTCATGCTCTAGTTTTTTCACAAATTTTAAGCTTTCGAGTTCTTTTCTCTAGAACCTCCTTTTGTAATACCTCGATCTTGGCATTGAAATTGTTAGATACATAGTTCTGAAAGTTTGTGAATGCTTCTAACACCCTATCTTTAGTTTGACTCAACGTCAACCAAGTATATTTGGATTTCTCATCAATGAGTGTCACAAAATACTTATTGTTAGAAACACAAGGAGCAATCCAGACATCAGAATGAACAAGATCAAAGCAGTTTTCATAAACGGTTTTAGAGATAGGAAAGACATACTTGCAATGTTTTCCAAAGATACAAGCTTCACAATCATCATTCTTAAATGAAATATAAGGTAACATAAGTCCTAAGGCACGAGAGTGAAGATGACCAAGTCTAGCATGACAAACGTAATCATTAACTAGAATAGAGCTACAAACAGACGCAGATAATTCATATGCAAGGTTGGTGTCTTCAAGCATGTATAACTCATCCTTTGTCACACCTTTCCAAAGCAACTTACTAGTCTTAGTACCCTGAAAAACCACATCATTAGGGCTGAAGATAACATTGCAATTAAGATCAGTAGCAGCTCTTTTCACAGACAACAAGTTTGATGTAAAGCTAGGCATCTAAAAGGCTTTTGATTCTCTATCAAACAACCTAACATTTCCTACATACTTAATAGGAATTTTTTCTCCATTTGCAATCACCACATTACCTAAGGATGGTTTCACATTCTTTATCAAGTTTGAATCACTAATCATATGATGTGATGCACCATAATCAACAATCAATGGCCAAGAATTAATGGATGCATGAAGAGAGTTACCAATAACTTTACCAGAGCTTTTTTTGATGGCTTTGTTGAGAGCATCAAGGTCTGACATCCTCACCACATCATTCTGAGCCGCCACAACAAGAGCAGGAGCTGGGACAGGAGTGGATACCACTATTGCTCTGCCTTCTTCTCCAAACCGTGTTGAAGTAGAGCCATGTTCAGCTGCTCCATTTGAGAAATGAGCTCTTTTCTCTCTGAACTTGTTGATGTGGTTATGCCTGAGGTAGGATGAAGCAGATAGCACTTGTCCTTGAAGTGTCCCATTCTCTTGCAATGGTGACAAAAGGGGCGCTTCTCTCTTTTTGCTTGTACACACCTTTATTTGCGGTTACAAGCTCCCCTTTGCCTCCAAACAAACCAAATGAACCTTGCTCCTTCTGAATTTGTGCACACACATCATCCAAGTTGGGAAGTGTGTCTGCTCTTAGGATATGCTTGATTAAGCTGTTGTAGGAGGGATTCAAGGTCAGTAGGATAGCAAAAACCGTATCCTGCTCTCTTCTTTAATTGAGAACAACCGGGTCAACACTAGCTGGTCTTAGCATCTCCAGCTCTGCCCATAGGGACCTAAACTTTCCAAAGTGAGTCTTGAACTCCTTGTATTCCTGTTGGAGATTATTTATATCGAGGTTCACTTCAAACACTCTGCTCAGGTTAGATTGATTTCCATAGACCTTGTAAAGAGTGTCCCAAAGCTCCTTGGAAGTTGCACAGTAAGAATAAGCTTCCAAGAGTGAGAGTTCAAGAGAGCTTTGGAGAATAGACAACACATTCTGGTCTCCTTGAGTCCAGGAATTTTCATATGCAAGAACCATCTCCATGCCTTTATTTTGAGCCTGCTGGAGTGGAGCTTCACTGCTTAAGACATACTTACACAGCCCACGGACTCCAAGGGCAGACTTTGCCATTCTTTCACACACCAAGTAGTTAATCCCTTTTAGAGTAACTGGTATAACCACTCTAGATTTCTCCATGTATGAGAAAGGAGGGATTTTTCAAGAGGAAACGATTTTAAAAGATTTGAAGAAGAACATATTAGTCAAAGAAGATGGCTTGGACGGTGGGGAAAGTGTGTGTGAATGGACAAGTTGAGAATTGTTGTTCAACAACTCTTTACTCATTTTTCAACAAATGTGGCCAACAACCATCTTCACTTCCCCTATAAATACTCATTGATATCTTCATCCAAAACCATCCCAAAATAAAGAAAAACAAGAGAGAAAGAAAGAAGAGAGAAAGAGAGAAAAAAATCTTTTCTTTGTAAGAAAATTTAGTATAATTTTCTTGAGTGTATTCGGGGTTTTTTGGGTGTGAGTTGAGAACGTTGTAATTTCCCCGATAATAAATATAAAGATTTGTAGCAGGTCCGGAGACGTAGGCACGATTGGCCGAACTCCGTTAACAAATTTGTGTGCATTTTATTCGGTCCCAAATATCTGATTTTCGAGGAAATTCGATTTTATTTCCTAACAACTGGTATCAGAGCACGGGGTTGCGGTAATCTCGGTCAAGTTTTTAGCAGGGTTACTATTCACGTGAATAGTGTATTCGTGAATAGTAAAATTTAGTCGGCGACATCGGTTTATCGACGAAGGTGTTTTATTACACAGTGGTTCGCAAAAGATAATCAGAAACGATGGGAGGCGAAGATGGTTCGGTGCACCGTATCGGAAAATTTGACGGTACAGATTATGCATTCTGGAGAATGAAAATTGAAGATTATCTGTACGGAAGAAAGCTTTATCAACCACTGAGCAAGAAGCCTGAGAAGATGGATCAGGCTGAGTGGGATCTCCTTGACAGACAAGTTTTGGGTGTTATCAGGTTAACACTGTCGAAGAACGTTGCTCACAACGTTGCGAAGGAGAAGACCACGGAAGGGCTCATGAAAGTTCTCTCGGATATGTATGAGAAACCTTCAGCAAATAATAAGGTATTTCTCATGAAGAATTTTTTTCATTTAAAGATGGAAGAAGGTGGCCACGTTGCAGCACACGTGAATGAATTCAACACGATTGTCAACCAATTATCGTCCGTTGAAATCGAGTTTGAAGAAAAAGTGCGGGCATTGATTTTGTTGGCATCTCTGCCAAATAGTTGGGAGCCAATGAGGGCAGCGGTTAGTAATTCTGTGGAAAATCATAAACTTAAGTTTTAATGATGTTCGAGATCGTATCCTTTCCGGAGAAGTTCGTAGGATCGACTCTGGTGAAGCTTCAACGAGCTCTGCTTTCAACTTGGAAAACAGAGGCAGGAGCGAAGACAGAAACAACCAGAACAATGGCAGAGCGAAGTCAAGAAATGGAAGAAGTCAGTCGAAATTCAAGCAGCCTGCTGAATGTTGGAACTGTGGAAAGACGGGCCACATAAGAAAGAATTGTTGGACAATTTCAAAGAAGGGAGCCGGAGCCAATGCAATCACACATGATATTGGTGATGCATTGGTAGTATCTTCTGATTCTCCAAGAAAAGGTGAAGCTCATGATGCGGCTGTAAACACCAATGAAGAGTCGATCTCCTATGTTGATAGCCCGATCGAGTCTTGGGTTCTAGACTCTGGAGCATCATTTCACACGACACCACACCCCAACATAATGGAGAACTATGTTGCTGGAAATTATGGGAAGGTATATCTAGCTGATGGTTTACCTTTGGAAATAGTTGGTATTGGAGATATCAATTTGAAGATGTCAGATGGTCGTGTATGCAAGATCGCAAAGGTGAGGCATGTGCCAAAGTTGATGAGAAATCTTATCTCAGTGGGTCAACTTGATGATGCGGGCACAATGTAAATTTTAGTGGAGGAGCATGGAGTGTAAAGAAAGGTTCCCTGGTGGTTGCTAGAGGTCATAAAAGAGGCACTCTTTATATGACGATGAGTCATGAAGATACTGTTGCGGTTGTCGAGAATGCCAAACAGACTAAGTTGTGGCATTGTAGGTTGGGGAACATGAGTGAGAAAGGATTGAAACTTTTGGCGGCAAATTGCGTGCTTCCAGATTTGAAGACGGTGGATCATCGGATGTGTGAAAGTTGTATCCTTGGAAAGCAGAAATGGGTTAGTTTCTCAAAAGATGGAAGAGAGCCCAAACCTAAGAAGTTGGAGTTGGTGCACACTGATGTGTGGGGACCCGCTCCTGTTGCATCTCTAGGAGGTTCATATTACTATGTGACCTTTATTGATGACTCCATAAGGAAAGTGTGGGTTTACTTCATGAAGACCAAGCATGAAGTGTTTTCGGTTTTCAAAAGATGGAAAGCCATGGTTGAGATTGAGACGATCTCAAGTTGAAGTGCCTAAGGTCTGATAATGGCGGAGAGTACGTCAACGAGGAGTTTAAGAGATATTGCGCTGATAATGGGATCAAGATGGTGAAGACTATTCCTAGAACGCCTCAACATAATGGAGTAGCTGAAAGGATGAACAGAACCTTGAATGAGCGTGCAAGGGCATGAGACTGCACTCTGGATTTCCCAAGACGTTTTGGGCGGATGCAATCAATATTGTGGCCTTCTTAATAAACAGAGGACCGTCTGTTCCGTTGGGCTTCAAGATCCCTGAAGAAGTGTGGAGCGGGAAAAAAGTAAACCTTTCTTAACTTAAAGTATTTGGTTGCTTAGCTTATGTTCATATTGATGATGTTGCAAGAAGTAAACTTGATGCAAAATCGAAGAAGTGTTACTTCATTGGTTATGGTGACACAGAGTTCGGTTATCGGTTTTGGGATGATGAAAATCGGAAGATCATCCGTAGCAGAAATGTTGTGTTCAACGAAGAAGCGTTGTACAAGGATAAGCTAAAAGAAAGCTCGAGAAAGACAGAGTCTAGAGCTGTTGATTTGGGAGAGATCCTGCCACCAGAGTTGTAGCAAGATACAACAACAGCAGAAGAAAAAAAAATTCTCAAGAAGAGAATAGTGATGCAAATGAGAATGAAGATTCTGAAGTGATCCCACGTACGCCAGTCACAGAGTTGCGACGGTCAAATAGAACCATCAAGAAACCTGTAAGATTTTCTCCATCACTCAATTACATTCTGCTCACGGATAGAGGCGAGCCTGAATGTTATGAAGAGGCAATGCAAGCTGATGAATCGATTAAGTGGGAGCTTGAAATGAATGATGAGATAGACTCGTTGATGTCCAATCACACGTGGGAGTTAGAAGTATTTCCTAGGGAGAAAAAGGCATTACACAATAAGTGGGTCTACCGGATAAAAGAAGAACATGATGGGAGCAAGCGTTATAAAGCAAGGCTTGTTGTGAAGGGATTCCAACAAAAAGAAGGCATAGACTACACAGAGATATTTTCTCCTGTAGTGAAGTTGGTGACAATCCGGACTGTTCTTGGGCTGGTAGCAAAGGAAGATTTACATCTTCAACAGATGGATGTGAAAACAACATTTCTTCATGGTGATTTGGTTGAAGAAATTTACATGAAGCAACCAGAAGGCTTTGAAGTCAAAGTGAAAGAAAGTCTGGTGTGCAAGTTTAAAAGGAGTTTGTATGGTTTAAAACAAGCTCCAAGACAATGGTACAAAAAGTTCGACAACTTTATAAAAGGAGATGGTTTCTTGAGGTGTGTAGCTGACCACTGTTGTTACTTAAAGAGGCTTGAAGAGTCCTACTTGATATTGCTCTTGTATGTTGATGACATGCTGATAGTGGGAGCAGATTTGGATGAGGTCAATAACTTGAATGCAAAACTCTCGGAAGAGTTTGCGATGAAAGACCTAGGAGAAGCAAAACAAATTCTTGGAATGAGAATTAGTAGAAGCAAGGAGTGTCTTAAGTTATCACAAGAGGATATGTGAAGAAAGTCCTCAAGAGGTTTAAAATGGATGACGTGAAGCCAGTTAGTACTCCCCTGGCAAGTCATTTTCGGTTATCCAAAGATCAGTTTCCGGTGACTGAAGACGAGATGGCATATATGGATAGAGTTCCATATGCTTCTGCTATTGGCAGCCTGATGTACGCGATGATATGTACAAGGCCAGACATTGCACATGCAGTGGGAGTCGTTAGCAGGTTTATGAGCAATCCTGGAAAGGAGCATTGGGAAGCTGTTAAGTGGATTTTAAGGTATCTGAAGGGAAATCCAACTTTATCGCTATGTTTCAAGAAGTCAGAGATTGGATTGCAGGGATATGTAGATTCTGACAATGGAGGTGACATTGATAGTACGAAGAGTACATCCGGGTATGTTTACACATTTTGGGTGGTACTGCAATTTGTTGGGTTTCAAAGTTGCAGAAGATTGTAGCTCTATCAAGCTGTGAAGCGGAGTATGTTGCGGTGACAAAGGCAACAAAGGAGATGATGTGGTTACAATCATTTCTAGAAGAGCTAGGCCATGACCAAGATAAAAGTGTATTGTACTGTAACAGTAAGAGTGCCATTGACTTGGCAAAGAATCCAGTTTACCATGCTCGTACGAAGCACATACACCGTCGATATCATTTCATCAGATCGGCTTTAGAAGATGAAGTGTTAGTCCTTGAGAAGATCCCAGGAAGTAAGAATCCGGAAGACATGTTAACAAAGGTCGTGCCGTATGATAAGCTGAGGTTATGTGTAACCTCGGTTGGCTTGTTAGAGTAACAAGCACGGAAGACCTGCTATATTGATCAAAGTGTGAAGACAGATTGAAATTGGTCTTCAAGTGAGAGATTGTTAGTCAAAGAAGATGGCTTGGACGGTGGGGAAAGTGTGTGTGGATGGAAGAGTGGAGAATTGTTGTTCAACAACTCTTTACTCATTTTTCAACAAATGTGGCCAACAACCATCTTCACTTCCCTATAAATACTCATTGATATCTTCATCCAAAACCATCCCAAAACAAAGAAAAACAAGAGAGAAAGAAAGAAGAGAGAAAGAGAGAAAAAAAATCTTTTCTTTGTAAGAAAATTTAGTATAATTTTCTTGAGTGTATTCGGTGTTTTTGAGTGTGAGTTGAGAGCGTTGTAATTTCTCCGGTAATAAATATAAAGATCTGTAGCAGGTCCGGAGACGTAGGCACGATTGGCTAAACTCCGTTAACAAATTTGTGTGCATTTTATTCGGTCCCAAATATCTGATTTTCGAGGAAATTCGAGTTTATTCCTAACAGAACATAACAAGTAGAACAAGAACATACTGCTTTGAACAAGAACCAGATTTGCAAACAGATTTAAGAACGAGAGATTATGAAGATTTTTGGAAGTAAAGAAGAGGTTTAGGAGCTTTAAAGCTTTGATACCATGTTAGAATTATGAGAGTATAAGAAGAATCAAGAGAAGAACACTCAAGAACCTGATTAGGGTTCTTGAGAGAAAGAGTTTGCTGAAGAGAGGTAGAGAGAGTAACAAAGGGAAAATAATCCCAAAAGAGTATATTCATTCATTGGTGGCTATGATATTCTTGTGTTTTCATGCATTTAAGGAGTTGATTAGTTCATGTTTTAGTTTGATTTAGCTTTCATTCTTGACTTTTCCTTGATCTTTGTTTGCATTTAGAGTTTGTTAGTGTCTAGTTTAGGATTTAGCATCTTTAGGTTGCATTGGGAGTGTTTTCTTGTGTTTGTGTAGGTTATTGGAGTGCTTGGAGGTTTTGGGAGGCTTAGGAATCCAAAGGAGGGCTCAAGGAATGGAGAAGAAGAGATATGAAGTCGGCAGTGAATCTATCGGTGTCTCTCATCGGTTAAACTCAACCGATGAGGAAGTTATGAATCCATCGGCCTCTCCCATCGGCCTGACAAGACCGATGAATCTCTGCGTCTGAACTTAAGATTTTCCAGAGAATCCATCGGCCTCCCTCATCGGTCAAAACTGGCCGATGGATTTCTTTGTTTCTCATCGGCCTCCCTCATCGGCCAAAACAGCCCGATGGATTTCTCTGCAAAGGCCAAAATCAGATCCATTTATTTACGAAATTGCCACTGTCGAGCTCCCCACTATAAATACTTAATTTTGGGTTTCTAAAACTCTAAGCTATCCAAGCCTTAGATTTCTTTTGTCTTATGCTTTTGTTTATGATTTTAGAACTTGTAAACCCTTGTTTTTAAGTTTAATTAAGTGTTTCTCTTAATCTTTCTTTCTTTTTATGATTTCTCATATCTCCTTTATGATTAGGGAGTAGAGTTTTTGGGTTTTATGGGTGAGGTTGATTTAGGTGGTTTATGTGATGATTAGTGATGTTTAGGACTTATTTATGAATAATCCTTCTCTAATTAGTTGATCTCTATGCTAGGTTGCAAGGAATTGTTGAATCTAGATGCTAGGCTTTTCATGCCCGAAAGGTGTTCGATGAAATGCTTGAATGAACTTTTTAGAGAATTTTCACTCTTAGCCTAAGAGATTAGTTGTCTAAGGTGATTATTGGTAATGAGAACTTGTTTGCATTGCTTGTTTATCTCTTAATCACAAATGAGAATTTGATCTTGATTAGGGATTAGATAAAGGGATTAGTACCAATAGATTGGATTAGTCTAATCATTAGTGTTCTTAGCCTAAGGATTAGCTTTGCTAAAAGGTGTTTGATGGATATTAATGCATGCTTGTCTTGTAATTTGCAAATGAGAATTGAATGATTGCTTGATTAGCATAGTAGTTATGAACATGAGAATGTGATTAACTTAATTATGATCATTAGCCTTGTTTAGCAATGTTTGATTGATTGAAGCATCATTGATTGTCTCTAGACCACCTAGTCTCCATAGCCTCATCCTAGGACCCTTCTTTTAGCTTGTTTAGTTCTTTATTTGCTTTATTGCTTTCTTGTTTGTTTTGGATTGTTAGTTAAACCTTCTTTTATCCATTTGGCTTAGCTTAAGTAGTATTTTGCATACCTAATGTGTTGTTCTTCTTGCCTCACTAGATTGATACCTTAAGTACTACAATGATAGGAGTAGACTTGAGAAATTGATCTAGAATCTACAAAAATGTATATCATCAGGCTACAAGACTTAAGTAGACAACCCATTAGGGTTTACATTACAAGTAAGCTTTTGTGGAAAGAAACCATTTGAATTTGAATTAGACTTCTAAGGGAAGCCTTGACTAGTCTGCTTTACTGTTCATTTGCTGCAGCTATGGTGTCTATGTCTGTGTCGGTGACACAAGATTTTCTTGAACATTCTGTGTATGTGTTTGTGTCGGTGACACAAAATTTGTAATACATGACCTCGACGCTAAGATCGTCGATGACACATCCATGTCGTCGACATCGTCGATGACACATCCATGTTGCCGACATCGTCGATGACACATCCATGTCGCTGACATCGTCGATGACACATCCATGTCGCCGACATCGTCGATGACACATCCATGTCGCCGACATCGTCGATGACACATCTTGTTTAGACTTTAGTTAAACATCCATGTCGCTGATATCGTCGATGACACATCTAGTTCAGAATTTGCACATTGATACTCCATGATCAATATCTCTAACTCAATTTCAATTCGTTCATCAATATCTATTGACATGCAATATAAATCTTCAAACACCTGATTCAAATTGGTGGAGAATTTTGTGTACGACGAATAAAGATTTCTGTTTATCTTTTTCGGCCCTAAGATTGCGACTTTACTTTTGAAGATAATGGGCTTACAAATTTTAAGCAGAAGAAATTAAAGCCCAGTAGCTTATTAGCCCAATAATATATTTTGCAAATTTGTTCTTCTTAGCAACTTCTCACAGTTAAAGATCACCAGCTAGGGTTTCCAGATGGAGAGCTTCGTCTTAGCTGCCGTATTGGCTAGGTGAGCTGCAACTATACACGACGCCAATTATTGTTGCAGAATTACGATAGTCCGAGATCGTCAAAATTATGGTCAAAATGGTTTGAACATAACAAAGAATTGAATGAGAAAGAAATAGATGTGGGAATCAGAGATTTTTGTGTATTATTAATTAGGCTGATGCCGATGAACGAATATAATGGTAGAAGAAAGAAGCTGTAACGCCCCTTTCCCATTCTCCGCTGACCGTCGAGCTGACCGGTCAACAATCAAACAAGAACATGACCGATCGAACCCGAGCAAGTCGAATGGGAAAAGTTCATCACAGGACGAAGCCAAAGTTAGTTCGGTTTGAGACAAAGGCTCGCACCAATCTAACCTCGACTCCGCTATCCTCATATCCATAGAACAAGCGGTACCACTTGCACTACTTCGATGAGTTGTGTCGGTTCGGACTAAAAACCTCATATCAGGGAAACAGTTTCATTTCTGAGTAATCAACGTTGAGCACAACGTTTAATATAATTTCACAAACAATCGTCAAGTCATAAATACAAGGAAATCAACACGCAAAATAACAATAACGCCGAACCGAGAAAACACCCAAAAATCACGAATCAAATCCCGCCACAAGCATCCCGAAACCACACCGAGGACCTCCCGCGCCCGTCGCTACCTAAACCTAAAAAACACAAAAAGAGTATAATGAGCGATCTAAGATCACCCAGTGAATCGGCTCCCCACTAACGGCTTCTAATCTATCTAGAGTCTACAGATTCCCGCCCCAAAACCCAAAATAACAATCAGCAGGAGTAAACGGTCGATCACGCACTACCACGTCGTGTCAACCCACACACAATCAAGCAATAGCCAAAACAAGAGAATTAAGGAAATCGAAGGCACTGCGGCACATGTACTCGATTGGACTCGATCTATCTATCGCGCAACGAAAGAAAGATAACAAAACAAACACTGGGCCCTACGAACTTGGTGACTTCCACGGGTTTCTACTATCACCGATATGGCAACTAACCCACATGACTCCTAGCCGTCTACACAACGACTAGGACACCGTTCTCTGTCCATCGATACGCGGCGACTCTGGTTACCCCTGACAACCCGAGCTTCCATGCAGTCCGGCCCTAGGACGCGACCCCGTGTTCTCCGGACTACACCCTACAGACGTCACTCCATAGGTTCGCACCCGCCAGGCTAAGCTGACCAGGTTCTCAATTCCCGAGGATCCAATCGGGATGGAAGTACCAGCACGTAAATAAAACATAGGCTTGCGGAATATAACGCACCCTAGAGTCCTAGTGCAGAAATATAAACACGCAGACTCGCTGGGACTCTAGCACAGATCACGCAATCAAAATCAATAATAAATCCCCAACCATTCCGCAAGCCTCTACACTACCACCGCTCTGACTAGGTAAGATACCTAGTCAGCACCACTAACTTACCCGATCCCGTGACCGGAGTAAGTGTCCGCAATAACTGCTCGGCCCAACACCGAGCAGTCTAACAAGCCTGCACACAAGCTCACAACAATAACAATAATCACAACGATCAATCACGCAATCACAATCAATCACACACAAGCATGCTTATTAGAGTTTCTAAGTCTTTTAATCCAATTTACGCCCGCTACCTTCGGTTAGCGGCTCGCTAACCCGTAGACGGTTCACCAATCACCACACTTCTTATTTCATAACCAAACCTAATCATCATTTATTAACTCCCCGATCCGTCGGTTTAGAGTTAGTAAACTTACTAACTCCCCGACGTCTCATTATTAACTTAATTTTATCCATTACCCAATCCCGCCATTAAACCTAAACCCCACCCCCGTTACAATATTCTATACGTTCGTTTAGGTTTAACCATATTTTAATGTCGTCTTAATTCCCGTATATAGATTCATTAATTATCGTGCTTATATATATATATATATGCATATACAGTCCTAAACCACGGTCTATATGAATGCATCATCCAATCATTACTAACAACCTAGCGGCACACAATCAATTAACCTTTTAATTCTTTAAACCCTAACATGCTTATCCGATCCTAACCGGTTTAACATTAAACGCCCAATTAATTATCAAGTACCCATTAGGTTAAGTAACGGGTATGCAATCCTAGCACTACGGCTTATCAATTTATGGTCTATATGAATCTACGAGTTTGTGAGCCGGCTCACAATGAGATAGGTACGGAAATGGCGGCTCTGACACGGTATGAATCCCGAGACCCCCGAACTGGAACCCGAACCTCCCGAATGCACGAACTCGAATCCCGAAGCTTCCTGAACGTCCTGACCGTTGACCGAATAATTCTAACCAAGCTTCCGGACCATATTCTCTCTCCTTCATGCCTCCTTCTCTATCTCTACTTTCTCTCTCTTCCGGTCTTTCTTCTTCCTCTCTCCTTTTCCTCATTTCACGCTTCTCTCTCCTTCCTTCTTCCTCTCTCTCCTCTTCTTCACGCTTCTTCCCTCTTCCTCTCTTTCCTCTTCTTCACGCTCTTCTTCTTCTTCTCTCCCTTCTCTCCTCACGCTTCACCTCTTCTTCTTCTCCTCCTTTCTTCTCCCTCATGCTTCATTCTTCTCTCTCTCCTCCTTTCTTCTCCCTCACGCTTCACTCTTCTCTCTCTCCTTCTTCTTCTTCTTCTCCTCTTTCACGCTTCTTCTCTTCTTCCCTCTCTCTTCTCTCACGTTCTCCTCCTTCTTTTCTTCTTCTCTCATGCTTCTTATCTCCTTCTTATCTTCTCTCTCACCTCCGGCTCCTCCTTCTTCTCTCCTCCCTCCGGCTTCTTCTTCTCTCGGCTCTTCCTCCTCCTCCGGCTTCTTCTTCCTCCTCCGACTTCTTCTTGTTGGAATTGTGTCCAGCAATCTCTGTACTGTCTCTAGAAAGTAAGAGTATGTCATTGATCAGACATAAGTCATACAATGCTGGGGGTCATGATGGCTTGCTAGAGTCCGCTCATGATCTATAAGTCTTGGACTTATTGCCTTTATTGTATGATCCCATATGGGTCACACGCTTAAGCTAGCAGGATATAATGAAGGAACGGCTTAGCAGAAGTACGGTAAAAGTGCTAGGCATTTGTCGTACTTAGAGAGAGAGACTAATGGGTCTGATTAAATCCATGGGATTTAATCAGATTGGTGTTTTGGGCCCAAAAGCCCAAAAGGGAAAGAGAAGGCTTTTATAAACTAAAAGCCAAGCCTCTTCTCCCTAACCCTAATACCCCAGCCGCGAGTTTTCTCCTCTCCCTGCGCCCTCCCTTAGCTCGGTCTAGCAGCCATTCCTGTGATTGCGTGTGTGAGCCTTTGGAGGATCCATCTCTCGGTGCATCTTTCTGATCTCTGACCTGTTCTACTTCTTCCGCTGCAACAAACAGGTAAAAGGTGAGATCATGTAATGTTTCTATTCAAGAGAACCTAGATCCAACCTGTTTAGGATAATCTGAATCTGGAATTGAATCAGGATTCAACTAAACATTCCAACAGTGGTATCAGAGCCATTGGTTCTTAGGATTTCTTGTTTTAGATTCATGTTTAGGTTGTTTAATCTGTTTAGAAGTGTTTTGAATCTATTACTGATAAGAAAAACACTTAAGAAACTGAATTGAATCCTGAACAAACACTTGAATCACAAGACCGAGCTATATGACTCGTGTTCTTGGTGATCGGCCACAAAAGAGATCGGTCGGAATCGGACGGTCGGGATCGGACGGTCGGGATGGATCGGCCGAGTGATCGCACGGCGATCGCGTCCGGTTCGATCGGCCGAGTCGATCGCGTCGTCCCGATCGCGTCCCGGCTGTCGCGTGCGTCGCGTCCCGATCGCTCGGCGATCGTGGAGCGTTCGTGCGTCCCGACCGTCCCACCCGAGCGTCCCGACCTGTCCGGCTGTCGCGTCCCGTCCGGAGCTGCACGTCGTCTCGATCTCGGATCGTTGCACGGCTTGCGGCTGGACAATGGTCGCGAAGCTAGGGCTGACGTGATCGTCACGGTTCAGCAATTAGATCGGTTCGGTTCGTTTTGGCGGTTCGGTTTAAAACTTGATTAAAAATCAACGTTTCGGTTTAATAAACAGATTTAATAATTTTATTAAGTCTAGATAAACCGGGATAAGAAATCCAATGTCGAAAGAATTATTGGATTTAGTGCCTAAACCAGGATTTCTAATTTGATTTGGTTGGACCAAATAAATTGAGAAAATCCGGTTTAGTAAATAACCGGTTGACAATTGTGGTCATCGTAGTAATTAAAATTTGGTTAGACCAATTTTAATGAACCAGACCGGTTATGTCAAATAATTGGACAACTGGATCATGTCTTGGACATGGATCAATTCTTGGGCCTCGGGCCAAGAAGTTAAAACAATTGGGCCAATTATTTGAGTCTTTCTTAAGAATAATTTAAAATTTATTTTATAAAATTATAAAGTCGATTTTAAATTAAAGTTTCCGAAATTTTGAAATTAGAAAGTTTCTTAAAATAGAATTTTCTGGATTTGCGGGTTTTGGATTTTAAGAAATTTCTAAAGTTAGAAAGTTTCCGGTTTTAGAAAGTTTCCAATTTTAGAAAGTTTCCTAAAATAGTAGGTTTCCAAAAATAGAAAGTTTCCCGAAATAGTAATCTTCTATTTTGGGAATGAAATTTTTAATAAACCTACGAACCTCATATAATATCAAGCGTTGGATGTCTTGTCCATTCTATGTCAGCTGTCGAAGCCCATTCAATTGTATTCATGGCCTTACAGTGTGAGGGTGTCTGCTTTTGCGTGGGTAAGACGGTTTGTGATTCATAAATGTCATTGGGAGTCCCAGACATTAATGATTACATGACTGTATAGTCTGGTTTTCTTGACTAGGCCATCGGGAGTCCCGGGCCTTGAGACATCAGAGTGGATTGGGCCTCGGGCCCAGATTCACAACCAAGAGTTATATCACGGATATGATTAGCCGATATAGGGCTTACCGATATAAGCTAAGGTTGGGTGACGGCCAGTGGCCCACTTTAATCTTAGTTATATGTGGATCTTGGAATCATTATATTCTATTGAGGGTAACTTATGTTATTGAATATAATGCGTGATTAATCATATTAAACTTTAATACGAGATTAATCATATTGAACATATTAAAAAATAACCTTTTATCTTATATATTTCAGCTATGACTACTACAAGCACTCAAAACACATTCTCGATCCGGTCTGTTCTCGAGAAGGAGAAGCTGACTGGAACGAACTTCCTGACGTGGTCAAGGAACTTGAGGCTCGTCCTCAAGCAGGAGAAGAAGGATTATGTCCTTCGTGATCCCCTCCCCGAGAGGCCTCCTGCCAATGCCGCCAGGACTCTGCATAATGCTTGGGAAAAGCATTCGTCAGATGAAAATGATGTCTACTGTTTGATGTTGGCGACAATGACTGCTGAGCTGCAAATGCAGTTCGAGAGTGTGTTGTCACCAATAGAGATAATGGTAAGCCTGAAATCACTTTTTCAGGAGCAAGCTAGGACTGAGAGGTTCCAGACAGTTAAGAACCTCTTGGACTGCAAGTTGGCTGCAAATGCGGCAGTGAGTCCTCATGTCTTGAAGATGATGGGTTATCTCGATCATCTTCAGAAACTCGACTGCCCAATCAGCCAGGAACTTGCCTGCGACATCATTCTGCAGTCATTACCTGCAAGCTATGATCAGTTCATTTTGAACTTTAACATGCATGGCTTGAGTAAGACATTGCCTGAGCTTCACGGAATGCTCAAGACTGCAGAGCCCAACTTGAGGAAAATTGCCAAGGACCCCAATGTGCTTATGGTGCAAAAGGGCAAGGGCTTTAAGAAATCCTCTGCTAAGGATAAGGGAAAGGCCAAGGTTGTCCAAGTCGCGGACAAGGACACGCCAAAGCCCAAGCCCAAGTCCAAGGCTGGGCCTACTGACATTTGCAGGTTCTGCAAAGAACTAGGGCATTGGAGGAGAGATTGTAAGAAATTCCAGGAAGGTCTAAAGGAATTAAAGAAGAAGACTTTCGAGACTTCTTCATCAGGTATTTTTGTTATAGAAGTTAATACAACTACTTCTGATAATACCTCATGGGTTATGGATACTGGTTGTGGGGCTCATATTTGTACTAATATGCAGGCACTCAGCAACAGTAGGAGGCTGAAGCAAGGACAAGTGGAGCTACGAGTTGGGAATGGAGCGAAAGTTCCAGCACTAGCTGTAGGCACTTATTTGTTGTCTTTACCTTCGGGATTGATTTTAGAACTCAATAATTGTTATTTTGTACCTGCTATAAGCAGAAATATTATTTCAATTTCTTTGTTGGATTTGGAAGGTTATGATTTTTCAGTTAAGAATAAATTATGTTCCTTCAATCGCAACAATTTGTTCTACGGTTCTGCCCCTCTTTCGAATGGGCTTTACATACTCGATCAATCCGCGCCAATTTATAACATTAATACAAAACGGTTCAAACCTAATGAGGAGAACCAAACGTTTCTATGGCATTGTCGTTTAGGGCACATCAGCGAGAAACGCATCAAGAGGCTCCATTCGAATGGACTTCTTGGCTCATTTGACTTTGAGTCTTGTGAGAAATGCGAATCCTGCATGATGGGCAAAATGACACGGGCCCCCTTTAATAAACCTAACGAGAGGGCCAGTGACTTATTGGGCCTGATACATACTGACGTGTGTGGCCCAATGTCCACAAATGCAAGAGGAAACTATCAGTACTTCATTACCTTCACTGATGATTTCAGTAGGTATGGATATGTTTACTTAATGAAACATAAGTCTGAATCGTTCGAGAGATTCAAAAAATTCCAAAATGAAGTACATAACCAACTTGGCAAAAGCATTAAGGCTCTTCGGTCCGACCGAGGAGGAGAATACTTAAGTCAAGAATTCCGTGATCATCTGAGAGAGTGTGGGATTGTATCCCAACTCACTCCTCCTGGAACACCACAATGGAATGGTGTGTCTGAGAGGAGGAATCGGACCTTATTGGATATGGTTCGGTCTATGATGAGTCACACAGACCTTCCAATATCCCTTTGGGGATATGCTCTGCTAACAGCAGTGTTCACTCTAAATAGAGCGCCATCAAAAGCAGTAGCAAAGACACCATATGAATTATGGACTGGAGTGGCTCCAGTGCTGTCTTATCTAAGAATTTGGGGTTGTGAAGCCTATGTCAAGAGATTGATCTCAGACAAGCTTACACCAAAGTCTGATAAATGCTACTTCATTGGTTATCCACGGGAAACCAAGGCTTATTACTTCTATCTACGCTCCGAGAACAAGATCTTTGTTGCCCGGGATTGTAGCTTTCTTGAGAGGGAGTTTCTCTCTAAGAAAGACAGTGGGAGTAAGGTACTGCTTGAAGAAATTCAAGATGAACAGGATACTGCTCAACCTGAAGAGGAAGAGCAGCAGGAGGACCTACAAGAAATTGTAGTGCCTGAACCTGTGGTACCTGAAGTTCGAAGATCCGGGAGGATCCGTCACGAGCCCGAGAGATATCAAGGATTCCTCGTGACTGACTGTCATGATCTTTTGATCATTGATGGTGATGAACCATCGAACTTCAATCAAGCCATGATGGGCCCAGATTCCTCTAAGTGGCGCAAGGCCACTGATTCCGAAATGGACTCCATGTCGGTCAACCAAGTCTTTTCGTTGGTTGACTTACCCGCTGGTGTAAAAGCCATCGAGTGCAAATGGATCTTCAAGAAGAAGATTGACGTGGATGGAAATGTCCAGATTTATAAAGCCAGGTTGGTGGCAAAAGGTTTCAGACAAGTTCACGGTGTGGATTATGATGAAACCTATTCACCAGTGGCTATGATGAAATCTATTCGGATTCTACTAGCAACTGCAGCTTTTCATGATTATGAAATTTGGCAGATGGACGTAAAAACCGCCTTCTTGAATGGAATTCTGGAAGAGGATGTGTATATGACACAACCTGACGGTTACATAGATCCAAAGAATGCTGGGAAAGTATGCAAGCTTCATAAATCCATTTATGGATTGAAGCAAGCATCGAGGAGCTGGAATCTTCGTTTTGATGAAGCGATCAAGCAATTTGACTTCATCAGAAACGAAGAAGAACAATGCGTGTATAAGAAAACTAGTGGGAGCAAAATAGTATTTCTTATCCTGTATGTCGATGACATACTGCTTCTCGGAAACGACGTTCCAATGCTAAAGTCGGTAAAGGACTGGCTTGGAAGTTGTTTTTCCATGAAAGACATGGGTGAAGCCGCATACGTTCTTGGAATTAGGATCTATCGGGATAGACCTAAGAGGCTGATAGGCTTGTGTCAAGACTCATACATTGACAAAGTCCTGCAAAGATTCAGCATGAAAGATTCCAAGAAGGGCTTCACGCCAATGGTACATGGCACAACGCTAAGCAAGAAGCAGAGCCCTACGTCGGCTGCTGAGCTTGAGCGCATGAAGAATATTCCTTATGCATCTGCAATAGGATCAATCATGTATGCCATGATCTGTACTCGCCCTGATGTTGCTTATGCACTGAGCATGACGAGTAGATACCAGTCAAACCCAGGTGAAAACCATTGGATTGCCGTAAAGAATATCTTGAAGTATCTAAGACATACTAAGGATAAGTTCTTGGTGTACGGTGGAAGTGATGTGCTTAAAGTCAGTGGATTCACGGACGCAAGTTTCCAGACAGACACAGATGATTTCCGGTCACAGTCCGGTTATATCTTTTGTCTGAATGGCGGTGCAGTAAGTTGGAGAAGCTCCAAGCAAGACACTGTTGCTGATTCCACTACAGAAGCTGAATATATCGCCGCCTCAGAAGCAGCGAAGGAAGCTGTTTGGATACGAAAGTTCATAATTGAACTGGGCGTGATACCGAATGCGGCTGAGCCTCTAGCATTGTTTTGTGACAACAATGGTGCTATAGCTCAGGCAAAGGAACCAAGATCACATCAGAAATCCAAGCATGTTCAAAGAAGATTTCACTTGATACGTGACATCATTGATAGAAAGGAAGTCAAGGTCAGCCGAGTCCCGACAGATGATAATGTCGCTGATCCGTTGACAAAGCCACTCCCAAGGCCTAAGCTCGAGTATCTGACTGAAGCTGTAGGCATTAGAAACATTGAAATGTAATCTAAATTTGAGTGGGAGTTTTGGTGTTTTATTTAGTTATTATTATGTTCTTGTAAAACATTATTTTATGTTTAATGAAATTATTATTTCAAGATTATTTTAACTGTGATGAAATAATCGTTCCAAAGTGATATAAACCATTTTATAGGTCATCGAAGTAAGTGACTTGATCTTGAGTCATCAAAGTTATTTAGCTTGATCATAAGACCCTATATTTGATAGATGTTTTATATCATCCTGTCCCTAGTCAAAGGTTGTTGAAATTGGAACACCAACAACCATTTGAGACTGGATTTGTACGTGACTTATGACAAAGTCTCAGTGTGTCATACATGTTCGGCATCAAAGTCAGTACATAGGTGTATGTTGGGGAACATACGACCGGACAAGACCCGCTTATAAGAACTCTTCAGGATATTTATATCTGTGTCATAAGAGATTCTTACTACGACTATAGAGTATAGTCCTTAGACCTGAGTTCGCATGCATGTGACTGCATATGGACTAATGCACTTTGATCATTATCTAACGCTATCGTTCTGCGATAGTTATAAGGATCTTGTTTGGGTACATTATGAAGTAAGTAGTTTACAGTGATGGAACAAAACGGAATTTGTCCCTCCAATATAAATGGAGTGAATATCTCTAGGCCAATCGGAGATTTGAATACTGGAAAATGCATGGCCATGCTCAAACGGACTGTCCCGAGTCGTTTGGATTGTCAGTATCAAATCAGAGTCCGATGAACAAGATTAGGCTTTATAAGGATGACACCAATCTTGCCTTATGACTAATCGAGATTTTGAGACAAAAGGATTATGAATACAGAGATTCCAGTTCAAGTGGGAGATTGTTGGAATTGTGTCCAGCAATCTCTGTACTGTCTCTAGAAAGTAAGAGTATGTCATTGATCAGACATAAGTCATACAATGCTGGGGGTCATGATGGCTTGCTAGAGTCCGCTCATGATCTATAAGTCTTGGACTTATTGCCTTTATTGTATGATCCCATATGGGTCACACGCTTAAGCTAGCAGGATATAATGAAGGAACGGCTTAGCAGAAGTACGGTAAAAGTGCTAGGCATTTGTCGTACTTAGAGAGAGAGACTAATGGGTCTGATTAAATCCATGGGATTTAATCAGATTGGTGTTTTGGGCCCAAAAGCCCAAAAGGGAAAGAGAAGGCTTTTATAAACTAAAAGCCAAGCCTCTTCTCCCTAACCCTAATACCCCAGCCGCGAGTTTTCTCCTCTCCCTGCGCCCTCCCTTAGCTCGGTCTAGCAGCCATTCCTGTGATTGCGTGTGTGAGCCTTTGGAGGATCCATCTCTCGGTGCATCTTTCTGATCTCTGACCTGTTCTACTTCTTCCGCTGCAACAAACAGGTAAAAGGTGAGATCATGTAATGTTTCTATTCAAGAGAACCTAGATCCAACCTGTTTAGGATAATCTGAATCTGGAATTGAATCAGGATTCAACTAAACATTCCAACACTTCTGGCTACCTCCGGTCTTCCTCTTCTTCTCCTCCTCCTTCTCCTCCTCCTTCTTCTTCTCCTCCTTCTCCCCACGCTTCTCCTCCTCTTCCTCTCCTTCTCTCTTTTTCTTCTCTCTTTTTGTTGGTGTGAGTAAAAGAAGTGACCCAAGGCCTCCTTATATAGCTGAATCAACTCCATGGATTGAAGACACCTGTCTGGACACTTGTCCTTGCCTCTCATGCAGCCCTCCACGCCATCAGCTTCTAGAAGGTGAGAGTTCATTGAATCTTCTCCTTAGCTTTCTCTCCAAGTAACCATGACATGTGTCATTTCTTCTAGAAGAATTAGGTTAGGTGGCGCCTAAGGAGGATAGGACACTTGTCTCTTGTGGGTTTAATCCTGCCAAAGCCATTGCACCAAACGTTTCTAGAAGATCTTCAATCTCGAATCATTCCGACGTACCGATATTACTGTTTTGGTGTTTAATATTATAGAAAATACTTAGATGCTTCTATAAATCCAACAAGCCCCATATTCAGATTCTAGATGCTCTTAGATGAATTTAGCAATTTGAATCGCCTCAAACGGACACCCGTAGCTCCGGTTATGAATTTTTGAAGTTTCGTCAGTTTTGTCGGTTTCCATCCCGATAAGCCGTAGAACGCGTTTCTGCTCCGATTTCTCCAACTCTGGTCTTGTGAATATTCTTTATATTAAAATATAAGAATATTCGACCCGTCTCGGCTTCCGTCTCGATTTTTGGTAAAATTACCATTTTACCCCCGACATTGGTAAAATGACAATTTTACCCCTGTTGACTTTCTGCTGCCCGTTGACCGTATTTTTGATACGGGGTATCACAGAAGACGTCAATTGATGAGCTCCCAAAACGCTACTAAGCTTGTCGCATTATAAATGTAGCTCGAAGATTATCAAAATACAGAAAATGCATTTATAAACAGTAAACATTTTATTTAAAGTAAATTAGTATTTTTTTGATAGACCGTTGATTCCTTAACATGCTTCGGTTTTTTTGAACTGAATAGATCAAGTATATTGAACAAATTTTGATAAGACTTATAAATAAGTGTTAAACTCATATCTAATATAACCCACCCATTATAACCCTTTCTCGATGGTATGTACCAATAATGCAATAGTAAATATTGGAAGCCATACCTTCTTTTTCTTGTTAAGTATAAGCCCTACCTTCATACAGTCCTATTTTATTAAACTTATTTTTTGTTATCATCCTCTTTTTTTGTCAACGATAGTGGCTTCATTGCCCTAACGGCCGGTCCAGCAAGGGACAATACAATCCATACAGAGAGACAAATTTGAAACGGGCTAAACAAATCCGGCCCAACACAAAACATAAAGATAAGAACATGTGTCGAGACACGCGGCAGTCCAGAAACAGGAACCGGCATGCAACCAGACGGCGGCGATGAATCCGCCAGAAAACGCCTCCAGCTCCGCAAGCTGTAGTCCGAATAGATCCTTGCTGCCAATCGCTCCAATCCACCGATTAGATCGTCAAAGAAGAAACCGTAGACGAGAGAGGAGAACAGCTTCAAAATCCCGTCAGAGAGCATCACGGCGAGGAAGCTCCGTCGCCGGCCTATCAAACATACGAATCGGCCATTAGATTCCCAGCCTAAACGGGAGAAAGCGCCAGAGATATTACTCCAGGAACGTGACACCACCGACAAAGAGAAGGAAGAAAACTGGACTTCATGACGGACAGAAGAACCGGGATGGTGATTGGGGTAGCTTTGGTAAACCAAAGCGAGAACTAGGCTGGAAAAAACCAGACCCTAATCGGATGATCAAAGCGTAAGATTTAAACAACTTAAAGATCAACAAAACAAAACCAAAAAAAAGAAAAAAGATTAGGTTCTCTGAAAGATGAAGATAGGAGAAGAGAGCTAATCAAAAAAAAAGCCCGGCGAGAAGGCTAGAGAGAATTCTCTCTTTTTTTTTGTTATCATCATCTTTTATCAAAGTCGTAGTATTTGATTGATGATTATGTTCTCATTGGTTACGTGGTCTTGTTCTAATAAAATAATTGTAGTCTAAAATCTAAATATGTAGTGGTTTGATTGGAAGTAGAATTTACCGCTACGACCAAAATTTTGTCCATTAATGCCTGCTGTCTGTGAGAAAATAATCCACAAAGTTAGGCCTAGACGTTCCGTATCCGTTCGAGTTCGGTTCGGATCTTTCGGAATTTTGATCTAGATATATAAGACTCATTTGAGTATTTTATCATTTCGGTTTGGGTTTGGTTCGAATTCGGTTCGGATTCGGATACCCAAAAAATCATAAAACAAAAATAAAATTGGTTAATTTGAACAAAAATTTTATTAAATTTAGATAAATATAGCAAAATATTGTATTTTTGTTTTTGGGTATTTTAGCTAATTTAGTCTAATTAACTAATATATTTAGGTTTGTAATTATAATTTTAGATAATCATGTTATATTAAATCTAACTATAATTAATATTTTGGATATATAATTATAGTTTGGATATTTCGGGTACCCATTCGGTTCTCGATTTGGGTCGGGTTCGGTTCTTCGGTTATAGAGGATTAGGACCCATTCGAATATTTTGTCGGTTCGGATTCGGATTCGGTTCTTCTTTCTCGGTTCGAGTTCGGTTCGATATTTCGGTTTCGGTTTTTTGCCAAGACCTACACAAAGCGATTAGAAAGAAAACAAATTGAATAATGCTAGCGACAGTGAAACATGGCAAGAAGTAGTTCGTCTCGGGCTAAGAAAACCGTCAAATTTTACTGCTGTTATACTTTATCGCTACCACTTACTGAGTTATCTTTGCAGAAAATACACTACTTCTATATCTATACTATTAAAACAAGTGACCTTTTTTTAAACTACCATTGGTCTTACGGGGGATATTACTTTTTGTGCCATTAGTTTTATTTGTTTTTTTGAGAAATTCATTAAGGGTAATTTCGTATTATATAAATTTGGACTATATGTGGACCATACGAAATATTCTTTAATTAATGATTTTGTTCCAAAATACATTCATAGTATCTTTTAATATCTTTTATTTTAAATAAATATATATATATATATATATTATAAATATTTATATTTTGATTTCTTATGATTTTTTTATTTCTTAAAAAAATATTTAATGATTTCGAAATTTTATTATATTTATTATAAAACAATTTTAATTATATAATAATATAAATATTCTCTAAATTATAATTTTATTCGAAATATATTTTCATAATATCTTTTAATATCTCTTTCTAATTGAAATATTAATATATATTTATATTACGAAAAAATTACAAAATATTATTAACTTCTTGATTTTTAAGAAAGATGATTTCTAAATGCATAATTTTTATTAAAATTTATTATTAAAAGTTAATAATAAATTATTAGTTACCTTTTAATCTATTAAATTGACATAAAAATCTTTATATTTAGACTATTATAAAACATTAAACATATTGAAAATAAATTAACCGTTTTCAATTATATATACTATTAAAAAATAAAATTTGACTACTAGAAGACGGGTTAAAAATATTTATTAACTATTTCAATTGTTATATTCTTAATTTGATAAAATGTTAAAATAATTCATTACATATATTGTTAAAATATATGATAAGTTTGATTCAATTAATGTTTTAAGATGACTGTTTTTAAAGGATTGTTTTAACAAGTTTTCAAAATAATTACACTACTATCAAATGCATTGAAATATAGATTACTTTTTATTTATAAATTTATTTAGAAATATTTATATTCATTGGAAGACAATTTCTTTTTGAAAAAATGGAAGACAAGTTAAAAAGATGAATTAACTAATTTTAATTATAAAACACATTAAAATGAACATAAATCGATCCAAAATGTTAAATGAATGGGTTATTATATATTAGTTACATTTTGATTTATAAAATAAACATAAAAAATTTTATATTTAGACCATTATTAAACGGGTCAAAAAATAGATGAACCAAATTTAATTCATAATCACGCGTTAAATATATTATTTTAAACAAATAATTATATATAATTAAATCGGAAAGTTGCATATTGAATATAACAACTTATATATTACTAAGATTGCGCTCTATATAAATATTATTAATTTTAACAACTGTTTAGTAGTAAAATCATGGATTTAACTAAGTTAGAATTAATTTAAATAAAAATTTATAAATAAAATATATCTACACTTTATAGGAATAAAGTAAACTAAACATGTACTAAAAGTAACAATAATCTAAAACTACTAAAAGTATAAGTTATCAATATAAAAACAAAAACAAAATTTATTAAAAAAAATTTCACATTTAGTACAATATCATCATATTTTTCACTTAATATATATTATATTGAATAGATAACAAATTTAATATTAAAACATAAATTTAACATAAAATATATATATATATATATATATATATATATATATATATTTAGAAAACATAACACGCTCTTCATTAGCGCGGGTCAAAATCTAGTTTGCAGTTAAATTTGTTTTTACCCCCTCCAAAAACTTATATAATTGACCAAATTCATTTAGAGGAAAAAGAAAGGTATTCCTAAAAAGAAACCTTAAAAGTTTAAAACACATGCTACAAAATTAAGGATCAATCATCTTCACCTTTGAAATGACGCTTCAGAAAATATGCAGTTTCATTATCATTTGAAATAATAATAATTACATTTTCCAAGATTTTGATAATCTCTAACTCAATTTCAATTCGTTCATCAATATCTATTGACCGAGATCTTCATTCACCCGATTCAAATTTGGTGAATAAAGAAATTTGTTCATCTTTTGCGTTAGGCCTGGGCAAAAAAACCAGAACCGAAGAATCGGAACCGAAGAACCGATAACCGGAACCGAATTTTTTTATTTGGTTCTACCTATAATATCTATTGGATCTTAAGTTGAGGAACCGTGAGTATCGGGTAGGAACCGGAACCGAACCGAGAACCGAAACACGGAACCGAAGAACCGAACTTATATAAGACTTAGTAAAATATTATCTATGGTTTCAACATCCATATATAATACTACAGTTATTGTTTATGTTCTTTCTTGATGGAGAAAATGTTCAGGCTCTAATTCAATCAAGAAATTAAAAAAAAAAAAAGCCATGTGAGTTTCTTTCTTGAAATTTTTTTTTGTTTTAACAAACTGTTATTGATCATACAACTATTTTTGGCATTCAGTGTGATAATGGTCATATAGCATGCTCTACATGCTGCAAAAAGTTGAGGAAAAAATGTGCACCATGTTCCTTACCCATCCATTCCCGCAATAGAGCTATGGAGCGTGTTCTTGAACTCCTTAGAATTCCATGTCCAAATGAAGAGCAGTGTGTTTTCACCCAGCGTGCTTGCCCTTTTAGATGCTGCGATTTTGTCTGCTCGTTTAAGGATTTATATGAACGCAGCGTTGCTAAACACTGTGTTAAAAATTATATTTTGGGTTCGAATAGAATAAAAACTCGGTTCGGGTAGAGTTCGGTTCCGGTTCTTCGGATATAGAGGTTTAGGACCCATTCGAATATTTTGCTGGTTCGGATTCGGTTCGGTATTTCGGTTCCGGGTTTTTTACCCAGGCCTAGTTCCTACCCCTGTTCAATCTACTCTATTTTTGGTTACTACTTCCAGATTTTTTGTGTTTAAAGCTTTAGATCAGCTCTTTTATTAATATTCTCACTTAAGAGAGTCCTTACGCACCCCAAATAAGACCAACCATAAGTGTTCATCATGTTGAACAAAAAGATTTTAAAAGTGAATAAAACGCAGAAAAAAAAAAAACAGTTTCTTAATATGATTTTGGTTGATGTCCGTTTTAGAGAGACATACAAAACTACATGTTCGGACCTCCTAATCATCTAAAAATGATTGGAATAGAATTTGTCATTGTTGCATTTTTCAATTAAACGTTGATATTCGTAGTTTAGATGGTCAATTTCACAACAGGACATCCTTAATTTTTTTAAAGTTAACATGTATTAACATTATATTATTTATATAAAAATGTATTAACACTACTACCATCTTCGAATTTAGATTTATACTCAAAACTATAACTAATTGTGAATATATAAAACAAACTAAACTAACATAGTAAGAAAAAAATAATAATCTATTAGATCAAGAAACATTGTCCTCTTAAATGGTCTAAAACAATTATTTATTATGTACGTTTTTGATTAATTAAAAATATTACATTCAAAGATATTTTTATGGTAAAACTAACGATGTTAATAATGTCATATAAATATGATTCTCCAAGTCACCAGTTTCAAAAAAAAAGAAACATAGTAGCTTTTTGATTTCATTGTTGATTATCCTGATTTTGTAAAAAAATTGTTTTTGAGTACGATGTTATAATTTATTTTTATTTTTAATGTTGTTTTTATTTTATAAATATATAATTTAAATAATATTACAATTGATAGAAGTTACAATATTATAATTGATGATAGATTTATAAAAATCAAATAAATAGAGTTAAATTATAAATTTTATAAATAAAATAATATTAATAAATTAAATAGAATATATATGGAATATTTCATTTTTAGAACTAACAATTGGAGAAAAATCAGTTTTATTTTAGAGTGAAATATAGAGTTTTGCATTGATTTTATAATTAATAATTCTTCAGAAAAATGTATGATTTTTGAAGAAAAGGTACACAAAATGGGTAAAAAGAGTACATAAAAACTGATTTTTTTTTTTTGTCACAACTTCTCTATTGAATTAACCTTCAAACATACAAGGAGAAGGAACTAAACATCCTCTTTCATAAAAGTACAACTTAAATTTAAAGCAAACAAGACCAGAAGGATCTTCATAGAGTGATGACAACAAATTTGAAACAAGGTTCAAAAGCGTCAATGAAATTAGTTTCACGGCATAGCCGGAACGTTGAAAATTAGTCACATTGCATTGTGACTTTGGAATGGTTCTCTCTCGGTAAAAAGAGGAAACTGGAAACAAACTCTTCTTGAATAGAAAGAGAAATTGCATAGATCTCTTCCCAAAAAGGAAGAAAAGCGGAAATGATCTCTCCCAGGCAAAAGAGGAAGCTGTTGCTGCCTTATGATAAAACGCTAAAACCGTTTGGATAGGACTACTGAAGATGCATTTTTGGATTAATGGGTTGTAAATGGATCTTTGGCCACTAGAGAACCTTGAAGGATCCAGCCCAATAATAACAGTCGACTGAAATGACCAATGGGCTTGTCGGCTTGGCTTCTCTGTACGGAAAGGATTACGCCGGAGAGGTAACGACTTGACGAAGCACCATTCATACCCGGCGAAGGAAATGATAGATCAGCAGAGACCTTCGGATCTGAGCCGACTTTGAGAGTCGTTCGGTACAACACAACAGAGACAGACAAATAGCGGAGGTAGCCTAGCAAAAGGCGGATGTAGATTAGCTCAAACAAGATCCGAGAGGCATTGGCGGAGATGGATGGAGGCAGAATCAATTTGTTGAATACATCTGGGAAGCTGTGTGGTGAGAGATGAGGTAAGCTCATGAGAAACAGGTTCACCCTCGCGAATAAGTCCGGTGGCTCCGGTGGAGGGTCTGGTGGCTTCGCCAGCTCCGGGAGTTGAAGTGGTTCCAGAGGTTTCGGTACGAGGGGATCCGGCGGCTTCGGCGGTGATATATCATGGTTTTTACTAGTGTTAGACCATGATATAAATTTTTTTTAGAGTTTATTCGTGTTTCTTTAGAGTCTTTTGCAGGTTTTATTAGGTACACGCACGTTTGGAGCAGAAGTGGAGATTATGGAGCTAATGGGAGCATTTTGGTGTTTAGACCCGAGAGATAGAGTTCACTGTCGTGAACAGAGGATTGTGTCGATCGTTGCACACCTGCATCGATTGATTCACAGCGCGAATGGGCCAGACTCGCCGAGAGTTATGAAGTTATGAGAATTTGCAGAAGTGCCCAGAAGTTCCAGATATTTACACAGAAGCCCCAAGGCGTGATTAGGCTATATTAATTAGGTTTTAGACTTTTATTTTCATCAAGCATTCATACCTTGAGCTGAGATTTCTAGAGAGATTTTGGGGCTGATCTGAACATGTACTTCATCTTGATTTTGGAGAAGATTTCGAACCCCTTTACTTCTTTGATCTTTTATATGCAATTTATTCATCATATGATTATGTTTTCATTATCTATGTCTGAGAAGATTCCTAGTTAGGTTTAGGGTTTCTCACATAGGATTTCATGACTTGCTAGATATAATTAATTCAGTTAAGGATTCATAACTTGTTTGTTCTTCGATCTAAATTGTGATTAATGCTAGTTCTAACCTGATCAATTAGAATCTAGATCTTAGGTTGCTAAATACGACACGACGGTGTGGTTTAGAATCTGAACTATTTAGGTTGAGCAATTAAATTACTCGCAAAGGAATTTGGTTTAGTTTAATTGTGAACATATCAAACTTGGAATTAATGCTGGTTTAATCTGTTAGTAATTGCAAAGGAATTCGGATTGCTGCACTTAGACTTAGAGAATTCTCGCAACGACAGTTGGTTAATTCTATATCCGTGTCTTGAGTTCTAGAATTGTGCTTAATTAGATCATGACTGAATGATTTATCTGCTTGTCTGATTTCCTGAGAACGCCCTAGACTTAGCGCTTTAAGTTAACTGTTTTCACAACCAATCCTACTATCTGATTTACTTTCTTGTTTGCTTTTTAGTTTACTTCACATTGCTTTCATCTTAGTTTAATCTCTACTGTTCTTATATCTATCATTGACCGGAGTCTCTGTGGATTCGATACCTAAGTACTACGATTGCATAACTGTGCACTTGCAGTAGTATATGATTAAAACTAGACACCTATCAAGTTTTTGCGCCGTTACCGGGGGCTCTTTTGAGTCTTCGATAGATTGGAACTTAGGGTTTAGACTAGGATTTATATTTTTGCTTCTGGTTACTACTTTTTCTTTTTCTTGCGTTTCAGGTACGCATGATCGCCCTGCATCGATCGACACGGTCCTGTGTGTAGATCGTCGCATCTTCGAGCCTGCATCGATCGACGCTTCTCTTGCATCGATCGACACAAAGCGAAATCAGTGATAGCGAGAGCTTGAGCATTTAGCAGGGTTTTTCTCTATGGAGCCTGTGATTCTGATTTGCGGCGAGAACGGCATTTTACGAGACCAGGTGGGTTATATATGTAACGCGAAAGGTCAGAAACTGGATGGAGAAAGAAACCCCATCATACCAGAGGTTGTCGTGGGTGCGGAACCTACACAACAAGAGGCTGGTCAGAAGAAAACACTTGCTGTTATAACAGACCATATATATTCTATGCTAATCGGTCTGCGATTCGACCGCCTCCGTTCACCAGAGCTGAGTTTAGGCTGAAACCAGAGTACTACGCATTGGTTGGACAATATCAGTTCCATGGCTTTCTAGCGAGCATCCTATGGATCACATAGACACATTTGAGGAATTGGCTAGCAGTATCAAGGCTGAGGGAGTTTCTTCTGATTATCTTTTCTGTAAGCTCTTCCCATTCTCTCTTAAAGGAGATACAGCTTATTGGCTGAGACAGCTGGCACCAGGATCTTTGACCACTTGGGATGCAGTCAAAAAGGAGTTCCTTAGACATTTTTATGACGATATATTATCCGAGCAGCTTAGACATGACATCTTGACATTCAAGCAGCAACCCACAGAGTCTTTTAAGGCAGCTTGGATGAGATTCAAGAGGTACCAGAGAGATTGTCCACACCATGGTTTCTCTGAGGTGCAGCTTTTATGTGCCTTTTTCAGGGGTTTGGACTTTTGGTATCAGAGAGCTATGGACACAGCAAGTGATGGGAACTTCTATACCAGGACTCCGGAGGAAGCTAAAGAGCTTATTGAGAACTTGACAACTAGCAATAGTGTCAAGATTGCTGACAAGGAGAGGCAGATATCTAGTAGCAGAGATGATAGCTTGCAGATAGCTGAATTAAGGGACAAGGTGGATTCTGTCCACAACATGGTAGTTAGGAAGAGGCAAATCTGATCTGATGCAGTAGCTGAAGAATTTGCAGAGGTGAATTATATAGATGAAGCTGATTTTCATGGACATACATCTAGAAGTCAACAGAGACAAGCTCCGAGATCGAATGATTCTGGCTATTCATCTCACCAAGTTCCTCCCACTAATGAGTAGACAAAAATTGAGTATATGCTTGAGCAGCTACTTCTTGGACAGAATAAGATGACGCAAGATCTGAATGGAAAGATGGACTTCATGTATCAGGATCTGAGTGGAAAATTGGAAACTTTGACAAGCAGAGTCGACAATCTGGATGCTAGGATAACGCAAGTGGAAACCGGTATACATACAGAACATGTTAAAGCAGCTTTGGCAGAAGAAGAAGCTGAGCAGAATCACGAGACTGAAGTTTTGGAGCTGAAAAACCCGAGAGGAATTCAGAATGTTCACCTTGCATCGATCGACACAGAGGTGTGTCGGTCGACACAACTTGCGAGTGTCAATGTCGATCGTCACCACTTTAGCGTCGATCGATACCATGGACGTGAGCAGCCAGTTTGCCCAGAGAAGCCGAATGTTGATATAGAGAGAGTCTACAAACCGAAGATTCCTTTCCCTAAGAAATCCAAGCGAGAGATTCAGTTAGAAAAGTGCATGGAGATAATGAGAGAAAGGCTAACTGAAACTCCATTGATTGATGCCACTAATACCACTCCCATGATAAAGACATGTGTTACAGACATCCTCTCTAGCGACATGACTGAAGAAGAAGGATGCTTGATGATCTCAGAAATGTGTGATGTTGTTGTTAATGGTAGGATTCCTGAGAAGCTTAAGGATCCAGGAGGTTTTATGATAGACTGTTCTATCTATAGAGACAGATTTCAGAGGGCGTTGTGTGATCTCGACTCGAGTATAAATCTCATGCCATACTATATGGCTATGAGATTGGGACTACTGAACTTCCAGCCTACTAGGATCTCTTTAGTCCTAGCTGATCGGTCAAAAAGACATCTAGAAGGAATTCTTGAGAATGTCCCTCTTAGAGTTGGAAATTACTTTATTCTAACGGACTTTGTGGTACTAAAGTATGAAATTGAGCCTGACGATCCTCTACTGCTTGGTAGATCCTTTTTAGCCACTAATGGGGCAGTGATTGATGTACGGCATGGATTGATTGATCTCCACCTGGGAGATAAGCCTCTGCAGTTCAAGATGGATAAGTTGAAGAGATCCACCATTGATGGACAGAGTTTCAGCGTTGATATAGAACTAGAAGCTGTGATTGGAGAGAAGAAGATGGTGGTTCCTCTTGAACCTGCTCTAACATCTTTAGTGCCTGCAACTGCTCATAAGCAGAAAGCTCCAGACATCTTATTTCCACCAAAGGTAAGGCACAAATCATCCAAGCTTAAACATCATAACCGCATTGCTTTGAATGCAGGACAACGCAATATAAAACCCAAGCTTCGCTCCCACCCTGATTCTGTTGGCTCTTTCCTTGGGAGATCCCATGATCTGAATGCTTATACGCCACCTTGGATGACGAGACTTTCACAGGGACATTCACAGTCTCTGTTGAAACCTCATGGTGCCTAAAAATCTTGTTCGTCCGGTCAAGCTAATGACCTTAAACAAGCGCTGAGTGGGAGGCAACCCACTGTTTCATTTTCGCATTTTCAATTTTGTATTTTTATTAGATTTTAGGTTTGTTTTTGGTTTTTGTGAGTTTTTGTTTGCAGGTCTCGGACACAATCGCAGTGCGTCGATCGACACACCACTGTGTCGATCGTCACAACACGAAAGAAATCGCATTGCAGCGATCGTTGCGGTCCTGAGCAACGATCGACCCACAACGAAAAATCGCTCAGCAACGATCGACGCACCTAGTGCAACGGTCGATGCAGGTGCGACAGAGGTAAAAATCAGACATAACTCAACACGTCCATTAACATTTTTTATTTTTCTTTTTACCAATCCTTCGCTTGACACTACTGGGGACAGTGTGTCTTAAGTGTGGGGGAGGTGCTACTGACTTTATCTTTCTGTTTTCTTAGAGTAAGTATGTGTTTTTCAAAATTTGTTTTATCGAGTCAAAACAGTTTAAGTAAGAAACAATGATTTTTTTAGAAGATTAATAGCACTTGCAGGAACTTAAGTAACCATTGGGATGAAGTTGCAGATTATTCTCTGACTATTAGAAAACCCAGACACGGATCAGCCTACTGAGGACACCCACATCGCTTCAGGTATCAGAGGATCCTTTTACTGACTTCACCTTAATACTGACTTAATTTTCTCACCTAAGGGCTTGGAATACCTTGAGTCGGATTCCTTTGTTAGTTCTGACACAGCCTGTTAACCTGTCCTATTTGGTTCCCTTCTCCCCTACCATAAAGTTAAAAAAAAAAGAGTAATAAACTGAGGATGAGCTAGTAGCTCCGAAGTGGTCACGGGAGTGGTAGCTACCACTATTACCTCCTGTGCGATCCATGGAATGTGTCCAAAGTACACCCCAAAACGGAAAGAACACTGATAAAAAAAAATGATACCCAGTGGGGAAAAATCAGTTGTTAAGGAAGGGAAAAGAGAAGAAAGGGACCAGAGAAAGATAGTATGGTGGTCTAGAGCTGACAAGGTAAGAGTCCATGTGCCATTTGATCGATACTCCTTAGGTGAGACCGCACTTAAATACTTGCAGAAGTCAGTAGAGAGAATTTGAATGCGTGAATGTGATTGTGGAGTTTACTTAGGACAGTTGCTAAGTGTGGGAGAAGTATATGTTGGTCTTGATGTCTGCAGGTGAAATCTTTCATGTGGATTACTAAGGGGAATCTGAGTGTTGTTGCTTCTAAGATTAAAAGAGTTTCTAAAAGTTTTCAAACCTCTTCACCATGTCTAGTTCTTTGTTTTTCTTGAGGACAAGCAAAGGCTAAGTGTGGGGGAGTTGATATATCATGGTTTTTACTAGTTTTAGACCATGATATAAATGTGTTTTAGAGTCTATTAGTGTTTCTTTAGAGTCTTTTGCAAGTTTTATTAGGTACACGCACGTTTAGAGCAGAAGTGGAGATTATGGAGCTAATGGGAGCATTTTGGAGTTTAGACCCGAGAGATAGAGTTCAATGTCGTAAACAGAGGATTGTGTCGATCGTTGCACACCTGCATCGATCGATGCACAGCGCGAATGGGCCAGACTTGCCGAGAGTTATGAAGTTATGAGAATTTGCAGAAGTGCCCAGAAGTTCCAGATATTTACGCAGAAGCCCCAAGACGTGATTAGCCTATATTAATTAGGTTTTAGACTTTTATTTTCATAAAGCATTCATACTTTGAGCTGAGAGTTTTAAAGAGATTTTGGGGCTGATCTGAACTTGTACTTCATCTTGATTTTGGAGAAGATTTCGAAACCCTTTACTTCTTTGATCTTTTATATGCAATTTATTCATCATATGATTATGTTTTCATTATCTATGTCTGAGTATATTCCTAATTAGGTTTAGGATTTCTCACATAGGATTTCATGACTTGCTAGATATAATTAATTCAGTTAAGGATTCATAACTTGTTTGTTCTTCGATCTAAATTGTGTTTAATGCTAGTTCTAACCTGATCAATTAGAATCTAGATCTTAGGTTGCTAAATACGACACGACAGTGTGGTTTAGAATCTGAACTATTTAGGTTGAGCAATTAAATTACTCGCAAAGGAATTTGGTTTAGTTTAATTGTGAACATATCGAACTTGGAATTAATGCTGGTTTAATCTGTTAGTAATTGCAAAGGAATTTGGATTGCTGCACTTAGACTTAGAGAATTCTCGCAACGACAGTTGGTTAATTCTATATACGTGTCTTGAGTTCTAGAACTGTGCTAAATTAGATCCTGGCTGAATGATTTATCTGCTTGTCTGATTTCCTGAGAACGCCCTAGACTTAGCGCTTTAAGTTAACTGTTTTCACAACCAATCCTGCTATCTGATTTACTTTCTTGTTTGCTTTTTAGTTTACTTCACATTGCTTTCATCTTAGTTTAATCTCTACTGTTCTTATATCTATCGTTGACCGGAGTCTCTGTGGATTCGATACCTAAATACTACGATTGCATAACTGTGCACTTGCAGTAGTATAGGATTAAAACTAGACACCTATCAGGCGGCACCAGAGGATGAGTGAGATTGACATAATCCAGATCAAGCAGGTCTGGAGGCTTCGGGAGAGGTGGAGCCATAAGGCGAAACATTTCCTCTTGACGGTGCTCGCTAGGAGAGGAGTGGAAGGCTGGAGGACTCACCGGCGGAGCAGATTCTGGATGTGAAGGAAGCGGGCCAGTAGAGCATCTCAGCCTTCGAAGTTTTGACAGTTCTTCACCGCGAGGTGAGACAGTTCGCCGGAAAACCTCAGGCGAGGTTCCGATGATGAGAAGAATGGCTCCTCTGGTGACTGGACTGGCGGCAGATGAAAGGCTGTGCGAGCTCATGGTCTGACGGTGGGAAAGGGCGGCGCTTCGGGTAATGGGTCAGAGAGAGTTTTCCTCTAAAGCGAACTGTTCTTCGTCTAAAAACTGATTTTATTTAAAATTCTGATTTTTGTTGGCGATTTCCTCATGTTCGCATTGGCCGTTCCTAGCCGGCGCATTTTTGAATAGGGCTTATGCCCAAAATTAAATTCAACCCACAAGTTCCACCATATTTTATCCAATGTTCATCTTCCTTTCCGATACTTCTCTTCCACCTGTACTAAAGTTAAAAACCCATAAGCTTCAGAATCCCACTACTCAAAGCATATCTAAGTAACTTAGCATACCACTCGAGAGTCCATTGATATAATATCTCCACCAAGACATGTTTAGCTAACTTAGTTCCCAATAACTATTGTCCTACCATACATTAATACTAAACTAGAAAGAATCAATCATTAAGCTGGAAGAACAAATTGAATAAACAGCTTGTGTGTTCTGATTTAGACCAATATCCAGTGATGTTTGCAAGATCCAATTAATCCGCAGAGACACGGTATAGAAACCAAGAGACATGTCTGTTGGCTAAAGAACCAGAGACCATAAACGTTTTATTAAAATATAGCAAAAGCAGATCAGAAGGACAGCCCAACAAATGCAAAACATTCTCACAACATGCCATCCCACACAGAACAACCGTGTACAACAATGAAAGAAGACGAACTAAAACACAAAAACTTAAGACACAAAGACACTCAGCAATATGAAACACAACCATAGACCAGAATAAAGACTCTGAATTTGATACCTCTAATTTTGTCAAAGACATCAAACTTAACATTCCCAATCCAGAACACCGACCTACTTGATTCACATTAATGCTTTGATCCATTACACAAATAGAGCTTCTGTATATTACCTTTTCGAAGGCGTTCCCTCTTAACAAAATATTTTCCTTTTTTGAAATCCTTGAATATCTCTTGGATCTTCCATACTTGACCATACCAATCAGTCTCTTGTAATCTTTTTAGGAACCGGAGATCTTGACCTCAAATCCAACACCCATGAACCCCAAAGGAAAAATCTGATTTTGCCAATCAAGCAACGTTTGAATCACAATCTTTGTGGGCCAACCTAAATCTGTACCAGAAAAATGAATCTTCGTCAGATCAGGGATCCACATCCGTCGTCGACTATATTCACCCTTCCTAGAAACATCACCGCAAATCCAATAACCGCATCGCAGTATCAGAATGAATCTAATAACCGGAAACACGTCAAAACCCCAGAAATAGAACCTGATTTCGACCCCATCCTTAGCCCATCTGAAGAGCATCGTGAAAATCGCATAAATCGCCATCTCAAGAACTCTAAACCTGTTTTCAAATTCTGTACACTCCAAAACCAAATCAAGACTCTTCATTTCTTCATCTAAATCCAACAACCACTAAAATTACAATCATACCTTTCTCAGATGCATATATGGCGGTGGGAATTTGTCTGAATCGAGTGGACCCCGATGTTGGGTTTGGTCATCGATTTGAATGTTTATGGAGCTGAAGACGACAACCCAGATGGTGAAAGCAAACACGAAGATCAAGTAGAGAGAAATAGCTTTTATGGAGAAAAATATAGCTGAAGTTATCGAGCGAAATGAGCTTCTGTGTTTCACTATTTCTCCGTAGAAAAAGCAATCAGCAGGGGAGAGAATATGAATCAGCCAAAGAGGGGAAAAAAGATAGACACTTGGAACGGATGTGGACAAAACTTTTGATTTGATTGGCTATGAGAGTTTTTTCATTAATTGATTTGTCAACACCAGAAGGTTTAAGGAAAGTGAGGTGTCAACACCTTGAGAAACCTTAGCTCTATTAGTGTATTGATTGATTGATTGATTAGTTGGTCTAAACCAAATGAAAATGTAATAAAGGTTGAGAGATAAACATGTCTTCTTCTATCTCACATTGATAATTTGTCGATTTGGATTATAGAGAGAGCGACTGAACATTTAGTTGCAAGCATGTGCTCCTGTGTTTCTACTTCATAGTTTATAGTACTAGCAATGAATGGCTCATATTAAATTCAACAAATAGGCTAGGAAATTTTGTATCGTAGATGGTTTGAATTGGTCAAATTTCACGGATTGGAACCATTTAAAAGATTAATGTCAACATAATGATTTGATGATACACCAACATCTGAAGTTGGTTCAATCTTGTTCCCCTGAACCGAGCCAAAAAAATGGAAATGGCTGTAAGCAAAATGGGAGTTAAACAGAATTTAAATCAAACAGAACCGTAATAAAAGTTAGGCTAAGGAAAATGTGTACATGTAGTAATAGGCTTCGGGAAAATATCGGACCCCAATACCCGAACTTAGATCCAAAGAAAAATATTTGAATTTGAATTTGTAACTAAATCGAAATAGGCATTTTATTTTATTGAGTATTTAATTAGCATATATGTGGGTTTGCATATGGGAATGGGTATTACCCGAGATCTGATGGATATTGGAGGATCCGAATCAAAGACAAAAACTCATTAAAAAGTTATTTTTAACATTATTCGACATTAAGATTCGTTGTTTAGTTTCATTATTCGTGTCTATAAACTTTACGGTTGCAGAATTTGAAATATACTATTATTCTTTGGATTTAGTAAGGTTTGTGTTATTATATGTTATATATATATTTAATTGTAAATGTTTAATTGATATGTTTTCTCGCACAGTTGGTGTAAAATAGCAAAGATAACTCCATACATAGTGTTGAAGAAGATTTTGATGGAACAACATATAAAGATTCTTTATATAATTTGATTCAGTTAATCTTTTATGGTATTTTAGGTAAAAATATTCAAAAAGAACCGAAAATATCTAAAACCGGACCGAATCTGAAATATACCGTTTATTTCGAGTAATTTACATGTATAATAATTTAGGATCCGAACCGACCCTGACCCGAAAGGATCCGAACGCAACCCGAAACGAAACTTGGTCGGATCCTATATGGATACAAAACTTTCTTACCCGAATATACCGGTATTCGAATAGACCCGACCCGAATTCGGTCCAAATATTCGAACACTCATTCCTATGTAGTAAGGGTTGGGCGGGTCGAACGATCAACCTATGATGGGTTAACTATTTTCGACCCATTCAAATTCGACCCGTCAAATCCATGAAATAAAACTAGTTGATTTGTATCCACCCCGTTTAATTTACATGTTATTCGAGAGTAATCCATAAATATTAAAATAATAATTAAAAATTTAATTATATATATTTTTAATAAAAATAATATTTACTAATAAAGTTTTAATATTAAAACGTAAATTCATGATTTTGTATTTTAAAAATAAATTTCAGTGCACATCCTCCCACCTTACTAGTTACCTTATCAACCACATCCTGAAAAGCCTCTTCTTTACTCTTCCCAAAATGTTCTGGTAATCCTAAGTAACTACCACCACCTCCAACTCTATCTATGCCGAGTATTCTCTGTATACTTACGCGCTGAGCTTGTGGAATTTTGTTTCGGAATATCAAAGATGATTTGGTATAGTTGACCTTTTGTCATGATAACCTTTCATAGCTTTGTAAAATAGGATTCATCTCAGTAACATCCTGCTCCGTTGCACGACAAAAAAAAACAAAGAGACATTAGCAAATAATAAGTGATTGACTGTTGGGAAATTTCTTGCGAGTCTCATACCTTGAAAACCACCATTGACTTCTAAAACAGTCATCATTTGGCTAAGAACTTCTGCACACATCAAGAATAGATATGGTGAAAGGGAATCACCCTGATGTATTCCTCGAATTGGTGCTATATTTCCATAAGCAGACCAATTCACTAAAACTGAATAAGAAACCGTTTTTACACACGACATAATCCAAGAAATCCATCTCTCTGCGAATCCTAAATTTCTCGTAGCTTCATACTCAATGTTGACAATCAAGGAGCAATGATGTGATTCAGCTAATTGTAAGAACTCAGTGGCTGATTCAGGGTTTAATTCTTTCCATTTATTATTCACTAACAACCTATCTAAACAACATACAATTATATCTACACGTTTTCGTCCTACCCAATAATAAGGATTACCGGTATGCTTAAGGTCAGATATTCCACACACGCATCAACCAAACTGCTTATGATTATGTTACGTCCACATTTATTCTCAGAAGTATTCAAAATCTCATTAAAATCCCCACACATCATCCATGGTCATGTTCTTGTTACTGCAATTCTGTGAAGTTTTTCCCATAAGTGGTTTCTATATTTTGGTATTGGGTTTCCATAGATGCAAGACAAGTAAAACTCAAATGATTTATATTGCACAAAGAGATCAACCAGACTTACATCAGAGGAGATAACTTGAAAAGAAACAACAAACTTCTAAAATACTACTAAGCCTCCACTAAGACCTTGAGGAGAGACAATACACATACCTTCATAACCTAACAATATTCCTAATCCTACATCCCTAACATAGTTATCATTTTGCTAAGTTTCCACAAAGAACAACATGTCTGGAGAATACACCCTCTGTACCTCCTTATGACGTCGAACTGTGAGGCGCTGTCCCAAACCTCAACAGTTTCACACCTGGACTCTCATGTTACTGGTGGTGGATTCGGGCCACCGCGCCTCTGTACATTGATTCCCTTTGAGAGAGAGAAAGTTGTTCAGCCGCTATTTTACCAAGAGCATTGAAGCATGAGTAAATGGATGTTGAAACAACAACATACTTGTCAATGGCCTCCTGCAGGCGCTTCTGCTTCTTCTGAGATGGCTCACCAGACTCCTCATGTGTTGTTTGGGCTTCACTGAGAATGTGGGATGGTGGCGATTTTCTGATTAGACTTGAACTTGACATACCAAAGGTTGGGCTAAGGAAGGAACCATACTCCGAGATAGCATTGTCATCTCAGGTCCATCCATACCCCATTTGACGACGGATTTTGAGCGGGAGTTAAAACACTGTAGGAGCTACGAGCACACACCGGCGATAGGTAAAGAGGCGGATTAGAACCAGATAGGCATCGCAGCCTCTTAACAGTCGCATTTTCTTCACACCGATGTGAGAGGGTTCTTCAGGTGAACCCCAAAGGGGTGAAGGAATTTCTAGAAGTTCCTAATCCAATTAGGCAACCCTATGTATAAATTCCAAGCCTAGGATCTAGGGTTCATGAAAATGAATCTGGGGATCTCGAAATTACCTGGAGATTAGCAGCGGAAGGTTTGCAAGTAATCGAGATCTAGAGCACCTCAAATGCTGCGCCTCTACTGGTATCCACACACACACAAACTGGAATCCGCCGGGATGCTAGTGCCGGGAGATCGGATCTCTTCAAGATGCCTGTGTTTCTGAGAGGTGGCTGCAACTAGGGCAAAACTTATGTTCCAGGTCGTGCTATATCACATATATATAGACCTGGGAAAACCTGATTAATCACCGGACCGAACCGAGATTAATTGAGTCATTAAATCAAAAAATTGTTTCGATTTGCGCCTTGCATCGATCGACACAACACTTGTGTCGATCGACACACTCTCAAAACACGTAGGATCATATAATACTAGTAATGAGTTCACAACTCACATATCACAAGTGGTTTCTAGCAAAACATTATGACCATCTAGTATCATATGAATGTCTAATCTCGCCAACACAACTATCTCTAGAGTTATTACAAGTTAGATTTCAGGACATTCCCAACAATCTCCCACTTGTACTGGAATCATTTATTCCCATAATCCCTTCGTCACTATATCTCGATCTAGCATAAGGCAAGATCTGTGTCACCCTTATTCAGCCAAGATCATGTTCATCGAACTCCGATTTATACTGACAAGACAAACGACAGACAATCTCCTCGTTTGAGTGTGGCCACACATTTCTCAGTATCAAATCTTCGATGGGCCCTGAGATATTTATCTCTTGTTATATAGGAGGGACAAATCCCATCTTGTTCCATCCCTGTTTCTTCACACACTTCATGATACACCCAATCAATGCCTTTATAATCACCAGTTACGGCTGACGTTTGACAAAGTTAAAGCGGACCAATTCACATGTAAGAAAACATGATGAACTCAGGTCTAAGGACTATACTCTATAGTCGTAATGAAAACTCTCATGACACTTATACAACTATCCTGTAGAGCTCTCATTAGCGGGTCATATCCGATCTTGTGTTCTCCCAACACATATCTATGTGATTGACTTTAATACTCTTATTAATGACTCCATGAAACTTAGTCATCAGTCACCTCACATACTAGTCTCACGCGGTTGTTAATGTCCCACTTTAACAACCTCGACCAGGGACCAACATAATTTATGTCATTTATTATCTATAGGGTTTCATGATCAAGTCACATACTTGATGACCTATAAAATGTCATAAATTATTTTGCGACTATTATTTAATAACCTAATTAAATAATACTGATGTCAGAATTCATTAACATAATCAAATTATGTTTACACGAACATCATATCATAACTAAAATCAACAACAACAACTCCCACTAAAATTAAGATCACATCTTAAGACATCTAATGCCTGTAGCAGTTGTCTGACCCTCATTCGCTCTTGCTCAGCGTGTGTCGAAGGACACTGCGTCTTGCTAAGAGTAATACCAAGAGTAATTTGCACGAAGCCCTTCTTGGAATCATGCATATTGGACCTGTGCAAGGCCTTATCACCATAAGTATCTTGACACAATCCAATTAGCTTGTCCAATCTATCTCCATAGATTCTTATTCCAAGAATGTATACGGTTTCTCCCATATTTCTTATCGAAAAACAACTTTCGATTCAAGTCTTAACAGACTGAAACAATGGAACTTCATTTCCGAGAAGTAGTATGTTATCAACATACAATACCAGAAATGCAACTGCACTCCCACTAGTCATCTTGTAAACACACGGTTCCTCTTCATTCATGACGAAGTCAAACCTTTTGACTGCTTTATCAAAACGAAGATTCCAACTCCGAGATGCTTACTTCAATCCATAAATGGATCGGCGAAGCTTGCATATCTTCCTAGCTTCATTAGGATCAATGAAAACTTCAGGTTGTGTCATGTACACATCCTTTTCCAGAATTCCATTAAGGAAAATTGTTTTCACATCCATCTGCTAGATCTCATAACCATTATGAGTGGCGGCTGCTAGGAGAATCCGAATGGACTTTAAGCATGTTGATTAGGGAATAGGTTTCTTCATAGTCAACACCATGAATTTGCTTGAAACCTTTTCCACCAATCCAGCTTTGGATATCACCATTCACATCAATTTCCTTATGAAAATCTATTTACACTTAATGGCTTTTGCACCATCGGGTAAATCGACCAAAGTCCACACTTGGTTCTGTGACATGGATCCCATTTCGGATTCAGTGGCTTTCAGCCATTTTCGGAGTCAAGGCCCATCATTGCTTCTTCAAAATTCGCAGGCCCGTCACTTTCAATGATCAATAGATCACAGAAACTGGTTACGAGAAATCCACATTTCTCGGGTTCGTGACGGATCCTTTCGGATCTGCGAGCTTCAGTTTTGTGTAAAAGTCGCGCACATATCTCATATGTAAACTTTTACCGCGACCTAATTAACCAAGATTTAAACCGTAGTTGATTAAGTCATAAACCAAAATCAATATTTTGGTTCGCGATCTGTGTCGATCAATACAACTTTTGTGTCGATCGACACTTCTTCAGAAACTCGCCATTTGAATGTATATCAAACATACATTCACCAGATCCTTGCAAACCTCAGGCACCACAGTTGCAGGTTCTACAACTCTTTGTAAATCCAACTGCTGCTCTTCCTTATCAGGTTGAGCAGTCTCCTGTGATTCTCGAATTTCTTTGAGTTGTACTTTTACTCCCACTGTTCTTCCTGGAAAGAAAGTCTTTCTCAAGAAAACATAGTTCCGAGCAACAAACAATTTGTTCTCGGACCGGTTGTAAAAGTAACATGCCTTGGTTTCGTTAGGACAACCAATGAAGTAGCACATATCGGATTTGGGTGTGAGCTTATCAGAGATTAAACGTTTTATATAAGTCTCACAACCCCAAATCTTCATGAAAGACAAATCAGGAACATTTACAGTCCACATCTCATGTGGTGTCTCTGTAACTGATTTTGATGGAACCCTATTTAATGTAAATGCAGACGTTTCTAGAGCGTATTCCTGGAAGGATAATGGATGATCTAAGTGACTCATCATTGATCGAACCATATCTAATAAAGTCTGATTCAGGAAGAGTGAATTGTGAAACACTTTCACAATCTCTCAGATGATCACTAAATTCTTGACTTAAGTATTCACCTCCATGATCTCATCGTAGAGCTTTAATACCTTTGCCAAATTGATTTTGTACTTCATTCTGGAGCTCTTTGAACTTTTCAAAATTCTGACTTATGTCTCATTAATAAGACATAACCTTACCTACTGAAATCATCAGTAAAGGTAATGAAGTACTGAAAGTTTCCTCTAGCATTAGTGCTCATTGGCCCATATACATCCGTATGTATAAAACCCAATAAGCCTTTGGCCCTTTCATTTTGATCGTTCGCAACTTGTATCGACCGACGCACCGTTTGTGTCGATCGACACTGCCTTTGTTGAAAGGGGCTCCGTCATTTTACCCAATAAACAAAATTCACTTTACTCATTATGATTCATAATCAGATGAGCCCAAGAGCCCATCACTATGGAGCTTCTGAATCTGTTTCTCATTTATGTGGCCCAAAACGACAATGCCAGAGAAAAGTTTGATTCATATCATTTGACTTGAATCTCTTGGTATTAATGTTATAGTTAGGCACGTTCTGGTTTAGAACATAAAGTCCATTCTCTAATGGATTGCTACTAAAATATATCATTGTAATCAAATGAATAACACTTATTCTTAATTTGAAAACTGATATCCTTCCATATCCAAACAAGGAATAGAAATAATCTTTCTGCTCATAGCAGGTACATAGTAGCAGTTTTAAGTTTAAAACATGCCATAAAAGAAAACAAATGAAATACTCCTACGGCTAATGCAGCAACTCTTGCTCCATTTCCCACGCGTATATCCACTTGTCCTTTCTCCATAGTCCTACTTTTGCTCAGGCCCTGCACATTTTCACAAAATATGAATACCACAGCTGGTATCAAATACCCAATAAGTAGGACTATAAGAAGTAACATTTACTTCTATAACATAATACCTGAAGAAGAAGTCTCGTACGTCTTCTTCAGCTTCTCATAATCTTCCAAGAATTTATTGCAGTTTCTTTTCAAATGCCCATAACCATTACAATAACGGCACTTAATATCTTCAGAAGGACTGGTTTTAACCTTAGGAGCATGGCCAGACTCGCTTGGATTCATAATCGAGCTCGTCTTGCCATCAACTTTGTTCTTACCAAGTTTCTTAAACCTTTTACCCTTTTGTACCATAAGGACATCTAGGGTGTCCTTCTTGATGTTAGGTTCAGCAGTCTTAAGCATCCCATGCAATTCAGTCAACGTCTTCGTCAAGTTGTTCATGTTATAGTTCATAACAAATTGATCATAGCTTAATGGCAGTGACTGCAGAATGATGTCAGTAGCCAACTCTTGGCTAATGGGACAATCCATTTTCCCCAGGTTATCAATATAACCCATCATCTTATTGACATGAGGACTAACTGGTTCGTCCTTTGGTAGCTTGCATTCAATCAGAGACCTAACCGTCTGGTATCTCTGAGTTCGTGCCTGCTCCTGAAACATACTTTTCAGGCCAGTGATCATCTCTATTGGCGACTCCACGTACTCATATTGCTTCTGCAATTCCGAGTTCATGGTAACCAACATGAGACAACTCACATCCACCACATCATTAGAATGCTTATCCCAAGCATCCTTATCTGACTGTCAGGCATTGGCTCGGTACTTCTTGGGGAGAACTTTCTCGAGGACATAGTTCTTTTTCTCCTGTTTGAGAACAATTCTCAAGTTCCGATATCATTCAAGAAAGTTGGATCCATTTAACTTGTCCTTCTCAAGGACGGATCGCAGGGAGAAATTATTACGATGGTTTGAGCTAGACATAGCTGAAAAACAAGGGACGTTTAGTTATGATGTTCATGAAATGAGAAGTCTTAACCACTAAGAAAACTCGCATTATATTCAAACAATGTTTCCTCAAATGAATATAATGATCCAAGACCCATACTTCACTAAACTTGAGTGAGCCACTGGCTATCACCCAAGTTTTAGCTATTTAGGTAAGCAACAACCTTGCTAGTTATATCCAATATAACTCTTGGTTGTGGATTGACATCTCATGTCCAATCCACCTGATGTCTCTAGGCCCAAAACGATTTTGATGGCCCAGTCAAGTAAACCAATCTCTCAAGTCATGTAATTGTTGATGTCTTGCACTACAAGTCCATCAACACGATTACCTCCTGTCTTACTCATGTAATTGTAGACACCTTGCACTGCAAATCTATCGCAAAATGAAATGAGTCTTGACAGTTGACAAGATTGGAAAGACATCAAGGATCACTTGATATTTGGTTGAGGAACGGAACCTTTAAAACGTTCAGTTTTATTATATTTTAATTCTTCTAATTAAATGATTTATCTTGGTTTGGTTCTGTGATTTCAGGTTCCATAACCTAAACCGTCGAATCTTGTGTCGACCGACACTACTTTAGTGTCGATCGATGCAGATTAACCAAAACCAATCTGCGATGACCGATCAATCCAATTGATCCGGTTTTATGATAACCAGTCAGTGTCGATCGACACTACATTAGTGTCGGTCGATGCTAACCTAATCAAACCAATCGCAATAAACCGTTCTTAGTGTTTCACCATTATTAACCAAGCTCGATAACCGGTCCAATCCAATTGAACCGATTTATCAATTTTGCGAGGTTTGTGTCGACCGACACAACTCTTGTGTCGATCGACACTAGGCGAAACCTAATTTTTATTCGGGTTTTCGCCCTGTGTCGATCGACGCCGGATTGGCATCGATCGACACCATGCGAAAATCCCTAAAACGTTTTCGAACAAAAACCCTAAGCTAGGTTACTTTGATCAAAACGAGTTTTAGCATGCTTGTATCAATTATACAGAGATCTAGATTCAACTAATCTAATCATCATGCTACTGATTCAATAGAACCCTAAGGCTCTGATACCACTAAAGGAATTTCTAGCAGTTCCTAATCCAATTAGGCAACCCTATGTATAAATTCTAAGCCTAGGATCTAGGGTTCATGAAAATGAATCTGGGGATCTCAAAATTACATGGAGATTAGCAGCGGAAGGTTTGCAAGTAATCGAGATCTAGAGCGCCTCAAATGATGCGCCTCTACTGGTATCCACACACACACAAATTGGAATCCGTCGGGATGCTAGTGCCGGGAGATCGGATCTCTTCGGGATGCCTGTGTTTCTGAGAGGTGGCTGCAACTAGGGCAAAACTTATGTTCCAGGTCGTGCTATATCACATATATATAGACCTGGGAAAACCTGATTAATCACCGGACCGAACCGAGATTAATTGAGTCATTAAATAGAAACATTGTTTCGATCTGCGCCTTGCATCGATCGACACAACACTTGTGTCGATCGACACACCCTCAAAACACGTATATTAATGTGTATCAAATACACATTTGATCATTACATTAATGATCATTCCCACATGAAGTACATCCCGTTTGCTTAGGTGTGTGACCCTGTAGGATCATATAATACTAGTAATGAATTCACAACCACATATCACAAGTGGTTTCTAGCAAAACATTATGACCATCTAGTATCATAAGAATGTCTAATCTCGACAACACAACTATCTCTAGAGTTATTACAAGTTAGATTTCAGGACATTCCCAACAAGGGGACCCAAGAGTGAGAATCATATTTTCTCATACTGAGAATCCAGCGAAGAGAGCTTGATTCCGGGATGCCATGGCTGGTCTGAGTTGGAGAACGTGGCGCCTCATATATCGTCCCTGAGACGGTTTTAATTTTTTTCTCTATTAAATTTATTGTAATCCGACATGTTGCATTCTTTTGTCTTTTTGAACTTTTTTTAATAAAAAATTGTTGGGAAAAAATTGATGATCATCTTCATTTTTGAAATGTCGCTGCTTCAAAAATATGCAATTTCATTATCATTTTATAATTAAATAGTAATATGATAATTGCATTTTGCCAAAGTTACTATTATCTCTAACTCAATTTCAATTCGTTCATCAAATATCCAATCACCTGATTCAAATTTGTGGAGAATTTTGTGTAAGACGAATAAAGAATTTTGTATATCTTTTGCGGCGCTTGGATTCCAACTTTATTTTTGAAGATAATGGGCTTGCCAAATATAAGCTCAAGAAATTAAAGCCCATTAGCTTAGTAGCCCAATAATATATTTTGCAAATTTATTCTTCTTTGCAACCTGACGGTTAAGATACCTCATCAGCTAGGGTTTCCAGAAGAAGAGCTTCGTTTTAACCGCATCGGTTAGCTGGGCTGCAACATCTCAGACGCAAGCTTTGGATTAGGGTTCATCAGTTTGAATAATATAACGAGCCTTACCAGTTACCACTGATATCTCTCTCGAAATGGCGGGTTTCTCGGAGGACGGAAATGGATTGAACGACAGCACTTTGCAAAAGAAGAAACGCACGGCTGGGCTGCTGGATCTAGATGTTATGGACTGTCCCGTTTGCTACGAAACTCTCACCATTCCTATCTTTCAGGTTACATTTCTCATCCTGAAATGCACTTCTTATTTTCATAATGTCTTTTTTTTTTGAACAAAATTTTGGTTGTAGTTTCTCAGTCAACTGTTGTTGCTTGATCTGTTTTGGTTCAGGAATATTATCTTTAGTTTTGTTTACACCGGTTGATACACAAACCTATGAATCTATTTTCATAATGTCCAGCTAAAAGGTTTGTGAGTGTTGCATGGTAGATTGATGAACCAGAGAGTATTTTCTTTATAGTAGCTAAAATATATATATATATATATATATATATATATATATATATTTCCAAATATACTTTTACAGCGTTTTATATGAATATGGAATGTAGAATGGAAAAATAACTTGGACCTGTGGTAATTTTCTTGATGTATATGTTAAAGAAATTCTTGTAGTTATTGCAAACGTGTGGGTAACTAGACAAGACCATGTACATATCATCAAATTTATAAAATACTAGAAATTTTTTGTTTGAACAAACGGTTATTGATCATTATTTTTGTTGTTCAGTGTAATAATGGTCATATAGCATGCTCTACTTGCTGCAAAAAGTTGAGGCAAAAATGTGCACCATGCTCCTTACCCATCCATTTCCGCAATAGAGCTATGGAGCGTGTTCTTGAACTACTTAGAGTTCCATGTCCAAATGAAGAATTTGGTTGCTCCATGCGTGTGTCTTATTATGAAAGATCAACACATTTAGAGCAGTGTGTTTTCACCCAGCGTGCTTGCCCTTTTAGCAGCTGCGATTTTGTCTGCTCGTTTAAGGATTTATATGAACACAGCGTTGCTAAACACTGCAAGTCTTCCTACATGTTTGACTGTGGAACACCCGTGACTATACGCCCCTCAAATGGTGAGAGGGTCATTCTCAAGGAACGGACTACAAAAGGAGAAGGAGAAGTTGTGGTTGTGGAGTGTTTCAACACGCCACAAGGTGAAATATTTTATGCTAGCTGTATTGGACCAGGAACAGAGGAGTTCTTCTACAACTTGAAGTTAATTCCGCATGGCAGGGATCGCTTGTCGTTTGATTCAGTTCTCAGCAGAGTTGGTGAAGTGAGCAATGAACCACCAGATGGGGGTTTTATGTTGGTTCCTTCATACATGTGCACTTGCTACAAGTTGGAGATATGCATCAAGCGGGAGACTTAATAGGATCACCAAGAAACTACTATTTCATTACTCATTAGCTAGACTGAATTCTCTTAACTACTTTTATGTTTGTGTTTAAGGACTTTGAAAAAGAGCTTTTGACTCTTTGTTCTTTTTCTTTTGGGAAAATTACAATGGGAAATTCGGAAATAGATATCTAATGTGACATTAGGATCCGAACCAAAAACAAAAATCCATTAAAAAAGTTTATCTTTAACATTATTCGACATTAGGATTCGTTGTTTAGTTTCATTATTCATGTCTATGAATTTTACAGTTGCGGAATTTGAAATATGCTATTATTCTTTGGATTTAGTAAGGTTTGTGTTATTATATGTAATATATATCACTACAAGAAAACAGGGTTTTAGCGACTACAAGTTGCAACTGATTTTATAGTCGCTAAATATTGCGACTATTTAGCGACTAAATTGCGACTAAGTTTGCGACTAATAAGGAATAGTCGCAATTTAGTCGCTAAATTGCGACCACATGTTATTAGTCGCTATTTAGTCGCTATTTAGCGACTATATAGCGACTAAATTCGGCGGGTCGCTAAACGGTTTTATATTTAGTCGCAAAAAGTTGTTATAAAGTTGTTATAAACACGTTTATATTGTGGCACGCGTAGCTGTAACTAATTTTTGCGATATAGTCGCTAAATAGTCGCTAAATAGTCGCAAAAATATTTATATATACAAATATGAAGTCGATCTCTCCTTATACCCTAAACCCTAAACAAACCGTAAAACTCTAAATTATAAACAAAAATGTAATAAATAAAACTCTAATTACTATATAACATATAAAATTAAGTACAACACTTAAAACCTTAAATATTACCCTTCAAACCCTATACCCTAAACCCTAAACAAACCCTAAAACTCTAAATTATAAATAAAATTTCAAATAACTAAAACTCTAATTACTATTTAATATATAAAATCAAGTACAACAATTAAAACTTTAAACACTACCCTTCAAACCCTATACCCTAAACCCTAAAACTCTAAATTATAAACAAAAATCTAATAAATAAAACCCTAATTACTATATAACATATAAAATTAAAATTAAGTACAACACTTAAAACCTAAAACATTACCCTTCAAACCCTATACCCTAGAAAAACCCTAAAACTCAAAATTATAAACAAAAACTAATAACTAAAGCTTCAATTGCTAAAATGTATATTAAATTAAAATACATCACTTATACTCTCTTAAACATTACCCTTTAAACCTTATACCCTAAAATCATACTCTAAACCATTAATCATAACCTTCATTGCATTTTGCTAATGATGAATATATGTTTTGGGTGTATGCTTTAGGATTTACTCTAAACCATTAATCATAACGACACTTAAAACCTTAAACATTACCTTTCAAACCCTATACCCTAAACCCTAAACAAACCCTAAAACTAAATTACAAACAAAATTTAATAACTAAAACTCTAATTACTCTATAATATATAAAATTAAGTACAACACTTATAACCTTAAACATTACCCTTCAAAACCTATACCCTAAAACCCTATAACTTAAACTATAATCATACTATAAACATTAATCTTAATCATAAACTATTAAATCAAAATATAAACATCAATTATAAAAGAGTTATTATTTCTAAATCTAAACTTTTGAAACTTTAATTTAAACCTTACCCTCCAAACCTTATACCCTAAACCATAATATACTACAAACGTTAAACTTAATATATTTTTTTTAATAACCTTACCATAATATTTTTAAAAACCTTAAAATTTAACGCTTTAAAACTTTCATTTTCAATAAAATTCAAATAAAATCATATTTTAAATCTTAAGTTCACACTCCTAAATCAAAAACTTAATTACACAAAGATTACATATTTATTTATGATTTTCTTTTAAAATCTACTAATCTTTTAATACTAATAATAAATATAGAAGTCTTATGAAAAAAAAAGAAATATTTGTATATACTAAGAAATAAACTTTTAAACTTAAAATAAATAAAATATGCATGTATACCAAAATTAAAAATTTATTACTTTTGAAATAATTTTAGCTATTATATATACTCATTTTAATTATTTTCAAATCATTTTGAAAAATATTTAACACTCTTAGAAGTTTTATCTCTTATCAATTTAATTTTAACAATTTTAAAATTTTCATTTTAACAATTTTTATTATTTTTAATTTATTTAGAGTATTATATATGAATTAAACCCAGCTAATTTTTTCATTGGTTAATATCTGATCACAAGGATCACTAATCTTATCCGTTGAATCTATTTCTCATATCAATCCTGGACCGTTAGATCAACTCGGTGTTGCTAAAAAAAAAAAAAAAAAACCCTAGTTCCACTTCGTTTCTGATTTGCGCCGTCAAAGAACAAAGTCTATCACTTCATCTCTTCACCATTCGATCTGAGCTCTTCCTTCACCTTCAATTTCCTTCACCTTCAATTTCCTTCTTCCTTCACCTTCACCTTCAACCTTCACCTTCCTTCACACTTCAATTTCCTTCACCAATCGTTTATTATCTTCCTTTCACCAGATGGTATGCTTGCCGTGGAAGTGGTGCGGCTTCATCACAGGAAACCATCTGCTAACCTTCGTCGCCGCCATGGAGCTTCCGCATCGAACCGTCGTGACACCGCGGAGAAGGCCAGATCCGGAGAAGAGGCGTCCCGGACCACGCTCGCCGCCTTCGTTCTCCGATAACTGCTTCGTTCGCTACCGTCTCTCGCTTGCCGTCTCCTGGCAGAGATGTCACCGGAGCTGGCGGTGAAACAGCCTCGCCAAAGCATCAACCTCGCCGGAGGCTTCATCTCCCCAGATAACGCCGAGGACTCCCGAAGCAGCCATCACACCGGAGGGAGAGGACCAAAGCCTGAAGAAGCTGATGTCGGAGCACCTCGCCGGAGCAAAAGCCAGATCTACTTTAAAAAAAATATATTAATATGTTTGTTTAATATTTTAATATCAATAATGTAATTAATTTTCTATTTTATTACAAATTGTTTTTTTATAAATAACAGAATTAAATTTGTGTATTTGTTTAAATTATTTTTTCTTAAGAATTGATTTTATTTAAATTTTAATTTAATTTATTTAATTAATATTTTGCCAACATTTATTTAATTAATATTTATTTAGTATATAACAAAATTAATATTTTTTATTGTTATTCTTATTAGTCGCTAATTAGTCGCTAAAATAACTACATATCAGTCGCAAATTAGTCGCTACTGAGTCGCTATTTTTAGCGACCTATAGCGACTAAATTTAACAAAATATATATAGTCGCTAAATAGTCGCAATTTAGCGACTAATATAGCGACTAATAAAATTAGCGACCACAGATTAGCGACTAAAGTAGTTAGTCGCTATTTAGTCGCAAAACATAATTTTGCGACTAAATAGCGACTATTTACGCAGTCGCTAAAACCCTGTTTTCTTGTAGTGTATATATATATAGTCAATTGTAAATGTTTAATTGATATGTTTTCTCGCGCAATTGGTCTAAAATAGCAAAGATAACCCCATACATAGTGTTAATGAAGATTTTGATGGAACAACATATAAAGATTTTTTGTTTAATTTGATTCAGTTAATCTTTTATGATATTTTGGGTAAAAACCAAAAAAAAAAAAAAACCGAAAATATCTAAAATCGGAACGAACCTGAAATATACTGTTTATTTTGAGTATTTTACATGTATAATAATTTAGGATTTGAACCGATCCAGACCCGAAAGGATCCGACGCAACCCGAACCAAAACTTGGCTGGGTTCTATATGGATACAAAACTTTCTTACTCGAATATACCGGTATTCGAATAGACCCGACCCAAACTCGACCCAAATACTCGAACACTCATTCTTATGTAGTAAGGCTTGGGCGGGTCGAACCCGCGACCCGCGACCCGCCCTGTGAAGGGTTAACTATTTTCGACCCATTAAAATTCGACCCGTCAAATCTTGAAAAAAACTAGTTGATTTGTATCCACCCCATTTAATTTACAGGTTATTCTAGGCATGGGCATTCGGGTATTCGGTTCGGTTCTGGGTAGGAACTATTCGGTTGGGTATTTCGGTTCTATAGATTTAGGATCCAATGGGCACTTTATAATTTTCGGTTTGGTTCAGGTTCGGTTCCGGTTCGGTTCGGTTCCATCATTTTAGGAACCGTAAAATACCCGAATTTTTCGGTTCTTAAACGGTTCCGGATATTTTGGAACCAAAACAATTTTTACCCGAAATCAACAAAAAATACCTGTAATCAACAACAAAAAAATATCTGAAATCAACAAAAAAAAACCAAAATTTCTGTTAATTTAACAAATCATTAGCCAAAAATAAATAAAAAGTCTATGATTCAATGTCAATAACATAACATAAACATAAATTTCATAGATCTAACAATATTTTCATATGATTCTTTATGTGGATGTTGAAACCATGGATAATATTTTACTAAGCCTTATAGAAGTTCGGTTCTTCGGTTCCGTATTTTGGTTCTCGGTTCGGTTCCGGTTCCTACCTGATACCCACGGTTCCTCAACTCAGGATCCAATGGATATTATATGTGGAACCAAATAAAAAAATTCGGTTCCGGTTATCGGTTCTTCGATTCCGGTTCTTCGGTTCCGGTTTTTATGCCCAGGCCTAGGTTATTCGAAGGTAATCCACAAATATTAAAATAATAATTAAAATTTTAAATATATATTTTTAGTAAAAATAATATTTACTAATAAAGTTTTAATATTAAAATGTAAATTCATAATTTTATATTTTTATTTATTTTAAAAATAAATTTCATAAAAAATTAACAAAATTTTAATTTTAATAAAATTCTGCCGGTAACCCTCAATTCGCGATCAAAGTATTCTGATCCACATCTATCCCGCCAAAGAATCTCCAACCCACATCCATTCTACAAATTTTTAAAAAAAATGATCCACACCCGTTCTAAATTAAAAGCAGTGTTCTAAAAAGCGTTATAGACGGCCGTTTAGACGCTAGACTCTCATGAACCGTTCTGATTACCTTTTAATCCGCCTAGAAAATTATAATATTATAATAATAAATCAATATAATATTTATTATTTATAAATTGTGATAATTCGTATATTATATTATAAAATCTTATGATAATAATTAAAATGAATTTTTTATTTATAAATCATGATATTTCATATATTTTGTTGTATATATATTCAAGATACTGTTTAATCTTATAAACGTTTAGGCCGCTTAGTTACAATCTAGATTTCCGATTAGGCGTTCTAGGCGCTAAGCGTTGGCTCACCGCCCGACTAGCGCCTAGCGCTTTCTTGAACCCTGATTAAAAGTAATAATATCAAAGTGGATTTGAATGACCTTTATAATAATAGCTAATAAAATTGACTATTTAAAAGTATATGAATGGTTATCTATGTTTGGATTTTAGAATATTCACTATATTTTATAAATACTTTAATTTCATTTGTGAATATATAGTAACCCATATTATATTATCTTCTAAAATGAACAAATGTTTTGAAACACTTTGATTTGATTGATATTGCATATTATGATATTGGATTTGGATTTTTTTTTTTAACGTCTATAATATTCTAACAATCAATATGATGTTCATACACTAGTCTTTGAACTACTAACAGAAGACTTTGAAAAATAACAAAATCAGAATATTGATTTACTAACTTGGCTAAAGTGTCAGCTATGTGATACCTCTCTCGATTAACTGCTTCCAATGAGCATTCAGATAGCTTTCGAATCCATACATCAATATACAGCACCATTGTCCCCAATTCAGTGTTATCTTCTTGCTTGTTAACCGTATTACGCAATTCTTGACAGTTGGTTTTGAACCATACTTGACGCCATCCATGAATCCAAGTTTGTTGGAGAACTAGTAGAAAACTAAGGGCTTCTTCTTGTAATGGAGTTGAGATAGCCTTAAGTTTAGCATGGCCGGACAAAATATGATCCCCATCTGAATTCTTAATAATCCATCCGACACCAGTGTACTTTCCATTAAGCGTGTGAGTACTATCGAAATTACTTTTAAGCCAATCTGTAGGTAGTTTGTCCCAACAAGATGAACGAGAAAGAACGGCATTACCTCTAATGTTTTCATATAACTATGGATGAGTCTCTATCCATTCGGAAGTAGCATTAAGACTTTTATCTGAATCCTCTTTAAGATGTACATTCCTCTTTAAAAACAAAAACTCGTTTCGTGATTTACAATTCAGCCATAACACCCAGCAAGGTAAAATTATCCTGTCAAGAGGTAATTGAGCATCGGCATAGATATTTAGAACCCACTGCATATTAGCTTTAAGTCATTAGCAATGTTATTGTTGACAAAAACTGCACATCTCCAAACTGCTTGAGAATATTGGCATTGAAATAAAATATGGTTAATAGATTCATCATCAACACAACACCTTTGGCATGTTAGATTCCCTGGTGTACCTCTTGACCTTAATCTGACTGCGCATGGCAGAGCTCCCGAAATTGCTTTCCACATAAAAAGTTGGACTTTTGAAGCTATCTTCAATTTCCATATAGCTAACTTTATATCGATTGAACCTGGTGGCGCAGCAATCTGAACCTCATCATCCATATGCATCGCTAATCTATATCCCAACTTGATTGTGTACTGAAAATCCTTCGTATAAGGCCAAATAAATCGATCATCAGAACCATATCTAGATAAATACACAAACTTTGCTAAAGCAGCGTCCTCCACTCTTAAAACGTCTTCTAGCAGTGTCTCATTCCACTCCCGCTTTCTTGGTACAAATAAATCACAAACTTTCATGTCTGGAACAGTTTCTGCTCCTGATACTAGTCTAGGTGGTATAGTTGGTAACGACTTATCCCGCCATACATTAGTCTTGACACCGGTACCAATCTGAACTCTTGATCCTTGTTTTAGCAGATTCTTACATGCTTGTATGGATCACCAACCATAGGAACAATTATCATTTCACATCGAATCTAAGAACTTCGATGAATGATAATAACGACTCTTATAAATTTGAGCTAACAATGTGTTCGGATTCTGCAAAATTCTCCATGCTTGCTTAGCCAGCAAAGCAATATTGAACTTACTTTAATCCCTAAAGCCAAACCCTCCCTCCTGTTTGGGTAGACATAGCCTCTTCCACGATATCCATGGTATTTTACGTTTACCATTTTTCTTGCCCCACCAAAATTCTGTAACCTTACTAGTGATTGCATCCGTAGTCGTCTTGGGAAAGAGGAAACAATTGGCTTGAATCACCGATTTAATTAGAACCTCTTTACCAGCTTGTGAAAGAAACTAATTATACCATCCTCCCACCTTACTATTTACCTTATCAACCACATCCTGAAAAGCCTCTTCTTTACTCCTCTCAAACTGTTTTGGTAATCCTAAGTAATTACCACCACCTCCAACTCTATCTACGCCGAGTATTCTATGTATACTTACGCGCTGAGCTTGTGGAATTTTGTTTCGAATATTACAGATGAATTGGTATAGTTGACCTTTTGTCTTGATAACCTTTCATAGCTTTGTAAAATACGATTCATCTCAGTAACATCCTGCTCCGTTGCACGACAAAAAAAACAAAGAGACATTAGCAAATAGTAAGTGATTGACCGTTGGGCAATTTCTTGCGAGTCTCATACCTTGAAAATCACCATTGACTTCCGAAACAACCATCATTTGGCTAAGAACTTCTGCACACATCAAGAATAGATATAGTGAAAGGGAATCACCATGACGTATTCCTTGAGTTGGTGTTATATTTCCATAAGCAGACCCATTCACTAGAACTGAATAAGAAACCGTTTTGACACACAACATAATCCAAGAAATCCATCTCTCTGCGAATCCTAAATTTCTCATAGCTTCTTCCAAAAACGCCCATTCAACACGATCATACGCTTTACTAATATCAGTCTTGATAGCAATATACCTCTCTGCACAATCTCTTTTTCGATTTCAGGCCATGTAATAGCTCATGGGCTATCAAGATATTATCTTGGATATGCCTGCCATGAACAAAAGCTGCTTGAGAGTCTGAAATGACCAGATTAAGACTAGGTTTTAGCTGCAAAACAAATATTTTGAGATTATTTTGTAGCTGATCGAACATAAGCTAATTGGACGATAATCACTCATGGATTCTTCATCTGTGACTTTACGAAGCATGCAGATATTAGTTCGGTTTAGCTGTGGGTCTAGTTCATTGTTTGAGAAAAAATGCTTGACCGTGTTACACACATCATAAGAAAACCAACTCCCAGAATTGTTGGTAAAATGCTGCAGTGAACCCATCTGTTCCTGGAGCCTTTTCTGCTCCTAACATAAAGACCGCTGTTTTTATTTCCTCATCTGTGACTGGTAAGAGAAGAGTATTATTCATTGAGTCTGTTACCCGTTTATGAATTAGTGGCATGTGATTCATAGTATCTGATTCTCCGGCAGTACTGCTGAACATAGAAGTGAAATACTCCTCAGCCACTTTGGATATTGCTTCATCTCGTGTGTGAGTAATTTCGTAATCATCTCGTATGGCCTTTATGTAATTACGTTTACGCCGAACCTTGGTGATACCATGATAAAATCGTGTATTACGATCCGCTGACTGCAAATATGTAACTCTGTTTTTACATTTCCAGAAATTCTCTTCGTTCTTGTATGCATTATTGAACTCAGTATGCATTTGGTGAATCTGAATCGTTGGTATGTCAACATCCCGAAGTGCATTATCGATTCTGCTACGTAGCAAAGTGATCTGTTCAGCTGCTTTTTGGCGGTTCCTGCGCTTCCACCTTGTTATTCAGTTCTCACCAGAGTTGGTGAAGTGAGCAATGAACCACCGGATGGGGGTTTTATGTTTGTTCCTTCATACATGTGCACTTTCTACAAGTTGCAGATATGCATCAAGCGGGAGACTTAATAGGATCACCAAGAAACTACAGTTTCACCACTCATCAGCCAGACTGATGCTTTTAACTATTTTTATGTTTGTGCTTAAGGAGTTTGAAATAGAGCTTTTGACTCTTTGTGCTTTTTCTTTTGGGAAAATTACAATGGGAATTTCTGAAATTAATAGATATGTAATGCAACCTCTAATCTTGTTTTTTAAATTAGTATATCATCTTCTTAAAATATGCTGAAATGGATCAAATAATGAAACTTATATATTAGATTTTCTGTGTAAACTATATTATCTAACACTTGAAAATTAATGTGTGATATGGATCTAAATGTAAGTTGTTTGAATTCTGTTAGTTTTACTTTTATCCAAAATCGTTGTTCTGTTTTGTACGAAACCAAATGAAAATGTAATAAAAGCTTCAGAGTTATCTTCTTCTATCTCACATGATAATTGTCGATTTGGGATTAGAGAGAGCGACTGAACATTTAAAGTTCCAAGCATGTGCTCGTGTGTCTCTAATGGCTCATATTAAATTCAACAAATACGCTAGGAAATTTTGTATCGTGGATGGTTTGAATTAGTCAAATTTGACGGATTGGGACCCTTTAAAAGATTAATGTCAAGTTGTCAACATAATGATTTGATGATACATCAACATCTCAAGTTGGTTCAATCTTGTTCCCCCTGAACTGAGACAAAAAAAAAAATGGAAATGGCTTGTAAGCAAAATGGGAGTTAAACAGAATTTAAATCAAACCGAACCAGAATAAAAGTTAGGCTAAGGAAGATGTGTACATGTTGTAATAGGTTTGGAAAATTACCCGGATCCGAATACCTAAATCTAGATCCAAAAAAAAATATATGAACTTGTAATTGAACCGAATAAGTATTTTATTTTATTGAGTATTTAGCTACCATACCGTGGGTTTGAATATGGGTATGAGTATTACCCGAGACTCGATAGATATTCGAGGACCCGAATCAAAGACACTAATCCACTAAAATGGTTTATCCTTAACATTATTCGCTATTAGAATCCGTCGTTTAGTTTCATTATTTGTGTTTTTGAGCTTTGTAGTTGCGGAATTTGAAGTATGCAATTATTTTTTGGACTTAGTAAGACTCGTGTTACTATATATTATATATATAGTTAGTTGTATAAATGTTTAATTGATACGTTTTCTCACATAGTTCACGTAAAATAGCAGAAAAAATCCATACATAGTTTTAATGAAGACTTTGATGAAACGACATATGAAAATTATTTACTTAATTTAATTCAGTTAATTTTTTGGGTATTTCGGATATTTTGAATAAAAATACCCATAAAGAACCGAAGTGATCCGACTTAAACCTGAATCGAAATTTGGTCGGGTCCTATATGGATACAAAATTTTCTTATCTGAATATAGTTGTACCCGAGTAAATTCGACCCGAACTCGACCCAAATACCCAAACACCTATGTGTATGTAGTAAGGCTTCAACCTGATCGTTTAAAAACTCGTTCTCAACGAAATCTGGCAACTGGACATCATCGTTCTTGGAAGCAACACTGTGCAGAGAGTCAAATTATGATTTTGTATGGTTCATATTTCTGTCGTTATATATTGTATCCATGAATCAAAGAGTTGTTATTATGTTTAGTAGAATATCTTAATTCACAAATGACAATCTATTATTGTCAGCTTTGACCCAAAATAATAACAAATTATTATCATACTATATTATATACAATGTGGCTTTAGTAGATAATTAATACACTAATTTTTATAAAAAGGATCCAGCATAAAAAAAGTATTTGCCTTAGATTGAAATTCTGTGAAAGTCATCACGGGGTCCAACAGAAAAGCATCTAAGAAAGGTTGTCAATGTTCCCAATCTTAGCTAAGAGACATGATGAAATCTCCCTCACTAAACAATACAATATCCTTGAGCAAATTTTACAGGTCGAAAGAGTACGCGTGTTACATTATTGGACCTGTCATGTTTCTTTTCTTATAATTATAAGTGTATTCTGCAACTAATCTTTTTATTAATTCCGATTAAGGTCGGCCCTCTTATGTTTGTTGTTAAATAAGTGGGTCATTCTGAGCTGTGTGCTTAGACTTCTAAGACATCTTCACATCTAAATTTTACCTAACTACTCCCATATGAAATTACTCCTTTTTCTTTTTCTGCTAACTATTAGGATATAGTGTTTATACAGTTTTCCATATTTGCAAATATGTTAATATTCCTTAATATACTCTCTTGTACTACTATATATACGGTTGTAAGGTTTCAATAATAAACAAGCAATTCACCTTTCATACATGGTATCAGAGCCTGTGTTCTAAACCCTAATTTTTTTTTCCGGCACAGCCGCTTTCTCTTCTTCTTCAAACCTACAAACACCATAGCCTCTGAAAGTACTCCACAATCAAAAGTTTCTGAATCTGTTCCCGTCTTTGACGCTAATAATCCATCGAAATCCCTCATATCTATCAATATGTCTAACATTACTAAGCTCACATCCGCAAACTACTTGACGTGGAAACTTCAAGTTCGAGCTTTACTCGAGGCTCACGAACTTCAATGCTTTATTGATGACGGAGAAGAAAAGGCTCCGCCTGAAACAATCACCATTGGAGCTGAAACCAAAGAGAATCCTCTCTTTGCACCGTGGAAAAGGCAAGATCGCCTACTTTACAGTGTCGTATTTGGCACGCTTTCTCTGAATGTGCAACCTGTAGTCGCACGAGCAGGTACAACTCGTGATGTTTGGCTCACACTTGCACCCACATACGGAAATCCCACTCGTGGACATATCAAACAGCTGCGACAGCAGTTGAAGTCAACCACCAAAGGAACTCAGCCGATTAATGAGTACATGAGGAACATCATATCCAAAGCAGACCAACTTGCTCTGCTTGGGGCACCGCTACCACATGAAGATATCTTAGACTACATAACCGATGGTCTCAGTGATGACTATCGCGCTGTTATTGAGCTTGTGAATGGCAGAGATACGCCAATCACCATTGATGAACTGCACGAGAAGCTATTGAACCGAGAAAACGCGCTCCTGTTACTTGCTGCTACTACTGAGACTCCTACACCTGTGTCTGCAAACAATACACAGTATCGGCCCAGTTACAACAACTACTCCACACAACCATCCTTCAATCGTGGGGGTAGTCAAGGACGTGGTCATGGCAGAGGATCGCAAGGGAGAGGATACCAAGGCAAGTGTCAATTTTGCTATACTCCAGGGCATAGTGCGCGTAGATGCCCTCAGCTTGGACAAGGGACAAACAACTGGACATCCACACAGCCTCAGTACAATCAATACTCTCAACAACAGAGTAATTGGACGCCACCAGCACAACATATGCCACCGCAAAATTGGCAACCAAGAGCACACTACACCGAAGCCACCAATACCTCCTATGCTCCGTGGCTCTTAGATAGTGGAGCTTCCCATCATATCTCATCAGACTTGGGAAATCTCTCTATCAATGGATCGTATCAAGGGGGTGAAGAGGTGCTTCTTGGCAATGGTACAGGCTTACCAATCACACAAACTGGTTCTCTCTCTTTGCCATCTCAATCTCGTCCACTAACACTTGATAATGTGCTTTATGTTCCTTCGATGAAGAAAAATCTGATCTCCATCAATAAACTCTGTCAGACTAATGATGTTATGGTTCAAATGTTTCCTTCTGATTTTCAGGTGAAGGATCTCAGCACGGGGGCAACACTAATAACAGGCAAAGCTAAACAAGGTCTTTATGAGTGGCCGACGATACCCAATAATTCTCAGTTTTCTGTTTTTCATGTCGCCAAATCTTCTTTTCAAGATTGGCATTCTAGATTAGGACACCCATCTAAGTCTATTACTAAAGCCATTGTTTCTCGTTTAATGTTACCAACTTCTGGTTCTGGTATACATCAAACTTGCAATTCCTGTGCTATTAATAAAAGTCATAAGCTTCAGTTTTCTAACTCCACTGTTTCATCCTCTGTTCCACTCGAGATTGTCTACACTGATGTGTGGACATCTCCCACATATTTTGTTGATTCCTTCAAGTATTATGTGATCTTTGTGGATCAATTTACGAGATATACCTGGTTGTACCCTCTTAAACAAAAGTCTCATGTCACCATTGTGTTTCCTGCGTTCAAAGCTCTAGTTGAAAATAGGTTCAAAACCAAGATTACCACATTATATTCTGATAATGGTGGAGAATTCATAGGTCTTGCTTCTTATTTGTCCACCCATGGTATATCTCATCTTACTTCCCCTCCTCATACACCTGAACACAATGGGATAGCAGAACGCAAACATAGGCACATCGTAGAAACAGGTTTAGCCCTTCTTTCTCAAGCCAAAATTCCGACAACTTATTGGTCTTATGCCCTTTCCACTGCGGTTTATCTTATCAATCGTATGCCTACACCAGTTATATCCAATCTCTCTCCTTTTGAGAAGTTGTTCCAAACCGTCCCAAACTATAGCAAACTCCGTATCTTCGGGTGTTTGTGTTACCCATGGTTGCGTCCTTATGCTCCAAACAAGCTCAGTCCTAGGTCTTCCCCGTGTGTCTTCCTTGGCTATTCTCTCACACAAAGTGCTTATATATGCTTAGATGTCTCAGCTTCTAGGGTCTATATTTCCAGACATGTTGAATTTCATGAAACTGAATTTCCATTCTCTTCCTTATCTACCTCGACACGTCCAACAATGACATCGTCTGAGTTGGGTGCTGTCTTTCCAGCCACACGGGTCAGGGTATATCGTCCACCACTCATTCCAGCGTTGCCCCCGAGCCAAGAAACTTCACCAACTACATCAGTAACGCAAGAACCAGTGATCTCGACACCGAATGATGGATTGGACACTCTGAACTTGGCTAACTTTATGCCTGAACAGCTCAACTCTTCTCAGCCATCAACCTCGGTTACAGAGTTACCGGTCACTGAAACCATGCTGTCCTCATCACTGCCAGATCCTGAGCCATTACCACCATATAACAACGCTCATGATATGCAGACAAGGAGGAAGGACAACATAGTCAAACCGAACAAGAAGTATGCACTGTCCATTATACGTACTGATATTGAACCCACATCACACACACAAGCTCTCAAGGACAAGAGATGGAGACAATCGATGAGTGGGGAATTTGATTCTATTGTCAAGAATGGTACATTCACATTGGTTGAACCACATTTGGAAAAGAATGTTGTTGGCTGTCGATGGGTGTTTGTGATTAAAAGACTCCCGGATGGATCGATAGATAGATTTAAATCTCGGCTTGTTGCCAAAGGTTTTCATCAGAGACCAGGTGTGGATTTTCATGATACTTTTAGCCCTGTTATTAAACATGCTACCATCAGGTTGGTCATTGGCATCGCAGCAGCAAAAGATTGGCCATTAAGACATCTTGATGTGAATAATGCATTTCTCCAAGGCCGATTGAATGAAGAAGTCTATATGGAACAACCACCAGGATTTGTGGACTGAGATAAACCACATCATGTATGTCGACTGCATAAAGCTATTTACGGACTCAAACAAGCACCAAGGGCATGGTACAATGAGCTGAAAACGTTTATGATGAGTAGTGGTTTTCAAAACTCAATGGCAGATACATCACTATTCATTCTTAAACAAGGCAAGGTGTTTATCTATATATTGATTTATGTTGATGATATTTTGATTACTGGAAGCTGTCTGACTGCCATCATCAAGTTTATCAAGTTGTTGTCTGATCGGTTCTCCCTTAAAGACTTAGGAGATGCTTATTATTTTCTTGGACTTGAAATACTAAGAAATAAACAGGGCATACGACTGATCCAGAGGAAGTATGTCACTGATATTTTATCTCGCTATCATATGTTGGATACGAAGCCGGTTGCTACGCCTATGGCGTCTACGATGGTCCTCACGGCAACAGATGGGGTCTCACTTTCAAACCCAACTGATTATAGAGCAGCAGTTGGAAGCTTACAGTATTTGGCTTTAACACGACCTGATATCGGTTTTGTAGTTAATCGATTATCTCAGTTTTTGCAAGCACCGACCACGTCACATTGGGAAGCTGTGAAAAGAGTCTTCTGATATCTTGCTGGTACGATTGATCATGGTTTATGGTTTACAGCAAGATCCTCGTTGAATCTAAGAGCATACTCTGATGCTGATTGGGCTGGGGATCGCGACGATTATACATCGACAGGTGCATATGCGGTTTACTTGGGTTCCCATCCTATCTCTTGGTCGTCTAAAAAGCAGAAAGGAGTGTCCAGATCGTCTACCGAGGCTGAATATCGAACAGTTGCTGAGACAGCATCTGAAGTGAAATGGATTGTGTCTCTTATGTCTGAATTGGGTATCTATCCTGCTACAACACCGATCATATATTGTGATAATATAGGTGCGACGTACTTGGCAGCGAATCCAGTTTTTCATTCAAGAATGAAACATATTGCGTTGGACTATCATTTTGTTCGAGGACTTGTTCAGAGTAATCAACTACGAGTTGCTCATATTAGCACAGTGGATCAAGTTGCTGATGTTCTTACTAAACCATTACCGAGAACTCGCTTTCTACTACTCAAAGACAAGATTGGAGTCTCCAAAGGTCCTCCATCTTGAGGGGGTGTATTAGGATATAGTGTTTATACAGTTTTCCATATTTGCAAATATGTTAATATTCCTTAATATACTCTCTTGTACTACTATATATACGGTTGTAAGGTTTCAATAATAAACAAGCAATTCAGCTTTCATACACTAACTACTGTGTCTATTTTATAGTATGTTATTTGAGTCCAGAACTCATTCTTTGGACTCGTTAATATAACTTTGCTTATATATAGTAAAAAGGGACGTGTTACGTGATTATATTATCATGAAAAACGTTATAAATGGTTTGACAATTTTGAACAATAAATCGATTAATTAACTCAAGTCCCCTCCCTAACTACTATAGCACGCTTTGACGCGAAGTTCATGTTGTGTATTCGTAGATCTCTTACCCATTCTTTTCAATAAAGGAGTAGATATTATAAAGGTGATGGAGTACAAGTCAAAACCTATTTTGTTCCCAATTTTCCGTCTAATTTGGTTTCAGTTTTGACTAAATTTTTTGTTCCTTGACCAATTTTGAGATGACTTATTCTATTATTTGTTACACAAAACTCATGCAAAATGGATAGAAAATCGATATATATATATATATATATATATGTATAGGTGATGGAGTACAAGTCAAAACTTATTTTGTTCCTAATTTTCCGTCTAATTTGGTTTCAGTTTTGGCTAAAATTTTTGTTCCTTGACCAATTTTGAGATGACTTATTCTATTATTTGTTACAAAAACTCATGCAAAATGGATAGAAAATCGATATATATAGGTGATGGAGTACAAGTCAAAACTTATTTTGTTCCCAATTTTCCGTCTAATTTGGTTTCAGTTTTGACTAAAATTTTTGTTCCTTGACCAATTTTGAGATGACTTATTCTATTCTTTGTTACAAAAACTCATGAAACATAAAAATATTTATATTTATACTATTATAAAACGGGTTAGAAATAAATTAATTTTAAATATCTATATTATTAAAAAGAAATTATTTACTAAATAACGGGTTAAAAAGATAGATTAACCATTTCAAATTAATATAATTTTAGTTTGATAAAATATTTAATCTATTCAATATTTATATTATTCGAATATATGATGGGTTAGATTACGGTTGATATTTTTACGATCGCAGTTTTTTACGGGTTGTTTTATCAAATTTTAAAATATTTTGACGGGTTAGATTATAATTTAAAAAAAAAAAATTGTTCATTAAAAGATAACTTAAAAAAGATGAATAAACCAATGCAAAAATGTTCAAAGAATTGATTATCATGTTTAGTCTTTTATAAGTTTGTAATTATATTAATATATGAAATTATAATTTAATTATTAAAATATTATAAATATAAATAAATTCTATATGTATAGATAGGTCACATAATCTTCCCTATATATCAATAAATCCTCCCTAACATTTTGTGTTTCAAACGGTTCACGAGTTCTACCTGAGGCCCAATGTAATTGAACTTGTATTAGCTAGAAAAGATAATCCATCTACCTACGTACAAAGTAACAATAAAGCGATGCTTCTTGATTAATTAGGTTAGCCCCGCCCTACCTTTCTTCTTACCCTTTCTTCACCGTTTTTAATAAAAGCTTTTAACATCTCTCTTCATCCGATCAGCAATCATGAATTCAGACTCCATTCCGATCGATCTCCTCCTCCAGATATTGTCGAGATTGCCTGCAAAGTCAATCGCGAGGTTTCATTGCGTGTCGAAGCTATGGGAATCACTATTTGATCATCCATATTTCACCAAGTTGTTGTCCTCAGCCAAGCCGCGTCTCTTATTCGCCATCGAAGAAAAAGGTGTCTGGAGCTTCTTCTCGTCGCCTCAACATCATAATCCATCTCTGTCATCCCCTCTTGTAGTAACCGCCGAATTTCATACAAAGACTCCAGACAATATGCGGATGTCTCCTTGTAGTGACCCACGATTTCGAACATACCGACGGTTTTTCGCATGTCGCTATGCCTCTGGTTTGATCTATTTCTATCCTACGTATATCAAAGAGAAGGTTTACTATGATGTGCCTATGATATGTAACCCTAACACGGGACAGTTTGCGACCTTACCTAATCTGAAAAGGTACCGAAAAACTTACAATTTTTTAGGGTTTGATCCGATTGACAAGCAATTCAAGGTATTGTTCATGGGTTATCAATCCGGTCCTTATAATAGTCATAGGATTCTCACATTAGGAACTAGAGGAGAGATGACGAGGTGGAGAAGGATAAAATGTTCCTTACGACATGAGATTGCGAGTGATGGGATATGCATCAATGGGGTTTTGTATTACTTAGGTGATCTCAAAGATTGGGATGAAAGGCCAGATAATTATGTGATATTTTGCTTTGATGTTAGGTCTGAGCAGTTCAAGATGATAGAAGTTAAAAGCTTTTGTAGTCTGATAAACTATAAGGGAAAATTAGGTGTCGTTTATTGGAAGGATGACGTTGACGCATGGGATGATGACGTTGACTCATGGGATGATGACGTTGACTCATGGGATGATGGTGATGTGGTCGACGATGATGATGCCATTGATGAGGTGCATGTGTGGGTTCTAAAGGATGCTGAGAAACATGAATGGTCTGAATATGTCTACACTTTAAAGGATGACGATAAGTTATTCTTTCGTTACGGAAAGGTTTTTATCGTTGGAGGGACTGCTACGGGTGAAATTGTATTTTCGATGTGCGAGTACACATCTAAAGAGCCGTTTTATGTTTTCTACCTCAATCCCGAAAAGAACAATCTCCAAAGAGTTGAAATCCAAGGTTTTGGAGAATACCATGAAACGTTTAAGTATCATAGTGTTTACATCTTTGCAAACCACGTAGAGGATCCTAATGCTAATGATCCAAAGCTATTCATGCCAACATATGCTCCATATCTCGAGTGGCACTTAGGAGACCCAGAATCTGATTGATGAATCAGAACCAGAATGAGAAGAAGATAAAGACAATCATTTTGTCCTCTTATATCTATGTATTTATGCTCTTTGATTAGTTATGTACTCCTTTTAGTTTACTAGTTTAATAAATCAAGTTTTCTTTTTAAAATTCCATCTCTTTTTCAATTCGAGATCAATAATATTCTACCTGTGGTGATGAATACAAAACAAAAAGCGATTAATTAGGTTTATCTCTATACATATAAATTATATATTGATAAGGTTGTCTTGTGGGACTTGAATCGATCTTTATGGCTTTTGTTGTAGAGCTCAAAGCTGGTGTGGTCTTATATCACATGTTTAGTTGATGACTTTGCAGTCAATTTAGGGGTATCAAAGTAATTAAACCAAGAACGACGTTGTTTTTTTTTTTTTTTTTAATCATAGTTGTGTATATGAATCATTGAGTGCCTTGGCGAAGAAGAACTGATATCCTGATAAATTTCAATTCTTGAGTAATATTATGCATAAATAATAATCATCATCATCAATGCTATAATGGTTGAAGGGGTGGTCCATTTTAAATAAAAGAATTCATATCATCATCATTAATTATTTAATTTAACACTATTTAATTTCAATTCAATTATTAAAAACTACTGAAATAAAAATATAAAATAAATAAAATCGAAATTTAATTTTAAAATATTTTAAATATATAAATTTCATATGATGTAAGATTTAAATTAATTATTTCATATTTTTTTCTATAACAATCATCTCCTAAAAACAAAAATAAGTAAATTTAAATATAAGGAAAAAAATAAATTATGAGATCAAAATTAGAATATTATATTAAAGGTTTAGAACAATTGAAAACAAAATTTATAACTAAATAAATAGTTGAAGTGATAATTAGCAAAAGAAAAATATGATAAAATAGAGAAAAAGAACAATATCGAATAAATATATAAATTTGAAAATATAAAATTTAAGAAATTAATGAAAGATTTGTAAAAATTAACAAAATGAGAAGCATAAAAAATTTTGGTAATACAAGTAAATACGTATAAAATGATGTATAAAAAATATTAGAAGGATGATCCACACAAAAATCATACAAAACAAAAATTTATTAAAAAATGCAAAAATGATTGATAATATATCAAAAATACAAAATCATATTATTTAAAATATAAATTAAAATAAAATATGCATATTAGTGCATTTTCTCTCATGTAAATTATTAAGATAACAAAAGAGAATTTTATTTAAAAAAACATAAGAAAAAATTAATTTTAAATCTAAAATATATCAAATATTCACAAATTAAAACAAGTCCTCGTATTGGCGCGGGTTCTCTTCTAGTAAAAATTAAAAGGGAAAAATACAAGCCTACAAAAACTTATTGGACTCGACTAAGGGAGAGTTCAACACATATGGCAGCCCAAAAGAAGCTCAAATCAGAGATGAAATCCTAGCAGATTGAATCCACCGCCGCCACAGAATCGCTCCAAACAAGACTTAAGACCTGGTTATTGCGAGAAACGCCGCCACCGAAAGGGAGAAGACACTACGACCACCAGAATGAGCCGAAAAACAGAGATTGTTGGAATAGAATGTTGGGATGGTGTCCTGAAATCACACCTGTACTCACTCCTGATGATAGTTGTGTGTCGAGATCAGACATTCGTATAATACTGGGCGGTTGCAATGTTTTGCTAGAAGCCTCTTGCAATCTGTAAGTTGTAGACTTACTGCCAGTATTATATGATCCTATAGGGTCACACACCTAAGCAAACTGGAAGCGTAAATAAGGGATTGATCATTATGGTAATGATCATATCGATGTGTATTGGATACACATTAATATTGAGTAAATTGTGTTGTGTCGATTGACACAGTATGTGTGTCGGTCGACACAGATCGGGTATCGAAACTGATGTTTCGATTTTATGACTTAAACGAATTGGTATCGACCGAGACTCGGTCTAAGTCATTCCAGGTCATTATATATTGATATAGTTTCGACCTGGAACCCTAGCCGTTCACTTTTTCTTGACAGAGAAAGCAGAAACACCAGAAACTCAGAAATCCCAAGATCCGGCACTAGCATCCCGGCTTTCCAGGTTTGTGTGCGTGTGTATCTGGTAGAGGCGAAGCATTTGAGTCGCTGCCGATCTTGTTTCACCATTCATTCCGCTGCAAGTACAAGGTAGGAACGAGGTGGGTAATTCAATATAACGAACCCTAGATCCTAGGCTTACCAACAGTGGTATCAGAGCTTGTTAGGGTTTAGTCTATTCAATCTAAGGCATTTAAATCGAATACTGATGAATTTGATTAGTTAATTACCTGTTAAATCGTGTTTTATAGAAATTAATCTCGGATTATATCTCTGTTGAAAACGACGAACTACTGTTTTCACACTGTGTCGATCGACACTAAGCTTGTGTCGGTCGACACGCCGCGAAACGTGTTATAAAATTTTAGGGTTTCGATCAGTGATCGAATATCCGTATCCCTTCTGTGTCGGTCGATACACTGGGTGTGTCGGTCGACACAGACTTTGCGAATCGATAGATCGGTTTAATAGGATTGAATCGGTTATCTCGCTTGGTTAAGTTTGTTAACCAATTTGGTTATGGTTGGGTAATGTCGATTGACACAGAGTTGTGTGACGATCGACATGGACCATTAAACCGGACCGGTTCAATTAGATTGAATCGGTTAAGGAAATTCGATCCGGTTTGACCGGTTATCGAAGACCGGTTTAAATTGGGTTGTGTCGACCGATGCCAATGGTTGGCGTCGATCGACACACCAATCGCAAGCTTGTTGGTTGGACCTCAAATTTATAAATACCAGACCAAATTTAATCCTAAAGTTCTAGATGAACCTAAACTTAATAAAACTGAATGTTTTAATTAACGTAATAACTTCTTGGATGTATATTGGATATACATCAAGATTAAATAGTTCCTTTCTGTTGGATCTCCTAGGATCTAGGGTTCGTTATATTGAAATTACCAACCTCGTTCTTACCTAGAACTGGCAGCGGAATGATTGGTGAACGAGATCAGTAAGCGACTCAGATGCTTCACCTCTACCAGATACACACGCACACAAACCTGGAAACCGGGATGCTAGTGCCGGATCTATGGGATCTCTGAGTTTTGGTGTTTCTGCCTCTCTGTCAGAGAAAAACTTGACGGCTGCTGATTCAGGTCGAAACCTTCAGGTTTTATTCAGACCTCGAATCATATTTAACGGGCCAACTCTTTTAAGTCATAAATCGAAATGTCTGTTCGAAATCCCGATCTGTGTCGACCGACACACATACTGTGTCGATCGACACACCACCATTTACTCGATATTAATGTGTATCCAATACACATTAACATGATCATTACCATAATGATCATTCTCATGTTTTAGCTTCCAGTTTGCTTAAGTGTGTGACTCTATAGGATCATATAATACTGGCAGTAAGTCAACGACTTACAGATTGCAAGAGGCTTCTAGCAAAACATTGCAACCACCCAGTAATATACGAATGTCTGATCTCGACACACAACTATCATCAGGAGTGAGTACAAGTGTGATTTCAGGACACTATCCCAACAATCTCCCACTTGTACTGGAATCATCAATTCCTATAATCCTTTTGTCTCTATATCTCGATTTGGCATAAGGCAAGATTGGTGTCATCCTTATTAAGCCAACATCGTGTTTATCGAACTCCTGATCTTATACTGAACATTACAAACAACTGAACTACAGTTCGTTTGAGTGCGGCCACACATTTTCTCAGTATCAAATCTTCGATAGGCCCTGAGATATTTATCTCCCGTTATACGGGAGGGACAAATTCCATCTTGTTCCATCCCTATTTCAATGCACACTTCATGATAGACCCTAACAGTGCCGTTATAGTCGCAAGTTACGGGTCGACGTTTGACAAGGTCAAAGTGTACCAATTCATATGCAAGAAAGCATGATGAACTCAGGTCTAAGGACTATACTCTATATTCGTAATGAGAACCTCTCATGACACAAATATAACTATCCTGGAGACTTCTCATTTGCGGGTCACGTCCGATCATATGTTCACCAACATATATCTATGTGACTGACTGTGATACTCATATCATTGACTCCATGAAACTTAGTCAACAGTCACCTCACAAGCTAGTCTCTCGCGGTTGTTATTGTCCCACTTTAACAACCTCGACTAGGGACACATTATAATTTATGTCATTTGTTACTTATAGGGTTTCATGATCAAGTCCTCAACTTGATGGCCTATAATATGACATAAACTTATTTTGGGACCATTATTTAATTATCCAATAGTCAAATAATGTTGATGTCAGTTTTTCATAAACATGACCATATCATATCTATCTGAACATCATAACTAAACTAACTCCCACTAGAATCAAGACCAAGTCTTCAGATATCTAGTACCTACAGCTACAGTATACAACTCGTGCTTAGGTTGTGAGAGATGCTGCGGTGTTCTTGCTTGGAACCATTCCAACAAACCACACCTCTATTCTTTAATGAGCACTATTCTACGGTCCTCTGCTTGGAAACCATTCCAACAGACAGCACCACCACACAGGCAAAAGGACATAACCAGGTGAGAACCGGGAATCATCTTTGTCCGTCTAACTACTCATAACTGATTCGTCTATTTCTTAGTTGTACAAGAACCTATCCTTAGTGTTTCTCAAACATTTGGGGATATTCCTTTACAACTGTCCAGTGACTCTTACTGGAACAAATTGGTATCTTCTCGTCATGCTTTATGCGTCAGCTGTATTTAGACGAGCGCATAATATGGCATTCATGATGGATTCTATTGCATAAGCAAAAAGGAATCACACTCATAGACACTAGCTCAGCTAGTGTCCAATACACTTCTTCTTGCTAAGATAATTGCCATAAGACCTTTGGTGTGAAGCCATTCTTGGAATCATGCATATTGGAACTGTCCTGTGATACCCCGTATCAAAAATACGGTCAACGGGCAGCAGAAAGTCAACCGAGGGTAAAACCGCCATTTTACCTGAGTCAGGGGGTAAAATGGTAATTTTACCAAAGTTCGAGACGGAAACCGAGACGGGCCAAATATTCTTATATTTTAACATGAAGAATGTTTACAAGACCAGAATTGGAAGAATCGGAGCGGAAACGAGTTTTTCGGCTTGTCGGGATGGAAACTGACAAAACCGAGGAAACTTCGGAAATTCATAACCGGAGCTACGTAAGTCCGAACGGAGTGATTCAAAATTCTAAATTCATCTAAAAGCATGAAGAATCTTATTTTGGAGGTTTTGGAATTTATGGAATCACCCGGAACCGTTCTAAAATATTAAACCCGATAAACCGCAAAACCGAGCAAATAAAGAAGTGGGATTATTGGTTGGAGTAATCATGGTTAAGTGGTGTTTTGGCAACAATTAAAGCCCAGTAGGACACTTGTCCTCACCCCCTTGTCGCCACCTCTCTTCTTTGCATGCATGCATGAAGAATTCAATGAATTCTTTCCCATGCAAGTAACCATCACATCCATTCATTGTATCCACCAACAATTCTCACCTCTCTCTCTCAAGCTCTCTCTCGATCTCTCTTTTTTTTACAGAAACACCAAGCCCTTGAATGTTGTTCTTGAGTGTTCTTGATGTTCTTCATCAATCCCTTACATGTTCATCCTAGCTTGATGAACAAGTGAGCTCTTATCTTCTCCTCTTCAACCACCAAACCTTCTCTCTCTCTCTCTCTCTCGGCCTCTCTCCTCTCTCTCTGTCACTCAAGATCATGCAAGGTTGTGTCCAAAAATCCATGCATGTTCTTTGAATCTTCAAGAAAAAAAGCCCAAGAACCCTAGTTTTAATCTTCATTTCTTCTTGAGCAAGAAACTTCATATCTTATGATCCACCAACTCAAATCTTGTTCTGCAAAGACCCATAGCTTCATCTCGGCCTCCTCTACATTTTCCAGTCAACCGCCGCCGTTGTAGCCGCCGGAGGTCGCCGGAAAACCACCAAGAAGCAACCGCTTCTCTAGGGTTTGTTGATCTCACCTTTTCTTCTTAGATTTTGGCTGTTTTGAGGATGGATGTGAGTAGATCTAGTGGTTCTGGTCAGTTTGGTATAAAGATCTGCAGAAGAAGCCGCCGGAAAAGCTAGCTCCGCCGTGGTCAACGCCGCCGCCGCCGGAGTCAACGCCGCCGGGAAGCTTCGCCACCGCCAAAAGCCAGCCGGTTCTTCATGTTGAACCGGTCAACGGTTTAACCCTAAACCGGTTTAGTCAAACCGGTTCTTAGGGTGAATTGGACCGGTTTGGTTTGTTCCGTAATTTGATGAATCTGTGGTTCTGTGTTTCAGGAGTATTCGGAGGTTCGGGATTGGTATCGGATATCTCGGGAACCCTCCTCCGCGTTAACCGTTATTCCGCGACTATTCCGTGAGTCGGCTCACAAACTCATAAAATCAATTAAACCGGGAAAAAACTAAACCGTAGCCGTTAGGACGTTTACCCGTAACCAAAGTAATGAGTAAATATGAATCAACTGGATAATTAGTAATTAGCCGGAGAAAACCAATTAACGTGATTAGGGTTTAGAATTAAAAAGGGTTAACCAATTCTGTGCCGCTAGGTTGTTAGTAGAGCTTGATTGATACAGTAATATAGACCGCTTGATTAGAACCGTATATGTATATATATATATATATATATATATATATATATATATATATATATATATAAAAGTATAAAGAACGAGTATTGATGAACTATAAACGGGAAATTAAGACGATAGTAAAATGTGAGTTAAACTTAAACAAATGTATAGAGTATACTAACGGGATTGGGAATTAGACTAAGTAGCGGGTTTGGGTAACGAACTAATTAATTGATAATGATATGTCGGGGAGTTAGTAATTTTACTAACTCTAAACCGATAGAACGAGAATGTTATTAAAAGATACTTAGGATGTATTAATTAGAAGTGGCGTGTAACGTGAGCCGTCTACGGGTTAGCAATCCGCTAACCCAAAGTAGCGGTTAAGAATGAATTAAAAGACTTTGAAACCCTAATAGGCCTGCTTGTGTTGATTGTGTGATTGATTGTGATTCGCTGTTGCTGTGCTTGTGAGTTTTGTGCAGGTTTATTAGACTACTCGGTGTTGGGCCGGGTAGTCATTGCAGACACTTACTCCGGTCGCGGGACCGGGTAAGTTAGTGGGTGCTGACTAGGTAGCTTACCTAGTCAGAGCGGTGATAGTGTAGTGGCTTGCGGAACGGGTTGGGGATTTATTATTCTTATTGATTGTGTGATCTGTGCTAGAGTCCCAGCGAGTCTGCGTGTTTACATTTTTGCACTAGGACTCTAGGGTGCGTTAGGTTCCGCAAGCCAAGGTTTTCTTTTACGTTCCGGTACTTCCGACCCGATTGGATCCTCGGGTTTTACCTAACCGGGTCATGGTGATTCTGGTTATGGTGTTAACCTATCGGGTGACGCCGGTAGGTGTGTGATTCGGAGAAACGGGGTCATGTCCTAGGGCCGGATCACATAGAAACTCAGGTTACCTGGGGTAACAGGAGTCACCGCGTATCGATGGACAGAGAACGGTGTCCTATATGTGGTGCACATATAGGAGTCATGGGGTAGTTACCAGATAGGTGACGTTGTAAACCCGTGGAAGTTACCGAGATCGTAGGGCCCAGTGTTGTTTGATTATCTTTCTTCCTTCGCGCGTAGATAGACTGAGTCTAATCGGGGACATGTGCCGCAGTGCCTTCGATTTCCTTAACGCTCTTTCTTTTGGCTATTGCTTGTGTTTGGGTTTATCACGACGAGGTAGTTCGTGATCAACCGTTTATTGATGTTGATTGTTATTTTGGGTTTTGGGCGGGATTTGTAGACTCTAGTTAGAGTAGCAGCCTTTAGTGGGGAGCCGATTCACTGGGTGATCTTAGATTGCTCATTAGACTCTTTTGTGTTTTTCAGGTTATCAGCGACGGACGTGGGAGGTCCTCGGTGTAGCTTCGGGTTGCTTGTGACGTGTTTTGATTCGTGATTTTTGGATGTTGATTTTCGGTTCGGCAGCTGCGCCTTTTATGATTTTGATTGTTTATGTATTGTTGTTGACGATTGTTTGTAAAAACCGTTAAACGTTGTATTCGATGTTTAACTACTTAAAAATAAAATTGTTTCCCTGATATGAGGTTTACGTCCGAACCGACACAACTCGATGAAGTAGTGCAAGTAGTACTGCTTCTACTATGGATACGGGGATAGCGAGGTCAAAGACAGATTGGTGCGAGCCTTTGTCTCAAACCGAGCTATCTTTGGCTTCGTCCTGTGACAAACTTATCCCATTCGACTGCTCGGGCTCGATCGATCATGTTCCTTTTTGATTGTTGACCGGTCAGCTCGACGGTCAGCGGAGAATGGGAAAGGGGCGTTACAGAAAGGTGGTATCAGAGCATGGTTCTGCATGGGTTTCGAAACATTTCATTTTTGAGTGTTTTCCGTGTTTTATCGAGTCAAATGTGTCACACAAGCATCCATTAGGAAACCGAACCGCGTCCGTTACACCCGGGGTTGGGATGGGAAATAGAAGTTTTCATATTATTTGTACTGACTTATCTTTGTGTTTTTGATCGCAGTCTTGCAGCAGTGTGTCCCGGGCAGAGTGTTTGGGTGTGTGTGTGTATACGGAGCAGTACAGTTGAGCAGTATGAGTCAGCAGGGATCAGCCGGTTCTGAGCAGGGTCAGGTAGAGCAGTTTCAGGGATATCCAGTGTCGCCAAGTCATTCTCGAGCGTCTCGGACATCTAAGCGTCCGCCCGTTCCAGTGCGACAGTTACAGGGTGCCAGAGCGGCACAGGTAGACTGGTCGCCTTTGCCGGACCCGTTACCTGCACATATGGTGGATGATGCAGGCAGTCGAGACCCCCACGCCGGAGTGATGGGATATCTGGGAGGAGCAGAGATGGAGTTGCCGTTACCACCGCACTGGACAGAGTATGTTGGACCACAGATCCTTGCAGCATCAGATGCACCACCGGGGTATCAGGCACCACCTTTGGAGGCACCTGAGTTCCCTCCGCCGCTTCGAGTGGAGGATTATTTGATGGACCCATTACCGTTTGGCTTCGATCTAGACATGGAGCCTTTAGACCCGGAGCAGCATCAGCAGTGGGAGCAGCAGGTAGGGGAGCAGGTAGCGATGTTGGAGGATATTCTGGAGCAGCAGGTAGGGGAGCAGGTAGCGATGTTGGAGGATATTCTGGAGCAGCAGGTTGGACCACACCATCAGCAGGATCTACGACCCGGCTCACCCCGCACGCCATTGGATGTGGCTATGTCACCGGCATCCACTGGGTCAGAGTTCGAGTCATTTTCGCCACCAGCTGAGGCGAGACAGGCACCACCGGTAATACCAAAGAGCAGAGCATGTAGTGGGTGTGGGGTACGGGACTTCCATCTGTATTGGTGCCCGCGATCAGTGGACCCGCGCCTGCGGGAGGTGTACCTTCCTTTACCCGGACCGGGTCACTGTCCATTATGTGGTCAGGAGGATCATGGAGCGATGACTTGCCTGATCGCCAGAGCAGGACTGTACATGCCCGATGGTGAGCCATACCCCGCATCAGTACCCGCGGACGATGGAGTTGGACCTAGCCACAGAGGCCCCGAGCCTAGTCAGCTACCGGTCATACCGATGCCAGTTATTCAGTCACCCCGACCAGAGCCAGTGAGGACTTGCCAGTTATGCAGAGGACAGGGACATCTTGCACCGGACTGTTTCATGGATCCCCCGGCAGCGCCGACTTCGCCTTGTCAGTTGTGTGGAGGTTATAGTCACCCGACATCAGCATGTTATCGAGGACCGTACCCAGCAGCTCCTTCAGTCTGTTCAGTTTGTGGCCGCGCAGGTCAAGATGCTTACCTCTGTCCGATCGCCGAGCCGCAGCACGTCGGAGCACCGTCTCGAGATGCACACCCACCACACCCTCCCGGCGCGCCTGCCAGCGGATACTCCAGTGAGCCGTATTGCCAGTGGTGTTGGGCGTTTCGGTCTTGCTGGAGGCGTTAGGTTAGGGTAGGAGTAGTTAGGCCAGGTAAGTCGGGGGCACTAACTCTATTTTGTCTTGTAGATAGATCAGCGGATAGGCGACTTTGCGTGTCGTCTTTGACATTTTCTGATGTACAGCGGCGTCGTATGGGTTTTTGGATATGATGACGGCATTATGTAGGAACTCTGATCGTAACCATGTACTAATAACTTTATTATGTATGAAATTTCGTTTTATGTATTTGGTGGATGCAGAGTGTTCGGCTAGTCATTTCCAGTAGCATAGTAATTATTTGCATGATTGTGGTGGTTATGAAAGGAAATATATTACTGTGCGAAACCAAATGATGAGCGGAACTGATGACCGTTCATCATGACTCAAACCCGGATTGACGACGCATCCGACCGATCATTAGATTGCGTGATTATATGTGTGGTAATTTCTTGTTTTATTTCTTGCTTGATTGATTGATTGTTTTGTTATGCGGTAGCTCGCGTAGTGTTAGCGTGCGTGGTTTTGTTAGATTGATCGTTCTTCTTGATCTTGATAGAAAGGTAAAGTATTAAGTTTATTTTATTTTAGTTCTTCCAAGTTTCGAGCTTACTTGCGGACGGTTGAGTTCAACCGTCGATTCACGAGAGAGCGGACTTATAGTGTATTGTTATTTAATCACGAGAGACCGTCGGGTACGTGATTAAGTAACCATATATCTATGGGAAAGTGATATCGGGGATAGAGCAAAGATGCGATGTGAATCCGAGACCGAACCCGGAAGCGAGATGAAGTGTCAACCCTAAGGCAAGCAAACCGGCCGCGAAGCAGTGGTAAGATATCATCAGTGGTGAATGTAGCAGCCATCGGGATCAACAGAAAGACTCCAAGACGTATGAGGAGTTAGCAAAGAGATTTTGGAAGGATTAACACCGATGTTGGAGTTAGACTGAAGGACGCCGATGATCAGATTCTTGAAGAGTATCCCAGAAAGAGGAAGGAAGGCTGCCATCGGAGAGACGTGGAAGTTAAAGCAAAGTGGGAAATGTTGGAATCCCTAGGATCCAGGGTCTAGGTGATTGAATCTAAGAACTGACCTCGTGATTACCAGGAGATTTGCAGCGGAAGGATGAGCAGGTAAACGAGATCTAGAGCGCCTCAATCGCTGCGCCTCAATCGTAGTCCACACGCACACAAGCTGGAATCCGCCGGGATGCTAGTGCCGGGAATCGGATCTCCTGTGGATCTGTTGAGTTTCTGTGTCTCTGCTTTCTCCCTGAGAAGCGACACTGACTGCTCCGGCTCAGGTCGATCATATAAAACATTATATATAGACCTGGGATGACGGAAAACGACCTGCGGGTCAAACCCGATTCGTTTGGGTCATTTACTCGAAACGTCAGTCTCGAGGCCCAATGTGCATCGATCGATACACATGCTGTATCGATCGACACACTCATTCGAAAACCTGCGTCGATCGACACACTCATTGCATCGATCGACACACCTCTTCTAAACTCAATTCAATGTGTATCCAATACACATTGATCGGATCATTTGCCAATGATCAATCCCACACAAAGTGTATCCAGCTTGCTTAGGTGTGTGACCCTGTAGGTTCACACGATACTAGAAATGAGTTACAACTCATTTGTCATAAGCGGTTTCTAGCAAAACATTATGACTATCCAGTATCACATGAATTGTCCGATCTCGACAATACAACTATCTTTAGAGTAAGTACAATATGATTTCAGGACATAATCCCAACAATCTCCCACTTGTACTGGAATCATCTATTCCCATAATCCCTTTGTCGCTATGTCTCGATATGGCATAAGGCAAGAAAATGTGTCATCCTTATTATAGCCAACATCATGTTCATCGAACTCCTGATCTATAGTGATAAAACAAACGACTGACAATCACCTCGTTTGAGCACGGCCATGCATTTTCTCAGTATCAAATCTTTGATGGGCCATGAGATATTTATCTCCTGTTATATAGGAGGGACAAATCCCTTCTTGTTCCATCCCTGTTTCTACACGTACTTCATGATACACCTAAGCAATGCCTTTATAGCCGCCATTTACGGATCGACGTTTGACAAGGTCAAAGTGCACCAATTCATATGCTAGAAAGCATGATGAACTCAGGTCTAAGGACTATACTCTATAGTCGTAATGAGAACCTCTCATGACACATATATAACTATCCTGTAGAGTTCTCATTAGCGGGTCATGTCCGATCATATGTTCACCAACATATATCTATGTGACTGACTGTGATACTCATATCATTGACTCCATGAAACTTAGTCAACAGTCACCTCACAAGCTAGTCTCTCGCGGTTGTCAGTGTCCCTTTTTGACAACCTTGACTAGGGACAATCATAATTTATGTCATGTTTTACTTATAGGGTTTCATGATCAAGTCCTCAACTTGATGACCTATAAAATGAACATAAAATACTTGGGACCATTATTTAATTATCCAATAATCAAATAATGCTGATGTCAGTTTTTCATAAACATGACTACATCATGTCTATCTGAACATCATGACTAACATAACTCCCACTAGAATCTAGACCACGTCTTCAGATATCTAGTACCTACAGCAACAGTACGAAACTCATGCTTAGGTTGTGAGAGATGCTGCGGTGTTCTTGCTTGGAACCATTCCAACAAACCACACCGCCATTCCTTTAATAAGCACTATTCTACGGTCCACTGCTTGGAAACCTTTCCAACAGATAGCGCCGCTACACATACAAAGAGACATAAACAGGTGGGAACCAGGAATCATCTTTGTCCGTCTAACTACTCTTAATTGATTCGTCTATTTCTCAGTTGTACAAGAACCTATCCTTAATGTTTCTCAAACACTTGGGGATATTCCTTCACAACTGTCCAGTGACTCCTACTGGAACAATTGGTATCTACTCGTCATGCTTTATGCGTCAGCTGCATTTAGACGAGCAAACATATGACATTCATGATGGATTCTATTGCATAAGCAAAAGGAATCACACTCATAGTCACTAGCTCAGCCAGTGTCCAAGACACTTCATCTTGCTAAGATCATTGCCATAAGACCTTTGGTGTAAAGCCATTCTTGGAATCTTGCATATTGGAACTGTCCAGTATCTTATAATCATAAGGATTCTGACACGATCCAATTAGCTCTTCTGATCCATCTCATTGGATCCATATTCCAAGAGCTTACGCGGCTTCTCCCATGTCCATCGTTAAATTTGACTTCTGACTCAAATCTTGACAAGACTTTAGCGTCGGAACGTCGTTTATGAGATTAAGTACATTCTTAACATACAGTTTGAGAATTGCAATTACGCTCCCACTAGTTTACTTGTAAACGCACGGTTTCTATACGTTCATGATCAAGTCAAAACCTTTGACCGTTTTATCAGAACATAGATTCCAACTCCAATGTGTTTGCTTCAATCCAGAAATGGATCGGTGAAGTTAACATACAATCCTAGTTATTTTCGGAGTTGGGGCTCACTTTCGCTTCTTTGAATTTCGCAGACTCATCACTTTACAATGATCAACTGATCACGGCAATCGGTCATGAGGAATCACCCTCAATTTAAGTGACGGATCCATTAGGATCAACGAACTTCAGGCTCCACAGGTGTAGATCCTACAGCACTCTGTAGATCCAACCGCTGCTCTCCCTCAACAGGTTGAACAACCTCCTGTGTTTCTCGGATTTCTTCGAGCTGTACTTTTACTCCCACTTTTTTTCTTGGAAAAATAGAGTTCCGAACAACAAAACTTTGTTTTCGGACTGGTTGCAAAAGTACTAAGCCTCGGTTTCCTTAGGACAACCGACGAAGCAGCCCTTATCAGATTTGGATTCAAGTTTGTTTGTTGACTACTGCCTTACACAAACTTTGCAATCTCAATTAATCAGAAAAACATACTTGGAAATCACCCAGTCCACATCCAATGTGGTGTCTTTCAACTGATTCTGATAGAAAACTATTTTGGAGTAAACATATTCATTTTAGAGCGTATTTTAAAAGGATAATGGAAGATTCATGTGACTCATCATTAATCGGAGCATATTCAATAAGATCCTATTCATTCTCTCAGAAACACCATTCAAGTTTTCTAGGAGAAAAGAGCTGTGATATGGCTTCACACTCACTTAGATGATCACTCAATTCTTGACTCAAGTATTTTCATCCGCGATCTAATCGAGGATATCAATACTTCTGTCAAATCGGTTTTATACTTCATTCTGAAACTCCTTTGATCATTCCAAAGGATTCTGACTCGTGTCTCATCAAATGAACACAGTCATACTTATTGAAGCCATCAATAAGTCAATGAAGTATTGAAGTTTTTCTTTGGCACTAATTCTCATCGGGCCGCATACATCAGTATGTGTAAGGCCCAACGAGCCTCTGGCCCGTTTCTTTAGCTCTGCTAAAGAAGCCTTAGTCATTTGGCCTAGCAAGCAGAATTCATGTCTCAATTGATTTACAATCAAATGAACCTGAAGCCCATAACTATGGAACTTCTGAATCCGCTGCGCCCTATTTGGTCAATTTGACTATGCTGAGGAAAAATCGAGTTCAAGTTATCAGACTTGAATCATTTGATATTTGTGTTATATTTAAGCGTATGTTGGTTTAAGATATAAAACCCTTTCAAAAGGGGTGCTACTATATGATATTTCATTAAGATCAAAAGAGCAAAACTTGTCTTTTATCAAAATGAAAAACATTCAAATTCTTGCACGAAAATGAAAGACATTTCTGCATAAAGCAGGTACATAGTAGCAATTACTTAATTCAAAAACCAAGCTTGAAAGGCTCCTACAAGTGCAGAATCTCTACGGCTTATGCAGCAACCATTGCTCCATACCAGGCACGCAGTTCCACTTGTCCTTTCTTCAACGTTCTACTGTTGCTTAGGCCCTGCATATTTCCAAAATATCAGTACCACAACCAGTATCCAATACATATGTAGAACTTGAATTAATAACACAATACCTGAAGAAGAAGTACCATACATCTTGTTCATCTCTTGTGAATCTTCCAAGAATTTAATGCAATCTCTCTTCCAATGCCCATACTCACTACAGTAGAAGCACTTTCTAACACCAGATGGGCCGGATTTGGGCTTATAAGATGACACAGGCTTATCCTGATTCCAAATCTGGACGGCCCTGCCTCTACCCCTGTCAAATCTTTTACCCTTCTTGATGCTTTGCTCTGCTGTCTTGAGCATGCCATGCAGCTCAGTCAACGTCTTCGTCAAGCCTTTCTTGATATAATTCTTAATGAACTTATCATAACTTGACGGCAGTGACTGCAGAATGATGTCAGTTACCAACTCTAAGCTGACAGGACAATCCAGTTTCCCCAGGTTATCAACGTAACCCATCATTTTAATGACATGAGGACTCACTGGAACATCCTCTGGTAGTCTGCACCCAGTGAGAGACTTCACCATCTGGAATCTCTCAACTCGTGCCAGATCCTGAAACTTCAGTTTTAGGCTGGTGATCATCTCTATTGGCGACTCCATGTTCTCGTATTGACTCTTCAAGTCCGAGTTCATGGTAGCCAACATCAGACCACGCACATCTACCACATCAATATAATGCTTATTCTAAGCATTATATACTGCATTCGAGCGATTGGCCCCAAGCCCTTCTGGAAGAGCTTTCTCAAGGACATAGTCCTTACTCTCCTGCTTGAGGATTAATCTCAAATTGCGATACCAATCCAGGAAATTTGACCCATTTAACTTGTCCTTCTCAAGGACGGGTCGTAACGAGAAGGTAGTTTTAGACATAGGCTGAAAATTTTAAGCAAATAAAATTTTAGTTATGAAGTTCAGGAAATGAGAAATCTTATCTAATAAGAAAACTCGCATTATATTCAAACAATGTTTCCTCTATGAATATAATGATCCAAGATCCATACATCACTAAAATCTGAGTGGACGACTCGTCATCACCCAGAGTTTAGTAATCTAGGTAAGCAAACCATTGCTAATTGTACCCAGTACAACTCTTGGTTGCAGATAAGACAATCCATGTCTCATCTACTCTGACGTCTCTGGGCCCAGAACTTCTGATAGCCCATTCAAGTAAACCAATCTCTTCAGTCTTGTGATTTTTGACAGTCGCACTGAAAGTCTATCAATGATCACCTGCCTTACTCATGTAACTGTGGATACCAAGGACTCCAAGACTATCCAACAATGAAATGAGTCTTGACAGTAGACAAGATTGGGGAAGACATCAAGGTCATTTGATATTTAGTTGAGGAAACGGAACTCTAAAAGTTAGTAATTCAATCTCTTAGGTCACGTAATCGTTGATGTCAAGCACTGCAAGACCATCAATACTACTACCTGCCTTACTCATGTAATTGTGGATACCAAGCTCTTGGAAAGACTATCACAACAATGAAATGAGTCTTGACAGTTGACCATATTGAAACTAAGCTTTGATCTAATACACATCCAATGTGTATTAGATAGGTTTAGAACATGTTTTAACTTCTAATTTTACTTAAGTTTTAATTGTTCTATTTCAAGTGGGATAGTTCATCTGGTTCGGTTTCTTAATCATTTGGTTCAAAACCAAACGATTACGGTTCGCATCGTCACCATGTGCATCCACTGACACACTTGGTCGACATTTGACATGCAACCTTTACCAACCCTATAACCGGTCTTAGATCAATTGCGATAACCGGTCCAATCTAATTGAACCGACTTATCCAATCAAACTGATCTTAACCAATCAAATCGGTTTATACTAATTGAGATAACTAATTCAATCAAATTGAATCAATTCATCCAATTTAAACCGTTCTGATCTACCTTAACCAAGCATGATAACCAGTTCAATCCAATTGAATCGATTAACCAATCGCAAGGCCTGCGTCGACCGACACTAAACCTGTGTCGATCGATACGGTAGGGTATCAGGGAATTTTTAATCGAATTAAACCGACATAACCATGCGAGATAACTGGTTCAATCCAATTGAATCAATCTATCCTTTTGCATAGCCTGTGTCGATCGATGCACCCAGTGTGTCGATCGACACATTGCGATTTCTAAATCGAAACCCATTGTTTTAATAGGCGAATTCGCGATGCATCGATTGACACAAACTTGTGTCGATCGACGCTATGCGAAAACACAATATCCTTTTGTATTTTCTTGCTGCATCGATCGACACACCCAGTGCATCGATCGATGCTGTGCGAAAACCCTAAAATATTTTTCATCGTTTTCGCGGTGTATCGATCGATACAAACTTGTGTCGATCGACACTGTGCGAAAACACAGTTCTTCGTTTTCGATGTTAACAAATCCGAGATTCTTATTATCAAAACGAATCCTAGTTAGCATCAATTCAATCAAATACCATTTTAATCGAATTTTAGGATACTGATTCAATCGATTAAACCCTAAGGCTCTGATACCACTGTTGGAATCCCTAGGATCCAGGGTCTAGGTGATTGAATCTAAGAACTGACCTCGTGATTACCTGGAGATTTGCAGCGGAAGGATGAGCAGGTAAACGAGATCTAGAGCGCCTCAATCGCTGCGCCTCAATCGTAGTCCACACGCACACAAGCTGGAATCCGCCGGGATGCTAGTGCCGGGAATCGGATCTCCTGTGGATCTGTTGAGTTTCTGTGTCTCTGCTTTCTCCCTGAGAAGCGACACTGACTGCTCCGGCTCAGGTCGATCATATAAAACATTATATATCGACCTGGGATGACGGAAAATGACCTGCGGGTCAAACCCGATTCGTTTGGGTCATTAACTCGAAACGTCAGTCTCGAGGCCCAATGTGCATCGATCGATACACATGCTGTATCGATCGACACACTCATTCGAAAACCTGCGTCGATCGACACACTCATTGCATCGATCGACGCACCTCTTCTAAACTCAATTCAATGTGTATCCAATACACATTGATCGGATCATTTGCCAATGATCAATCCCACACAAAGTGTATCCAGCTTGCTTAGGTGTGTGACCCTGTAGGTTCACACGATACTAGAAATGAGTTACAACTCATTTGTCATAAGCGGTTTCTAGCAAAACATTATGACTACCCAGTATCACATGAATTGTCCGATCTCGACAATACAACTATCTTTAGAGTAAGTACAATATGATTTCAGGACATAATCCTAACATGAAAGCGTCGGAACGAGTTGGTGCGCAGTCCACCGGATTCGGAACCCATTTGACGTCTGTAAGTGACGAAGAATTCGGGGACCGAATTCCTGTAAGTGGGGAAGAATGTGATACCCCGTATCAAAAATACGGTCAACGGGCAGCAGAAAGTCAACCGAGGGTAAAACCGCCATTTTACCTAAGTCAGGGGTAAAATGGTAATTTTACCAAATTTCGAGACGAAAACCGAGATGGGCCAAATATTCTTATGTTTTAACATGAAGAATGTTTACAAGACCAGAATTGGAAGAATCGGAGCGGAAACGAGTTTTTCGGCTTGTCGGGATGGAAACCGACAAAACCGAAGAAACTTCGGAAATTCATAACCGGAGCTACGTAAGTCCGAACGGAGTGATTCAAAATGCTAAATTCATCTAAAAGCATGAAAAATCTTATTTTGGAGGTTTTGGAATTTATGGAATCACCCGGAGCCGTTCTAAAATATTAAACCCGATAAACCGTAAAACCGAGCAAATAAAGAAGTGGGATTATTGGTTGGAGTAATCATGGTTAAGTGGTGTTTTGGCAACAATTAAAGCCCAGTATGACACTTGTCCTCACCCCATTGTCTCCACCTCTCTTCTTTGCATGCATGCATGAAGAATTCAATGAATTCTTTCCCATGCAAGTAACCATCACATCCATTCATTGTATCCACCAACAATTCTCGCCTCTCTCTCAAGCTCTCTCTCGATCTCTCTTTTTTTTTCCAGAAACACCAAGCCCTTGAATGTTGTTCTTGAGTGTTCTTGATGTTCTTCATCAATCCCTTACATGTTCATCATAGCTTGATGAACAAGTGAGCTCTTATCTTCTCCTCTTCAACCACCAAACCTTCTCTCTCTCTCTCTCGGCCTCTCCCCTCTCTCTCTCTCTGTCACTCAAGATCATGCAAGTGTTGGAATTGTGTCCAGCAATCTCTGTACTGTCTCTAGAAAGTAAGAGTATGTCAATGATCAGACATAAGTCATACAATGTTGGGGGTCATGATGGCTTGCTCGAGTCCGCTCATGATCTATAAGTCTTGGACTTATTGCCTTTATTGTATGATCCCATATGGGTCACACGCTTAAGCTAGCAGGAAATAATGAAGGAACGGCCTAGCAGAAGTACGGTAAAAGTGCTAGGCATTTGTCGTACTTAGAGAGAGAGAGACTAATGGGTCTGATTAAATCCATGGGATTTAATCAGATTGGTGTTTTGGGCCCAAAAGCCCAAAAGGGAAAGAGAAGGCTTTTATAAACTAAAAGCCAAGTCTCTTCTCCCTAACCCTAACCCTGGCCGCGATTTCCCTCTCCTCTCTGCGCCTCTCTCCTCGTGGTCTAGCAGCCATTCCTGTGATTGCGTGTGTGAGCCTTTGGAGGATCCATCTCTCGGTGCATCTTTCTGATCTCTGACCTGTTCTACTTCTTCCGCTGCATTAACAGGTAAAATGTGAGATCATCTAAAGTTTCTATTCAAGAGAACCTAGATCCGCATGTTTAGGTTGATATGAATCTGTGAATTGAATCAGGATCAACTAAACAATTCCTACCGTGGTATCAGAGCCATTGGTTCTTAGGATTTCTTGTTTTAGATTCATGTTTAGGTTGTTTAATCTGTTTAGAAGTGTTCTGAATCAATTACTGATAAGAAAAACACTTAAGAAACTGATTTGAATCCTGAACAAACACTTGAATCACAAGACCGAGCTATATGACTCGTGTTCTTGGTGATCGGCCACAAAAGCGACCGGTCGGACGAAGGAGGACGCGGGTCGGACGGTCGGGACGGTTGGATCGGATCGGATCGTTCGATCGATCGCGATCGATCGTCGCGTTGCGTCCGATCGCGTCGTCCCGATCGCGTCCCGGCTGTCGCGTGCGTCGCGTCCCGATCGCTCGGCGATCGTGGAGCGTCCGTCCGTCCCGCCCGTCCCGTCCGGCGATCGTCCCGAGCTGTCCCGGCTGTCGCGTCCCGTCCGAAGCTGCACGTCGTCTCGATCTCGGATCGTTGCACGGCTTGCGGCTGGACAATAGTCGCGAAGCTAGGGCTGACGTGATCGTCACGGTTCAGCAATTCGATCGGTTCGGTTCGTTTTGGCGGTTCGGTTTATAAATTGATTAAAAATCAACGTCCTGGTTTAATAAACAGATTTAATAATTTTATTAAGTCTGGTTAAACCGGGATAAGAAATCCAATGTCGAAAGAATTATTGGATTTAGTACCTAAACCAGGAATTTCTAATTTGATTTGGTTGGACCAAATAAATTGAGAAAATCCGGTTTAGTAAATAACCGGTTGACAATTGTGGTCATCGTAGTAATTAAAATTTGGTTAGACCAATTTTAATGAACCAGACCGGTTATGTCAATTAATTGGACTATTGGGTCATGTCTTGGACATGGACCAAGTCTTGGGCCTCGGGCCAAGAATTAAAACAATTGGGCCAATTATTTGAGTCTTTCTTAAGATTAATTTAAAATTTATTTTATAAAATTATAAAGTCGATTTTAAATTAAAGTTTCCGAAATTTTGAAATTAGAAAGTTTCTTAAAATAGAATTTTCTGGATTTGCGGGTTTTGGATTTTAAAGAAATTTCTAAAGTTAGAAAGTTTCCGGTTTTAGAAAGTTTCCAATTTTAGAAAGTTTCCTAAAATAGTAGGTTTCCAAAAATAGAAAGTTTCCCGAAATAGTAATCTTCTATTTTGGGAATGAAATTTTAATAAACCTACGAACCTCATATAATATCAAGCGTTGGATGTCTTGTTCATTCTATGTCAGCTGTCGAAGCCCATTCAATTGTATTCATGGCCTTACAGTGTGAGGGTGTCTGCTTTTGCGTGGGTAAGACGGTTTGTGATTCATAAATGTCATTGGGAGTCCCAGACATTAATGATTACATGACTGTATAGTCTGGTTTTCTTGACTAGGCCATCGGGAGTCCCGGGCCTTGAGACATCAGAGTGGATTGGGCCTCGGGCCCAGATTCACAACCAAGAGTTATATCACGGATATAATTAGCCGATATAGGGCTTACCGATATAAGCTAAGGTTTGGTGACGGCCAGTGGTCCACTATAATCTTAGTTATATGTGGATCTTGGAATCATTATATTCTATTGAGGGTAACTGATGTTATTGAATATAATGCGTGATTAATCATATTAAATTTAGTACGAGATTAATCATATTGAACATATTAACTAATAACCTTTTTATCTTATATATTTCAGCTATGACTACTACAAGCACTCAAAACACATTCTCGATCCGGTCTGTTCTCGAGAAGGAGAAGCTGACTGGAACGAACTTCCTGACGTGGTCAAGGAACTTGAGGCTCGTCCTCAAGCAGGAGAAGAAGGATTATGTCCTTCGTGATCCTCTCCCCGAGAGACCTCCTGCCAATGCCGCCAGGACTCTGCATAATGCTTGGGAAAAGCATTCGTCAGATGAAAATGATGTCTACTGTTTGATGTTGGCGACAATGACTGCTGAGCTGCAAATGCAGTTCGAGAGTGTAATGTCACCAATAGAGATAATGGTAAGCCTGAAATCACTTTTTCAGGAGCAAGCTAGGACTGAGAGGTTCCAGACAGTTAAGAACCTCTTGGACTGCAAGTTGGCTGCAAATGCGGCAGTGAGTCCTCATGTCTTGAAGATGATGGGTTATCTCGATCATCTTCAGAAACTCGACTGCCCAATCAGCCAGGAACTTGCCTGCGACATCATTCTGCAGTCATTACCTGCAAGCTATGATCAGTTCATTCTGAACTTTAACATGCATGGCTTGAGTAAGACATTGCCTGAGCTTCACGGAATGCTCAAGACTGCAGAGCCCAACTTGAGGAAAATCGCCAAGGACCCCAATGTGCTTATGGTGCAAAAGGGCAAGGGCTTTAAGAAATCCTCTGCTAAGGATAAGGGAAAGGCTAAGGCTGTCCAAGTCACGGACAAAGACACGCCAAAGCCCAAGCCCAAGTCCAAGGCTGGGCCTACTGACATTTGCAGGTTCTGCAAAGAACTAGGGCATTGGAGGAGAGATTGTAAGAAATTCCAAGAAGGTCTAAAGGAATTAAAGAAGAAGACTCTCGAGACTTCTTCATCAGGTATTTTTGTTATAGAAGTTAATACAACTACTTCTGATAATACCTCATGGGTTATGGATACTGGTTGTGGGGCTCATATTTGTACTAATATGCAGGCACTCAGCAACAGTAGGAGGCTGAAGCAAGGACAAGTGGAGCTACGAGTTGGGAATGGAGCGAAAGTTCCAGCACTAGCTGTAGGCACATACTTGTTGTCTTTACCTTCGGGATTGGTTTTAGAACTTAATAATTGTTATTTTGTACCTGCTATAAGCAGAAATATTATTTCAATTTCTTTGTTGGATTTGGAAGGTTATGATTTTTCAGTTAAGAATAAATTATGTTCCTTCAATCGCAACAATTTGTTCTACGGTTCTGCCCCTCTTTCGAATGGGCTTTACATACTCGATCAATCCGCGCCAATTTATAACATTAATACCAAACGGTTCAAACCTAATGAGGAGAACCAAACGTTTCTATGGCATTGTCGTTTAGGGCACATCAGCGAGAAACGCATCAAGAGGCTCCATTCGAATGGACTTCTTGGCTCATTTGACTTTGAGTCATGTGAGAAATGCGAATCCTGCATGATGGGCAAAATGACACGAGCTCCCTTTAATAAACCTAACGAGAGGGCCAGTGACTTATTGGGCCTGATACACACTGACGTGTGTGGCCCAATGTCCACAAATGCAAGAGGAAACTATCAGTACTTCATTACCTTCACTGATGATTTCAGTAGGTATGGATATGTTTATTTGATGAAACATAAGTCTGAATCTTTTGAAAGATTCAAAGAATTCCAAAATGAAGTACAGAACCAACTTGGCAAAAGCATTAAGGCTCTTCGGTCCGACCGAGGAGGAGAATACTTGAGCCAAGAATTCAGTGATCATCTAAGAGAGTGTGGGATCGTATCCCAACTCACTCCTCCTGGAACACCGCAATGGAATGGTGTGTCTGAGAGGAGGAATCGAACCTTATTGGATATGGTTCGGTCCATGATGAGTCACACAGACCTTCCAATATCCCTTTGGGGATATGCTCTACTAACAGCAGTGTTCACTCTAAATAGAGCGCCATCAAAAGCAGTGGCAAAGACACCATATGAATTATGGACTGGAGTGGCTCCAGTGCTGTCTTATCTTAGAATTTGGGGTTGTGAAGCCTATGTCAAGAGATTGATCTCAGACAAGCTTACACCAAAGTCTGACAAATGCTACTTCATTGGTTATCCACGGGAAACCAAGGCTTATTACTTCTATCTACGTTCCGAGAACAAGATTTTTGTTGCCCGGGATTGTAACTTTCTTGAGAGGGAGTTTCTCTCTAAGAAAGACAGTGGGAGTAAGGTACTGCTTGAAGAAATTCAAGATGAACAGGATACTGCTCAACCTAATGAGGAAGAGCAGCAGGAGGACCTACAAGAAATTGTAGAGCCTGAACCTGTAGTACCTGAAGTTCGAAGATCCGGGAGGATCCGTCACGAGCCCGAGAGATATCAAGGTTTCCTCGTGACTGACTGTCATGATCTTTTGATCATTGATGGTGATGAACCATCGAACTTCAATCAAGCCATGATGGGCCCAGATTCCTCAAAGTGGCGCAAGGCCACTGATTCCGAAATGGACTCTATGTCGGTCAACCAAGTCTTTTCGTTGGTTGATTTGCCTGCTGGTGTAAAAGCCATCGAGTGCAAATGGATCTTCAAGAAGAAGATTGACGTGGATGGAAATGTCCAGATTTATAAAGCCAGGTTGGTGGCAAAAGGTTTCAGACAAGTTCACGGTGTGGATTACGATGAAACCTATTCACCAGTGGCTATGATGAAATCTATTCGGATTCTACTAGCAACTGCAGCTTTTCATGATTATGAAATTTGGCAGATGGACGTGAAAACCGCCTTCCTGAATGGAATTCTGGAAGAGGATGTGTATATGACACAACCTGACGGTTACATAGATCCAAAGAATGCTGGGAAGGTATGCAAGCTTCATAAATCCATTTATGGATTGAAGCAAGCATCGAGGAGCTGGAATCTTCGTTTTGATGAAGCAATCAAACAATTTGACTTTATCAGAAACGAAGAAGAACAATGCGTGTATAAGAAAACTAGTGGGAGCAAAATCGTATTTCTTATCCTATATGTCGATGACATACTGCTTCTCGGAAACGACGTTCCTATGCTAAAGTCGGTAAAGGACTGGCTTGGAAGTTGTTTTTCCATGAAAGACATGGGTGAAGCCGCATACGTTCTTGGAATCAGGATCTACCGGGATAGATCTAGAAAGCTGATAGGCTTATGTCAAGACTCATACATTGACAAAGTCCTGGAAAGATTCAGCATGAAAGATTCCAAGAAGGGCTTCACGCCAATGGTACATGGCACAACGCTAAGCAAGAAGCAGAGCCCTACGTCGGCTGCTGAGCTTGAGCGCATGAAGAACATACCTTATGCATCCGCAATAGGATCTGTCATGTATGCCATGATTTGTACTCGCCCTGATGTTGCTTATGCACTGAGCATGACGAGTAGATACCAGTCAAATCCAGGTGAAAACCATTGGATTGCCGTAAAGAATATCTTGAAGTATCTAAGACATACAAAGGATAAGTTCTTGGTGTACGGTGGAAGTGATGTGCTTAAAGTCAGTGGATTCACGGACGCAAGTTTCCAGACAGACACAGATGATTTCCGGTCACAGTCCGGTTATATCTTTTGTCTGAATGGCGGTGCAGTAAGTTGGAGAAGCTCCAAGCAAGACACCGTTGCCGATTCCACCACGGAAGCTGAATATATCGCCGCCTCAGAAGCAGCGAAGGAAGCTGTTTGGATACGAAAGTTCATTATGGAACTGGGTGTGATACCAAATGCGGCTGAGCCCCTGGCATTGTTTTGTGACAACAATGGTGCTATAGCTCAGGCAAAGGAACCAAGATCACATCAGAAATCCAAGCATGTTCAAAGAAGATTTCACTTGATACGTGACATCATTGATAGAAAGGAAGTCAAGGTCAGCCGAGTCCCGACAGATGATAATGTCGCTGATCCGTTGACAAAGCCACTCCCAAGGCCTAAGCTCGAGTATCTGACTGAAGCTGTAGGCATTAGAAACATTGAAATGTAATCTAAATTTGAGTGGGAGTTTTGGTGCTTTATTTAGTTATTATTATGTTCTTGTAAAACATTATTTTATGTTTAATGAAATTATTATTTCAAGATTATTTTAACTGTGATGAAATAATCGTTCCAAAGTGATATAAACCATTTTATAGGTCATCGAAGTAAGTGACTTGATCTTGAGTCATCAAAGTCATTTAGCTTGATCATGAGACCCTATATTTGATAGATGTTTTATATCATCCTGTCCCTAGTCAAAGGTTGTTGAAATTGGAACACCAACAACCATTTGAGACTGGATTGGTACGTGACTTATGACAAAGTCTCAGTGTGTCATAGATGCTCGGCATCAAAGTCAGTACATAGGTGTATGTTGGGGAACATACGACCGGACAAGACCCGCTTATAAGAACTCTTCAGGATATTTATATCTGTGTCATAAGAGATTCTTACTACGACTATAGAGTATAGTCCTTAGACCTGAGTTCACATGCATGTGACTGCATATGGACTAATGCACTTTGATCATTATCTAACGCTATCGTTCTGCGATAGTTATAAGGATCTTGTTTGGGTACATTATGAAGTAAGTAGTTTACAGTGATGGAACAAGACGGAATTTGTCCCTCCAATATAAATGGAGTGAATATCTCTAGGCCAATCGGAGATTTGAACACTGGAAAATGCATGGCCATGCTCAAACGGACTGTCCCGAGTCGTTTGGATTGTCAGTATCAAATCAGAGTCCGATGAACAAGATTAGGCTTTATAAGGATGACACCAATCTTGCCTTATGACTAATCGAGATATTGAGACAAAAGGATTATGAATACAGAGATTCCAGTTCAAGTGGGAGATTGTTGGAATTGTGTCCAGCAATCTCTGTACTGTCTCTAGAAAGTAAGAGTATGTCAATGATCAGACATAAGTCATACAATGCTGGGGGTCATGATGGCTTGCTAGAGTCCGCTCATGATCTATAAGTCTTGGACTTATTGCCTTTATTGTATGATCCCATATGGGTCACACGCTTAAGCTAGCAGGAAATAATGAAGGAACGGCTTAGCAGAAGTACGGTAAAAGTGCTAGGCATTTGTCGTACTTAGAGAGAGAGAGACTAATGGGTCTGATTAAATCCATGGGATTTAATCAGATTGGTGTTTTGGGCCCAAAAGCCCAAAAGGGAAAGAGAAGGCTTTTATAAACTAAAAGCCAAGTCTCTTCTCCCTAACCCTAACCCTGGCCGCGATTTCCCTCTCCTCTCTGCGCCTCTCTCCTCGTGGTCTAGCAGCCATTCCTGTGATTGCGTGTGTGAGCCTTTGGAGGATCCATCTCTCGGTGCATCTTTCTGATCTCTGACCTGTTCTACTTCTTCCGCTGCATTAACAGGTAAAAGGTGAGATCATCTAAAGTTTCTATTCAAGAGAACCTAGATCCGCATGTTTAGGTTGATATGAATCTGTGAATTGAATCAGGATCAACTAAACAATTCCTACAGCAAGGTTGTGTCCAAAAATCCATGCATGTTCTTTGAATCTTCAAGAAAAAAGCTCAAGAACCCTAGTTTTGTTCTTCATTTCTTCTTGAACAAGAAACTTCATATCTTGTGATCCACCAACTCAAATCTTGTTCTGAAAAGCCCCATAGCTTCATCTCGGCCTCCTCTACCTTTTCCAGTCAACCGCCACCGTTGTAGCCGCCGGAGGTCGCCGGAAAACCACCAAGAAGCAACCGCTTCTCTAGGGTTTGTTGATCTCACCTTTTCTTCTTAGATTTTGGCTGTTTTGAGGATGGATGTGAGTAGATCTAGTGGTTCTGATCAGTTTGGTATAAAGATCTGCAGAAGAAGCCGCCGGAAAAGCTAGCTCCGCTGTGGTCAACGCCGCCGCCGCCGGAGTCAACGCCGCCGGGAAGCTTCGCCACCGCCAAAAGCCAGCCGGTTTCTTCATATAGCCCATTGGTACAGTTGGTGTTGAAATTAGAGTTGGTTTATGGTTTGATTAAACCGGGTCAAAGGATGTTGAACCGGTCAACGGTTTAACCCTAAACCGGTTTAGTCAAACCGGTTCTTAAGGTGAATTGGACCGGTTTGGTTTGTTCCGTAATTTGATGAATCTGTGGTTCTGTGTTTCAGGAGTATTCGGAGGTTCGGGATTGGTATCGGATATCTCGGGAACCCTCCTCCGCGTTAACCGTTATTCCGCGACTATTCCGTGAGTCGGCTCACAAACTCATAAAATCAATTAAACCGGGAAAACACTAAATCGTAGCCGTTAGGACGTTTACCCGTAACCAAAGTAATGAATAAATATGAATCAACTGGATAATTAGTAATTAACCGGAGAAAATCAATTAACGTGATTAGGGTTTAGAATTAAAAAGGGTTAACCGATTCTGTGCCGCTAGGTTGTTAGTAGAGCTTGACTGATACAGTAATATAGTCCGCTTGATTAGAACTGTATATGTATATATATAAGTATAAAGAACGAGTATTAATGAACTATAAACGGGAAATTAAGACGATAGTAAAATGTGAGTTAAACTTAAACAAATGTATAGAGTATACTAACGGGATTGGGAATTAGACCAAGTAGTGGGTTTGGGTAACGAACTAATTAATTGATAATGATATGTCGGGGAGTTAGTAAGTTTACTAACTCTAAACCGACAGATCGAGAATGTTATTAAAAGATACTTAGGATGGATTAATTAGAAATGGCGTGTGACGTGAGCCGTCTACGGGTTAGCAATCCGCTAACCCAAAGTAGCGGTTAAGAATGAATTAAAAGACTTAGAAACCCTAATAGGCCTGCTTGTGTTGATTGTGTGATTGATTGTGATTCGTTGTTGCTGTGCTTGTGAGTTTTGTGCAGGTTTATTAGACTGCTCGGTGTTGGGCCGGGTAGTCATTGCAGACACTTACTTCGGTCGCGGGACCGGATAAGTTAGTGGGTGCTGACTAGGTAGCTTACCTAGTCAGAGCGGTGATAGTGTAGTGGCTTGCGGAACGGGTTGAGGATTTATTATTCTTATTGATTGTGTGATCTGTGCTAGAGTCCCAGCGAGTCTGCGTGTTTACATTTTTGCACTAGGACTCTAGGGTGCGTTAGGTTCCGCAAGCCAAGGTTTTCTTTTACGTTCCGGTACACCCGATTGGATCCTCTGGTTTTACCTAACCGGGTCATGGTGATTCTGGTTATGGTGTTAACCTATCGGGTGACGCCGGTAGGTGTGTGATTCGGAGAAACGGGGTCATGTCCTAGGGCCAGATCACATGGAAACTCAGGTTACCTGGGGTAACAAGAGTCACCGTTTATCGATGGACAGAGAACGGTGTCATATATGTGGTGCACATATAGGAGTCATGGGGTAGTTACCAGATAGGTGACATTGTAAACCCGTGGAAGTTACCGAGATCAGAGGGCCCAGTGTTGTTTGATTATCTTTCTTCCTTCGTGCGTAGATAGACTGAGTCTAATCGGGGACATGTGCCGCAATGCCTTCGATTTCCTTAACGCTCTTTCTTTTGGCTATTGCTTGTGTTTGGGTTTATCACGACGAGGTAGTTCGTGATCGACCGTTTATTGCTGTTGATTGTTATTTTGGGTTTTGGGCGGGATTTGTAGACTCTAGTTAGAGTAGCAGCCTTTAGTGGGGAGCCGATTCACTGGGTGATCTTAGATTGCTCATTAGACTCTTTTTGTGTTTTTCAGGTTATCAGCGACGGACGTGGGAGGTCCTCGGTGTAGCTTTGGGTTGCTTGTGACGTGTTTTGATTCGTGATTTTTGGATGTTGATTTTCGGTTCGGCAGCTGCGCCTTTTATGATTTTGATTGTTTATGTATTGTTGTTGACGATTGTTTGTAAAAACCGTTAAACGTTGTATTCGATGTTTAACTACTTAAAAATGAAATTGTTTCCCTGATATGAGGTTTACGTCCGAACCGACACACCTCGTTGAAGTAGTGCAAGTAATACTGCTTGTACTATGGATACGGGGATAGCGAGGTCAAAGACAGATTGGTGCGAGCCTTTGTCTCAAACCGAGCTATCTTTGGCTTCGTCCTGTGACGAACTTATCCCATTCGACTGCTCGGGCTCGATCGATCATGTTCTTGTTTGATTGTTGACCGGTCAGCTCGACGGTCAGCGGAGAATGGGAAAGGGGCGTTACATGTCCAGTACCTTATTATCATAAGGGTTCTGACACGATCCAATTAGCTCTTCTGATCCATCTCAATGGATCCATATTCCAAGAACTTACGCGACTTCTCCCATGTCCATCGTTAAATTTGACTTCCGACCCAAATCTTGACAAGACTTTAGCGTCGGAATGTCGTTTATGAGATTAAGTACGTTCTAAACATACAGTTTGAGAATTGCAACTACGCTCCCACTAGTTTACTTGTAAACGCACTGTTTCTATTCGTTCCTGATCGAGTCAAAGCCTTTGACCGTTTTAACAGAACATAGATTCCAACTCCAAGATGCTTGCTTCAATTGGTGAATGTAACATGCATTACTAGCCAATTTTCGGAGTTGGAGCTCACCATCGCTTCTTTGAATTTCGCAGGTTCGTCACTTTTCAATGATCAACAGATCACGGCAATCGGTCACGAGGAATCACCCTCGGTTTAGTGACGGATCCATTAGGATCAGCGAACTTCAGGCTCCACAGGTGTCGATCCTACAGCCCTTTGTAGATCCAACCGCTGCTCTCCTTACCAGGTTGAGCAGCCTCATGTGTTTCTCGAATTTCTTCGAGCTGTACTTTTACTCCCACTGTTCTTCTTGGAAAAACAGAGTTCCGAGCAACAAAACTTTGTTCTTGGATTGGTTGCAAAAGTACTAAGCCTCGGTTTCCTTAGGACAACCAGCGAAGCAGCACTCATCAGATTTGAGTTCAAGTTTGTTTGTTGGCAACTGCCTTACACAAACCTTGCAATCCCAATTAATCAGAAAAACATATTTGGAAATCACCCAGTCCACATTCAATGTGGTGTTTTTCATTGATTCTGATAGAAAACTTATTTAGCGTAAACATGTTCACTTTAGAGCGTATTTTAAAAGAATAATGGAAGATTCATGTGACTCATCATTAATCGGAGCATATTCAATAAGATCCGATTCATTCTCTTAGAACCACCATTCAGTTTTCTAGGAGAAAAGAGCTGTGATATGACTTCACACTCACTTAGATGATCACCCAATTCTTGACTCAAGTATTCTCCTCCGCGATCTAATCAAGGATCTCAATACTTCTGTCAAAACGGTTCTATACTTCATTCTGAAACTCCTTTGATCATTCCAAAGGATTCTGACTCGTGTCTCATCAAATGAACACAGTCATACTTATTGACGCCATCAATAAGTCAATGAAGTATTGAAGTTTTCCTTTGGCACTAATGCTCATCGGGCCGCATACATCAGTATATGTAAGGCCCAACGAGCCTCTGGCCCTCTTCTTTAGCTCTACTAAAGAGGCCTTAGTCATTTGGCCCAGCAAGCAGAATTCATGTCTTAATTGATTTACAATCAAATGAACCTGAAGCCCACAACTATGGAACTTCTGAAGCCGCTTCACTCTATTTGAACAATATGACTATGCTGAGGAAAAATCGAGTTCAAGTCATCAGACTTAAATCGTTTGATATTTATGTTATATTTAAGTGTATGTTGGTTTAAGATATAAAACCCTTTCAAAAGGGGTGCTACCATATAATATTTCATTAAGATCAAAAGAGCAAAACTTGTCTTTTATCAGAATGAAAAGCATCCAAATTCTCTCAAGAAAATGAAAGACATTTCTGCATAAAGCAGGTACATAGTAGCAATTACTTAATTCAAAACCAAGCTTCAAAGGCTCCTACAAGTGGAGAATCTCTACGGCTCATGTAGCAACCATTGCTCCATACCAGGCACGCAGTTCCACTTGTCCTTTCTTCAACGTTCTACTGTTGCTGCGGCCCTGCATATTTCCAAAATATCAGTACCACAACTAGTTTCCAATACATATGTAGAACTTGAATTAATAACACAATACCTGAAGAAGAAGTACCATACATCTCCTTCATCTCTTGTGAATCTTCCAAGAATTTAATGAAATCTCTCTTCCAATGCCCATACTCATCACAGTAGAAGCACTTTCTAACACCAGATGGGCCGGACTTGGGCTTATAAGATGACACAGTCTTATCGTGATCCAAATCTGGACGGCCCTGTCTCTACCCTTGTCTACATAAGATTTCTCAAATCTTTTACCCTTCTTGATGTTTTGCTCTGCTGTCTTGAGCATGCCATGCAGCTCAGTCAACGTCTTCGTCAAGCCTTTCTTGATATAATTCTTAATGAACTTATCATAACTTGACGGCAGTGACTGCAGAATGATGTCAGTTGCCAACTCTAAGCTGACAGGACAATCCAGTTTCCCCAGGTTATCAACGTAACCCATCATTTTAATGAAATGAGGACTCACTGGAACATCCTCTGGTAGTCTGCACCCAGTGAGAGACTTCACCATCTGGAATCTCTCAACTCGTGCCAGATCCTGAAACTTCAGTTTTAGGCTGGTGATCATCTCTATTGGCGACTCCATGTTCTCGTATTGACTCTTCAAGTCCGAGTTCATGGTAGCCAACATCAGACCACACACATCTACCACATCAATATAATGCTTATTCTAAGCATTATATACTGCATTCGAGCGATTGGCCCCAAGCCCTTCTGGAAGAGCTTACTCAAGGACATAGTCCTTACTCTCCTGCTTGAGGATTAATCTCAGATTGCGATACCAATCCAGGAAATTTGACCCATTTAGCTTGTCCTTCTCAAGGACGGGTCGTAACGAGAAGGTAGTTTTAGACATAGGCTGAAAATTTTAATCAAAGAAAATTTTAGTTATGATTTCAGGAAATGAGCAATCTTATCCAATAAGAAAACTCGCATTATATTCAAACAACGTTTCCTCTATGAATATAATAATCCAAGATCCATACATCACTAAAATCTGAGTGGACGACTCGTCATCACCCAAAGTTTAGTAATCTAGGTAAGCAAACCATTGCTAATTGTACTCAGTACAACTCTCGGTCGTAGATGAGACAATCCATGTTTCATCTACTCTGACGTCTCTGGGCCCAAAACTTCTGATAGCCCAGTCAAGTAAACCAATCTCTTCTGTCTTGTGATCATTGACAGTCGCACTGCAAGTCTATCAATGATCACATGCCTTACTCATGTAACTGTGGATACCAAGGACTCCAAGACTATCCAACAATGAAATGAGTCTTGACAGTAGACAAGATTGGGGAAGACATCAAGGTCACTTGATATTTAGTTGAGGAAACGGAACTCTAAAAGTTAGTAATTCAATCTCTTAGGTCACGTAATCGTTGATGTCAAGCACTGCAAGACCATCAATACTACTACCTGCCTTACTCATGTAATTGTGGACACCAAGCTCTTGGCAAGACTATCCAACAACGAAACGAGTCTTGACAGTTGACCATATTGAAACTAAGCTTTGATCTAACACACATCCAATGTGTATTAGACAGGTTTAGAACATTTTACTTCTAATTTTAATTAAGTTTTAATCATTATAATTTCAGTGGGTTAGGTCATTCGGTTCGGCTTCTTAATCATATGGTTCAAAACCAAACGATTACGGTTCGCATTGTCACCATATGCGTCGACTGAAACACTTGGTCGACTCTTGATATGCAACCTTCAGATTATTCGAGATAACCGGTCAAATCAAATTTAACCAGTTCATCTAATCGAACCGATTCAACCAGTTTTAACTAATCGCGATAACCGGTCCAATCCAATTGAATCGACTTATCCGATCAAACTGATCTTAACCAATTAAATCGGTTTGTTCTAATTGAGATAACCAGTTCAATTCTATTGAACCAATTCATCCAATTTAAACCGATCTTATCTACCTTAACCAAGCATGATAACCAGTTCAATCCAATTGAACCGATTCAACCAATCGTAAGGCTTGTGTCGACCGACATTAAACCTGTGTCGATCGACACAGTAGAGTATTAGGAATTTTGAATTAAACCGACATAACCATGCGAGATAACCAGTTTAATCCAATTGAACCGATCTATCCATTGCATAGTCTGTGTCGACCGATGCACCCAGTGTATCGATCGACACAATGCGATTTCAAATCTTTCGCATTTTCGCGGTGCATCGACCGACACACCCAGTGCGTCGACCGATGCTGTGAGAAAACCCTAATATCTTTTACGAGTTTCCGCGATGTGTCGACCGACACAAGCTTAGTGTCGATCAACACCATGCGACAAACCCTAAAGTTATTTACGCGTTTTCGCTCTTTGTCGACCGACACATGCTTTGTGTCGATCGACACTCTACGAAAACCCTAAATTTTATTTATGCGTTTTCACTCTGTGTCGACCGACACACGCTTTGTGTCGATCAACACGCTGCGAAAACGCAGACATCGAGTTTTCAACAGAGGTTCTAATCCGAGATTTACAACATGAAAACGCGATTTAGCAAGCAACAATCTATTCAATTACATCAGTATTCGAATTCAGTGCTTCAGATTCAATAGACTAAACCCTAACACGCTCTGATACCACTGTTGGAACTCCTAGGATCTAGGGTTCGTTATATTGAAATTACCAACCTCGTTCTTACCTAGAACTGGCAGCGGAATGATTGGTGAACGAGATCAGTAAGCGACTCAGATGCTTCGCCTCTACCAGATACACATGCACACAAACCTGGAAACCGGGATGCTAGTGCCGGATCTATGGGCTCTCTGAGTTTTGGTGTTTCTGCCTCTCTATCAGAGAAAAACTTTACGGTTGCTGATTCAGGTCGAAACCTTTAGGTTTTATTCAGACCTCGAATCATATTTAACGGGCCAACTCTTTTAAGTCATAAATTGAACTGTCTGTTCGAAAGCCCGATCTGTGTCAACCGACACACATACTGTGTCGATCGACACACCACCATTTACTCGATATTAATGTGTATCCAATACACATTAACATGATCATTACCATAATGATCATTCCCATGTTTTAGCTTCCAGTTTGCTTAGGTGTGTGACCCTATAGGATCATATAATACTGGCAGTAAGTCAACGACTTACAGATTGCAAGAGGCTTCTAGCAAAACATTGCAACCACCCAGTATTATACGAATGTCTGATCTCGACACACAACTATCATCAGGAGTGAGTACAAGTGTGATTTCAGGACACTATCCCAACACTTTCCTCAACTAAATATCAAGTGATCTTGATGTCTTGCCCGATCATGTCTACTGTCAAGACTCGTTTCGTTGTTGGATAGCCTTGGAGTCCTTGGTATCCACAGCTACATGAGTAAGGCAGGTGATCATTGATAGACTTGCAGTGCGACTGTCAATGATCACAAGACTGAAGAGATTGGTTTACTTGACTGGGCCATCAGAAGTTCTGGGCCCAGAGACATCAGAGTGGATAAGACATGGATTGTCTTATCTGCGACCAAGAATTGTACTGGGTACAATTAGCAATGATTTTCTTACCTAGATAACTAAAGTTTGGGTGATGGCGAGTCGCCCGCTTAAATTTTGGTGATCTGAGGATCTTGGTTCATTGTATTCATCTGAGGAAACATAGTTTTTGAATACAATGCGAGTTTTCTTATTAGATAAGAATTCTCATTTCTTGAGCATCATTACTAAAAACTCTACCTCTTTTAATTACAGCTATGTCTGTCTCAACTCACATCAACACTTTCTCGCTAAGATCCGTCCTTGAGAAGGACAAGCTTAATGGATCAAATTTCTTGGAATGGTATCGGAACCTGAGAATAGTTCTCAGGCTGGAGAACAAGGAATATGTCCTTACAAGAGTTCTCCCCGAGAGGCCACGTTCCAATGCCCCGCAGGCAGATAAGAATGCTTGGGATAAGCATTCAGTTGATGTCAAAGACGTTAATTGTCTAATGCTGGTGACTATGAACTCTGAGCTGCAGAAGCAATATGAGAACGTGATGTCACCGATTGAGATGATTAACAGCCTGAAAGCTTTGTTTCAGGAACAAGCTCGCACAGAGAGATACCAGACGGTTAAATCTCTCATGGATTGCAAGCTGGCTAAGGACAGTCCAGTAAGTTCTCATGTCCTTAAAATGATGGGTTACATTGATAACCTGGGGAAACTGGACTGTGCCATTAGCCAGGAGCTAGCCACTGACATGATTCTGCAGTCTTTGCCGTCGTGTTTTGATCAGTTCATCATGAACTACAACATGCAAAACATGACTAAGACATTGACTGAGTTGCACGGCATACTGAAGACAGCAGAGCCGAATCTCAAGAAGGCAACTCCCAGTGTACTGATGGTACAAGGGGGTAAAAGGTTTAAGAAACCTAAGAAGGATAAGGGAAAGGCCCAAGTTGTCCAGACTGAGAGTCAGGACAAGCCCAAGCCAAAGCCCAAATCCGGGCCTTCTCCTGAGAACAAATGCAACTACTGCAAGCAGTTAGGGCATTGGAAGAGAGACTGCAAGAAGTTCATGGAAGATTACAAGAAGCTGAAGAAGACGTATGATGCGTCTGACTCAGGTATTTATGTTATCGAACTTAATGTTATGTCTTCTAGTTCTACTTCGTGGGTATTGGATACCGGTTGCGGTGCTCATATTTGTACGAATATGCAGGCACTAAAAACAGTAGAACGCTGAAGAAAGGACAAGTGGAGCTACGGGTCGGGAATGGAGCTAAGGTTGCTGCACTGGCCGTAGGCACTTACGATTTGTCTTTACCTTCGGGCATGGTTTTAGCTTTGAATAATTGCTACTTTGTACCTGCGATTAGCAGAAACATAATTTCAGTTTCCGTTTTGGATTTGGAAGGTTTTGATTTTGCTGTTAAGAATAAAGTTTGTTCTTTTAATCGTGATGGTACGTTTTATGGTAGCGCCCCATTAGATAATGGGTTATATGTCTTAAACCAAGAAATGCCTGTCTTTAACATAAATACAAAGCGGTTTAAGTCAAATGACGAAAACCCGAATTTCTTATGGCATTGTCGTTTGGGCCATATCAATGAGAAACGCATTCAGAGACTCCATCGAAATGGGCTTCTGGGCTCATTTGATTTTGAATCATGTGAGAAATGCGAATCTTGCTTGATGGGCAAAATGGCTAGGGCCCCTTTCAACAAACCGAATGAAAGGGCCAGTGATTTATTGGGCCTTATTCATACTGATGTATGTGGGCCAATGAGCTCTGTTGCCAGAGGAAATTACAAGTACTTCATTACCTTCACTGATGACTTCAGTAGGTATGGCTATGTCTATTTGATGAGACACAAGTCAGAATCTTTTGATAGATTCAAGGAGTTCAAGAATGAAGTACAGAACCAACTTGGCAAAAGTATCAAAGTTCTGCGGTCGGATCGCGGAGGAGAATACTTGAGTCAAGAGTTCAGCGACTATCTGAGCGAGTGTGGAATTGTTTCACAACTCACTCCTCCTGGAACACCCCAATGGAATGGAGTGTCAGAGAGGAGGAATCGAACCTTATTGGATATGGTTCGGTCTATGATGAGTCATTCAGATCTTCCATTATCCTTTTGGGGATACGCTCTAGAAACGTCTGCGTTTACACTAAATAGGGTGCCATCTAAATCAGTGGAAAAGACACCACATGAATTGTGGACTGGGAACATTCCAAGTCTGTCTTTCCTGAAGATTTGGGGTTGTGAGGCTTATGTCAAACGTTTAATTTATGATAAGCTCGCACCCAAATCAGATAAATGCTACTTCGTTGGTTATCCTTGTGATACCAAGGCATACTACTTTTACAACCGATCTGAGAACAAAGTTTTTGTTTCTCGGGACTGTTCTTTTCTTGAGAGAGAATTTCTTTCTAAGAAAAACAGTGGGAGTAAAGTACATCTCGAAGAAATTCAAGATGTACAGGAAGCTGCTCAACTTGCTGAGGAAGAGCAGCAGTTGGATCCACAAAGTTCTGTGGAACCCGCGCCTGTGGAGCCTGAAGTTCGCAGATCCGGAAGGATCCGTCACGAACCCGAGAGATACTATGAATTTCTCGTGACCAATTTCAATGATCTGATGATCATTGAAAGTGACGAACCAGCGACCTTCGCGGAAGCAATGATGGGCCCGGACTCCGAAAAGTGGCTTGGAGCCTCTAAATCCGAAATGGGATCCATGTCAGAAAACCAAGTATGGTCCTTGGTCGATTTACCTAATGGTGCAAAAGCCATTGAGTGTAAATGGATCTTCAAGAAGAAGATAGACGTGGATGGCAATGTCCAGATTTATAAAGCTAGGTTGGTGGCTAAAGGTTTCAAGCAGATTCATGGTATTGACTATGATGAAACCTATTCCCCAGTCGATATGCTTAAATCCATTCGGATTCGTCTAGCAACTGCCGCTCATTATGACTATGATATTTGGAAGATGGATGTCAAAACCGCTTTCCTGAATGGTATTCTGGAAGAGGATGTGTATATGACACAGCCTGAAGGTTTTGTAGATCCTAAGAATGCTGGGAAGGTATGCAAGCTTCATAAATCCATTTATGGATTGAAGCAAGCATCACGGAGTTGGAATCTTCATTTTGATGAAGCAGTAAAACAATTTGGTTTCATCAAGAACGAAGAAGAACCATGTGTATACAAGAAGACTAGTGGGAGCGGAATTGTGTTTCTTGTACTGTATGTCGATGACATACTCCTTCTCGGTAATGACGTTCTGTTGCTTCAGTCTGTTAAGACTTGGCTCAGAAGTTGTTTTTCCATGAAAGACATGGGAGAAGCCGCGTACATCCTTGGAATCAGAATCTACAGAGATAGAGTGAACAGGCTGATTGGATTGTGCCAGGACACTTATATTGATAAGGTGTTGCACAGATTCAAGATGCATGATTCCAAGAAGGGCTTCATACCGATGTCTCATGGCATTAGTCTCAGCAAGAAGCAGTGTCCGGCGACACATGCTGAGCGAGAGCGCATGGATAGGATTCCTTATGCTTCTGCAATAGGATCTATCATGTATGCCATGCTCTGCATGACGAGTAGATACCAATCTAATCCAGGTGAAGATCACTGGACAGCTGTCAAGAATATTCTCAAGTATTTGAGACATACCAAGGATAAGTTCTTGGTGTATGGAGGAAGTGAAGAGCTTGTAGTGAATGGATTCACTGATGCGAGTTTTCAGACGGACAGATACGATTTCTGATCACAGTCTGGATATGTCTTCTGTCTAAATGGCGGTGCAGTGAGCTGGAAGAGCTCTAAGCAGAATACCGTAGCTGATTCAACGACGGAAGCTGAATATGTTGCTGCTTCAGAAGCGGCAAAAGAAGTTGTTTGGATCAAGAAGTTCACGACAGAACTTGGTGTGGTTCCTAATATCTTGGAACCAGTGGCTTTGTTTTGTGATAACAATGGAGCCATTGCTCAGGCGAAAGAACCCAGGTCACACCAGAAGTCCAAACACATAGAGAGGAGATATCACCTGATTCGTGATATCGTCAATAGAGGTGAAGTGAAGATCAGCCGAGTTCCGACAGACGAGAATGTCGCTGATCCTCTGACTAAGCCACTCCCAAGGCTTAAGCATGAATATCACACTACTGCTGTAGGCATTAGAGATCTTAAGATGTAATCTTGATTCTAGTGGGAGTTTTGTGGTTTTATTTTTGTTATATTAAGATGTTCTTGTAAACATACTTTTGGATATGTTTAATGAAATTTGATTTCAGCATTATTTATTGTGATCTAAATAATGGTCCCAAAATAAGTTTATGCCGTATTATAGGTCATCAAGTTGAGGACTTGATCATGAAACCCTATAAGTATAGATGACATAAATTATGATGTGTCCCTAGTCGAGGTTGTCAAAGTGGGACACTGACAACCGCGAGAGACTAGCTTGTGAGGTGACTGTTGACTAAGTTTCATGGAGTCAATGATATGAGTATCACAGTCAGTCACATAGATATATGTTGGTGAACATATGATCGGACATGACCCACTAATGAGAAGTCTCCAGGATAGTTATATATGTGTCATGAGAGGTTCTCATTACGACTATAGAGTATAGCCCTAAGACCTGAGTTCATCATGCTTTCTTGCATATGAATTGGTACACTATGACTTTGTCAAACGTTGACCCGTAACTGGCGGCTATAACAGAACGGCTCAGGTGTATCATGAAGTGTGCGTTGAAATAGGGATGGAACAAGATGGGATTTGTCCCTCCTGAATAACGGGAGACAAATATCTCAGGGCCTATCGAAGATTTAATACTGAGAAAATGTGTGGCCGCACTCAAACGAACTGTAGTTCAGTTGTTTGTCTTGTTCAGTATAGATCAGGAGTTCGATAAACACGATATTGGCTTAATAAGGATGACACCAATCTTGCCTTATGCCAAATCGAGATATAGAGACAAAAGGATTATAGGAATTGATGATTCCAGTACAAGTGGGAGATTGTTGGGATGGTGTCCTGAAATCACACATGTACTCACTCCTAATGATAGTTGTGTGTCGAGATCAGACATTCGTATAATACTGGGCGGTTGCAATGTTTTGCTAGAAGCCTCTTGCAATCTGTAAGTTGTAGACTTATTGCCAGTATTATATGATCCTATAGGGTCACACACCTAAGCAAACTGGAAGCGTAAATAAGGGATTGATCATTATGGTAATGATCATATCGATGTGTATTGGATACACATTAATATTGAGTAAATTGTGTTGTGTCGATCGACACAGTAAGTGTGTCGGTCGACACAGATCGGGTATCGAAACTGATGTTTCGATTTTATGACTTAAACGAATTGGTATCGACCGAGACTCGGTTTAAGTCATTCTAGGTCTTTATATATTGATATAGTTTCGACCTGGAACCCTAGCTGTTCACTTTTTCTTGACAGAGAAAGCAGAAACACCAGAAACTCAAAATCCCAAGATCCGGCACTAGCATCCCGGCTTTCCAGGTTTGTGTGCGTGTGTATCTAGTAGAGGCGAACCATTTGAGTCGCTGCCGATCTCGTTTCACCATTCATTCCGCTGCCAGTACAAGATAGGAACGAGGTGGGTAATTCAATATAACGAACCCTAGATCCTAGGCTTACCAACATAGAAGACCAGAGAGCGGAAGACGGATATCAAACGTACGAGACGATATGCTTAAACATGGAAGAGGAGAGGAGCCTACTCTCCGTCACCATTGTCGGTCCACCACTAGATTTGATGCCTAGGCGAACAACGAGCTTCCCTTGTTATTGTCGATCCATCGCGACCGCCGCAACTCTCACCACCGCATTGTCACTGTCCTCTAGTGAGCAGGCGAAGTAGAGAGGAAAACTCAATAAGACATGCAACCACCAACCCCGACAAAACACAACCCAAAAAACAAACACCCACCATGCAAAGATCCGGCACCGGAAAAAGAAGACAACCACCAATTGAAAGGGCAAAGCAACCAGAAACAACATAAGGGAGAATGTAAAGCTCTAGATCTGATCCTTACGCACCTAAAAAGTTTGTGCGCCGTCATAGGAGCACCACCGTTGCCGAACCACCGGGAACATACGAGGAAAAGTTGTGCCACTAAACCATACGAAGAAAAGCAAAACCGCAGATGAGACAATAGCACGTGGAAAGAAAAAAAAAAGGAAAGGAAAGAGAAGAAACCCTCTCTGGCGAAGCAAAGGTCGGAGAGGCGAAACAAAACACAACTATGAAGTTTGAAAAAGAAAAATCTTTTAAGAAAGAGAAATGATTGGTCGGGAAAACTTTTAGGGTTTATATGCAAATATTACAATCGATTTTTATATTAAGATGGATAAACAAACCACGAAAAAAATGGATAAACAAACAACAAAGAACAAGGGAAGTAGAAGATGAGATAAAGAAGGTTAAGTTTTTAAAAAGTATCAAATTTATTCATTATTTCGATTTTTTTTTCTTTTGAGTTCCTTCCCATTCCATATTTTTTTTATAGCTATTTACATATTTTGACAAGTTTTATTGCATTTACATATAATATAACTACGCTAATTAAATTAAGTAATTACTTTGAACCGGTTAAGTAATTATTAGGTCTGGCGTTTGGGTATCTGTTCGGGTTCGGTTCGGATTTTTTGGGTTTTCGGGTTTAGGTATATAAGACATATTCGGGTATTTTATAATTTTGATTCGGGTTCAGTTCGGTTCCATTCGGGTTCAATTCGGGTTCGGGTACTCGAAAAATCATAAAACAAATATAAAAATTGGTTAATTTTAACAAAAAAATTATTAAATTTAGACAAATATAACTAAAAATTTCATATATTTCATTTATTTTGGATATTTTAGCTACTTTAGTCTAAAACTAACCAATACATTTGAGTTTATAATTATAATTTTGTATAATTTTTTAATATTAAGTCTAAATATAACTAATATTTTGGATAAATAATTGTAGTTTGGATATTTTGGATATCCATTCGATTTTTGGTTTGGGTCGGGTTCGGTTCCGATTCTTCGGATATAAAGGTTTAGGATCCATTCGGGTCTTTTATCGATTCGGATTCGATTTTTCTTTTTTGGTTCGGGTTCGATTCGGTATTTCGATTCCGGGGTTTTTGGCCAATCCTAGTATATATTATACTAGATTGGTGCAAAATGCAAATCAACAAAACCACGCCATCAATATTCAATAGAAAGTTTTTGGTCAAATATGGGCAGCCATTGAATAATGTTTTCCGTCTTATTCAAATCTATCATTTTCCTCCCAGTTTCGAACTTTTCGTCAATCAGTTTTCTTTCTTTCAAAGCGGGAACTCCTTAAGAAAGTACATACGCATTAAAACATTAGGGAAAAAATATTTTCCTTATATTTTGAATTATCAATATATATGATTTAATGTCCATAATGTTTCTCATATAAATTGCTTTAAATTTGAGTTGATTTTTTATATGTAAAAGATAGAGAAAACAGAAACCATATACCAAATACAGAAATGATGTGTTAGAAACATAAAATAGCAAAACCAAATGGTAACTGATTAATGGTTTTGTTGGAGACTCGTCTCAATTTCAGCTAAATTATTTATAGTTATAAAAATAGTAATAGAATTATAAATGTTATAAAAACAGAATAAAACTTGAATTCTTTAAACGTGGAATTATTTTATCGTTACATTTGGCCATTTTTAAACATTTTAGGTGGATATACCAAAATTTCTATAAACTTTAGAATTAGTTTGACTTCAATTAAAAGAATTTTAGTTATAAATTAATTTAAATGTTAAAAAAATATAATAAAAAGAATATAAATGGTAATATTGATTGATATTAATGATTAATCATTTCATACGTAGAATTATTTCATTACTCAACTTTATTATTTTTAAACATTTTGAATGGTTATACAGAAATTGCTATAAACTTCAGGATCATGATTAGTCTGTTTAAAAAAAAAAAAAAAATACAACATTACAAAAACAGAATAAAAGAATATAAATGGTAATAGGATCAAATTAAGGATTAATCCTGTCAAACGTGGAATCATTTTATCCTTTCATTTAGCCACTTTTAAATGTTTTGGACAATTATACCGGAATTTCTATAAACTCTTGAATTGTTATGAACCTGAGTTAAAACAAATTTAGTTATTAAAATAAAGAAATAGAAATATAAATATAAATGACAATAATATTTCCATTGTTGGTCCCTTCTTACCAGTATCATGTTGATAGTCAGTCTTAATTTTTCTCTAGATATCGAGTTTGTTCCGGTTTTAGTTTGTGTTATGTAACAAACTTGATTTTAATATATTAATTCTTCAGACAAAAAAAAATATTGCCTAAGGTAAATATATGTTGTGAAGCAACCGTGGCCTAATGGTTAAGTGGTTAAAGCTTTACACTGGTAGGTATTGGGTTCGAATCCCCGAAGGTGCAGTTTTACAAGATTAATAGAGGCAAGCTTATAACGAAGTTTTCAGGAGCAGGTGGAGCCGTTGATCGTGACCGTTGATGGATTCTCGTAGAACGGAAATAGTATTATCTGTAAAATTGTTCTTGTAATAGTTTTCATATAATCTGTATTAGCATAAAAAAAAAGTAAATATATGCTTTATGGTAAGAAAAATTTCCACTGATATGATTATATTTAATTTCCTATATTGACCCATTATTGATTGCACTAATTTGTTTTGTAAGAAAATTATGTATATTTTAGAAAGTATCAAGAATCAAGAAAATAATGAACTATTTACTGTAGAATAGTATATTTGACTCAAAATAAAATACTGGAAAGTTCAACCAAAGACATGAGTTCCACATCACCATTTTGGAAATATGGACCTTATAGTTTGAATCATATTTACTGTTTCCATTGGAAAACTAGTTTCATTATATTATTCACATTACTTTTTATCATATGAGCGGTTGTTGCATGACTAATATGAATCTAGCAAATTAAATATACGCACATATATAACGTAGTAGTTGTATTTAAATATTGAAACTGTCGGAAGAATTAAGTTTAAATTTCATTTTACAATCATCAAATAAAATCAGTCATTACTAAGACCAAAGATAAATCATTGATTAAAAATATATCTGAATTAATAACCAAAAACACTCGTGTTATAATCGTAAAAAAAATTCCTTAATTTCCTTTTAAAATCTAACAATAATAATGTTTCTCAGTTATTACAATTTTAATTTATGAGCTAGTAACAAATAGTAAATCAAAGAAAAAGACAGAGAAACGTGCTCAACATATTTAAAACGCATTTCTTAAGCAATACTGATACAGTATGTAATCATTGTTTTGTCTCTCAAATCTTCTTCTTCTTCGTCGTCGTCTTCATTCTTCTTCTCTCTCTCTATATATATCTCTTGCAGAGACTTTGTCTCCTGAAAATGAACAAGTCCGACGTAGAATCGACGAAGACGACAGTCAAATTCAACCTCTATAGATGAAGAGGTCTATCTTTTCAACCGTGACGTATTCCGTCACCGTCGCCGTTGCCTTCATCGCCGTCTTCTTCCTCCCGATTCCTGCAACCGCCTTAGGTTCAGGCTCAACATACGCCGTCGTATACGGCTCCAACACCGTCTGCGCCTTAATCTCAAGCCAGCCTACACAGAATATCCGATGTTTCGACACGCGCCTCCGTACCACCATCACTCTAAATCCCGGCGTCTCATTCTCCTCCATCGCCGCCGGTGAGAATTTCCTCTGCGGCATACGCTCCGGTGGTTACAGCCTTCTCTGCTGGGACAACATCGGAAGCTACACTTTCAACCCGAAACGAATCTACCAGAATGACACCGTTTTGCTCGAGAATCTCTCCGTCGGCGACAGCCAAATCTGCGCCACCGTCAACGGCACAACTACTTTAAAATGCTGGAGAAGTGATCAATCAACGCCTCCGAACGAAGGATTCCGGTCAATTTCATCCGGCGTTGGTTTCTCCTGCGGCGTCTCGATTCGAAACAACCAAATCCGTTGTTGGGGAAGAGATTCGATGAAATCAAGTCGGATCCAAACCGGATTTGAAAACACGACGATGATAAGCGTATCAGCCGGAGAATCACACGCTTGCGGATTAAACTCAACTGGGAGTTTGATTTGCATCGGAAACAATGAATCTGGGCAGCTTAATGTTCCATCGAATCAACCTTCTCTTTACTCTGAGCTCTCTCTCGGATCGAATTTCACTTGCGCGATACGAAACTCGAACAATTCTGTAATTTGCTGGGGAGGAGGAGCAGAGAGATTCAATAATGTCACGGAAGGGATCTCCTTTGAGTCAATTTCATCCGGGTCGGGTTTAATTTGCGGGTTAATCTCCGGTAATCTCTCCGTCATGTGTTGGAACCCTTCTAATTTCTCAAGAATCTTCCTCCCTTTCTCAGATATTTTACCAGGTCCTTGCGTTGAATCATCTCTTTGCTCTTGCGGTGTGTATCCACAATCCGATAAGCTCTGTTCCGGCTCTGGTTCGATCTGCACCAAATGCAAAATCTCAATTCCCACGAGCCAATCTCCCCCTCCTCCACCACCTTCACAGTCAACTTCATCTCCTCCATCGAAAGCTTTGACTAGAGGATTATTAGCGTTTGCGATCGTTGGATCAATAGGAGTATTCGCAGGGATTTGCAGTGTGGTTTACTGTTTATGGACTGGAGCTTTCTTGGGGAAGAAGAAAGTTCATAACTCAGTCCAACCGACGATAACTCGCGGCAGTTCAACTAGCCGGTCAAACAGCTCACCGCCGTCTCGGTCCATGACTATAAGACGTCAAGGCTCGAGAATGCTTTCGATGAGAAGACAGAGAAGCGGAACATCGTCGATGAAACACCCGGAGAAAGCCGAGGAATTCTCCTTCTCCGAACTCGCTTCCGCCACCGGAAACTTTTCTTTAGAGAACAAAATCGGTTCCGGAAGCTTCGGTGTTGTTTACAGAGGCAAACTCAACGACGGGAGAGAAGTAGCGATAAAACGCGGCGAAGTAAACGCGAAATTGAAAAAGTTTCAAGAGAAAGAAACCGCGTTTGATTCAGAAATCGCGTTTCTATCGAGACTTCATCATAAACATCTTGTGAGACTCGTTGGATACTGCGAAGAAAGAGAAGAGAGACTTCTGGTTTACGATTACATGAAGAACGGTGCGCTTTACGATCATCTTCACGACAAGAACAACGTGGAAAAACACAGCAGTTTAATCAATTCGTGGAAAATACGGATCAAAATCGCGTTAGACGCGGCTAGAGGAATCGAGTATCTACACAACTACGCGGTTCCCCCGATTATTCACAGGGATATCAAGTCATCTAACATCTTGCTCGACTCGAATTGGGTCGCTAGGGTTTCGGATTTCGGGTTATCGTTAATGGGTCCGGAATTAGGGAAAGATCATCAACACCGTCCGATGAAAGCTGCGGGAACGGTCGGATACATTGATCCAGAATATTACAGTCTTAATGTTTTAACTGACAAGAGTGATGTCTACGGACTAGGAGTTGTGTTGTTAGAATTGTTGACCGGGAAAAGAGCGATTTTTAGGAACGGTGGTGATGATGTCGAAGAAGGGTGTGTTCCGGTGCTTTTGGTGGATTACTCAGTGCCGGCGATTATGGCGGGTGAGCTGGGTCGGGTATTGGATCCTAGAGTTGGAACGACGGTATCAGGGGAAGGAGATGCGGTGGAGCTGGTGGCTTATACGGCGATGCATTGTGTGAATGCGGAAGGGAGGAATCGGCCGACGATGACTGATATTGTCGGGAATTTGGAGAGAGCATTGGATTTGTGTGGTGATAGTCATGGGAGCATCTCTAGTGGCATTTGCTCTATTGTCTCCGACACTCCTATTGAGAGAGACTAAAACCGATTTTTTTGACTATTTTTTCATAGGTGATTTTTAAAAGAATTTTATCTGTTTTAAGTTTTGGCCTTTTTGGATGATTGTTTTTTTTTTTGTAAATATTGTTTAGTGGTAGGTGCTTATTATGAGAATTTGAATATTCAATATTCGTGGTCAAACCATGTGTATTGTTGATACTTATCGAGCCCTCATGATAGGGAGATGGATAATGGCTTTGGCGTGGATTTAATGTGGTTATTAGGGTTGGAGGTTGGGTATCCATTTGGGTTCAATTCTTTCGAATTTTTGGATTTACAACTCTAAAACTTATTCGGATATTTATAATTTTGGACCGCGTTCAATTCAAGTTTGAGTATCCGAAATTATCAAAAGTTATCTGCATTTTTTTTTTAAAAAAAAAGAATACTCAAAAATCTAAAATATTTAAAAATATTTGAACTATACAAAAATTTCGTAAAAAAAAAACTATCCAAATTATCTTAAAATATTCAAAGTATTAGAAAATATATGTATTACCTAAAAACAAGAATAAAAAAACTATTCAAACATTCATATTCGAAAGTATCAGAATTATCTGAAACTATATAAAACTTCCAGTTACTTCAGATATCTGTTCGAATTTGATTCAGATTCTGGTATTATCTACTAACTGAAATACTTAGACTTAAACTCTATTTAGATATTTTCTAGAACCGAATTGGATTAAATCAGGTTTTTTCGGATCACATTCTTGAATATGAATATGGAATCAAATTATAGAGAAAATAATATTTTGTTCATTCACACTCACAATACGAAACAATCTCACTATAATAACCAAACACATCAACCGAAATCACAAACTCGGTTTACTTACCCTCTGCACCAGAACCGGTTTATAAGTGCTTTAAACCGTAAAACAAATCTCTCATATATATACTCACACAAACTCCAACCGCACAAGAAGCTTCACAGATCTACACTTGACCCCATCCTGATTACGCAAAGGAACAACACGTATTCCTTGCCTCAGTTCCCAAACCGGTAAACATGTTTGGCCTCCAAAATCATCTTTCTCCGACATGTCATACTCATGTACCTCTATACGCAATAGAGCAAGCTCTGGAACCGTTAATGGGAACTCAAAAACCTCGTCCCAAGCTGGTATCCAATTATCTTCCAACGTTTTTGTCTTTCTCATTACCGTATCAACTGGGACTCCAGCGATACCAACCTGAAATGTTTGAACACTTTTTATCAGTTTCAACTTCAAAACTAGAACTTGAAGGTTGAAAAATGTTAATACCCTTGTATAGAAATCAGGTGGAGAATATCGATCGAAGTGTGTGTGAGGAAAATCGTAGTACCAGCCTTCTCCCATGTATATAGTCACCTAAACATAAATATATACATAAGTGTTACCTCAAAAACATTGTAAGTTACACAAAACAGAGAAAAGAGGATATATGTCTGACCCTTAGTGTTGTTTTTACAGGTAATGTAGCTTCCGGGTCAAACACAGGGTCCGATTTCAGCAGAATATCGGGTTTCTTGATGTATCCACATCCTCCATTAGCTCTAAACATTCCTTGCATTACCCACAGTGATCTTCCTTGACCCTTCACAAGAATTAGTCATTTCACGAATTCAATATATAGCTGTGGAATATGACTTGATGTTCTGTTAAAGGTAATGCAACAAAGAACTTGGAGATGTACCTGCATATTGAAAGCCACCATTTGAGCACCATGGCTCCAGCCAACAAGTGGATTGTAATTTGATGAAGTAATTCTAGTTCCTTTTGGATAAATCCGAAGCATATTCCGCTGAGTAAACCTACAATACTCCATGATCAACAGAGTTTCTTAAAACACTTTGGAAACATGATATTTTCTTTAGTTAAAAAAATACCTGACAATCTGTTTGGCATATTTTTCTGAGGCCTTTTCAAGTTGTTCTTCACTCAAACTAAGCCTTCTTACTTTATCAGGATCCACTTTCAAACATTCAGTCATACCGCCTTTTGGTTTCCCAGCCTGTATTGCAATCATATTCTTATACTGTGGTGGTGCATTCTTCTTTAACTTATCTCCTTCATCATCATCATCATCATCATCGTCATCATCATCTCCGTTTGAATCATTCTACAACACAAAATAAATAAAAACCAATGGAAAAAACCCACCAAACTGAATGAACATGATGTGTGTTTCTATCACAAACCTTGTCATCACTTGTGTCCCTCCGAGTAAAGATTGGAACTTCTCTCCCCCAAACTTCTTCATCACCCAAAGTCTTATCTTTCTTCACCACATCTTCATCATCTCCTGATTTCTTGTACTCTTTGGGAGGTTTGGTTGAGATGATAATACGCTTTTTCAATGATGCTGGAGATGGGAACTCCTTTAAGCATTCTCCGGGAGGTGGAGTGAATAACATTTCTCCAAATACTTCAGTAACCATCTAGGATAAAAAAAAATATCTTACATCATTATAATAACCAACCATGGCAAAAGAATATATAATAAGCTCACACCTCAGCAACTTTAGCCTGGAGTTTGGGAGTAAGATGATCTTCAAGAGTTACAACAACTGGATAATCAGATACATCAAATGCGTACGTTTTAATAGCGTTTAGACATCTGATCAGCTCCACAGGTGATGTAAGAGTCCTAAGATCCAATACAGAATAAGAAAGCATGATTCATTGCATGACCAGCAAACATATCCAATCAAATTTCATTGCACTATATATTACCTTCCATGAAGAACATCAATACCATCTTCATCTGAGTTTGGCCAGAGATCTAATTCAATAACCCTGACACCTTTCTTTAATGCGTCTATTATAGGTATTTCACTGCAGTCACTACTCAGCTGATTACCGGTTAAATATGAATTATGCCCTGTATATATGAAATAATGTGATAATGGAGCATCCATGTCTTGATACACCTACAAAAAAAAAAAAGAATCAAATAGTCAAGAATCAATAAAAACTTAAGTGATCACATTCCAATCTATATCAAGATCAATCAAAAGGGAAAAAAAGTTACCTCATGATGATCAAGAAGAGTGTTATTGACACCGAAGAGGTATTTGAAGAAAGCATCAAGATGAAGACCATTCCGGTGAAGAAGAGAAGATGAGGCATTGACGATCGCTTGTGCTTCCTCTCTCGTCGCTTGATCTTGTTTCTGAACATCGATGAGAAAACTTAGGAGATGATCAACAGTCATGAGACCTTTGTCGGAGTAATTATCGAACACGGTCTTGATCTCAGGCGGAGCAACCGACACCGTGTGCCGATACCTCCGACGGAAACAGAAACAGACTTTGTATGTTTGCTTCGACATTGGAACAACGAACGATTTTTGAGAATGGTTCCTTTGGGATCTGCCAGTCAATCGGACATTTTTCTAGTTAATTTTTCTCGTTGTCGGATCAAAACCGCAGAAGTCACTTACCATAAAACTTGGGATGTAAGGAATGATTTGCATTATTGGTCCACCTGGATTTTTTAATAATTTTTGTTCGTCGGCAACTGATTTTAAATAGAAAAGTGTTTTTGACTATTGATTTAAAAACTTAAATATTTTGGTAATACTTAAACTAATGGAAAAAAAAAATCGTTGCTCTATCAAAGCTAGGAAATGGGATCCAATTCGTTTCCTACAATAAAGTCGAGAAGATATTAAAAAGATTGAATTTGAAACAGTTAAGTGCTTAGCAAAGTAAATTATTTGAAGAAATTATTAAAAAAATAAGAATAATATAATTTTTGAAGGAAAAAAAATATTTTATTTCATTAAACAAAAGATATTTATGTCAAAAATCACAGAAAATTTGTCTTTATTTAGTTTCAGATGCAAGTGTCTATTTTCTTCTTTCAATCGCAAATTAAAATCAGAATGTCATATCGTTTTCACATTTATAACATACCAATAATATTCATTAACCAATACTGCAACTTAAAATCATAATTCGATAGCAAAAAAAAATATCAAGAGAAGATTAACAAGTAGATAGTAAAACTGAAAATATAAACATCCCCTTAGATTATTGACCCAAAAAAACATCCGTTTAGATCATCCAAAAAATGGTGTCAAAAGTTTTCACAAACAACAAACCAACTAAACCAAAACTTTAAACAGCTAAACCAAGAGAAATGCAATTCCTTTTGCAAAAAAAAAAAGAGAAATGCAATTAACGGGATTGCATTTCGTGTAACATATTTCCAAACAAATAAACTCATCAACATAGATCAATAGCTAGTGCTTTTAAACTCTCTCATCCTAATAATAAGCACAAGAGTCAGCAAAAGTGATAAACTCATTTACTCACCATGTTTTTTTTTTGTCAACAGAAATTGATTCAAGGACCAAAGTACAAAGACAAATGGGCCAGAGCCCAATACAAGAAACATATCCGAATAACTCGGTTACATGACACGGAGGATAAAAAGACACCACGTGTCACCCATCTGAAGAGCCTCCAGGAAGAAGCGGCGAGCGCAGAAGAGAGCGAAGCCACCAACGACCGGATCGATTTCTTGAATTAGCCAAGGACCATCCGCAGATCAAAACCTCCCAAGCCACCATCTGCCTAAACCTGAATCAGAGAAAACCAATCACTGAAAAAACACCGGAACCCGCTGAAGCCATGGAGGCGCCGTCGCCGTCAGGTCACACACCAAATAGGTGCCACCATAAGCGCGGTAACCACGAAGGCGATATTAATCCAAGCATAACAGAGGAGCCAGAGCAAATCTGTGAAACCCAGGAAGCAGACGACGAAGAGAGAGAGAAGAGAAGCTTGATATGAAACGAACAGGAACCGAGAAATCCCGGTAAGCTCCGATAAGTCGGAAAAAGTCGGCCATAGAAGAAATTCCTGAGATTATTAGAAGCAAACTGGAAAACGTAAGCGATTGGGGAAAAAGATATCGGCCCCAGAAAGAGAGAAGATGAAGATCTCCAAGATCAGAAAAACCCCAAACACGAATATATACAACAAAAGAGATAAAGTCGCGATTCAATCGATCCCGATACACTCTTCTGAAAGATAAAATCCGAGAAGAAGAGAGATGTGAAAGCGAGAGAAAATTCTCTCTCTTCTAAGAGAGAGAGAGAGAAAGCGGCTAGACTCAAGATGTGGAATGGTTTAAACAGTGTTTTACTCACCATGTTTAGACCGCTTCCAATGTACTTTCCTATTTTTGCCTATAAATAGAGGAATTTTATAATATAAGTAAATTATTCTCCAATGTATTTTTCTATTTTTTTTAAAAAAAAAATCATTACTCTAATATTTTTTTTTATATTTTACTAATAGTACATTTTATTTATAAAAGCTGCAAATAAATTTATGTTTATTTAGTTTATATTTTGCAAAAAATATAAAATTATAACATATTTTAGAAATAATTAAAGAAATTGCATACATACATAAAATTATTTTGTTTTTTACTTATAATTATAATTTAAAAAATTAAAAAAATGTAAACCAACAAAAAGTTTAATTTTAAAATAAAGAAAGTAATAATAATTTTTTTTATTTGTTTTAGTTATAATTAAATAAATTTAAAAGTTAAAGAATAATTGTGTAAAAAATATGACTATTATAAATAAATACTATTTCTTCATCTATAAATAGAGGGGGAAAAAATAACAATCTCTATTTTAGAGTAAAATATAGAGGTGGATTGGAGCTAGTTTTTCTCTATTAGGGCATTTCTAATTCATTGCAATTTTTGTCTCTAAATGCTATAATAGAACAAAATCAATTCTAATTCACCTCTATATCTTGCTCTAAAATATAATTCATCTATAATAAGTCATATTTTTTATTTGCATAATTGTCCTTTAACTTTTATATTTATTCAATTATAACTAAAATAAATATAGAAAATTATTTTTATTTAAAATTATAAAAAAATTGTTTGCGTAAATCTTTTAAAAAAAAATTATAACTGTAACTAAAAATTATTAATAACTTTATACATGTATTCTGTTGCTTTTTAAAACATATTATAGTTTTATAAAGTTTTTTCAAAATAAAAATAAAATAAAATGGTTTAATTTGTAATTTTTATATATAAAATGTATTATTAGTCAAATAAAAAATATTTTATAGAGAACATTTGTCAAAATAAAAATATAGATATTCAGATAGGAGGAAAATCTACCTCTATTATATAGTTTCTCCATTTTAAAAGAAAATATAGGAAAATACATTGAAAATAGTTTTATAATATTTAGAGAAAATATAAGAATAGGTTATATATGCCCTAAACAACAATCAACAAGCTGATTACTGGTCTGCTCAGCACATTCAGCGCAACAATCTTACCAATCAGCACAATGACTAGCATGTTGACGGATTCAGTTAACTCCGTCCCTAAACCAAATTAAAATCGAGTCTAAACCAGTAAGCCCAAATTAATTCCATTACTGGTCTGCTCAGCACATTCGTGTTTGGTTTAGGGTAGAATTTAGCATTTAGTATTTCCATTTCCATTTCCGGTCATATTTCCCATCGGTTATTGTTTATGTTTTGCACGAAGCAACTAAACCACATTAGACACTACTATTTCCAAAAATCATCAAGTTATTTGTTCAAAGATATATTAGACTAAAACCAATCAAAACAGGCTATCACTTCGGGTACCAAACATACTTATTTGATACAGAACCCAAAAAAAAAAAAACGAAGGCCGAAGAGAACGTACATTTTAAAAGAAATCTGAGAAATGGAATGAAAAAGCTTAAGCATGAAGACATCAGATCTGAATCATGTAATTATTAAATCACAAGTCTTGAAACTTCTTGACAAACCAAGTCATTGCTCTCGTGAGGACCCACAATCTTATACCTGCAATTGCAACCAAACAAAAAAGTAAGAACAACATTTGGGATCAAACCTCAAAAGTTATTGTTTATGTTTATGTTTATTCTCTCACAGTTCAAGAACAGATTTTCCTTCCTTGTATTTCTGGTTCACATCATGGGCAGTCACCTGGAAAACATAAACACAAAACCAAGTTTAGAATCGAACATAAGATTGTTATTACCAACTAAGCGATATAAAGTTTTTGTATTACGTATTTCCAGCCAACGTTTGATCCACAACCAACGCAGAAGATGTCATTTACGGTATAAAGTCCTGTTATCATCATTCTGTCTTCTTTAGCTCCAATTGAAATGTTTACACTAAAAGATCATCATCAATAACAACAAAACGTAATTAGGATAGTGTAGAGAACAAATTTACTAGCTCAAGTTGATTATAAGAAATTAATCAAAAAGCTTACACTTCATTGAAGAAATAAGCTAGTCCGTACCTGCATGTAAAAGACTGCACCAGCAAAAAGTCAGTACTATAGTATAGTTTACATATTATATGTTATTGATGATTGACATTAAACAATGTGGTGAGAATGAATCACATGGTCTTTTTTTTTTGAACAACATGAATCACATGGTCAAAATACTAAAAGAAATCACTCAAAATTCTAAGAGAACGGATAACTACAATCAGAATTAAGAACCCAAAATAACACCAAATTTAAGTAAACCCTAGATGAAAAATATGATTCGAGTATAATCAACGGCATCGTCGAGAATGAAAAGATCAAACCTTAGAGATGATGTCTCGATCTTTAGTAAGATGTGTCTTACAGTGTCTGCAACTATAGACTTGTCCTTCCAGTTCCACAATAAAAACTCTTCCCATCTTGATTGAAACGAAAGAAGAAGAAAAAATAATCTCTCTTTCGTGAATTGATCAACCCTAAGATGGAGTCTTTTGATTTTATAAAAGGGAAAGGAGGAAATCGAGGGGAATATTGTTAAGACTTTTGGAGTAATTTTCGGCAGCGTATAAAATCTGTTAATAATATGACTCGGTCTAATTGGATTTACAAGTGTATTTAGCAAAAAATGTGGATAGCTAATACCATTAATTTTTAATGTAAAACTAGTATGATTCGACAAATATTATTAAACTTTTAAATAAAATTATCAAATTAATTTAACAATAATAATATTATAAAAATTTATATGAAATTATTTATAATCAAACATACATATATTATTATATTTAATCAAATATTTTATAATTTATTATAAATAAAATTAATAGTGATAAAACTAATTGTAATTATAATTTTTATGTATACAAATCAATATATATATATATTCAAATTTTATATAAATATGAATTTACTATATAAGATCCAAAAATAATATATATTTATATTTAAAAATATTCATAAACATTCTCATATTTATCATCTTTTTTTTATTGAAGATTATGTAAATCTCTAAAATAAAATTACAAAATTCAAAAAAATATTTTCATATTTATCATCTTATCTTACTTTTTTATTTTTATTATCTCCGAAATAAAATTTGAAAATTTCATCTTATTTTTTATCCAAGGTTATGTATATCGATCTATAGTTAAATTAAAAACTTAATAAATTATCAATATAAATTAAGTTTAACATAGTAATTAACTTAATTTCATTAATAGTAAATTAGTAATCAACCATTTTGAAAGTGAATATAAGGCCAAAACCACTTTTCAATTAATATAAAAATAACATTTAAATTTATCTAAAACCTCTTTGATAGATTATATTGATTAAATTCCCAACTTCCACTAAATTATAATTTTAAAGAACTTATATAAATTATAAATCATTAAGAAAATATTAAAATAAAAAGTGAAATCATCTCAAATCCTCAATCCAATAAACTATTCTAACAATTCTAGGAAACACATAGTTAGCTCTTCCATATCTTCTTGTGGTTGGCCATCGGCTTCCTGGTTTATAGTTAGTCTTGTATCCTTTTTGGTATCTTTCTTCCTCCTTGATCCATAGTAATTTTAGAGTTGCTTTATTTGGTTAATCATGTGCATTTCACCCCTTTACATTAATGCAAAAATATCGGTAAAAAGTTTAAAAACAGGGGGGAAATGAAATCATGATGAGCAAATTACAAATTTTGCGGGATAAACACTGCGGACTTTCATTTAGCCACGTATTTTGATTGGTCTCCTCTTAACCTTTACTGTTGTTTGTCCTCACTAGTCACTCCTCAGGCTAGAGTCGGTAAGTCTATTTAAGGTTTCCTTGTGTCATGTCAACATGTTTTGATAGTTATTGTCTCCATGTAAATTCGTTAGGTCCAGTTTTAAGTTTTTAACCATATATTTTAGTAAGGGGACTATAGATGACAAGAGGTTTGGACCAAATCTTCCAACCAACTACAACTCTTTATCTTTATCTCAAAACTACTTGTTCCGGTGAGAGTTTCGTCTATCATTACTGGGTGATTCTAGGCATGTGAAAACGGTTTAGTTCGGTTTAATTTATATATTTATTTTGTGTTAGTATATAAAAAAGAAGAAAGAGAGAAGTGGAAGAAAGATGCCTTCGGCTTCTTATCTCATTAATGCAAATATGGTTTATACAAACAAAACAAAAGACAAAAGTGTAACGGTGGATCATACATTAAAGTAGAGTAAATAAGAACTATAATGATTCTTTTTTTTTTTCGTGTGTCTACCTAATTTTAAAATCTATAATATAGTAACAACTGCCAATTCATTGGAGTTGTCTTTTGTAGTCTCACATGGAAAAGCATAGTGTTGTTATATTAAGCCCCATTCGTTATCTGTTCTTCCATCCTTTACAGGTTATCCTTTGGACCTTTCTGTAACCAAACACACACATTAAACAACATTATCAACACAAATATTCTCAAATTGGTTACTTCCAACACATATGACTCATACACTCCTAAAATAATAGTAAGCAAAGCAACTTTAGTATTAGTGTATGCAACTAGAGATGAAATTATTATCCGAGGAACCAAAAACAGTTCCGAAAATCCGAATAACGAGGAAGCGGATCCAGAAAATAAAATCTCTCAAACCCAAATTAGATTTTGATTTTCAAGTTCGAATATACAGATCTTTTAAATATACTAAATATTTTTATTAATATATTAATTATTAAATATTTCTTGAATAATATTGATATATATATATATATAACTTTTTTACAGATTCGAAACCGGATATTTTGGACGAATCAAAGTTACAATATAACTTAAAATTTCTATATATCAGATATGTCATCTAGTGTTGGGCAATATATGAAAACAAGAATATAACATGAAAACAATGAGGTGGATTTAATTTAAAAAAAAAAAAAACAATGAGGTGGATTTTGTTACCTGAAGACTAAAGAGACCAAAAGGTCCAAAACCCAGTCGATGTTGCATTTGAGACGTATATTTATTTATATATATATAACTTTATTGTGAGTATACATATGTACAAGTGTCGACTGTCTTCTAATATTTAGCTATTTGAGTCTCTCTTGTAAGAGGATCTTCTGGTATCTAGGAAACACATTTTTACAAGCTGAAACCTGCAAATTGGATTACCACAAACACAATATTAAAACCTTAAATATATTTATTAGTCACAATTCGTTAAAAAATCCACGAGGCATGTCTTAGGTGTTAGTGCCGTTGTCATGACCTAATGCTTTAATATTAGAGTCTATAAATTATTAGAAGAAAAAATATGAGAAGATTAGAGTAAAGCAGAGTCCATCATTAATCATCCCACACGGTTCCCACTCGGAAACATCCGTTACACTCTTTCATTTATTCTTTTGAGGGCCCTATTAATCCTACTTATTCGTCACTATCTAATTATGTTTTAATTAAATTGTTTTAAACATAAAAAGGTCTCAATCGAAATACATTTTGTTTTGTTTTTTTTTTATTGGGAATGAAAATCAAACCTTCTAAATTGACTAGTCATTTTTTCAAGAACCCTTTAGTGCCCAAAAATGTGTAAATTTATTCAAATCATTGACTATATAAAATAGCTAAAGTCACATGCTATTTCTGACCAAGTCTGATTTTTATTAGTGGTAGAGAAGAGCATCTTAGATATTTTAAAAATACCAAATAAAAGATTTGAAAATTAAGCAATTTGATACGGCCTTTATTCAAAATTTTAATACTAATGTTTCTGTAACGGCTAAAACTTAATTAAAAAAAAAAAAAATCAAAGGTTTTTGAGAAACTTACGGATTCGATGTCGATTTTGAAGACTAGTAGCTTTCTTCTCTCTCTACAGCTTGTTCGGTAAGCCACAACGATATGACCGATGGCTAAGACCGACGAACAGACAAACAGAGCGACTTCCTCTGTTCGGAAATTTCCTCCGTCTCCGGTCACTGGCTCGCCAAACACAATCGCTGCCTTAAAAGATACGTAGATCATTGACGAAATCGAGCATATCATCGTTATTGTCAGATATGGACCCCTTGATAACTTCGGTCCGTCACAGAGCCCGTAAACGCCTGTTATAAAAAACAACCAAAAATCAATTTTTATGATTTGCCGATTGAAATTCCGATAAAAAAAAATTGATTTCGTTTCTGGGTCTGCTAAGAAAGTTTTGATTATCTATAAAGATCGGAACTTTCACAAAATATGAACTTTAAGAACAGAGCTACGGATTTACACAGTTCAGTCACTTAAAAGTTTCAGTATTTTAGATTAACAGAGCAAAAAAGAAGCTTCAGGGCTACTTACAGAGGATAATGGCAGATCTAATGATGGAGATGAGAGGAATATCGATGAGGGAGTAGCGGAAATCATAGTTGCTGAGATGAGAAGAAACCTTCTCCGAAAAGTTAGAAGGAGAAAGGCGAAGAGAATTGGAGGAGGAGAGGATGGCGGAGGGGAGGACGGCGTCTGCGACGGCGAGGAAGATCGGAGCAGAGAAGAGGATGAAAGAGAGTAACATAGTGAAGAGAACGAAGATCGTCTTGATTCCTCTCCATAGAGAAGATGAATATCTTCTGGTTTTGCTAATTTCTTCTTTGCTAATCAGACCCATCTTTTGATCTTCTTCTCTAGGGTTTTTGGTTATTTACAGAGGATTTATATTGATCCAAGTGTGAATTGTTTTTGCAGAGACTTTTCTGAGAGTTTTTAAAAGGGTCGAATTCGGAAGAAAACAAAAATTTGACGTTGCTGACGATAATGCTGATGTGTAATTATTTATAAATAAATTGTATTTGGCAATGATAATGACATTTTTCAGTTGAATTAAAACATTTGAGATGATGATGATGTTGTTTTGGACGTCTTTTCCAAGGAAATTTTACTCGAGAACATGATTTGTTTTGGTGTGTAATACTCCCTCTGTTTCACAAAGATAAAAATTTTAGAGTTTTCACATATATTAAGAAAACAATTAATGTTTAATCATAAATGCATTAATTTTTGTTACTCTACAATTTCCAATATCTCTAAACCAATAGTAGTTCAATAAATTTAATTAATCTTCTTAAAGTTTTCAAAATATCATCATTAATTAATAAAGTGTGCATAGAAAAGCTAAAAAATATATCTTTGTGAAACAATTTTTTTTTCTAAAACATGCATCTTTGTGAAACGGAGGGAGTAGGAATTAAACGACCAGACTTTTGTAATACACCTTCAACATCATTTCTATTCCGATTGGTTTTCTTGGTTGGGTATATTATAGTGTAGCTGTTTTCATGTTTCTAGTAAACCATAGTAGTATACAAACTTTAAACAAATAATTCATCACATGTTTAGTATGATCAGTCTTCCAACTTTTTCTCTATCTAGTATCCTCTCACATCTCTCTAAAGTTTCCAACAAAAGCTTTTATGTTATCCTCCGGCTCTCGGCGATGGGCTTTCTTAGCCTCGTTGGTAAACCGGTTGTATATATTTTTTGGACCTTCTCCGATTAACATCTGATTTTGTTTATTTTTCTTTTTTCGTTGCAGTTTACCGCCTTTTGCTTCTGATCTTATGTAGGACTACTCTTCCGGTTTAAATATTGAAATCCTTTATGGGTAATCCGGACTATGTCCGATTTATAAATCGGTTTTGTACTTCTATTTCTTTTAATCGGTTTTAAATTGGATTTTCGATTCCATCTTTAAAATTTGTTCGATCTTCGATCCGCGAGTCTTCCCTTTGACGACGACGCTGCAGATTTCTCTCACCTCCTCGTCCTCACCTTCCATAGTGGGTTGGAGTAGCTCTCCGGTGAGTTCTTCCCCTCAATCGAGATGAACGGGGATGGACTAGCGAAAACCTCCATCTCTGAGTTTTCTAACCGCAATGTTTGGTTAGATGGTCCTCAAATGTCCCCGATTTCGCGATTTGGCGTGGTTGTGATGAAGATCTTTCTAGCGATTCAGTAGTCTCCGTCGTTCTTCAATCGGTTCCTTGATCGGCAGGTTACGAGGGATGTGTTAGTACTGTATTTTCTTCCTGGAAATCTGGCCCATAAAATACTGAATTGAAGGCCCATAATCACGAGTCCAGTTCGTTAATTAACAAACCAGTTTGATTATGGCCCAAGGCCCATTCAATTATAAGACGACGTATGCCTAAATGGTCTGAGGCATGGGATGACCGAGCTCGAGCTCGATGGAATATGATGTCGAAAAAGAATGACCCGGTCACCATCAGTTAGAACGACCACCGCAAATCTAGGAGATCGTTACCAACGCGAGGCCGAATCGGAACAAGAAAGTCGAGGCTTGAAGGCTATCTAAAGAGGGGTAGAAGCTAATTCAAGGCGGATTCCAACCCTAATCAAGAACACTTCGACTAGATAGCTCAAGAACCTCTCTTTGTACTCTCTTTTAGATCGTGTTAATTCGATCTCGACATTCAATCTTAATAACATCTTTGATTCATAGGGAATCTATATCATTTTATATACAAAAGTCCAAATACATGATTACAAATCCTTGGTATGAATCTCCGATCTCACAGGATGCAGCGGCGGAATTTTTCCGCTAGCCGGAACGGTTGTGCACAACTTTGCATTTTTCGACTCTCGAGATGAAGTCACATAGTTTCTATTGGATCAGAGTTATCCTTCGATGTGCATGTGTCTTTAAATTTCCACCAATTGTGGGTCATCTAAAATTATGTAGTGGGCCTTCACCTCAGCCCAACTTCCCGGTTTTTATTTTAATTATGTACCCATGTATCATGTATTGTACTTGCCCATTTCCTCTTGGACCGTTCAATGAAATCATAGACGACAAAAAAAAATCTATAAACTTCTTTTATCTGCCAGAAGTTTATAGACTTGAGCCCAACTAATCTTTCAGACACATACTAGCAATTATCAATACCGGTAACATGATGTTAAATACCTTTTCAACGTAGTTTGAATTAGGAACGCATTGAAACCAAGTTATATACTGAACCACTGTAATTCTATAAACTTTAGAAAAAAAAGTATAATTAAAAACATTATTAGAGGGTGTTGTTTTCTCAATTGAAAGAATATCGATGAGCAGCAAAAAAAACTCTATTTCCTTTCTAGAAAACACAATGCTGCCTTGAACAGTACACTATAAGTTTTTGTGTTTATTCGGACGGTGTTGGCCTTTCCGGCATCATCCATCCCTCTATCCCTCTCTTTTCTCCTTTTCGGCTTCTGGTGGTCGACTCTATGGTGTGTTGTGGTTGGTGTTTGTGTTGGTTTGTGGGAGATGAAGCTGGTTCGTGTTTTTATATGTGCCTATGTTCTCTCCAGCTCTCATTCTAGGCGGTTTTCATCTCCGTTTTGACGATTTTTAGGTTTGTGGTGGCCTCTATCATCTTTCGGCCGTTTGTGGGTTTCAATCGATGTTCTTTGGTTATGTTGGGTTTGAAGCTTGTTGCTGCAGGCTGATGTAAGACGCAACCCCCACAACCATGGAGAATATGGGAGCAAGCCTAAGAAGAGGTTCCCTTTCGAGGTTGATGTTTCCTTGCACCGATTTTTCCCTTGTTGTACTGCATCATTGCCTCAGATCGTTCCTCCTAGTTCATGTTTTCAGTGTTTGTAATGTTGTCGGTGCTTCGGGGGTTTGTTTGTTAACTTCGTGGCATTTTTTCCCAGTGGCTTTTCCCTATATATCGGTTTTTTGTACCGGATTGTCCTTATCTTATCCCTTCTTTGGTGGTGGATCCGGTCTCTGTTACTGAGGGGGTTACAATTGTGTCTTGGTCTAGTCTCGCATTCGGTTCTTGTCGAGTTTCTCTTGGATGGGCTCACTTACCTCTTCGGAAGGTATTTGGATATGGTTTGTGGTCCGAGTTAGCCTGGTTTACTTTCCCAGTTTGTCTTTATCCTTCAGGCGGTGGTTTGGTGGGTTCTGTAATGTTTTTTAAATTCTCCCTTTGTTATAGATCTTCGGCATTGCTATTTTAGATGTGGGGTTTGTGGTCTTAGTCGTAATGTCCATCTTAGAGTTTTCTTCGATTATAGTTATTTTCGTTACGTTGATTCTAGAAACGTATCCTCCTTATACCGCCTTTATATCAGTTTGAATAAGCAATCTTATCCTTTAGTCGTTTCATTTACCAGTTCTTGTAAGGCCAACCTCTTGTGTAGATTTGTAGGGAGTGTAGAGTTCTCGGTTTAGATTTGGTAGGATTTAGACTATGTGTGGAGGATTTAGACTCTCGTTTCAGGTTTATGTCTTGTCTAATTGTTGTATTTGGATTTATTTGCGCGGTTTACCTTTCTTTGGTTCTTTTTGTTCTTTGTGGTTTCATGTTGGCTACGTTTAAAAAGTGTTTGTGATGTCGTGTTTGCTTCATTTTTCCGCTCTCCCACTATCTATAAAGTTTTATGCCTTAGGTTTTGTTTGAAAAGGGTTTGCTTTCGAAAGAGTTTCTTCTGCCGGTTTTAGTTTCTTTAAAACATTAGGACATGGGTCTTTCAATTTTTTGAGCTTAATGTTTCCTTCTTGTTAGTATCATGTTAATAGTCGGTCTCTGTGTTTCGTCTAATATTTTGATTTGTTCATGTTTTGTATTATGTTGTAACTCTTTTTGGTTTGATATAATGATCCTTTAGACAAAAGAGTGATGTTTTCTTGGGAAAAAATTATGCGTGAATAGTTTAACTTTTTGATGTAAGAGTAAATATAATATTTTACACATATTAACGGTTGTTATCTTAGGTACATATTAACCATTAATCCATGTAAATATCATAGTCGGTTAGCTTTAGTCTCCCTACAATAAGGTTTTTACTCCTAGCTAAGATGGTGGAGCATAAGCCTGGGTATTTTTATCCGAATTCGATCTGGAACCGATCTGAAAGAAAATTGGTTAGGTTTGGTTTGGGTATTCACATTTTATTCTATTAGATATACTTATTAGATCATCCATGGATAACTTGTCGAATTCAATTTTCATCTGAAACCCGTTCAGATATCCAATATAAATTTTTATACATTAAGTACCGAAAAACTGTTAGTAACTGATTTGATAAAATTTGATATGATCTGAATGAATCTGACCTAACTTGAAAAAAACTGATAAGATCTATTGTTTTCAATATTTTATGAATAAATAATGTATTTTCAGGTAAATTTATAGGTTTTGGATATAACTAGATCCAAAATTACCCGAACTGATTGATATTCATTTTCGGATTTTTATAGGTATTACACACTTAAACCCGAACCGACCGAATCCGACCAGAAAATTTTTGGGTTCTTAATTAGATCTTTAGTTCTTATATTCGTTAGATCCAAAAGCTATTAGGAATTAATTCAAACCCGGCTATACGTAGGCCTAGTGGAGCACATTCTCTCTGAATTCCATTTACTCTACGCTGCATGTATAGTAATCCAACTAAGAACTGCGTGTAAAGAACAATTGTGCGTGTAAAGAACAATTGTTATTTTTAACACAGAGAAAGATGGCCGTATCATTGATAGAAAAAAATCGTAGTTAGAAAATTTTGTTATTTTCTATGAAAATGAAAGATGGTCGTTACCAAAACAAAGCTGATCTGGAGGAACCAACCGATTTCAGTCATGCGAGCACTGATCAAATACATGCCGCTAATTTTTTTTTCATATAACTCGTTAAAACTAAGAAAAATATGTAGATAAAATAAGTTTAGTAGTTCTATACATATTAATTGTTTTATACATTTGACTAACATTTTGAAATTGTGCACGTCAATATGTCATTGGATGTTAGGAGCTCTAGATCGAAATGAAAAATTGATTACTGCAATAGACTGCACTAACCACAAAACATGGTAAAGTATGTGTTTCCGTAATTAATTGGGCATGCAAGTAAGCTTTTGATATATGTTTGATATATATTATGTATGTCCTATATAAGATGTTGTAACTAAAAGCACCCATAATAAAAAAATATATTAAAAACCTCATTTAATAGATAAACTAAAAACATTATTTATTGGTTGATATTGATATTATGACTTTCAAATTTTTGGACCAAAACCTTTTTTATTTATTGTTGGATTTAAATTAATTAAAATTTTGAATAAATATTTGAGAAAATCAATTAAAATACTAGAACAAAAAGCTTAAAACATATTATCATTTGGGGGTAAAGGGAGTAAAATAATAGAAATTAATTAGTTCAATAAAATTTTGATATTACTATATATACGATTGATTTTGTTGAAACACTGTAAAATCAAACTAGACTTGAGGATTTAGCATCTCATATAAAACAAGTATCGAAGCGTCACTTTAGGGCTGCGGGAGTTGACTACTGATTAGTAAGTAAACTGAAAGAAGCTTCTTAGGACATCTCCAATGTAAAACTCCATTTTTTACTCCAAAATGGAGTAACTCCAAAATACAGTTGTATATTGCTTCAACCATATTCCATTTTGGAATGGAAAATGGAGTGATGAACAAACAAAAATGAGATTACTCCAAATATGGAGTAATTTTATTTTTTACTCCATTTTGCAGTTGAAAATGGAATGGAGTTGGAGCAAAATTACTGCAAAATGGAGTTTGGAGTAAGAAATGGAATGGGGTTGGAGATGGTCTTAACTATGAACTCACAAGAGGCATGTCTATTGGCCTTTATGAATACGTATTAATAAAAACAAGAAAGTAATCAAGAATAGTTTTACTGAAAAAATTGGAAATTAATTAACTGTCATTCTGAGGACAGATATTAGATTAAAATGTTTATTGGTATTTTTATTAAAGGTTTTTCTAATATTTTTTTTTTTTAAGTTTGCATAATTTTTTTGACTATTCAGTATATATATTTATGATATTAGTTCGAATAATTCAAATTCTTTTTTTTTGATAAAGAATAATTCAAATTCGTTTATAGGAACTTTTCTTTCTTTCTGTTTAGCTTAAAACACATTTGTAAAAAAAATATTATAAAAAATTAAATTTAAAAGAACAAAACCACATATTTCGACAAAGCCATCTGGTGATTTAAACTAATCGACCGGTACGTTGTCAAAGATCTATACCAGATTCATGTATTTTATTTTGTCAACATCAAATTCATTTTTTAAGAACAAAAAAAATAACTGAAAAAACTGTAATCTCATCATGGTAAAAGAAAAGTCGACGAAAAGATTGAGCCATCAGCCATGTGTAAAGCCACCGGAGGGGAAGGGCGGCCTTACCGATCCGTCCACATCAGCATCGTGTCTCCTTGAGCATCGTTTACGTTGTAGGAAATAACCTTTGTCCATTCCAAAGGCTAACGTCAGCAAATCTTGGATAATTAATTTTCTTTATATATAATAATGTGATATATTTCGTTCGTATTTCATTCGTCCACTTGGTCAAGTATTTGGAACAATATATCATTTAGCGTTTATGTTTGGCCATTTGGCGAAATATTATGACAAACTTTTTGGTGATTAACAAACAACTATAAAATTACAAAGTAAAAAGCTTTCAATATTTTGGAAATATTTAGGAGTTGCTTATGGCTTACCACGTATTCAATTTTATTCATGTAGTTTTATGTGGTCGGCCATTTTTTTTTTTTTTTTCAACTGGTGGAATTATATTAAACATAAACCAAACGATACAACTGAGCCGGATATACCAGAGACAAAGCCCGAAAGATTACCGGGAAACAAAGACGGCAAGAATAAACAAACCTTCCGCAGACTAAAGCCCAAAAGAGGGAATTCCAAACGAGGTAACTAAGAAACAATACAATCTAAAAAACGTGGCTAATACTGAAAGAGCTTATGATCTTTGAGTCAAACCGAAAAGGTCCAAACACGCGCTCTAAAAAGCTCCCATAGTAACCATTTTGATGTCAAGAAGAGGCTGAACAACACGAACACAAGCCGATCTAAACGAGAAGTAACGACACTGAGCACGACCAGCCATAACCCGAGCAGATACCAGATAGAGCACGGAAAGACCACCCCAGAAACCAACCACCAACTCTTGCCAAAGTCCGATGACTACGCACGATCAAGCAAAAGGATAACCTTGAAATTCGTCGGGGAAACCGCACACTAAGACTCACAGCTCTTACACGCGGACACTCGTGTACCCGATCTTGGCCATCTTCCGACCAAAGAGCGGTCACCTCCTCGCAAGAGAAGACCTCAGAGACAATACCACTGCGACGCTAAGAATCCAACTCCACAATCAAAGAAGATAGAGAGAGAGAAGCGAATATGCTCCCACAACAAAACCACATCAAGAGCGCGGACCCCAAAATGAAACTTGATTGAACTTTGCACAACGAAGCCTAGAAGAACAAGCAGGCAGCCAACCGAAGAACCATAAGCAAGGTCTACACCAGGAGGTAACAGAGACAGTACTAAAGCCGGCGTTAATGACCCTGTCAAGAAACGATCCCGTAGCTAAAGATCCTACTCTTCCTCAACCGCCGTAAGAACCACAATCAGAAAACCAGCCACAAAGAGACAACAACCCGACCCGACACATAGCCTAAAGCCAAACAACATCTGCCGAACAACTAAACCATTCCACAAACCGAAACAAACTATACAACCAAACCAATCTAGCCGCATATCTGACAATCATACAACCAAATCGGGAATCTACTAAAACGGAGGAAGAGAGCAGTGACTACCCTCGAGAAAGTACGACATCCAGCGATGTTAACCGTAGTAAACCCGAACGCTCGGAGAAGAACAAGAGGAGGATCCAGCCACTGATTTTCGGCAAAGAAGGACACCGACGAGACCTAAGGACCCCTGCACGATTCACAGAGAACCACCGTCTGAAAGGAGAAGAGAAGAGACAAGGTAGGTGCCATCGCCCGAGAACAACCAAGAGGCGAGATCCACTAAACTCCGAGAAGCCAAAACCGACCACAAGCTCAAAACCAAACAAAAGCCGAGCAAAGAAGATAAAAGAGGAAGGGGAAGAGGTTTGGACGGCGCCGGCGCTGTCAGAGCAGCCGCTCACCGTCCAGGAAGAAGAACTGGATTTTGTTACTGTTTGGCGGCTGGGTCTCTCTCAGGCCATTTTATTTATATACTGTTGTTTAAAACAACACTAGAAATAAAAGAGTTGTTTTCTAAACGATTTACGATTGAAAGCAGACGAAAAAATGTTTTACATAAGCCCAGCCATAGGCCCAGTTAAAATATTACAAAAGAGAAACCCATTAATTAGGAACCAGATCGAACTAAGTTGTAGAGAGTGAACCAGATATGTAACCAGATAGTTTTCCTAAGAGATCATAAAGATATTAATCTCTTCGTACGCCAGATGATCATATTTAATTGATACATGGTTATTCGTCTAAAATAATTAAAAATAATAAATATACATGCTCACCATTCACTTTTTTTTATCATCAATCTATATTTTTAACTAAATTTTGTCACCAATCACATATATTAATCACTATAGAAATTCGTCTACCTTCCTCTATCAAAACTGTCTGATTTATATTAAAAAAATAGAATGTTTTGGAATTAAACATTTTTGCTAGATATTTATATATATATATATATATATATATATATATATATATATATATATATATATATATATATATATCCGTTTGTTCTCTTTGGTCACAATATCCATTTTCATAATATTTATAAATAATATAACAAATTTTGAAAAAGCTTATAACTTTTTCCGTTAGAAAGTTACTTCTCATTCTATAAACTTGTTTTAATTTTTTTCCGTTAGAAAGTTATTTTTAAATGTTGAATACTAACCCACAAAAATAAGCTCAAGAAAGAAAACATAAAAATCAATGATAAACTTAATATAAACTTTTGGTAAAAGAAAAGCGTAGTTTTTTTTTTTTTTTTTGGCAAAAGCAGAATACTGCTGATATATTGAGATAGGGAGGACATACCATCTCCCATGATCCATAATTTACATAACAGAGTTCATGCTCTTAAAATCCTAGAATATAAAAAGAAAACAGTGAAAATAAAGATAAGAGAATCGCAGGAACAAAGGATGGAGAAAACACTCTTATAAGGACATAAAATTCAGTGGCCCTAAGGCTTGTCTATATCCAGAAAAGGCTTAAACCATTGGCAGTGTCCGCGAGAGACATACGACTTGAAGAGATTCCACAATGTGACACTCCGTACTAGAGATTTTGCGACACAGTTTGCAGAGGATGAACAGAGCAATAGACGATTTTCTTGACAAATCACGCACACATATTCGATGAAATGTATGCGTGTAAGAGATGGTATTGGGTGACACCGTACGTAATTGCTCCTATCACCTTGAGTATTCAACTGGGTCGGATATGAACATGGTAACATCGAAGAAATGGCCGGCCTATCGGGAGATGATGAACATTCATGATAGATATTCGAAACACCCCGACCCGTAACCATATCACCAGCGGTCCCGAATCCGTCACGAACAGCCCCGAGATCGTCATGAAACTGTCACCAATCGTCACAAACCGTCGCGATTCGTCACCAATGATTAAACACTCTTATTCACTAGATGAAACGAGATTGGAAACCATTGAACGTTATGTAAATCTTCCGGCGAAAGACTTCGTCAGAGATAGGATTTATCTCCTCTCACCACGAGAGAGATCGGGAAATTCTCCACTCACAACGAGAGAGAAACGGCATCGAACAAAACTAACCCACTCCGACCCGGTGGCCGGAGATGGTGACCGGAAAACACTGAAAAAGAAACCAGAGACCAACCGTCCCTTTATCGCCCTCAGAGAACCCGACAAAGATGTTCACAAAGGTCGTTATTCACTAGGAAAAGCGTAGTTTAAAAAGAAAAAATGAGTCATCCTAAATTTGATCTGAATTTTCGGTTTTGCGGTTGTTAAGTAAACCAAACATAAACCGAATATTTAATAAAAATAATAACTAAACAGATTTTTAAACCAAACCAAATCACTTATTTCGGTTTGTTTCGGTTTAAGTTATTTTTTCCCACACCTATCCATTTCATTCCTCCCGGCTGTATCCGTTTTAGAAAATTTTATCCGGCGACTATGAACCGCTTCGTCGTCATTTCAGCTGCCGTCTTCCTCCTCATCTCAGTCGCGTATCTTCCGCTGCTCAACGAACTATGTAATTGCTGCGTCACTAACTCAGATTTTTATGTGACACTTTTGACATTGAGGATGAAAGTCGTTGACTTGGATTGATGTTCGCAGATTGGTCGACTCTGACGTCTCTTATACCACCGGTTAGGATCGTGGCGGATTTGGTAGTGAGAAATGGAACAATCTTCACCAGCGATACTTCTTTGCCGTTTGCTGATTCCATGGCGATTCGTAATGGCAGGATTCTCAAAGTCGGAAGCTTTTCCACTCTAAAGGTTGACTCTTTACTTTTGTTTTCACTCTTGTATCAAGTGGATACTCTAATATTGATGTTCTGCTACACATAAGATAGTTCTTTTGAGATGGGATTCGTACAAAACAGTGTAGAAGGATACTTCAGTGTTCAATGTGATTGATGCTGTATTAGTAGTGTTCAAGTGGTTGATGAATTTGGAAGTTAACTAGCATGAATCAATCTGGAAGTTTGAAAGATGTCATTCTCATGTAGTTCATAATTCAATGAAAGACAGGATTTTTTAGGAGATGGAACTATGGAGGTGAATCTGGAGGGGAAGGTTGTAGTGTCTGGACTTATTGATTCACATGTTCATTTGATCTCTGGGGGATTGCAGGTGATTACACAAACTTATATATACTCCAGGCTTACCTGAGTGTCGAAATCGTGTTCCATTATTGATCAGATTTAGACACAAACAGTTTACTCTTGTTGAACTTTTCCTTTTTATATTCTTGTGCTTGAGCATAGATGGCCCAAGTGGGACTTCGAGGAGTGAGTCAAAAGGAAGAGTTTTGCAAAATGGTGAAAGAGGCCGTGCAGAGTAATTTCTTTGATCTTATTGTAATGGTTGCATCCTAAGTATAACTGGAAATATTATCTTGTGGTTTCATTTCTCTACTGTTGTCTGTTTTATTAGTAGTGGGAGAGTGTTTTATTCATTATGCTGATTTTATGTGATACAACAAAAACATTCAGATGCAAAAGAAGGCTCATGGATTCTTGGTGGTGGTTGGAACAATGATTTCTGGGGAGGAGAATTGCCCTCTGCATCATGGATTGATGAAATCTCCCCTCATAATCCTGTAACAGAAGATATCTGTTGACATTTTGTGTTTCTCAATAGTTAACATCATCACCTTATTTACTCTTTTTTTCCATCATGAAGGTTTGGTTGATTAGGATGGATGGTCATATGGCTTTGGCGAATTCCCTCACGCTTAAGATTGCTGGTGTTACTAGTTTAACTGAAGATCCAGTTGGTGGAACGATAATGAGATTGCCTAGTGGTGGTAATGCTTATGTCAAGCGCAATGTATATATTGATATATCAATCTGTATGCTAAAATCAGCTGGCATTTTCTTTTATGAATGACTACATGCAGAGCCTACAGGTCTTTTGATCGATTCTGCTATGGAGCTTGTCTCTTCCTTCGTTAAAGAAGTCTCAGTGGATGAACGTAGGGAAGCACTTCTTAGAGCTAGCAAGTATGCTTTGACTAGAGGCGTGACAACTGTTATTGATCTTGGAAGATATTATCCTGGCACTACAGATGAGCTCTCCTGGAATGACTTCCAAGGTGCAGTACATCGTTATTTTAACTCTGTGTGGAATGACTTGTCAACATTCATACTTTGTTTTTATGGTATAGATGTCTATCTATGGGCTGATTCAACGAAGAAGATGATGATAAGGACTTGCTTGTTTTTCCCGATCACGACATGGTCACGTTTATTGGTATGATTTTTCTTCAGAAGCTACTCTTGTTTTCATCTTGTGCTCATCTTCGTAGACTTCATACTTGTAGGATCTTAAGCTTCAGAAGGGACCTGTACTGAGTGAATGGTTGTACCTCGGTGGCGTCAAAGCATTTATTGATGGCTCTCTAGGTTCTAACAGTGCACTTTTCTACGAGGTGAAGATTACTATATCTTCATCTGCTATACACATTATAACATTTCATAATAAAAATCCCTCGGTTTGTGTCTTTCTTCAGGAATATCTTGACACACCTAACAATCACGGGTTAGAAGTGATGGATCCTGAGAAACTTTCCAACCTCACAATGGCAGCAGACAAATCAGGGCTTCAGGTGTTCCATTGTTTACTTTTGTCCATTGCTTGCTCATTGTATTAGTTAAATCAAGTTGCTCATGTTCTTGTCTTGTTGATCAAGGTTGCTATCCATGCTATAGGAGACAAAGCAAATGACATGATTCTTGACATGTACGAATCCGTTGCTGCAGTCAATGGAGAACGAGATAGAAGATTTAGGGTGAAGATTAATCTTTAAATATTTCTTTCTTTTCTTTCTCTGAGATATTTGTTTGATCGTTTGCTGAGATACAGATTGAGCATGCACAACATTTGGCACCAGGATCTTCTAACCGGTTTGGCCAGCATCACATTGTAGCCTCAGTGCAGGTTAGTCACTTCCCACTCAGCGTCTTCAGACTTATATGCTTGATCTAATATATCTAAGGCTTGTGAACAGCCAGATCATTTGCTTGATGATGCTGATACAGCTCCTAAGAAGCTCGGTTTTGATAGAGCTGAAAAGGAGTCTTATCTATTTCAATCTCTCTTAAATGGCAATGCACTTGTGGCATTTGGTTCAGACTGGCCTGTACGTTTCAAATAATTTGCAACATAGAAAGTTTTTAAACTAAGAATTGGAGCTTACTTCGTTCGTCTTTGCTTCAGGTGGCAGACATTAACCCGTTGCACAGTATGAGAACCGCGGTTAAACGAATACCTCCCAAGTGGGATCACCCTTGGATTCCATCTGAATGCATCTCTTTTACGGATGCATTGACTGCGTAATAAGCCTCTTCTCTAGCCTTTTCAAAGTCTTTTCCACTTAAATGCATTTTCTTAATCACTGATCTTTCGCAGGCACACGATATCAGCGGCACGAGCAGCCTTTCTTGATCATCACTTGGGGTCTTTATCTCCAGGGAAGCTTGCGGATTTCGTAGTATTGTCAACGAACTCGTGGGATGAGTTCTTAAAAGAGGGTTCTGCTTCGGTTTTGGCAACGTATGTAGGAGGAAACCAAGTGTATCCATGAAAATGATGAAATCTTTATTCCATAAACTGTGAGCCAAGTATCTGATAAGTCCTGTGTTAGTCTATGGTGCCTTGTGAGTATATGTATGAATATAAAATTTGGCTCATCAGTCACCTTGTTCGGAAATTCACTACGTATGACTGGTCTGAGATGATGCAGAAATACTCGGAGCCTAATTTTAAATTTATTTAGTACTTTAGAAACATGTTAATCCATTATAAGTAACTATTTTGATATAATATTATATTCAAAATTGTATTGCACATAAAGCCGAACGCCTAAAATTAGGTGGTTTAGATGAAAATTAGACAATTTAGACGACCACAAAATTGACCAATACTTTTTTTTTTTTTTCATTTAAAGGGATACTCCATTAAAAGATTAAAGTTCTTATAATCAAAACATATACCAGATGGGAAAACCATCCCCAACTTGAACCAATCCCAAACCTATACATCAAAAGGATCAGACTCTTTACTCTACACCTAAAACTCTTTCAAAAGAGGCCTGAGCAATCAAACAGAGGTCATTTCACTTTCAGAGATAAATAGGGCGTTAAGCCACAATGGATTACCTATGGCTACATAAGACTGCCAGTAATTACCATTCAAAACACTTTGTGCAATCAAAACAGCTCCTCGATTGGCTGCCGTTACTTCCACCTGAAGACGCCATTCTGCCAAACACCGGAGAGCTTCATTAACCACTGAGATTTGAAAACGGAAAGAGGGCCAAGCTGCTGGCCTCGACACCGCTGATGCAAGATCCCAAAAATCTCCAACAAAGATCACCTTCTCGAAATGGTGACTAACCATACAACCAATCGACCAAATCAACACCTCCAACCTGGCTTCATCCAAAGACATAACATTAACAAAAGATCTCCGGCTATGCATCAAAGCCACTCCCAAGTCATTTCTGACCACCCATGCAGCCCCTAGACATTTCAAACGTTTATTCCAGGCCAGCCCTATATTACACTTGAGCCAGAGCTTTGGTGGAGGTTTCCACACCCTTGGAACCACCTCATCACCTGATCTTTCCACAATATCCATCTCTGACTGCACCTGTTGAGCTAAAAACCAAGCATTCTTCTCTTCTAAAATGCTGGACCAGACTTCATTCGCCTCAAAATCCATGCTCTCAAATATCAAGCCATTACGTTTTTTCCACAGAGCCCAAAGAATCCAAGGCCATACTCTTCTTGTTTCAATACCAATCCTCGCATTCCGTGATAAACAGTACAAGTACTGAAAATTAACTAAGAGAGATGATTCATGAAAACCTGCTTCCGGGTATGGAATGTCTGAAATCGCCCATAAGAGTCTCGCCACCGGACATTGAAACATGATATGATTAATCGATTCCCCATCTGAACCACATCGTTGACATCGTGAATCCACCTTTATACCCCGAGTTAAAATGAGATCACTCACTGGCAGTGCAGAGGAAAGAGCTTTCCACAGAAAAGTTTTAATTTTAGGCTCTGTTTGCAAATCCCAGCATTGCTCCTTAAGAGAGTTGATCGATGGTAAGGTTTCAGCTTGGATGAATGCTTGAGACTTATGGAGGTAAGAATACAGCCAATATCCTGACTTCACGCTATACTGCCCACTCTTCGTCAGGTTCCACGACCAGAAATCTGTACTATCACATACCGGCTGATTCTTCAATAAAATCTGGACATCCCCAGGAAAGAAATTCTCTTCCAAGGCTGCTAAGTTCCAATGTTTGCTGTCCATATCAATGAGTTGAGAGACCATCAAATTTGCATCAAAGAAGTAATTCTTTTTCCACGGGATTCTAAGGCCATCCTCATCTGCTAACCATTTATCAATCCACACTCTGGTCCTCACTCCATTTCCAACCCGCTTTCTAAGCCCTTCCACCAGCAACTCCCTTCCATGTAACACACTTCGCCATCCATAGGATGGTCTAGTACCAAGAGAAGCATCCATGAATTCAGAATTAGGAAAGTACCGGCTCTTGAGGAAAAGAGCTAACAAGCTGCCCGGTTCTTGTAGGAGTTTCCACGCTTGTTTGGCTAGGAGCGACTGATTGAACCCTTCCACACTTCTAAACCCCATGCCTCCTAGATTCTTTGGAATACACATCTTTTCCCAAGAGATCCAGTGAATTTTCTTTTGGAAATCATTAGAATTCCACCAATAATCCGCCATTGCGCTAGAGAGATTAGCACAAACCGTTTTGGGAAACTTGAAGCATGACATCGCGAATACCGGCATGGAAGATGCCACTGATTTTAACAAAACTTCCTTTCCTCCTTGGGAGACATATCTCAAGTGCCAGCCTTCCAAGTTCATTTTGACATTATCCTTAATGAACCCGAAAAGCTCCACCTTAGATCCACTTAGACATTCCGGCAGTCCAAGGTATTTGCTAACCCCGCCTTCTGCTACTATCCCGAGGACTGCTTTGATACTGGATTTCACCTCATCATCCACCTTGCTGCCAAAAGTTATAGCTGACTTCAACACATTGATAGTTTGACCCGTTGCGTCACCATACACTTTTAACACCTTACGCAAATTCAAACTCTGAGCAACTGATGCATTGCATAGGAACAAACTATCGTCCGCGAATAAAAGGTGGTGGAGAGCTGGACCATATTCATGGAATTTAACTCCTTGGATAAGCCCATTTTCTTCACTTTTATTCATTAAATGAGTCAAACCTTCTGTGCAAAGAGCGAAGAGAAATGGAGACAAGGGATCACCTTGCCGTAATCCCCTTTGCGGCTTGATGAGTCCATGAGGTTTGTCATTAATAAGAACAGAAAAAGTGACCGTAGTCACACACCACATGACAAGATCAATCCACCGAGCATGGAACCCGAGACCCTCTAAAAGCCCTCTGAGATAACACCACTCAAGCTTATCATAAGATTTTGCCATATCCGTTTTGACGGCCATACTAGATTTGGAAATCAGTGGATGCGTCCTGAGGCCGTGCACAACTTCATGAGCCAGCAGTATGTTATCGGAAATAAGTCTCTCCGAGACAAAAGCTGTTTGATTCACCGACACCACTTGAGGCAGCCAACTCTGCATCCTTTTAACAAGAATCTTGGACACTATTTTATACAACACCGAACAGAGACTTATGGGACGGAGATTACCCATTTCATCTGGCTCTGAAGCTTTAGGAAGCAGGCAAATATGAGTATAATTCCACTCCACCGGAAATTGACCCCTAGCAAAGACCTGCTTCACTTCTAAGGTAACCTGCTCTCCAACCGTTGACCAAAATTGTTGATAAAACAGAGCCGTCATACCATCTGGGCCAGGGGCGCTAGCTGCCTTAACAGCGAACACCGCATCTCTCACCTCTTCATCAGAGACTGGAGCTATCAATGCCTCATTCATGATATTTGGGACTTTAGCAGGAAAACCAGAAAACCAATCTGAAAAATTGGTCGGATTGGAAGACTTGAACAAAGTAGAGAAATACTGCACCGCGATATCCCCTTTGGCTGCTTCAGTCCAGTGATAGTTTCCATCAACATCTTTTAGCTTATCCACTCTCTTCTGTGCTCTGTCCGACTTAACAGATTGATGAAAAAACTTGGTACTACGGTCACCTTCTTTAAGCCTCTTCTCCTTACTTTTCTGACGCCAGTACATATCCTCTTCCCTGTACGCTTTACACAAATCTTTCTTCAAAACAGTGACCTTATGAGCACAAGAGAAGTTTCTAGACTGGCACCATTCTAACTCCTTTTCAATCCAAGAGATTTTATCTTTCGCGTTAAAAACTCTTGTCTTCTTCCAATCACTAAGAGCTTTTCTACACGAGCGAATCCTGTCAGACACTGTAGACATTTTGCCAAAAGAGGCATCATTCCAGGCCCTGGCTATTTCATTTTTGACTCCATCTTGAAACAGAAATTTCTTATCAAACCGAAACTGCCCTCGATATGAGTCTTGAGCTGCCAGAAGATGAACGAGAACAGGCCGATGATCAGACCCTCGTTTCTCTAACATACATTGATTCGATGCAGGAAATTCCTTTCTCCATGCGCTATTTCCAAAGCATCTATCAAGGCAACTCTGAATCCACAGCTTTCCACGCATTCCTCCCCACGAAAAAGCATTACCATGCTTGACTAACTCCACCATATTACACAACTCAAGCATGGAATTGAAAGACACAAATGATATATCAGATCTTCTCGGCCCACCACTTTTCTCCGCATTATTTCTGATCTCATTGAAATCTCCCAATAAACACCAACTTGATTTCCTATTACAACCGATTCTATTTAATCTTTCCCATATATTATTTCTACCAAAATGAGAAGGTTCTCCATAAATACACGACATAAAAAAGGAAAGCTCTCCTTGCTGAACTTGAAAATCAAGGAGATTTTTGTCTGCAAACTTAATGTCTAGCTTGATACTTTTTTTCCAAAACAAAGCTAGACCACCGCTGAAACCTCTCGGCTCCACTATATATACACGGTCATATCCTAAGACTTCTTGCAAATCTACTACTATATTACGACTACTCTTTGTCTCCATCAAGAACAGTACCTCCGGGAAATGGTTGCCACGCATTTCCTTTAGGCGTTGAATCGTCAAGCCTTGAGGCCGCCCCAAGCCCTGACAATTCCAGCTCATAAGTCGCATTACTGCTTGGGCGATCCCTCCATTGGGACCACCTTGGGGAACTTGGACTTATGACACCACTGAATATCCTCTGTATCAGCAGCCCCTTTCCGTTTCACGACTGGCTCAACTTCTTTCTGTGAGCTTTGAAAACTCGCTATCTCTGCAGGACAACCACTAAACGGCTTTGGAGTTCTCTTGTTCTTGGAAGGTCTTTGTCTGCCTTTAGACATCTTCAGACCAGTCCCGGACGAGCTAGGTCGCGATAACCCTGCCCTAAAAACCGTTGGACCAGGCTGAAGAGACTGAGTAGGTCTTGACTGCAAATCCATTTCAGTATCGTAACGCTGATTATGCTCCCCAAGAAACTGTAACTCGTGATTCCCAGAACGAATAGCTGATGCCATTAGTTTATCCCTTAAATCACCCACTCCATCACCCCTGTGACTAGAACCCTCCGTACCATACTCAAACAAAAGGCCTTTCCCTCGATTAAGATCTTTGGTAATAATTGGAGGAGGTTGAAGACGAAGAATCGATCTCTGAGCCAAAAAATCATTCTCCACTTCTTTCACTGAGCTTTTAACACGTTCAATGCGAATCTGCAGATCCTCACCATTAGCATCACGAAGATAGTTACGCATCTCTTCTAAAACTTCAGCCGCAATTTTTGGTCTCCCTGAAATAGGCTCCACCCGGACTTGATCTTCTTCCAAAACACCAAACAAAGGGTCATCCACTTTTAGAATCGGGCTTGGAATTGCTAACCTTTGCTCCTCCACCTGCCTATTTCTTGCTGAAGCTGCATCCTGTTTTATCTTGACCAAACGAGGACAAATACTCTGCTCATGATTTAGTCGCTGACAGGTGTAGCACCGCTTTTGAACTTTTTCATAGTGGTAACGTATCACTGTCGAGGAACCATCAGGAAGGTCGATAGATCTGAACTTTGTAAGTGGTTTTGCCACATTAAACCTGATCTTTGCTCGAACGAAATCTTGACTTTGAGGTTTGGTGTCATCGAAAGCAACTTCCTGAACATCTCCCACTAAGTCACCAAGAGCTGTAATCGCTCCAGCAGACATGTGGTTAACCGGGATTTGACTAATCTGAACCCAAAGCATCACAAATTGCAGATAATCTTCAGGAGGCTTCTCCACCCAACGTTCAATTGCCAATCCCCAGTCGTTGAAGGTTTGAAAACCTCGGTCGAGCACTTCCTGCAAATCGTGCTCATGCTGAAAGATAAACTGGAAACGCTCCTTTGATAAGGCGATACCTCTGATTCTTCCAATCTTTTGCCACTTCCCAGGCATATTTAAAATCAAAGTCGACATCTTCTGGCACTCAGGATTGAGAGTCCTACCAATAATACTTAGACCATTCTTTTCAATCGACGAGAACTCCGGCGTATTCGGCATCACAAAGCGTTCCTCTTCCGCATCATCCAAAGATAACGCCATCAGAGCACGATCCATTGCCGCCGACATTGAGATTACTCTGAAAAAACCGTTCGCACACTCCACCAAAAACCCTTACCCCAACCAAACTTTAAATCACCCTCAACCCAGAAAACTTAAGAACCCTAATTTTTCGTTGATCAGATCTGAAAAACCCGTGTAAACACACTAAACCGCCTTAAACTTCACTACAGGGAAAGGTTTATCCCAACTTAATTCTACTTTTGTTAAGACAAGAGACTCTTAGCAAAAGAGAAGGTCCTAAGCCAAAAAAGGCATTCTTTTTTTTTTTCAATTGACCAATACTTTATTCAATTAATTTGGAGAAAATCAAAACGGAGGGACTCCTAAAACTAGCCCTGAGCTATAAAACCGAACTGAAATTATCGAACTGAAACTGAACCGAACCGAAAAAAAACCGATTGGTAGTTTTTTAAAAAATAAAAAAAAACTGAAAAACCGAAAAACCGAACCGAACCGAAGTCTCGGGCCTAATATTCATTATTGTAGACTTGTAGTTGTCGATCGGTTTAGATTTTCATAAAAGTTTCAATCTTCCCATATATATATGTATATACTTTTGTTAGTTTTGTTGGGAATGTCCTGAAATCTATTGTACTTGCTCTAAGTGATAGTTGTATTGTCGAGATGAGACAATCATATGACACTAGGTAGTCATAACGCTTTGCTAGAAGCCACTTATGATCAATGAGTTGAGAACTCATTGCTAGTTGATAGGTTCTAAGTTTTCCCTATACTAAACTGCAAGTGAACAGCAATGTCAAAGTAGTATATAGGGTTATCGAATCCACAGGGACACTCGGTCTCAAGAGAATCAAACTATAGGAATAAATACTAGAAATAAGCAAATAGTGAATGAAATAAATTGCGATGCGAGAAAGTAAATCAGTAGCAGAGATTAACGGTTGTGAAGCAAGTAATTAAAAGCGTCAAGCCTAGGGTATTCTCAGGAAATCAGACAAGCAGACAGTTCATTCAGCAAGGATCTAATTAAGTACGGTTCTAGAACTCAAAACACAGCTATAGAATTAACCAAATTCCTTTGCGATAATTCTCTAAGTCTAAGTGCAGCAAACCAAACTTTCGTTTGCGAGAACTAACAGATTAAACTAGCAATAAGTCCAAGTTTGATATGTTCACAATTATCCTAAACCAAACTTCCGTTTGCGCAAAGTTTAATTGCCCAATTTAATTAGTTCAGATTCCTAAACCCCACTTCCGTGACGTATTTAGCAACCTAAGATCTAGATTCTAATTGATCAGGTTAGAACTAGCTTTAAGCACAATTAAATTGAAGAACAGATATAGTTATGAATCCTTAACTGAATTTGAACAAGTCTAGCAAGTCATGAAATCCTATGTGAGAAACCCTAAACCTAACTAGGAATCTACTCAGACATAGATAATGAAATCATAATCATAGAATGAATAAATTGCATAAAAGAATAAGAGTAAAAGGGGTTCGAAATCTTCTCCAAATACAGATGATGTAACAGGTTCAGATCAGCCCCAAAAAGCTCTAAAATCCTCTGCTCTTAATTAAGAATTGCGTAATGTAAAAAGTATGAAGCATCTCTAATAAAAACACTAAAAACTCTATTATATAGGCATAATCTCGGCCAGGGGCTTCTTTGTAAATATCAGGAACTTCTGGATCAAAGTGCAAATTCTTCACTCTTCTAAACCGCCGAGTTTCGGCCCATCTCGCTGGTGCATCGATCGATGCAAGAGTGCAACGATCGACACCTTCCTCTGTTTCGGACAGTGAACTCTATCTCTCGGCCAAACACTCCAAAAATCTCCAAAATGCTCCATTATCTCCAATTCAGCTCCAAACCTGATTATACCTGTAAAAGACTCTAAAAGAACACAAAAGACACTAAAAACACACTTATATCATGGTCTAAAACTAGTAAAAATCATGATATATCAACTCCCCCACACTTAGCCTTTGCTTGCTCTCAAGCAAAACAGAGAACTAAAACATGGTGAAGAGGTTTGAAAACTCTTCAGAAACTCATTTCATCCTAGAAGCTACAATACTCAGATTCCCCTTAGTAAACCACTGCAAGAATCAATCACAGGATATCAAGACCACAATGTACTTCCCCCAAACTTAGCAACTGTCCTAGGTAAACTCCACAATCACATTCAAGCATTCAAATTCTCCCTACTGACTTCTGCAAGTATTTAAGTGCGGTCTCACCTAAGGAGTATCGATCTAAAGGCACATGGATTCTTACCTTATCAGCTCTAGACCACCATACTATCTTTCTCTAGTCCCTTTCTTCTCTTTCCCTTCTTTAACAACTGATTTTTCCCCACTGGGTATCATTTTATTTTTTTTATCAGTGTTCTTCCCGTTATGGGGTATACTTTGGACACATTCCATGGATCACATGAGAGATAATAGTGTTTGCTACTATTCCCATGACCACTTCGGAGTTACTAACTCATCCTCAGTTTATTATTTTTTTTTTTTATTTTTTTTTTTTTTATAGAAGGGGAGAAGGGGACTAAATAGGACAGGTTTACAGGCTGTGTCAGAACTAACAGGGAATCCGACATAAAGCATACCAAGCCCTTAGGTGAGAAATCTAAGTCAGTATTAAGGTTGAAGTCAGTAAAAGGATCCTCTGATACCTGAAGTGATGTGGGTGTTCCCAGTAGGTTGATCTGTGATGGGGTTTTCTAATAGTCATAGATAGATCCTGCAACTTCATCCCAATGGTTACTTAAGTTCCTGCAAGTCTTGTAAATCTTCTCAGAAAATCATGGTTTCTTACTTAAACAATTTTGACTCAATAAAACAAATTTTTTTTTGAAAAACGGACTGACTCTTAAGAAAACAGAAAGATATAAGTCAGTAGCACCTCCCCCACACTTAAGACACACTGTCCCCAGTAGTGTCCAGCGAAGGATCGGTAAAAAGAAAATAAAAAATGAAAAGGTGAAGTTATGTCTGTCGGGTTACCTCTGTCGTTAAGCATCGACCGTTGCACTAAGTGCATCGACCGTTACTTGGCGATTTTCGTGTATAGTCGATCGTTGCTCAGGACCGCAACGATCGCTGCAATGCGATTCCTTTCGTGTTGTGACGATCGACACAGAAATGCATCGATCGCTGCACTGCGATTTAACCGAGACCTGCAAACATAAACTCACCAGAAACAAAAACAAACGTAAAATCCTAACAAAAACACCAAAAATGAAAAAGAAAAACACCAGTACCTAATGGTGGGTTGCCTCCCACCCAGCGCTTGTTTAAGGTCAATAGCTTGACCGGACGGATGAGAATTTTCAAGTACCAGGAGGTCCTGACAAAGAAATTTTCTGTCTCTGTTCAAGTCTCCTCATCCAAGGTGGTGAGTAGGATGTAGCGGAATGCTCATGGCCAAGAAAAGATGGAGTGAAATGTGCTCCAGGATCTATAATTGCAGTCTCATCTGGCTGCTCATCATCTGCTTCCATGATTATGAAAGTCTGTCCATCTATTAGTGGCTTTCGCAGCTTCTCCATCTCATAGTGCAGTGGTTCATATCCCAGGTGGAGGTCTATTAGACTCTGTCTAACATCAATCACAGCTCCTGCTGTAGCCAAGAATGGTCTCCCAAGCAATAAAGCTTCATCCGGATTACAGTCATATTTCAGCACAAGGAAATCCGTTGGAACTAAGTAGTTCCCAACTCTCACCGGAATGTCCATAAGAAGTCCTTCAGGAACTCGTATGGACTGATCAGCTAGGATAAGAGAAGTCCTAGTAGGAGTAAAATCCAACATTCCCAGCTTCTCTGCTACAGAGTAAGGCATTATGCTTCCAGCAGCTCCTAAATCACATAGAGAGCGCCTAAAACTATCCTCAAAGATAGAACAATCTAGCACAAAGACTCCAGGATCAGGCAGTTTCTTCGGGACCTTAGTTAGCAGAACATCACTGATATGCTGAGGAACTATTATCACCCATTCTCTCATCTCCTCATCTAAAGGCAACATCTTGTTCAAATATCTCTGAACACATGGATGATAAGGTGGATCATCAGACGGTGGAATTTCTTCCAAGTCTTCACCACTCTCTTCTAGCTTTTTCAGCTCTTCAATCTCTTGTTTTATCACTTCAGACACCTTGGGACATTGCCTAATGGCTTGTGCATAAACATCCTCTTGAGTGATCTCAGATACATCAGGGAATAGGCGGGCTAGTTCTGCATCAATCTCACTTTCATCCCACGGGTCTTCTGCTCGTTCACGACTTGCATCGATCGATGCCAGCTGTGTGTCGATCGTTGCATCACTGCAGTTTCTACCCGAGAGTTTTTCACAGAAATCCGAAAATTATGCCTCAGTCACCAACTCAGCTGTACTTAGCTCAAATTTCTCCCCTAGATAAGATCCATCATTAATGAGTACAGACCAGGCCTTAATATGAGTCTCTGCAACTCCTTTTCCCTTCAGTGAGCTGGACATCTGGTTCACCTGAGTGTCCAACTGCTTCATGTGAGTGCTCAGTGACTCAAACTTCCCATTGAGGTCTTGATAGACAGCGTCCAGCTTCTTATTGTTGTCCACAGAAAGCTTCGTTTGACTCTCCATCAGTTGTTCCATCATAGCCTCCATTTTGCTCTCATGGGCTGTAGGTGCAGGAGGAGTCTGATAGGATGTAGACCCATAGGTTCTCTGAGTACCTTGTCCATAGGTCTTCTGAAAACCACCAGTCTGTCCACCATTGGAGAATCTGTTCCCCTGTTGATTACCAAATCTATTGCCTTGGAAACCAGAACCTCCTATGAAATTCACATCTTCTTCCTGAGTTTCCTCCTCAGTCTGAATCACCTCTACATCTTGGGCAAAGTGGACAGCTTTCTTACTTGTTAGGAGATTGTAGACTGTGTCCAATCTGGATCTTATATTAGCTATATCAGAATTCTCTACAGTTCCACCAGATCTCTTCCTCCTTTCATCCATTGTTTTGCAACTGTTGCTGCCAATCAGATTCTCAATCAACTGCTTAGCTTGTGTAGGAGTCCTGGTATTGAAATTAACATTACTGGAATTATCCAGCGCAGTCTGATAAGGGAGATCTATGCCTCTGAAGAAAATACCAATCAGCTGTACTTCTGTGAATCCATGGTGTGGACAGTCACGCTGATACTGCTTAAATCTCATCCAGGCAGTCTTCAAGGGCTCCACAGCTCCTTGGGAAAAGGTGAGTATGTCCTGTCTGGACTGATCCGAGCGCGCATCATCATAAAAGTGACGCAGGAACTCACTCTTTAAGGCTGTCCAAGTAGTATACTGACCAGGTGCCAGTTGTCTCAGCCATGCACTAGCGTCTCCAGCAAGACTGTGCGGAAATAGCTTAAGGAATAGATAGTCCGGGCATACTCCTTCATACTTCATGCCAGTGACTATGTCCTCAAACTTGTCAATGTGATCCATAGGCTGCTCTGCTTGAAGACCATGTAAAGCAATCTGTCTCATCAGCTGGTAGTAGACGGTTTTTACCTCAAAATCGTTCCTCTCGAAAGTAGGAAGCACTAGAGCTGCTCGGTTTGCATGAAACTCATCAGGTCTGTTGTAATCAGCTAGTGTCCTCTCATGAACCACCATCTCTCTACCTTGGGCCTGTCCTTGACCCTGGTTTCGGTTCAGCTCTTGTTGCTCAGGAGGATCAGGGATGACATTCCCTTCAGCATCAACCCGATGCCCAGCAGCATTGTACGGGTTGTCATCTTGGTCCCTCAGGGTACCTTCAGCATCTGGTATCAAGATCAAACGTTCTCGTACCATCCTCTCTCTCTTTTCTCTTCTGTTAGTCCTTTCTAGACGTCCAAGTTCCTCTAGTCCGAGATTAAGCAAGCTCGAGTTCGGATTACTTCGAGTTTTCTGCGTTGGCATAAACTGTCTGTAATCGTCCAACAACGATCGATGCTATCAGTGCAACGATCGATTCAATCTCAGAATCGCCTAGTGACGATCGACGCAAGGTATGCAACGATCGACGCAAGGCGAAATTCGTACCTGCGACAGAGAGAAATCAGATAAAAAGTTAGCAAAATCAAAACAAAACAAAAAAACGAAAAAGAACAAAAACAAAAAGAAAAATTTCTAGCAAAAACCCTAAGTTCGGTCCTATCGAAGACTCAAAGAGTCCCCGGCAACGGCGCCAAAAACTTGATAGGTTCTAAGTTTTCCCTATACTAAACTGCAAATGAACAACAATGTCAAAGTAGTATATAGGGTTATCGAATCCACAGGGACACTCGGTCTCAAGAGAATCAAACTATAGGAATAAATACTAGAAATAAGCAAATAGTGAATGAAATAAATTGCGATGCGAGAAAGTAAATCAGTAGCAGAGATTAACGGTTGTGAAGCAAGTAATTAAAAGCGTCAAGCCTAGGGTATTCTCAGGAAATCAGACAAGCAGACAGTTCATTCAGCAAGGATCTAATTAAGTACGGTTCTAGAACTCAAAACACAGCTATAGAATTAACCAAATTCCTTTGCGATAATTCTCTAAGTCTAAGTGCAGCAAACCAAACTTTCGTTTGCGAGAACTAACAGATTAAACTAGCAATAAGTCCAAGTTTGATATGTTCACAATTATCCTAAACCAAACTTCCGTTTGCGCAAAGTTTAATTGCCCAATTTAATTAGTTCAGATTCCTAAACCCCACTTCCGTGACGTATTTAGCAACCTAAGATCTAGATTCTAATTGATCAGGTTAGAACTAGATTTAAGCACAATTAAATTGAAGAACAGATATAGTTATGAATCCTTAACTGAATTTGAACAAGTCTAGCAAGTCATGAAATCCTATGTGAGAAACCCTAAACCTAACTAGGAATCTACTCAGACATAGATAATGAAATCATAATCATAGAATGAATAAATTGCATAAAAGAATAAGAGTAAAAGGGGTTCGAAATCTTCTCCAAATACAGATGATGTAACAGGTTCAGATCAGCCCCAAAAAGCTCTAAAATCCTCTGCTCTTAATTAAGAATTGCGTAATGTAAAAAGTATGAAGTGTCTCTAATAAAAACACTAAAAACTCTATTATATAGGCATAATCTCGGCCAGGGGCTTCTTTGTAAATATCAGGAACTTCTGGATCAAAGTGCAAATTCTTCACTCTTCTAAACCGCCGAGTTTCGGCCCATCTCGCTGGTGCATCGATCGATGCAAGAGTGCAACGATCGACACCTTCCTCTGTTTCGGACAGTGAACTCTATCTCTCGGCCAAACACTCCAAAAATCTCCAAAATGCTCTATTATCTCCAATTCAGCTCCAAACCTGATTATACCTGTAAAAGACTCTAAAAGAACACAAAAGACACTAAAAACACACTTATATCATGGTCTAAAACTAGTAAAAACCATGATATATCACTAGTGTTATATGATCCTACAAGGTCACACACCTAAGCAAACTGGGCGTTAAAGACGAGGTTGATCATTAATGTAATGATCCAGTGAATGCATATTTGATATGCATTCGATATCAATAATCTGGGGCAGTGTCGATCGATGCAGATAGTGCATCGATCGATGCAACTCGCGGATTAATCAGATTAATTCGGTTTAATCGTTGATTAATTCCGTGATGGTTTAAGTCGACATATATAAGATATATGGTCGACCTAAACTGTATTCTAACCTAATAGACAGCCACCAGAACTTGAATAGAAACCTCTGAAGAGATTGGATCTCTATAGGCACTAGCTTCCCTCCTGTTCAGTTTGTGTGCGTGTGGATACCAGTAGAGGCGCAGCATTTGAGGCGCTCTAGATCTCGATTATCTGCAAATCTTCCGCTGCTAATCACCAGGTAATTCTGAGATCCCATAGATTCAATTACATGAACCCTAGATCCTAGGCTTGGAATTCAGACCAGGATTGCCTAATTGGATTAGGATCTGCTAGAAATTCCTTTCAGTGGTATCAGAGCTTTAGGGTTCCATTGAATCTGTAGCATGTTGATTAGATTAGTTGAATCTGAATCTGTGTATGGTTGATACAAACTTGCTAAAATTCGTTTTCATGAAAACCTAGTTTAGGGTTCTGTTCGAAAACGTTTTTGGGCTTATTCGCATGGTGTGGATCGATGCCAATCCGGCATCGATCGACACAGGGCGAAAGCCCGAATAAAATTTAGGGTTTTTCGCATGGTGTCGATCGTTGCCAATCCGGCATCGATCGACACAGGGCGAAAACCCGAATAAAATTTAGTTTTTCGCCTAGTGTCGATCGGCACAAATGTTGTGTCGGTCGACACAAACCTCGCGAGATTGATGAATCGGTTCAATTGGATTGGACCGGTTATCGAGCTTGGTTAATGATGGTTAAACGCTAAGAATGGTTTATTGCGATTGGGTTGGTATCGACCGATGCTAATGTAGCATCGATCGACACTGACCGGTACTCAAAACCGGATCAATTGGATTGATCGGTTATCGCAGATTGGTTTTGGTTAATCTGCATCGATCGACACTAAAGTAGTGTCGGTCGAAACCAGATTCGATGGTTCAGGTTATGGAACCTGAAGCCACAGAACCAAACCAAGACAAATCATTTAATTAGAAGAATTAAAACATAATAAAACTAAACGTTTTAAATGGTTCCGTTCCTCAACCAAATATCAAGTGATACTTGATGTCTTTCCAATCTTGTCAACTGTCAAGACCCATCTAATTGTGCGATAGACTTGCAGTGCAAGATGTCCACAATTTCATGAGTAAGACAGAAGGTAATCGTGTTGATGGACTTGCAGTGCAAGACATCAACAATTACATGACTGAAGAGATTGGTTTACTTGACTGGGCCATCAAAATCGTTTTGGGCTCAGAGACATCAGGTGGATTGGACATGAGATGTCAATCCATAACCAAGAGTTATATTGGATATAAATAGCAAAGAGTTGCTTACCTAGATAGCTAAAATTTGGGTGATAGCCAGTGGCTCACTCAAGTTTAGTGAAGTAAGGGTCTTGGATCATTATATTCATCTGAGGAAACATTGTTTGAATATAATGCGAGTTTTCTTAATAGTTAAGACTTCTCATTTCTTGAACATCATAACTAAAACCTCCCTTGTTTTTCAGCTATGTCTAGCACAAACCATCGTAACAATTTCTCCCTGCGATCCGTCCTTGAGAAGGACAAGTTAAATGGATCCAACTTTCTTGAATGGTATCGGAACTTGAGAATTGTTCTCAAACATGAGAAAAAGGACTATGTCCTTGAGAAAGTTCTCCCCAAAAAGTACCGAGCCAATGCCTGGCAGTCAGATAAGGATGCTTAGGATAAGCATTCTAATGATGCGGTGGATGTGAGTTGTCTCATGTTGGCTACCATGAACTCGGAATTGCAGAAGCAATATGAGTACGTGGAGTCGCCAATACAGATGATCACTGGCCTGAAAAGTATGTTTCAGGAGCAGGCACGAACTCAGAGATACCAGACGGTTAGATCTCTGATTGAGTGCAAGCTACCAAAGGGCGAACCAGTTAGTCCTCATGTCATTAAGATGATGGGTTATATTGATAACCTGGGGAAACTGGATTGTCCCATTAGCCAAGAGTTGGCTACTGACATCATTCTGCAGTCACTGCCGTCAGCTATGATCAATTTGTTATGAACTATAACATGAACAACTTGACGAAGACGTTGACTGAATTGCATGGGATGCTTAAGACTGCTGAACCTAACATCAAGAAGGACACCCCAAATGTCCTTATGGTACAAAAGGGTAAAAAGTTTAAGAAACTTGGTAAGAACAAAGGTGATGGCAAGACGAGCTTGATTGTGAATCCAAGCGAGTCTGGCCATGCTCCTAAGGTTAAAACCAGTCCTTTCGAAGATGTTAAGTGCCGTTATTGTAATGGTTATGGGCATTTGAAAAGAAACTGCAATAAATTCTTGGAAGACTATGAGAAGCTGAAGAAGACGTACGAGACTTCTTCTTCAGGTATTATGTTATAGAAGTAAAAGTTACTTCTAATAGTCCTACTTATTGGGTATTTGATACCAGCTGTGGTACTCATATTTTGTGAAAATGTGCAGGGCCTGGGCAAAAGTAGGATTATGGAGAAAGGACAAGTGGATCTATGCGTGGGAAATGGAGCAAGAGTTGCTGCATTAGCCGTAGGAGTATTTCATTTGCTTTCTTTTATGGCATGTTTTGAACTTAAAACTGCTACTATGTACCTGCTATGAGCAGAAAGATTATTTCTATTCCTTGTTTGGATATGGAAGGATATCAGTTTTCAAGTTAAGAATAAGTGTTATTCATTTGATTACAGTGATATATTTTATAGTAGCAATCCATTAGAGAATGGACTTTATGTTCTAAACCAGAATGTGCCTAACTATAACATTAATACCAAGAGATTCAAGTCAAATGATACGAATCAAACTTCTCTCTAGCATTGTCGTTTTGGGCCACGTAAATGAGAAATAGATTCGGAAGCTCCATAGTGATGGGCTTTTGGGCTCATCTGATTATGAATCATAATGAGTAAAGTGAATCTTGTTTATTGGTTAAAATGACGAAGGCCCCTTTCAACAAAGGTAGTGTCGATCGACACAAACGTTGCGTCGGTCGATACAGGTTGCGAACGATCAAAATGAAAGGGCCAGAGGCTTATTGGGCTTTATACATACGGATGTATATGGGCCGATGAGCACTAGTGCTAGAGGAAAATTTCAGTACTTCATTACCTTTACTGATATTTTCAGTAGGGACAGTTATGTCTTATTTATAAGACATAAGTCATAATCTTTGAAAGGTTCAAAGAGTTCCAAAATGAAGTACAGAATCAATTTGGCAAAGGTATTAAAACTCTGCGATGAGATCATGGAGGTGAATACTTAGGTCAAGAATTTAGTGATCATCTGAGAGATTGTGAAAGTGTTTCACAATTCACTCCTACAGAATCGGACTTTATTAGATATGGTTCGATCAATGATGAGTCATTTAGATCTTCCATTATCTTTCTAAGAATACGCTCTAGAAATGTCTGAGTTTACTTTAAATAGAGTTCCATCAAAATCAGTTACAGAGATACCACATGAAATGTGGAATGTAAATGTTTCTGATTTATCCATCATGGAGATTTGGAGTTGCGAGACTTATATAAAACGTTTAATCTCTGATAAGCTCACACCCAAATCTGATAAGTGCTACTTCATTGGTTGTCCTAACAAAACCAAGGCATGTTACTTTTACAACCAATTCGAGAACAAATTGTTTGTTGCTCGGAAATATGTTTTCTTGAGAAATACTTTCTTTCCAAGAAGAACAGTGGGAGTAAAAGTACAACTCGAAGAAATTCGAAAAACACAGGAGACTGCTCAACCTGATGAGGAAGAGCAGCAGTTGGATCTACAAAGAGTTGTAGAACCTGCACCTGTGGTGCCTAGAGTTTATAAAGGATCTGATGAATGTATATTCGATATACATTTAAATGGCGAGTTTCTGAAGAAGTGTCGATCGACACAAAAGTTGCATCGATCGACACAGATCGCGAACCAAATGTTGATTTTGGTTTATGACTTAATTAACTATGGTTTAAATCTTGGTTAATTAGGTCGTGGTAAAAGTATACATATGTGATATGTGTGCGCGACTTTTACAGAAAACTGAAGCTCGCAGATCCGAAAGGATCCGTCACGAACCCGAGAAATATGGATTTCTCGTAACCAATTGCCGTGACCTACTGATCATTGAAAGTGACGGGCCTGCAAATTTTGAAGAAGCAATGATGGGCCTTGACTCCGAAAGTGGCTGAAAGCCGCAGAATCCGAAATGGGATCCATGTCACAGAACCAAGTATGACTTGGGCTCATTTACCCGATGGTGTAGAAACCATTGTGAGTAAATGGATTTTCGAGAAGAAAAGTTGACATGGATGGTTATATTCAGATGTACAAAGCAAGGATGATGGCAAAAGGTTTCAAGTAAATTCATGGTATCAACTGTGAAGAAACATATTCCCAGACACCATGCTTATGTCCATTCGGATTCTCCTAGCAACCGCCACTCATAATGGTTATGAGATCTGGCAGATGAATGTGAAAACAGTTTTACTTAATGGAATTCTAGAAAAGAATGTGTACATGACATAATCTGAAGTTTTCATTGATCCTAATGAAGCTAGGAAGATATGCAAACTTCATCGATCCTTTTATGGATTGAAGCAAGCATCTCGGAGTTGGAATCTTCGTTTTGATAAAGTGATCAAAAGGTTTGATTTTATCAGAAATGAAGAGGAACCGAATGTTTACAAGATGACTAGTGGGAGCGCAGTTGCATTTCTGGTATTGTATGTTGATAACGTACTACTTCTCGGAAATGAAGTTCCATTGTTTCAGTCTGTTAAGACTTGATTCGAAAGTTTTTTTTTCGATGAAAAATATGGGAGAAACCGTATACATTCTTGGAATAAGAATCTATAGAGATAGATTGGATAAGCTAATTGGATTGTGTCAAGATACTTATGGTGATAAGGGCTTGCACAAGTCCAGTATGCAGGATTCCAAGAAAGGCTTTGTGCAAATGACTCTTGGTATTACTCTTAGCAAGACGCAGTGTCCTTCGACACACGCTGAGCAAGGGCGAATGAGGGTCAGGCTACTGCTAAAGGCATTAGATGTCTTAAGATATGATCTTAATTTTAGTGGGAGTCATTGTTATTAATTTTAGTTATGATATGATGTTCGTATAAACATAATTTGATTATGTTATTGAAATCTGACATCTGTATTATTCAATAATGGTTATTAAATAATAGTCCCAAAGTAATTTATGACATTTTATAGGTCATCAAGTATGTGACTTGATCATGAAACCCTATAGATAATAAATGACATAAATTATGTTGGTCCCTGGTCGAGGTTGTTAAAGTGGGACATTAACAACCGCGTGAGACTAGCATGTGAGGTGACTGATGACTAAGTTTCATGGAGTCATTAATAAGAGTATTAAAGTCAATCACATAGATATGTGTTGGAGAACACAGGATCGGACATGACCCACTGATGAGAACTCTACGGGATAGTTATATAAGTGTCATGAGAGTTTTCATTACGACTATAGAGTATAGTCCTTAGACCTGAGTTCATCATGTTTTCTTACATGTGAATTGGTCCGCTTTAACCTTGTCAAACGTCAACCGTAACTGGTGACTATAAAGGCATTGATTGGGCGTATCATGAAGCGTGTGAAGAGACAGGGATAGAACAAGATGGGATTTGTCCCTCATATATAACAGGAGATAAATATCTCAGGGCCCATCGAAGATTTGATACTGAAAAATGTGTGGCCACACTCAAACGAGGTGATTGTCAGTCGTTTGTCTTGTCAGTATAAATCGGAGTTCGATGAACATGATCTTGGCTCAATAAGGATGACACGGTTCTTGCCTTATGCCAGATCGAGATATAGTGACGAAGGGATTATGGGAATAGATGATTCCAGTACAAGTGGGAGATTGTTGGGAATGTCCTGAAATCTATTGTACTTGCTCTAAGTGATAGTTGTATTGTCGAGATGAGACAATCATATGACACTAGGTAGTCATAACGCTTTGCTAGAAGCCACTTATGATCAATGAGTTGAGAACTCATTGCTAGTGTTATATGATCCTACAGGGTCACACACCTAAGCAAACTGGGCGTTAGAGACGAGGTTGATCATTAATGTAATGATCCAGTGAATGCATATTTGATATGCATTCGATATCAATAATCTGGGACAGTGTCGATCGATGCAGATAGTGCATCGATCGATGCAACTCGCGGATTAATCAGATTAATTCGGTTTAATCGTTGATTAATTCCGTGATGGTTTAAGTCGACATATATAAGATATATGGTCGACCTAAACTGTATTCTAACCTAATAGACAGCCACCAGAACTTGAATAGAAACCTCTGAAGAGATTGGATCTCTATAGGCACTAGCATCCCTCCTGTTCAGCTTGTGTGCGTGTGGATACCAGTAGAGGCGCAACATTTGAGGCGCTCTAGATCTCGATTATCTGCAAATCTTCCGCTGCTAATCACCAGGTAATTCTGAGATCCCATAGATTCAATTACATGAACCCTAGATCCTAGGCTTGGAATTCAGACCAGAATTGCCTAATTGGATTAGGATATGCTAGAAATTCCTTTCAAGTTTGTGTTTGTATGTTTGATATATATATATATATATATATATACATATAGCTTTGGAATATAAAATCGAACCGAAATTATCGAATCGAATCGAACCGAAGTTTTATGAATCGAAACCGAACCGAACCGAAGAAAAAAACCGATCGGCAGGTTTTTTAAAAACGAAAAAAACCGAATAACCGAACCGTAACCGAACCGAAGAACCGAAGTCCCAGGCCTACCTAAAACTATGAGGACGAATTTTAGAACAAGAGTCGCAACATAGTCGATACATGACACTAATTGCAACAACGAAAGAAGATTGTGGGTGTCGGCCAGAAAGCAAAAAGGTTGTTGGTGAGAGGAACTTAAGAGAGACAACAACATAAGGATGTTTGGTGATGGGGTCACGCACGAGTCAGACGCGGAACAAGAAAGCCAACGAGATGTGTAATTAGTTAGCTGTAATATGTACGTGGCTATCTGGTTCCAGCCGTCAACTCGGTTTGGTTCTACCACATGGCACTTAAATACTGATCAGAGCCAGCCACGTGTTGTCTGCTTTCTCATGCGCGAGATCACCTGATTGGTCGGCTTTTTCTTTTTCAAAAAGCATACAAAGAGACGATTATATATCCAATAAACGAAAAAGGCTATAACATATTTGGATAAAAGGCTATAACATATTTGGATAATGGAGTTCTTTTTGTGAAATAAACTGAAATGCTATAAGTGGATAATTTAATTACTTTCCTAAATAACGATTGAAGAGAGACGAGTATGCGACAAAAAAGAGAGAGACATAAGTATAAGTTAAAGTGGGAAAGAATTATCTTAAACGTGAAAGTAAGATAAGATATGTCCTAATGAGTAGCTACGAACACGTATCATTCTCTTAAGGCGTTTTTATTCATATTATTGTTGTTTTTATTTAAAGAAAAATGTGAAATTAATTAATTAACAACTACTTTCTGTTCTTTTATTATTCCGCGAAACTTATTATATTTTGAAATTGAAAACGTAAGATTCTAGAAAATGTAATTTCAAGTTTCAACACTAAACTCTATCTTGATATTGTTTCTACTGTTTTAGTTTCGTGACATTGTTAGGTAGCCACGAAGAGTCTACGTCATGAGACGAATGTGTGACATCATGTTATGTGTGTGTGGATGTAAGTGTGTATAGAATAATAGAACTGGGATTGTTGAACTGCATCATGTCGACTATACAATTAATCGTTAGAAATCAGTATGTTGTCTCTACGACAGGTGGCCGATTGTTCAGTATGATGATCTCCAATTTTCGATATATTGGATGTTCAATGGAATACGTTCCCATTCGTCTCTATATCACCGCAAATGAAATGTGTCGCTTATTTATGTTCAGTGTTCACAACAGCTAATAAGCAATAATAATGTATTTGCCTTTACATTCCTTAAAACTCCAACTAATTACTGAATTACACCCTCTCTTATTTACATAATCATACTCTTATTTTTTTAGAGTCAACTATATATTATACTATATACCAAATACTCGGTCGTTATAATTAATGATATATTTTGTAAAGAAACATTATATTTGAATTAGTTCGGTATAGACCAGTTTGTCAGGGACAATTATAAAGTTTAAAAATGTGAACTTTAGTTGGATAGATTTTTGAAAAGTTCTGTATTATATTTAGGTATACAAATCTGGTTAACTTGCATATAATTTTCAAAGACCCGTCTCGTAAAGTAGATACGATAAGATCAAATAACTTTCAAAAGATTGGGGGTTAAGATTAATGTTTTAATTATAACCAAATCAATGTACTATTTTCTTTATAAATAATATAAAGATGACACCGACAAAAAAGAAGAAGATTTATTATTGAAACGTTACACAAACCGGATTAAGAAACAGGAAAAGGATGACCAAAGTCAATGACTAGCTAGGACCCATTCCACTCTCTTCACAAAGTTCTAAAATGCCATCGAAAGGGATTCCGACCAACCTCATGTGCTGAGAAAATTTTATTTACGCTAGGACTTCACATATTAAAACCAATACCTCATTAGATCATAATCTCCTACTTTGTTCTAAAAAATAATAACTAATAACCCGAATAAATTACAAAGTACAAATTAAAAAAAAAACTTGGATATACCTTCATATTCGGTGGTTAAAAAAAAAACAAGTTTTAACTAACAAGAGTTGGTTCAGTACAATTGGTAAAGGTAGCTTTCCGCCAATCTAGGTTCGATTTTTTTTAGGAAGGATTTTCTTTTCAAAAAAAGTGAATTTAACATATAAAAGATGATGGGCCTAGGGATCCAGAACTTCATAGTCATTAAAAAAATAAATAACAAGCTTTATCTACAAATCATGGAATATATCCATATAGATCATATCCCCAAAGAGGAAGTTTCAAATGAAGAGAAAATAACATTTCTATAAGAAGAAAGATTTTGAATATTTCCCCTAAAAGTAAGGAAAACGTACCGTATTACTGAATGTATTCGTCAGTACATAATTTCAAAACATCATTCCAAAAACAAAAATAATAAAAAAAGGAAAAACAATAATAAGAGAAACAGCCGTTGTTGTACGTTGACTTTCAAACTATATGATCTTTGTCTTTCTTAATTTTCCACATAATGACGTATTTTTTCTCTTTTCCTATCCGTTTCCCTCTCATAATATATCTCTATCTCTATATATAATACATCCTCCCATTCCTCAAATTTATATATTCCTCAAAACCAACTCGTTTAATTCAAAACATGACTGATTTGGATTTGCAGAGGAAGATGGTATCTCCCAAGAACCTCCACGTCACCATTCCGGAGCCGTTTAATCTCTCCTCCGTCTCCTCTCCAATCTCCTCTTCATCCTCGGCCGCTTGCAACGCTTACGAACTCTACCTCCGTTTGCCTCAACTTAGAAACCTCTGGTCCTCTCTCCACTTCCCTCGATGGATCTCCGAGCCGGTCCTCAAACCAGCTCTTCAAGCTCTTGAGATCACTTTCCGTTTGATCCTCACTGTTGCTTCCGACACACGTCCGTACATTAACCGCCGCGAATGGCTCCGACGTTTGGATTCGCTCGCAACCAGCCAGATCAAAATCGTGGCGTCAATCTGCGAAGATGAAGACATTGACGAGAGCGTACCGATCAGCAGTAGCTGGAGCTCGTTGAGCCTGCTTTCGGAGATGGCCACGAGTCGGACAACGCAGAGCATCGGGCAGAAAATCCTGTGTACGATCGAGAACGAAATGCGTTGGTGTAAGTATACACTCGGTTTAGGTGAACCGAACCTCGCCGGAAAACCGTATCTTAATTACGACGCCGTTTGCCGCCCGGAAGAATTACAAAGTCTCAAGAACAATCCTTACGCTGATCATATTGAGAATCAAGAGAACCAAACGCTCTACACTATTCACCAGATTCTCGAATCGTGGATTCACGCTTCTCTGAATCTCCTAAACCGAATCGAATCAAGAATCGACGAGGGAAGCTTCGAAAAAGCTTCGTCCGACGTCTACTTGCTAGAGATGATCTGGAACCTTCTGTCGGAGGTAGAAGATCTTCACATCCTGATGGATCCAGAAGATTTTCTCAAGGTGAAGAAACAGTTACAGATCAAATCAACGTCACAAAACGACGCGTTTTGTTTCAGATCGAAAGGCCTAGTGGAGATGGCGAAGATGTCAAAAGAGCTGAGACAGAAAGTGCCAGCTATCCTCGACGTCCAGGTGGACCCAACCGGAGGTCCGAGGTTGCAGCAGGCGGCGATGAAGCTTTACTCCATGAAGACGGAGTACGAGAAGATACATTTGCTTCAGGGGATGCAGGCGGTGGAGTCTGCCGCCAAGAGATTCTTCTTCGGGTACCAGAAACTGGTGGCGGCCATGATGGGAAGCGCGGAGGCAAACGCGAATAGAACGGCGGCGAGTCATCACGAGTCGTGTGACTCGCTGACTCAAGTGTTTATGGAGCCAACGTATTACCCGAGCCTAGACGCTGCAAAGACTTTTCTAGGAGAGTTCTGGAGCCATTTGGTAAGCAATGGAAGACACTGACACGACTAAAGTAAACACTATCCACAGATATGCATGTAACACTACTGAAATTTTTGAAACATTTAACGATCAGCGTATGAAATAGAACTCATTTTTTTCAGCATGTTACATCAGTGTTACAAAGGGTACAATGAGGGTACACCATACACTAAGGCTACTACACAACACTCTATTAGTCACAAATTACAAACTCGTTCTCTCTATTTTTACCATCACATTGTTTAATATCTATTGATAGCTAGTACGTGGGAGAGTAGTAGTAACAAGTGGAAGAGAAAAAACGGGAATGCATCACCTTGCAACAAGCAGCAATCACCAGAACCATAAACTGCGGCTATCGACGGCTTTCATGGAAGTGTATACAAGTGGCATTCTCCCAAATTCTGCTACAAACCGGTTTACGCAGTGTGTTCTTTTCTCTGTGTGCCCTCCTATGCTACTGATTCCTGTTGAACCTATTTCATATATCTTACCTACAAGAAACATACCAAAAAGAACACAATAAGATCTTCATCATCAGGTGTTATTCGGAATCATTTGACAATAGATGTGGTCTTGCGGTTGAATAATTACCTTTAACCCATACAGGAGGAGCGTTTGTAGCATTTGCGATGAGGAATGACATTGCAATATCTTCACAGTTCCTGTAATTAGATGCATCTCATGGTTAGGCGGTGTGTTTTAATCACAAAACCAGAGATACAGAGAATTTAAAAGATAAGGAACCTGTTCTTGGTTGTGAATTCTCTGATAGATGCCGGCATGTTGTTTGTGTAAAGGCTGAGGTACTTTTTGTGGAAGAAGGCTGCCTTTGAGAGTACCATGCTATATGTACCACTCCACCAAACAGACCACCATCCGCTGTAGGTGTAGAAATCGGCTTTATCATTCTGCAGAAATTGAAGTCAGACTTTCTGATTCCACATAGTACATACACTATGTTTCTAAGATAATGAAAGAAAGATAACTTTCTGATTCCACATAGTTCTTACTAATTAACTAATACTAGCTGTTAGATCATCGGATAATCGGAGACCATATACAGATCAGTGAAAGAAGAGTCCTAATATAGCAAACAACTTAAAAGAGGATGCATTCTTGCTATTTTGGTTCGCTTGTTTGATAAAATAAGTGAACATACCGATTTTTCAGGCCAATGCACACGAGGCACGAACCCGACCATTGTCTCTGGGGCACTTTCCCAAACGTTGAATGCAAAATCTATCGTGTGACAAGGAAATATGATATCATCATCAATTGAGAAGACAGCTTCTGTTTTCAAGTCTTGAATCTCTTTAAACCTGTTGTTCAAACTGTCTTCTTTGTTTATATCAAATCTAAGCTCAACTTCATGCCCATCTCGTGATTTTTCTTTTATAATCTTTTGAAGATACTCCTTCAGAGAATCTGATGGAGGGTTAGGTTCACTCCATACAATGTGGATAGAGTCAAGCCTAGAACATGATGCATAGTGGGAAACAGACTTCTTCAAGAGATCATATCTCTTCCATGTGTTCATCAAAAGTGTATAACCTTTCCTGCAGATTTGATCACAAATCCATCAAATTACACAAACGCAAGATCATATATTATCAATACAATTGAAATCCAACTCTTCATCAACAGTTACTATTTATAGATCCTAATTATAGTTAAACGAATCTAAGAAAATGGTCAAAAATCACTTTCCATAAATTTCCTTTCCTAATAGAGAATCTAAGTCTTCATCAACAGTTACTATTTAGAGATCCAGAACTTATCAAAATTTGAGAATAAGAGGCACAAAGACTTGAGGAAACGTGTACACACCTTGATCCGGAGATCCGATCTGCGACGGCGATTGAACTGTTAAACCAAGGACGAGAAGATCGGCAAGTGAGTGTGATCAAAGCGAAAGCGACGCAGAAAAGTAGAAGAAACTTAGTACTCCTCGCCGTCACGAACTTGCGTAGTTTCTGATCTCCGCGGCGATACGCTAATGAACAACTTCCCATCTCTTTACAAACGTCTCCTCCTCCCATCTATAACGAATTCAGTTTTCTTCTTCAAAATATAGATTCGACGCGGATGGTTGAAGAAGAGAAAGACGACTAAAGGTCAACCGTGTTCAAGAGCGCGTCGACTCAGTCTTTGTTCTCATGCGGATTTTTGTTCTTTCTCTTTCCTTTTTTTCCATCACCTTTCTTATTACACTGCGAATTATCGCAGATCAGAGACGACGGAATGTTCTGGTGCGGCACGGTGCACAATAAGGGAAAAAAATATACCACGCGTAATAATATTAAGCGTTCATGTTAGCTTCATTAACCACGATCTAGACGTTTTCCTGATTCCATAATGACGGTTGACGTGCCAAAACTGTAAAAAATAGATATGAGTTGAAGATAATTTTCTTTCTATTATAGCATTTGGAATCTATAATAAAGATGGTTAGAGATGTTTGTGTAAGATGGCTGGAATTGTTGTGCGAGTGTCCACATATAAAAGTTGTTGGAGATTTTGATTGGCGTTCTTTTTCTCTTGGGGTTCAAGGTGTTACATCTTGTGTGTAGTATGTTTTTTTCTCTTGAGTTTGACTCTTTGTTGTGATTGTGTTGGTTGAGTTTATGGCTTATTTTTCTGTCGCTCTTGTAATTGTCTCTATCGGATCTTTGAATGTTTAGGCTTAGTAGTTAGTTCTCTTCACGACAGACTTCGAATGTAAATCAGATAAAAAATGGTTTGGGACACTAAAAATGTATATTTTATATATTTTTTCTTCATTAATGTATATTTAGAAAGATTTTAAAAATATTTTTTCATAATATATATTTATAAAAGTTTAGAGGACATATTTTAAATATATTTTTTATTAAGATATATTTTCAAAATATATAGTTTTTTCTAAAAAACTTAGAAGATATTTATATATTTTTTATTTACATGGAATATTTAAATATATTGGACCGGCACCGATTCTCTTTTCGTTTTTATAGTCTCAAGACAATTGTTTCTTTTGGAGTGGTATTTAATATGCATTGGTGCATATATGCAGATTGGGTCATGGTCTTTGTTATTTTTTTCAACATTTTCATTTTACTTATGCTTTGATTGGTGCTGTGATAGTAGAGACTTTATCTTATTTTATAGTTTTAAAAATAAAATTTTGTCAATCATACTTTTTCTCCTTTTTTTACAGTCTTACCGGTAATTTTTTTTTTATCTTACTCACAAAATTACTTGTATTTTTAAAGTCACATTAACGAGACTTTTAAATGGATGTAAGTCAATATTATTTTCTTTCCAAAAATTCATTTATCTCTAAAAAAATAATTAATAAAATTAAAATATAGAACAAAAGGTTTAGACAATGAGTTTAATTGGTTTTCTGTAAAACTAGGTTATATGTATTGTCAAAATTACTTGACTTGAATTTCTCTGTAAAAAGAATACACAAAATTTTAGTGTTATCTTAAAAATATTCAATATTATTTTGTTTTCTTTTTAAATATTTAAACATTCAAAACTCGTTAGTTCGACATTCAAGTCAAGTATGTTTAAGTTTTTTTCCCAAAAATTGGTTTACAAAAAAAACACAAGTTATATAGATATGGTTTAATTAAAATATTATTGTTTTATTAATGGTTTAATAAATTTTAATAACTAATACATTAATTTTTACACTTTTAATTATTTTGGTATAATTTATATTTTGGATAAAATTTTAATAATTAAAGTAATAGTGTTTACCAATCAAAGTCTTAGTGTTTTTTGCTTGTTTTTTTACTTTTGAAATTATCCGTTTTATTTTTTTGACCTTTATTTTTTCTGAAAATTTATTATTTGTTCGGCCTTGTCTTCAACTAATCTTTGAGCTATGATTCTATAATTTGTTCGGGTTTTATATTCGTCTTTGTTTGATATAATGATCTTTTAGATAAAAAAAATGTTGGTGTAAGATTGAAACGTATCTTTTTGTCACCTGCATTCAGAGCCGGAGTTGGACATATATTTTTAAAGTTTTTGAATGGGCTCTCACTTCTCATGAGCCTCACATTAAAAAAATTATATGTATATATATATATATATAACAGAATATGTAAACTATTACCAATGTTCGAAAAATCGTTAGGCGCTAGTCGGACGGCGAGCATGGGCCTAGCGCTTAGTGGAAAAATCGGAGATTAAGCGGAGTGAAATTTTATGAATTTTTTTCAATATTCGAATAGATTTATAAAATATTATATAGAAAAAACTATAATTATAGAATTTTTATATAGGTTTCCGAATATAAACTAGTTTTATTGAATGTAAACAAAAAAATTATGCTTAGCTTAGTGGTTCTTGCCAGGTAAGTTGGTCAATCAACCTGATTTCAGTCCTCCTATGGTGATTTATTCCATTTTTCAGATTTCTTAATTAATGAAAGGTAAAATAGACTTTTCCAAGTCATCTTTTTCCTTCTTTTCTGCAACCTTAGCCGTCGTTTTTCCTATTTTTCCACCATTTTCATTTATTCAATCGTTTTTCTTTCTTTTAGCTTGTTTTTGTGATCGGAATTGATAGATATAGGCTCTGTTCGAAAACGCGGCCGCCTAGCCGCCTAGGCGGCCGCTTAGGCGTGAGGCGTGAGGTGACCGCCACGATTTTCATGTGTTCGGCTTCATTAATCGGTCAACGCAGTTTACGTTTCAGTCGCCGCGTTATTAGCCTAGTCAACGCTTTATTTCATCTACTCGGCATGGCCCAAAAAAATCGGCCCAAATTTTGTCGGGAAGAAACAAATTAATTACCGAAAGAGCGATTGGAGATACCCAAAATCTTTACACGCAGTGAATAATTCGTTGCTCCGGTGAAGAGTAATTTTGTCAACATAGATTCGTCAATCGTTTGAAAATCAAGCAAGTCATTGAGGGAGAAGTCGTAGCCATTCTGAGTAGCGACGATGACGGCTTTCTCCATCTGGTTTTGTGTCTTGGCTAAAGAAAACAAAAACCCAGAAATTCTAGAACCCAGATGACTAGAACGAACATAGATTTCTCTTTTCCATGTCAATTTTCAAACCTACCGGAAAAAGTGACGATGAAGTAGTAAACTCTCTAAAACCCATTTAATTACCCAAAAATCCAAGAAGAAATTGGAATATCTCGAGCTTGAGAGAGAATTTTGGAGGAGATGTCGGTGAAGAAAGAGAAAAGCTATGAAAATATTCATTAAAGATCCAAACTGAGACCACATATACCACTCAGGTCGTCTATATGGAACTTCGGAAGCACCAAAACGTCAGAAAATGAGGCCCATGTATAATGCATGCCAGCCCATTACGGTAAACATGAAAAAATAGTCTTTCTTTATAAAATTGTAAGTTCCAAATATGAAATACCATTGAATTGAATTTAATATTTCTAAAATTAGTTACTCAAAAATTAAACATAGATTTTAATGTAAGATATAATTTGAACATATATATATAAATTGCACCAAATTATAATTAAAATATTTAAATTATTAAATTATTATAAAAAATTCCGCCCCGAGTACTCCCCGAGTTTTCTCCGATTTCTCTATAACTCGCTAGGCCCGGGTCAGCCGCGCGGATAGCGCCTAGCGAATTTCCGAACAGAGGATATAGGCAAATGAATAAAGTTTCTTAAGAAAAAATGAATCAAATCGAATTTTTTTGAAGATCCCGATTTTATCACCAATTTACATGAAATCGCGGCGGTTTTTGACCGCCGAACGCCTTGCCAGTGATTATGCGACCGCGGAAACCGCGTTTTCGAACACAAACTATTACTAATTGATAACTGAAAGGAAAATTTTGATTTACATAATTTTAAATGGGTCCTAGAATTTTTATATTTTATTGATTTAATAATTTTAAAAAATACTATTATTTTTAACACAATTAGAGGGAGCCTCTTCTTCCTTCTAAACACACATCTTCCTCATATGTTACACGCCTCTACTTCCTCCTAAACACTCTATCTTCCTCATATGTTACAGAAGAAGCGACTGGACAACAAATATTGTTCAAAACCAAAAAAAAAAATTTATTTGATTCTCAAATAAAAATCAAAATATATTGCTTCCAACGAATTTATATTGTTTATGCATTTAAATTTTAACCAATTGATTGATAGATATCATTTTTATAACATATGTTGCTTCTTATATTATTAAAACTATGGTTTTGAAGAAAAAAAATCGAATAAGGTCCTCAAAATCTCAACTCCTGCTTTGCCTACATCCATTTTTAATTAAAGTTGGCCGATTATTTGGTTTTTCGAGGAAAAACCATTCATGGACTTGTTTATGGGAAAATATGCCTCGTGTTTTTTTCACTAGAGTATCGACATTGACATTCATGCTACGAGAAAACAAAGATAAACAAAAGAAATACAAAAAGTCAACGAAGAGTCTCAAAGCAATCCAAGTCCGATATAAACACCGGCCAATCTTCCAAATCATCAATCATCTTCACGAGATATGTGCAACATGTCTCGAATATACATGATATCAACCTTCACTCGCTAAGACATACCATAGCCCACAAAAGACCATCCAGTTTTGCATGGAGTGCCAAAAAAACTTCTTCCGCAACCACTTTCACCTGAAAAAGACCAATTCACAGAATTCCATGCACACCATCTCAATCTACTGACAAGTCCATGATTGATCCACGAAACACCGATTTGGCTTACATGGAAGAGTTACAGTGGGTTCCGTATCTCTTTATCGTGGGTGGTTTTCGTCCTCCATTTCACTCGCTTTTGGTTGGCTTTTCTCCAATTTTCTTCTTCTGAGGGAAGCTATTTGATGGGTGTATACATGGGATTTCTCTTTACTATCAAACACTTTATTATTCTTTGATTTCATATATGATCCGAAGATAGTTTTTACTCTGGGCCAAGTAAGGTTTAATTCTTTCGTTATCCAAAATAGTAAATCTATATTATGGTATAAAGTACTTGGTAAGCAACTAAAAATCTGATAAGGCCATAAACATGTAAGACTAGGAAACATTTAAAAAGAAGATAATTAATACTTTCCTCAGACTAGGATTGACAATTTATTGTCAATTTAATCCTTTTCTTGGATTGGTTTTCAGATCATAATAAGTTTAAAGAATTTTGTGTATCCTTTCTTAATTTAGCAACAAATTACAGAGGATTATATGTCTTCTTCGTCACTTCTCTATGCCACATCTTCGTCTTGTGGAGTAGAAGAAGAAGCAACGGACTGTGCGAACTCAGAATCCATTATGACACCATCCATGGAGTGAACGATTATCTTCCCTCTCTTGAACCCCATCTTCTCCGTCTCGACGCCATTCACGACAAGCCCACCACCATTTCTCTTCTTCCAAATCTTCAATGTGAAACCACTCAACGACTCATACGACGCCGTTTCGTCCTTCCCTATGTCTACTTCCTCTACTTTATACGGAACTACAGCGAAACCCATGATCCTCGATACGACAGCGTATGTGTTGTCTCCGTCGTCGTCATCTTCAAGGGGTTTTGTTTTCCGGGTGTTGTTCGATTTCATCATCCCCAGATCTCGATTGAATGCTTTGTCTGAAGGTACAAAGGCAGTGAAAACCAGATCTTCAGGGAGCATTTCGATCATCATATTCCCGAAGAATCCAAGTTCATCGGAGAGATCGTCTCGGAGTTTCCGGAGAAAGAGATTGTTACCGGTGATGATCGGAGGTGTTTCCGGTAATCGAAGAAAGGAGAAGATGAGAATAGTTAAGGAAGAAGTACTGATGAGAAGGAATAGGAAAAACACTGGATTCTTCTCGAGTATAAGTTTCTTCATCGTTTTCCTTCTACTTTTGTTGCACTGATTTCATCGATAAAAGCTCTCTTGTGATGGACTGGAAGAAGAAGAAGCAAGAAGGTCGATCTGAGAACAAGGAGTTTTGTAATTTACAAGTAAGGTTTGGATTTAAGTGGGCCTTTCACATTTTGGCCCAAATCATATTTTGATCTGATTAATTTGGACAAATTTTTTTTTTTAACACTGATTTTTATTATCTGATTTGATTACAAATTACATCAGAGAAGAAGTACGATGTATGAAATAACATCACAAACTATTGATCACTTCACCGGCAGATAGGTGAAGACAATGATATCATGACACAATAGCAATACCATACATAAGGATTTTTGAGACAAAGTAAAATTAGGATGTTCCCGATCCTACACTAGCAGGCGGCCTTCCAAAATTTAACTTCTAATACCTTTATCCACGAGAATTCTCATAAGTGAGATAAGACTTCTTCTTCAATATTCTTGATCAACTTTCTCCGGAATCGTTTCTTTAGAACTAACGTCGGAGAAACTTGAACACCAATTACAAATCAGAGATAAGTAGGCTTGAACCGCAAACTTATATCAATAATTGGACTCTCAAAACCAAAAATATAGGCCAAGCCATACCGAAGATCAAGAGATCCAGATTTTTCAATGGTTTTATCCAAGTTATAGATCGATAATAAGCTTAGTCAAAGGGAAAATCAAACACAAAAACCACACATGACCATATTTAAGAACAAAACCAACGGGACTGTAATGAAACACTCGATTTGAAAAGAGATAATCGAAAACCTATGATAACAATCAGCCGGAATAAAAGATCCAGTCAAGATCTACCGTCGCTGAGAATTATCACAAGCTAACCCACAAACTGCTCCAACCACAAAGAAACTCAAACAAACCAATTAAAACCGACCACTACCCAGCCTAAACCACGAACACTATCCTCCCACATTGAACCAAGGTTAATTTTTTTTTTTTGGACAAATCTTATGGAACTCATTGTTTCACGAATAAATAGTGGTAATAGTTTTGTTTAGGCTTAACATTCTGGATATTCCTTTTGGTTTTGGGTAGGAATGGTTTGATTCTAAATATTTTGGGAAACATTTTTATTATCTAATAGGTATAAAAAATCTGGTTCAGTTTCGATTCAATGTCAATCGATTACGAGTCGGTTCGATTATAAAATTTAAAAACTATTATACTAAAAAATAATTCGGATATCAGTTAGTTTGGATATTTAATATCTAAGTATTTAAAGCTCTCTTGTGATGGACTGGAAGAAGAAGAAGAAGCAAGAAGGTCGATCCGAGAACAAGGAGTTTTGTAATTTACAAGTAAGGTTTGGATTTAAATGGGCCTTTCACATTTTGGCCCAAATCATATTTTGATCTGATTAATTTGGACAAATCTTTTTTTTTTAACACTGATTTTTATTATCTGATTTGATTACAAATTACATCAGAGAAGAATTACGATGTATGAAATAACATCACAAACTATTGATCACTTCACCAGCAGATAGGTGAAGACAAGGATATCATGACACAATAGCAATACCATACATAAGGATTTTTGAGACAAAGTAAAATTAGGATGTTCCCGATCCTACACTAGCAGGCGGCCTTTCAAAATTTAACTTCTAATACCTTTATCCACGAGAATTCTCATAAGTGAGATAAGACTTCTTCTTCAATCGTCTTGATCAACTTTCTCCGGAATCGTTTCTTTAGAACTACCGTCGGAGAAACTTGAACACCAATTACAAATCAGAGATAAGTAGGCTTGAACCGCAAACTTATATCAATAATTGGACTCTCAAAACCAAAAATATAGGCCAAGCCATACCGAAGATCAAGAGATCCAGATTTTTCAATGGTTTTATCCAAGTTATAGATCGATAATAAGCTTAGTCAAAGGGAAAATCAAACACAAAAACCACACATGACCATATTTAAGAACAAAACCAACGGGACTGTAATGAAACACTCGATTTGAAAAGAGATAATCGAAAACCTATGATAACAATCAGCCGGAATAAAAGATCCAGTCAAGATCTACCGTCGCTGAGAATTATCACAAGCTAACCCACAAACTGCTCCAACCACAAAGAAACTCAAACAAACCAATTAAAACCGACCACTACCCAGCCTAAACCACGAACACTATCCTCCCACATTGAACCAAGGTTAATTTTTTTTTTTTGGACAAATCTTATGGAACTCATTGTTTCACGAATAAATAGTGGTAATAGTTTTGTTTAGGCTTAACATTCTGGATATTCCTTTTGGTTTTGGGTAGGAATGGTTTGATTCTAAATATTTTGGGAAACATTTTTATTATCTAATAGGTATAAAAAATCTGGTTCAGTTTCGATTCAATGTCAATCGATTACGAGTCGGTTCGATTATAAAATTTAAAAACTATTATACTCAAAAATAATTCGGATATCAGTTAGTTTGGATATTTAATATCTAAGTATTTAAAGCTCTCTTGTGATGGACTGGAAGAAGAAGAAGAAGCAAGAAGGTCGATCCGAGAACAAGGAGTTTTGTAATTTACAAGTAAGGTTTGGATTTAAATGGGCCTTTCACATTTTGGCCCAAATCATATTTTGATCTGATTAATTTGGACAAATCTTTTTTTTTTAACACTGATTTTTATTATCTGATTTGATTACAAATTACATCAGAGAAGAATTACGATGTATGAAATAACATCACAAACTATTGATCACTTCACCAGCAGATAGGTGAAGACAAGGATATCATGACACAATAGCAATACCATACATAAGGATTTTTGAGACAAAGTAAAATTAGGATGTTCCCGATCCTACACTAGCAGGCGGCCTTTCAAAATTTAACTTCTAATACCTTTATCCACGAGAATTCTCATAAGTGAGATAAGACTTCTTCTTCAATCGTCTTGATCAACTTTCTCCGGAATCGTTTCTTTAGAACTACCGTCGGAGAAACTTGAACACCAATTACAAATCAGAGATAAGTAGGCCTGAACCCCAAACTTATATCAATAATTGGACTCTCAAAACCAAGAAATATAGGCCAAGCCATACCGAAGATCAAGAGATCCGGATTTTTCAATGGTTTTATCCAAGTTATAGATCGATAATAAGCTTAGTCAAAGGGAAAATCAAACACAAAAACCACAAATGACCATATTTAAGAACAAAACCAACGGGACTGTAATGAAACACTTGATTTGAAAAGAGATAATCGAAAACCTATGATAATAATCAGCGGAAATAAAAGATCCAGTCAAGATCTACCGTCGCTGAGAATTATCACAAGCTAACCCACAAACTGCTCCAACCACAAAGAAACTCAAACAAACCAATTAAAACCAACCACTACCCAGCCTAAACCACGAACACTATCCTCCCACATCGAACCAAGGTTAATTTTTTTTTTTTGGACAAATCTTATGGAACTCATTGTTTAATGAATAAATAGTGGTAATAGTTTTGTTTAGGCTTAACATTCTGGATATTCCATTTGGTCTTGGGTAGGAATGATTTGATTCTAAATATTTTGGGAAACATTTTTATAATCTAATAGGTATAAAAAATCTGGTTCAGTTTCGATTCAATGTCAATCGATTACGAGTCGGTTCGATTATAAAATTTAAAAACTATTATACTCAAAAATAATTCGGATATCAGTTAGTTTGGATATTTAATATCTAAGTATTTAAATTATATTGGAAATATCCAAAATATATCTTAAAACATAGAAGAAATTGGAGAAAATATATATGTAATACTAAAAATTTAGTTGAAATATTTAAAATACCCGAAATACTCTAAAAAATAACTAATATCTTTGAGTTTATAATTAAAAACTTTATTTAAGTTATAACAAATCTAAGTATAACTAATATTTATGTATATAATTATATTTCATATATTTTGAATACTCACTTAGTTTGATATGACTTTTTTGAGTAATGAAATTTAGGATCTACCAGATATTTTTATAAGTTTCGGTTCAATATTATTTTCCTTATTTCAGTTCGGTTTTGATTCTAGTTTTTATAGTTTTATTGCTACGCATATAATCCAATATAAGACGTAAATTATCATATTTTTGTAAAAATACATGCTTTCACTTTTTTTAAGGGTTCTAAGCAGTAACTCCAATGGGAACATTCTTGAGTCGTGATGTTCCGTAAAGGGTTTTTCAAAACGGATGATCTCATTCTTTGAACCATAAGCGACTTGGGTTCTATCATCAAGGTTGACAATGGTCTTGTCGAGCACTGACTTGTATCCATCACTGCTGAACCCACCAACATTCTCAATGAGCAATCCAAGAGGACCAACTTCAAACAACAGCCTTAACTTGGCCTTAGCCGTAGGAGAAGTCACGTTCGTGAAGATTCCTTTCTCTTTCACAATAATCTTCATGCCACAAACAAACAAATAAGTGTTTAAGTCAAGTTTCATTCAGAAGTAGAGATTCGGTTTTAAGTGCCAGAGAGGAGCGAACCTGGTTAACATCAGAAACCGTTCCTCATGTGTATCGCAGTGTGTACTTATCTTTCACATAGTAATCAATCAGCTGATTTTCACAGTGAAATAAATGTACAAGAAGAGAAAAAGCATCAGAGATTTGCATATTGAGGATTAGATTCAAGAAAATCGGATTGATCAAAAGCAAGAACCTTGCTGTACTCAGAGTTGTCTAACGTGGCTCTCAAGTTTCATGGTGAGAACATTTTCCCTTCATTGATCTCTGTTGTCTCCTTAACATGCTGCCATTTCCATGAGAAACATTTTGAGCTTAGTCTAAAGCTACCAAAGAGTGAATCTTGATTGGACCAAAAAGCAGGGGAATATCTTCATCAAGAAGCAAGAACTCATGAGTTTCTGGAAATCCTTTAACAGCCAAAACATAAGTGGTTCTTGGACCATAAATTCCCATGGCTGCAGCCACTTGATCTCCTCCTGTTACTCCGGTTAACTTATCTCCAGGCCATATCCCAAATATTTTTCCCACAGTGAAATTTGTATCCACAATGCTTGATCCATCCAGTGGATCAAATGCCACACTAAACACAACTGTCCCAAAACAATTTCATCAATATTTTATAACCATTTTTGCGCGAAGTGTAAAATAAATTTTATATGAACCGACCTTCCACTGGACTTTCCATGTCTTGAAGCTCATGTACTTCTTCAGAGCACGCGTACTTACACACATGCGAGTATTGCAAAGACTATAAAAACAAAATATACAAATCAAAACCTAACAATAACTTTTGAAATAAGTTAATGAAAATGTAATGAAACCTCAAAGAGAATCTTATCGTCAAGATGATGTGGAGAAGGAAGAAGGAGGAGAAACCAACGTAGATGATCGTTGAGAAGAGACGCTTGGGAGGAGGATCCCACGTGAGTAGCACGTGACGCTGGTCTCCATTGCTGCTAATATTTCTGAGGGTTGATCGAAGAAGAAGCAGAGTTCTCTACAGATGATAATGGTTGAGACAAAAAATCAAACTCAAGTTGTTTTGGAGAAGATAAAGGGTGTTCAACGTTGGGAGTGCTACATGGCAGTCTAAGAAGATATGCTTATGGCTCTGGTGATGGACAATTGGGCATAGAAAGAGTGAGGCAAAGAGAGGTGTTGAGGCTTTGATTTGCCATCATTAATTTATTGTGTGGTTATGGTCCTTTTATCATTTTGAGATTATATCATATCTCCAATAGAAAATGAGATGAATCATAAAGATCGGTAAGGTCCAATTACGCATAACTGATTAAAAAAGTTGATATAATATCTCAGCAGTCAATACTTGACTGTACTTAGCTACGAAACATACTACATATACAACTATTTTGTGAAAAGAAACCGAATAAATTATAGGCCAATTTTTCCTATACTGAATTGGTCTATGAGTTCTTAGCCAATGAGAGTAACATTCATACAAATGTACTATGTTTAACTCTTACCAAAATCAATCACAAATTTGCATTAACAACACTTGACGTATATGAAGCCAAGACTCTAAACATTTTAAAGTGATGAAAATTCAATATAATGAATATTATATGACACACTGGTATTATGCTTTTAAGTAATACAAAATACGATACAAAAAAATATTACTACGGATCAAACATCAATGTTACAAAACACATAATCAATATTGACATACAACATCTAATTTAAAATACGTTAAATGACTAATTTAATCTTTCTAACACAAAAATAAGAAGACTAATATACAATAATATGCTATTGGACACATCATAGTGCTTGAGATAATCATTGTTATTACTCTACTCCCACGACCTCAGCTGACACCGCCTCCACCACCACAACTTTCGAAACAAGCATCTGCAGCCACCCATATCTCGTTTTCGCGACATGTGAGTTCATCTCCATTCTGCTCAACTGATTGTTGTAGCTTGAATTCATCAATCAATTTTATTTTTAAATAGGGAGTGAATCATTGTTGTTTATCGATTGCATAATCAGAACACTAAAATCCGCAAAATGCATTGTTTATGACTCAGTAGTAGTAATAACATGAACACTTGAACCATTGGTTTAGTTGATTTTCATATTGCCATTTTTTTTTGGTCACTAGCTAAAAAGAACATGATGTGTTTGTGTTAGTTACCTATATATATATATTTATATGAATTTCATTTGGTCAATATTAGGAAAAAAATCCCACATCGAAAATTGGAAGAAATCTTAAATAATGTGTAAGAATTATTCCACTCATTGCCAATCAAAATATGTGAATAATTCTTCCATGTTCTCTCCACCATAACAAACTTTTCATTACTTGCAAGAATCTTTAATTGTTTTTGAGATGATGAATATTGTGAAGGAAGTTGTAGAAGGGAATGTGAGTTTTTCAAAAACAGGGATGTCATCACTTAGCCCTTCAAAATTACACTCGATAGCGAGACACTCAATGTATTTTATAGTGCACACATCATAATCTCCAAGATCTTCATTCCGTGGGACAATTCTCAATCTTCTTACAGTGAATTGCTTATCCTTATTCTTTTGAACATAAGAAAGGACTATAACGTTCAAAATCGCAGGAATCATCTTAGCAAATGGCCGACAGTCGTTCCTAATCTCTTTATCTTTCGGGACACAACCAAGGATGTTGTCAGACACACGAATGATTTTCTTCTTCAAGTCGATATCCAAAGCAACCCAATGATTACCATTTATAAAATGACAGGAGTACAAGTGGTCAATATTCTGAAACCATATTTTGTTTGTGATAAAATCAGCTGGGTAGGTACCATTGAAAACATCCTTATGCTGCTCCATTGATGTCCACATTTTCTTATCGAACACATTGAAATCATGTACCAGCATGTTGACGAACCACTGATTCAAAAACATAATTCGCTGAGAATGGTACGAAGGTGGATCACGAAAAGATATCTTGTGGAACATATACATTGCAGACCACATTTGCTGCAAAAGAAAACAAAAAAAGTTAAAAAATTTCAAAGACAATAACCTTTCAAAGCCAAACCTACCATCATATAAACAGATAAGTTACAATAATGGTTCTACTTATTTCAATATATATATATACGAATACATTTGGCTAGGAAAATAAAGCATCCAAGCTATATACAGAAACCAGACATGACACATTAACCTTAGAGCACATCATTATTGTGCAGAGATTCAATTTTACTATCGGAATCAACCTCTATCAACCAAACCTTCACGATAAGTGATTTGAAATTAAAAACAATAATGAGAACGACATTTTTGGATTCTAACTAGACTAGTCACATTCATCTATATATAAAAAAGTAAATCGTGAAAATGGGTCAATATCTCATGAAAAACTATGAAAATTGACATATCAAAACAATATATATATATATATATATATATTTACTAATGCTCTCTGCTCTTCTATTACATTGTCCCATTTAATGATCTCAACCATATAAATATAACCAAGCAACCTAGCAATTTTACATCTAAATTCTAATTGACACAAAAATAGAAAACATATTGAATTACTCAACCACCCATATTTAGGATTAGGCCACCCTGCTCTCGTTTTTATAATCACATGGTAGAATGCTACACTAGAATCAGAAGAATCATCAAGTTCCGCCCTACATAAATGTTAAGTAAAATATTAGACAACCATCAATGTAAAATAGTTAATATATTTTCATTAGATGCCATACAAAATTAAGAAGAATTACATACTCTTCATCAAGTAGGAAATGCATCCAACTCTCAATTTTATGGTCTTTCACACCCTCAAATGGATCATATGTTGTTGTAGATGGCGTCACACCTGCGATGATGCGCTTCACACACACATAATACAAAAAAACCAATGCAACCACATAACTTAAACTAATAAAACAACGAAAAATCGAAGAAATAGAAATCCCGAGCAAGTGTGAGATTATAACATGTATAAAAAGAAATCCCGAACACTCAAAACCAACAATCAAGCTAACTATAACACATATACACATGAAGATATATATCTAAGTTACTTACCAAAGATTTAGACACTTCTTCATTAACATTGGCATTGGAGTTGGTTGATTCTGTAGTCTCTTCTGCTGTTCGCTTTTCATGAAATTCACCTCCTTCTCTAATATATCGATCTTATCTTTCATGGGAGAAAATCTAGCCTCAAGTGATAAATTGATAAGGGTGTTTTTGTATTATAAAATAGGTTTCAATACCATAATGTTTTAATATGGAATATAGATTTGTTATTTGTAACTGATTTTTTCAAATAAAGATAACTAAATCACACATAAATTAGGAAATTGAAATGTAATTAATTGTATTAAATATATATTTACTTTCCAAATCCCTTTAAATAAGTAAAAAAAAAATTGAAACAATATTATCCTTTCCAAAATGAAACTCATCCCCAAGTAAAAATGATTATCTAGTTACCATAAGATAATTTTCTCCTCACCGAATTGAATTTTATTTCAAATCACACATTTTCATAAAACCAAATCAGTTATCATATCCACATTAGAAATTTTAATTAGATTATGTGATAGTTTTTTTGGGTGACATTTGTAATATTAATAATTTACAACAAAATATTTACTTACACCATGTTTAACATGAGCAAACGAATTCAAGGTGGGAACTATGACGGCCATAAGATACTGATCAACATAAAATTCAAGGTCATGTTCAAATTCAAAATAATTCTCATACTCTTCAAAATAGTGAATAATATAACCACCAATTATGTAGTTGAAGTGTGGAGCCTAATTAACCAATTTTATTAATAAAACAAGTGTTAAATTATATTCAAATATATATAACTAAAATTAATCAAATCATTTTTTTTAAATTACTAGAATTGGGTGAGGTAGATTATCAATAACATATGTTAAAGAGTAGAATCAGTCTTCAACAGTTAAAATTTTTTTAAAAAAATTGTACAAAAATTGTACAACATTTGTACAATAACAACATATTCTATTTAGATCATAAATGTAAATTACATGTGACTTGTAAAATTATTAAAAAAAATTTATTATCAATTGAGTATAAAATAAAATATCATATTTTATTAACTTCTTTTCCTTATTTTCTAATTTTTGGTAAATTTTGATCTCTTTGTTACATTACTAATATTGTCTCCTATGAAACTTCTTTTATTGAATCTTCATGAATATGATTTTTTATTAAAAAAATATGTATTTTTATTTATGAACTATGTGATATTTTTATTTAATGATAATTACAATTATATTGGTTTATTATCTATTTTACATTTTATGAAAATTATAGATTTTACTAAGTTAAAATAAGAATCTAAAATAAGAATCTAATTATACAAACAGTTATAAGAACATTAACAAACAAAAAAATGATTCGAGCGAATATATTCGGGTAAAAATAATTGGATTATGTGACACTTGTTTCATTTCTAAATTCTATTTTATTTTTCATTAAACGACACCCATTAATTCATTCATCATGGTTCATCTTTGTAACAATAAAGCAATAATTTAGGATTTTTTCACCAATTAGGGTTTAAGAATAAAAAAAATTGTACAATAACAACAAATTCTAATTAGATCATAAATGTAAAGTACTTGTGACTTGTAAAATTGTTAATGTTTTTATTATCTATTGACTATAAAATAAAATACCATATCTTTATTAACTTCTTTTTTCTTATATTCTTATTTTCAGTAAATTTTGATCTTTTTGTTACATTACTAATATTGTCTCCTATGAGACTTCTTTCATTGAATCTTTATGAATATGATTTCTTATAAAAATATTGATTCTGATTTGTGAACAATGTGACATTTTATTTAATGATAATTATAAGTGTAATTGTTTATTATCTATATTACATTTTTATGAAAATTATAGATTTTACTAAATTAGAATAAGAATCTAATTATACAAACAATTAGAAGAACATTAACAAACAAACAAATGATTCGGGAGAATATATTCGGGTAAAAATAATTGAATTTATGTGGTATTTGTTTCATTTCTGAATTCGATATTATTTTCTATTACTTGTATCCTTTAAAAAATTAGAGGCAACGCTAAATCATAGGCTATTAGACGACAATCAAGAATTCATTTATCATGGCTTCATCTTTGTAACACTAAAGCAATAATTTAAGATTTTTTTTCACCAATTAGATTTTAAGAAAAAAAATATTTGTATAATAACAACAAATTCTATTTAGAGTATAAATGTAAAGTATATGTGACCTGTAAAATTATTAATTTTTTTACTATCTATTGACTATAAAATAAAATACCATATTTTTATTAACTTTGTTTCCTTATTTTCTTATATTTTGTAAATTTTGATCTCTTTGTTACATCACTAATATTGTCTCATATGAAACTTCTTTAATTAATCTTCATGAATATGATTTCTTATAAAAATATGTATTATGATTTGTGAACTATGTGACATTTTTATTTAATGATAATTATAATGTATTGATTTATTATCTATATTACATTTTTATGAAAATTATAGATTTTACTAAAGTTAGATTAATAATCTAATTATACAAACAACTAGAAGTACATTAACAAACAAAAATGATTCGAGCGAATATATTCGGGTAAAAATAATTGGATTATGTGGCACTTGTTTCATTTTTGAATTTTATTTTATTTTGCATTACTTGTATCCATAAAAGAGTTTAGAGGCAACACTAAATCATGTGTCATTAGACGACACCCATGAACTCATTCACCATAGCTTCATTTTTGTAACACTAAAACAATAATTTAAGATTCTTTCACCAATTAGGGTTTAAGAAAAAAAAAATTGCACAATAACAACATATTCTATTTAGAGCATAAATGTTAAGTACCCGTGATTAGTAAAATTATTATTAATTTTATTATCTATTGACTATAAAATAAAATATCATATCTTTATTAACTTCTTTTTCCTTATTTTCTTATTATCTGTAAATTTTGATTTCTTTGTTACATTACTAATATTGTCTCCTATGGAACTTCATTGAATCTTCATGAATATGATTTTTTATAAAACAATTATGTATTATGATTAGTGAACTATGTGACATTTTTATAAATGTATCGGTTTATCATCTATCTTACATTTTTATGAAAATTATAGATTTTGCTAAGTTATAATAAGAATCTAATTATACAAACAGTTAGAAGAACATTGATGTGTTGTGTTTTTGTGTGTGTTTTAGGCATGGTTTATTGTGTGATTTAGCTTTAAGAAAAGCATTTAGACATAATTATTGAGATTTAACTTTAGGATAATGCATTTAGGCATCATTAGGTTGCATATGTCTTGTTTTTTTTTTTTGTAGGTGGTGGATCATTTTAGGAAGCACCAAGATGCAAAAGAAGGTGGTAGGGATCAAAAGGAGGTGGAAATACAGCTAAGGAGCACGAAGGACAAGCGCATCGACATACACAGCGGCATACAAATGCCGCTGTAGAGGAATGCCAGCAACAATTTTTCCCCAGCGACATCCACAGCGGCTTGCACCATGCCGCTATGGACGAAAGAGGCTCACAGCGCCATCCTACAGCGGGGGCTGTATGCCGCTGTAGGGGATCTCCCGAGATGACCATTTCAGTAGCGACATCCACAGCGGCTTGCACCATGCCGCTGTGGATCAAAGACGCTCACAGCGGCTCCTGGCAGCGATGGCCGTATGCCGCTGTGAGGCTACCTTCCTGATCCATACCTACTTTTTCTCCACTTTTTCTCTTTCTCTTTTGGCTTGTAGACCCTCCATGTGAGGGATGTCGACCATTACTCCCTGATTTCGTGTATTTAATGGCTCTTGAGTATGTTGAGAGATCATATCACATTTTGTAAAACAATCCTCTCCAAACATTTGATCTTTTATGCAATTTTAGTTTGTTCTTATGTTCATCTTCTTGTTCTTCTATTCTTGCTTTCTTTAAACATGTCTTGCTTTGTTATTACCATGGCTAGTGAGTAGTTTCTCTTTAAGTTTCTGGGTTTTAGTTAAGGTAAGGGTGATCTAGGAATGGTTTAGGTTGTTTAGAACTTGGGAATAATGATCTCTTTCTTGTTAGAAGTTCTTAATGCTAGGATTGAAGTAGCTAATCAATTCCTTGAACTTGAATATTGCTAGCACTGAGAAGTGTAGTTAATGTTTGAATCTCTAATCAAGTGCTTTACATACTTAACCAATGAGAATTGATGTTTAAGGTGTTTAGTGGTAATAAGAACTTGTTCTTAAAGCATGTTTATCTTGAAATTGCCAATGAGAGTTGATGTTAATGCTTGATAGATATAGGGTTATTATCATGAGAATGGAATAACTTGAATTGTTGTTTTTAGCCTAAGAAATCATCCCATGTTTGTTGAGTATTTATAAATTTGCAAATGATCACCCAAACCGAAAACTCTACCCAAGGAACTTAGTTTTTAATCAATTTTATTCAATCTTATTATTGCTCTGTTTATGCTCTGTTCTTGTTCTATTTTGAAGCTCACTATTGTTTACATCATTGTCTAATCATGTTTGGAATTTGGTTTCTTTGTTAGTTCTTAGAGACAAAACCTACAAATTAATATGGTTGCACTTAGATTAAGAGAACATTTGTATTCTTAGTGCGTTTAATCACCCGAGTGGATTGACACCTCGAAACTGTAACGTCTAGGTTGTAAACTTGCAACTGAAGTAAGTGAAGAGGAACTGATTTATTGCTTATCAAGTTTGGCGCTGTCGCCATCTTGGGTGTTAATTAAGCCATTAGGATTTGGTGTTTGCTTGAGACTAAGTCTTTTGGTTACAGTGATACTAACCTTCTCTACTTTGTTTCTCTTTGCAGGTGAATGAACTTGAGGAGCAGGGGACCAACAAACCTTGTACCACGAGTTGAAGATATCAAAGCATTCGAAAGAGAGATTTCAAGGAAAAGAAGAGAAGAACAAAGGTTGACAGGAGAACTAATCAATATGTCGACCAGGTACACCAACAACATGGAGGTGAAACAAACAACGAAGGACGAAGACCACAACATCAACCAAGGATGACTAGAGCCATTGGAGCCTATGACGAACCTAGCATCAACGACTACAATTCTGGTATCATTCCACCGGCAGTGGAAAACAACAACTATGAAAACAAGGCAAGCATCATCAACATGGTGGAAAGAAACATATTCCATGGCCTACCTATGGAGGATCCACTAGACCACCTTCATAACTTCGACAGAGCTTGTAGAACAGTCCGCTTCAACGGGATTTCTGAAGATGCAATGAAGCTCATACTGTTTCCATTCTCACTTGGTGATAAAGCCCATCTATGGGAGAAGAACCTTCCACCAAACTCAATCAATTCTTGGGATGAATGCAAAAGAATCTTTCTATCCAAATTCTTCTCCAAATCAAGAACCGCAAAGTTGAGGAATGACATTTCAAGCTTCAAACAAAAAACAACAGAAAACTTTGGAGAAGCTTGGGAGCGATTCAAGAGCTACACAAAACAATGCCCTCACCATGGATTCACCAAGGAAAGTCTACTGAGCACACTATACCGTGGTATACTGCCAAAATACCGGATGATGTTAGATACTGCTAGCAATTGCAACTTCTTACAAAAGGATGAAAGAGAAGCCATGCAGCTGGTGGAAAACTTGGCAGTCAGTGACACTAACTACGGGGAGGACTATGACCGGACATACAGAGAAGGAGGAGACAGATATGATCAAAGGAGAGAGATAAAAGCACTTAACGAGAAGCTGGACAAGTTGCTCAAGGCAAATCAAAGGAATGTTAACTTTGTGGGAGATTTTGATCAACAACAAGGTGTCTTTGAAGATGAAGCTGAGATGAATATGTAGGGGCATGCTGAAATGAATTACATTGGAGGCCAAGGATTCAATAAAGGCTTCAACCAGAACTACAGGAATCATCCCAACTTTTCATACAGCAGCAACAACGTCGAGAACCCTCAAGATCAATATTACCCTCCATTCAAACAACAAGGACAAACGACACTACAAGGGAACTTTCCAACGAAACCAGCCTACAACAACAATGGGAACTTCCAGCCAAGGCAGCCATACAACAATCAACAAGGAAACTACCAATAAAGACAGCAGTACAACAATCATGGATCTTATCAAGGAAACCAACAATTTCAGGGACAAGGAAGTTCAACCAACTATCAAAGGGCAGAAGATCAATCACAACTGATGAGGCAGTTTATGGAGACTACCAACAAGGCCATAATGGACATATCAGCAAAATATGACAGCCTAGTATCGGATCTTTCAACACTCAAGCAGCAATCCAACAAAGCCTGACCTTCTTCAAACAGACCACCAGGCTTCTTACCAGGAAAACCGGAACCAAACCCAAAAATACATCAATGCCATAACACTATGAAGCGGAAGAGAGCTACCTACAAGGAAACTCATTGAGGACAATGAGAATCAAGGTGGGGGGATGAGCTTTGAACCTGAGAAGGAAGCCATTGAGGAAACTGAATAATCAAAAAAGGAGACAAATGACATTAAAGGCAAAGGAAAGATGCATGAAGAAACACAAGAAAATAAGAAACCCGATGCAGCCTCAACATCCAAGGAGAAAGTTTTTGTACCACCAGCCTATGAGCCCAAGCTACCTTTTCCAGGGAGATTCAAGAAGCAACTTTTGGAGAAGTATAGAGTACTCTTTGACAAACAAATGGATAAAATTCAGCTCACAATGCCTTTGATGGACGCATTCATGCTAGTACCGCAATACAACAAATTTCTCAAGGATGCAGTCAAGGAGAGAACAAAGGAGATGGAAGGCATGGTTGTCCTAACACACGAATGTAGTGCTATCATTCAGAAAAAGAACACTCCAAAGAATCTAGAGGATCCAGGAAGCTTCACCTTACCATGCGCTTTGGGGCCTCTCTCCTTTGAAAAATGCCTTTGTGACCTTGGAGAAAGTGTAAGCTTGATGCCACTTTCCATAGCCAAGAAGCTTGGTTTCACACGCTACAAGCAGTGTAGGATATCTCTTGTGTTGGCTGATAGGTCAGTAAGACTTCCTGTAGGCATGCTTGAAGACATTCCAGTCATGGTCGGGAATTACGAGATACTGACAGATTTTGTGGTTCTGGAGATGGATGAGGAACCAAAAGACCCCCTGATCTTTGGGAGACCTTTCTTGGCTACTGCTGAAGCCATCATTGATGTGAAGAAAGGAAAGATTGACTTGCACTTGGGAAAGAACCACATCCTGAAATTTGACATCAACGAAGTCATGAAGAAACCAACAATTCAAGGGCAAGCTTTTTGGATTGAGACGTTGGATGCTCTAGCTGATGAGTAAGAGCTTGCTATGGAGGACACCCTGGAGACAGTATTGACCACCAAAGAGAGCATGATTGAGCTGGTAGACAAGGAAGTGCAGGAGTATGCAAAACTTCTTGACTCTCGCAAAGTGTTGGAAGAGGACAACCAGTTCTTGGAGCTACCCCAAATAGTCCACGGCATCAAATCTATGGAAGGAGACAAAGTGACCAATCCAGCCACAACAACTGACCCTATCCAAGATGATGATTGGAGTGAACTGAAGGCACCCAAGGTAGAACTCAAGCAACTCCCGGATGGGCTCAGGTACGCTTTCTTAGGACCTAACTCATCATACCCTGTCATTGTGAGTTAGAACCTTGATGAAAATGAATTGAATTTGCTCCTGAATGAACTAAGAAAATATAGGAGAGCCATAGGTTACTCACTAGATGATATAAAAGGACTGTCACCTACACTTTGCACCCATCGAATCCACTTAGAAGATGAAACTATGACTTCAATTGAACACAAAAGAAGACTAAACCCGAATCTGAAAGAAGTCGTTAAAAAAGAAATTCTGAAACTCTTGAATGCTGGCATAATCTTTCCTATTTCAGATAGCACATGGGTACCGCCTGTTCATGTAATTCCTAAGAAGGGAGGAATAACTGTTGTTAAAAATGAGAGAAACGAACTAATCCCTACAAGAACTATAACTGGACATAGAATGTGCATTGACTATAGGAAATTGAACTCAGCCACCAGAAAGGACCATTTTCCTCTCCCATTCATTGACCAAATGCTTGAAAGACTTGCAAATCATACATTCTATTGCTTCCTTGATGGGTACAGTGGGTTCTTCCAAATACCCATTCACCCTAATTACCAGGAAAAGATGACATTTACATGTCCCTATGGCACCTTTGCATATCGAAGGATGCCATTCGGTTTATGTAATGCTCCAGCAACCTTCCAAAGGTGCATGATGTCGATCTTTTCCGACCTGATTGAAGAAATGGTAGAAGTTTTTATGGATGATTTCTCTGTATATGGTTCTTCGTTTGCTGCTTGTTTGTCTAATTTGTGCAGGGTACTTCAACGTTGCGAGGAGACAAACTTAGTGCTGAATTGGTAGAAGTGTCACTTTATGGTGAAGGAAGGAATAGTTCTTGGGCACAAAATCTCAGAGAAAGGAATTGAAGTGGACAAGGCCAAGATAGATGTGATGATGATTTCTTGGGACACGCTGGTTTCTACCGACGGTTTATCAAGGATTTTTCGAAGATCGCAAGACCTTTAACAAGGCTGCTGTGCAAGGAAACAGAGTTCATTTTCGATGAAGAGTGCCTGTAAGCGTTCAACAAGATAAAGAATGCACTTGTGAGTGCACCAATAGTGCAAGCTCCAGATTGGGACCTCCCCTTTGAGATTATGTGTGACGCAAGTGACTATGCAGTTGGAGCAGTCTTGGGCCAGAGGAAAGACAAGAAGCTCCATGTGATCTACTATGCAAGCAGAACTTTGGATGACGCTCAAGTCAGATATGCAACAACGGAGAAGGAGCTCTTGGCAGTAGTGTTTGCATTCGACAAATTCAGATCATACTTGGTGGGATCAAAAGTGGTTGTATACACAGACCATGCAGCTTTGAGGCACTTGTTAGCCAAGAAGGAGGCTAAACCGCGACTGTTGAGATGGATACTTCTGCTGCAGGAATTTGATCTTGAGATACATGACAAGAAGGGTATTGAGAATGGAGTAGCTGATCACTTGCCAAGGCTGAGGATCGACGAGCAATTACCGATAGATGACTCTCTACCGGAAGAACAACTTCTCATGGTTCAGATCTTAAGAGAAGGATATGACATGGCCTTGAAAATGAAGGAAGTGAAAAGTTTAAAAGAAGATCAGTTGCCTTGGTATGCAGATTTCGTCAATTACCTAGCATGTGGTAAGGAGCCCCCAAATCTTAGCAGCTATCAAAAGAAGAAATTCTACCGCGATGTTACTCGATACTACTGGGATGAGCCATACTTGTTTAAAAGATGTTCTGACGGGCTCTACAGGAAATGTGTACCCGAAGAAGAAATGGAAGGGATCTTGTATCACTGCCACGGTTCAGAGTATGGAGGACACTTTGCATCCTTCAAAACTGCTACAAAGGTGCTACACTCAGGTTTTTGGTGGCCTAGCCTGTTCAAGGATGCTCACAACTATGCTTCAAAGTGTGACGCTTGTAAAAGGAAAGGCAACATTGGGAGGAGAAACGAAATACCGCAAAATCCCATCTTGGAAGTTGAGATATTCGACGTATGGGGGATTGACTTCATGGGACCCTTCCCATCCTCCTATGGGAGCCAATATATTCTGGTAGTGGACTATGTATCCAAATGGGTGGAAGCTATTGCAAGTCCCACCAACGATGCTAAGGTGGTAATTAAGCTATTCAAGTTTGTCATATTTCCACGGTTTGGCATCCCAAGAGTCATAATCAGTGATGGAGGCACACACTTCGTCAATAAGGTGTTTGAGAGTCTACTACAGAAGTATGGGGTGAAACACAAGGTTGCTACACCTTATCACCCTCAGACTAGCGGACAAGTTGAAGTATCCAACCGGCAGATAAAAGCCATCTTGGAGAAAACCGTAGGAAACTCTAGGAAGGACTGGGCTAAAAAGCTTGATGATGCACTCTGGGCATACAGAACAGCGTTCAAGACACCTCTCGGCACTACCCCGTTCAACCTCTTGTATGGAAAATCATGCCACTTACCAGTCGAAATGGAGTACAAGGCGAAGTGGGCAGTGAAGTTATTGAACTTTGACCTTAAGACAGCAGCTGAAAAGCGACTTATCCAACTCCATGAACTTGATGAAATCCGACTGGATGCCTATGAGAACTCAAGGATCTATAAAGAAAGAACCAAGGAATTTCATGACAAGAAGATTGTCAAGAAGGAATTCAAAGCAAGAGATCGAGTGCTGCTGTACAACTCCCGGTTGAGACTATTCCCTGGGAAGCTCAAATCAAGATGGTCAGGCCCATTCTCGATCAAAGAGGTAAGACCCTACGGAGCTGTTGTTCTTCTCAACAAGGATGGAAGTGAGTTCACTGTGAACGGGCAAAGGCTCAAGGTCTACTCAGCATCAAACCCCGTGGAAGAGGAGGTATTGATTCTCCTCACGGAACCAACCCCAATCTGAGAAAGTAAGAGAGTCAAGCTCGAGACTTAAAACAACCGCGCTTGGGAGGCAATCCCATGTTATCCTTTGTATATAATGTGCGAATTTTCTTTGATTTGATTTGATTGTGTGTGTTTGAATGATTTGATGTGTGCTTTTAGTTGTTTTTGTGTGTTTGTAGCATAAGAGAAGAAGCCAGAAAAGAAACGGGAGGAGACGCATCAAGGAAAAACAAAGGAGGAGAAATGGAAGCCACAGCGGCATGGTACAGCGAGGGCTGTGTGCCGCTGTGGGGAAATGCGAGACGAGGTTTTACACAGCTGCATCGTCCAGCGGCATGCATATGCCGCTGCGGAGATTTTTGCGGACGATGGATTATGGCAGCGGCATGCACAGCGGCATGACAAGCCGCTGCAGGTAAGTAGACTCCACAACGGCATCATACAGAGAGGGTTGTATGCCGCTGTGGGTCGATTTTTGCCCTAATAAAAGTCGCAAACTCTTCTTCTTCCTCACTTCCAAAATTTCTTCAAAACAGCCATTTTCGCCCACAGTCTCGATTTTCCACAAAACCAAACCGTTTTCATCGATTTTTGGCTCCTTATTTCGCGATTCCTCAGACTATTATCATCTAGGATCACTAACAGTCCCAAGAACAAGCAAAGGTATGGATTTTCGAAATACTTGTTCTTTATGGTAAAAATTGAAACTTGATTTTTGTGGGATTTGTTGCTTTAAACTTGTTTATATGATGATTCTAGGCATGCCCATACCATTAATTTAAAGAACCCATGGTTAGATTGACCTCAATTGAAAAATCAAATCCTAGGGTTCTTGAGAATTTTTTTTTTTTTTTTGGAAATTGAGGAAAATGAATTTTGATGGTTCCTAAGGCTTTGTTAGGTTGTTTAGAGCATACTTTGCAAAAGGAATGGTACCAAATTAATTGTGCATTGGAATTTATAGAGTGAAAGGAGCATGGTTATAAAGAAAAAGATGGAAATTATGGATTGTGAGGTTTTGATGACTATTTGAAACTTGATCATTGTCTAAAGTTTAAAGGAATTAATGTTGCATAGCTTGAATGATGTGATGCTAAACTTTAGACATGATTTAAGTTTAAATTGGGAAAGATTTGATGATGTTCTATGTGTTTGTGCAGATGGTGAGAATAGGCGCGCTAAATGAAGAAGAACAACCGACACAAACACACCGGCTAGGAAAAGAACATGCTCTGCCTGAAGATGATGATGATGAAAGGGTGTACTTCTCAGGCACTAGCGATGATGAGATTAGACCGCAGCCGCCACCTGCTAAGAAAGAAAAAGCAAAGAAACCGGCGGCTAAGAAGCCTAAGAAGAAGAAGAAGAAAGGAGTATTCTACACGATGGGACAGATTAGAGCAAAGATCGGTGGTTATACTTGGATGCCCACAAGGTTCGGGGAACCCAAAATTTGCAAGAAGCTGGGTATATATGACGATGTCATGGGTATTCTGAGGAACCTCAGCTTGGAGAGGCTAATGACGGAGGCCTATCCCGTCTACCACACGCCATGCCATCAGTTTTTTTGCACTCTGCAGGTGGAGGAGTTTGAGGATGGCCCGACTGAGGCTGAAGGCTTTGGGTGCATCACATTTGTCTGCTGCAGTAGGAAGTATAGTATGGGATTCAGGCAGCTGCACGATGTACTCGGGTTCAAGGATGCACATAACAGTAGGCTGCCGAGCCTAGCTGAACTACCTCCAGTTCTGTGGAGTACCATTTCCAGAGCAGCCTACAAGACCGGGGAAATGAAGAATTCCGACATCGCCCACCCGGCCATCAGATATGTGGAAAAGCTGCTGGCTAACACCATTTTCACCAGGCGAGAAAACAACAAGGTGTTGGAGGAAGGTTTGAGATTCTTGGCCATAGGATTGCAGATAGTAATAGGAGGTTGGGAACTACCAGAAATAAACAACTACGACTATGAGGAGCTGGGTGTAGTAGCATTCTTCTTCAGAAGGTTGTTGGCTACGAGGCGATTGGCAATGAGATCTGTGGACAGGACGCCGATATTCAGGTAAGGGAGTCTGCTAACTCCGATATTTCAGGCGCTGGGCATCCCTCTGGCTCAGGGAACTGCACACGGAGTTGCACCTTTGATGATTGATGAGGCACTTCTGCGCAAGACAAACTTCTTGGCTGGGAACATTGATAACCGGTATGCCTACACCTTCAGAGTCAGCCCATCTCAAAAAGCGAACATTCTCCTGCCAAACTATGCCATTACCACACTGAGTAACAAGGATAACATCATGTTTCAGCCAGATCCGCGTTACTATCATGGCATTGAGGATGATCCGCTAGAGGCTCCGGTAAGAGCAAGGAAGAGGAGAGCTGCTGACAGGACCTCACAGAGAGAGGAAACCACTGCCCAAGCAGAGGATCGCATGGAACGAACAGCCGGCACAGAGACTAGACCGCCCAGCCCGGTTTATGGGACCTCACGCTACCACCTTCGAGCACCAATAGAAGCCATTCAGGGTGCTCAGTTGAGGAGAGCCCACAGCTATATCAGGAAGTTGGAGCGCTGGAACAAGCTTCAAGATCGCATCATAGGAAAATTGGTGGAAGCTGGAAGGAGGACGAAAGCGGTCTTGAAGAAGAAGTATAAGGAGAAGACGAAGGCGGTGGTCCAGCAAGTTAAGTACCTGGGATATATGCTGACGGGGAAGAAGGGGACAGTACAAAAGCATGAGGGCTACTCAACCAGCGAAGAAGAAGCGAGCTCAGAGGACTTCCCGAGGAGACACTCTTACCACGGGGAAGGCACCAGCTCGTCCAGCAGAGCCCCTGGTCGCGCCCCACTCGATGAGTGACGCCGCAGAGCCCGACGCCACATCCCACCGCCATCACCCGAGTCCAGCAACGAGTCCCTGTCCTTAGGAGAGAGCGAGGACGACTCCGCACCACCAGCTTATTGAGGTACCACCACCACTTTGTACATAGCTTTATTTTTTCTTTTATTTTATTTTACCACCCTTAGCTCCCCGAGATTTGCTTTCACACCGAGACGGTGTGAAGTAAGTTTGGGGGGGTGATCATCTAACCATTTTTCTCTTGAGTCTTTTACTTTTGTGTGCTGCATTGTGAAGAATTATGATTTTGAAAAAAACCAAAAAATTTGAAAATTTTGAAAAAACATAAAAAAAAGAGAGAGCATTTAGTTTCGTATTTGTCGCTTTCTTAGGATCGAGTCTAATAGCATTCTAGGAAGCATTTGCATAGGAGACAATGATATAAATGCCTTGCAAGGAATCTAGATTTAGAACTCAACATGATGTCCTTGTTAATCATATCATGTTGCTTAAACAACTCTTAAAACACTTGTAAATTTCGAGCTTTGATCACACCACTCCAATCTATTTGTCAAGTAGGATACCCTCAACTTTGAAACCAACTCACTTATTGGACTTAAATGAATTTAACCTTCTCACTTATGGGTTTTAGATACTTGATCATGGTCACTACATACACACTTGGATTATCTTAACCTCATTTTAGCACTCTTTGTTAATCCAAGTGGCCATTCTCACTCTTGGAACGGTTTCCACACCTTAGTACCCTACCCTTTTCTTTCAAACCTTCATTGAATTGATTGAGTGAGACCTCTTTTTGATAATGCTAACATGTGCAAAAGGTTAAAAGTATGAGAACGACAATGATTAGCTCTCATAGGCTAGTCTAGGAGTTCACATATTGGTTTAGCATTTGGGGTATAAGCACTTTAAATGGGATTGGAAATGAGAAAAGAAAGAGTGAAATGGGGAGAAAAAGGAATAAAAGGACCAATGGCTTGTAAAAAGAAAAGGGAAACACTTTGGAAAGAGACTTGAAATGGGAAGACTCTAAGTGCAAAATGAAAATGAAATTAAAAGACAAAGAGTTTAAGGAAAGGAAAAGATTAACTTATCAAGACCCAAAAATGAAAAAAGTCAAAATGGTTGAGTTAGAGATTGTAGGGAGATTAGCCAATTGGGAATGGGAAACACTTTGGGTAAGATTTTGAGGGCTAAGAATTGTATGCATGAATTGTTCTTGTCTTGCCGCATTTTGCATAATGTTTAGCATTCCTTTTCTTGAGAGTTAGCCACCAAAATGAGAGTTAGAAGCCTTCCTCTAAACACCATTTGAAGCCTTTTTAATGCCAAGCCAATTGATTAAGATCTAATCCCCATTTGTGAGACTTCACTTTGATAAGATGAATGAATGTAAGAGTTGGTGGAATGTTGAGTTGGTTGAATCTTGACAATGTGCTTAAGAGAATAAAATTTGCTGTGTTGATAAGCCTAGAGAAATTAGAGTGGATTAGAGAGTTTTGTTTGTGCAACATGTTATTATTTCCTAAGGACATCATATTGAGGGCTTGCTAGATTTCTTTGGTTATGAGTCTCCAACTTCAAACCTCTTCCCCCTTGTTTTCTTTGCTTGAGGACAAGCAAGGAAATAAGTTTGGGGGAGTTGATGTGTTGTGTTTTTGTGTGTTTTTAGGCATGGTTTATTGTGTGATTTAGATTTAGGAAAAGCATTTAGACATAATTATTGAGATTTAACTTTAGGATAATGCATTTAGGCATCATTAGGTTGCATATGTCTTATTTTTTTTTTGTAGGTGGTGGATCACTTTAGGAAGCACCAAGATGCAAAAGAAGGTGGTAGGGATCAAAAGGAGGTCGAAATACAGCTAAGGGGCACGAAGGACAAACGCAGCGACATACACAGTGGCATACAAATGCCGCTGTAGAGGAATGCCGGCAACTGTTTTTCCCCAGCGACATCCACAACAGCTTGCACCATGCCGCTGTGGACGAAAGAGGCTCACAGCGCCATCCTACAGCGGGGGATGTATGCCGCTGTAGGGGATCTCCCGAGATGACCATTTCATCAGCGACATCCACAGCGGCTTGCACCATGCCGCTGTGGATCAAAGACGCTCACAGCGGCTCCTGGCAGCGATGGCCGTATGCCGCTGTGAGGCTACCTTCCCGATCCAGACCTACTTTTTCTCCACTTTTTCTCTTTCTCTTTTGGCTTGTAGACCCTCCATGTGAGGGATGTCGACCATTACTCCCTGATTTCGTGTATTTAATGGCTCTTGAGTATGTTGAGAGATCATATCACATTTTGTAAAACAATCCTCTCCAAACATTTGATCTTTTATGCAATTTTAGTTTGTTCTTATGTTCATCTTCTTGTTCTTCTATTCTTGCTTTCTTTAAACATGTCTTGCTTTGTTATTACCATGGCTAGTGAGTAGTTTCTCTTTAAGTTTCTGGGTTTGAGTTAAGGTAAGGGTGATCTAGGAATGGTTTAGGTTGTTTAGAACTTGGGAATAATGATCTCTTTCTTGTTAGAAGTTCTTAATGCTAGGATTGAAGTAGCTAATCAATTCCTTGAACTTGAATATTGCTAGCACTGAGAAGTGTAGTTAATGTTTGAACCTGTAATCAAGTGCTTTACATACTTAACCAATGAGAATTGATGTTTAAGGTGTTTAGTGGTAATAAGAACTTGTTCTTAAAGCATGTCTATCTTGAAATTGCCAATGAGAGTTGATGTTAATGCTTGATAGATATAGGGTTATTATCATGAGAATGGAATAACTTGAATTGTTGTTTTTAGCCTAAGAAATCATCCCATGTTTGTTGAATATTTCTAAATTTGCAAATGATCACCCAAACCGAAAACTCTACCCAAGGAACGTAGTTTTTAATCAATTGTATTCAATCTTCTTATTGCTCTGTTTATGCTATGTTCTTGTTCTATTTTGAAGCTCACTATTGTTTACATCATTGTCTAATCATGTTTGGAATTTGGTTTCTTTGTTAGTTCTTAGAGACAAAACCTACAAATTAATTTGGTTGCACTTAGATTAAGAGAACACTTGTATTCTTAGTGCGTTTAATCACCCGAGTGGATTGACACCTCGAAACTGTAACGACTAGGTTGTAAACTTGCAACCGAAGTAAGTGAAGAGGAACTGATTTATCGCTTATCAAACATCAACAAACAAAAAAACGATTAGGGTGAATATATTCAGGTAAAAATAATTGGATTATGTGGCACTTGTAAGAAACTATGAATTTTTTTAGGAGATTACTACACTTGCAGGAACCTGAGTGACTATTGAATGAGTTTGCATATAATCTTTGACTATTAGAAAACCAACGCAGATCAGCCTACTGAAGACACTCATATCACTTTAGGTATTCAGAGAATCAATTATTGACTTCGCCCTTAACTTGACTTAATTTTCTCACATAGGGGCTTGGTATACTTTGAGTCAGATTCCTCTATTATTTCTTAAACAGCTTGTAAACATGTCTAAGTATGGTTCCCTTCTCCCCTTCTTTAAAGTAAAAAAAGAGTATTAAACTGCGAATAAGATAGTAGCTTCGAAGTGATCACGGGAGTGGTAGAGACCTCTATTACCTCATGTGCTTAATGGAATGTGTCCAAAGGACATTCCAATGCGGGAAGAACACTAATAAAAAATATAACACCCAATAGGGAAAAATCAGATTCTAAGGAAGGAAAATGAGAAGAAAAGAACCAGAAAATGATAGTATGGTGGTCAGTTGCTAACAAAGTAAGAGTCCATATGTTCTTTGATCGAAACTCCCTTGGTGAGACTACACTTACTAGATTATAGAAGTAGGTATGGTGAATTTGAATGCTCTGAATCTGATTGTGATGTTTACTTATGATAATTACTAAGTGTGGGGGAAGTACATGTTGGTCTTGATGTCTGCAAGTTCATTTTTATGTGGATTACTAAGGGGAATCTGAGTGTAGTACTTCGACGATGAAATGAGTTTCTGAAGTTTTCAAACTTCTTCTCCTTATCTTAGTTTTTTTTGTTTTGCTTGAGGGCAAGCAAATGCTAAGTGTGGAAGAGTAGATATATCATAATTTTTAGGTGTTTAAGCCATGATATAAGTATATATTCGAGTCTTTTGTAGTGTCTTTCGAATCTTTTCAGGTGTTTTATAGGTTTGGACACATTTGGAGGACTTTGGAAGATTTTGGAGCTTTTGGGCAAAGATTGGAGCTGAAGCCGTGATGACAAGTTTAGATTGTCTGTTCGACCTGAGCATCAACCGACGCACATGTGCAACAGCCGATGCAGCCTCCCATCAGACAAATCTCGACGGTTTAATGAAGTTTTGAAGATTTCCAGAATTTACCCATAAGTTTTATTATTTACAAAGAAGACCCAAGCCGTGTTTAGCAATTTATATTAGGGTTTTTGAGTTTTATTCTTGTTACACTATTCATTATTTTTGGCTTGAGAGTGTTTAGAGCTTTGGGCTGATCAGAACCTTGTATTGCTTTTGGAGAAGATTTCGAACCCCTTTTATATTCTCTTACTCTTTTTTAATGCAATCTATTTCATCCATGTTGCTTGTTTCATTCAATATGTCTGAATAGATTCATAGTTAGGTTTAGGGATTCTCATAGGGTTTTCATGGCATGTTAGATTGATTTAACTGAGGAATTCATAACCTGTTAGTTCTTCAACCTGAATTGTTATTAAAGCTAGTTTCTAACCTGATCAATTGGAATCTAGATCTTAGGTTTTTAAATTGACACGAAAGTGTAATTTGGAATCTGATCTATTTAGGTTGAGCAAATTAGATATTCGCAAAGAAATTTGGTTTAGCTAATTTGTGAACAAACCGAACATGCACTTAAAGCTAATTTAATCTGTTAGGAATTGCAGAGAAATTTGGATTTCTAGGGTTTAGACTTAGTAAATTCTCGCAACGAAAGTTAGTTAGTTTTACATTTGTGTTTGAGTTCTAGAACGGTACTTAATTCGATCATGATTGATTGTTAATCTGCATGACCTGATTTCATCAGAACTCCCTTGACCTAGCGCCTTTAGTACTGAAAAACACACCGTCTGTTGATCTATTTATGTTTTTATTTTATTCCTTATCGACTACTGTTGCTTAGCTCTACTCGATACTTTACAGTTTGTTGAGTCTTGAGTCTATGTGGTTCGACCCCTATATACTATATTTGCTTGTGCACTTGTAGTATAACTTAGGGATATTAAACTATGAACATATCAGACACTCACACAAAGACATACCTAACATAACAAAAACAAAATTTTACTTACATTGAAATGTGAACATGGAGTCATACAAATAGTTTTAACCAAAGATGATGAAATATTTAAAAAAAAAAACTAACTCAAGTAAAACTCTGACTAGTATATAAAATAGAATAGAATTTGAAAATATAAAATAAACCAATTATCAAAAGTGATGACTCCTTTCAAGAGCTTCATATGATTCGTTTACAAAACAGCAAATTGTAGTCATTCAAAGTATGTCATTTTTAATTCCTATAAATTGTTTGAACCACTTCATAAGAAACGATTTTAATATAGAAAATGAGTTATTATAAAATAACATAAATGAAACTTTTCAGATTTCTTTCTCATTTTGTCAGCAGAGTAGAACCATTTGTTACAACAAACACATGTATTAACCATTACAGAAAGTTAAACAAACATGGCATATTAACTATTACGAGAACAACAGTAATTGATTTATAATATATCAAAAAGCAGTTTGTGAAAAAGTGCTGGAGAAATATAATTAGAAAAATAATTCTTTAAAATGTTAAGGCTTATGTTCAATGGACAAACACTAGTAATGTGAGAACATCCAATTGGAGATGTGAGTATGAACAACAAAATTACGTTAAATATATTGGATGAGATAACTAAGTACCACCATCATGATTGTCTAGTTGACAAATAAAATCATTGTGAGATTAAAAAGTTCTTTTTGAGTACCTCCGCTTGAATGATCGATATGTAGTTGTTTATGTACAATAAGGATGGAATCAACAAATTTCTTCTCAGATGATCGTTGTCCTAAGATGAAATAGAATCGTTTAAAAACAAGATAAGTAAGTGTTACAAATCTTTCTTACAAAATCAGACATTGGTTCACAAGTTAAAACTAAGAGATTTGAACATGGCGATTTGCCCTCTTCAAGTTTCAAAGACTAAACTGACTTGACAAATTCACTGATCTCACTTAACCTTCAATAGTGATTTCGGTTTCCATCCAGCCTATGAGATAATAACCATGTCACATAAGTTTAGTATCAGATTTAATAGTACTAAACACAAATATCTTAAAACCAAAACCAAAACAAAATTGAACAGTCAACGTTAAATTCAAAATCAAGTAACTCCAAAAAAGAAACAAAATAAACTTTTCAATGTAAAAAATTGACTAACATTCCTAATTATTCAAAGTCAGTTACAATCAAGCCAAAAAACTCCAAAAATTATATTAAAAACACAATAATTATATTATAATTAATCGAGCTCAAACCCAAATTGCCTAATTTGGTATTTCAGATGCCACAAGACTACAATTTGTCTTTAGAAGAATTACGACTATAATTAAGTGAGCTCAAACCTGTCGATCATCTTATCAGAACAAAGATCCTAGAAAGAAAAACAAGCAATCTCTATAACAACATTACCATATTGAAAGAACTAAACCAAATCAGACTTGTAAGGTTTCTATACCAACAATGAATACGTCAACAATTCAGGGACCCCATTTGTGAAGAAACAATTTTCCACATAAACACATTCAAATTTGGCTTCACTTTCGAAATTGACAAACTAAATTGGGAGAAACTAACCGGAACTATATGATTAAGGACTACAATAGAAGCAAAAGACGAATCTGCAAGATCTCACGTCCTCAACGGTTATCGGCAGAGATGTCAACATCACGTACTTCAAGGGCGGAGACCTCTACGGCAGAGACCTCTACAGCCAAACAATAATCAGAAAAATTCAAAGGAATTTCGGCAACATAATAAGACAAATACAAAACCTAAACCGAAGTTCATGATCTTTGTGCTACTATAAACCCTAAACAGAAATTCAAACCGTAATCCCATTTAAAATTTCAGATCAATTTCAGAATTTGCAGACAACATTGGGAGAAACTGATCTAAAATATGAGATTAAGGTCTCTAATTGAAGCTTAAGAAGTAGCCAAAGATGAAGTATGGGGCAAAGGATCAAGCGCTTTGACTTTGATGGAGACTACGGCGGGTTATTTCTATGGCGCGGAACTCTACGGCAGAGACTTCGATAGCAAGATTCTAGGGCGGATACTTCGACGACAACATTCTACGGCGGAGCTGTGAGGACGCATGGGAGAAGGTTTTTATTTTCTGGATGTGTCAGGATAAGTTTATTAGTGTCGGTTTTTGTTTGTTTTATTATGTTCTTTTTAATTTCGGTTATAAAAACTACTAATTAAAAAAGTACTTGCAAATTCTGTTTTTTTTAATAAAGAAAATGGCATAAACGTAAATTACATGATGCTATCAGGTTTATAGATCTTTTGTGCCTTTTTGATTATGTGAGTTGTGAGGGGGGGATTAGACTAGTAAATATTGAACAAATTAGAGTCTGAGTAAATTTAACTAAAATGTATAATGCTTGTTTAAAAGCTATACCAAGTCTCTTAACAATCCTAACGGTAGAATCCCAAACTGTTACATATATATAGTGTTTAAACAAGGCCCATTTTGGAATGTAGCAGGCCTATTACTCCAGCTTAAATGGCCCAAGAGTAGATTTCTTGTTCTCTAAGGATTAGACGCACACCAAAAGAATCTAACCTATTTCCCCCCTTTTATACCTCGTCTCTATTCTTATCCTCTGCCTCGTCTCTTTCTTTCACATGTTCTCAGAGATAACTGAGATGAAATTCGTGAAGGCAAGAGTTCTGGTACATCGATGATTGATATCCGCGAAGGCATTAACGCAAGTTTCCAAACATGCATACATAAAGTGTTGTGACTATCTATGAGGATACCAAATAGGTCTAGCAATGAATGTCCACAATGTGTTATATTTGAGGCAAAAGAGCTATACTGCGCCCAATGGATTCAATTCCACATTGGTCCATATGAGTAAACATGTAGCATATTTTCGTCTCTTTACACTTTAGAGAAAGAACATATCGAAGATCACAAAACATCGTTGCTCTGTCAAACATTTTCATCACACTACAACACAATTAGCCTCTAGTTTCTGCAAAACATATCACTAAGCTATCTGAACCTAAGTCACTCAAGTGATCCAATTCCAAAGAACCAAAAAAAATGTATCAGAGAAGCAGAGATAGTATGTACCTCTCGTCTACATCAACAGATAAAGCATCACCACCCCCACAAAGAATCCAATCAATCTTCTGGCTTTGCCTCCTCCATCCGAGAACTCAAAGCTATACTTGCTAGTCATGTTGTGATGCAGAAGCCCCCAGTTCCTGATCCCTTGCTTAGCATCTTTCTCAACAAGCTCAAAGATGTAAACTTCCGAGACACCTTCTTTCCTCAACGGTGTTCCAGATCCGCTTCTCAAGTGAGCTAACAAAGCTTTCAAGAACATTTCACTGTACAGCAACGTCGCATCAACTTCACTAGCATCGATTCCCGAGCTAGGCCACCCAGTTTCCGCCACAATCACCGGAAGATTCCCGTGACCCATGACGGCCATTGAGCTAATCACAGCGTCAACCATCATATCGAACAGATTACGGTATCTAACTCCGGTTGTGAGATCGTCTCTGAAATTGAAAGGGAATTCTTCAAAAAGAGCAAATCCGATTGGGATTGAGAAGTTGGAACGGTAAATGTTGTAGGGAATAAGATTGATTAGGAAAGACGAGTTGGTTCTTTCGAGGAATTGCAAAATCGGCCGGATTATCACTTCCCCGGTAGGTTCTTGAAACTGCGCCGCCGAAGGAGGGAAAGCCGTCGGGACGATGTTGAAGAAAGAGAACGTCGTGGACACGGAGATCTTGAAGATTCTCAGATCTGCAAGTGATAGATGAACGTTCTGCATCGCTCGGAGGAGGTAAGGGGAAACATCCGGCGAGTATGAAATCGCGTCGTTACCGACGGAGATGATTGAGATCTTGGTACGTGGGTAGAAAGGAAGCACATGGCGATAGACCCAACGCATCGCGAGTGAACGATTTGAAGCGAGGATTGGAACCAGAGGATTAGGAACGGAGAGGAAGAGAGAGACGTTGGTGTAGGCGAAGGCGCGAATCATCGTCGGATTGGAGTCGAGTAGCCTAACCGCCGGAATCTTCATGGAAACAACCTTTTCGGCGATTCTATCCGGCGATATCTGGACGGAACCGGATATGAAGCCTGGGGTTGAGTAGGTAACGCCGATCGTCGTGGCGGAGGTGATGGACGGCGGGATAGCGACGGTGGTTAACGAGATAATGAGGAGGAGATAAAACGCGATAGAGTTCATTTTCTTCACTCGCTTACTTTCTTGAAAGAGAAACCGTAAAACTGAGAGAATCGCTCAAGAGACGAGAGGTTGAAGATGAAGTGTTCGAGAATGGGCGGGAGGATTCTGTTAGAGGAGTCAGAGATTCTGTGTGCTACAGTCTATATTTGACACTGTAGACTTACTCGTAACCGCAGACGTTGACTGGAGACACTGTTTGACTAAAAGTCAAACGGAGTTTACAGTACAGTTAGAACCCTCTAACTTATCCAGTGGCTTTCTAGGCGTTTATCCGAAATCTGAACCGATCTGACCCGTAAACTGAGATCCCGATCCGAACCAATATTACAGAAATATCCAAATAAGACTTGAGTCTAGGTATTTCGAATAAGACTTAATACACAAACTCGAATTGTATTTGAACGAGTACCCGAAATAATCCAAACTTTTATCAAATTTTAAGTAATTTTGTTATATTTTTAGATAGTTTGAACAGTTCTTTTATCGATATATTAGATAAAATTGATATTTTCAAGTATCTTTAGATAGTTTGAACACAAATTTATAGGAAATATTTTTCCGAGTTTTCAGACTTATTTGATTTCAGGGTATTTGAACTCGACCCGATATAGAAATACCCAAACCGGATCTCTAACCCTATAACCGAAAACCTAAAAACCCGACCCCAACCCGAAGGCTCATGCTACAAGAAACCACAAAGGAAGGTTTCAGATTTTTTTATAGATACCAAATCACGACAACACCACAAAGACTTCAGGAGACAACAATGTAAACAAAGAACATCAAAGGATAGATTACACACTCTCACACACAAAGACAAAGAAAAAACAAACTGAATCAGTTTGGCATTAACATCAATTTATAGACTAGAGGGGAGGGGATTATTGAATTTAAGATTCAGGAACCGCGGCTGCTGGTGTACCAGCGGCGACTGCAGCGGCTGCAGAGCGTTTGATGGAGGCGGATTTGATCAAGTGGTTGTAGCTTCCCTTTTCCTTGAAAAGCTGAGCGAAATGGTGCTTGCAGTACAAAATTCCTTCAAGAGCTGCGTAGTTTGAAGGAGAAATTGGGCAGCCTCCATGTGAGCACTTGAAACAGGACTTGTGATATGTCTGGCTCTCCACTGTTACCTGCAGTTTTCAAAAGATGTTTGTGACCAAAAGAGCTTTCAAACATCCCGGAAATGGTTTTCATATTAAGCCATGATACCAAGATAGACAATTATGGTCTACTCAGGTGGCACTAAGAGAACAAAGCACACGCCATAGTGAAGAGAGATATCAAGATTAGAAAAAATATTAACCTTTTCGATAGGATACACAGTTTTACTGCAAGTGGCGCATTTTTCTTGTGTGCCCGAGAACATGCCGGCAACTCGGCTAGGAGTCCTTGTCTGAGAACAAACGAAGAAGACGATATAAGAGAAAATTTCAATCTGAGCAATGATAAAGAAAGATTTACCAGCTCAGGACTTGATTTCTCAGCCGGTTTTGCAGCTGTGGGGAAAGAAATGTTCCAAGACAAATTAATATGATAGCCACAAGAAAGGCAAGCTAGATGGAAAACAGCAACAAGAAGATTACATACGTGACTGGAAGTTTTTGTTGAAGCTACCAGATTCCTTGAAGAGCTGCTCAAAATGAGGCTTACAGTACAACACACCTTCCATTGATGAATATCTGCTCAGCTGTAAAACCCATTAAAAAGACATTCACTTTATCAGGATCTGCTTATTGGTACAATGAGCATTTTCAAACAGAGACACAATATGGAGATGAAAGCATTAACAAGAAGATGAAAGTGAGATAACCACCTGAAGCCTGCTTTTGCAGTGAGTGCATTTGAAGCAAGACTTGTGATAGCTAACTCCATCAGCTGAGAGAAGCTCCACAGGGTACACAGTCTTCTCGCAAGCCTTGCATTTCTGTTGAGTTCCTGTGAATGACGACATCCTACAAGCCTTTGCCTTCACCTTCTTCTTCTCCTTCAAAATTTCAAAACCCCATTGAAGGAAATCCGTAAATCCCAGATACTCAAAATCAATCGATCCGTTATCATCGAAACAAGGTTGTATCAAACGAATCAAATCAGGACCCAAATCGGATATAAATATAATCGAATGAGATAGTAAACCTCGAGAAAATTTGGTACAGAGGATGGATCTGTTACCTCTTTTTGAGCTGATACCGTCCAAGATCTGATCCTCCACGGACGAAACTGCAAAATATACACAAAAGAAGAACGTCGCCAAATAAACCAAACGAAGATTGAGAGATGTACAAGGAAAAAGTCAAATTTGTAGAGAAGAGAGCTGTTACGTAAACTTTCGTCGATGAAAATGGAGGACCTGTGTAACGATCAAAGCGATGATGATGATGAAGAAGAAGATGCAGCAAAGGAATAGAATAATAAAAATCGGCGATTGGGTTAAATCTCCCCTTTTTATTTTTTTTTTTATTTTTTTTTTGCTGGAGGAGACAGTGGGGTTCCACTTGGCTTGTCCTCTTATCTCAAGTTTTTATTATTTTTTGTAACACCAAAATAATTGAAGATAAAAAATAATGAAATATAACAGCAAATTTTATTTGGGCGTAGTTTCCTTTGTTTAGGAATTATAAACTCTTTTCTATGAATATATTCTATCAGATGACAAAAAAAAAAAAAAAAAACAGCAAATTTTATGTTTTTATCTTACTGTATCTTTACCAAATAAAGGGATTTAATTATCTGTTTATAACTTTACTAACAACTCCAGATTAGGTGAATGAAAACTATAATTGTATTTTACAAATAAAAAAATTATGCACTTGTTGTATAAAAGAACATTTTTTCTTTGAATTTAATTTAACATTACATTCACACAAAAAAAAATACAATTGTTTATTGGAAAACTTTCGAAGACAATAGATTAGATATGCGACGACTAGTAATCGTCCGTTGCAGAAGAATGTTTATATATCTGACAAGTCACATACCATAATCAGTTGAATATAACTCTACAAGTCTAAGCTAAGGGTTTAAATGGTAGAGCAGGCACAATGAACTAATCTAGGAGCAGATTAAATTAGTTCATTTCTGTAATGGATAACAGCTCACAAGTTTCAAATAAATACTATGAAAGGTAAATAAAAAATGATGTTAGCCACTTGAAGATTAATCCACTTACCATTCAAAACCTAAATATCTTTAAAAAAAGTTTGACATTTCAATTTAACACCATATATGGAATAGATAGTGGTAGAGAAAACAAAGTGGGAACTCATTTTGTTTTGCTGGAATTCCATCAAAATTGATGTTTTTACTTGGTCTAGAGATAAAAGAAACCGACAGAGAGTCTAGGACAAAGAGTGAATATAGGATAAATGATAATGGCAGCTTCCTTCTGACACTTGTGAAATTAAATCCTGGTCTTGAATCTACCTCCCCTGCATCAGGATACATGTTGTCTAAGAGAACATATAAAACAAGATCATGGAATAACGCATTACAGGAATGAATCTAAGGGCTCTGAACTACACTACAGTATCCAACCTTTCAATAAACAAGTCTTGGTTAACATGATTAGGCCAAAACAGGGTAATCTAATCTAATCTCTTGAGGTAATGGATTAAACTACGCAGATGGGTGTTTATGACTTACCTCTCATATGTTGCTTGGGTACATGAACACTCTAACTCTAGCACCCTGCGAGTAACACAACAGAGAACAAATTATGAGACACATAATTAGCCATTTTAATTAAAAATGCATCAAATTAACAAAGATATGTTCAAAGGAAATGAAGTTACCATAGACTTTGGTGGTAAGTTTGAAGTGAACTTGGCACGGACAACACCGCTGTTACCATGAGGCCTAGTGACTTTTCCCCAAATGCAACGGTAGTGGGAACCGTCCTTCTTTGTCTTTGCCTTGTAGATGTAAGCCATACGCTTTCCCTTGTACCAAGCAACTTCCTCCGTAGTGTTCACACCTTCAATCTGGACGAGAGAAGTGCTGGGGTATTGGTTCGACTTCGACCTGAAAATTTACTTACTAGTTAGTAATCAAGACAGTCAAACAATGCTTATAAACTGGTTTCCAAACAACAATGCAACATACAATAGCTCAAAATGTATCATTTCTAAATCAGAAACAAAAGGCGCAATCTTTCACACGGACTTGAAAATACGCGAGCAGCAAGAATATGATAACACAAATAATGAGGGGATCATCACAGCTTAATGAAGAACACAATTTCATATTTCTCATGATATCCATATCCAATAGATAAACACCCGAATTAACACATGAATATTAGATCTTTAACACTACAATCTCCCACCACAAAGATAAGAAAACAAACTGCAAGACGTGAATTAAAAGTTACCTCTTGTAACCGAGGACTGTTCCTCGAACATACAATCTGCAAAACAGCAAACACACAGATTTCGTCAGACGAATAAACCACTTGTAAATTCGAATTGGAGATTCAGCGAGAGAACGTCTGTTCATATTCGAAACGATAGTTACCTAACTCTCTCTCCTTGGCGTCCCTTCATTTTCAATCCTGATACTGTTTCTTCTTCCTCTTTGCTTCTCTTATGCCGGCGAGCTAAGTACAGAGAAGAACCCTAGCTTTCGATATTAGGTCAACAAAATATACATGGATTTATAATACATTGGGCCTACATCTGGCAATACTCTTGGCCCATTTTATAATAAAACTTAGCCCAAATATGACTTTTTTTTTTGTTACAGTTTCATTACTTTTTTTTTTGGGGCAAAATTACAGTTTCAAAAAGTAATCATCCTATATATAAAAAAGAAGGGCAGGTTCGCCTTGACACATCAGTCCTCTGATTGATCTATTTTAAATAAAAACTAGGTGATAGACTCACAAATATGTGCAGATATTATTTTGTTTATTAGTTAAGTTATATGTATTATTTTTGGTTAGTGGCAAGACAATATATGATTTAAGTTTTTTTTTTGATAAAAATGGTATAAGATTTAATTCATCATTTTATATGCACATCGTAATTATTATATTTGGGTGCATAAAATAATATTTATATACACATACGAAAACATATTATAGTATTGTATATATGGAAAAATTAACAACAATAGATATTACGATTTTTTGGGGGGCACTTAAGGCGCCTCTTCCCCTACCAACAAATGTGTTTCGCGTGGAAAAAAATCGATTATACACGGATGTGCAGGCATACAATTTTTGATAAAACTATTGTTAATTATAATTTTGGTTTTGAAATTCAACCCAGACCCGTGGTTGGACCGGTAAACCCGGCGACCTGCTAGACATCTCTGGTAGGATTATATGCAAAAACTGTTAAGTTATAAACCCGCAAAACCCGGATAACCCGCGGTTTATTTCTGACTCGATGAACTGATTGAATCGATTAACCCGGTTGCTTAACTTTTTAAACTTTTAAACAAAAGAGAATGTTTTACGATAAAATATAAGGTTATAGTAGTTAAAAATATTATTAGAATTTTTTTCCAGCAAAATGTGTCATCTCTATTAGTAGTTGATAAAATATATTAATTATAATTCATTTTTATTTACTTTCATCATTTATAGTTTGCTCATTATAACTACTCTTCAAAAACAGTTAATTATTTTTTCTATTTTTTATATTACACAGATATATAAAAGTTTCTTTTTTATTTGAATCGTTGACGCACTGATTTCCTAATGCATGTTTTTATATAATTTTTTTTTACTATTTAAGTATAACTGTTATTTCGAATCCCTATTTAATAGAATTAATATTTGAAATATATTTCAAAATTGGTTATTTAAGGATTTAGGAATTAATGATTACAACAATATCGAAGTGTTGTGATTTATGTTAAGCAAATATGAAAATTGAGAATATAGGCGAGTTAATATATGTAATTTACCTCATCTTGTTAACATTTAAATTGACCAATCAAATGCAAGAGAAAGAAGACATTATGATTTTTATAAGTTCATAATTTGATTTTTATATTTCTGACCACAACCACTAATTATTAAAATATAATCAAACATTATGATACCAAACAAAAATACTTACTCAATAATTTTTCGGAAGCACTTGATCACATATTCACCTATAAAATATACTTTAAAATAATTTGAAAATTTTATGTACAAAAGTAAAAATATAAAAATAAAAGTAATTTTAAAATTAATATGTGTAATGAGAAATATACATGCGTTTCTTCAGTGTGAGTTAAAATATAATCTTATTATTGTTTAATATATTTTTAAAATCATAATAATATATAATGAGAAATTCCCACACACACACAAAATGTGTTAAAATAACATATATAAGATGCTAAAAAGTTAAATTAGAATCGAAGCATTATGATTCCACATGTATAGTAGTAATATATAATGTGGATTTTAGTAACTAATATAATAAAAAGGTTATAAATGATTAAGTTTTAAACGCAACTCGTTTTATAAGTATACAATACCTAATGTTTAGTTTAAATTAAAATATCAACCAAAAACTAACAACGTCAAAAATTCAATTAAATAAGAAAACATTAAAACAGTCTGGATTTGATACATCTAACTTAAATTTGTAAAATACCAATTAAAAAACTGTGACCAAAATATGATTATCGGATAATTTTAACAGAAATAAAAACAAATACTTGAAATATTTGAAAACTAATTTTTAAATCGTAACTAAATGAAAGAATATATACGGTTGTTAATTTTTTTTATAAATAATTAAATGTTATTAGAAATTTCTTAGTTATACGGTGGTTGTTATAGAAAATAATCAATAAGTATATATGTTATTTTCGAATCCCTATTTAATATAGTTAACATTTAAAATATATTTCAGAATTGATTATTTAAAGATATTACGAAGTAATAATTACGATAATATAAGAATGCCGTGATTTATATCAAGCAAATATGGAATTTGAAAATATATGCGAGTTAATATATGTAATTTACCTTATCTTGTTAACTTCTAACTCGACCAATCAAATGTAAGAGAAAAAACTATATATATATTTTTGTTCTTTATTTAATTTATACAAAAATTTTAGATTATTGTTAAGATTGTATTATGATTTTCCTTAACTGAAAGTAGAATATTGATTTGTCCATTTTTGTTAAATTTTCTTTTACTGAAATTCCATATTAAATAGTTACGTTCTTGGAGGTTTTAAAATGAATATTCTGACTGGTCTATCATCTAGGATTTTAACAATAACAAAAAAATATTTGTATAAAATAGTAAATAGTTATGTAGATAGTAAGATGTTTAAAACGGCTATGTTTACTGGGTGAATTGCACTGAGTGTATCTTTTATATCTTTTCCTTGCAAATTGGTATCTTTTTAAATGTTTGTTCAATTGTGTATCTTTTTGGGAGGAGAGAGACATTGAAAAGTCAAAAATGCCCTTAGACTAAACGACCTGAGCAGTAACTTAATTGCTAACTAGAAATTTTGGAGTAGTTGGGGAAAAATAATAATTGCTCAGAGGCTTTTAATTTTAGGGTAAAACAAAAAGGAAAAAAAAAAGTTTGTCTCTTTCGATCTTCTCTCTCCCACTTGAGAGTGGCGAAGGCAAGAACCAAAAACCCTTAGTGATTTGAGACTTCTACATCAATAGTAAGGTAAGCTTGACACTATTAGAAATAACCAATTTTGTTTCGACCCCCAATCTGAAAAAGCAACTCCTTGCGATTGATTTTGTATTTTGCAGGCAATGGTGGACAAAGAACTACCGAGCAGATTGTACAAAACAGATCGATATCCAGATGGTAGACTGAATATATACTCCAAACCGGAAATACTAAACAAAGTGTGGCAGATAATGAAGGATACGCCGGAGTGGAAGAGATTACGGGATTCTAGTTTTGGAGATTTGTTTAGGCTCCCGGTAAAGCAGTGTTCAATTTTAGGGAAACTGATTCATGCGCTACTGGGGAGACAACTAATTACGAAAAAGAAGTACGAGTTGAGTACAGTTTTTGCAGGGCAACCACTGCGATTCTCATTAGTAGAGTTTGGAATGATAACAGGCTTGAATTGTTGCGAGTTCCCGGAAGCAGAAGACACAGAAGATCGGAGTATGGTGGTGGTGAGAAGAACTTCAGAGTGGGAAGATTTATTTGGAGGGATGAGTAAGACCATGAAGAAGGGGGACCAAGGTGTTAAGATTTCAGACATACTTGAAATGCTTGAGGATAGAGACATGGATGGAACAAAAAGACTGAAGCTTGCGCTGATATGTATTGTTAAGGGAGTGCTTATTTGTAGCAACCAGGTTGCAAAAGCAACGCCGGAGATTGTTGAGATGCTTAGCGATGTGGATAATTTTTTGAGCTATCCATGGGGAAGAGTGTCATTTCTTAAAACAATTAATTCAATGAAACCTGGCCAGAGAACAGGAAAAATTGGTGAAGATCCGGTTAAAACATTCAGAACTCAGCTGCAGCAGCAAACAAAGGTCGTGTATGGATTCCCGCTTGCATTCCAACTTCTAGTTTTCCGATGTATTCCAGGATTCTTGGATAGGATGCCTGACCATGAATCAACTATGAGCTTCATGGATACTTCTTTCGAAAGGATCCCGAAAAACAACTGGATTAGTAGTGAGACTGTAATAGAGGTAGAGTTTGGATCTGAGGTATGTGAATTTTCGTATCGTGAATATTAAAACAAATCCGTGTATCCATACAGATGTGGAATTTTTCTACGTGCAGGTAAAAGTGGTTCCTTATTTAAAACCAATGGGTCCATTGGGAGAGGGCTGGGGAGAGTGGATAAACGAGATTAAAGATAAGAAGTTGGTGTATCTTGAAAATCTCGTGGATAGTGATCACAATTTTATGAAGGAGGAGTGGCCTGGGGGAGATTCTTCGCAGAAGCTTATTAAATACGTCTGAAAGGCTATTGTAGAGAACAAAAAAAAAAACCTCCATTACTCGCTATTGAAGATGGCATTGAACACGTATCAAAGACTGTTGGGGAAAACAAGAAGAGAAAGCTACCGTTACTTGCTATTGAATATGAAAGTGTAACAGAGACAAATACTGTTGCATATGATAAATTCAAGAGTTGGGTGGAGAAGAAAATCGAGTATTTGAAAAAGGAGGTGGCGTGGTTGAAGCGAAGAAAGACATCTAAGGATTGTAGGTTGCGTGGAATCAAACGTCTGAACACCTCAGCCCAGAAGTGTACGTTGACAGCGATGAAGAGAATTTTCTTAGGTGAAAGAGAAAAGGGGAAGAAGGATGAATGTAATTCCAAAGGGGCGGAAAATGTTAATACTGGAGTTGGTGATCAAACTGTTAGGAGTCATGCGACAGACGAGTGCACCAATCAGGATAATGTGAATTCTATTATTTCTCAAGTTATCAACAGTGTTGATGAAACTTTTTTCGATCAAGCAAATCTGGGTTCTGAATTTAACATTGGCAACTTTTGTACTCAGCTGGATGACACGATTGATCCTTGTAAAACAAGGGATGAATCAATTGTTGGTAAGGCGATGCAGCATATGGGAATGATGAAAGATGGGGAGGAGGAAAAGCACTCGAAAGATGTTTTGTATGCAGCTGAAAGTTTAGAAAACTTGGGAAAAGGTGGGGTTGTAAACAGTGCTGTGTTGAATCCATCAAACCAGGTGATATGCTGATATATTATAAAGTAATGTTTTAGGGAGTTTGCATCCATTAGTTATGGTATTTGACTAATTGTACATAATGTTTACGTTGCGGTGGTCTAAAATCGTTGGAATCTAGCATGGCGAGTCCAAAACAGGCAGCCCGGTGGAGGGATCTGAAGGCGATGTATTGGCCAAGAGTGAAATTTGTGATACAGAAGAAAGTGAAGTCATTCAGCATCAGGTATATATGAGGACGTTTGCATGCTTTAAGTAGATAGATATTTATGGATACGTTTGAATGGTTTAATGTACAGAAGGAGTCGAAGCTTCCATTGCAAACAAAACCTGATGACATACGCATGGAAATCGCATTGGATACTTCCAGGGACAATGACGAAGAAGTTGAAGAGGAGTTAGCTGGCGAAAGAGTATCGATGGATAGTGAAGTAAGTGCTATCTTTATGGATACATTTGAAACCTTGGATTAATTGGTGTATTATCCTTTTTGGTAGATTTGGTAGATATAAGATTTGTATGGATGTTTGGCAGGTTAATAGAGAAGATCGTGAAGAAATAATTGACGGTGCATCCATTGGAAACAAAATTGATAATGCTGATGCCAGGCTTAAACAAACTAATGGACAGATGCAAAACGAAGTTGAGGGTCCATTAAGTCAGGATTCCGCGGGAGATGGAGAACTGGAGAAAGATAGAAAGAAACTATCCACTGACGATCAAGTGTGTACTGCGAAGGAGGTTTGTAACGCTTAATAGAAGCTGTTGCAGAGAAGCTTTTGTATAAATGTCTTTATGAAAGGGAATAACAAGCTTAGTGTAATTTTTAGGGGCAAAGTGATCCAGAAAATCAGGTTGAAGGAAAGAAGGAGGGAGTATCCATCTGCTGCGATCTCGGAAGAATGATAAATGGACAGAAGTCTGTGTCTGATGAAGAACAGGCAACGGGAAGAGAGTCCCAAGTTGTCTGTGAACAAAAAGATGAGGAGATACCCATGGAAGGCAAGGTGGACAGTTCTTTTAAGGTAGATGGACAAGAGAGACAGACGACTAAGGAACCCGCGAAGGTAGTTTAGTAAATGTTTATACAATATTTGGACTTCAGTTTACAGAAATTATTTTATGTGTGTGACAGGAAACAGTAGGTGTACCCTTTAATGAAGAAGTTAGCTTAACAAGGAACAAGCCTAAAGATAAAAAACACGGCCGCAAAAAGAACCGGGGGAAAATGAAATTATTGATTGGTAGGACTGAAGACCCGGTTGAGCTAAGCGATTCTTCTCCCCCCCCACGAAAGCGTGTTAAAGAAAGTCCATCGAATGATGAGATTGAGCTAGCTCGGGTATTTGCGGGGTTAAGGGAAAGCGAGGATATGTATTTTGAGCACAAGGACGCCTGGGAAGGAATGCTGAAACTATTCCTAACGAGGTAATAAATAATTACGCTTATAGAGAAGGATAGTATGATAGATGTACTTACATGCCGTGCAATTTGTAGGAAATACGATCTGAAGAACTTGATGTTTGGGGAGGTGCCTATCAATAACCAATTCTTGCTTGACATTGCTGAGCCGAAGAAATTTTTGAACACAACAGTAAGTATTTTGAAAGTTTGTTAAATATACTGGAATATAAGAGTAACATGTATGGTATCTGGGTACTTCAGCTTATGCAGGTACTTGCAGAATACATATACATGAAACATGGTAGGTACTTCGCATCGGAGAGGGTGGTGTTCCTTCCACCTTGGTTTTCAAACCATTTGCAAGGGCGACATAGGAGCTTTATGAAGTCAAAGAAACCGCGAGAGTACCATTGGGATATGAAGTCAAAGAAACCGCGACATAGGAGGAACGCATGAAGGAATATGTATACGGGGAGTGGACGCACGGCCGGGCAAAGGCAAGGTGGTTTGAAGATGTCTCAACAGCTTACGTTCCCATGAATTGGGACGACTATCACTGGATCGGGGTTGTTATTAATTTAGATTTACAGACGGTCGAACTACTAGACCCGTTGCCAATCCATAACACTGGTGCAATAGCTGCTAAAAACATTGCACCAATTGTTGAAATGATTCCTTACATTGTGGAGGCATTCTTCAAGCTCGACCCAGAGAGTAACAGTATGAAGCCAAGGGAGAAAACCAAGGCGGGGAAACATGAACTGAAAGGGAATTTACCGCCTTATTCATGGAGTCGGTTAAAGACAGTGTACACAAATGATCGAGTAGGCGATTGCGGACCTGTTACAATGAAGTTTCTTGAGCTGAATGCCCTAGCGAGATCAGATGGAATAGAAGCGATGACAGATGAATTTGTTGACCAGTTTAGGCAGGAGTATGCCATGGACATTTATAAGAAGTGGATAGTCCCACAAATTTACGAATGAAGTTTTTTTCTATTCGGTGTGATTTGTAACAGCCATGGATTGTGAGTTATGTGTTTGAGACGTGAGGAAATGTTTGTCTTTCCGAACTTTGAATATTTGGTTTAGGTGTGATAACATCAATTAGGTGTTGCTATTATGATAGGTATACATTTCGAATATGGGTGGATAGACAAATTGAAGATAAGTGTTGGTGGACAGGTGATATGAAGCTAGTCTATGGATACATACTTAGCAATATTTACGAAATGGTAAATATGTAAATTAGGACGGATAGCGATATTGCTGAAGGTATGAATTGACGTTGGACTTAAAATGATAAATGAAATAAATATAGAGACGTTATAAATAGTTAATAACTGAGAGGAATATTAATGAGTAGGTATAGGTACATTAAGTGTAGACTTAAAGTGAATGATGAGATGGGAGTGGATATATCTAAGAAAGCAATGTGGCTAGCAACTGACAGGTTTGAACCGGGAAAGTGCGTCGATAGACAGAATGTTGACTTTATAACTTTGTTGATATTATTATTTGTATGTAATTAATGGATGGGGAAAGAGTATATGTAAATAATGGATAGCGTAAAGGGTAATAAGAGCAACGTATCCATATTTGGGGAAGATTATACGCCGAGAGTTTTGATTTATTAAAGGAAGAGGTATTTTTTTGGTTTCGTTGTTATTGAGTGTATTAAAGGGTAATAATGAGGGGTATAAGTGTTGTGGCCTCGAGGCCTCTGATAATAACGTAGGTATTTGTTTTTTATTTTTTGTTTTGCTAAAAAGGTAAAATGAAAGAGAAAGAAAAAGTACAGATTCATGGATAGTTTTGTGACGTAGACGTGATATGATTTGATTGATCTAATAAGACACTGGTCGAGAAGATTGGTGGGAATGGCGAGAAAGTTTTTAATATAAAATTGGATTCATTTATAATGGCGTCTTGGAAGTCGTAATAATGATTTGACGAGACACAGAAATGCTGACAATTTGAAGGGTGAGCGTCTCGAAAAGGTGGGTTGAGGGGATTAAAGTTGGGGGTTTGAGACAAGTTAGAATGGGTATATTACGTAAATATATTTGGTAAGATTTATAGGCATTTCAAAAATTTAGTGGATAGAGGAAAGTCAAAATTAATACTGGATGGATAGTTTGATGTATTGGTGGATAATGTAACAGAAAAGGAAGTCCTAGGTATAAATAATATTAAACATGTTTACGCAAAATAAGAACAAAACCTAAAATTTTAATTGTCTAAAACGGCATAAACAGACGCGTTTTACATTGCGACGTTGGCCCAACCGCCACCGCCTTCCCAGCCACTTGCGTTTTTCTGTCCGCCGTTTTCATGACCGTGGTTTTGTCCCCCAACATTGTGGACTACGACCTGGCCCCAACCGCCTCTGTTGTCATCATGACCTCAACCACCGACGTTGTGCTCAAAATCAGGCCAAACACCGTCGAGGGGATTTTGTGGGAGCACAGGCCACTCAAGAAAAGTCTGCGGGATGATTTGGAAGAAAACAATTTGCTCGATATTCCAAAAACAAGCATTACACATGCCGCAACCTTTGATGTTCTCGTCGGTGATACTAAGCCAATAATTAAAAATGGAGCAACGGCATGATCGTAAACTTCCAACATCAGATTCATTCCTCATGAGAGCGAGGTCGACGGCTATTCCGATAGGCCAGGAGTAGCGCTCGAATTTCCTAACGTCCCTCCTAAGAGAACGGATAGTGGAACGGGTAAGAAATGGGATAGTCGAACCTGAGTCAAAGGAAGGGTAAATAGATCGGCGGATGACTTCGAAACAATACATGGCGGATTTGCAACCGACGATGGCAGAAGATTGAATCATTTGAAAAGCTTCTAATCTTCCATCGTATGTGTACATGAAGTCGGATATGCCCTTCAAAAACATAGCAGATACGTTATTGGCATCCAAGCAAGCATTATACAAAAGCGTGATGCCTCTTTGGTCTCCTTCGGATTGGCCCTCCTGGATAAGGTTAATTCGAGAAATAGTATCCATGTGGTCGGCGTCTTGAGATAAAGTCTTGCAGACAGCGCAGACTTTGAAATGTTCTCGAATATGATCACTCGCATTCTTCGCAAGGATTATTCTTCTTACTTCAGGCGGCTGGTTTAGAAGGTTATCACAAGTCATTCTGAATGAACAGATTTGGGACTATGGAGAGAGTGAATGCGTAGACAAATATTGTTTTTATGGATGCCAGAAGGTCGCCACGTTCCAGTTCCCAACGTGAATATAAATTCCGTAAGAAAAACACGTATCCATAGATACTGTTAATTTGATTGGACACGGGATCCGAATTGCAAAACACGTAAAAGTGCAAATTAATTTTATTTTATTATATTGTTCATATTATGTATAGGTATTATAGGTAAAGGGGAAGACATATGGATATGTGATTGTTAAATATAAACTGGTTAACTGATGGAGAGACATGGGGCTGTGAAAGATGGATAGTACAGAACTTGGCATGAGATGTTGTTAGCGGCAAGTTGAAAAGATCGTACTCTTAGGGGAATACCCAGCCTTATATCGAGTAACATCTATGAATGGACGAGAGAAGGGAGAATGGATGGTAATTGATATTGCCAATAAACAATAAGCGCTAAAAAATAAACCGTGAATTTGAGGCCGCATTAAGTTTGGGATAAATAATTCACGAAGCTGGACGTATAGAGGGGATATGTTTCAAAGATATTCATTTACTAATTGATAAGATTATATTGAAATAAAAATCTGCAGTCTGTTATATTATACATGGATACAGAAGCAGGGTTCAAAAGCATAAATAGACACATCAATATATGTGGAATCGGAAATCGAAGAAATAGATAACTTTAAAAGTTAGTAGAGTAAATGACTTATATCTGTTAATTTGGTTTCAAGGTGTTCGATCTTTGAAAGGAGAAAGTCGACCCTATCAATTAAATCTGCCATTTGAGACTTGTTTGATTCTTCTTTCAGGCGAGCCTCAACTTTAAGCTTTTCAATTTCTTCAGTAACTGCGTCGTCCCACCACTTTTTGAATGCACATCCATGACCTAGACCCTACGAATGAGGAAGTCGACGGTTGATAATGAGTAAAAAGAAAATATAGAAATGCGTTAGCACTATGGAATTTAATAAAAAGTCATACATCCGATAGATCGTAATGACATGTATAGAAGCGCCTTCCTTTACTCTCAGGCAATGTAGAGGTCGTTATGAACAAGGAAGCCTTGCAATCGCAGCTCGTAGGAATACCTAATTGATGAGTGGTTTGAATAACTGGCATTATATCGGAGACAGGCTGTCCCCATTTGTAGGTAATGTTGTTAGCTGTATCACTCATACTGTAACAAGGAAAACAAAAGATGGGGAAAAGGAATAGGTTGAGTGGTGATTTTTTTTTTTGGGTAGACTACTTATAGCAAGAATTGAAATATTGGACTTAGAAAACAAAATTAAAGAGTTAAAGTTAACGTTAAAAAGATTGGCTACAGTCCTATTAAACAAGTACTATTGGATGGATAGATGGGTAAAAATAGAATGTTAGTTGTCTTATACACGGATAGTGAAATAGAGAATACGTCTATCCATGTAGATAGTTCAAACTTAATGACCAAACTGGTCAAAGCGAGAGAAGTAGAATTTGACGAAAGGAAAAAAGACAGCAACTTAAAAGAGAAGGAGAGAAGATAGAGTTGTATTTAAAAAACAAAATCAAAGAAGGCATTAGACGAGAGTAAAAACAAGTAATGTGGTTACCAAGTTCGCTACTCGCCGAGATCGCAGCTAGGGTCACAGAAGACGGCGTTGATGCTTGTGCGAATCTACTTAAGGCAGGCCCTGAGGGCTTGAATGCGGTTTGTTCACCGGAGGTGTATTCAAGAGTCCGAATGGACAGGCGGCATGATTTCACTTGGTTTGCAGACGAACAATATTCGTGGTATTACAAATTCTACAGGAAGTGCGTAGAGCACAAAAATCCGTTTGCGATGTACACCGAAAGTCTGCGCACTGCATTCAATTTGGGCGATCTAGAGAAAGCTATAGCAATTTTACAAGGGGTGAGGGATGTGTATCCCCATGCGGAGCTAATGTATATTATTCTTAACTGGTGCGCAGGTAGAGGCTGCAACGCCGAGTATATGGTTTTCAGATCTAAACGATCATATGATGAGGCAATGGCTATTGGTGAGATGCTGGTGTACCACGTGCGAGCGGTTATGCCAAAAGAAGTTGACAGTTGGCGTGATTCTTGGAGCTGCAGCGATTTGGAGGATTGTTGGTGGGTTCACCCGATGATGGGTGAGAATAGTGAGGATAGGTGCGAGAACTGTTTCTTCTATTTCCTATCCATTAAAATTAGGAAGATGTCGTAAGTATTATCCATGTAATATATTTAATGATAATGATGTGTATCCATGATAATGGATTGTGTAACAATAACCAATTAGACAAATTGGCGTGTAACTAGAAAGTTGGAGAATGGTGTCCTGTTTGTAAACAGTAAAACGATTTAACTAATTAGAATCCTCCGTTGGTATTGGGTTGAGTACAAAAGCTATGATTAGACAACTTAAGTGGCTGAAAAGAAATGACGCAGACATGCTGACACATAAAGTAGACATTAATTAATGGAGAGTGTTTAAGTCCCCGAATTCCCAAGTAAACACCAGAATGACATTCATTATTAAAAAGTTGTGAGGTTGACGAACGTTATTAAATATATTGGTGAGGTAATGGATAGGCTGTTTCAATGGATGGATAAATAGGAAAGTTAAGTTTTAAAATGGATAGTAATGACAGATTGATAATTATAACGTTTTTTGGTACAATTGATACAAAACTGAAGATATAATTGATAGGACATGAAGAAGAAGTTTGAACATGCATTACTAAAGGGTTTACATATCCACCATAGATGAATGGATAGAATAACAAAAAGATACAATACTGTTCGAGAATAATTAAGAAAGCGTTAAAAAACGGTTATCTCTAAACGCCATGAACCGCAGGAATGGTGTTTTGCCCATTAACGCCGACCAACACGGCGGCGCCTTGCTCATGATCAACAACACCATAAACCATAGCGGCCCAAACAACAGCTTCATTTAGGTCGGTTGCTTCATATAGCTCGGCATTTGCTTCCCAATCAATAAGGTCAACCCATTTGAAAAAATTACCCGGGATCACACGGAAGAAAACAGAAGTTTCAATAGACCAAAAACAGAGGTCGCACATACCGAGACCTTTAACTTTTTCGTTTAGAAAGTCAAGCCAATAGCGATGGACAGAGCACGGGCATGATGCAATTCTACCATGGTTAGTAGAGTCAGATATCGCGGATAGATGCGCGGATATGTTCATGGGCCAAGTTATGCGCTGAAATTTGCGGACATGCTTTCTAAGGTTACGGATAGCAAAACGAGAAAGAAAAGGAATCGTTGAACCTGAATCCAGCGATTGATGGAACGGTGTATGACTTCGTAACAATATAAGGCGGGCTTGATTCCCAGGACCGCGCATTGCTTAAGGCGTGCAAAGGCATTAGCTCTTCCATCTGTGTACAAAAAATCCGATATCGCTTTCAAAAAGATTGCGGTTGGATTCTTCGCATCTAGACATGCGCGTTCAAGATGGAGTATCCCTTGATAATCGTGGTGCGTCTTGATAAGGTCAACCTCAAACAAGGTATCCATGTGATCAGCATCGTCGCGAAGTGTCTTGCAGACAGCTCGGATTTTGAAATGCTCGAGTATGTTCTCACTAGCATTTATTGCAAGTATAGACCTCCTTAATGAAGCTGGCAAGTCGAGTAGAGTCGGAGAGGGAACGATGAAGGGGGAGGGATTCATTGAGCTCATCTTGGGTAATGGGAAGGGCAAGTGTGGACAGATGGGTATGTGAGCAGACATAACATATTTATATATTGGTTTAGACATAAAAATACTAGTAAAAACAACTCATTAAATGATTAAGATAAATACAGTATAGGAGTACATAAACGAGATATAAGTAAATAGGGAAAATGACAATTTCAACAACTTAATGGGTATAAAATCTGAGTCCTATTTGATAATACAGTGCGTGAGTATCCATGGCCATATGGTCAAATATAACTTGAGTATCTATTGCCATAGATAAAAGTTGAAATATAACTTGAGTATCCATATATGTGGTTGTAGTTTTTATTTAAAATATAACTTGAGTATCCATATATCTAGTTCAGATTTGTTTCCATTTTTGTGCGTTAAATATGATAAATAGTGTATCCATCTCAATTACATAACGGGAAGTGGTAAACGAAAGACAAAAAGAAGAAAATGAGTTTAAGTTGATTGAATAAGGTAGGGGGTATAGAAGATGGGAAAGTGTAGAACAAAAAGCTACTGGCGTCGAATCCTCGGTTGTAATAAAATCACTACAATCAGCTGGGATATAGGTGCTCCTTCAAATGGCCAAAAGCCCAAAGAACTGCACAAGAAGACACTGCGGTAACCCATATAAAACACAACGTGGTCATCTTTTCCTGCACATGCTTCTTTGTAGGAAAAGAGTTGTTGTTCTTTGCGACCTCGACAGAGATCTTTCTAGCAATTTCGAACGCTAATTCGTCTCCAACTTCGTTAGACCAATTTTGTAAAAGACTAACGTCATGTTGTATTTTCTTGACATCCTTTGAAACCTTGTCTACCTCTTTCATAATCGCGTCATCAACCCAATCGCGAACATGACCTTCGATTGGGAACTGTTAAGAAAAAGAAAGTGGATTTCTAAAGAAAGTATGGGAAAAGAATTAAATAAAATAGAAGAGAAATCTTATTCTGAGCTAACCCGGCTAGCTTGTGGGCATTTGAACCACCTTCGATGAAGGTTAGCACGATTTCTAGCATATCCTACTTCAATGCGTTCCCCACACCAACACATGGTTGGGGCTGCGATGCCTACCGATCTGCAGGGTAATGGTTCATCAGAAGTCGGAACAGTAGAAACAAAAGCGAAACTCATTTTGGGAAAAGTTGTTAATACGTAATAAGGGGTCTCAGTGGTATAACTCGTGTGGTAGGAGGTCTAAAGTATTCTGAAACATGTTCAATATATAAGGAAAGTGATGTAGCTACAAAAATGAAATAAAAAGAACCATCCACGACAGGTATGTAAAATGGATAATTTGAAGGGAACCGAAAGCAATAAGTAAGTATGCATAAATCAAGTATAGTTGAAGCTAAGTTTAATATATTTAGATTTCAGTTAAAAGAAAAAGTTTTGGCCGCCTGCCTAGTAAATCGTAGTAGTAGCTTTATGGGGGGAAACAAAACCCACATCAATAGTTTCAAAAAGAGACAACATCAAGTCAAATCAAAACGAAGTAATGCAACAGGTATCCATCGAAAATGATGGACAACTAAACAATAAAAGGTGCCATCCAAGATGAAGAGCTTAACAAGTAGCCATTCTTATAAAACAAAATACATGGCTCGTTATAAAGAGTTTGTTATTAGGTTTTGCAAGTAGCACAGTTGTGATTAACTCCTCCGCATTTGGAACATCGGTTTGGGGTTGACCGAGGGGTCTTCTCCTTCTGAAAAGAATATTTCAGAGATAAAAATTAGAAAAATGATAAAGAGTAAATGTAAATAAACATCAAAGGATAAGGGTATTGCCTGGTATTCGCCGATGGATGGATACCTTCCTTCCTTAGGTCTACCAGAGGGTTTGTTAACGTCTGGTGGATAAATGTAGCGGTTGCGAACATCAGCCGGTATATCGATGTCGTTAGGATTCCCAATTGGGTTGACCACTCCTTCATAAGTCGCCCTCCAAGTGGATGTCTTATAATGAGAATCGCATAGAGACGCGTATGATACGTCATGACTGTCCGCGGCTATTAAGGCGTGGCCGCATGGGATTTTATGCTTGTCAAATAACCCGCATGTGCATCGCTTGTCCTCCAGAAGAACATGAAACGATTCCCCCCCCAAACTGCCCGACAATTTCGAAATTCCAGTTCGTAACACTAGCTATCTTAGAACCGTGGACTGACTGCATGTGTTCATCCATTAGCTTATCAACCTCGATGGTAACTTCAGGTTTGTGTGACGCTGATTTCTTTCGTCTACAACTGAACCACCTAGTCAACATAGACCATATACACTTGACAAGATCTACAATAGGTTCGCTCCTACCATCAAGTAGCGCTTTGTTCAATGTCTCGGCTATATTGCTTGTCATAAGATTGTAACGTTCACCTTTGAAATATGCTCTGGTCCAGTGTCCAACGCCTATATTGTCAAGATACTTTGCGCATTCTGCATTGTTGTTGCGTATACGATTGTATGTTTCACGGTAGGTACCAATCCTGTATGAATTCCCAACCAACTTCACCAGTTGCGCGAGGCCTGCAGATTTAAACCTTGCTTTAACATTCCTTTGGACGTGCTCAAGACATGCTCCATGGTGAGATCGCGGGAAAATCCTACCTTTTGCTTTGTATATTGACTGGCATCTGTCAGAGATAAAGGTTAATGTGGGGCTGTCAGCAATAATATTTTCAAGCTTGAAAAAGAAATATGTCCAGGACTCCTCATTCTCTTTGTCCACGACACAGAAAGCTAGTGGAAAGACTTGGAAATTTTCATCCTGTCCACTTGCAGTAAGCAGAACCCCCCCCCCCCCCGTATCTACCACTCAAATGTGTACCATCCACTATAATCATTCTGCGAACCTTCGCAAAACCTTTAATGGATGCGCCAAATGCTAAGAACAGATAGAGGAACCGCTCGCAGCCTAATGCGTCTACCTCGGTTTCGAGATCAGCAATCGTGCCAGGGTTAGCGAGTTTTAGCATATGTAAAAACTCTGGCAACTTCCTATACGATCCATCATCTGTACCTCGTAGCATCGTGAGTGCCTTCGACCGTGCGCGCCAACACTTGTTATAAGATGTATCGATACGCAACTCCTTCATCAATAAGGCTTTGAGACCAGATGGTTTCGGACCAGTTGCGGGATCTGAATATTTATCTTTGAAAACAGTGGCAATGACCTTTGTCGTCCCAAGTTTCCGGTACTTATTCCTAGTATCAGTACAGCAAGAGTGATGTAACTTTGCCTTGCGTACCTCCCAAAAGCCTGTGTCCTTCGACTCATGAACCATAACACGCCAGTTGCAACTCTTATCCGGGCAATGGATAACAACCTTGTGAAGAGTGGACACAGGTTTTAAGTAATGAAACTTGTTCCTTATGGCATGGATTGCTAACCATACCAAACAATCGTCTTTGCTCTTGAATAGTTTACCCTTGTAAAGATCATCACCCATAGAGTCTAAATCTAAGTCAGAGACGGGATCTCGTTGATAAGTGTTGTCATCCACCAATGGCGGGATATCAGCTGCTTCTTCGTCGGTAGGGTATGAGGTGCCACCAGATTCAGTACCGGGCCACCTAAACACATATTCTTGCTGTACAGGACGGGATTCAACAGCCTTACGTTTCGATGTATTACCTACGCAAACTGGGATTTCAGACATCACATCCAGGGCGTTGGAGCCTCCATACTCATCATCGATGAGGTTGGACCAAAACTCACGATCCACATTGCCAAGATCCACTGGTACCTCGTCTGACGATCCATTCTCATCACTATCAGGGGTACAATTATCTTCTTCAACTCCTACTGCCATATCAGAATGGTCAGGCACCAGGTGATTAACATTTGCGATATCGGTGGATACATCTTCTTGGCTATCTAACAAATTGAAACTGAATGGGGCCCTCTTGTCTGGAGCGTGCTCAACAGAACTATCCACTAATGCAGTGGGATTTGGGGGGGTTGGGGAGCGTTATTTTATTTCTCCCGCAGTCATTGGAGACATTCTCTTTCATACCAGAAACGTAATTAACTTCTATGTCCACTAAATCGTCGCTGGGTGGAATGTTTGGCAGTGCTGTTGTTATTATATTCTCGTTGGGGAGGCCATCTTCTTGACTATCGATGTCCAATAATTCAAAGCTGAATGGTGCCTTGTTGTTTGCCAAACGTTTCTCAATTATGTCCGTTAAATCAGCGTTGGATGGATACTCTGAAACCGAAGACAAATAAAGTTGTTAAATGGGAATTTTATCAGGATCGAAGTTATCAGAAAACAAGGAATGACCTTACCACATTGAACCGGTGAATGGTTTCGAGAATTTGAAACCTTATCAACAAATTCATGTTTAACGAATGGCCGTACAGATGGAACTATTAATCCATCAGAACGTTTGACTGGAGGTGAACATGAACGAAACATAAAGTCAAGCGCTTCAACAGTGTCATCGTCGAGCATGACAGGAGAGTCTCTGCTACCAGGAGTTGCATCAACAAATAGTCTCCTAGGAGTTATGGAGCCCACTTGGTGAACCAACTTGGAAGACTTTTTCTTTACAGAGTCGCCTTCTTTCCTAACTATTTTACCCAGTGACAGAAATGTTGGGAATCCGAGCCAATTCTACAGATTCAGAATTCTCGCGAGTTCCAGATAGCCTAGGATCTAGGGTTTAGTTAATTGAATCATGGATCTCACCTCGTGATTACCTGGTGTTTGGCAGCGGAAGATTGATCAGGTAGCACGAGATCTATTTCGCCTCAGATGCTGCGCCTCTATCGTAGTCCACACGCACACAAGCTGGAATCCGCCGGGTTGCTAGTACCAGGACTCGGATCTCCCTGGGAACTGAGTTTCTCTGAGGTTTCTGTGTTTTCTCACTCTGAGAAAACACTCTGGGCGGCGCAGGACCAACAACCTTAGGTCGAGATATAAAACATGTTTATATACTGACCTCGAGGTGAACCGAAACATCAGTTTCGGTTTCGCCATTGTGTCGACCGACACACTTATTGGTGTCGATCGACACACGTCATGTATCGACCGACGCACCCAATGGTGTCGATCGATACACCCCTTTGAAACTTATATTCGATCTGTATCCAATACATATCGATCAGACCATATGCCAATGATCAATTCCCATGCAGAGTATATCCAACTTGCTTAGGTGTGTGACCCTGTAGGTTCACACGATACTGGAAACGAGTTACAACTCATTTGTCATAATTGGTTTCTAGCAAAACATTATGATTACCCAGTATCACATGAATTGTCCGATCTCGACAATACAACTATCTCTAGAGTTCGCACAATGTGATTTCATGACATAATCCCAACAATCTCCCACTTGTACTGGAATCACTTATTCCTATAATCCCTTCGTCACTATATCTCGATATGGCATAAGGCAAGAGACTGTGTCATCCTTATTATAGCCAACATCATGTTCATCGAACTTCTGATCTATACTGATAAACAAACGACTGACAATCACCTCGTTTGAGCACGGCCATGCATTTTATCAGTATCAAATCTTCGATGGGCCCTGAGATATTTATCTCCCGTTACACAGGAGGGACAAATTCCATCTTGTTCCATCCCTGTTTCTATACATACTTCATGATACGTCGAAACAATGCCGTTATAGCCGCCAGTTACGGAACGACGTTTGACAAGGTCAAAGCGCACCAATTCATATGCTAGAAAGCATGATGAACTCATGTCTAAAGACCATACTCTATAGTCGTAATGAGAAACTCCCATGACACTTATATATAACTATCCTGTGGAGTTCTCATTAAGCGGGTCATGTCCGATCATATGTTCACCAACATATATCTATGTGACTGACTGTGATAATCATATCATTGACTCCATGAAACTTAGTCCAACAGTCACCTCACATGCTAGTCTGCGCGGTTGTTAGTGTCCCATTTTAACAACCTTGACTAGGGACAATCATAATTTATGTCATCTTTTACTTATAGGGTTTCATGATCAAGTCTTCAACTTGATGACCTATAAGATGACCATAAAGTACTTTGGGACCATTATTTAATTATCCAATAATTAAATAATACTGATGTCAGTTTTAACTTACACAAATACTGCCAAAGCATGTCTATGTAAAGTTTACAACATAACTAAAATAACTCCCACTAGAATCAAGATCATCTTTTCAGATATCTTACACCTACAGCAACAGAATAAATTCCGTGCTTAGGTTGTGGTAGAGAGTGCGGTGCTATTGCTTGAAACAATTTCAACAAATTATACCGCCATTCAGATAAAAGCACTATTCTACGGTCTACTGCTTGGAGCCTTTCCAACAGTTAGCACCGCTATTCAGACAAAGAGACATAACCAGGTGGGAACCGAGAATCGTCTTTGTCCGACTAACTACTTTCAACTGGTTCGTCACTTTATCAGTTCACCACGAACCTATCCTTAGTGTTTCTCAACACTTGGGATATTTCTGGTAACTATTCAGTGACTATTACCGTAGTACATTGGTATTTTCTCGTCATGCTTTATGCTTAAGTTGCATCTAGACGAGCGCAAAATATGGCATTCATGATGGATTCTATTGCATCAGCATAAGTAATCACACTCATTAATACTAGTTCAGACAGTGTTCAAAACACTTCTTCTTGCTAATATTGTTACCAGCTCAGCCAGTGTCCAAGACACTTCATCTTGCTTAGATTATTGCCATAAGACCTTTGGTATGAAGCCATTCTTGGAATCAAGCACTTTTGAACTGTCCAATACCTTATTAACATAAGGATTTTGACACAATCCAATTAGCCTACTTAATCTATGTCAATAGATTCTTATTCCAAGAATTCACTCGGCTACTCCCATGTTCTTTTGTTTAAGTTTGACTTCCGACCTAAATCTTGACAAGACTTTAGCGTTGGAACGTTGTTTATGAGATTCAAGTATGTTATATACATACTGTGTGAGAATTGCCAATACTCTCCCACTAGTCTTCTTGTAGACCCATGGTTTCTTTTCTTTCTGATCAAGTCAAAACTTTTGACCACATTATCAAAATGTTGATTCCAACTCCAAGATGTTTGCTTCAATCCAGAAATGGATCGGTGAAGCCAACATGCATACCCAGCCAATTTTCGGAGTTGGGGCTCACCATCGCTTCTTCGAATTTCGCATGTTCGTCACTTTTCAATGCTCAACAGATCATGACAAGTGGTTACGAGAAATCACTCTCGAGTTAGTGACGGATCCTTTCGGATCTGCGATTTTCAGGCTCCACAGGTGTAGATCCTACAACACTTTGTAGATCTCACCGCTGCTTTCCCTCAACAGGTTGAGCAGCCTCCTGTGTTTATCGAATTTCTTCGATATGTACTTTTACTCCCACTGTTCCTTTTGAAAGTATGACATTTCTTAAAAGACACAGTTCTTGATAACAAAAGTACTAAGCCTTGGTTTCCTCAGGACAACCAGCGAGGTAGAACTTATCAGATATGGATTCAAGTTTGTTTATTGACTGCTGTCTTACACAAACCTTGCAATCCTAATTAATCAGAAAAACAAATTGGAAATCACCCAGTCCACATCCAATGTGGTGTTTTTCACTGATTCTGATAGAAACCTTTTTCTGCGCAAAGACAGACATTTCAGGACGTATTCTTAAATCGTTATGGAAGATTCCTGTGACTCATCCTTGATCGGAGCATATCCAATAAGATCCGATTCATTCTGTTAGATGATCACCCAATTGTTGACTCTAAGTATTTTCTTCCACGATCCAATCGAGAATCTTAATACTTCTGTCAAATTGGTTCCACACTCCATCTTGGAACTCCTCAAGGGATTCCTGCTCGTGTCTCATCAAATGAACACAGCCACACTTATTGATGCCATCAATAAGGTAATGAAGTACAGAAGATTTCCTTTGGCACTTATGCTTGTTGAGCCGCATACATCAGTATGTGTAAGGCCCAATAAGCCTCTGGCCTTTTTCTTTTAGCTCTGCTAAAAGGGCCTTAGTCATTTGATCCAGTGAACAGAATTCATATTTCAAGTGATTAATAATCAAATGAGTCCAAAACTATGGAACTTCTGAATCCGCTTCACTCTATGTTATTAAATGACTATGACAAAGAAAACTTGACTTCAAGTCATCAGACTTAAAGTGATTGTTATTTATGTTATGTGTACTAGTGTACATTAGTTCAAGATATAAAACCCATTCCAAATGGGGTGCTACCATAGAATATTTCATTAAGATCTAAAAAACAAAACTTGTCTTTTATCAAAATGAAAAACATCCAAATTCTTTACAAGAAGATGAAAGACAATTATGCACAAGGCAGATATATAGTAGCAATTACTTAATTTCTAAAACCAAGTATAAAAGGCTCCTACAAGTGGAGAATCTCTACGGCTCATGGAGCAACCATTGCTTCAACCAGACACGCAGTTTCACTTGTCCTTTCTTCAACGTTCTACTTTCGCTTAGGTCCTGCATATTTCAAAAATATCAGCACCACAACTAGTATCCAATACTTATGTAGAACTTGAATTGATAACACAATACCTGAATAAGGAGTACCATACATCTTCTCCATCTCTTGTGAATCTTCCAAGAATTTATTGCATTCTCTCTTCCAATGCCCCGACTCATTACAGTAGAAGCACTTTCTGACACCAGATGGGCCTGACTTGGGCTTATAAGATGACACAGGCTTATCCTGATTCCAAATCTGGACGGCCCAGCCTCTACCCTTGCCAACACAAGATTCCTCAAATCTTTTACCCTTTATGATGTCATACTCTGCTGTTTTGAGCATACCATGCAGCTCAGTCAACGTCTTCGTCAAGCCTTTCTTGATATAGTTCTTAACGAACTTGTCATAGCTTGACGGCAGTGACTGCAGAATGATGTCAGTGGCCAACTCGAAGCTGACAGGACATTCCAGTTTCCCCAGGTTATCAATGTAACCCATCAGTTTAATGACATGAGGACTTACTGGAGCATCCTCTGGTAGCTTGCACCCAGTGAGAGACTTCACCATCTGGAATCTCTCAACTCGTGCCAGATCTTAAAACTTCAGTTTCAGGCTGGTAATCATCTCTATTGGCGACTCCATGTTCTCATACTGACTCTTCAAGTCTGAGTTCATGGAAGCCAATATCAGACCACGCACATCTACCACATCAGTATAATGCTTATTCCAAGCATTATACACTGCATGCGAGCGATTGGTCCCAAGCTTTTCTGGAAGAGCCTTTTCAAGGACATAGTCCTTGCTCTCCTGCTTGAGAATGAATCTCAGATTCCGATACCAATCCAGGAAGTTGGATCCATTTAACTTGTCCTTCTCAAGGACGGATCGCAACGAGAAAGTAGTCATAGACATAAGCTGAAATCCAAGAAAAACAAAGATTTAGTTATGTATATGATGAGAAATCTTATCGAATAAGAAAACTCGCATTATATTCAAACAATGTTTCCTCTATGAATATAATAATCCAAGATCCATACTTCACCAAAATCTGAGTGGGCGACTCGCCATTACCCAAACTTTAGTTATCTAGGTAAGCAAATCATTGCTAATTGTACTCAGTACAACTCTTGGTTGTGGATGAGACAAACTATGTCTAATCCACTCTGATGTCTCTGGGCTCAGAACTTCTGATAGCTCAGTCAAGTAAACCAATCTCTTTAGTCTTGTGATCATTGACAGTTGCACTGCAAGTCTGTCAATGACCACCTGCCTTACCCATGTAGCAGTGGATACCAAGGACTCCAAGACTATCCAACAAACGACACGAGTTTTGACAGTAGACAAGATTGGGCAAGACATCAATGTTACTTGATATTTAGTTGAGGAAACTAAACCCAAAAGTTTAGCAAATCAATTTCTTAGGTCATGTAATTGTTGATGTTAATGCACTGCAAGTCCATCAATGTTATTACCTGCCTTACTCACGTAATTGTGGACACCAAGCTCTTGGCTAGACATCACACAACGAAATGAGTCTTGACAGTTGACCACATTGAAGCTAATCTTTGATTAATGTTTAAGTCTAGTTTGGTTTCTGCAAATTCAAGGTTCAATAACCAGAATTTCGAATACTGTGTCGATCGACGCAGACTCTGTCTGTCGATCGACACCACCAAACAAAACCGGACCTCAATAACCGGTTAATTCAATTAACCCGGTTCATCGAACCAGTCATGTCGATCGACACAACCCATGTGTGACGGTCGACATAGACCTAAACCGAAGATAGTTTTGATAACCGGTCCAATCCAATTGAACCGACTTATCTGATCAAACTGATCTTAACCAATCGGTTTATACTAATTGGGATAACTAGTTCAATCCAATTGAACCAATTCATCCAATTTAAACCGTTTAAACCAGTTTCAACTGATTGTGATAACCAGTCCAATTCCATTGAACCGAATTATCCAATCAAACTGATTTAACCCATCGGTTCATGCTAATTGTGATAATCAGTTCGATCCAATTGAACCAATTCATCCAATTCAAACCGATCCATTCGGACTTAACCAAGCATGATAACCGGTCCAATCCAATTGAACCGATTAACCATTCGCTCGGTCTGTGTTGACCGACAAATAACTGTGTCGATCGATACGTGACCGAATATGCTCTGTGTCGACCGATACACAACCTGTGTCGATCGACACAGAAGGCTTTCGGTTTTTCTTCGCGAAAAACCCTAGCCGCCGAATCTGTCGATTTCGCCACTTTGTGTCGACCGACACACCCAGTGTGTCGATCGACACTGTGCGAAAACACAGAATCGCAGATCGATCAAATCGATCTCACCTGTTCTAATTCAAACAACCTAGTTTGCGAATCTAAATCATCAAATTCGATTAACAGGTGCGATTCAATGATAAAACCCTAAGGCTCTGATACCACTGTTGGGAATCCGAGCCAATTCTACAGATTCAGAATTCTCGCGAGTTCCAGATAGCCTAGGATCTAGGGTTTAGTTAATTGAATCATGGATCTCACCTCGTGATTACCTGGTGTTTGGCAGCGGAAGATTGATCAGGTAGCACGAGATCTATTTCGCCTCAGATGCTGCGCCTCTATCGTAGTCCACACGCACACAAGCTGGAATCCGCCGGGTTGCTAGTACCAGGACTCGGATCTCCCTGGGAACTGAGTTTCTCTGAGGTTTCTGTGTTTTCTCACTCTGAGAAAACACTCTGGGCGGCGCAGGACCAACAACCTTAGGTCGAGATATAAAACGTGTTTATATACTGACCTCGAGGTGAACCGAAACATCAGTTTCGGTTTCGCCATTGTGTCGACCGACACACTTATTGGTGTCGATCGACACACGTCCTGTATCGACCGACGCACCCAATGATGTCGATCGATACACCCCTTTGAAACTTATATTCGATCTGTATCCAATACATATCGATCAGACCATATGCCAATGATCAATTCCCATGCAGAGTATATCCAACTTGCTTAGGTGTGTGACCCTGTAGGTTCACACGATACTGGAAACGAGTTACAACTCATTTGTCATAATTGGTTTCTAGCAAAACATTATGATTACCCAGTATCACATGAATTGTCCGATCTCGACAATACAACTATCTCTAGAGTTCGCACAATGTGATTTCAGGACATAATCCCAACAAGAAATAACTTCGTTGACCGGTCAGATGACAGTATATCTAGAAAACAGGAAAGCCCGAAATCTGTTGTGACGATGATAGGCGGCGAGCTGTCATTGCAAACAGAGGACAAGGTAAGAGAAGGCGTGTAACTGAGCTTTAGCTTCGAAGCACATTCCAAACCAAACTCGGCCATAACAGCGACGACGACCTCTTTCATCTTCATGCTCATCTTCATTGGGACGACCCGAGAGACCCTTTCCATGTCCACGATGAATTTCCATTCTCCGTTGCCGGTGACGAGCCAAGAGCCACAAACCACAACACATTTCATAATTTCGTCTGGATAAGCTTCGGTATCCATGAGTTGGGAGGAAGTATATCAAAAATTCTAAACAGGTCCGACATATATTCATATTGTATAATGTGTATGAATTACTTAGTTAAGTTAAAACTAGTTCACAACAAACTAAAATAGAAGCAAATGAATAACTAATATGAGTAAATAGTTAGAGGAACTAAGTAATTAGATTGGTAAATTGAATGTAAAAAAGGAGGGTAAACTAGACATTTTAACTCACAAAAAGACAAAAAAGATACATAATTGAAACAAGATTTTGAAAGATACATCTTTGCTATTACTTTCCAAAAATGATATAGTGGATGCAATTAACTCTATGTTTACTCTTATAAAATAGTTATAAAATATTTGTAACTTCTCAACTGTAAATCCTCCATTGTAAATAGTTATGTAAATATTTGTAATAATAACAAAACTATTTATTATAATGCCACAATGGTTATGTAAATAGTTACATTTGATTAAAAAATTATACAAATCATCCCAGCTTTATTTGTGGATTCTGACGACATGATCTAAACCACCAGATCAAATAGTTTTGATTGAAAGAATCGTAAGTATTTTCATAATAAAATACCAATAATGTTGCACTAAATAAGATTGAAAACATCTTATCGTATATTCATCTTCCTATTTATTAGATTGTAGTTATTTCCATCATGATGAAAAGATTTTGTAGCACATTTTGATTGTATCTATATACCATCCCACAAACCAAAAAATATCTCGTCATCCCCCATCCAGTACTTTTCATTTTTCCCTTATTTTAAATTTACACATTCCTTTAAGCTTGAACAACTTTTATTTAACAGTTCTATTTATTCATTAAATCAGGGACGACACAATTTGCAAGAATTTAATCAAAAACTCTTTGAGAACTTTGTTAATTGTAACAAAGTACGAACCTCCCTCCCCGCCCCCCAATGATATTCATCTTCTTGTAAATTAGATAGTGGATATTTTCATAATGATGATTCCATTATCACTTGTTTAGTGAACGCCATAAACCATAAATTATTGTATCCAACATCACCGAAGAACAAAACAAAAAATGACAGAAAGTTCGGACTATCGAGACTCATAGAATTAACGGGATATTGTGGCAACAACTTTTTACTCAGATATTTCGGATTCATGGATTTAACCAGCAATATTAGAGAAACTTGCATACTTATAATTCACCTCACATTATTCACAAAATTAAGCCTCTTCTTTGATGGGACCAAAACAGAATAAAAAACCAAAAACATAGAAATCCTTTCAAAACCGAGAAGAAGAAGAAAGCAATAGAAATGACAACGAATAATTTGACCAAACTTTTGATGATTCGGAAGAAAACTTCTATGGCCAATGAGAAAAAAAAAATAAAAATAAAGAAGAGAAAACTTCTTGAAAACTTGGAAGACGCAGACGATTGTGTTTCTAAGCCACCAGAAGCTCTCCTTATATAAGATTTCACAAGCTTCTCTAGTAAGATAGGTATATGCCATATAATATATTTTTTTCAATCTCGAACTTTTAAGATATTCACAAAGAAATTATGTTTTTTTAAATAAATGAATTAATTAATTGACATTAAATCGATCCGATGGCATTCCTGTGAATAAATCAAACTCCGAACCCAATTGTTTATTTTTGGCATTGCCATGTCACACTTCCACGTCATCATTATCCGCCTCTAGAGCCCTCTCGTGACGACACGTCAGCAGTCGTCCAAAATTACTTCTCATTTAAAGGTATAGATTTCCACATCATCAACATTAATTATTATTTCATTTAAAACTATTTAATTTCAATCAATTACTAAAAAATACTGAAATATAAATATCATATATATAAAAGAATAAGAGAAGACTCTCCAGCGATGACAACCCCCCTGATTGATCTATTTTAAATAAAAATTTTCACATCATAAAAATTAATTATTATATTTAAACCTATTAATTTTAATCAATTACTAAAAACTTTTGAAATATAAATATAAAATAATTAAAATCGAAATTTAATCTTAAAATATTTTAAACATATAAATTTTATATTATATAATATTTAAATTAATTATTTTATATGATTTAATCATTTCACAAATAATAAAATAATTAAATTTAAATATATATAAAAATTAGGAGATCAAAATTAGAATATTATATTAAAATAGTTTAGAACGATTGAAAAAAACTTATAACTAAAAAACTAGTAAATATATTTTCAATAAATAATTGAAGTTATAATTAGCAAAAATAAAATATGATAAAAATAGAGAAAAAGAAGAAACAAATGAAATAAATATACAAAATGATAAGCATAAAAAGTTATGGTAATTAAAGAAAATATTTATAAAACGATGTGTAGAAATATTAGAAGGATGATTCACACAAAAATTTATAAAAAATGCAAAAATGATTGATAATAAATAAAAAATAAAAAATCATATTATTTAAAAATAAATTAAAATAAAATATGCATATTATTATATTTTCTCTTATGTGATTATTAAGATAGCAAAAAGACAATTTTATTAAAACATAAAACATATTAATTTTAAATCTGAAATATTAAAATATTCGTAAATTAAAAGAAATTCGCGCATTTGCGCGGATTCTCTCCTAGTATATATAACGAAGGAAAATGGGCTCTTTCCAGCTGCCACATCAGCCCCCTTCATTAGTCACTCATTAATTAATTTTCCAAAACATCATTAATCAAATTAATCTAAAATCAATCAATTAAAATCATTTAATTTTAATACAATTAGCTAAAATCATTAAAACATAAATATAAATTAATTTGAAAATGAAATTTGATGTAAAGTTTCATAAATAAATAATTATTATATATTATATAATTAAAATACATCTTTCATATTTTATGCAATGAATGAATAAAAATAATTAAATCTTAATATAACTGAAAGTACAAAATTATAACTAACTAAAAATAAATATAAAAAATAAAAGTTTTAAGTAAAATTATAAAAAATATTTAATAAATAATAGAATTAGTAATTATTAGGAATGTAATAAAAATGTGATAAAAGCAGATAAGAAGTTAATAGAAACAAAGAAAAAAATTCAAATATACAAATAAAAACTTTAACGAAATCTAATATTATAAATAAAAAATTTAAAATTATTGTAATATTAAGACTGCGATAACATAAAATGTATAAAGAATCGCAGCGAAGGAGAACGACAAGCGAAAATTCCTAGGGTGTCGCCTCTCTTATCGCTAAGAGAGAGAAAGGGGATAAACTAGTATATAATATACTATGGGTTATTCCGCGCTACGCGCGTATTGTAGATTCTAAATATTTGTAATTATTCGTTTTATGTGTTATTTTGATTGCATATCAAATATGAAGTTGAGTTATTCAATCTTCTACATAGATTCGCAGATTTGTGTGATTTGGCTATCACATCTTGTTGATAACTTGTGTGATTATGTCATATGTTCATATCGGTGTTGATATACAATGCTGAGTGAAATTTTTATTTATTGTGATCATTGTTGTTGTTGATACTAATTTGTTCTTTGACTAAAGGTCGAGCATACACGGACGATAGTAGAGTGTAGGGATAATCAATATTTAGTTTATAATTTTAAAAAACAAATATTCAAAGCTATATCAAATGCTTGCTCGGCTTTTGTTCATACTTTGTTGTATTGCTGCTTATTTGGTGTCAGATCAAAGTTCCATCTAGTAGTGTAGGTTTTTTTTTTTTTTGATGAAACTGTTGGTTATGTCTAGTGCCGGTCCAACATTTTCGTATGCCCTATTCGAACCTAAAATATTATTTAATATAATTAAGATTTCAAACTTTATTTTATATATCTTAATAGAATATATATATATATATATATATTTAAAAATACCCTTTAAATATTTTGAAATATATATTATAGAAAATATATTTGAAAATGCCCTTCTAATTCTTTTATTAATATATACTAATAGAAAAAAATATAAAAATGCACTTTTTAATCGAATGCCCTAATTCGTCGCTTACCTGGTTTATGCTCGAGGCAGACATAACTTATGTCTATGAAAATAGAATCTTGTTGCCACTATTGAAGTGAGTAATAATTTTCCTACATATTATTTTTTAAAAAGTATATAAAGCATGAAACAAATGGTAATAGAATTTTAATTATGTACGTAGGTACCTTTATATATTGTAGGTTTGATCTTTGTTACGAATATTATTGCGTGCTTACGATCTTTATAACCATTCTTTTGCATACATCTACTGTAGGTTTATTCCATATAGATAATTGTACAATTGTAGACCTGCCATGAATGTGATATGTATATGTGTTATGTTTAGTATGTTTAACTTGTGTAGGATTTTTGCTATTTTATTCCACTGAGATGACCCATGCATGGCCCATGCAGTGGTTGTATATCCACAATATTTCAAAACTAGATGTGTTGATAGCTAGGTTCCATATAATAAGAAGGTGTAAGATCTACAACTTTTGTCCTTTTCTAATAATCATGTTTCTAGACAGAAGATGTGGCAGTCGAGAAAGTGATATGATATTTCACTACGATTTCAGTGAAATTGATCTCTACTCTCTACACGTAAGAATAACTGTGATGTGAATATTTAGATTTCATAGACCAGACACGCTTTCTCTAAATTTCTGTTTCTACCGGGTTGATTATATTAGGGTCTTCGTGATCATGCGAGCAAGTCTGTCCTTGTTGTTGCTCATAATGAAGTTAACCAGCCTATTGTAGTGACACTAATTGGTATTTTTTTCTTTTCTTCTTTCAGAAACGGTTGTTCATTTCTCTGTTACTATTTTGTGTATGTGATTTTCGTTTTTATGGTAATCTCATTCTGGAACACAATATTTTAGGAGATTGTTTTTTTTTTTTTTTTTTTTTGCAAAAATATTTTAGGAGATTGTTGCAGAGTTATTGGGGTGTAAACATACTGGACTGGACTAATTAAGTTCCCAAAAAACGGAGCATGCTCTTTTTGTCGTAGAAACTTTCTCTACTATGTGAATCTCTATTTAAATTGTGATATAATGCCATTAGAAGTTGGTAATTACGTTATGTTCCTAGTATTTACAAAACATTGAAGAGATATAATACTAATGTTTTCTATTCCCCTAATTAATACTATTAGAAAATTAGAGTCTTTAGGAAACTAACCTTTGGCGTATGTGTTATTTAAGAAGATTTTTAATATTTATTAAGGGTAATTAAGGAATATAACAATTTTTCTACTATCCATGTTCCCAAACAATTACTAAATATGTATCCAAACAAACTAAATAATAGATTTCACTTTCCTAATTAATATATATATATATATATAAATATATAAACATGAAACTATTAAAGCAATTGATAAATATAACTAAATAATTTTAACATCAACTATTTTGTATATATAAGATAATATTCTTTAATTATGATTATATTCAAAATTCAAATATAATATATTTTAATTTCTCTTTATTTTTTATTTCAAATATAAATATTTATTTTTACATTATAATAAAATTTTGAAATTATATTAAATTAATTTATTTCGTAAGAAATTGTTTTTACGATTGCTTTTTTTAGTGGGTTGTTACATCATATTGCAAAATATTTAAACTATTATAAGAGCGAGTTGAAAGATAAATTAGAAAATTTCGAATTCTAAAAATGAACTTTGCACAAGTTTAAGGGAGGCTTATTGGATTAGTCATTTGGGATGATTTTAATTTTTCTTTAAATCTCCCCTTATTGAATTGATGAATCTTTGAAATGTTTTAAAATCCTAGCTTATTGGATTTATCAATTGTCAAAATCATCTTAAATCCAATGTTATTGGATTAATCATTTATAATTCCTCTTTAAAATCCCACCTTATTGGAAAATAGAGATTTCACTAGAAATTTATATCATAAAAGATTTGGAGGTATTTGAGAGATAAGTTGTAGTTAAAAATAAGAGGATAGAAATACCAGCTAACACGGATTTTAAGATAGAGAAAAACAAAACCTTCCTTAAGATGCGCTGACGTGGAGGGCGATTATATTGGCGATTGTACGGTCTCCCCTTAGGAAGCAGCTTCCTATGTACGTAACACGTACGGCTCCTCCGTCTCCGGGCACGATGACTCCGACGAACACAGATCTGGATTCCCCTCGAGCTCCTCTATCCATCCATTACTAGATCAGAAGTTTCCAAGCTCTCCTCACTCCAAGATCTAAACTTCTTTCTCATGTCCGTACGACCTCGTAGTTCTCAGACTCACTGTGTCACCGTTTCACCTGATCCTCTCTTCCGGTGAACCAGTCTACGCACAACCATCACGATGCCGTCCCTGTCCGCCTCTGCCTCCTCGAACTGCGCCTTGTCCGGTGAGAGTCCACCGGACTCCGCTGCTGAACCTCCGGACCCTCCACCTCTGGTCTCTCTCCGGTCCGAGCTCACTGCTACTCCATCCTCGCTCATTGCTCATCCGTTTGTACGCCTCGGATGCTCGGCTTCTCCGACATACAAATTCGCCAGCAGTCTTTGTCTCCCTATCTCCGCGGCTGCACCTGCTCGATCTCCAGCCTCCGCCGTCGGCGTCGCTCATGCTCTCAGACCCGCTTCAGAAGATTATTTCTCTCCCTCCTCAGCTGCTCAGGTCTCCATTCTCATCATCACTAGCTCTGCATCTCTGGATGGAGCCGCAGCCTTGGTGGTTGTTATCTCTGACTTTGTTACTAGAAGTTTTGAGGTTTTGATGTGGAAAGCTTTCAAGTCTTCAGTGTATGAATCTGCCTCTATCGTATTTGGGTTGGTGTTCTCCGGTGACGCCTCTTGCGCTTGGTTGCGATTTACTACTGCTCTATGCAGACTCTTACCATGTTGTCAATCTTTACAATCCTTGTGGTTTCATCCACCTCCTCAGTCAAGCAATCTATTGGTTTGGACAAGAATGTACCTCACCGAAGTGATCTCTGCTTTCAAATATCCAGCTCCAGTGACGAAGATTTCGCTTGGCCCTTCCCAGTATGTGTGGTGTTTTCTGGTGGCTTTCCTTCCGATGCCGACAGTGCCTCCCGATCCACCAGTGCCTCCCGACCCGCCAAACGCTTTGATCTATCCGGTTCATTTGTTCCTCTCATTGGCTTCCAGCCTTGCAGCCGTGACCCTCTCCATCTCCGGAGACATGTCTTCGTCATTCACCTCTTCCACATACACTCTGATCATCATCCAAGGTTCGATAATTTCGGTCCTTTGGAATGACTTGGAATTGACTGATTTCTGTCCTAGTGCAAGTTGTATCTTCCCTAGGCTTAAATTTCTGCCAATTCATTTACCTCTTTATGAGGAATTTGTTACTTTGCCTCTTTATGAAGATCTTGATATTTTACCTCTATATGAGGATCATATCACATTACCTCTTTATGAGGATCTTGTCACACTACCTCTTTATGAGGATCATGTGATCTTGCCTCTTTATGAGGATCTTGATACTTTGCCTCTTTATGAGGATCTTGGCTCCTTTACGGAGTTCGTTTTCCCCTTGTGCTCTCCATTTGGTTTAAATATTTGGGTTGCAAGGGATGTTATCAAAGGCTCATTTGTTAGGTGTTTAGTCACCTCTGTAGCCATTCTGGAGATAGAAATTTGTGCATTTGTTGTTGTTCTATTCTCGGGTGTTCGATCCAGTACCCACGACCTCATTTTACTTAACAACTCAAACGTCGAGGAGATTCGAGGACTTCTCCGCGACTTCAAATTGTTTAAGTGCTTTGTAGTCTCTATCTTTTTATGCTTTCCAGTTTATTTTGTTGTACTTTCCGCTTATTTTGCCATATTGTTGTGGAACATTTACTCCATTTATGGAGCTTAGCTTTTAATATAAAAGTTGTTGACCAAAAAAAAAGAAATACCAGCTAACACGATGGTATTTCAAAATCTCAGTTTTGAACGATTTGTCAATTTTCGTAAAATCTCCAAACCTTTGAAGGGAAGAGGAAGAAACGATATGTATATCCTTCCTCCTCCAGCAGCTGCATGTCTCTCCTTACTATTCGTTAGCAGCGTCAATTGCTTCAGAGTCATCTTCTACAGCCAGAACTTCTCGAGAGGTTCAAGAACCTAGAGCATTTTCGAAAGCTTGGTAAAGTCCATAGTCTTGTTCTCTTTGAGTCCAAGCCAATAGGATCGTTGGTGATCTTGAATTTCTAGTTATGGTTTGCTTTTCCTTGATCTATCTAATAATCAGATATATTTTTAATAGAAAATTTGGTGCCTTTAGCTCAGTTGAAACTTGTGTCTTTTGATCTGATGAATTTCATGTGAGAAGGATTATCGATCTAAGATTTTTGGGTCTATGGTGAAGAGATCTGGCGTGATGAGTAATGGACACAGTGATATACTTGGAGAGATTTTGTAGGCTGATAAGAAGCGAATGAAGCTGATTAGGAAGAGTCAGAGACATGAAGACAAACGAATGGGGTGGGTGATCATTCCAATGGATTTCGAGATGAAAATTTGCTTATGAATGGTGAAGAAGGTGATAATAGTGATGATTAAGATGAATATGAAGAGGATGGTCCTTTAATTTAAGGACTTCTCGTTCTGCCAGGGATGAAAGGGATGTTGGGAAACATCACGATTGAAGAAATTGATGGCCATGAGCAAGGGGAGGCAAGGGGAGGATGATGGCTTGAGCTGGGAAGAAGACGATGAACAAAGCGTGGAAGACGGTAAAGAAGAAGAGGTGAATTTCTTAAAACTTCTTGTTCTGTGAAATGATGTTGTTGCAGCATCGGCATTGTACCAATGTAACACCCAAAGTGTGAATACTAGCAGTAACACCTTCATAATTATTTGAGATGTTGTTAATCAAATGCTAGATGCACTCACCAAACATATTGCAGTGTTCTTGTAATCTCCAAATGATGGTTACATTGTTTTTCTAATAATTATCTGTTATAAATTTTGAAAAAAATGGGTGTCGTTACAGAGGATGACACTGCTAGTAACAAAGATTCACCACCTCTTTTGGTGTTTCAATGGTTTGATTTACATATATTGAAGAAGCTGGTTGTGACGCTGCCACTGACTGATAACAAGCTCCAATGTATTCGTTTTCATTCAAGTATAAAGTATCGGAATCACCTTTTCTTGGTGTTTGAGTCGCTACATTTGAATCTTTGTGAGGTCTTAAAAAAGTTTGGCGGAAACATTGGTCTTAAACTCTCTGTCGTTAGGAGTTATTCAAAGCAGCAATTCATTGTTTAAAGCTAATTATATTTTTCCAAAAGCCATTACTGTACAGAGCAAATGTTTGTCATTTAAACTGATGGCGTCTATAAAGCTAACCAAATTAAAAAAGAAAATCGTCATCTTTTTTTATTGGTTACCACAGAGTGGAGCTTAGAGCATATGTAGTAGGGGTTTAGGAGGGGTTCTTAGAGGGGGGTTCTTAGGAAAAAATTAGTATTATATTAGAAAATAGGAGAGAGGGGTTCTTAGGGAAGAGTTTTTAAGAGCCGGGTTCGCCACATGGCGCAACCCGGTTGGCTAATTTTTTTTTTTTTTTTTTTTTTTTACCTGCAGCTAAAAAAAAAAAAAAAAAACATTAAATTATTGAGTTAAGAACCCCAAAAAGGGGTTCACTACTAAACATGGTCTTACCAAATTACAAGATCCACTACATAACTTTTTTTTTAATGTTCCACACTGTCCTTTATCATAATCTCATGAAAAACTAGTCCTTTTAATGAGTTTAGGGACTAGTGAAATTCAGTTTTCTACAAGAATAGAAAGAGGCTTTACTTTCGTTACAGCCTTGTTTGAATGAGGGAGTATATTGAATCCATTGTTCCTTGCTTGTTGTTATCAATTTCAAGCTATCAGGGCGTTTTCAACTGTCATTGATCGACCGCCTAAAATCTATTTTATTCTTTTTTTTTGTAAAAAGAAATGGTTTCTCAAATGTTTGGAGATTTATACTAATCATCACAAATCTCAGTTTTAAAGTTTTACAAGCACTTTGAAATTTCCAAAGTAATTTGTAAATCTCACTAAAATTTGCAAATCCCTTTAAAATCTCCTAGGATTTAGTATATGTACCCAAATCATCCCAAATACCAGATCCAATAAGCCCCCCTAAAACAAATATATATACAGGGGCAGACCCAGGCTTAAATTTTAAGGGTGTCATATATTAAAAATAAATGCACTAATGAGTTCATTGGAAGATTTGAACTTGGGTTTAAGGTGTCAACATATGCATCATAACCAATTGAACTACTGATTTTTTTAGTAAATGCATACAAAAAAACATTTATCTTATTTTAGCGGTGTCAGGTGACACCCCAAAGTACAAGCTGGATTCGCCCTTGTATATATATATAGATTAATTCAACGTAATATATTTTAATTTAATAAAATATTAAAATTATTTAATATTAAAATTTATAATGTAAAATCGCTGTCTTAATCTCTTTATTTTTACGATATATTTCTTCTAAAATAACACATAATTCTTTTTTAAACCTAAATTATTAATTTATTTTTATAATGCGGATTAAACAATTATAAACAAAATTAGATTACATAATTAAAAAAATTTAATTGTTAATAACAAAATAAATATAATTTAAATTTGTAAAAAAAAGTAAATCCACGTTTTCTAAGCGCCGGTTAAAATCTAGTTCTACTTATAAAATTTTATCAAAAATAGAGACAACATCTAAGAGGCAAACAATGAACCAACGTATAAATTGGTAACAAATATTCTATTTTTCAAAATTACTTTGAAGATGGGCTTTTAAATATTATTTACCGCTGGCCTCCATTCAACTTGAATCCGTTGTTGGTTGGGGCTTTGGTATATACATATTGTAAATTACATTTTCGTCTAGCGCAATGATCAAGAGCGTGAGTTCAACGTTAGGCTGGACAAAAAAAAAGAGAGTTCAAGGTTACCATGATTATGCTTACGTTTTTTAACATCTGATAATTATGAACTTTATGTCTGTTGGCCTTTATTTTGTGCTCTAAGTTTTGTGCCATTAACGGAGCCGGATTTAAACATATTTTTTTTGAATTTTTGAATGAGCCCTATTTACATAAGTGCCCCGAAAATTTATAAAAACTTATTATATATATATATATATATATATACTAATCAAAGAAATATTTATAACAAATAAAACTTTTATGTAAGTTATAAATGTATAGATTACACTTTTAATTATTTTTTTTGTTTTATTTTGTTTAGATTACTTTTATTTGTTTTGTATAATTTTCTAGATATAATTTCTATTAATATGTTGACAAAAAAAAAGTTTCTATTAGTATAAATGTAAAATTACAGATTTGTTTTCTATATAAATGAGCTCCGAAAATCTCAGCTCCGATTCTAGCCATTAAAATGTAGAGATTAGTAATATTCCAACTCGGATATGTGTTGCAGGTAGGTTTGATTGTTTGTTTTTGTTTTTTTGTTCAGTAACTATGTTATAATTAGAAATTAATATATGTTTTGGGGATTCACCTTCTTCCCTTGCGTTTAAGCAAATGTGTCAAAGATAATTAATTGGATTTAATTATAAATAAGTATTATTTAATTGGATCAAAGCTCCTCTGTTTTAGCTGTCCTCCGTGTCTCGTTCTTACCTCACATGAACCGTTTGACCTCCTCCTCTTTCTCTCCGTTACATTCTTCGCTCACCACCTCCAACAAAAAGCCTCTCACTTTCTATTTTTCTTTCATTTATTTACGGTAAATAACCTTCTTTGTTTTGCCCAATGGAACAACAACAACCAACTTCGGAGGAGCTCTCCTTGTCGCCGGTAACGCTGACTATTTCATCGTCGAGAGTGATAATCAAGAAGAAGAGGTTGAAATCCATTTAAACCGATACCTTTAGAAATTGGGATAAATCGATTGAATTTAGATATTCATCATAAAACTCTTGGGATTCTTCTTTTCTGAGTGTCTGAGTTAGTGAGTAGTTTCGATCCCATATTTTTTTTTTGACCGTAGAAGAGAGGAAACAATACGAAAGAGCATTGCTGACGTGTCAATTGTTTGTGAAAAGTTTGGATGCTGAGTTGGACATTCTCTCGTGCCTCAATCAGCACCTAAAGAAGGAATTTTTAACAAGAAAAATAGAAAAAGGAAATATTAGGAGAAGTCAACGAAAACCTTTTGACTTGATTAAAAAGGAAAATTTTGGGTGAAAAAAAAAGGAAAATAGAAACTCTTAAAGATGCCTATATAATTCAACTAACGGCGTTCACTTGACACAACACGCTGTTCACTTCTTCTTCTTGTTTCCGAAAAAAAATTGAGAGAGAGAGAGAGATGAAGAACATACGCGAGATTTGGTGCTGGAACAAGAGAGAAGAGATGAGATCAATTCGAGAAACGATTAGGAGTTGTAGTTTCATAGCTGTAGACACCGAATTTCCCGGTTGTCTGAAAGAGACGGCCATGGAAGCAAGCGAAGACACTCGGTATGAAAACTTGAGGTTTAATGTCGAAAAAACTACACCAATTCAACTGGGTTTCTCGTTGTTTGAGAATGATGGAAGAATTAGAGGAACCTGGGAGGTTAATTTCTCTGATTTTGACGAGACAAAGGATCCTTGTAACGAGAAATCCATCGCCTTCCTTAAGCGTAATGGTTTGGATTTGAAGACAATCAGAGAACAAGGGATTAGTATCAGCGATTTCTTCACAGAGTTTACTCAGATAATCAAGGATGAAGATAAAAAGATGAATTGGGTTACTTTTGATGGATCTTACGACTTGGGATACCTAATTCATAGCATAACCGGACGAGAATCTCTTCCCGAGACTTGGCAAGGGTTTAAAGAAACGGTTCAGAGACTTTTAGGGTCAAGTTTTGATGTGAAGAAACTTGCGGGGCAGTGCAGTGGACTGACAAGCCGTTTTGGGTTGCAAAGATTAGCCGATGAGCTTCATATCAGACGTGTCGGAGAAGCACATCACGCTGGCTCCGACAGCGAACTGACGGCTCGTGTATTCACCAACATAACTCTCAGTTTATCTCGAAAGCCAGAAGAAGATGAACATCAAGTCTTTATGACGAGAAAGCGGGAACGTGATCAACTGCAACAACATCTAATTATGCAGGAAGTGATGGAAAAAGAGATTTTTATGCGAAGATGTATGTATGCCAAGAAGATGATGCTATGTCAGCCACCGAGACCGATGATGTATGCTCCTTATCCATCTTCCCGTGGCTACTTTGTAGTGCCGGTCGAACCGAGACTATCAAACTATGTATGATGAATGAATGTCGAATATGTTGTGAAACTTTCATCTTCTTTAATTACATTGATAATTCAGTATATTGTTAGATATTTCTTTTTTAAATACAAATATTAACTTTCAATCTTTGCAGCTTCTGTGTTCCCATTCTCGATCAACTTTGAATACAAATTACAACACGCTAATAATCCTTTAACAAATCATTTTAGTAACTTCTAACCTCAGAGACAAAACACAACTGTAATAGGCTCAAACTCAGAGAAAATTTTGAGACCTTAACAACTGTGATCCATTTTCACTCCCACATTTCTTCAACAACAATTGAGTGGCTCTGTTTGTGCCTCTTCAATTATGACATGGAAGTCTACGCTCATATACCTTCCCCTGCAAAACCATATTTCAATAAATCACTGAAACAATCACTTGCACGGCTTGGTTTAGATGATGATGATGATAAATAAGTCTTGGACCAGATTGAATTCGGACAAGCTGGACTTACTACTCAAATAGCACAATAAATTAACTTTATATGAGTTCAAGTGGAACTCATCACACGAAAGAGTTATTAACAGAACACAAACAATTGAACAAATAAATGAAACATGGTCCTTCCTTATATACATATTGAATCTTCATAATCTCTCCAATTCAGACAAAATCCACCAAAATTTCTTCTGGATTTGCTTCTCTGTGTGTATTGAATCAAGCTCTCGCCTGGATCCTTCGCGATCATCGTCTTCCTCTTCCTTACAGGTACGAACCAGAGACTCGTGTACTTTTCACATGGCTGATTTGCTTCTCTTTTTTTTTTTTGCTTCATAAAATGGGTGAGAATCCGACGATCTTGAAGGGATGATTGCGACCTCTTCCAGAACCTTCTTATTGGTGGATCCAGCTGTGTTCCTCGAGAACCATATCTGCTCATCATGAATCGATCTCTGCTTTTGTGGCTTACTGCTTGGCTCGGTACGATCTGCTAATTACTTTTATCAACAGATCAAGGTAGATATGACAAAGTAGATAGACAGTAATAGTTGACAACCTCCAAAAAACACATGTTCGCAAAGGTGACATATTAATTAAGCGTTTCTACTTTGATCAATTCGATTGTAGTCTCTCTTCCCGCTCCTCATTGGAATTGTCCTCCCATGAATGTCGATTCCTCTCATGCCCAGTGTAAGCATACGTATGTTATGTTAAAAGGAAGTTGCTAATGATTTCTTCTTGTTCTTAACTAACACTAGATGTTAATGACTGTTTTTGATACTACTCAATGTTAATTTTCCATGTACGCTTATAAACCCGTCGATGCCCATGAACTCACCATCGGTCTTTATGTTGCAAGCATCCCAGAATCGAAGTAATCGGCCGACTACATCTTGGAATGACCGCCTGAGATGAAAATCGTCAAACGTCGCGTAGTTAGCGGAGGCTGGGATGGCTACCAAATCGATTTACGCCATTGAACAGAGTGAGAGCCATTGAACAGAGTGAGAGCTTAAGTATTTAAGGGCAGGTTAATATCGAGTGGGAGATCATGAATAGAGCGAGAGGGTGGTTGCCGGTATGAGGGTTGTATTTATAAGACGGTGGAGTGGTGTTTGGCGTACTTGAAACGGCTTGGTTGTTCTTAGCTCATTGGAAGGGAGATGAAGAGATTTGAGCGCATTAACACAAATTGATGATCTATTATATAGCCGCAACGAATTAGCAAGATCCTGTAACGGTGGGGATGTGTAGGGTTCGCTGGCGAGATGCATGTGGCGGAAGGAGAACAGTCATGTGTGAAATTGGACAAATTCCCCTTGGGGATTTCATTGTATTCGACGAGGCTATAAAGCCATAGTAGTTACAACAGTTCCACAAAATCAGCTATACAATCTGAATCTATTTTTGAATACAAAATCAGAATATTGGTATATTCTAATACTCTCCCGCAGGTGAAGCATCGAAAGCATGGATGCTTAAACTGGATCTGAACTCGTCGAATAATGTAGATGGTAGTCCTTTTGTAAATATATCCGCATATTGTAATGAAGAAGGAACATGAATGACCTTGACTTCTCCAATAGCAACCTTCTCTCTGACAAAATGAATGTCTAGCTCAATATGTTTGGTCCTCTGATGCTTAACCGGGTTGGTTGCCAAATAAACGGATGAAATATTGTCACAAAAGACTACTGAAGCTTTATCAACGTGAACATGAAGTTCCTTAAGCAGATTTCGCAGCCATGTTAACTCTGCCACAGTGTTGGCCACACCTTTGTACTCAGCTTCCGAGCTTGATCTGGACACAGTTGGCTGTCGTTTTGAAGACCACGAGACTAGCGATGGACCCAAGAAGACAGCATAGCCTGATGTCGAGCGTCTAGAGTCCGGGCAGCCAGCCCAATCTGCATCCGAATATGATGTCAATGCATTGAAATGTCCTTTCCGAAGCTGTAAACCATGGCTCACTGTACCCTTAATATAACGAATTATCCTCTTTAAGGCTTGTAGATGCGTCGTCTTTGGGTTATGCATATACAAGCACACTTGGTGGACAGCATAGGCGATGTCAGGACGGGTCAGGGTTAGATATTGAAGAGCTCCTGCAAGGCTACGGTACTCAGTCGGGTCAGAAAGTGCATCACCATCGTGTAGAGAGAGTTTTGATTTCATGTCCACCGGCGTAGAGATAGGCTTGCACGATGACATTCCAGCTCTTGCGATAATGTCTTGAGCGTATAGTGACTGACTCAAGAAGAGGCCTGGTTGATTGAACGTGGCTTTTATACCCAGAAAATGCTTTAATCGACCCATATCAGTCATTGGGAAAGCTGACTTCAGAGACCTGATCAACCGCTCACGAAGTGCATCCGATGACGTTGTTAAGACGATATCGTCGACGTACAAGAGTATATAAGCTTTGTCTCTTCCTTTGCTGAATATGAACAGGGAAGCATCGGCTATGCTCCTAGTAAAACCGAGCGTGGAAAGGAAGCCAGCAAATTTCGAGTTCCAACAACGAGGCGCTTGCTTTAGACCATATATCGCCTTGTTTAATTTGCAAACATGATTTGGGAAATCCTTATTGACAAATCCTGGTGGCTGGTGCATGAACACTGTTTCTTCCAATTCTCCCTGAAGGAAAGCGTTTTGAACATCCAATTGATGGATTGGCCATGACTGTGATATCGCAAGGTGCAGCACCGTTCGTATAGTTGCTGGTTTAACCACTGGAGAGAATGTCTCTGTGAAATCGACGCCATGTTCCTGCGATTTACCATTTGCAACCAAACGAGCTTTGTGACGTGTTAGTTTACCATCAGCATCAAACTTATGTTTATATAACCACATAGACCGAACAATATTCACATCCAAAGGACGAGGTACAAGACTCCATGTCTTTGTTCTAAGCATAGCATCATGTTCATCAGTCATTGCTGGTGTCCAATTCGGATCAGAAAGGGCTTGCAAATGACCTTTAGGCAGTGGAGAAAGAGTTGTGGCTGCAAGGGAAAAGATCTTTTTCGGTTTTTGAATTCCCGATTTGGACCTTGTGTGTATCGGACGTGAAGGATGAGTAATGGAAGTCCGAGTTTGAGCTGGTGGAAGAACAGCAAGAACTGTGGGTTGGACATCAGGAGTGATAGAATCCTGAGCCGTGACGTCCACAGTAGGAGCGAGAGGAGATGTTAGGATTGATTTGAAAAGTGAACCAGGTTCATCGGAATGGTCGAGAAACTGATAAGAGCTGGGCGATTTTTGAGTAGAAATGGCAGCTGGAAAGATCGTTTCATCAAACTGAACATGTCGAGATATGATGATTCGATTTGTTTTTAAATCAAGACAGCGATATCCTCTATGTTGTGAGGGATAGCCAAGAAACAAATAAGGTGTTGATATGGCTGAAAGTTTGTGAAGATTTGAATGATTGACATTTGGAAAACACAGACATCCAAATACGCGAAGGTGCTCATATGTTGGCTTTTTGTGAAAGAGCATTGTGAAGGGGATGCGATTTTGAATGGCTGACGAAGGTATGATGTTGAGAATATGAATGGCACAGTGAAGAGCCTCAACCCAATAAGTGGGCGAAAGCTTTGCTTGAAACAAGAGACAACGTACATCATTATTAATCGTTCGAATCATCCTTTCGGATTTTCCGTTCTGCTGTGATGTATGTGGGCATGAGTATCGTGCGACAATGCCATGAGAGTCTAAGTATGTCTCAAACGCTTTGTTTCGATACTCTCCCCCATTATCACATTGTAATGCTTTGATCTGAGTTTGGAATTGAGTTTGGACATAGTTGCTGAAATGAACAAATTTGGCATAGACGTCACTCTTCCGACGTAATGGGTAGACCCAAACGTACTGAGAGTAATGATCTAGGAAGAGTACATAGTACTTTATGCCACTGATACTGGCGATTGGAGAAGACCAGATATCTGAATGAATTATGTCAAACGGAGCATTTATTTCATTCTGAGATTTTTGAAATGGAAATTTTATTTGCTTCCCAAGCTGACAAGGTTCACAAATGGATGGAAAAGCATCCTTATTACAAAAATCAGAACTAGAAAGAATAGACTTTAAACTCGAATTATTGATGTGAGCAAGTCTCTTGTGCCATAACGAAGGAGATGAAGCCAAAAGAGCTGTTGAAGAAGCTGTTTTATTTGAGAAGGCTGGAATGGAATAGAGATCCCCCGAGCTGTCACTGCGGAGCAGAACTTTGCGAGTTTGAAGATCCTTCACAGAAAAACCAAAAGGATCAAACTCAACAGTGCAAAAGTTATCTGTCGTGAACTTACGAACAGATATTAAATTTTTAATAATTTGAGGTGCAACCAAGACATTTTGGAGTGAGAGGGATCGCGAATTAGATGGAAGAGAGGAGCAACCGATGGATGTGACTGGAAGGGACGAACCGTTGCCAACAATGACCGAGTGTCTGATGTTAGGCTTAGAATAAGAATGAAGCGTACCTGCGTTAGATGCGAGATGTGCAGACGCGCCAGAGTCCATGTACCAATTTGCTCCTATGGGCTCCTGGAGTAACTCAGAGGTGTACGCGTCAGAGTACACGGTTGGTGCTTGGAGTTCGGTAAGGTTAGCCTGCGATCCCTGTGGATGTGGCGATGGAGCATAAGTCATTGGGCGAGGAGAAGCCCACTGCTGGTATCCATTCCAGGCTTGAAATGGTGGCGCAGACCATGGAGCATGATTCATCCAAGGACCCTGATTCATCCATTGTTGATTGTTGTTGCGATACCCAGAATTGTTTCTGTTGCCACGGCCTCTATTGTTCCTTCTCCCACGGTAATTGTTGAACCTTTGGTTCTGTTGAGGTCGTGTATTAGCCGGGGCAGTAGCTGGCTCAGAAACTGTGAGTGCAGTGGTTGACGATGAAGTGTCCGAGTGTGTTGCGCTCACCTTGTTGGATCTCTTGAGGCGAGATTCCTCCATCTCCAGCATGTTTTTAGCAGTGTCATAGCTAGGAAACGGATCCTTATGCTGGATAACATTGATAATGTTATCGTACTTCTCGTTTAATCCATTGAGTAAGTACATAACCATATTTCTCTCAGAAACAGGAGCATCGAGATTTGCGAGAAGATCCGACAACGACTTGATCTTCTGGCAGTATTCTTGGATAGATTGATCACCAATCTCCGACGTACGTAGCTCATTGTCAATACGGATAGCTCTAGCTTCCTTGTTGTTCCTAAACTGGTTCTCAATTCTGAGCCAGATATCCCGAGAGGTTCCTCCTGGCTTGAACGTTGATTTGAACAGTGGTTCAGCTAGAGTCCCATAAATCCACAGCTTAATCAAACCATCGCGCTTCAGCCAAGCTGCATCGTTCGCGTCTGCGGGAAGGAGCGTTCCGTCAAGATGCCCCGCAAGATCGAAGGTGAGACAGTGCGTCTGAAACAGCTCGCGCCACGCATCGTAGTTGTGGTCGTCGAGGTTTAGCTTGATCGGTATGTAGTTCTTGATATTAGTAACACCGAAAGCCCTTTCAAGGTTGTCAGGTTGTGCCTGAGCCGCCATTGATACTCAGAGATTTCGATTGTTTAAGAGAAGAAGATGAGACCGAGAATATAAGATTGAGAAAGGAATAAGAAGAATCGCGGTGGAAGATCGCGGAAGAAAGAAAAAAATAGAAGAGGTTCAGGATCGAGCTCGCTCTGATACCATGAAATTGGACAAATTCCCCTTGGGGATTTCATTGTATTCGACGAGGCTATAAAGCCATAGTAGTTACAACAGTTCCACAAAATCAGCTATACAATCTGAATCTATTTTTGAATACAAAATCAGAATATTGGTATATTCTAATAATGTGTAGGGTTGACAGGGTGCCTTGTTGGGTTTTGTCGTTAGTGGATTTTTGGGTTTCAATTTAACGCCCACACGGCCCAGACAATAATAGATTGAAGTATACGATAGTGGCCTCGCAAGTAAACTAATTAGCAAGCTGTTTGTTCGAATTTAAGGCCCATGTTTAGCATTTTATAAAGTGATGATGTGTACACTCTCAATCTCAAATCTCAATCGAGAGAGTTTTCTCTCATAATATAAACTAGGCACTTAACCCCCGCGCACGCGCGGGGTAAGCTCATGTGTTTCATTATTCTTTTGGTTCAAGATTAGTAGTTGGACTGTTGTAAAAAAAAACCTTGTTAATTTACTATCTATTCTTTTATTCATTTAACTATGAAGTTAAGCTAAAATGTATTGTTGTATGCTTACGTAGAAGTTTTTTTTTTTTTTTGTAGATATTTGTTCTTATCTTCTGGTCATGGTACTCTCTATTGTGCCATCTTCACTACACACTTGCCGACATTATCCTCTTATTGCAGATCAATTGTGTTTTATTTTCTTTATGTATATATGCTGCTTATCCCAATTTATTGCAGCTTAGATATTTCTTTAAATGTAAATACTACGACTTTCGTCTAATTTGAGGAGTTAAGTGCATAATACTATTATTCAAGTTAAAGAGTTACGCATGATTAAAATTAGCTACAAATTATGTAGTGAAAACGACAATCAAGTAATCTATTTCTAAATTGTTGCTGGTGTTTATGTTTTGTAATTCTTCATGCGAGTATATGCCTCCTCATTTTTGTTTTCCAGCACCTTCCACCTACGTTGAGTGGTTGTTAGTAGAGAGATACGTTTAGTTCACAAAATAGTTAAATTGTAGTAGTGTCTGAATAGTTATTTACAAACACTATTATTTACCTCATCGATCCCATCTTCCATGGGTAGTGGAATCATCCTTGCCACAATAAATGTTCCGTGTTTTGGTGTGAAATTGTAGGGGCTAACTCTCAGCTGGAATAGGAACTGCCTGCCTGCAAGACCTCTCAGACATGGAAGCAGCTGAGTCTTGTCAATCCCCGCAGCCTATTTCAAATTAAATGTTGTCAGTTTCTGCGCGTGGTCTATTATATGTTCTGTTTGATATTCTACCTCAAGGATGAGTGTTGATGCAAGTTTGGAGGTGAACTTTATCATCTTTATTTCAAATACAACGAATGTGGCAGTCATGACCGTTACGGACAGCTAGATCTACAATGTATCTGCGTTATAAACCGTGTATTCACACCAAGTTTAGTGGGATGTGAATAACACATACAAAATGAATTACATAACCACATTAGTTTCTGCTTAAATTAAATCTTAAACCCTGAATGCCTATGGTCGCCCTAGTTTCTAGATCAATATAAGGTTGTCCACAATTTCCCGGAAAGACCATCATTGCATAGACAAACTGGAAAACCTCGTCTAACAAAAATGAGATCTTGAAAGAAAAATAGGACAGGAACTGATATAGACGGTTCATGCCGTTCTTAACATCAATATTATATACAAAAAATGGTAAACCTTTTCTTGCACCCATCACCAGTTACCAAGAATTGTGGTATGAAACACATACCTCGCACCATTACTGCTACTAATCTTGCGTCCAAGTGGTATGGTCCATTAGAAAATCTGAATCAGAGAGTTCATTGTCAAATGTAATGGAAAGCTAAAGAAATCACACCAGTTTCCTCTCGTGAACTATAGAAGATAAACGCGTAAGACCATTTCGGGAAAAACAAATAGTTCAATTGATTCCAACAAAAAAAAAAAAAACAGATTGGCATTCTTTCTATCCATATAATTGTTCTTAAACATCACTATACAATACGCAATAAGAACTCCAAAAAGTCAATGGAGGATTGCCGAGAAAGAAAATGAAGAAGGTTAGCGTTTTGGAATTGAATGTTGAATTAACAGAGGGTTTAATTTTCATGGTTACTGAGGGTGATTGAGGGGAATGGAAACGATTGGTCTTCGTCTCCCAAAACGCAGAAGAAGAAGGTTAGCGTTTGTAAAGCTCGAAAGATGATAAGTTGGGAATAGATGTGGGTAAGGTTTAATTTTCTTTGGGCTGATTGACGGCAAGATTATACAATAGTTGTTATTGGACCTTTATGAGCTTATTTAAGGACATTTTTTACCCAAACATTTTTGTAAACTCGTTTTGAACGATTGTATCATTTTAATTAACGTGGCTTTACTTAAAAAATGTCATCCACGTAAGCACAATAATATTGATGACGTGGACACCCTAGAATTGGAGAGAAAAACTCTACCATTATATATATGACTAGTGTCTGTTAACGCGGATTTATTCTTCTTTTTATTTAAATTTTTAGATTTAGTGGAACAATAATGTTAAAATATTTATCACTTTTTATTATATTACAATTTTTGTTGGCTGGGTTTAATTTTTTTTTTATTGTCATGTTATGAATTAATTTTTGTTTTGGTTTTTATGGTTTTTAACACTTTATATCGTTTTGTCAGTTTTTAGTGTTGTATTTTAGTCACTTTATATGTACCAATTGATTTAGTAACTTAATTATGCTTGATTTCATTTCTTTAAGTTAAATTTTAGTTAAGAATAATTTATAATATTTATTTTAATATTAATTTCGAAATTAATTATTATTTTATTAAAATTTTGAAAAAGATTTTCGTTAGGTAGGATAGAAAAAAGAAAACAAAAAATATTATAAAATATTATGAATAAATCAAATATAAATTATTTTACAGTTTTATCCTTAATGAAGAATACAATTCCTAATAAAATTAAGGGCAAATTTCGGAAACAACATTTATGTACCATGGTCAATATCCTGTTTTAATAGTATAGATGATTCCCTGAATAGAGTTGCATTCAATTTTCTAATTAAAGCCAAGAGTAATAATCTATATTAAATAAAATCAATCTTTTCACAAAATGATACTAATTATGTATCTCTTCTATACCGTACTAAAGTCATATCCATAAAGATAATCCTATTCTATATATAAAAGAAGAAATGAATGCTCTTCTGAGTTGATACGTCAATCCTTTAATTGATCTATTTTAAATAAAAAATTTCACATCATCTATATTAATTATTATTTCATTTAAAATTAAAGCTATTTAATTTCAATCAATTACTAAAAAATACTAAAATATAAATATTTTATATATAAAAGAATAAGGGAAGACGCATGCGTTGACACGTCAGTCCTCCTATTTGGTCTATTTTAAATAAAAAATTTCACATCATCAACATTAATTATTATATTTAAAATTATTAATTTTAATCAATTATTAAAAACTACTGAAATATAAATATAAAATAAATAAAATCGAAATTTAATTTTAAAATATTTTAAACATATAAATTTTATATTATATAATATTTAAATTAAATATTATATGATTTAATAATTTCACAAATAATAAAAATAAATAATTTAAATATATATAAAAAAAATTAGGAGATCAAAACTAGAATATTATATTAAAATATTTTAGAACGATTGAAAAAAACTTATAACAAAAAAATTATTAAATATATTTTCAATAAATAATTGAAGTTATAATTAGCAAAAATAAAATATGATAAAAATAGAGAAAATGAAGAACAAAATGAAATAAATATACAAAATGATAAGCATAAAAAGCTATGGTAATACAAGAAAATATTTATAAAATAATGTGTAGAATATTAGAAGGATAATCCACACAAAAATTATACAAAATAAAAATTTATAAAAGATGCCAAAATGATTGATAATAAATAAAAAATAAAAATTCACATTCTTTAACAAATAAATTAAAATAAATATGCATATTAGTGCATTTTCTCTCATGTGATTATTAAGATAGTAAAAAGATAATTTTATAAAAAAGAAACATAAAACATATTAATTTTAAATCTAAAATATTAAAATATTCGTAAATTAAAATAAATCCGCGCAAATACGCGGATTCTCTCATAGTATATATAATTTGCGCGGATTATCTCATAGTATATATAATAAAATTAATTTTCCATTACCATCATTAATCAAATTAATGTAAAATAATTTAATTTTTATATAATTAGTTAAAATCATTAAAACATAAATATAAATTAATTTGAAAATGAAATTTGATGTAAATTTTTATAAATAAATAATTATTATATATTATAAGATTAAAATACATCTTTCATATTTTATGCAATGAATGAACAAATATAATTAAATCTTAATATACTGAAAGTACAAAATTATAAAACTAAAAATAAAATAAAATAATTAAAAGTTTTAAGTAAAATTATAAAAAATATTTAATAAATAATAGAATTAGTAATTATTAGGAGTGTAATGAAAAATGTGATAAAAGCAGATAAGATGATAATAGAAACAAAGAAAAAAAATTCAAATATACAAATAAGAAATTTAACGAAATCCAATATAATAAATAATTTTTAAAAAATTATTGTAGTATTAAGACTGGATAACGTAAACTGTATAAACAACAAATACATATATTTTAAATAATGCATAAAAATAAAAGGATGATAAAAGGTTGAAGAAATACAAATTAAAAAAAATCATGAAAATTGATAAAAAAAAACTTATAAAACATAATAGTATTCACAATAAATATAAAATATATTAAATATTTATATTAAAATAAAATCCGCGCATTTGCGCGGATTCTCTTCTAGTTACTATAATAGTTGAAGTGTCTCTCCTAGAGGTGACACATCAGCTCCAATAATGCCTATGGAGTTGACAGCTCAGATTAAAAAATTTAAACTCAATCGAATCAGAATAGATCCTATCTCCACGTGTATCGCACCTGTTCACAAACAAAAAACGATTATTATACAAGTAAAGAAATAACTCTTTTTACATTCTTCTAGAAACAAAGCTTTGTTTCTCTCTCTTCCGTCTGCTATGGTGATTCCCGTTCAACCTTCTCCGGAGACTGTCTTTGAAATCTCAGCCGATAATCACAACCACCGATGTCCTACAAGCCTTCGATCAATTTCCACCCATTTGTTTAGATGACAATCGAGAACCCTTAGTTGTAACCCTTCATCTTCCGTAGGTTCGATCGTCCGCGATAAACGCGGGCTTCTGAGCATCGTTCACAAAACTCTGAAAACCAAGGGAATCACGAAGATAGGAGTCTATTCACGATCATTGTTGCAGATCTTAGATACAACTTGGCCAGTTTGATTGTCCTTGATGCTATTATCTTATACTGCTTACACATTTACAGGTGGGAAATTCTCCAAGAGAGTTGGAAGTCCACATTACATGGCACCTGAGGTGCTAAAGGGGAGCTATGGACCCTAAATAGATGTTTGGAGTGCTGGAGTGATTCTTTATATTCTTTTGTGCGGAGTTCCTCCATTCTGGGCAGGTCTGTTCACGCCTTCCTCTTTTCGTGATTCCCTTGTTATCCTCTTGCTTATGATTCTTATAATATTCTGGGCAAGCCTGACAAGGAGTCTTTTGGGTGAAAATGCAGGTCTTTGTCGATGTGGATGAGGCAAGTTTGCAGAGATTCTCTTCTATTTATGGCTTGCAGAATACGTCTCTTCCCATTCACAATTTAGGGTTACCTTTGTCGTCAAAGAAGCTCTCCATCCGTGATTTTGATCCTTTGATTACCCAAATTAAGAGGAAGCTTGGTTCTTGGACCAATAAGGCCCTCTCTATGGCAGGTAGATTAACTCTTATATCCTCGGTGATAGCGAGGATTATTGGGTTCTGGGCAAGCGCCTTTTTTATACCAAAACATGTGATGAAGGCCATAAATAGTCTCTGCAGCTCCTTCCTTTGGCACGGTACTATTGGTGTCTCCTCTGGTGCAAAGGTTGCTTGGTATAATGTTTTCTTTCCTAAGAAAGAAGGTGGTTTAGGGATAAGGAATTTTGAGAGTTGGAACGAAACATGTACTCTAAAACTGATCTGGATGTTATTCTTTCGGGCTGGCTCTATTTGGGTGGCTTGGATTAAGAGTAAGTATCTTTACTCCCTCCCTTTCTGGTCACTTAATGAGAAGAACTATGCTTTCTCTTGGTCTTTTAGGCGGATCCTCAAGGTTAGAGTGAAAGCTCTTAAATTCTTACATATCGAGGTTCGTAATGGGGATTCCACCTTTTTCTGGTGGGATCCTTGGACGCCTTTTGGTGTTCTCTCGCACTTTCTGGGTAGTGATGGTCCTTCCCGGATTGGTATTCCCTTGTTTGCAACTGTCAATGAGGTGAGAAATGGGACTGTTTGGTCTCTGCCCGCAGCTAGAATGGAGAAACAGGTCCAACTCCATGCTTTTTATTTCGACTGTTTCTTGTTCCTTGGGTTCTGATTTTGCAGATTGGTACATTAAAGGAATCAAGCAATCCAAGTTCATTTCCCGTGCTGTCTGGAATGAGATCCTTGACAAGAAGTCGATTGTATCTTGGGCTCCGGTTGTCTGGCAAAAGGCAATCACGCCCCGCCACGCGATGACGGCCTGGTTATTTGTCCTAAACAGAAATACCACTCTAGACAGACTTTTATCTTGGGGCATTGATACTGAATCCACTTGTCTTCTATGCGGCTTGGCTGTTGAATCTAGAAACCATATATTCTTTGAATGTTTCTACTCTCAACAGGTTCGGAAAGCTTTGCTAAGGCGCCTGCAAATTCATAATTCTTCTATTCTTTGGACGGACATCCTGTCATGGCTTCAAGACCTTCAACTCGACAAGTTCAAGAAAATTGCTCTGATGCAAGGGTGGTAGGCAGCGGTATATGGCATTTGGCATGAGAGGAATAACTGAATTTATAATGGACTGACTCTTCCATCGACTAAAGTTACTGCAATGATCTTTGATTCTATAAAACTCAAATGTGCAGCTCTAATCTCGATTGGTTCCAAATATGGGACTGAATTGTCAAATGTGTGGCTTGTTCCACCTTCTTCTTGATGTTTATCAGATTGTCTCTTATCCTTTCCCTCTTTCTCTGTTTCTTTCTTCTTTTTTGTGTTGTTCTGTTTCTTTGTACTTTTCTTTCCATTTTATTAATACAAGAACGCCTTTTGTCAAAAAAAAAAAAATGAATGGAAACGGACAACATAAATGATAGAAGTGGAGACAAGACAAAAAGAAAATCAGAACAACAACATCCAAATGTATCCATTTGGATGTTATTTGTTTTCTTGTTTTTTCAAATAAACAAGAAACATGGTTTTCGCAACTTATTTTATCTATTTCTGTTCAAGTTAAACTAAATATTTTTATTAACAAATCTTAGAGTATTACGTTACAACATTTGTACATTTTTATCAAAGAAAAACACATAACTTTTTTTGGAAAAAAAATCCCGCTGTGTAGCGCGGACCTATAACTAGTGAACTTAAAAAGTAGAAACCCCATAAGTCTATAACAAATAAAAACACTGCTTTGGTAAAAAAATACTGTTTCAACTTTTCATATTAGAGTAACAATGTAGTTAACCGTAGTACAACCATAGTACGAACCGAAGTGTCCTTAATCTAATGGTTTGACTTTGATTAATGATTACACTAATGTTTATACACCTGATTTTCGAATCCAAAAATGTGGTAGATTTTCATAAGACGATTTAATGTAGTGTAAGTAGAATTGTCGCGTGTGGATGCTTATAAGACGATAAAATTATCTGTTTGTAAAATCATCGATGTAGTAATAATTTGTAATAGATTGATAAATGTAGGAACCATATAACACAATTTTTTTTTAATAAAAAAAATCACAGTTTCGAATTAACAGAATTCAAACTGAAAAGAACAAAAGTTGTTTTGCTAATTGAACCGAATTGTCAAAACAAACCGAATAAACGGTTTAGAAATCTATTTTGTGTTTGTAAGGGGAACTACAAGTAACAATAACATGAATAGTGTTCTTTCTTTTTGTTATAAAAGATACAATGTAGAAAACTTTCAGACATCAGCAAAAACATGGAAGTTCTTGGAGTCAACAACGATGAGTCTAACAGCAGCAATAGCAGCAGCAGCAGACATTAACCCAAAGAAACAAACATTAAGCCAATGCCATAGCTTTTGTACAGGACTAAGCTTAATGTTCATAGCTACAAGATACATGTGATTTGCTAATATGAATGTAAGAGGGAATGTGCTTATTGCTCCGGTGAGGCTCATGAAATCTCCAAGAAACGGTAACAGGGCAGATAGAAGAGTGCTTACCGCTATGTAGCTTCCTCTTGCTACTGTTCTAAACAGCAGATTCTTCAATGCTAATGGACTTCCTTTGATTCCATACTTTGTATCCATATACTCATATGTCGGACTTGCAAAAATCTACAAAAAGAACAAATTTCGGTTCATCTCAAGGTTTAAGACACGAAAACTTGTTATGCCCTCAAACTGTTTGTTTGTGTTTGCTTTTAAGTAGGCCTGAGAATACTAACCGAATCTAAATCGAAAACCGAAAAACTAACCAAATCAAAATTGTCGGTTTTTAGTTTAGATTCGGTTATGAGTTCGGTACAATTTTAAAAAGAAAATCCATTATAGGATAGGTTAATTTTAAAAGAAAATTATTATACCAAACCAAAGCATAACCAAAATATCAAACTGAACTATCCAAAGTAACCGAAATTAATCGAATTTATCTGAAAATACCTAATTTTAACCAATTTAACCAAAATTTAATCGAAAATTAAAAACTTTAGTTCAATTTGGTTGAAGTTTATGAAAACCGAACTAACCGAAAACCGAATTACTTGATCTGAATTAGCCTAACTAACCAAACTCGCATGCCTACTTTTACGTATATATGATATAAGGAAACCACAATCTTTAACATTCTAAAGAAAAGTCTTTAATGTTTCCTTCAAAATGATTCCATATAAATTAACGTTTGAAAGGATGGAGGACTAAATAGCGGCTGAGGAGAAAACTTACGTGTAAAGAGATGACAGATTGGAGAAAAGCTGAAATGTTAGCGAGAGCTTTAACCCATAGAGGTCCACTGACGCTGTTTAACAGATAAGTCGATGTTGAGGACCCGTAAGCCCAATAACCGATGAATGTAACGGTGTACATAGGTAATACACCAGCAGTGAATTGAAAATACAGAGCCTTCATCATGTTTCTAACCACCGGTTGCTTCACTGTGGCCTAATCATTGCACAAAGATTAGTGTCAAGAACAGAGATAAAAAAGATTTGACCATGAATAGATGAGACTGACCTGTATTTCCGGGAGCATTCCCGTGTTGAATGCGAAAACTAGATTTGCTGCTGCTCCTGTTATGGTAAAGATTTTGTCTATTGATGATCCTTGTATGTTGTAATCTCGTGATGGTTTGTTTACTCCTACAAAAAAAGCAATAATAAAATACGATAAATCCTTTTGGACATAAAGTTCTATATCAAAAAATGCGAGGAATGTTAAGTAATATATAAAAGATAAGAATTAATTCACTCATTGCTAATTGGTTTTGAGTTGGAAGTCCATATTCACGTAATAAAATCAATTTATCAGTAGTTCTTTTGGTTTATATGGAGTCGTTTTGAAAGTTACCATCTCTAACTGATAGAACTACTGCTACAACAATGTAGATCAAGCTGAGGATTGTTGATACTCCGAGCCAGATTCCAAGAGCTGATAAATGAGGAATACCGATAGCGAAAATCGCACATACAACACCAGCAATGGCGATAAAATGAGGTAGTTTCATGACACTGTCATCTCTAAAAAGTACATAAACAGCCTGCACACAATGCAAAACCAGACCAATGAGGAAAACTAACTTCAAAATGTTTTGCAACAAATCAGGTTGTTATTGTCCTACCTTTAAGGCTGAACCAGCTAATATGATGTAGCCACAATTAATCATGAAAAGATTGACATACTGCAATCCCCATGTAACACGATACATCTTTTTACCGTAGACGAAGCCTGCAAGATCTCTGTAACGAATGTGTCTTTTGCCACCAAACTCATGAAGCTTGGCGATTAGAGAGTTTGCGTAAAGGGAGATCCCGGTAGCAAGAATGAGACCAACCACACCACCAATCCAACCCAATGGAACCATGACTGTCCCGGAATAGCCCAATACATAGGCGCTGTTTATACCGGTTGTTAGAACAAATGCTACCTGAAACCATGAATCTGTACAATTTCTCAACAGTTAAAAGCTTATACACAAAAATAGCTTTCAACTCAGATACTCACTCTCAATGCCAATTGTAACCTTTAAGAGAATAATAAGCAAAGAAAACAGAGTCTACGTCACCAATTTCACAAGTCAAAGCCAGCATTTTTCATAATTGGGTCTCTTCAAAATCATCAAAGACAGCATTTTTCATAATTGGGTCATCACCAAAATCATCAGAGACACCATTTTTCACAAGAGGCATCACCAAAATCATCAAAGATATCTTTTTTTAGTTAGCAGTCATCATTTCTGCTGCTTGATGTTTCAGTTTTCAGCAGCTGAAATATTAGATAACACATGCTATGTATAACTTCAGTGACATATATGTGTAATATTGAGTGAAAGTTTCAGTTAATCTGACAAGTGACAACGAGTACAAAAAGTTAATCAACTCTTTTGAGTTTTTTTTTCCTAATATTATTCTCACGACACGTTTAATCAAAAAAAGGAGCAGCATAACAACCAAAAAGAGAACAGAGATCACGCACTTCAGTTTTCCAAAAGACAAAACAAAACTTTTTTTCTTTCAAAAAGTTCAAGATCACGCAATAAACGACAAGCTGATCATCATAACAACCAAAAAGAGAAACAAAAAAACAACAAAACAGGACAGAAGTTTTAATAAAAATAAAAATCCAAAGAGAGAGAGATAAGATAAGAAGATCGAACCGCTGCTAATCTGATGAGCAGTCTCAGGGATTTCAAGATCGAATTTTTCCACTGCAACGACTTTACGGTTCCTACTACCCTCACTCGTATCCATGATTCCGACAAGAACCAGTTAAATTCTTGTCTCTCTCTCACTCCAAAACACCTCCACTTTCTTCTCCAATTCCGGTTTATAATTTCTGTCTTCCTCCTCAGATTCCGAGAGATAGTTGCACACCTTTTATTTTATCTGCCAGAACAAGATTCGTAACAGAGAAATCTATTTCATAAAAGAAAGTGTGAACTTGGAAGAATGCAAATATTTAATCTTTTTTCGGTCAACTTAAATTGATAGGTCATAAAGATGGATACGTCTCTCTGTGTATGTCTGAATTATTTGGCACGAGATCCTATTTTTTATGAAGAGAATACTTTTCTTGGTTTCTTTCTCTAATAGAAAAAGATCTTTGACACTAAAATAAAGATATCAAGGATCTCATAATTGGTTTATTTTTGGAAAGTCAACAATTTGTTCTAGTTAAAGATGTCTTGGTATGAATGGGTTATGAGAAAGCAACACTTTTTCTTGAATTTTGTTATGATGTTAAGACGTCGGCTCTTTGTTTCTTACTAATAGTCCATTCCAATTAGGCTTTAAATATGTCAGCAATGGAGGCGGATTAGTATACAAACAGTTTGCTCGATTACCAGTTTTTAGAATGAAATCATGTAAAATGGTTAATTCCCAAAAGAAATTACCATTTATTTTTTAAAATAGAATATAATGTAATAGATATTTCATCAATTACACACAAAAAATCATAAAAATACATTTCTACAATTTTGATAAGAATGAATGGGATGAATGTATTCCGTTTTTATTTAGATTTCATTTTTTATTTTTTTCATTATTATTCTAATAATTCCATATTATGTGTACCATTTACAACATTGTTTTATTTACCATTTGTATTTTTTTGTTGTCAACAAGATACTTTAATGAAACATATCTATCACTTATCCAAATTGGCGGCTCCGGTCCAACATGGATAATATCTGACGATATGAGACGAGCACTCTGTGCAAGTTTATCTGCCATCAAATTGTTTGCGCGCGGTATATGAACGAGTCTGAATGGTGTAAAGAAATCCCTTCTTGCTTGGAACTCTTCTAAGTGATTCGAGAAAGATGGCCATTCTTCTGGTTCCGACACTATCTTCACCAATTCTGAACAGTCCGTTGCGAATGTGATGTGGGTGTATTTGTGATACTTCATACATTCCATAGCCCACACAAGGGCTTCAAATTCTGCATGAAGTGGGGATAAACTCGCTCTGATATTCATTGCCCCCATCAAAACATTCTCATTTCTCTCATAACAACTATACCATCCTTGTCCTGTATATCAATCACCCTCTTTCCAAGATCCATCCACAAAACACCATTGACCATTGAGTATCAATTGTGTATTAGGGTTAGTTTCACCCATTCTTCCCATTCCTGATTCTTTCATCTCCGTTATCTGGGCATCTCCCCATGTCACAAATTCCGTCTCTGCCAATCTCAGTGTTTCCTGAGGACTACGGTCAATATTACTATACACCATATCATTCCTACTTTTCCAAATATACCATATTAACCAAGGATAGATATCCATCTTCTCGTCCGACGGTAATCTCCAAAAAAGATAGTCCATATTCGTGTAAATAGCCGAGGTTGGGAAAAAATCTGGATTTGTTGGAATATTAAACAATGCCCACGTTTGAATTGCTGGGGGACATTTAAATAACACGTGGTTTATCGTTTCCTCATCCACCCCACATCGGATACAGCGTTTGTCACATTTTATCCCTCGTCCCTTTAAGTTTTTCATCACCGATAAACACCCTGAGATTGATTGCCATATAAAATGCCTAATCTTCGGGGGCATTTGATTTTCCACGAATAAGCTTGAAGTCTTTTGACACTTGGCTCCAGAATGAGCGCTGTATCGACCTCCGCAGATCTCTCCAACTGATATCCCAATTTCACCGTATATTTTCCAGACTTTGTGTACGACCATCCCATCGAATCAGGTCTATTCAACCGACTAAATGGTACACTTAGTATCAAAGCCACATCCTCTGATTCTATAACTTCCTCCATCAGTTGTTTGTTCCATACCTGGTTGCTATGATCAATCAATTGGTCCACCGTGTTCAAAGTATGATTTGAGTCTGTTTTTATTAGTTGCTGGCCTCGGGCGACAGGCTGGTATCCACAGATCATTCCATATTGAAATGGACGTCCCTGTTCCCACCCTTTTGATAAGTCCTTTTTTAACCAGATGCCTAACTGATGTAATACTCCGCCATCCATAGGATGCAAAATATGATTTTACCGGATCCAGAGGATCCGTATTCCAAAAATATCGTCCTTTAAACACTCTTGAGAAAAGAATATCAGGCTTCTCAACTAGTCTCCATAATTGTTTCGCCAAGAAAGCCGTATTTACATCATAAAACGCTCTAAATCCAACCCCGCCATCACATTTCTCTCTGCACAATTTATCCCACGACATCCAGTGCATACCCGAATTAGTTCCTCCCGTACCCCACCAGAAGTTAGAGACAATACTTGTCAACTTTGTTGTTATTTTTTTGGTAACCGATAGCATGACATTACATGATTTGGTAAAGCCGTCGCCACTGCCTTGATCATGACTTCTTTTCCACCTCGTGAAAGAAGTTTCGTTTTCCAACCATTAACTCTTCCATGAAGTCTATCTTGTAGGAAACTAAAAACTTGTGTTTTGGGTCCACTAAGACTCTCAGGGATACCCAGGTATGATCCCATCCCACCGATCGCTGAAATCCCCATAATCTCCTTCATCTCATCTCGGACTCCCATGTCAACCTTATGTCCAAACTGGATTGAAGATTTTGCGAAATTTATTTGTTGACCTGACACACTCTCATAGTCCTTGAGGATCCGTAAAATCGTCCGAAATTCCTCCTTCTCAGCTTTGCTAAAGAATAAACTATCGTCCGCAAAGAGCAGGTGTGATATTGGGGGACAAGCCCTTGCTACCTTTAAACCGGCCAAATGTTTTTCTCGTTCTGCTTTTTTAATATTCGAAATCAGTGCCTCCGTACACAAAATAAAGAAATATGGTGACAAAAGATCTCCTTGTCGCAACCCTCTCTTTGGGGCAATGAAGCCCCTTGGTTGCCCATTAATAAGCAGTTTATACTAAACCGTAGTTATGCATCGCATTATCCGGTCCACCCATTGTGATGCAAAACCCATTTTACCTAGTAGATGCTCTATAAAAGTCCATTCAACTCTATCATAAGCCTTGCTCATATCCGTTTTTATGGCCATGAATTTACGCTTGCATGATCGGTTTGTCTGTAGTCCATGAAACATCTCTTGAGCAATTAAGATATTATCTGAAATCAATCTACCCCCAACAAATGCCGACTGTGTTTCAGAAACCAATCTTGGTAGAAGTCCTTTCAAACGTTGACATAAGACCTTAGAAATAATATTATAACCCACATTACATAGACTGATAGGTCTAAATTCCGTCATCCTACTCGGTCTTTCCGTCTTCGGAATCAGACAAATATTTGGCATGTTCATTCGGGTGTCCAATTCCCCAGATTGTAAGAAATCATTAACCAGTCGAACAATATCATTCTTCACAATTGGCCATGATTGCTAGAAAAATAATCTTGTCATCCCATCCGGTCCTGGCGCTTTTTCTGGATGCATCATGAACAGAGCTTTCCTGACCTCCTCTTCCGTGGCTAAGACCAACAGTTTCTCATTCATTTGAGTCGTTATTGATACTGGAACCTCCTGTAAAAACTCCTCAAAATATTCCGGATTACTAGAAGTAAACAAATCCTCAAAATATTCTACCGCTACTTGCTCAACCTCATGATCCTCCGTAACCCAAGCTCCTGATGAATTATGAAGACCAACAATACGATTCCTTGCCCGTCTTTGTTTAGTCAAGGCAAAAAAGAATTTTGTGTATCTATCACCCGATGTGTGCCACAAATTTCTACTCTTTTGTTGCCAGAATTGTTCTTCGTCCCTATAGGCCTCTTTCAATTTTCCTGTGATCTCCTGTAATTCTTCTTGCGTTCTATTATCATCCTTTTGAACCTCTTCCAGAACTTTGTGCAGTTCATTTATGTGATCCTTATTGTATGGGGGATTATTTTTCATCCATCTCGATAATTCCCTTCTACATCTCCCAATCTTATCAAAGAAACTGATTTCTTCATTGTTTCTGGATCCTCCCCATCCCTGTTCTATCGTATCCATTAAACCTTCTTTTCCCATCCAGCGTTTATCAAATCTAAATTGACCACGTCGCTTCTGTATTTTGTCCTCAATCGTTGCCACTATCGGGCGGTGGTCCGAGCCAATCATCCCCAAATATTCTACAAATGAAAAGGGAAATAGTGTATGCCAGTCCTCGTTCGCTAAAGCCCTGTCTAGCTTGCATCGGATGAGTTGTTTCCCTCTTCGTCCTCGCCATGAAAGAGAGTCCCCAAATGATGGAAATTCAATCAAACCACAATCAGTAATCATATTATTAAACGTGACGAAAGTTGATGCATGTCTTAGCGAGCCTCCATGTTTCTCATGATTTCAAGTTATCTCATTAAGGTCCCCTATCACAAACCACGGGTTAGTTCTGACCACCCCCATACGAGTCAATCTTTCCCATACTAGATTACGTAATTTCTGCACCGGGTCGCCATATACAAAGGATATCGAGACATGCTTCCCTTGTAAATCTGCCTCAATATCAATGATCCTATTACTTGCATATAAAATGTTCACATTTGACGCGTCATTATAATATAACACCAAACCTCCGCTGGCTCCTCTAGGTTCTACAGTATACATCTTGTCATAACCAAAGTGACCCATAAACATCTGCGTAAAAGAATATGGTTGTTTTGTTTCCGAGAGGAATAGAAACTCCGGTTTATTCTTGTACACTATCTCCCGTAAATAACCTATCGTCCATTTACTCCCTAAACCTTGACAATTCCAACTCAGTATCACTGATAGGAAGTGGAAGCTATATAACGAAGAAGAACACGATATCTCCAGGAGATGAACGGATTCTAACTCGGATATTGCTGATTCGTTGATACTCTCAACGAGAAAAGCAATAAGGTGTGAATCCTCTTCACAGGGCTAAAATCTCTTTAGGTTTAAAACCAATAGATTAATCAAAATAACGTTATCTTACAAAACCCCAAAAGCATCTTATTTATACTATACAAAGAGATCTAATCATATCTAACCTATAAAGAGTTATATATATCCTAAATAAAAGAAAATCTAATAAGTATATCTAAACAGTTATTTATGTCACAAACACGTAAAACTAGTTAGACGTGTTTGTCTTTAAAAGTCGAGACTCCTATGATATGTTGCATCAGTCCCTCCGGGTTAGAAAAGATTCGTCCCTGAATCTGGATTATCCTCGGCAAGTACTCCAACTCTTATCCTCCGTTGCAATCGGGATGAAACAACATTTCCGCAGCCCAAACATGAAACAAACAAAGTTGCTTGATGCGCAAGTAACGTCACTCCAATAGGTAGTTGTCGTAGCCTCAGGTGTGGGCAAACTCCAATAACATCTCTTATTACTAGCAGACTCTCCATAATGCCATACAAACTTTGCTTCATTTTTGTGTGAGAGGTCAACGGCAACGAATAAAATATTGCACTCCCATAAGTTCCACTGCAATTACGCTCATTAATGTACCAATATAAAAGATCCCAACACAGAAATTCACGTCTCCTCGGTTCAAAAAATGACTTCTCATGAGTAAGTGATCACTGTCTTGAGAGACCAAGTCAACCAACAAGACGCCAACAATGACATCGTCAAAGAAATCCATTTTTGCCTCCACAGCATGCACACAAATCAGACGCACTAGTATATCCCGTGTATTAAGACGTACTCCATTGTGTTCTCGAGGACACAACTTTCCCAAATATCCACGCCCTGTCGATGTGCGAACACTACTATCTCTTGAAATACTTAAACCTGATTCTTCAGTCCTTCGATGCCAAACAACAATTCCCACTAGATCCGGCGGTGGTGGTATCCATGAAAAACTATGTGAACCGATCTTGTGCCTTAGTGTCTCATCTTCCTCAGTCTTAATAAAATAAGGAAGAGACTTTGTAATATCATTATTACTCATTCTCCTTACCACACGTCCACCCAACTGATGAAGAACGAGGCAAAAATTAACAGGCGCTAGCACAAGAACGAGACAAAAATCCTAAAATGGTTCAAAAGAAGAGTCTCTCACGAGAAATTGCATGTATGCCTAAAACATGATTGTTCTCAGCACCCAAAACCTTTCGGTTCTACAATAAACATAAACCACATCCTCCAAATCTTCACTATAAGCATAAAGTAATTTTACAATTGTTTCCACTGCATTATTCAAAGGACAATAAGAAGACATAATGCCACTGATTCCGCCTTTGTTAATGTTGCTTTTGATAATCGTTGAAACTAACGACAGATTTGTCTCCAGAACGTGATGTTTTGAAGCTTTGGATCGCTTATATGTATTACAAGCATAGCTCCTCAACGATAAGCCGTCCTTAAAAGCAACATAAATTGGATCATCATCATAGATCTTGAAAACCAGACCAATAACATCATAATAATGAAACATCACGAGCTGATACATCAAGAGCATTAAAGCATTGACGTTCCGTTAATAGTTGCAAGGTGAATCGTAAACAGAGTTCTTCCACTACGAGATGTTGGGGAGGAAGGATCTCAAAAATCATCATATGCTCTAAGAAAAAGAGTTGTACGATCCACAGCTTGCACCTCTGTCTTACTAAAACAAGATTCTCATGGCACAAGAGATCAAAGAACTGATCGAAAGGCACAATAAAGGTATTGAAAAATGCTGCAACAATGCCTCTGTTGCTAATGATAAACACCACGAAAATTTCCAGAGAAAAACAAAATACCAGTTGATGTATTTCCATAGAAGAGTCCGAGGTAGGAGACATCTCAATTTGCACCACTGGCCATGTGAACCACCCTTTGCGCGGCATACACGATATCGATCCTTCATCACTGGAGTAAAGTTGATTATGGAGAATACCACATATCGGAGTCATCATCAAAAGTCACGAAGAAACAAATCATGCAGACTATAACATATGAATATATATCGTTTGGAGCTCTTTTCTCCTCGCTGCAATTTCAAAAGCTCATGTTTGGCTTGGTTTTCACGAAAATACGAATGGTGAGATGAGATAGCTCTTTTCCACCAAGTCCAGCAACAATGATTTTCCACATGTACCGTCAAGCGTTCCATGGTAAAAGCAATAGTATAAGCTTTCAGTGGACACACGACTTGAACGATGTTTGATGATAGTGATGACGAGTAAAATAAGTAGTTACCACACGTGATTGTCACCTCTGTTTGGGAAGATTCATGATTGGCTGTCAAGCGAAGGGAAACCAAAACAACCCATTACCCCAGTCTCTCCACACGAGGCAACAACTAACAACGGTAGTGACGGTAGTGATAACATGGAACCAAACATCATTACGATCCTTTTGTTTTCAACACTAAAACTATAAACATTAATCATATTTCTTCCCAGAAGACAAGTACACACTTCCTTTTGTGCAATGTTGCAATCCTCATGGTTTTGATATAAAAAACCGCTTGTGTAATACACAAGACCCGATGCCAAATTATGATTCCTATACCTTCTTTCCACCAAATCAACGTATAAGATGTCAGATCAACCACATGTTGTAAACCAAGAATATTCACCCCAACTTGTAAAAATAGACCAACGTCTCGTGTCGGAGAAACAAACAAACGTCACAACACAAGTAAGGGAAAATTGTTTCCCTTGCATCGTTCCCTTGATATGTCATGGGGATTCTCGTCATGCACTAGAAGCTCATAAGTTTTACCCATCTCTTCTGTCTCACAACTCAGTCCTGTTGCAGCCATGAACTCATCGTTACCTTGAAGAGAAGTTGATATTAGGTCCCCTTTTCCGTGTAGCTCTTGAATCAAATGTTCATGTTCATCACTATTGACATCATCGTGAATGTTGCAAGCCAGATCACCATAGATCCGGAGGCTGATCCTCACTGCGACCAAAAAATATTTCGATGCGACCCTGATCCGGAGGCTCAACGCTGATAGGAACATGTTTTGTTGATCCAAATACTCTGTCTTTCACCTCTTTAATTCCAGTAAAACTAATCTCAGTTTGATGGAGTAGGTCATCAGTCAAATCTTCATTATCTCCGACGAGGAAGACTTGATCTGCTTTTGTCTTATCTTCAAAACCTATAACAGATAAATTGGTTTTGAAAACAACATCACAAAAGTTTTCGTCCGTCTTGTACCCATCGAAGATTGGATTTTCATCATCACAAACATCAAACATTGGATTGTCATAGCAAAAATGCTCCTTAATGCATGATCCATCAATAGCAACGTCACATATCAGCTCATCATCATAGCTGTCAAAAACCGGTTCACTGTAGAGATCCGTGTAACGATCTCTTTGACCTAGAAAGAACAAACTAACATCGCAATCACAACTTGATGGCTTATCGCTGATCTGCTGATGAGCGTCGTCGCACATCAAGGTTTTATCGTCAATGATATCCTTGAAATCTTCTTCTGAATCGTAGACATGTGAGGGATGGTTATCATACGCCTTTGTCTCCGCCAATTTATGAATCGACTCATAGATTTTTGCTTGGAAGTGCTGTTGAATCGAAAAGAGCCTGTTACGAAGCTCAATCCACTCTGCCTTCGAAGCTACATGAAGATATTGTTGATGGTTACCTTTGGTGTTGATGTTTGCGTCTCTATTTTGCATCATCGTCTCAAATTGAGACACCCGCACGAACGTACTGATTCTGATACCAACTGATAGGAAGCGGAAGCTATATAACGAAGAAGAACACGATATCTCCAGGAGATGAACGGATTCTAACTCGGATATTACCGATTCGTTGATACTCTCAACGAGAAAAGCAATAAGGTGTGAATCTTCTTCACAGGGCTAAAAGCTCTTTAGGTTTAAAACCAATAGATTAATCAAAATAACATTATCTTACAAAACCCCAAAAGCATCTTATTTATACTATACAAAGAGATCTAATCATATCTAACCTATAAAGAGTTATATATATCCTAAATAAAAGAAAATCTAATAAGTATATCTAAACAGTTATTTATGTCACAAACACGTAAAACTAGTTAGACGTGTTTATCTTTAAAAGTCGAGACTCCTATGATATGCTGCATCAGTATCCGCATGATAAAATAACATTTTTGTTTCTCTCTTTCGGAATATCGCCTTGGATTTAATAAAATCCTGTAGACTTTGTCTTGGGGATCCCTCCAATGTTTCAAACCCTTTCCAATCCTGCGATACAAAAAAAAATGTCAGAGCGAGTATGAAGTATTTTTGTAAATAATATGTTGTCTGTTTCAAAAATGTAATAAGTTTAGTCAGCATTTAAATTAGTGTTGTTGCTATTCATTCATATCTTAGTTTTAAAAAGATTTAAAGACCATTGAAGTAAGAGAACTTGAAAAGTCAGAGAATAGTAGGTGAGGCACAAACGTTAGCTTCTTAATTTGTTCAAATTATTTTTGACTAACGATAATGGCAAATTCATTTGACTTCTCATGACCATATTCCTTACAAAGTTGAAATGTTCTTTCCTTTTTATTTAGCAGATGGATTTTTTTTTAATGAACATAGATAGATTCCACATAACTAGACTCTGACCATATCTTCTAATTGTTGGCATAATTGTAAGCTTATCCCAAGTCCCAACCCACCACATGGTAGAGTAGAAGATTTGATGGTTAGTATTTGGTTAAAATCTGGTCGACTCAAATCTCTATATTCCTAGTCATCTTCTAATTTATTTAAACAAAAGAATAACATAAAACTAACTTTGCTTTTTACATTAAGATTTTATTAAAGATAACAATATCAAATCAATTTATAATTAATTATTTATAATCTTTACAATACCTTTTTTATTTTCAATCATAATTAAATTTTATAAAATCTTTTTTAATAATTTTTAATACTGATTTACTATTTTATTATAAATATTATAAGAATTATTATATCAGCGATCTAGTTCGGTAGAAACTCCTAGTGGCCTGAAATAAAAGAGAATTTCGCCCGAGCTTGACTTGACTTTGTATAAAAACTACTCATTATCAAAATAAAAGATGATCGATTATCTCTCGCTTTGAAAGTGGATTCTTTCTCTTACATGATCCAGCTTTTTGAGAACACACCTCTCACATTATACGTAAGAGATCGGGCTAATAGGATTTATTCAATTTATATCTAAAGAGTGTAAGTAGCCTCCCGTAAAATAAGAAAGTATGAAAAACTGGATCAAGAGACGAAATACTTGTCTTCGCGGTTCGATCCATTCCGGATCGACCGAATTGGTACGAAAGTTGATGAGAGAGCCGAGCTCATAGCTCAAAGGCGTTGGGGTCCTTGCTCTGGATGGTTTTCCCCCGGTGTGAAAGCAGTTGATTCCCTAATTTTAGAATTATGTCTTGTTGCTATGGGCTTAGCACTTGTCTGCAATACTCAATTCATACCAGCAGTACGGTTGATGGCCTAAGGTCCTTCTCTTCTCTTTCTTGGGGAAGGGACCTGATCTTGAGAAACGACTAATTCCTTGCGACGGATGCTCCTACCTAACTACATGGTAGTGGTCTCGGGATGACAATTGCTAGAACACGGGAGATAAGATCTCAGAGAATTATCTCTTTCAGATTTCTCCATTTCTTTCCCATGACGACTAGGAAAAGGTATAGCACCCGCACCAGCAGACTCAATCAGGAATTAAATCAAAACGACTTTTTTAACAGACAATTTTTACCATTTTATGAAGATTCACGTATGACAATTCTACATGTCCTTTATCTTTCTCATTTTGAATGGACATTTGCATATATAATACTTTTTTTTGTTTCTCTCTAAGATAAAAAAGATCTTTGACATTAAAATAAAGATATCAAGGATCTCATAATTGATTTATTTTTGGAAAGTCAACAATTTGTTCCAGTTAATGATGTTTTGGATTTGTTAGGATGTTAGTACGTCGACTCTTTGTTTCTTTTGAATAGGCCATTCCAATTAGGCTTTGAATGTATGAGTGATCGAGGCGGATTAATATAAATATGGTTTACTTTTATTTATTATTTATATTATTTGGTTTATAGTTGTGCAAACAAAATATAAATAAAAATCTGCTACAAAGTATAAACTATTTTTTTCTAAACAAATAAATTTGATATATTATCCATTTCAAAAATATAGTAATTTGGTCTTCACTTAAATTAGTATATTATGACCACTGTATTATTAAAAAAATTAAAGACCATTGAAGTAAGAGAACTTGAAAAGTCAGAGAATAATAGGTGAGACACAAACGTTAGCTTCCATACTTGTTCATATTATTTTTGACTAATGATAATGGCATTATATTCCTTTGACCCTATTCCTTTACAAAGTTTTTTGTTTTGTTTTTTGTAACAAATATTCCTTTGCAAAGTTGAAATGTTCTTTCTTCCTTTTTTTTTATTTTGCAGATAGATTCCTATATACACGACTCGACTCTAGCCATATCTTCTTTTTGGCATAATCCGATTATCCGAAGCTTATCCCAAGTCCCAACCCACCACCAGGGGCGGAGCTGACGTAACAGAGACTGTAGGCGGAAAAAAAACGGGGGTCTTCATTGTAAAGTCGTAATAATTTTTTATAATTTAAATGATTTTAAATATCTAAAATAACATAAAAACAACTTACAAAACCAAAAAAACTGATAATAAAACTAGTGATTCATAAAATTTGTTCTTCTTGTATTTTTTCCCACAAAATCATTAATTAAGCTTTGATAATCAAGCTTTTTTAATCATATCCTGCTCAGCTCTGTTTTTAAGTTGGTTGTGCTCTGCATTGAGCTTATCAAGTTGTCTTTATCTCTATTATAACAACAAACATAGTCCTTTAAAAAACGGGGGCCCTAAACAAATGTCTCAAATGTTTTTGCTCAGCTCCGCCACTGCCCACCACATGGTAGATTAGAGAGATTTGATGGTTAGGATTTGGTTAAAAATGGGTCGACCTAAATCTCTCTATTTTTAGCCATATCTTCTGTTACTCGATATGGGACATCACATGTTTATGCGGCAAAATAGATAATTTACTTCTCTTTTCCCTTCTTTACAAGCGCATCATTTGGAGCTATTACAAAGAGAAATTTAGAGGAAAATACAAATAGATCCGGTTTTACAGCTACATTATAACGCATACAAGCAGAATAACCAAGCATTATAAAGACCGAGTGAGCTGTATTGATGATTAGATAGTTGTGACTGTGAATATATGTACTTGATCAACCAGATATTTTGGTGTAGCAGCTACAACCTACATAATCAGCTTAAGACATATCCCAAAATATTTGGGAACTTCATGAATAGAAGTTCCTAAAAATAACTAACTCCAAATCAAGGAGGGACAGCAATTTTTTTTTTTAACTAATATAAAAATGATTTAAGTTAGAATATAGAAGAAAAGTAACTATATATGAGAAAACCTCAGTGAAAAAAAGAGAAAAGTTTGAAAATAAAACTATAAATAGATGGGGGAAAGCCTCAAACGTAAGAACTTGGAGCAAAATATTGACACAAATAAACCAAATATAATGTATTTGTTACATCAAAATTGTGTTATAAACAAAAATATTATAAAGTTAATGTGGGATACGTGCTCCACCCTCCATCTATGTAGATCCGCCCCTACTCCAAGCTTATGGTAAAATTGGTCTACAATGCAGGTCTCGTCCTTTGTTCGGACTGCGCCTTCTCAACACACGTACGGTCTTCCTTTGGACTTTTAGGATACTTTATCTTGGGTAAGGTCTTTTATCAACAAATTCCAAACGTAAGGTAATCTGCAAGTTGATCCTTCAATAAGTGGTTTATTGTTGGAGTCAATATTAGCACTTTCCAAAGAAGGCCTATTCATGAGTTTAGGTCGGCCCAAAGAGGAAAGTCGGAAATAAAGCCCAAGGCGGTAAAACTTAGGTTAAACCGAACTCGGGATAGCCGGCTTTCACATTAGGATTTAGAAAGTGTCTGGTCCGAAGGCGCCGCGCAAAAAAGACGGTAGAAGGAAATATTCCGTATCAAGGCGAAGCCGAGTTATTAGGAAATATTCGTAATTATCTCTTATTTTCCTTTAAATGTATAAGCCGACTTGTAACCCTATATAAGGGAACCCCAATATTCAATAAAGGACACGCTTTTCATAATACTTTTGGCCTGAGAGACTTTAGAGCAAACCTAAACCTAAAACTCTCTCCGGCGACTTATAACATTCTTTTACCGGCTTCCATCTCGGAAACATCGGCTTTAAAACCCTAATTTCCTAAATCTCACCGAGTTCTTAAATTCTTCTTTTAGAATCCCTTAAGAAAAACCCTACAATTCTTGCTATCTTTGGATACGCGGAATTAAGATCTTACAATTGGCGCCGGCTGTGGGGATTTCTAAGAAAAATTTCTGAACGAGATGTCGGGAAACCGTAAGGAAATCGATCCAGATAACCTTAGGGTTGAACTAAGCGATCATGAAGAAAGTGATTACGACCAGAGTGATCACGAAGACGACGCGGCGAAAGGCGGCAAGCAGCCGCGAGACGCCTCCAAGACAAACAAAGCTCGAGATGACGGCAAACATGCCCCGTCACTCAGCGAAACATCAGCTCAAATCGAGCAAGACAAGGTCTTAGCCACTCTGATGGCCAAGATCGAGTCACAGAACGACTTGATCAAAACATTCTCAGAAAAAATCGACCTACTGCAGACGGAGCAAGCAAAGATCCGTTCGGCTAACCAAAGCAGATCACAGCCATAATCGACTTGCCATCTCCCAAGAACACTCGAGAGGTACAACGCCTCACTGGCCGCATAGCCGCCTTGAACAGATTTATATCCCGGTCAACGGATAAATGTCTGCCCTTTTACGAGCTCCTGCGAGGGAACAAAAGATTCGTGTGGGACGATAAGTGTCAAGAGGCATTCATCCAACTCAAGGACTACTTGTCGAACCCGCCGATACTGTCTAAACCCGAGAACGGTGAGACATTGTTGCTTTACATCGCTGTCTCAACGACAGCAGTCAGTGGCGTACTAATTCGGGAAGATCGAGGGGAATAGAAGCCGATCTTTTACGTAAGCAAAACGATGAACGGAGCCGAAACCAGATATCCTGCAATGGAAAAACTGGCCTTCGCAGTCGTCATCTATGCACGAAAGCTGCGACCATATTTTCAGTCACATCCGATCGCCGTATTAAGTAGTCAACCCCTTCGAACAATCCTTCACAGCCCGGGACAGTCTGGCCGTCTGGCCAAATGGGCGATAGAGTTAAGCGAGTATGACATCGAATACAGAAACAGGACAACCGCCAAGTCGCGGGTAATAGCTGATTTCCTTGTCGAGTTATCACCCGAATTAGATGTCGGTACCGAGATAGAAGAAAAAAATTGGAAGTTGTTTGTCGACGGGGCTTCATCGAAAAAAGGAGCCGGAATAGGGATACGCCTCATTTCACCGACTGGCGAAATACTAGAACAGTCCTTCAAGCTGGGTTTCACGGCGTCTAACAACACAGCCGAGTATGAAGCTTTGTTAGCCGGCCTCAGACTAGCCAGAGAAATCGGAGTACGGCATCTCTTGGCCCATTGTGATTCCATGCTTGTAGCAAACCAGATCAATGGAGACTACGGAGCTAAAAACGAGCGAATGGAGGCTTACCGAAAGACGGCACTAGAGCTCACCAGCTCCTTCGAGTTCTTCGACATTGTCCAGATACCAAGGAAAGAAAATGCCCCGGCAGACGCACTCGCGTCGCTGGCATCAAATCCTAATCTCTGTCGACGGATCCCGGTAGAAACGATCCATGAACCAAGCATCCCGCCCCCTGAGAGCAATCAAGAAGAACCTGACGAAATAGTTCAGAGCGGCAAGGATGATATGTGCTACAACATTCAGGCAAAGAACACCGACCTCATCGCTGTCCTAACTAACGACAATGAGGATTGGCGACTTCCAATAAGAGCATACCTGACAGAAGGAAAGCTTCCAGAATACAAATGGGAAGCACGACGACTTAAAGTCAAGAGCGCGCGATACACTATACATGACGGTATCCTTTATAAGTATTCTGCTAATAAGATCCTACTCAGATGCATAAACGGAGACGAAATAAGTCGAGTTCTCGAAGAGACGTACTCTGGAGCATGCGGCAACCACTCCGGAGGCAGGTCTCTCGCCCTCAAAATCAAGTTGAACGGTCACTATTGGCCGACTATGACAACCGATTGCGAGACCTTTTCTAACAAGTGTGAAAAGTGTCAGCGACATGCGCCATTAATACATCGACCTACAGAGTTGCTCACGACATCAACCGCAGCTTATCCATTCATGAGATGGGCAATGGATATCGTTGGACCATTACCATTATCCAATCAAAGACGTTTCCTGCTCATCATGACCGACTACTTCACAAAGTGGGTAGAGGCCAAGGCTTACGTCGCGATCCACGATGTCCAGGTCCAAAATTTCGTCTGGAAATACATAATATGTCGTTTCGGGCTGCCCTACGAGATCGTCACAGATAACGGATCACAATTCACCTCGAAAGTGTTCGAAGGATTTTGCAAGAAGTGGGAGCAAGTCAACACCAAGGTATCCTCAGGGAAACGGCCAAGCCGAAGCTACGAATAAAACCATCATCGCCGGCATCAAAAAGCGCCTTGAGAGTAAAAAAGGACTTTGGGCAGACGAGTTAGACGGTGTCCTCTGGTCGCATAGAACGACACCCCGCAGCGCGACAGGAGCCACCCCATTCTCCTTGGATTTCGGCGTAGAAGCAATGGTACCAGCAGAAGCTAACATTTACACTCTCCGCCGGTCTCTCATGCCGTATCATACCGAGATCAATGAAAATATGCTAATCCAAGCTCTCGACACTTTAGAAGAGGAGCGAGATCGAGCCCTACTCAGAATTCAAAATTACCAGCAGCTCGCAGCACGGTATTACAACCAGAAAGTCAAAGAACGACACTTTCAAGTCGGTGACTACGTCCTCCGCAAAGTTTACGAAAACACCAAAGAGTGGAAAGCAGGCAAACTCGGGGCAAATTGGGAAGGACCCTACAAAGTCACGAAAGTCGTCAAGCCGGGAGTCTACGAGCTTGAGTCAATGAAAGGCAAAGCTTTACCGCGATCCTGGAATTCGGCGAGTCTGAAAGAATACTTCTAAGACGGCAAGGCTATCGCGCCAAAAAAATAAAATAAAAAATAAATAAATAAATAAATGTTGTATTATGAACTACGAGTGACTTGATTCTTCCTCGGGAGATACGTAGGCAGCCTTGATCGTCACAGTCACAAATCTAATAAAAATCCTTATTTTTCAGTTAATTTACCGTCTTGAAAGCCAAGCAAAGCCAAAACAGGTAAGTCCTTTCATTAAATATTTAAATATTCTTGATACTAAGCCGAGTTCTAACTCGCAAAAAGCCGAGTTCTAACTCGCAAAAAGCCGAGCAATGACTCGCAGAAAGCCGAGCAATAACTCGCACCATTAGCATCATGCCACCTGGCCAGGGGCGTGATCTTCCTTGCGCACGAGGTGCACATCGTGGTAAGGAAAAGCTGGGATCCGTCCCGCAAATTCTTCGCGGTAGGAGATAACAAATAAGTCGAGCATAAAAGACTCGCGCATTCTCCCGCCCTTAGAACAAAGCCGAGCATTTATAAGTCTCGCAAACCGCCTTACGGCAAGAGTCGCTAAATCGTTTAAAGTTAACAACGAGCTTAATACGAGATTAGTCCGACTACCTGAAAGTCGCTAAGTCGTTTAAGTTCGACAACAAGCTTAATACGAGATTAGTCCGACTACCTAAAAGTCGCTAAGTCGTTTAAGTTTAACGACAAGTTTAATACGAGATTAGTCCGACTACTAAAAGTCGCTAAGTCGTTTAAGTTTGACGACAAGTTTAATACGAGATTAGTCTGACTACCTAAAAGTCGCTAAGTCGTTTAAGTTTGACGACAAGCTTAATACGAGATTAGTCCGACTACTTGGAAGTCGCTAAATTGTTTGAGTTTGATGGTAAGTTTCTAAGTACAAAAGTTTCGAACTGGCTACGAGCACGAAACCGACTAAACTCACTAATAACAAGCTCAAAACAAGATTAGTCCGATTATCTAAAATCGCTACTTGGTTAAAAATTATCCAGAATATTTTTAATACGGGAACGCGACTTAATGGTGAAAATCGAAGATTGATCCAAATCTAAACCGCCATTTAATTAAGTTAAGGCTTAAATACAAAATTAAACCAAAAGTTTACAAAAGCAAAATAAACTTTAAAGGAAATAGGGCTTCTTCAGTTAGCTTCAGCCGACGACTTCTTAGCTTCACCGGGTTCGCTCTTCTCAATGTTCTGATCTGTACCGAAGGAGCGCCTTCCAAGGCCACACGGTTAGAGGCCGCAATCATCTGAAAAATAGCAAGAGGAACGTTATCTCGGTAAGCAATGCAAAAATCAATATAAAAAAGCTTAAAACTTACTGTAGCTTCAGCGTGCTTCAACCGGACGATGGCATCCGAGTGAGGCAACTCCTCCAAGACCGGCCAGTCCGACTCGTTTCCCCTCACACACGTAAGCATGTCAAAACATGCCCGGGGTTTATTGATGAAAGGGACCTCACTCGCGTACTGATAGGCGAAATTATGAATAGAAGGACGAACTTCCCCTTCATTCACTTCACGCCTCGGACGTACCAGGACGAGCTCCTTGTTGGATTCAAAAGGTTTTGAGCCACCAGACGAATCAGAGACGGTCCCCTTAAACTTGTAGAAACGCTTCCACGGATCCTTTTGCTTAACGGGCTCTCCAGAAGCCGCCACCACAGCAGAAGCGCCCTCAGCCGGCTTGCTCGTCTTGGACACCTTTGACGGTTTATCTTGGACCGACTTGTCATCGGCAGGCCTTTTCCTTGATGGAACCTTAGGCGGAAGGTTGGAAGGATTCACCACTGGGGCAGTCGACTTCGCACCTACATCAGAATGACTTCCGCCTTGAGAAGAAGGAGCCTTATCCTTATCTTTTGACGACTTGGAGGAAGCAGGAAGTTTTGATGAAATCTCCTTGGAATAGTCCACAGAGTCAATTCTCTTAACTTTACCGCTCCTCCTTGGCTTGACGAGTTCTTCAGGGGTAACTTTCGTCTTAGTATCCCACTTGACTGCATTGATGGACGAAGAATTAGAATGAAACAAGGAAAAAGGTACTGTAAAGACGGTATACGAACCTTCGGAGATCCGCGGGAGGAACTTGTTGATACGCTCGCGAGTAAGGTCAGACCACTTACGTAAACCGAGAGCTTGAATCTGCTCGAGGATAGGAAAATAATTGTCGGGATACGGCTTCAAGAAAGGATGTTGCACTGCAAAGACAAAAAAGGAATTAAGTAAATTGTCATGTTCAAAAGATAGCAAATTTGGAACGACATCTATTATAATACGTATTCCAAGACGTCCTGATGAGTTCCTTTTGTTCGTCAGGAACGACTAATGGGGACAATTCAACAAAGAAGTAGGCTCGTTGCCAATTATTGATCTTGTTAGGCGCATCCGTCAGAACGCGGTTGCCACTCTTGAACCTAACCGCGAAACACCCTGAATTGGTGGCTTTCATACGGTTGACCGACGTCATCTCCTCGAAAATCTGTGCAGTTATTGTAATACCGGCTTCAGCCCCCAGCACTAGAAGACCGACCATATGGCGAACCACGACGGCTGAGAGTTGAGAGATGGCGATTTCGCGACGATGACAGTACGAGATCAATAAGTCAGGCAGGGGAAACCAACAACGACTGCCCCCAGTATCGGTATTGATGAAGTACGACTCATAAAGAGTCATATATCCCAGAGGAGGGCTCCAGGGACGGTCAAGTGGAAAAGGCACGATGACTTTGATCCTCGGATCCGCTCCGCAGTCTCGAAGCATAGATCTCACCGAAGTCGCGTTCGACTTGGTCCCGACTACGTTACTAAAAATCTCGTAAGGATTGACCGGCAACGCGGGCGGAATGTCGTCTCCAGAACCGTCTTGACCAACGATGGTGTCGTCTTCATTATCATCAGCATCCCGTAGCTGAGGTATGATCAAATCTTCCCGACCGGAACTCTCAGCAGCATCGGTCTGACGAGATGCCTCGCGACGACGTCGGAGCTCTTCAATTGCAAAATGAGCAGGATGATTTCTCAAGTCGGATGAAGTACCCGAAGATGAGGGAGCAGGGGAAATGGACTGGCGACTTGGAGAATCATCCGCATACGAGACGGAAACCACTTCTTTGTCTTTACTCGTTGAACAACGGATCAAAGACATGACTGGTTGAAGAACAAGTGAAGAACACAAGAGAAAAACGATGATTCGATCTAAAAAGCTATAGAACCTAAAGCGGAGCAACGGCGGAGCGATAACCGGAAAATAAATATCGAGAGAAAGAGGATTACCTTCCAAACTTCTTCTCTTGAGCGAAATGAGAGAGTAAGAAGCGAGAGAGAGCTACTTATAGTAAAAATGACGGCACACAAATCGAGGCACATCACTACCGAGGCGACGATTCGTGTTTCATACCTATCCGGTGGTTAAACCGAAAATCAATCCCGGTTTCGCCGAATCGCCAACAGCCCTGAACCGGTCTGTTAATATTCTCCGTACCAAGCCAGGACAGAACAGCCCGAAATGAATGTGGGCCTAAAAGAAAAATAAAGTTCGCGGGGCAACAAACATTGGGCCTACAAAAATCATCTCTTAAACCAAGTTAACTTCTCGTAATGCCGACTTGAATTCAAGTCGCCACACTAGGGGGGGGGGGCTTATTGTTGGAGTTAATATTAGCACTATCCAAAGAAGGCCTATTCATGAGTTTAGGTCGGCCCAAAGAGGGAAGTCGGAAATAAAGCCCAAGGCGGTAAAACTTAGGTTAAACCGAACTCGGGATAGCCGGCTTTCACATTAGGGTTTGGAAGGTGTCTGGTCCGAAGGCGCCACGCAAGAAAGACGGTAGAAGGAAATATTCCGTATCAAGGCGAAGCCGAGTTATTAGGAAATATTCGTAATTATCTCTTATTTTCCTTTAAATGTATAAGCCGACTTGTAACCCTATATAAGGGAACCCCAATATTCAATAAAGGACACGCTTTTCATAATACTTTTGGCCTGAGAGACTTTAGAGCAAACCTAAACCTAAAACTCTCTCCGGCGACTTATAACATTCTTTTACCGGCTTCCATCTCGGAAACACCGGCTTTAAAACCCTAATTTCCTAAATCTCACCGAGTTCTTAAATTCTTCTTTTAGAATCCCTTAAGAAAAACCCTAAAATTTTTGTTATCTTTGGATACGCGGAATTAAGATCTTACATTTATGATCTTTGGAAGGGAAGAAATGCTAGGCTTATAGTTCAATATTCTCAAAACCATATATACGGGAGATTCAGCAAGTTATTCAAAGCAAACTTGCTAGTCTCGATAGCCCACCATCACAAAGTCGACCACTAACGACACACTCTGCAGAAACATACCTCTATTACATGGTTCAGATTCATTCAATGGTTCCTTTTCGCTTCCATAGAATTTTTAATTCAATTTTTTTTTTTCATTTGACTTGATTAATGTGGAGTACACTAAAATATAAAACATCCATCTTCTAGAAAAAATAAAAAAGGTCTTCACAAAACACAGAAATAGTATATATTTGTTATGTAAAACTTAAAAAGGATGTTGGAAAATATTTCACATCAGAGCCAAATTTAAATCTTGGATATGTGTGTGGCGACTAATATTTAGAGAAAATATCCCACTCTAAAATCAGTTCATGGGAGTTGGTGTGGATAGAAGTAAGACATGGTTGCAGATGAAAAGTTTGACAAACCGATGTTATTGATCACTAACATATAATGAGCCTGTTCGTTTAAGTGACGCTGACGCAAGCGTGCGTCAATAAAATTTCTTCTCTCCTCCGGTTCTCCTCCTTCTCTCTCCTTCTTCTTATCACGCTTCTTCTTCTCTCTATTTTTCTTCTTCTTCTCACGCTTCCTCTTCTCTCTTTCTTCTATTTCTTCTCATGCTTCTTCTTTTCTCTCTTCTTCTTCACACTTCATCTTCTCTCTCTTCTTCTTCTTTCTCTCTCCTTTATTTCTCTCTCTCTCCCCTCCGGCTCTCCTCCTTCTTCTTCCTCCCTCCTTCTTCTTCTCTTCTTCCTCCTTCCTCCGGCTTCTTCTTCGTCTTCCTCCCTCCTTCTTCTTCTTCCCTTCTTCTCCCTTCTTCCTCTCTTCTTTCTCTCTTCTTTTACTCTTATGAGTTTTGGTGTGAGTAAAATGCTTGGGGGTAGCTCTCCTTTTATAGTAAAAGTGAGAGATTCTCCACCCTCCATTTGTTTCCCCTCTTCTCTGATAACAAGATTTTAGCAATCCTCGAGGTATCAATTCCTCTTACTTATCGTGTAGTAAGAGGTATCGAACCAATTGGGATGAATAAAACAAATCAAGAATGTACCTAATCCTTAAAAACCAAGCAATCCAAGTTCAAAATGAGATTCTAATAGTTCTAAGTTCAATTAACAATGACAAAGTGAAACAAATGAAACTAGAGATAACTAATCAAGGTAAAAGACAAGGCTTATAGGCTAACAAGGATGTCTAAACAATTTAGAGCTAACAAGGATGTCTAAACAATCAACAAAGAAGCAAGTCTCAAGCAAGGAACATTAGCAATTGACTAATCCAATTTCTTGGCACTAATCACTTTCCCTAATCATACTTCAAGATCAAATTATCATTTGTGAAATAAGATAAGGCAAGCATTAACAATCAAGTTCCAATAGCTAATAATCACTCTAAACATTCATTCTCATGAGCTAGAATGTGAAAATCCCCAAAAAGACATTAGCTTGCATTTCATCAAACACTTGGTGTGCAACAAAAGCCAAAGGATCTAGATTAACTTGATCATGGATAACCTAGCATTAAGAACATCTAGAAGGGTGAGATCAATCATAAATAAGCTTAAGACATCCTTGATTCACTCTAAATAGCCCTAATCTACCTAACCCATAATCCTTGAAGAAGACTACTCACAAATCATGCTTAGCCCAACAAAATCCATAAGAAAGATGTTAAGCATGATGATTTGTGAAAGATTAAAGAAAAGAGATGAAGAATCAAAGCAAAACAACTCTTAGATTAAGAAAAGATTCAAATTTTGTCTTACAAGTACTTAGAACAAAAACAAAGCTTAAGATCCCCAAAATGAGGGTTTTTTAGCTTATAAATGAACAGTGTTCGAAACCGGGTCAACCCGGAACAAACCGGGTGTTGACCCGGATCCATGGGTTAAATCTGGTCAAAGTTCGGGAAGTCAACGGAATTCGGGCCTCTCGCGGTTTGCCTCCAACCGCTGGGCAAACCGCGAGCCATCACGGACGAAATCTTGCATAGGCTCGCGGCTTGCCTTGTGACCGCGAGTCCAACCGCTGGGCATCACGGATGGAGTTGGTGGGCTGCTCGCGGTTTGCTTTGGACCGCTGGGCAAACCGCGACCCATCACGGACGGAAAAGATGGGTCGATCGTGGTTTGCTCCAAACCGCTGCTTCTCCACTTCGACCGTTCCTTGTGCTCCTTGCACCTCATCATCTCCAAATCATCCCAAGCCATCAAAGAGGCCTTCCAACACCTGAAAAAGCACAAATGCAAATGCGAAATGCAACTAAATAAGCTAGGACACAACCCTAAATGCAACTATCTATAATATGAAACAAAGAGCCAAGAAGAGAAGAGAAAGCATTCTAAATGAAGTCAAAACATGCTTCAATCAATACACTAAAAGCATGAAAACACAAGTATATCATTTCATCAATCTATACAATCTCCACCTCAGTGTCAGGTAATATACATTTCATCAATCTATACAATCAGATAAAGGTTCAATTTTTTCAATCCAAAAGTTTCCAACTTTCTGATGTGTGTGACAGCAGGAGAAGGGGAAAACAAGCCAAAAAACCACAGCCCTCAAAACAGAGTTCGAGGAAACAGAGGAGCCAACAAAAGCAGAGGAGAAGCTTTCCTCTGTTTCTACAACAACCTCTGAAGAACCAAACAGAACCTTAAACGACCCTGAAAGGCCTGAAACCGATAATCAACAACCTAAATTTTTAATGGAAAACTCTTTCCAAGACGACAAACTCTTCTCAAGCGGATTTGGAGAGAGGAGTTTCTCTGCAGCAGAAACAGTTTCAATTTCAGGTCATATAACATACTCAGGACCGATTGCATACTCTGGAAGCCTCTCTGTTCGTTCTGATGCTAGCACAACGAGTGGAAGATCCTTTGCTTTCCCAATGTATTGCGTTTGGCTCACCTCATCACTTTGTTAAACTTATTAAAAAAAAAAAGAGAAATCTTTCCTCTGAATTATGTTTTTTTGTATTTGCAGATTGCAGTCAGAATGGAACAGTAGTCCTGTAAGAATGGCGAAAGATGATAAGAGAAGACAAAAGGGATGGAGAGACATTCTACTCTGCTGTAGATTCTCTTGCACCTCATCATCTCCAAATCATCCCAAGCCATTAAAGAGGCCTTCCAACACCTGAAAAAGCACAAATGCAAATGCGAAATGCAACTAAATAAGCTAGGACACAACCCTAAATGCAACTATCTACAATATGAAACAAAGAGCCAAGAAGAGAAGAGAAAGCATTCTAAATGAAGTCAAAACATGCTTCAATCAATACACTAAAAGCATGAAAACACAAGTATATCATTTCATCAATCTATACAATCATCTTCCTCCAAGACATTCCACAAAAATCAGGCCAAAAACACTGCATTTCATCACCCACCTTACACATGTAGCCCTCTTCTAGAAGCCTCTTAGATTGGTGCTAACACATTTTTCTTATTCAATGTACCAAAAACACAAACAATGCATCTCCTTCTCCCTTGCAATATTTCATGGCCCAAGATCACTACTGGTCTTGAATTAGATTCAATATAACCTCTTTTATCAGCCCTAATCACCATGATCCAAGCTCAATCACCTAAGATTTTATTTTGAATTTTTAACCATTAATTACCCCTTAATGGTGTAAAAATTATAACTTAATCTAGGGATCCAATATTGCTACATAATTTTAACCATAGCTTATACATAATTTAATGGAGCTGTGGTCAAAAGTTCATAATTTTTGGAGCACTTTAGAAGTGTTTTCCGTCTTTTTCTCGGTTTTACCGGTATCTATTCCAGGCAGCCCGTTAAAATCTTTAAAACCTCGTAGACTCTGAAATTAATCCTACAAGCTTCTTTTTAAATTACTAGAATCTTTTAGAAGAATTTATAAATTCGTTTCACCTTAATCGGACACCCGTAGCTCCAGTTATGAATTTTATAAGATTTCTCGGTTCTATCGGTTTCCTTTCTTGATAGTCCAAAAAACTGTTTAAAGTCCGTTCTTTCGATTTATGGTTTAATTGTTTTTATTTTAAAAAAAGAACATTTGGTCCGCCTTAGCTTCCGGTTCGCATTTTGGTAAAATTACCAAAATGCCCTTCATTTCTTGAAAATTACATAAATGCCCCTCGTTGACTTCCCGTTGACCATTTCTTGATATTGGGTATTACACTCTCTATCTCTCTCTCTCTCAAACTTACTTACCCGACAATGAAATTCAGCTTGAATATCTGGAGCTTCCAGTTATCTTGTTTGTCTCCTATCCTGACTCGTGATCCCATCTTCTTAGATCTCAATCAATGTATCATCAAAATTCCAATTCAACTTTAGTCTTTTATTCATAATTGCATCAATCATCATAATACACTTTACTTCCAAACACAAGAACGAAAACGCAGGAACACAAGTGATATAACATAAATCTCGGGATCTCGATATTTCTTCTACTTTCTGATCTTGCAAAATCCACTCAGAGCATATCCAAAAGAAACTTCATAGCCTCATTTTTGTTCACTCCAAAAGAAACCTAAAAGCTTCATTTTTTGGAGATGTTGTGAGTGGATTTTTGCAAGATCAGAAAGAAGAAGAAATATCGAGATTTTGTTCACTCCATATTGAGGTTTTGTGCACTCCAAATTGAGGTTTTGTTCACTCCAAAAGAAACTTCAAAATTTTATTTTTTGAGGTTTTATCTTTTTTTTTTGGTTTTAGTCCTTGTAATTAAATACTTTATTAGTTTACGTGTTTAAATAATTTTATATCTTATGAAAATGTCTAGTTTCAACATTTTTTATTTTGTAATCTTTAGATAAAAAATAAAACTCATTTTTCATTTCGAAAAATACATTGATTAACCATGAGAGTATAACGAACATAAATTTTTTTGAATGATTTGAATTTTTAGTTATAAATTCAGATTCTAATTTGTATTTGTATTTTTATTATTGTTATATGTAATTTAACATTTTAGTATAAAATTTTATGAATTAATATTTTGTAATATTTTAGTCTATGTTTTATAGTTATTTAAAAGTTCTATGACACGATTTAATTATTATTAATAGTAAGAACTTTAATGCAAAATTTTAAATTTGTGAAACCTCAAATTTTAAATTTCACATATTTAAAGTTTTGCATTAAAGTCCTTACTATTAATAATAATTAAATTGTATCACATAATTTTTAAATAACCATAAAATGTACATTAAAATATTAAAAAATTAATTCTTACACTAAAATATTAAATTACATATAACAATAATAAAAATACAGTTTAGAATCTTAGGTTATAACTAAAATTTTAAATCATTCAATAAAATTTATGTTCATTATGCTCTCAAATATGATTAGTCAATGCATTTTGAAATGATAAATGAGTTTTTATTTTTATTTTTATCTGAAGATTACAAAATAAAAAAAGTTGAAATCGGACATTTTACGAGCTATAAAATTATTTAAGGACCAAAACTAATAAAGTATATGATTACAAGGAATATAATATAAAAGAAAATATGAAACCTCAAATTTGAAGTTTTGTACATTCACTGTTCAAAACCTCAAAAAATGAGGTTTTTAGGTTTCTTTTAGAGATGCTCTTAGACCAAGAAAAAAACAATCCCCAATAAATTGAACGATTTGAATCTGTCGAGGATACTTATGTAATTTCCACATTATTTTTTTTTCAGTTAAATGTTCATCTTCCATTTACAACAAAACATAAAGCGGAGAAAGAAAAAAGTGCAATCTTCTATCCACGAATTGATATAGAAAAAAACCTACTTGCAAGAGCCGATTGAAGAATATCTACTGAAGAACTTATTGATATCCTCATCGACAATGTTGAAGTAGGCACAAATTTATGTAGAAAAAAACTAATTACAAGAGACAACCGGAGAACATCTACTGAAGAACTTTTGGATTGTAATCCTCACCGATAATGTTGAAGTAGTCACGAATTTGAGCAGAAGATTTTACTACAATGACATCTGATTGAAGGATCTTTCGGTGTTAATCCTGATTCAATTCATCAGATTACTTGATCCTAAACATGCCAGATCTAGGTTCTCTTGAATAGAAACATAAGTAGATCTCACCTTTTACCTGTTTTTGTGCAGCGGAAAGGAAGAACAGGTCAGAGATCAGAGAGCCACCGAGTGATAACTCCTCCAGAGGTTCACACACGCACACCAATCAGGAAACAAGCTGCTAGGCCACTGGGAGAAACCGGCGCAGGGGAGAGAGAGAGTTGACGGCTCAAGCTTTAGGGTTAATCAGTCTGAAACTCGAGTTTTATGACACAAAACTCGTCCTGTTCAGTTTGGGCCATTTGGCCCAAATACCAATTAACTCGTCGGTGTTTGCGCACTGCATCGATCGTTGCACCTCATGCATCGATCGATGCACAGTGGCTAAACCTTTTATTCTCTCTAAGTACAGTAAATGCCTAGCACTTTTACTGTACTTCTGCTAAACCGTTCCTACACATTTTCCTGTTAGCTTAGGCGTGTGACCCATATGGGATCATATAATAAAGGCAATAAGTCCAAGACTTATAGATCATGAGCGGACTCTAGCAAGCCATCATGACCCCCAATATTATATGACTTATGTCTGATCATTGACATACTCTTACTTTCTAGAGACAGTACCGAGATTACTGGACACAATTCCAACAATCTCCCACTTGTACTGGAATCTCTGTATTCATAATCCTTTTGTCTCAATATCTCGATTAGTCATAAGGCAAGATTAGTGTCATCCTTATAAAGCCTAATCTTGTTCATCGGACTCTGATTTGATACTGACAATCCAAACGACTCGGGAAAGTCCGTTTGAGCATGGCCATGCGTTTTCCAGTATTCAAATCTCCGATTGGCCTAGAGATATTCACTCCATTTATATTGGAGGGACAAATCCCATCTTGTTCCATCACTGTAAACTACTCATTTCATGATGTACCCAAACAAGGTCCTTATAACTATCGCAGAACGATAGCGTTAGACAATGATCAAAGTGCATCAGTCCACGTGCAGTCACATGCATGCGAACTCAGGTCTAAGGACTATACTCTATAGTCGTAGTAAGAATCTCTTATGACACAGATATAAATATCCTGAAGAGTTCTTATAAGCGGGTCTTGTCCGGTCGTATGTTCCCAAACATACACCTATGTACTGACTTTGATGCCGCGCATCTATGACACACTGAGACTTTGTCATAAGTCACGTACCAATCCAGTCTCACACGGTTGTTGGTGTTCCAATTTCAACAACCTTCGACTAGGGACAGGATGACATAAGCCATCTATCAAATATAGGGTCTCATGATCAAGCTAAATGACTTCGATGACTCAAGATCAAGTCATTTACTTCGATGACCTATAAAATGGTTCATATCATTTTGGAACGATTATTTCATCACAGTTAAAATAATCTTGAAATAATAATTTCATTATTAAACATCTCAAATGTTTTACAAGAACATATCAATAACTAAATAAAGCCCTTTACTAACTCCCACTGAAATTAAGACTACATCTTAACTTCACTTATCCTACAGCTACAGTCAGTGACTCGTGCTTAGGGCTAAGGAGTGGCTTCGTTAATAGATTAGCAATGTTCTCATTTGTTGAAACTTGCTGATCTACTTAACATCTCTGTCATTTATCTCACGTAATAGGTTATACCTATCTTCTAGGTGTTTGGACCTCTGATGTGCAGCTAGTCTCATCTATGCTGGGAATCACATCAAGTTCAGTGACGAACTCTTCTTTCCAAACAACCTCTTTCGCCGCTTCCCAAGCTGCGAAATGTTCAGCTTAAGTCATGGAGTCAGCAACAGTGCCTTGCACCGCCAAATAGACACAAGATATAACCGGACTGTGACCGAAAATCATCTTTGTCCGTTGGAAAATTGCCTTTCAGACTCTATCGACTTGTAGCACCTCACTTTCTCCGTAAATCAAGAACCTTTCTTAAGTATTCCACAAATACTTCTGAATATTCTTCACGGCTATCCAGTTATTCTTTACTAGATTTGACTGGTCTTTACTTGTCTTGCTTAACACTAAAGCAACATTAAAACAAGTACGTGTCATGGCATACATGATAGATCCAATTGCCGTCGCATATGAATCCTATCCATGCATTTAAGCTCAGCAGTTATCGTAGGACACTGCTTCTTGCTTAACGTATTGCCATGTGACATTGGCATAAAACCCTTCTTGGAATGCTGAGAACGTGTAGGACTTTGTCAATTTAAGAATCCTGACTTTGTCCTACCAGCTCTTCTGGATCTCTATCTTTAGATCCAGAATCCAAGACTTACGTGGTTTTACCCATGTCAATCGCAAAACTAACTTCCCAAGCCAGTCCTTTACCGACTGCAGCATTGGGACGTTATTTCCGAGAATCAGTATGTCATCGACATACAATATGAGAAATGCAATATCGCTCCCATTTATCTATTAGTAAACACACAGTTCCACTTCGTTCCTGTTCAAGTCAAAACCTTGACTACTTCAACAGAACAAAGATTCCAACTCCGATATGTTTGCTTCCATCCATGAATGGATCGATGAAGCTAACTTACATAAAATGTAATTTTTCGGAGTCCGGGCTTACTTTTGCTTCTTTGAATTTCGCAGATTCGTCGCTTTCAATGATCATCAGATCATGCGAACTTTCAATGATCATCAGGCTCAACTAATGACGAGAATTCACTCTCGGATTAGTAACTGATTCTTTCATATCTGCGAACTTCAGGCTCTACAGGTGTAGATTCTACAGAAATCTGTAAATCCATTCGTTGCTCTCCCTCAACAGGTTGAGCAGCCTCCTGTATTTCTCGAATTACTTCGAGTTATACTTTTACTCCCACTGTTCTTCTTGGAAAGTAACTTCCCTTCTTAGAAAACAGAATGGTCGTAAAAGTACCGAGCCTTGGTTTCCCTAAGAAAACTTCGAGTTATGCTTTTACTCCCACTGTTCTTCTTGGAAAATAACTTCCCTTCTTAGAAAACAGATTGGACGTAAAAGTAACAAGCCTTAGTTTCTCTAGGACAACCAGCGAAGTAGCACAACTACAAATACTCAGTAAAGACAAATTTGGATCGATTCCAATCCACATTAACGTGGTGTCTTTCAACCGATATTTGTGGAACTATTTTAGCGTAAACTTAGATATTTCTAGAGCGTTATTCTTAAAATATCATGGAAGATTCGTGTGACTCATCTTTAATCATTTCTAATAAGATCTGATTCTTTCTCTTAGAAACACCTCAAGGTTTTCAGGAGAATTGAGCTGTGAAACATCTTCACACTCATTCAGATGATCACACCATTAATGACTCAAGTATTCTCACTCATGATCTAATCCAGAGTCTTAATACTTTTGTCACTCAGATTCTATACCTCATTCTGGAACTCTTTCGACCATGTCAAAGAATTCCGACTTGTGTCTCATCAAATGAACACAGTCTTACTCACTGAAATAATCAGTAGAGATAATGAAGTGCAGGAAATTTTTCTCTGGCATTACTGCTCATCGGACCACATACATGAGTATGTTCAATCTCCAATAAGCCTTTGGGCCTTTCTCTAGCTCGGCTAAGATAGGCCCTTTTTGTCTTTTGGTCTAGTAAGCAGAATTCAAGTCTCATAAGATATCTTATCAAATGAGCCCAACAGTCCATAACCATGGGATTTCTGAATCCGACTTACTCTATGTGACCAAGACTTTTATGCCAAGAAAAATCAGGTTTAATTCATCAGATTTAAACCAATTCGGTATTTATGTTATATTTAGGCATACTTTGGTTTAAGATATAAAACCCATTCCTTGAATAGGGTGCTACAATTAATATTTCATTAAGATCAAAAGAACAATACTTGTCTTTTATCAAAATGAAAAACATTCAAATTCTCACAAGAAAATGAAAAACTACTCTGCTCAAAGCAGATACATTGTAGCAATTACTTAATGCAAAACCAAGCCTCAAGGGCATTTACAAGTGAAAACCCTACGGCTGAGGCAGCATCCCAAGCTCCTTCCAGACTCGCAGTTCCACTCGCCCTTCCTTCAACGTTCTACTGTTGTTTAGGCTCTGCATATTATCACAAATATCAGTGCCACAACCAGTATCCAATACCTATAAGGTAGAACTTGAAGTAATAACATGAATACCTGAGGAAGTAGTCTCATACATCAACTTCAACTCCTCATCATCTTCCATGAATTTAATGCAATCTCTCTTCCAATGCCCTGTCTCCTTACAGTAGCAGCACTTACCAACGTAAGAGGTATCTGACTTGGGCTCAGAAGACACATGCTTGCCATGATTCAAAATCTGGACAACTTTGTCTTCACCCTTGTCAGCATTAGGTTTAGTAAACCTACCCTTCTCCTTCATGAGATTATTCAGGGTACTCTTCACGTTTGGCTCAACTGTCTTGAGCATATCATGCAGTTCAGTCAGCGTCTTTGTTAAGCCTTTCTTGATATAGTTCCTTCTGAACTTATCATAGCTTGACGGCAGTGACTGTAGAATGATTTCAGTTGCCATTTCTTGGCTAACTGGATAATCCAGTTTCCTCAGGTTATCTATATAACCTATCATTTTACTGATATGAGGACTTACTGGATGATCATCTGGTAGCTTGCAGCTAGTGAGAGACTTAACCAACTGGTATCTCTCCACTCGTATCTGCTCCTGAAATTTCAATTTCAGGCTGCTGATCTCTATTGGCGACTCTATGTTCTCATATTGCTTCCGCAAGTCTGAGTCCATGGTAGCCAATATCAGACCACGCACATCTACCGCATCATTATAATGCTTATTCCAAGCATCATATACTGCATGAGAAGCATTGGACCCGATCCTCACGGGGAGAGCTCTCTCAAGAACATAGTCCTTTCTCTCCTGCCTGAGGACTAGCCTCAGGTTCCGCGACCAAGTCAAGAAATTTGATCCGTTCAGCTTGTCCTTCTCAAGAACAGACCGGATCGAGAAAGTGTTTTGATTGTTTGTGCTAGTCATAACTGAAATATAAGATAAAAGGATTTTAGTTAATAAGTTCAATATGATTAATCTCGTATTAAATTTAATATGATTAATCACGCATTATATTCAATAACATCAGTTACCCTCAATAGAATATAATGATTCCAAGATCCACATATAACTAAGATTAAAGTGGGCCACTGGCCGTCACCCAACCTTAGCTTATATCGGTAAGCCCTATATCGGCTAATTATATCCGTGATATAATTCTTGGTTGTGAATCTGGGCCCGAGGCCCAATCCACTCTGATGTCTCAAGGCCCGGGACTCCCGATGGCCTAGTCAAGAAAACCAGACTATACAGTCATGTAATCATTAATGTCTGGGACTCCCAATGACATTTATGAATCACAAACCGTCTTACCCACGCAAAAGCAGACATCCTCACACTGTAAGGCCATGAATACAATTGAATGGGCTTTGACAGCTGACATAGAATGGACAAGACATCCAACGCTTGATATTATATGAGGTTCGCAGGTTTATTAAAACTTCATTCCCAAAATAGAAGATTACTATTTCGGGAAACTTTCTATTTTAGGAAACCTACTATTTTCGGAAACTTTCTAAAAAGGAAACTTTCCATAAATCCAAAATATGCAAATTCAGAAACTTCTAATTACAAAATTTCGGAAACTTTAATTTAAAATCGACTTTATAACTTTATAAAATAAACTTTAAATTGATCTGAAGAAAGACTCAAATAATTGGCCCAATTGTTTTAACTTCTTGGCCCGAGGCCCAAGAATTTGTCCATGTCCAAGACATGACCCAATTGTCCAATTAAATGACATAACCGGTCTGGTTCATTAAAATTGGTCTAACCAAAATTAATTACTACGACGACCACAATTGTCAACCGGTTATTAACTAAACCGAATTTTCTCAATTTATTTGGTCCAACCAAATCAAATTAGAAAAACCTGGTTTAGGCACTAAATCCAATAATTCTTTCGACATTGGATTTCTTATCCCGGTTTAACCAGACTTAATAAAATTATTAAATCTGTTTATTAAACCGCGACGATTATAATTTTAATAAGATTATTAAACCGAGCCTTAAACCAACCATGTCGATTGATGAACCAAATGCATCGATCGATCCATCAACCACATCGGTCGATGCTCTTAGTATCGTTCCTGCATCGATCGTGCATCGATCCTGCATCGATCGATGCTCTCACGCGTGCACGGACGGTTATCAGATTTGGCCGAGAGATTCTCGCGAGATCCACGCGATCGTTTGATCGATCCGTGCGATCGCAGTCAATCTCTCGCGACTGCAACGATCGATCCTTGCATTGCATCGATCGATGCAATGCGATCTCAGTCGATGCAAAATCAGTTTAGATCACATACCAAATCAATATAGTTTGGTCATGCGATTTTACAACTGTTTGTTTAGGATTCAATTCTTGTTTCTTAAGTGTTTTAATCTTATCAGTAGATTGATTCAAAAACACCTTTTTAAACAATCCTAAACATGAATCTAAACAAGAAGAACCAGAACCAATGGCTCTGATACCACTGAAGGATCTTTCGGTGTTAATCCTGATTCAATTCATCAGATTACTTGATCCTAAACATGCCAGATCTAGGTTCTCTTGAATAGAAACATAAGTAGATCTCACCTTTTACCTGTTTTTGTGCAGCGGAAAGGAAGAACAGGTCAGAGATCAGAGAGCCACCGAGTGATAACTCCTCCAGAGGTTCACACACGCACACCAATCAGGAAACAAGCTGCTAGGCCACTGGGAGAAACCGGCGCAGGGGAGAGAGAGAGTTGACGGCTCAAGCTTTAGGGTTAATCAGTCTGAAACTCGAGTTTTATGACACAAAACTCGTCCTGTTCAGTTTGGGCCATTTGGCCCAAATACCAATTAACTCGTCGGTGTTTGCGCACTGCATCGATCGTTGCACCTCATGCATCGATCGATGCACAGTGGCTAAACCTTTTATTCTCTCTAAGTACAGTAAATGCCTAGCACTTTTACTGTACTTCTGCTAAACCGTTCCTACACATTTTCCTGTTAGCTTAGGCGTGTGACCCATATGGGATCATATAATAAAGGCAATAAGTCCAAGACTTATAGATCATGAGCGGACTCTAGCAAGCCATCATGACCCCCAGTATTATATGACTTATGTCTGATCATTGACATACTCTTACTTTCTAGAGACAGTACCGAGATTACTGGACACAATTCCAACACTGATATCATTTGACATGTGGTTTCCATTAAGCTTTGGATGTTCAAGTAGTTTGAAGTGTTCACCAAATCAAAAAGCTTGAATTTGTCATTTGCGATCTTCATCTTCAACAAATGTTTGCAGGAAACATAATAATTTCCTCTTTAAACTCTCTTACAAAAGCCGATCACAATGTTGAGGATTTGGCTCGAAATAGTAGGAAGTGGAATTGGATCATCGCACCAGCCTTCGTCAAACAAGACCGATGTTGTCTTCCATTGAAGAGTCAAAGCTTCATCCACCTTGAAATGAACTCCATTGGAGCTCCCAAAGAACACAACCTTCTTCGACATTTCAATTAGTCGAGGGAGTTGAGAGAGTGTGACAGAGGAGCAATTTATATAAAAACAAACAATTTCACTAGGTCTTTAAGCCCACTTGCGTGTTCAAGTCGGCGTATTGTCTGACCGGATTTTTTGTTTTCGGTTTAATCGATTTCGGTTTGATTATTGATAGAGACAACTAAATGCATCAATTAATTAACGAGACCCAACATTGATAGAATAATGGTAATGTAGTTTAATTTATTTATATTTTTGTAGCAAAGAATACGGATACCATTTGTTTTTTGTTTTTAATGTTTCTGTTTTTTTTTTGGGGTATACAAATAACGTTTTGATGTAGATGCAAATCAGCAGTTTGGTTTTAAATTCACTTCTGATTGTTATATGTTTATCAGTTTTTTTTTTCTCCCCAATTTTGTTACTTGTAAATTACGTAACTATCCATGTGCATTTCGCTCAATTTCCTTTTTATCAGTCAAACTATTTATAAGGGAAGAATACACATCTTATAAAGTGGCCATTACATATGTAATATTAATGGTCCATCTCTTATCTCAAAAAAAAAGAAATGTATCGAAGAATACATTTGAAACTTAAAAGGTCAAATCAATGATTTAGATTAGACATAGAGGAAAAATTGAAAACCAAAGAATCGAACCGAACCGAACAAAAATATCAAAAATATCTAAATGGTTTCTAAAGTTTCATAACAAAATCGAACCGAGAACTTAATGGATATCCAAACTAAATACGATTTTTATACTTAAAAATATTAATTATAATTAGATTTAAGATAATCAAATAACCAAAATTAATAAAATATTACCAAAAAAAAACCAAATTATCCAAAAGTAACCCAAATATTTTTTATCTGAAATATCCGATTTTATCAGAACTATTCGAACTATCCAATATTCTTACCCGAAATTATCCGGAAAAACGAACTAAACCTGGGTTTTTTTGTATTAGCCAATTCCTAAGTTTACTATCCAAACTGAACCGAAAACGAAACCGAACCAAATTTCATAAATTCATGATTGGTTCTTACATCTCTATATCCGAAACGGACTGAACCAAACCGAACTAAAGAACCAAACGCCTATGTCTAATTTGGGTTATGTTGAGTTATGCAATTAGCACGTTTTGACTATCAAATCGTTGACGATTGATCCATGCCAATTATTTATTTTGTTTTTTAAACCTTTTTAAAATATTAAAAAAAATCCAACCACTACAAGAAATAGAACCTGTTACATCATTTATTTTATTTATTAACATCACTTTTGATTGATGCAAATGAATTTGCATCACTAATATAAATGACTCTGGAAGTGGTGACTCTAATACTTTGTATCATTTAAAACCGATTGATGCATCTATTCTTATCATTTCGTTTAAGTGACGTTAATTTCTATCACTTACTATAAATGATCTTAAAATTCGCATCAATCAAAATAAATGACATAAACATTAGTTTCAGTTATAACAATTGATGATAATATGTGTATCATTTAATTAATTGATGATAATTTATGTGTCGTTTGTATATCTGATATAAATCAATATATTAGATTAACCTTATTTTTTTCTATTTCCTAAACTTGACTTTTTTTAAATCTAAATTAACCTTATATTCTTTTATAGAATAAATATCTACTAAAATATTTGTTTTTGGCAACTTAGACATTTTTTAAATAAAAATATTTCTATTGGTTGTCATTAATGTAACTAATTATGTTACATAGATGGAAGACATGATATTCCAATATATAGAAAAAGCTTGTAATCCTTCTTTTGTTCTAGCCGATGTGGGATAAACTTAACTTACAACTTATATTTATATTTTGTGTCAATATCTTATAAATGATGTAAATTACAATAGATTTGTATCATTTTGAGTGAACTGATGTTAAGCAAATATCAATTATCATAACTAATGTTAAACCACATATGTTGTGTCATTTATTATTGATGCTGATTTTATATATTTTAGTTAAGTGATACTAATAAAGTTGAGCAAATGTCTCATTTGAGCAAGTGATATAAATTCAATATTCGTGTTAGTTCTTAAAAAATGATGTAAGTTAATATTGATTTGTATCAGTTTATTTTAAATGATGTTAATCATCTTAATATACTATCAGTTATTCTAAATGATTTAAAATCACATATTTAATGTCAATTTTCAATAAATGATTCTAACTATCATCAATTATTTTTTTGAAATTTTATAAGTGATGCCGTAGACCTTATTTATTGTAGTGAATCTTGTCATTACTCATTCTTATAAAAGATTCAAAGTTTGGAATCTTTTATAAAATCTACAGTGCTCATGTTTTATCTCTTCTTTTTTACTACCTAACTAGATTTTGACCCGCACTTTCTAAGTGCGGGTTTAATTTTCTTTAAAATTTTTACTTTTTGTTCATTTTGTTAATATTAGTTTAGATTTTTAATTATATAATCTAATTTTGATTATAATTGGTTAACCAGCATTATAAATAGTGAGTTAGCAATTTAGTTTTTAAAAAAAATTAATTTGTGTTATTTGGAGGAGATATATCGTAAGGATTAAGGGATTAAAATAACGATTTCACATTATATGTTTTAATATGTGTTGTATCGTAAGATCATGGTTTGTAAAAAAAAAATATATATATATATATATATATATATATATATATATATGTGAAAAAACTATTGTAAAAGTTATGTGGTATAGGTTTAATTGTTATTATATTTATCTAAAATATTATTTTATAAAACACATGTTGTAGTCGTATATATAATTTGCAAATTTGATGGAACAACCCGTTAAAAAACTTCATTCAAATATAAAGCATAATTTGACGCTTTAAATATTTTAATAATATAAATATGAAATCATTTTAATATTTTATTAAGTTTAAAATATATCAACTGAAATTATTTACTATATGTATACATATATACATATATATATATATATTTTAAACTCATGCGAATTTTTTTATAAAAAAATTATAATCGAAATTGGCTAATTAATTTTTTTAACACGTTTAATTATTTAAATATTTTTCAGTTTGATGGAAAAACCTGCTAAAAAGTACAATCGTAAAAACATCAATCGTAATATGTATATATATGTATATATATTTGAAACAAAATTAAAAATATTAAAATATATTATAAATTATTTTGAATTAAATCATAAATTAGAGAATATTAATTTATATATATATAATAGTTGATGTATAAATTATTAATTATATTTATCAATTAATTTGTTTTGATTTTAATTAATTAGGAAAGTGGGACCCATTATATTTTAGTTGTTTGGCTACATGTTTAATAATTGTCTTGTTTGGAAACATGGATTGTAGAAATAATGTTATATTCCCTATTTACCCTTAATGAAATTTAATTAAATCATTAATATGCAATGGCATAAGTTGTAATAAACACATGAACTAAAAGTTAGTTTTCTTTTGACTCTAATTTTTTAATAGTATTGATTATAAATTATTTTGAATTAAATCATAAATTAGAGAATATTAATTTATATATATATATATAATAGTTGATGTATAAATTATTAATTATATTTATCAATTAATTTGTTTTGATTTTAATTAATTAGAAAAGTGGGACCCATTATATTTTAGTTGTTTGGCTACATGTTTAATAATTGTCTTGTTTGGAAACATGGATTGTAGAAATAATGTTATATTCCCTATTTACCCTTAATAAAATTTAATTAAATCATTAATATGCAATGGCATAAGTTATAATAAACACATGAACTAAAGGTTAGTTTTCTTTTGACTCTAATTTTTTAATAGTATTGATATCTTTTTTTTTTAGGATCAAAACTACCGATATATAGTTTCCTCCCTGAAGCAGAGGATGGTCTAATGAAATATGATCAAGGAGAATGAGAGAGCTTGGCTCACTTCAGCTTCAAAGCTGGCAAAACTAAAGGAGCAATACCTCGAACAGGGGTAGAACCGTAGAACCTTAGTTAAGTCTCACAATTTTGTGATGGTTGCATTGCATCTATCATCTATGTTACGCATTATTACCGATCGTACAATAATATATAATCTTTCCATGATTGCGTTTTAACCACTTCTAGGCAGAAGCATTTGGTAGTGTTCAATAGTATCTTGCATGTTTTTTATTTTAATATAAAATTATATAAAATCGAAAGGAAATAATAAATTATAAAAGCAATAAAGCAGTAAACAACTTTTTTTGAATATGCATTTCACATTGATCGAGATCTTACATCTAATAGAAGATTGACCCACGGTGAAAAATTCAGTGGCTGAAATCTTTTTAAAAGGGATCGATCACTGGAGAAAAGAAAGCTTGACCAGTGAATATCATTATCGATTAATTACTTTACCTTTGAAAAAAAGATTAATTACTTTACACTAAAAAGTTAGCATATTTCCAATAAAAGGAGGACAAATCATTATATTGGAAGTCTCTTTACACTTTCACAAAGCATAGAATAATTAGAATTAATTTTTATACCAATGGACATTTGACCCAAAAAAAAATACCAATGGACATTTTTTAATTTAAAACACAGCCTTAAAGATTACGCTTGGGCAGAATTTTTTTTTTGTCAGGCAGAAAAATAACTAGACAGAAATTGAGACAGAGAAAGTAAAATATGATTATTAATATTTAGCAAAGAAATGAATTATATATAACTATTACACAGTAACATATTCGAAGTTATTTCAAAGTTGTACAGAAATTAGCATTTACACACCATACTCGAGTATATATATTTGATAATAATTTCTTAAAAACTAAAACAATTCTATGACATATTAGATTTTTTTTCCTTTTAAAAATAAATCTCTAATCAGACATTTTTTTACTGAAAAGTATAACCTAGAAAAAGAAAACACGGCAATGACTAAGGGGGTGATTGGTAATGGCTTTAGAATCTCTCTAAAGCCTAATTTTTCTACAAAGCACACAATCTTATCCAATCATACTTTGTAAATATTTTTCTGTCCAAAGCTCTTTATTATTTTTTATTTTTTGTTTTGGCTGTACAAGGCTAAATATGCAGAGCAAAAAAATTGAGATGTGAAAAATAAAAATATTTTCACAGCCAAAAACCTACATCAATTAAATTTAAAGTCAAACCAAAAAAATCTACAGCATAATTTATACAGCAAAAAAATAAAAACCACAGCTTTTCCAATCAACATCTAAAATGGTTGCCCTCTCACATTGGATTTCACCCATTTTCATGGTTATTAACATACACTGAATTAAATAACATAATTAGTTTTTTTTTCAAACTTAATTTCGACACAAATGGTATAAAGTCAAATGGATCCGATTCTCACTATTTTACGGGATCCAGTGCATATCTTGATCTATGATTTCAAACTAGCTAGTAAGTTTGCCTAATTGAATTAATACTTTTCAATATTTTGTTCACAGGTAACCCTTTCACCACCAAAAAAAAAACCAAAAGCAAAATATTTACTAACAAAAACAACAAATCTTAGCTTTAATTTTTTTTAAAAATCTTTAACCAAATTAATGCCACAAAATACAGATAGTAAGAGGTGTGATAAAAAGAAAAGAAAGGAAAAGAATAAGGTTCTTGTGTTCTTGGCATGAACCGAAATCTTTGATACTTACTTGTAAAAACAATGTTTTATTACTTGCCGTAGATGACTGGATCGACCAACCGAAGAATCTCCCGGCGGTGAAGTCTCCGGTAGTGAAACCCTTTGACCAAAATGGAAGCTACCAAAGAATGAATCCAATGAGATCGCATGATCCAGAGAAACAAAGCAAATCTTTTTTTTTTCATCTTTCAATTGAGAAATATAAAATTATTGGGGAATAATAATTCAGCTTAATTAGGATCAATGCGATCCCTTTGGATCCTTTCTATAGTTGCTGTGAAGAATTCTCTCTCTCTCTCTCTCTCTCTCTCTCTCTCTCTCTCTCTCTCTCTCTCTCTCTCTCTCTCTCTCTCTCTCTCTCCTCTCTCTCTCTCTCTCTCTCTCTCTCTCTCTCTCTCTCTCTCTCTCTCTCTCTCTCTCTCTCTCTCTCTCTCTCTCTCTCTCTCTCTCTCTCTCTCTCTCTCTCTTTCAAGTGCAATGGTGTTTTTCTCGAAGGCCATTGATATAAAAGATGGCCATGTTCCTCTTCTTGTTAAATAAATAGGTAAAATACTTTTTATCTTTTTAAATTATTACTATTTCCACTTTAAAGGTTCCTTTATATTTGACCTGAAGGAGTAAAAAATACGTCTACAATTTAGACGAATACTTGTGGCCTTAATCAAGGCCATTAACCCATGATTTATACTATTTTATACGGTTATTATTATCCTTTCACCGTTTTATGAGAATACACGTACAATTTACAACATCATTTTATGGACTTAATTATCTGATAAATAAGACTCAGAAAAACTTAAATTGTTCACATTGGTGATCATGATGAAAAAATATATATGAAACCAAAACAAAAAATCAAAGAAGAAATCAAATATACATATATGAAAGGAATAAACGACGCTAAATTTTTTCATTGATACCATTTGATGATACCTATCTATATCTAGTGGTTTCATTGACGGTGAAATTAATTTCGTGGGTCACATAAGCTTCAACAACTCGTGCACATCCATCTAACAAATTTGAATGTATGTATATAAATTAATACATACTTTGTTTTGTCACCGTTACAATGAAATTGCATTAAGAGAAATGAAAATATGGAGATCCTAAAATATTTGCATGCTAACCACGAAATAACCACATTATATATATTATGCATTAAAATTGTGAAAATAAGAGCACAAATGGTTGTGTTTTCAGAAGAATTTAAGATTTTGTAAAACAAAACATTCATCTCATATTTATTGAGTTTTTACTTTTTGTTTACACTGAAAATACTGATAAGTTCATTTAGTTCATATAGAATTATGTCTTTTGCAGTAAATTTTTAATGGAAAAATAATTTATGCAATTTTCATAAATTTATTAAGATAATTTTAAAAAAGTAAACACCAAATCTTTATCAAGAATATATAATTTTAATAATTTTATGTGAATGCTTATGCTATTGGATATTAATATAGTATTTTCTAATACAATTAGTACTAAAGATCAGACATATTGAAAATAATTTAATTTTCTACTTGTTTTCGATCTTTTATGCAAATTGGCTAATGGTTATTCCGTGTGTTTTTAGTATAAGAATAAATTTAAAATTTAAAAATACTTTCTCATTTTTCAAAATGGTGTAAATAATAACATTGTGATCTAGTACGCATATATTTTTAAAATTATAGAGAAAATATAATTACTTGACTTCAAAAATTTTAATAGCCTTTTTCTCAAACAAACCAGACAAAGGTTGTGAATGTATATTGTGGTTTCAAAGAACGCCTATAGTGTTTTAATAATTGTCACCATTCAAGAGTTGCATCCAGTTTTATTAATAAAGATAAATAAGCAAGATGTGACATGTGCGTTTACATAAACATGAACAATATATAGAAAACGCGAATAATACACCTCATTTGATGTGTTTCAAGTGTGATGTATTTTTATTTTATTTTTTTCTTAACTGCAAAAATTATTTAAAAATTTGTATGAAACTATATTATCAGTTATATCATATTTATGTAAAAAAATCAAATTTGGTTATAATAATAAATATTTAAAAATAAATAAAATATTATATGTACCGCATATTATTTATGTCACCATTCAAATATTATTCCGCACCGCACTTTTTACTTAAATCGCTCATGTTTCGCAGTATGCGTTTTTTTAAATAAAATTGCATTTGAACCGTACCGCATAGTATTATCCGCTCAATCTGCACCGCCCAAACCGCTGTCACCATTCGAACCCAAACTATCCCATCTTAGATATTCCCCACAAGTTGGGTGGCACTATTAATTATATTTTTGTCGTTTATATTATCTTTTTATTTGGCCCATCCCATGTTCCCCTTCGCTTTTGGCACCAAACATTTCCTATATAGACTCTTCAAATATTTGTTTAAGTCATTAAATTTATAATATAACCAATATTTCATTATATTTTTCTTTATTCCAAAGAAAAATGTGAGTAATAGTTCCAAGGATAAATCATTTTCTTCTAAATTACCTTATACATAGGCACATATGCAATCATATGATCAGATTCAAGTCAAAGATATGGTCATATGATTGACACCTAATAAATATATGTTAAACTAATGGATCCAATGCTTCTCCCATCTTACACAGATCCCATATAGTATAAATTAGTATCATTATTCATAATACTATTAAAGATGCTCACTAATCATCTCAATAATTAAGTTATCTCATAGACATCACATGTTTTACATATTTTCCTTGAAAATATCACATGCGAAAGTAACACATACATATTCTCTACTTAAAAAATAATAATAATTCGGCGAATCAGTAACCAAAAAAAGGCTTTGGATATGTATTATTGGCGGATGTAATAAATCCATGATGTTATGTGTTTCCAAAAGAATCAATCCACGGAGTGGTTTACTGTAACTATCATAGATCACAATTTCATAAATGTTTTAATATATATTTCAAAATTCCAAAAATGTGAGCAATCTTTAAACATGTCATCACTGCTTGGCTTGGCCAGGAGAAGAAAAAGGAGAGAAAAAGAGCATTCGCATGTGCCCTACTGTGTTTCCCTCTAGTGGATTATTTTTTCTTTAAAAAACATTAATAAAAACTATAAAATAAATAAAATATATATAGAGGTGGTAAAACAAAGAATCTACAATAAATCAGTGCACATGGAAAGTTTATTCTACATAAGGGAGGTATTCAATTTCATACCAGACAAGGATAGTCTTTGGCTTTTCCATCTGTTCGAACATGACTCGAGTTACAGCCTATTTTTCACTGAATTTTCATTATAATAACGAGATAGATTACATAGTTGAAATACATTTGTAAAATACAAAATCGGTAAACTTCAAACCTCCAGAACCAAAACCCTACAAACAGAGAGACAAAACCCTAAAATGGGGAAACTACCACGACTAATACAAGAAATAAGAGCCAAACAACTATCTGCAAGAGAGATACACCGACCAACTTCACGGCAGAGCAAAAACAACGAGACCCAACACCCAAAAACAATCAACTCTCGAGTTACAACTGAAGGTTCAGGTGTCTCATACACTTAAGTCGAAGCCGGTATACACTAAGTATGGAAGACACTCTCTCTGGACAAGAGGGTTTAGACTTGAGTCGAGTTGACTTCAAGTCACGTGGGTATCACGTGTGTAAACCAGCTGAGTTATAAAGCTGGTAATTTCCTCTTGGTTTAATTAGTCTGGTTATCTTGTTGTAACGGCTAAGAAGAGAGAGAGAGAGGTTTCGAAGTGTTAGAGAGAGAGAGAGACGATCCGCCATTGTTGTTCGTCGGAGCTCGAGTTTGAGCTGATTTAGTGCATTGCTGATTCGTCAGCCCCGGTGAGTATAGCAGCCATTCACTCCGAATGGTGTGGTGAACACCGGGTAACAAATTCTCTTGTCTCGTGTTCATTTTTTTTATTTCTGTTCTTTCTTTACAATCGGATCGATAATCGAGCGGAATAATCAAGTCATAATCCGCACAAATTGGTATCAGAGCTCGGTTTAAGGAAGGTTGAAAGAAACGAGTCAAGATCGTATCAACGATCGAGAGAAGAAGATGAAGACTACTTTCAGTCTCGAGAAGTTTGATGGGACTTGTGACTTCTCACTCTGGAAGAGAAGGATGTACGCATACCTAAGCGTATCCGGTTTGAAGGATGTTCTTGTTACAAAGACTCAAGATTCAGAACTCGGAAAATTGGAAAAGGACGAAGAAAATCCCGAAGCAAAGAAGAAAGCTATCGAGGATGAAGAAGCCAGAGCCGAGAGGTGCGAGAAGGCGATGAACACAATCTTTCTAAATGTTGGTGATCACGTATTACGAAAGATTGAAAGATGTACAACTGCAGCAGAAACATGGAATCTACTGGAAGCACTATACATGATCAAGTCTCTTCCAAATAGGGTTCATGTGCAACTCAAACTGTACGGGTTCAAGATGGAATATCATCGCACAATTGATGAGAATATAGACGATTTTCTCAAGATTATCAGTGAACTCAATCATCTTAGTATTGAGGTTCCTGAAGAAGTGCAGGCTGTACTACTACTGAATGGTCTACCATCAAGATATGATCATCTCAGATAAACGCTCAAATACAGTAAAGAAGCGTTGAAGGTAGAGGATGTAGTGGGTGCTGCAAGGTCTAAAGAAAAGGAGTTCAAGGCAACAGGCAAGACAAGCTCAGAAGGTCACTTCGTAAGAGGCAGGTCAGAGACAAGGGGTGGTCAATCTCATCAGAACAAAGGTAAATTCAGTAAGTCTAGATCCAAGTCAAGAGATGGTAAAAAGATCTGTTGGATTTGCGGTAAAGAAGGTCACTATAAGAAGCAGTGCTATAAATGGTTAGAAAGGAATAAGAATAAGAATCAAAGTCAGAACACTGGGGAATCTAGTCTAGCCAAGGATGATGCACAAGATTTAGCTGGACTAATTGCTTCTGAAGTTAACCTGTCTCAGAACAATCATGACCAGAATGAGTGGGTAATGGACACAGGCTGTTCATTCCATATGACCCCCAGAAAGGATTTGTTTCTGGAACTAAAGGAACTGACAACAGGGAGAGTAAAGATGGCTAATAACTCTCAAGCTGATGTGAAAGGAATAGGGTCAATCAGATTCAAGAATCCAGATGGTACAACATTTGTACTTCATGAAGTGAGGTTCATGCCAGAGATTGGAAGAAACTTGATATCTTTGGGAACTCTGGAAAACAAAGGTTGTAAGTTCAAAGGATCCAAAGGAATTCTAAAAGTGATCAAAGGATGCACTGTCATCATGAAAGGAGTCAGGAAGGGAAACGATACTCTATACATGCTTCAAGGTGAAGCACAAGAGTCAGATGGCCGTGCTACAACAACAAGCAGTCTAGCAGCTGAAAGATCATCTCCTGACCAAACCAAGCTATGGCACATCAGAATGGGACACATAGGACAGAAAGGGCTTGATATTTTGTCCAAGAAAGGATGCTTTGGAAAAGAAACTACATCAGAGATGAGCTTCTGTGAAGACTGTGTCATAGGAAAAACATACAAGATAAGCTTTGGACCAGCTCAGCATGTGACTAAAGACAAACTTGACTACGTGCATTCAGATCTTTGGGGATCACCAAATGTTCCATTGAGCCTAGGGAAGTGTCAATATTTCATATCATTCACGGATGACTGGTCCAGAAAGGTATGGATATACTTCCTCAGAACTAAAGATGAAGCATACGACAAGTTTGTGGAATGGAAACAGATGGTTGAAGTACAGACTGAAAGGAAACTCAAGAAGCTAAGGACAGACAATGGGTTAGAATTTTGCAATCATAAGTTTGATCAAAATTGCAAAGAAGATGGTATAGTCAGACACAAAACTTGTACCTACACGCCTCAACAGAACGGTATAGCAGAGCGCTTGAACAGGTCCATCATGAATAAAGTAAGGAGCATGCTTAGTGAGAGTGGACTGGGACAGAGGCGGCTTCCACTGCAGTTTATCTGATAAACAGATCACCATCGTCTGCAATAGACTTTGAGATACCTGAGGAGAGATGGACCAACTCTAAGATCAGTCTAGAAGGATTAAGAAGGTTTGGATGCATTGTTTACGCTCACTCTAGTGAAGGAAAACTAGAGCCTAGAGCCAAAAAGGGGGTATTCACAGGATATCCATAAGGAGTTAAAGGCTTCAGAGTTTGGCTTATTGATGATCAGAGATGTACAATCAGTCGTAATGTGGTCTTCCGAGAGGATCAAATGTACAAGGACACTATCAATGATCGCCAGTCAGGTATGGTTGTCAATAACAATATTACTACTAACAAAGTTTCAAGTAATGATGTTTCAGGTAATAGAAAGGAACCAGGGACTACAACTCAAGGTGGAGTAACCGACACAGGAGCCTTTAATTGGTCTGAAGACACAGGAGACATTAACACAGATCAGGCTGAGACATCAGAAGAAATAGTTGAAGAGAACAGGCCTAAGAGACAGACTACTCTTCCTGCAAGGTTAAAAGATTATATACTATATGATGAGGATGAAGATATCGCAGGATATGCATATCTAATAATTGAGGATGGAGGAAAACCAGAGCCCTCTAGTTTTGAAGAAGCCAGAAATGACACAGACAGTAAAATGTGGCTGGAAGCTACAGATGAAGAAATGGCATCACTTGAAAAGAACAGTACATGGACTTTAGTGGACAGAGTTAAAAATCAGAGACCCATTGGCTGTAAATGGGTATTCAAGAGGAAAGCTGGGATTCCAGGAGTTGAAGGACCAAGATTCAAAGCCAGATTAGTAGCCAAAGGCTACAGTCAGAAAGAGGGTGTTGACTACCAGGAGATTTTCTCCCCTGTAGTTAAACATGTTTCCATTAGACTACTTCTCTCAGCAGTGGTTCATTTCAACATGGAACTACATCAGATGGATGTAAAGACAGCCTTTCTCCATGGCTACCTTGATGAGAAGATTTATATGGAACAGCCAGAGGGATATGTTGACAGAAAACATCCAGAGAAGGTCTGTCTTCTAAAGAAGTCGTTGTATGGTCTAAAACAATCACCTCGTCAGTGGAACAACAGGTTCAATGAGTTCATGAAGAAGACTAGATACAATAGAAGCGACTACGACAGTTGTGTATATTACAAGAGGCTCAAGGACGGGAAGAACATCTATTTACTTTTGTATGTAGATGACATTCTGATAGCATCTAAATACAAGCAACAAATCAAAGAGTTAAAGATACTGTTGAGTTCAGAGTTCGAGATGAAGGACTTAGGAGAGGCCAAGAAGGTGCTAGGGATGGAGATCACTAGAGATAGAGAGAAAGGAACTCTCTCAGTCTCACAAGAAAACTATCTAATGAAGGTTTTGGACAACTATGGAATGGATCAGGCCAAGTCTGTAGCAACGCCAATGGGAATTCATTTTAATCTCAAGTCAGCTACAGACAAGGAAATAGAGGAACAAGTTGAGGCCATGAAGAACGTTCCATATCAAAACGCAGTAGGGAGTATAATGTACTCCATGATAGGAACTCGTCCTGATCTCGCCTACTCAGTTGGGTTAGTTTGCAGGTTCATGAGTAGACCGATAAAGGAGCACTGGCAAGCAGTTAAGTGGCTTCTCAGGTACATCAAAGGTTCTGTCAAGACAAGTCTGTGCTACAGAGGTGAAGGCGAGTTCGTCATTAGGGGATATTGTGACTCTGATTATGGAGCAGATCTTGATAGAAGAAGGTCGATATCAGGAATTGTATTCACAGCATGAGGCAATGTAATCAGCTGGAGATCAAGCTTGCAGAAGGTAGTGGCTCTGTCCACTACAGAAGCTGAATATATGGCGTTATCAGAGGCAGCTAAGGAAGCAGTGTGGTTATGGGGGTTCACAAATGAACTAGGATTCGAGCAACAGTCTGTTACACTGCATTGTGACTCGCAAAGTGCAATAGCCTTAGCCAAGAATGCAGTGTTCCACGAGAGAACAAAACACATAGCTATCAAATACCATCACATAAGAGATCTGATTAGTGACGGATTGATACAGGTTGTGAAGATTGCTACAGCTCATAATCCAGCAGATATATTCACAAAGGTTCTACCAGTTGGAAAGTTTCAAGAAGCTCTTCAACTGCTGAGAGTTTCTGAACAATAGACGAGTTGTTACTCGTCATTAACAGCTGAGTGGGTTTACTCAGAAAGATATGAAGCCAAGAGGGTTGTCTTGGAAAGGTTATTTGTCAAGGTTTTGTTGGCAGATGCTTGCAGGGTTTTGCAAGAAGGATAGAGCATGGTTATGTGAGGTATAATGCTCATTCTCAGAAGTTAATATCTAAGAGGCACTAAATCAAGGAGTGGTGTAAGAGACAAGGTGGAGATTTGAAGGTTCATGTGTCTCATACACTTAAGTCGAAGCCGGTATACACTAAGTATGGAAGACACTCTCTCTGGACAAGAGGGTTTAGACTTGAGTCAAGTTGACTTCAAGTCACGTGGGTATCACGTGTGTAAACCAGCTGAGTTATAAAGCTGGTAATTTCCTCTTGGTTTAATTAGTCTGGTTATCTTGTTGTAACGGCTAAGAAGAGAGAGAGAGAGGTTTCGAAGTGTTAGAGAGAGAGAGACGATCCGCCATTGTTGTTCGTCGGAGCTCGAGTTTGAGCTGATTTAGTGCATTACTGATTCGTCAGCCCCGGTAAGTATATCAGCTATTCACTCCGAATGGTGTGGTGAACACCGGGTAACAAATTCTCTTGTCTCGTGTTCATTTTTTTATTTCTGTTCTTTCTTTACAATCGGATCGATAATCGAGCGGAATAATCAAGTCATAATCCGCACAACAACATATATAGTTGACAAAAAAGAGTTGCAGCATATACATGTGTATAATTTTGAATACATAGTAAGAATAAATAGTTTGGCAAATATTATCTTTAAATCAATCAGATAGTATTTATTAGAGAAACGTGAAAGTTGGAAATGAATGAGAATTTAAAATTGTAGGTAAGATTGTGCCAGTCTTCTCAAAACATGATTTGTCTTTGTGCTTTTGTGACTACTAAGGGCATCTTCAATGGTTAGAACCCCATATTGGGGTTTTTAGCAATTTTATATTAATATTTTTAATATTATTTAATTTATGTATTTAAAAATTAGTTTTAAAAAAAATTGAATCAATAAAATGAAAACACTTGTTAAGTGGGTTTCTTAACTAGATACCAAGGGTTCTTACTTCTTACTCATCTTCTCTTCTCTCCTATTTTTCTATTATTTTCAAATTTTAATTCTAAAAACTCCACTTAAAATCCTTCGATTGGAAGTGCTCTAAGTACCTTTTACTTTGGCAGGTAGAAGATATCCGTTTTAATCAGTAAATTATTAATCACTATGTATAAATTATTAATGGACCTTCAAGGCATAGACTAAACTAAAGGGCCTAAAACATTGTTTACATATAATTAAATTAGTACTTCCATCTGTCATCATCATTCGGCTAATCACGCCAACCCATATGGGTTAGGAAACAAAAACATTAATTTGTAGTTAAAAACATAAAACACATCTACAACCTAACAACTTATGAAGCGACAAAATTTGGTGGCAAAATAAGATGTTAGTGAGATGTTTTTGGCGGTTTTATACAACCTAAAACACTGAAAAGTTTTAGGCGGCAAAACTACTGTTTAAGTTCTAAGCTCTAACTGAATTTTTCTATAAATTTAGAGATTAATTACATAAATATACATTGAAAGGTCCATCATCGAACACGCAAAATTTTGACCAATCAAATATGTCAATATCTCTTGTTGTGGTGTTACATCTATACTATAAAAACAAGAAACCGTCTTTGGTACAAAAATGTTGTATTTACGAAAATTGTTCTTGGAGTCGTTAGGAGTGTATTTTTTCATTAAGGGTAAAACCTGAAATTTTTGGATATTTTGTCACGCAAGAATATTTGGCCGGATCAGATTTGGAAACGGATATACACGCGGATCCTGTTCTAATTTCCTATCTCATTGCATTATGTCTGCCAACTTCGTTTTATAGTTTTCATCTCTTCTTTATATATATATCAAAAGTTGACGTGTGTATATAACACAATGTAAATAACTGGTTTTATTTAGAAAATGGAATCCAAACAAATCGAGCCGATTTTTTATTCAGTTCGAACTGATCCCCAAAAGTCCGAAACATGACAAACTATCATTATTATCATTTTCTTCTTTTTATCACAATTTCTATCATGAATTTTAAAATGTTCAGTTTCATATTATTTGCTATGAATTAAGAAAAACTCCTAATAGTGTTACTGAATAACAAATTTCATTATTTTGTACGAAGAAGCATACGAAGAAGTTTATATGATTGGATCTGCATTATTAGCTATCAGAGCTGAACGTGTAATTTTATTTTAGTATATTGAAATACATATATTTAGAAATTAGTTTATGTATTGAAATAAATTATCTATGCATATAGGTATTAAGAATATCGAGTGAGGATCTACGGAGTTTATTATCCTAAGTGGATCATTGCAATTGAGGTCCATCTCTTTTATTTTATTTTTTTATATAAAAAATTATCTTATTTACTTTTATATATATTAAAACTTTTTACAATAAATTATACGTTATCTTTATGAAAATATTTAGGTAAGTGCGACTGACACTCTAATTTTTGTACCTCTATATGAAATATTGGGTAGGTTAAATTTTACTTTATTATGATCTTATAAAAAATTACCTTATTTAAAAGATCGTATAATTAATTACTTTCCGAAATATATCATAATATCTTATTAAATATTTTATTAGTTTGATTTTTTTAAAATATTTTATAGCAAAATATATAGAAAAACATTCAACATTAATTTTTCTCTATTTTATTAGTTCAATCAGGTTAAAAATATATAGAAAAATATTCAAAATTAATTTTTCTCTATTTTGTTTTTAATTTTTTGAGAAAATAATTTTATAAATACATAAACAAATTTAAACATGCATGTGTTACTTTTGAAAAGTTTAAACACGTATGTTAAAATTGATCAGCATTAAATGCCCTATAATTTCGAAAATAAAATCTAATAAGTGAATCTTTCTAAACTAAATGTCAAATCATTTTGAAAAGTAAATATTTCCATATATACAAATATTTGAAATTCAAATGAATATATCTAGCAATCAAAAAGAATAAATATAAATATCATATAAAATTTTGAATATTCTCACGCAATCTATGTAAACCCAAATAAAAATTAATTTTTAACTAAATGTTTTACTAAATATCTTTTGCAAGACGAAACTCTTTTCTTTTAAGTTTTAATTTCAATAAGGTTTAAAATATATATATAAAATATTCAAAGTTAATTTTTCTCTATTTTGTTTTTAATTGTTTGAAGAAATAAATTTATAAATACCTAAACGAATTTAAATATGCGTGTGTTACTTTGACAAGTTAAATATACCTAAACGAATTTTATAATATTTACAAAAGAATTAAAATATTTTACAATACAAAAGATAATTTATTATTTATAAAATAATTTCAATATATAATTGACTTGGAGCAAATATTTTTTCAACGAGAATTTCTTTGTGGATTGGCATCATTAATTGGGTAGTGATTTGTCGGTTAGAAAATGAGTTAAATATGAAAGATGCAATAGAAAATATGAATGGGTTAGAAATCTATGGATACTAATATACCTATATATATGAGTAGTCATCAAACATACCTACATGAGTGGTCTTGAAAACTCATTTTGACTATTGATATATTTTAAATATTTTTTCTCTTATGAAATTAATTGTATCTATAATAAACGTAAAATTTGATTTTGAAAAGTAATTATTATAGTTTAGATTTGGTATAGTGATTTATATATTTTGAATATTATGCATCATCGATAGTTACTTTGGTTTAGATTTCGCAGGATATATTAATATTTATATTGATAAAGATATTTCATGTTATTATCTGATTTAGTTGAATTATGGGGATATGTACTGTATGAAATCAAAAATGGTTGTAATATTATATAATTTAATAGCATTTTATAGTATAAATGTAAATACAAATATTAGAAGGATCTTTCTAAATTTTAAGAAAAATAACTTAAATTTTATCAAACTATAACAAATTTAATCCACTTACAAATGCCCATTATACATAAATATTTTTTGAACATTATTTAAAGCCCGCTGTTTAAAAACCAATAAAATAAAATGTTGTCTAAAACTCATTCATAAACAAACACAAAATATTTGTTTACCATCCAAATTTAAATACACAAAAAATAGTTAGCCATCCTATATAAATACTAAAAACGGATATTAACATAAGTCAAGTGTTGTATAAAACTTATTCAAAAATAAAGGCAAACAAATAACTGTTTAATCCAGCGGAATTTAAACATATCAATAATTAGTTAACTACCGTATATCAATAATAAAACTTCGATATTAATATAAATTTTATAAATCAAACAATTCTGAATTGTGAATAAAAGAAAAAACATCCGCACGCTCAGTGCGGGTAAATTCTAGTTTTACTACTAAAAACTTATTACCATACCGCTGAAACCTTTATCACCAACATGAACCCGGTTTACTTTGCTCCAAAAGAAACAACTATATATATGTAAACATTATGATATAGATAACATATTTAGAAGAAGAATGATATTATGACTGCCTACAAATAAATATAGAAGAAGAAACATTGCGACAATTGGAGTCGTGAACTTTTTCGTTTAACAGTAGTGATCATTCAACACTAGATTTTCTCAAGGCCGGTCCAATATCGAGATTTACATGTTACTTAAACTCATTAAAATATCTTTTTAATGAATAATTAACCGTTCAACATGCAACATATTTTGTTTTACAAACTATATAGTATTAGAAAAAAATGAAGTGATCCTTTAGAGACATGATCTTCTAGAGAAATTAAAAAAAAAGTGTCAAGTAATCTAAAGGGAAAAGGTTTAGAATGGTTTATCAACCGTGACATAGAAAATACCATATGTCCATCAATTTTGCTGTAAACAGAAATACAATAGCTATTATGCCGTAACTCAAAGGTTTAATAAACTATATAACCAAATATTTTGGTCTAAACCATTGCTTACCTTATTTATGCTATATGCCTGACTGGATTTTCTATTGAAAAGTTGATTTTTACTACGGAGTTTTGAAATTTTGAAACAAAAGTTCTTTTCTAAACTCCTTTTTTAATCTATTATATTTCTATTTTAACAAACCAAAAAATCGAGATAATCCAGATACATATCAAATCTACTCAGAAGTAAAAACCAAACAATTGGACCCAAAAAAATCCCAAACCAGACCGAAAAATCCGGTTAGGTCAGGCGCCTTTAGGTGCTTTCGCGGAATCGAATCGACGTTGCTGATGGTTGTGAATCCGGCTTGATTTGCGGCGATCTTCGGCTCCTTCCTGATAAAGCTGAAGAACCGACCTCAAATACTTCTCCAGAAACCAGAGACCCAACCCTCGCACCGACGCCCGACTTCTCCGATCTCAACCGCTCAAATTCCCACGGTTCCACCCGACGGATCCCGCATCAACGAAACTTATGCCTTTCCTTCTCAAAGAAATCCAAATCTAGCCGAGACTCCACTCCTTAAATCCGCCTCCAAACTCACCTAACTCCGATCAAGGAGGTAAGCGGAGATAAACCGCGGTGACAAGACCACCACACTTCTCGCCGACGATCCTCTCCCCATACGCAGTGGCCTTATCAAGCACCACCACAATTTCTTCCTAACACACCATGATGTAAGATGGGAGGTGGATAGTTTTTTGGGTCGCCCAGCTGGTCGGAGACGCTCTCTGGTTGATCCGTGGTCGATGATCGATGGACGATGGTCGGTGGTCGAATGGGAAAAGCTTGCTGGCCGAAGGCGCTCTCAAGGCTTCTCAATGGATGATTATATGGAATTGACACAACCGGAACACTTCAGTAGCACAAGAACACGAGCTAGTAACAACACTTCGTCCTCAAGGGGAATCCACGCAAGTGAGAGAGAGGCTGTGCCGTCTTAGGGCTAAACACTTTAGGTTTTTTAGTTTATACTTGCTTGATCTTATTAAGCTCGAAAAGAATGGCTTAAATAGCCAATAATCTAGATTACAAGTGTGCTAAAAAGGGCCTGGTCGAAATCATAAAAGAAAAGACAAGAAGGAAGGTTGAACGGGCCAGATTCTCCTTCTCTTGTATCGGGTTTTGGTTTACCTCATTAAAAACCTTAGTGGGAAAACTCATTTGGGATAAAACCACACTTAAGGGAAAAAGAGTATAAACCTCAGCCCAAGTAGATGTTGCACATGCTCCTGGTCTCCAAACATAGTTCTGGAGTTCACTAAATCCGTGAGCTTCCAAATAAGGCAGGTCCAGCAACCTTCGAGTTTGATCTTGTATATCTTCTTTGTCCGAGCTAGTATTAGTGTGATTCCAACTCTCATGCATTCCATGATGAATCAAGAATCCAGAACAAGTTCCTTTACTCCTTGATTCATCCTGGTTCGTTATGAGCACTCCAAAATGTGCATGTCGGTCTTTATCGAGTTCTATTAAAATTATCCGTCTTGAAACGGGCATAACTTCTTCATAGAAAATGGTCCAGATGTGATTCTACTTCGTGAAGATTCCTTGGTGAGTAAGGTTTCCATAATAGGTTTAGTTGCAGCTTCAGTCCTCATGATCCAATCGAAATCCTCTCTTGACTGAACCTATATCCGCGGACAAAGCTAAATGGGCAGCTTCTAGACATACTCCAAGATTAGCTCCAACCAAGACTGATTCCTTCTGACCAAACTCTTCAAAATAGCATACTTTCTGGTGGATATCAAGTCTGGTATGATTGGTTTGAACCAATTCTCATATGGTCATCTTCCAAGACTTGGCTAAGGCTCCGGGTGGACGGTTGTCGACCATCTCTAAATGGGATCGTTCCAATTGGGTTCTGGAACAATCATTACTCCTAAAACATATTGTTTGGCTGATGAATCCTTAATCCCACGTCATTTTGGACTTGTAGAATATGTCTTGGCCTCCTGAACCTCCTCAGGTACGTTCCGCGTGGCCGGGAATAGCTCGATCAGCCTCATGGTCGAGGTTGGTACTTACCGCTCGTCCGGGCCGGTTTGGATGATCCGATGTCCTCATCATACTCTCTCTCTTGAAAAGGATTCTACCTCAAATCTGCATAACCTGAACCAATAGAAAGCAAGTTAGCCTTCATGCGGTTTCGAGAGTCCATGACCTTACCTTGATGGATTTGTGGCTTGTGGGTGTAAGGGCTTTCAGGTAGTTCACCTTTGAGTAGGTGTCTCAGGATCACGCCTCTGTTATGGCCTGGGTTCCATGGGAAACTCTCTGCACCGTGATCTCCATTGGTCGGCCGGTTCCACTTGTTTATCGGTCTCGCCTCCGGTCCGTTGGTCCGTGAGGTCCATTGGACTCTCTATCATTCTTGCGTCATTCTCAACACTTTTGGGCAATCCCAAGTGCATTAAAACAGTTTTTGATTCATTATAATCAGATGGAAAAGAGTTGGGTTGGGACACTTTAACCTTTGGTCGAGGCGGTTCGGTTTTCTCCAATGCCACAACGTGTTGAGTAATTATGTGATCCGGTGGTTCTTCTTGGATCTGAATAAGGCTGGTGTTAACTTCATGATCTGCTACCTTATTTGGCGTGCCTATACCTGCATCAAAATCCCTTGGCAAAGACAAGTACATCATACAAGTATTGGAAAATTCTGACTTGGAGTTAACTATTGTAACTTCTTTAGAGTTAACCCTTTCTTGTTCTGATAACAAATGGATAACTACTTGTCTAGTGGAACAAGTTGCAGCATCATGACCTATTTTTGACATCTATAAAAACTTTTATTAATAGAAGGTTTATATGACTTACATTGTTCGTGAGACTGGCTCTTGGTAAAACAATCTCCTTCTTTGGTGTTGGCATCCAAACTCGTGAATATGATCTCATCATAAGCCTCTTGGGAAGGTAGCTATGGTTGTGGGACTTTTGTACAGATTCCTTGTACATATGCTGCTTTAAAACTCCCCAAGTAGTGATCGGGTTATGGCAGTATTGGAGAGCTTCTTCTCGTATCCACCATATAGAAGCTTCTCCAACAAGTGCATTGATGGCATGAGAGAATCTCTCCTCCTTCGGGACTTTGTGATACCAAAACCAATCTTCCAAGCCTCTCTACCATCTTAAATATGCCTCTGGGCCTTGTTCAAGACCTGAAAAAATAGAGGTTATGCGGCTCATAGTCTTCTCCTTCATCATGGGAATGATCCTTCGGTTTAGAGTTGTATTGCATTTGAATTGGTCCACCACCAAAACTAACTTTATCTTCAGCCACATCTTTTTCTCCACTTTCCATGGTAACTAATTCATGTAAAAACAACACTAAACACGAAATAAAGTGCTACATGAACTAGAAACAAATAAGAAGAACAAAAAAAGGCAAATCGGCAATTCGCAACAAATGCAAAAATGCAGAATTGGAAAAATGCAACTAAAAGCTAACTGGTTTTATTTTATTTTTTGAGTGATGCATACAAAATACAAATGAAGCTAAATGATGAAAATACTAACAACCTAACAGGAAATATGCAGAAACAAAACCAATCAAAGAAACAAAATCGATGCAGTTTATGATCTTAAACGAGAATGATATGCAAACTAAGACTTAATGCTTTCTTTTGGGTTTTATTGTGAAAATAGATGAATAAGAAGATGCAGTGACTAGGCAAGACAATTACCAGACGAATCTAAGGCATGAAACAAGAAGAACACACACAACAAGGCAAGAGAAAAGGCAAAACACAAAGAATGACAAATCGCAAAGAAAATGGAAATATGCAACTAAATGGAAACTATGCAAATCTAATGCAGCTACCTAAGGAAAAAACGTGTAGAATGAATGAGTAATGAACAAGAAACGCCAGCAGCACGCAGAGAAAAGAACATACACCACACTGCTCGGGTCAAACCATTACTGCAAACGAATTAGCAACCTAACCCAGCAATGATCCGTGAATGCAAACTATCCTAAGCTTGCTGGATGGGAAAAGCTTGATGGCCTTGTAGACCATGTCTTGGCCTCCTGAACCTCCTCAGGTACGTTCCGCGTGGTCGAGAATAGCTCGATCAGTCTCATGGTCGAGGTTGGTATGTACCGCTCGTTCGGGCTGGGTTTGGATGATCCGATGTCCTCATAACACCGCATCCGCCTTCCTATACTCTCTGGATTTTACCTTCGCGCTTTTCTTGCCTTGCCGCAGTCATCTAATGGCAATAATCCTACGACTTACAAAGGACTGTAGCTCGCAATTGCACGTATCCAAAATATTCTCTCTCTCCTCCGCTCTTTCCTTTCCTTGCTGCCGTCCTCTAGCAGCAATAATCCGGCGTCTTACAAGGTCTTTCGATTAGAGCTGGAGGTGCCACCGCTCGCCCCTCTGAGAAATCTTCTACTCCTCGCTCAGCCGGATCCAAATAGAGTCGAGACATCTTCTGAAAGCCATCACTGTGCTCTGCTTTGATTAAGAGCTAGACACCATATGGGAGACCTTTCACGTCGCCAACGGGACCGCCGGACGACGGAGAAGTCTTAAGAACGATAGAAAAAAGAAAACGACGACCTTAACCCTATAGAGTAAATAAAATCGGGCGCGTGAATTACACGCACGACCCCCAACACTGTTATAGTATTTTTCCAAACTCTTTTTCTCACATTAAATATCATAAAATGAATGTTTCAATTTCGAAGTTATTTCTTCAGAAGTTTAAAGTAAAAAATATTTGATAAGATACATGATCTATTGGAATTGATTATCAATATGTGTACGACGGTACGAGTGGAAATAAAACTAATGGGAATACACATAGCTAGCCAATATGTACAAAGATTTTTTTTTTTTTTAAATGATTGGTTGTTGGAAAAAAGTGAGATCACAAACAGAAATTGAACAAGCAATTACAATAGATTGTATGATCCTTAGACAACTTCTCTTCTTTCATTTGGAAGAAAATTATCCATTTAGGCTTTGAATGGATGAACGGACCAAAGACGGTTCGTACTCAAAGCGGAGTAACCGTAAAAAAATTGCCATTCACACTTATTTGAACACATAAATGTTTTTGTTTTATAAGTAATAATTTGGGTCACTACAGTAAAAGTGAATAGAATTTGTGAGAGAAATATATGATCTATCTTGTACAGTAAAACTTTTACATATTTGCAGTTTATGATCCACTTTACAATATTTTTTTAATATTTTCATTATTATAGACATTATAGTTCTAAAACAAGTCATTTAACAAAAATTGATATTGACTAATTTATAGATCAGGTTAAATTTATTTAGACAATAATTTATTTTTAACCACTAAAAATATTGGAAAAATGTAATTAAAAGTTAATAACTAAAACATATAGTTTACACTTTTAACACTAAAATATATATTTTACATTGTTATATCGGTTAGATTTGTAATTATATTGTTTGTTTTACTTAATCCGTATTTGCTCCATTTAATCTATCTATTTATAATCATAAATTCTGAAACTGATTAAAATAGAATAGAAATAGAAAAGATAACCGAGGAAATTACAATAGTTATGAACATTAGATAACATATCGAAACATTTGATCCTAATTTTTTTCTTCTTAATCATGGTTTAACTAATTTGGAAGATGATAAAAATATATAATATAAATATTTATAACAACAAATATATTTATTATATTTATATATATATATTTTAATTACGTTATGTACCGCTTTCCCTATTCAAATTTATATTTTGAACCGCTTAATATGTTTGATCCGCACTTGTACCGTCTAATCCGCTTGATCTGCATTTGATCCACCTTTTCTGTTTGAACCGCTTGATCCACAACGCCTGATCTGCTTTCTCCATTCGAATTCTTAATAGATGCACTACAAGAAAACAGGCCATTACCGAGGGAAGAAACCAACGGGTTTCCGTCAGAAAAGGCATATTCCGACGGATTTCCGACGAACAAAGTCCGTCATTTCTATTTCGTCGGTAAAAGATATCCGTCGGTAAAAGATATCCGTCGGTTTTTCGTCTATAATAACCGACGGAATACCGACGGATAGAAACCGACGGATCACCGACGGTTTATCGACGCACGTTTACCGACGGACTTGTGACCGTAAACCGACAGTATATTACCGACGGTTTACCGACCCTAAACCGACTGTATACTACCGACGGTATTCCGACTGTATAATACCGACGGTATTCCGATGTATAGTACCGACGGTATTCCGAAGGCATTCCGAGGGCGTTTTACCGACAGTTTTCCGACGGTATATTACCGACGATTTTCCGACGGTATGTTATCGACGGTTTACCGACGGTATGTTATCGACGGTTTACCGACGGATATATATATATATATATATATATATATATATATATAATATATATTCGCAAATTAATTAATTAATTAGAAATATAAACAAAACAAAAACGAAATTTATTAAAATTATTCAAAACATGTTTTTTAATTACATTCGTCCATTAAAAAAAAAATTACATTCAACGGGAGCGGATCCCGCATCCCGCTCCCGCTCACGCCCTCTTCTTCACCTTCTTTCCCTTTCCCTTCCCCCCACTCTGGTTCGCCGGTGCGGCCTTTGGAACTTGGGCTTGCTGCATGAAGAACTCAAACCGCTTGTTCATCTCTTCGAACTTCTTCGCGTTTTCTTCATCTTGTTTTGCCATCCGGGCCTCCATCCGCAACTGACTAGCCTTCAACGCTTCGATCTCCGCATCCTTTCCCTTAAGATTCAGGCATAGTCCTCGCCTTCCTGACGAAAACGGGAATGCGGTGTCGACAGTTTGTCCGCCAAGTTTCCCAAACCAAAAACTCGTCCTCTTCTCTTCTCAGTTTCCTGTAAAGTTAATACGTTATGAATTTAAGTTTGAGTTTAGGGTTTAACATATTTCAAATTTTATTTAAATTAAAAATTTACCGCGAGGAAGACTTGGTTGATCTGTTCGTCAGGTATCTCCTCCGTTGAACCGATTCATTCGGATTGGGTAACCACCTCATCCAAACGCCTCTTCGTCGACTCCACAATCCTCCGAGCAATTGGATCCTGGATTTGTCATGTCTCCTTGTTCTTGTGGCCATCCTCGATGAGCTCACTAAGATTCGGATCTCGCCCCCCCTTCTTATGTTTCTGCAAAAACAATTTTCAATTTAAAATTTTAAATAAAAAATAACTTAATACATTGAAAATTTAAAAAAAAACAGCTTACCAAGATTATCTTCCTTGATGCGGTGCTCCTAGCTCCCGCATTATGAGTTGCGGGACCGGCACCATCCCTCTGACTATTACGGTTCTGGGAGTTTGTCGAGGCGAGTGATGCGGTTGACGGCTTACTCCAATGACGGATGAGGCCCTTCCAAGTGTCGCTTTCCTTGTTAATACCCTTTGGAGTTTCATTATGGCACCACTTCTGTTTCCAAGTGTTGATGACGTTCGAGTAATGCGTTGATGCCTTTAGGTGGAACTCCTCTTCCACCAAAGTCATATACTTCCTATCCCAAGTATACTTTTGCTATTCAAAAAAAAAAATTGTTAGAATTAAAAACTTTAAATAAATTATATAGCATAATTTAATAATAATAATATATAAAAAAGTTACCGAGGTAATTACCGCGAACTGGCGGAACCAGTTATGCCTATCGGATAAAGGCATATCCATGTACGTCGGGTACCCGTACTTGAGCATGCTGTACATCATAGACAAGATGCTCTTCGTGACCTTGGATTCGGTCAACGTAAACCTAATAAGACAAGAAAAAACAAAGGTTTACAAAAATGTATATACTAAAAAATGTAAATGAGAATCTAAAGTTATAAGTTTAAATACCAGAAAGTGTCGGGGATGTTCTCGTAGTTAGGGTCGAGCCGTTTGAGCAGCTCTCGTCCCGGTTGATCGACTAATGCCGATATCTCATCGGCAATAGACGGAAGGACATAATGCGGCGTTCCCGGCTGTGTCGGATCCGGTGTGGGTCGCACCTGAGTCGACCGAGACCGTTGGGCTCTCGGTTGTTGTTGCTGGACCGGCTCCTGCTGCAGCTCAATAGCAGAAGTATTTTTGTTTCCGAGTCTCAATTTCGTCCTCGTTCAATTCTGGATGATGAAACTTGAGAGCTTCCATATATATCCTACAAAAAAGTTAAAAGAATATAAATAAGCAAAGCAAGTGCAATACAGAATTATAAATCTAACATGTATACCTCTCATATTGAAATACTTCCTCGCAGTTGGTTAAAATGTACTTGTGGAGATGTGTATGCTCTTGAGGTGTTAGTTGCCCCTTGCCTTCTTTCCCACTTAACCGCCCAACCTGTTGAAAAATGTTAGGAACAACTGACCGATAAATTTGCCTCTCTCCCCTGTCATCGTTCCTAGCTGGGCGCCTGCTCCTTGTGCGTACTTGCGAAGGGAAGTAGTAGCCAGCAAAGGTCGCAGTCTCTTCGTTGTTATATTGAGCGGCAATAGAGCCCTCTACTTTAGCGGGATTCTTCACCTTCTTTTTAAGGTGGAACATATAGCGCTCGAACGGATACATCCACCGATATTGTACCGGACCACCAAGTCTAGCTTCACCCGGTAAATGGATAGGCAAATGTTCCATGACGTCGAAGAAAGACGGTGGAAATAACTTTTCCAGATTGCATAAGATTTTTGGAATGTTTTGGTCCAGACTTCTGATCCCATCAGCAGTGAGTGTCCTGGTGGATATATCCCTGAAAAAAGATCCAACAGCTACAATTGCTTTGTGGACATCTCGAGGAAGGAGATGAGCAAATGCAAACGGCAGGAGTCGCTGCATCATCACATGACAATCATGACTCTTCATTCCGATAAACTTTCCACCGTCAGTGTGATATTCATGCATTTTCATGCATTTATTCATATGTTAAATTCTTGTTTTAGTCTCATTTTCCTTTCATTCTTCATTCTTTTCTTGTTCTTTGTTGCATTTAGAGTCTAAGTGCATTTAGAGTTAGGATTTGCATAATTTGTTGTTCTTGGGAGTGTTTTCTTATGCTTTGTAGGTTCTTGGAGTTGCTAAGGAGGTTTGGAAGAGTTTGGAGTCCAAATGAGTGATTGCAAGTGAAATGGTGATGAAGGACCAAACTGGTGAGCTTGAAAGATGGAGCAAAATGAAGTCTTTCCGTGCATATTTAGCTTATGGAGCATCTAATAGAAGTTGTAGGCAATTGAGTTAGCTTTCCAATGGAGTTGGTTTCGAGTCATTTGGAGCCGTAGTCGAGAAGTTATGGCCGTTTTACCAGCTCGCGGTTTGTGTTGCGGGCAAGGCGAAGACCGCGAGACATAGGAGAAACAAAGCCGGTTTTGCTTGCGGTTTAGCTTGCGGTTTGCCTTGCGGTTTGGACCAATCCCAGTTGACAAAAATTACCAAAATGCCATTGCGAGACTCCCTTGTATAAATACTCTTTTATGGGTTTCTAAAACCCTAAGCTACCTAAGCCTTAGTTTTGTTTTAGGATTTGAATCTTGTAATCTTTGATTTTGAGTTTAATCTAAGTACTTCTTTATATCTTCTTAATCTTTTCTCTTAATCTCTCTTTAATCTTGTTATCTCATACTATCTTTATGGATTTTGTGGGAACAATGAAGATTAGAGAGTAGAACTTTTGGGTTTTGTGGATGAGGTTGATTTAGATGGTTTATGTGATGATTAGTGATGTTTAGGACTTGTTTATGAATGATCCTTCTCTAATTAGTTGATCTCTATGCTAGGTTGCAAGGAATTGTTGAATCTAGATGCTAGGCTTTTTCATGCCCGAAAGGTGTTCGATGAAATGCTTGAATGAACTTTTTAGAGGATTTTCATATCTTAGCCTAAGAGATTAGTTGTCTAAGGTGATTATTAATAATGAGAACTTGAAATTAATGCTTGCTTGATTCTTAATCACAAATGATAATTTGATCTTGATTAGGGATTAGTCAAAGGGATTAGTGCCAAGAGATTGGATTAGTCTAATGATTAATGTTCTTAGCCTAAGGATTAGATTTGCTAAAAGGTGTTTGATGGATATTATTGCATGCTTGTCTTGTAATTTGCAAATGAGAATTGAATGATTGCTTGATTAGCATAGGAGTTATGAACATGAGAATGTGATTAGTTTAATTATGATTATTAGCCTTGTTTAGCAATGTTTGATTGATTGAAACATCATTCATTGTCTCTAGACCATCTAGTCTCCATAGCCTCATCCTAGGACCCTCTTTTATCTTATTTGCTTCTTGTTTAGTGTTTTGCTTTGTTTCTTTCTTGCTTTATTTCCTTTTTAGATTGTTTAGGTTGTTAGATAAACCCCTTTTATTTGATTTGCTTAGCTTGAGTAGTTTCTTGCATTCTTGATTGGTTGTTCTTCTTGCCTCCCTGGATTGATACCTTAAGTACTATAATGACATGAGTAGACTTGAGGAATTGATCTAGATCACTATACAAAAAGTCTAGCATCAATTTGGCGCCGTTGCCGGGGAGGTGTAGCAATAGCCATTAGGATTTAGATTCTACTTTAGACTAAGCTTTTATTTTGTTTTTGTTTGTGTGGTTACTAACTCTCTTTCAAGTGTTTGTTCTTTTTGCAAGGTGCAAATCACAAGGAAGAGAGCATGGCTTCGGAGATAGCTTCTATGTTGAGGGCTATGTTGGAAGCTCAAGAAAGAGAGATGGCTTGGAACCCTACAAGTCATCATGGATTTGAAAGCACATCCACTTATCAAGGTGATCTTCCAAATGAGTACTCCTCTCATGAGTACCAATATGGATATGGTGATGGATACCAATCTTGGAACATGGAGCATGAGCATGAAGTTACTCACTCTTCTCAAATCTCTTATGATGAAGAACTTCTCAGCATGGCAAGGTTGGCATTGGAAGGACAAGAGAGGTACAATGAGAGCTTAAGAATGATCAATGATGATTTTGTCCATTTGCCTCAAGATGCAAGTATTGTTGAGCCAACACATGAGGAGAATGCTCCAGTCCAAGATGAGTTCTTGAAAGAAGCTGAAGAGACTATCAAGGAATTTGAAATGCTTTTTGGTTGCACTATTGGTGAAGACCTTGTGATAAGGTATGAAGATGAGGATGATGAAGAGACATTTATGGGTCATTCAACCAATAGCAACAATGAAGGAGTAAGAGAAGTTGTGAGCGATGAGGAAGAACCTTATGAAGATGGGTTGGTTGTTGAGTGCAAGGAGATAAAAGAAGAGAGCACACAAGATGAGCCCTCAATCATTGAAGAGGAACCAAAGCAACCAAATCCCAAGCAAGAGATAATTGGAGAAAATCTTATGGAGAACCAAGATGGTCCCAATGAAGAATCCTTCAAGGAGGATGAAGAAGATGGATCTCCAATGGCTCAACCCCCTCACAAGCTTCTTGGTATAGTCTCTACCACACCATTGAGCTTTCATGATCCAAGGAAGATCCCTTTTGAAGAGATAAGGATGAAAGAGTTTAGGGGGTGGTTCTATGATGAGTATGATCCCGGTGATACAAACTCATGCCACATCCCTAACCAAAAAAGAGTGAAGGGATAGTCAAGCTTAGTGACTTAAAACAAGCTCTCTTGGGAGGAATTCCCATGTCTATCCTTTTTGAGGAGCTTTTGGGTAAATGCAAAGAAGAAGGGAATGAGTTTTGGGTGCAAAGGGAATTCAATGCTAAATCAAAGGATGAGAAGCCTATGCAATGGTCTAAGTTTGGGGGAAGCCTCATGCCAAATCAAAGATGCCTCCACCTCCCATTCCTCCTCTCCATCCCACTCTCCAAGTAACACTCCAACTTTTGTCCTTTTGATTTTGCATTTTTGATTTACTCTTTGGTCTCTTTCCCTTGCTTCTTTCACACAAGGGACTGTGCGATTTAAGTTTGGGGGAGGAGACTAGTCGCTAATAATGTGTTTTGTGTTCTTATCTTTCTTTCTTGCATATTGAGTTTCATTTCATGCATATAAGGCATAGAAAACCATAAAAATTTGAAAAAAATTTGAAAAAATTTCACAAAAAAAAAGCATATAGTTGAGTCTAGAAGTCATTTAGGATTGTTTTCATTAATGTTTGAGAGCTAAAGCTTGTGTTCCTTATAAAAGAAAAAAAAATTGTTTGAGCATGTGGTTATTGGATGCATCTTGTGAACTTGAAATTAAGGAAGAACCCTTCTTGGATCTCATGCATTATTGTTCACTTCTTGGTTGAAACATGTTGTGATTTGAATCATTCCCTATCTATTAGAACTCTTAACATTGACTTGAATTATCATGTTGTGCAATGAAAGATGAACTCATGGATACTTGATACATACTTGGACTATCTTCTCCATTTCTACCACTCTCTTGTTAGTCCAAGTAGATTTCCCCACCTTGAACCAAGCTTTCCTTCAAGTCTAAACACTCTAGTGAGAGATGAGAGGCCTTTTTCTTGAATAAACTAGGCAAAAAGTGTTGAGTTTGGAACGACAAGGATAGGTCTTCATTGTAGAGCTAGCCTTACATCATTGGGCTATGCATAGGATAGGAAAGAAGTTTGGGGGAATTGGGAAGAAAAGAAAAAAAAGGGAATGAGGAAAGGATTGAGAAAAGAAAGAGGGGATTGGAAAAGAAAAAGAAAAGTTGATAGCTCTAAGTGTTTATGAAAGATAAGTCTCAAGTTTTAAAGAGAGAAAAGAAGCCAAAGTTGGCTCAAGCATCAAAAGAAAAAAAAGAAAAGAGGCTAGTGAAAAGAAAAGAAAGAGCTAAGAGCAAAGAAAAGAAATCCTCTAAGTGTTTATAGAAGAAAGAAGTGATCAAAGTTGGGATAAGAAGGCAAAAATGCCTTAAGAAAAGGGTAGCTTAGGAAGGGAATCTTGGGTTTAGAAGAAGAGTTAAGATCATCATAGGGATTTGGGTAGAATGAGAATCTATCCTTGTATGCATAAGTTGTTTCTTACTCTTAGCATTTTGCTATAGTTCATTCCTTTCTTGAGAGATCCTTTGTTTTTGAAACCCACACTTCATTTGAGATCACTTTTATCTCAAGACCTTTAACCCTTAGCCAAATGTGTTCATTTGATTTGCACAATCATGATCCACCATTGCTTAATGAATGTTAAAGGGAATGAGGATAGGAATTCATGTGTAGGTTGGGGCTTGAACTTGATGCATGTGTTGATGGGAATGGCTAACTCTTTTGAAGTAGAGTAAACTTGATTGTAGCTCTTAATTGCTTGTATTAACTTTGTTTCCACTTATGCTTAACAATTGATTTTGAAAGCTTTGAACTCTCTCTTTCAAACCTTTCTCCCAATTTGCTTTGATGGTCTTACGCTTGCTTGTGGACAAGCAAGGTTTAAGTTTGGGGGAATTGATATTCATGCATTTTCATGCATTTATTCATATGTTAAATTCTTGTTTTAGTCTCATTTTCCTTTCATTCTTCATTCTTTTCTTGTTCTTTGTTGCATTTAGAGTCTAAGTGCATTTAGAGTTAGGATTTGCATAATTTGTTGTTCTTGGGAGTGTTTTCTTATGCTTTGTAGGTTCTTGGAGTTGCTAAGGAGGTTTGGAAGAGTTTGGAGTCCAAATGAGTGATTGCAAGTGAAATGGTGATGAAGGACCAAACTGGTGAGCTTGAAAGATGGAGCAAAATGAAGTCTTTCCGTGCATATTTAGCTTATGGAGCATCTAATAGAAGTTGTAGGCAATTGAGTTAGCTTTCCAATGGAGTTGGTTTCGAGTCATTTGGAGCCGTAGTCGAGAAGTTATGGCCGTTTTACCAGCTCGCGGTTTGTGTTGCGGGCAAGGCGAAGACCGCGAGACATAGGAGAAACAAAGCCGGTTTTGCTTGCGGTTTAGCTTGCGGTTTGCCTTGCGGTTTGGACCAATCCCAGTTGACAAAAATTACCAAAATGCCATTGCGAGACTCCCTTGTATAAATACTCTTTTATGGGTTTCTAAAACCCTAAGCTACCTAAGCCTTAGTTTTGTTTTAGGATTTGAATCTTGTAATCTTTGATTTTGAGTTTAATCTAAGTACTTCTTTATATCTTCTTAATCTTTTCTCTTAATCTCTCTTTAATCTTGTTATCTCATACTATCTTTATGGATTTTGTGGGAACAATGAAGATTAGAGAGTAGAACTTTTGGGTTTTGTGGATGAGGTTGATTTAGATGGTTTATGTGATGATTAGTGATGTTTAGGACTTGTTTATGAATGATCCTTCTCTAATTAGTTGATCTCTATGCTAGGTTGCAAGGAATTGTTGAATCTAGATGCTAGGCTTTTTCATGCCCGAAAGGTGTTCGATGAAATGCTTGAATGAACTTTTTAGAGGATTTTCATATCTTAGCCTAAGAGATTAGTTGTCTAAGGTGATTATTGGTAATGAGAACTTGAAATTAATGCTTGCTTGATTCTTAATCACAAATGATAATTTGATCTTGATTAGGGATTAGTCAAAGGGATTAGTGCCAAGAGATTGGATTAGTCTAATGATTAATGTTCTTAGCCTAAGGATTAGATTTGCTAAAAGGTGTTTGATGGATATTATTGCATGCTTGTCTTGTAATTTGCAAATGAGAATTGAATGATTGCTTGATTAGCATAGGAGTTATGAACATGAGAATGTGATTAGCTTAATTATGATTATTAGCCTTGTTTAGCAATGTTTGATTGATTGAAACATCATTCATTGTCTCTAGACCATCTAGTCTCCATAGCCTCATCCTAGGACCCTCTTTTATCTTATTTGCTTCTTGTTTAGTGTTTTGCTTTGTTTCTTTCTTGCTTTATTTCCTTTTTAGATTGTTTAGGTTGTTAGATAAACCCCTTTTATTTGATTTGCTTAGCTTGAGTAGTTTCTTGCATTCTTGATTGGTTGTTCTTCTTGCCTCCCTGGATTGATACCTTAAGTACTATAATGACATGAGTAGACTTGAGGAATTGATCTAGATCACTATACAAAAAGTCTAGCATCACAGTGTCCACACAATTACGCAAGTTTGATGCATATCCGTCAGGGAATTTAACTTGTAGCATAATCCACTTAAATAACTCTTCCTTTGACTTCGAGTCTACCCAATATGCTGGAATTGGCGGTTTTCCGTTATTCTGAAGATGAAGTTCAGGCCGATCACAAATTTCAGGTAAATCAAGCCTGGACTTGACATTATCTTTCGTCTTCCCTTGCACGTTGAGAAGAGTGTTCATAATGGTAACTGGTCCTTCCAATATGGTAAATCCCAGAAAATGCTTTGCTTGTGCCAGTTGTGGACTACACCAGCTCCATAAATATTCTCATGCCCGTTCCCACCACACTCACGACTTCTTAATGCACCAAATCCTTCTAAGAGTCCCAAGGTAGTCGACCCATCGTCTTGGAGAATAGGATCATCAAACACTTTCCTCTTCTTCGTAAAAAGTTTAGTGTTTTCCGGTATGGATGATCATGCGGTAGAAATATTCTATGACAATCAAACCAACACGATTTGCGTCCATTCTTCAACTGGAATGCATCTGTCTTTTCCTGACAATACGGACAACGCACGGGAGGTTAGCATGTCCATCCTGATAACATACCGTAAGCCGGGAAATCGCTAATGGTCCACATCAATGCAGCCCTCATCAGAAAATTTTCCTTGCATGAGACATCGTATGCTACAACACCGGGCAGCCATAGCATTTGCAACTCATGTATCAGCGGCTGCAAGAATACATCAAGTGCTCTTCTCGGATGCTCTGGACCGGGAACGAGTACGGAGAGGAAAAGAAACTCTCGACGCATGCACATAGTCGGCGGTAGGTTATAAGGAGTCAGAATCACTGGCCACAATGAATATTGTCTCACATGCCTTCCAAACGGGTTGAACCCATCTGTGCATAATCCGAGGTATATGTTACGTTGCTCGTATGCAAAATCTGGATATACTCTCTGAAAATGTTGCCACGCTTCAGCATCCGACGGATGTGCAATCTCTGCTCCTCTACTATGCTCAGCATGCCATCTCATTTCCCCTGCAGTTCGCTCCGACTGGTATAAGCGCCTAAGCCTATCGGTTAACGGCATATACCACATTCGCTTGAACAGAAACTTAGCTCTTCCCCCTGTATCCTCATAGCGCGGCTTCTTACAGAATTTGCAATCCAGACGGAATTCATCTTCTCGCCAATATATCATACAGTTGTCGATGCACACATCTATCATCTCATACGGTAATCCCAGCCCTTGTACAAGTTTCTCGACCTCGTTGTATGAACCCGGCGCAAGGTTATCTTCTGGAAGAATATCTTTCACAAACTCGCAAAACGCATCCACACATTCTTCCGCAAGATTGTAGTCCGACTTTATGCCCATTAATCTTGTAGCAGCTGATAATGGCGAATGACCCTCTCTGCAACCATCGTAAAGCGGCTTCTTCGCTGCATCTAACATGTCAAAAAATCTCCTAGATTCTACATTTGGTTCCTCACCTACCCTAGGAATTTGATATTCACCTACCTCTGGAATATTTTCTCTATGTGCATCATTAACCATCTGAATGGTGCCTACACCAAAATCTACATCGGCAGTACAAGGTTCGCTAGAACTAACATTAGGTTCCCTAGTACTAGTACAACCGTAATGTTCTCTACTACTACTTGCATTATCCGAAGTTTCTCCATGTAGATACCAAATCTTATAACCCGACATAAACCCAACATAATACAAGTGAAACCATACTTCGCCAATCGGAATATTTCTATAATTTCGGCAATTAACACATGGACATCTTAACTTACCTTTTTCAGTGTTTGTGGTTGATTGCAAGCTAGCGACATAAACTCTGCAATACCGAGTGCATATTCCTGTTCCACTAGCTTCGTCGCCTCAACAATCCTAACTCCGTCCATCCACGATCTAAAATAGTTAGAAGAAGACATTTTTCTCGGTTACTAGAAGTATTAGAGAGAGAGAGAGAGAGAGAGAGAGAGAGAGAGAGAGAGAGAGAGAGAGAGAGAGAGAGAGAGAGAGAGAGAGAGAGAGAGAGAGAGAGAGAGAGAGAGAGAGAGAGAGAGAGAGAGAGTTATGGAGGGATGGGTGTGGAGGGGAAGAGAGGAGTGATGAGGTATTTGTAGAATAATTTCAGACGGAAATCCGTCGGAAATCCGTGGAAAATCCGTCTGAAATCGGTCGTTTTATAGTCGACCCAACGGTCACATTAACGGTCACATTAACGGTCATATTAACGGCTATATTGAACCGACGTTAAACCGACCGAAATACAACGGAAAACCGACGGAAAATTAAACCGTCGGGTGTTTCCGACGGAATGAGAAAACCGTCGGAAATTTTTGACGGTATTTCGTCGGAAAGTCGTCGTTTTATCGTCGGTAATTTCTGACGGAATTTTTTTCGTCGGTAATAGCCCTGTTTTCTTGTAGTGATGTATGATGTGTGTACGAATATCATATCATATAAAGTGTATGTATTTGGTGACGCACGTAAGGATGTAGAGCATATATGGTAGGGTAAAATGGGGATGCATGGTTTTGTAGTTGTAGACGATGGATGAAATTATGAAAGTGAGATATACAAATAAGACAGCAAAACAAAAGTGGGTCACTTAGAAAAGATCCCGACGTAGAGAACATAATATTAGATGTCTCTTCTTTGTTGGACACCAACCCCAGTTCCGCACACCTCTTTGTCGTTCTTTCCATTTCTCCTTATTTCGTACTCACCATATCACAACTCATTATTTATATATTTAAACTTCAGTTTATACATACGTATATTGATGTTTTGTTTTTGTCAACAAAAATAAACATCTACATAATTCAATTGCTCAAATCGGTAGGTTTGGATCTATAAACATAAAAATGACGGTTGAAAACAAACACTTCCACCTATTGCGCAAAATATGAAGTAACTCAAAAGTTTTGAAGTAGTGTTTACGATTCTCGAATTCATGCAAATGGATTGAAGATTATATTGATGTTATAAACTTGAGTTTGTTTGATGGCTAACAAATTTTTATTATTTCGAATTTCTTGCATTCATTATATACTCAAAACAAAACTATACTCAGAGAACTTTAATTTGAATTTTATAGTAATTTTGGAATGTATTTAATAAAATTTGTAATGGCTGAAACAAAGTTCGGTTATCCAATGATCCACAACTTCGACCAGCATGCTGATTACTATGGTACAATCAAAATTTAATTTGTACTTTTTTCTTTGTAAGACCACCTCAAGCTCCATACATAATTTGAGTTTTCTATATGAAATTTAAATATAAATAAAAATGAGCAGTGGACACACCCATATTGAAGAGTTTTGAGTGGAGAAACGAAATAAGGACAGTTTGAATAAGAAGGCACCAACTCTTCTGGACCTACTTGCTTTGCATCAATACTTTCACCTTTCAGTTCTCAACTCCACTTACAAGTATATTGCGTCACTCCACACCACACAATTCAATTAGGGTTGTCTTTTTGTTAGTTTGGTAAGACAGATTAATTAAATTAGGGAATTATATCCAAATATGATTTAATAAATTAAATAACAGCAACTAACTAAATTAACATCAACGAATTTTGAATCATGCATTAAGGAACTAACAAACATTAATATATAATTTTGCCGGCAACGATAAATATATTACATATGTATCTAAATGTGTGTTTGTTTTAAAAGAAAAATGAGGGAAAACTTTTGCAGAAATAGCTCGTTTGATCAATTTTTTTAAAACTATATTAACGCCTACGACAAAGGCATTTAGTCGGTAGCTTACTCGGTCGCTAACGTGGATTTGAATTAAAAAAAAAAAAACCAATTCTCTTATACTACCACATACTATTTGTTTTGCAGAAGTAAATTGTTTTTAGTTTATTTATGGATTCGAGTAGTGATCTTTAAAATAAAGATATAATTTTGGGATACTGCAATTAAGCAAATGTCTCTATTTAAGAGTTAGCTGTAAGAAAAAAACCGATAAGGTTTCAAAAAAGATGAATAGTGACGACTATAAAATATACATGGAAATCCATGTGGGACGACGGGAATCCACAAATTTGCTAACCCGTGTCGATATGTCAAGTTTCAAATTCTTATTGTCAAGATTGAATGAATAGTTTTTTTTTTTTTTTTTGTATTACACATATATAGATGCATTCATGCACAGTTTTACTTACATGATCGGTCTCTTTAGTTGTGTAGTTTCGCGTGATATATCGAGTAAACATTTACTCTTCTTTTTCAAAATGATTTGAACCTAAACGCATGAGTTGATAAGAAGGTATTAAAAGCACATGGCAACATTAACTTATTGTCCAGTAAAAAGAAGACAATGTCGTTGTCTTCCCCAATTCGGTTGTCCTAATTTTAGGGCAAGAGTATGTTTATGACTCGACCCTAGATCGTGTCGTTTTCTCTTTTGTCTAATTTCAAACCATTGACTTGTTGTATGTTACGTAACTTTCCTAATAAACCCATAATTTAACTAAGTTTACAAAGAAATGTTGTTCAGCAAAAGAGTATATTTTTATACGAGACTTCAAAACTATGATTAATAAAGTCCCGAAAAACATTAAGCATAAATTACCACACCGTCGATGTCGCTTTGTCGTCACTGTAACTGCGTCGATTAGACGTCTCAATCACACGTCGCGTTCATTTTCCTCGTGGTAAACCTCGAGGTACGACTGACTTAGATGTCGCATTAAGTTAGGTGTGCGTGGTTTGGAATTTGATTATACTCAAGGATTTTGAATTATTTGTATGCTTTTCAGCTAGATAATATAGATGAAAATTGCTACTTCCAATCTCGCAGGACAGATGGAGCTCATGATATTGAGATTTAATCCTCTACTGGTTCATCTAACTCTAAAGATAATTCAATGAGAAACACACACACACAAACACACAAAAGAAATGCAATTAAGACCGCTGGAAACAAAAAGATGGGTTCAGTTGAGTTTCGCTCTCCTCTCGATCGTCCCCCTGCGTCGATTAAAAAGGGGGAAGAGAATCAATGCATAGGCGAATCCATCCAAATAATCATCGTTGCTACCAAACCTGATAAGTTTAAAATAATATCGCATCAGCCCACAAGAAGGTAATCTTACTTAAATATGGGCCTTAAAGAGGCCGGGAAATTTGTATTGATCTGAAAAACTTGGTCTTTGAAAATAATCTTTGCTTATGCCTTGCAGCTTCTCGTAATATGTATTCAACTAGCATTGGGCACTTGACCGTACTCTAACCGGATCCGAAAAACTAAACCGAAACTTATCCGAGTAAATCGGTTCGGTTCAGATCTTGTTTCTAAAAAGTAATTGGATTGGATCTATACTTTCGAATATTGGTTCCGTTCGGATAATGCCCGAGAACCAAACAAATATTTGAAATAACTATATTTATACTTAAATCTAATAAATATTTTGTAATTTAGTTATTTCGAGTAAATATAAATATATTTTGAATAAAATTAATTTTTTATGGGATAAATTTCGGATAAATCAATTATTTCGGATAAATCAAATTAAATTCAGATACTTTAATTAATGTTTAATTATTTCAAATACAAAATATCCGAACCAAACAAATATTTTGATCAGAATTTACTTTGGATCCAAAATATATAACCATTAGTTACTTCAACTACTTTATGGTTATTTCACGTCAAAATACGTGAAATAACTAAATATTTGATTTTTTGATATATTCTGATTTTTCAAGTGTAATATTCACCCGATTCTAATCTATTAAGAACCAACTCATACCCAATTCGAAAATCTAAAATATTTGAATATATCTTATATCTCAGATTAAAAAAAAAAAATATTTGAATGAATCGATCGAGAGGTAACCGAATGCCCATAACTGTTTTCAACATTCAAGCTCCATCAAATTATGTTTACCAACATTTTAAAACACTTTAGATGTAATTGAAATACAATTTTTTGAATAAAATTATATCATTTACCTTAAATAGAATGGAATAAAATGAATAATAGTGGAATAATCATTCCATTAATTCCATATAAAAATCAAAACAAAATATTCTTTTACAATTTTGGTAAAGAATAATGAAATGAATTTATTATATTTTTCTTCATACCCCATTCACCTTATCTCATTTATTATTATTTCAACCATTCCATTTTATGCAAACCATTTAAAACCTTTTATAACAAAAATATCCAATAACTGATATTTTATCCCAAAAAGGTAAAATATTAAAGGTTAAGTTCAACCATTTACAACTGGATTTGACAACTTTAACCAAAACCTCTTTTTACAACCTCTCACTAATTTCTTTCAAAGTTAACATAGATATTTCTCTAAGCTGTCTTTTTTTTCTTTTAAATTAAAAAAGTGTGAAGAGGAAAAAAAAAAGGTGAGCTATGAGCCTATGACTAAATGGTGACTCATAAGTTCATAACAGACTGTGCGTTATGAAAAAACGGAGGAAATAAAAAGGGTAAAATGGTAATTTAAAAACAGAAAAGACCGCCTCCTTGCTAGAGCCTCCTCCCTCCCCACTAAAGCTTCTTGCAGTTAGGAAAGCAGGTACAAACCCAAAATCAATTCTTTTTTCCGATAAAAATAAGAAAATGGAAGGAGAAACTCATCAACCGGAGCCGTTACCTTTATCATCATCCGATTCCGATGAAGTAATCAGCGCTGGAGGGATGAAGAGCAAAGTGAAAGGACCTTGGTCCACGGAGGAAGACGCGGTGCTTACAAAGCATGTGAGCAAGTTAGGTCCGAAGAATTGGAGTTTGATCGCTCGTGGTATCCCTGGCCGGTCTGGCAAATCCTTTCGATTGCGTTGGTTTAATCAGCTTGACCCTTGTCTCAAGCGTAAACCTTTCTCCGGTTAGTGCAAAACCCTTCGGTTCGGTTTTCTCTTAGGTTTGGCTTTTAAAAATTGATGCTTTTTTTTATATTTCTTCCTTTTGATCTGCTGCAGATGAGGAAGATCATATGATCAATTCTGCTCGTGCCATTCACGGAAACAAATGGGCAGTGATTGCCAAAATGTTACCAGGAAGAACCGATAACGCCATCAAGAACCACTGGAACTCAACTCTTAGACGTAAATACGCAGATCAAGTTACTACTGCGCACATCAAGAACGATAATGTCGACGCCATATCTTACCCATCTATCAACCAACAATTGCCTCAAGGATTTGAGCCTCCACAAGGTATTGATGTTACAATGGATGATGCATCAGATAATGAACCTCAAGAACAAGCTCCAATAGAGAGTAATGTCTTTAGACCAGTGGCTCGTGTTGGCGCATTCAAGGTATATAACCCAACCAGCCAGAGAAATGGATATATGGATCATAATGTAGTTCCATGTCAAGGACCGTTGATTCAAGCGGCTAAACCGGATTCATTGGCTGGTATATTTCTACAATCTCTTTGCGGCGAACCTAACATCCCTTCGAAATGTAGTCATGGTTGCTATACTTATCAAGATGAAACCAAGATATCCGGTAAGTCGGTATTGGGGGCTGAGTTTGTGGACTACGAAGAGCCTTGTGCAGTTTTCAACCAAGAACTGATATCTATAGCAACCGATCTGAATAACATTGCGTGGATAAATAGTGGCCTTGACAATACCATTGTCAGAGAAACAGAACAGAGTTTGAAGATCGATCATGTTAACTTCAATGATCCTCGAATCAGGTTTTCTGGAATGATGCCCTTCTGTGCAAGAAGCTGAAACTTAGAAGAATGGCTTTAGATTCATTTACAAGCACTTTTCTCCTTAGTTTTTTTTACATATTTACAAAATAGAATATGAAGATCAATTTACAATAAACAAAAATATATATCTTGAAAATGTCTTCATCTTCTATCCCTCAAATTCACCAAAATCTTCAATAGCAGTGACTTTAGAGGAGTTGAGTTTCTACGAAGCTGTTGTGCTAACCTTCAATGGAATCATGATAGGACTACTATAATCTCCAAAACTAAACTCACTTTCCTTGTTACACAAGTCACCTGGAGGCAAGAAGAAATCAGAAGACAAACCCTTCACATTAAACCCTACTTCTTTAATCTCCCAACTCTCTTCCATTATAGTCTTTGAATGACTTTCTAAGCTCTCATCAAGCCTCAGTAACGATACACTTGTCCTTCCTCTGTGAGCGATCTGAATCCCATCAACGCTCTTATAATCTTGGATCATTGTCTCCGAGGTTGTTTCCCATAAGACCACATCTTCTTCTTCAGGACCAGTCTTGATCCGTACGAGATAAGTGTCCTCTAGTTGGACCAAAAGTCCTGTTCTTTGACTAAAACAACCCCACACGGTATGCTTCATCGTCTCCATACCACTCTTGCTTCTTGATGTAAGCCCTGAAGGCTGCGTTTCGAGCTTAAGCACGAAGCATTCTTCGTCGTTAACTGCTTTCTCTCCCACGCAAACCGATCCAGCAAACATATTTGCTGTGGTTTTTGGATCAAGCCCTTGAAGTAACCTTCTAAGTGGCCTGGAAGGTTCATTAGAAGCATGAGAATGTTCTAGCCAAGGACTTTGCTTCCAAGCCAAGTTACCATCACAACCAGCACTGACTTTAGAACCAGAAACCACAAGCTCTAAACTCCATTGACTAGAACCTTTCTTCCATAACACGAAACCACCCATTTCTCCTCCGTTTCCATTGTTGACATTTTTGATCCTCATCATCTTCTTCCTCCTTTTTCCATTTAGGGTTTTTCCTGCACAGAACTCGGTCACTCCCATTTTAACCTTTCCTATGGCATACATGCTCTCTACTCCAGCCAATGCTGTCTCTCCTCCAGCTGCTGCAGTGTATTGCTTCACTATGTACTTCGCCATGGCTGCTTCCTATTATAGCCCAGAAACAGAGCAAAAGTAATATGAGAAAACTTGTGGCTCAAGTTAAATATAATCAAGGTTTTCTAACAAAAATCGGTTTAAATGAGTATATATGTATGTACTTACGATAGATTGGTTTTTGATGAGTTTGGAAATGGGATGATCAAGAACGTCGTGATCTAAGGAGATAGGGAGAGGGATCGACGGAGCTCCGACGATTCCAAGAAGCATCTGAATCTGAGCGTTGTGGCCGCCGAAAAGAGTGGCGAGACTGCTATTGTTATCCGGCGGTGACCGTAGCAAACTCGACTTGACACTTTGCCAAGCGCCGGTCTTGTTGTTCTCGGAATAAAACAACTCCTCCGGCATCGGAACTTCCAACACCGTCTCTAAACCGTCTTCTCTGTCGAAATTAGGAGAAAGCGTTCTCATATTTTCACTCTTTTATTGAAGTAATCGAAGAGAAAATGGATTGCCGGAAAGTTAAAGATAATCGAATATTGTTTGCGCTTTGGTTACAATAATGTAACGGAGATGAAAGGTTCTATATGTTATGAGAGATTGAATGGCATAGGCTAATGGGATGGCGATTTATATATATATGAACATATTTTATAGAAATAGAGATGACCAACCGACCGAAGCCGATCTGATATATTTGTGTATTGTCGTGTTCGCACGCTTCATGTCTCCCTTTGCTTTCCATCTAATAACAATTGAATATTAGGGTCTGAATGGTAATAGCGTATTTAGCGGTGCGGAAAAAGCAGTTTTAAAATACGGTACGGTTCAACTGCGGCACATGCGGATTGCAGGACAAATACGGTTTGTATATAATAAGCGGTGCAGAATACATATTGATTGGTGAAAAATGATTTATATGACAAATGCGGTTTTTAAAAAGAATTTTGATTAATTTGATTTATTTCTGGTAAATTGGATTAGTTTGGTTAATTTTGGATAAATTCGATTATTTTAGATCGTTTCGGTTCGGTTCAATATATATAGGTTTGATAATATCTTTTCAGTCAAGTCACAAAAAAATAATATGTGAGTAGATTTTAAAAAAAATGTTTAGAAAAGAAAACAATGTGTAAGCCTCGCACAAAAATACAAATAATTTACAATGTATATTGAATTATGGGGCTTTTCTTTTTAACATATTAATCAGTATATGTTTTGTTACAGACAAGTTACCAACAACAGCAAAAAATATATGCTCGGTATTAGATATTATCAAACTTTCATTTTATTTTAATATTTCAAGATACTATTTATTTTTAATAAAAATGTTTTGACTTATACGATTAACTAGCAAAAAAAAATACTTCACTTTAAGGCTTTGAATGGGTGATGGAACAAAGATGTGCCATCCATTAAAGTGGGACATTCACTTTCTTATCTTCATTCGTCAAAACAAATGAAATAAAATGTGGTCTGACAGATAAACGGGAGAAACCACATTATTTTTCTCTTTTTGTTATAAAAGTGGACAACCTACTTCTTCTGAAGATAATAGAAGGATATCTAGTGGTTCATTTTTCTGCACACATTTCAAGAATTTTAGATAGTTTTATCTAGTTAATAATTCAACCATGTAGAAGAAAAAAAACCTTGTCTATATAAACAATGACTCATGCTTCACTTTAGAATACACCCCTAAAAAACAATCATTTCAGCACCAAAAAAAAAAAAATTATTTCAACACAAAAAAAAATCAGTTGTGCCCAAAATTTTTTTTATGCATTCTCATTTTGCAACTCTTCTATTCAATTAAGGGCATTACAAAGTATGTTTTTTTGTCAATTTAAAGATACATTTTTTTGTGCAACTAAATTTATAGTTATTATTATAATTTCCAAATTATAATATAGTTATAGTTAAATTATATTATAAATATAAACACAAAATTTCATACCAAAACATAATTTTTATATTTATAAATATTGCTAAAATATTTATTATAAATATAATCTACTAGTAATTTTTATAAGTTTTCTTATAAATATAAATTATAAAATATTTATTTTTATCAATAATAAAATTTTGACAAATACAAAAATGATAAATAAAGTTTTAACAAAACAAAAGTAATAATTTCTAATAAACATTTCATATTATATATTATATTTCCATGTTTAGTTATGCAACTTCATAATTCTAATTACAAATGTTATGTTATATAATTATAATGATATTTGTTATTTAAAATTAAATGTATATTGATTGTGAATGCATAATTATAAATAAATAAAATATTCAACATTAATATATACATATATATTTTATATGAAATTTTAATTATAATAAGTATTTATTATTGGTTTAATAAATTTTGATTGTTTATAATTGAATCTATTAGTTAACTATTTAAAATTATAAATTGTTTTTTAAATTGTAGTATGACGTCTAACCGCCGACCAAGCACATGTGCTTATATCCAAAGAGATGCAAATATCCACACAGAAACATCAGCACGGATAAAATATTTATTTATTTTTAATTTATTAATCTTCAATAAAATTAGAAATAAATGAAAATTTTAGTATTAAAATTTTACGACATGTATGGCGCAGATAATTTTAAATGGACTCCAACCCGAGAAAGAATATTTCTTGAATTGTACGACCAAGCAATTGCATTGAATAACTACCGTTTAAAAGATCCTACACCTGGTAAAGAATTGTTTTGTTCAAAAGTTCAACCAAGAGTTTGGTGTTAATATAACGTATAAGTTTTTCATAGAAAAGCTTGATCAATTGAAAAAGAAATACAAGAAGTATACGAGTCTTATGAATTCCACCGGCATCATGGTTGATTCAGTTACATCCGAGATCGATGCATCTGAATCATGGTGGAAAGATTGTGAAGCAAGTATTCATAATCTTCCTCAGTACCCAAATATAAGTAGTCAAATTAAATATAAAATATTAATTATAAATTTTATGATCAGGTCTGTAAAATAGTACATTCATTTAAACGGAAGCCTCCGCCGTTGTGGGACGTTATGGAACGTTGTTTCACATTATATAATGTTCAATCTCAACATTCTCTTAACCAGAGAAGAGAGGAGCTACTAAATGAAGGTAAAGTTGATGCTGAAGATGAGATATACCCAGATACATATGGTAATGAAATGCCATACAATCAAGTTTCAGAGATACAAGAAAACGAAGAGGTGTATCGCGTTAACATTGACGACGAAACCCGTCCTCCAAATGAGTTTACTCATGAACATATACGTCACAGTTCATCAACAATTGATCCAGTTCAGATTCCTGGTTCAAGAGTACAACAAAGAGGTAGAGAAAGACGTGCGAGTATTTCTCAAAGAGCTGCAGCAAACTCACGAGTCAATCTGGGCAGTGGTTCACGCGGTAGCCGGAAGAAACAATCATTTGAGAAAACTTTAACCGAGACGATGACTGAATTTAGAGAGTTTCAGCACCAAAGTTTACAACAACTACATCCAAACCCATTTGATCAAGAAGATTACGACGATTTCGACGTGGCTGTGAAGATTTTTGAATCGATGAATCTTCCCAATGATACCAATTTTTATTGGGCATGCGTCGAAGCATTTCGAGAAGCTGAATTTTGGCGTAAATATTTCATCGATAGGGCTGACAAGACCTTCGAAGATAAGATACAATTTTTACAATCTCTAACTGGATGGACACCTGATGATAAACGTGTTGAGAAGCGGTTAAGCTCTGGAAAAAAGTTTGGGAGCCCAAGTGTTATTGGATTTCATTCCGGTAGTCCATCTTCTGTGGTAATAATTCTTGGGGCCAGAATTCAAGTGGTCAGTGGGGTCATCCTTTTCGAGAATGGGGTACACCACTAGGCGCTCAACAATGGGGGTACACCACCAGGCGCTCAACAATGGGGTACACCACCAGGCGCTCAACAAAGGAATTCACCACCAGGTGCTCCACAATGGGGGTACATCTCCAAATGCTCAACAATGGAGAACACCTCCAAATGCTCAACAATGGGGATCATCCTCAAATGTTCCACAGTGGGGTACATGTCCAAATGCTCAACTGGGGAACACCTCTAAATTCTCAACAATGGGGACCATCCTCAAATGTTCCACAATGGGGTTCTTCATCGAGCACTTCACAGTGGGGCTGTCCACCGAATGTGCAACATGGCTTTTCAGTGAGAACTCAGACAGACACAACAAGAAATGCCCGAGAAAGAATTTCAGGGGAAGCACCACTTCCCACTTTAAAAAACAATCAAACGGAAGCATTAACAAGACAAACACGACAAACACATAGAGAAGGAGGATTATTCAATATTTGGGGGCCTAATTTAAATGAAACTTTTCAAAACAATTCTGGCGATGAAAATTAGATTAGTAGCACGTGTTCTTTGTTTTTAATTATTATGTCTTGTTTTAATTTATTTTTAATAACTTCATTTACTTATTATGTATTGTCGATTTGTAAAAAGACTTATCAATCTCATTTTTTATTTTGTGTTATTAAATTCTAGGCTTTTCGTATATGCCAATTGAGAGTACGAGGAATTAAGTTTCTAAGTTATGAGGAGAGAGTCGAGTTGTGGAATTTGGAGAATGAGCAATTTAAAGAGTTAATAATTCAACCAGCATTGAGTTACTACAATCGGTATTTTGAAAGAGGACCATTACAAACAGATGGTGGTTTGGGTTGGATAAACATTTGGTGTCGCCTACAAGAAGATAATGCTGCTTATCTTCAGCTATTAAAAATGTCATTAAACTGTTTTACAACATTGTGCCATAAGCTAAAAACGAATTATGGACTACGACCAACATTAAATGTAAGCATTGAAGAGAGCGTCGCTATGTTTCTACGAATATGTGGACACAATGAAATTCAAAGGGATGTTGGATTGCGGTTCGGCCGAACGCAAGAAACAGTGAAGAGAAAATTTCTGGAAGTGCTTACAGCTACTGAGTTGCTTGCTTGTGATTATATCAAAACTCTAACAACACAAGAGCTTCTCAGGATTCCCGACCGATTTCTAATGGATTCAAAATATTGGCCATATTTTAGTGGATTTGTCGGAGCAATGGATGAGGTTCATGTTTGCGTGAAGGTGAAGCCTGAATTACAAGGAATGTATTGGAATCGGCATGATCGGACATCTTTTAACATCATGGCAATTTGTGATTTAAACATCTTGTTCACATATGCTTGGAATGGAGCATATGGATCTTGTCATGATACCGCAGTTCTCACGATGGCGCAAGACAATGACTCTGAATTTCCTTTGCCTCCAGCAGATAAGTATTATGTTGTTGATGCTGGCTATCCAAACAAACAAGGTTTTCTTGCTCCATATAGATCTTCACGCAACATGGTTGTTCGATATCATATGTCACAATTCCACAATGGTCCTCCGCCTCGAAATAAGCAAGAATTGTTTAATCGATGGCATGCATCATTATGTTCTGTTATTGAGAGAACATTTGGAGTTTGGAAGAAGAAATGGAGGATTTTTTGTGAATTTCCAAGATATAATATTCATGTACAAAAAAGAGTGGTAATGGCTACAATGGGTCTGCATAATTTTATCAGAATTTCAAATTTTACAGATGAAGATTTTGCAGAAATAATGGGACTTACAGAGATTAGCAACATAAATTTTGAAGCAGATCAAGATGGCTTAGAAGCAGCAGAGATAGCCGAGGGGAAATCCAAAGATGAATATCAGAGAATATATTGCAAATATGTTATGGGAAAATCGAAATACTCGCTCTTAATTTGTCTCTTATTCGTGTATTGTATTTGAATTATTTTATGTGTAATATATATATATATATATATTTGTAACCATAAACATATTTATTATTTTCTATTTATTTTATGTACCGCTTTTCCCATTTAATCTTATATTTTGAACCGCCTGATCCGCTTGATCCACATTTGTACCGCCTGATCCGCTTGATCCGCAGTTGTTCCGCCTGAAACGTTTGAACCGCTTGATCCGCAACGTCTGATCCGCTTTTTCCATTCGAAGCCTAAAGTTATTTGGAAAATATTGACAAAAAACTTTTTGAAAAACGCACCAAACTGCAAGCATGTGCGGTTTTCTAATTTCTCTTCACAATTTTGGACCGCAACAGTAAAAATTTTACTTTTATTTTTTAATTAATATAATTCTCTGGTTCAATTTATTTAGCTGAATGGCGACATAAAGCGGTTTTTATAAAATGAAAGCGGACGGACCGCATATACTTTAATATGCATCTCTTTACCAAAAAAGAAGTAATATAAATTTCCACTAAAACACTGGACAACTACTCAAAACACTGGACAAACGCGTTCGGAACACGATTACTGCAAGGAGACAACGCAAGAAGTTTGTAGGCCTTATGCAGAGATGGATAGAATAAGAGACCATTGCATAAATGGAAAATTTGCTATCATGTTTTTTATGCTTCTTTTTTTGCCATGATACCAAAACAAAGTTATACTCTTTTGTAAAACTCAACTTTCATTAATATGAATATTGAATGTTTCGCAAAAAAGAAAGAGAAATGAATGCCTTCATTTTAAAATACTTTGATTCTCTTTTGATGTTTGGTATATATCTTGCCCGAAAAACTAGTCTTATATGATTTTCTTAATCACAAAAGTCAATGTGATTTTTTTTTTTAAATTGCTTAGCTTAAACCGGTTCATAATATATATATATATATATATATATATATATATCTTTATTAAAAAGGAACTAACTATAACTTTACTTTCATATTAACTTTTCTTTTTTCTTTTTGAAGATGGAAATTAAGAAAGGTTGATTTGGCTAAGATCGTGCGTCTCCTTTTATCCGTTTCTTCTTTTGACTTAAGTTCAATGTTTCTCATTCTATAATGCATAAGGTTAAATGAATATCGGCATTGTATATATATATACACACTAATTAGTCTTGTAGATGATTAAGCAAAAACTATAAAATATTTTTTGTGGTTCTTACTCTGGACAATTTTACTACTCTCTCCGTTTCACTATATTTGATTTTCTAACATTTTATTCTTGTTTCACCATATTTAATTTTTTTATGGTATATTTAATGAATTTTTGTTTCTTTTAATAAAATTAATTAATATATACATTAAATTTTGTTTGATTAATTAATCACAAGCACTCAAAAAGTATATGAAAAATAAAGTTTCACGTAAAACAAAAAAATTTAGTCCATTAATCATTATAAAACCAGTATTTCTTTATTCTTTTTAGTTTGCAAAATGTACATATTAATTGCTTCTTAATCTATGTGTAAAAGCTAAAAAATCAAATATAGTGAAACGGAGGGAGTATTAACATATATATATATTTACAAATAAAATAACCTTTTTAGTATCTTAATATATATTTTTATAACTTGACAACTTGTATTCCCTAAGAGATATGATCATCATAATCATAAGGAGACATATATGAGGGACGTGACTTCTAAAAGTCGTATATGACTAGATTAATTATGAAATATATATATGTATATATATACACATACTTACGTATTATTCCCTCCGTTTTAAATTAGTTGACGTTTTTGACATTTTATTTTGTTTCAAATTAAATGACGTTTTCAAATTCCAATGCAAAATTTATTAATTTTTTATGTTTTATAACCGTTTGTATTCTATATCTTATTTTTTGATTGGTTGAATTATGTTTAGGTAAGTTAATTAATGATGTTTTATTTAGAAAAAGTAAAAGATTAAATGTTTTTTTTAATTTGTGTGCTAACACCTAAAACGTCAAGTAATAAAAAATGGAGGGAGTATTAAGTATTTGAAGAATTAACATTAAAAAGTATTTGCCGAAAAACGACGAGAAATAGATAATGAAGAGACGACACTTTGATTGGGAAATGAATTGTCGGCAGAACGTGGCTGACGGCGTGCTATCAGACAGTATTGATATTTCCCTTTAATTTTGATTTGCTTGCGGTTACGGTTACATTAACATTTCAAAACCCTTTTTCTAACTTATATAACGAATCTATAAATGCGTGTGTCTATTAGTTGCATTCATCATGCATCAGTTGAGTTCAATCTATATAATATGATCTTAACAATATTTTGATTTTTTTCTTTCTATGAGACCAATGTATCGAATACTATATAGTGCATTATTACTGAATATTAATAAATTTTTCTTTGTGATTAACCTGTGGTATCCCGAATCTATGAAAAGACTTAGATTAATCCTTAAAAAGGCGTGTAGTCCATGGATAGATCCTATCTTCGGATATTTAAATGGGCCCTTAAAACAAGATACATATACATTTGAATATCCTAAACAAATGTCACTTAATTTTGTATAACATGGGGATCGAACCCGGAACGTGGTAACATTTAAGACATGTTTCCAAACACTTGACCACAAGAGCCAAGACAACTAAATGTTAATAATGACATGCACGCTGTTGGGAATCTTTTTGCAGATATGCAATTTGTCTGCATAACTCCTTATAGCATCTCCAACTTTGTGCCAAATTGGATGTCAAATTTTATTTTCAAAAAAATCTACTTCAATTCTATCTTATTTTTAATTGCAAAATGACATAATGCTATTTTTGATTCCAAATATAAAACCATCTAATTTTTAATTGCATTTTATAATTGAACTTTTTATTTATAAAACAGTCCTTCATTTGATTATGGATTCATGGGGACCACACAAAAATGACAAGAGAAAAAAAAGAAAATAATTTGGGAAGGAGGGGCATCCAACAGGTGATCTAAGATCAAGTAGGGGACATTGACCAACTTCTAAATCCATTAGGCCATTTACTCTATTTAATATATTAAAGTCTATGGGCTTCCAACCTAAAACCAATTGGTTTTAGGTTGGAAGCCCATACACCTTAATATGGTATTAGAGCCCGATCCACACCAATCCAACCCGATCCGACCCAAAGTTGGTCCATTCATCGATAACCCATGCCTAAAATAGTGCCGTCGATCTAAGCCCGAGCATTCCGAGATTAATGGCCAAAGAGCCATTATCTCGAGGGGGCGTATTAGGGACATAAGTCCCACATCGGTAGTTGGAAGGGATCACTAGCAATCAGTGGCGGAGCCAGAAACTTTTTGTATCGGGGGCAGAAAATATATATCAAAATATAGTTTATAAATTATCAAAAAACTACAAATGTACTCTACAATCATTCATAGCTTAAAACCTTTTTTATCACGATTTCATTTGTTACATCTTCAAATATATTTTTTCAATAAAAAATAAAACAATCACTCAAAAATGATCACCGATGCGATTTTGTAAAACTGTCTTGATGATCATCATTTCTGAAAATCATTTCTCAACGGTTGCGGTAACAACATGCAAAATCAAAGCTAACTACAATAGCCTATAATCCAAATGATGAGACATATATTTTCTGGTTTGTACCATCACCCGTGATAAGTCTCCAAGATTTTTATGGTTGACAAGATCCTCTAATTAAATATTTCCATCTTACTTCATCTCTTTGATTAGGATGATATTCTAATATTTATTTTATTTCTTTGTGATCATACGACACATCATCTAAATTAATATCATATATTAATGGAGATTCAAATTGATCCATTGATTACCTAATAAGTTATAAAATACATAAAAATATTTAAAATATTCAATTTACAGATCATAAACATAAATCCTAACTTTTTCTATGAGTCAAAATCAATACAGTTTAATAAACACTTAAATCATTATCAAACAATAAAGTTAATATAAAAATAAAAATAAATTAATCTGGATTCAATTTAAACCGATGGTGACATTGTGAATAATGAGTAGGTAAAACGTGCGGATAGTAGACGAAAGTGAACGAGCCTAGTTAGTTATAAAAGAAAATTAGATAGAGAAGCAATTGTTTAGGTTTGTTCCTTTGTTGTTTGAGTTATAAATATAGAAACATATCTAGTTAATATTTTATTTGGCCATAAACTCATGAACTCAAGTTTTAATAAAACATTTATTTAGTTATAAATCCTTTTACTTTTTTATATTGTCGAGTCGTGATACGGGGTCAACAAATTTTTTGTTATGGGGTCATTTCATTTTTTTATTAAAGACAAAACATATATTTTTAAAAAATAAGTGGGGTCAGCTGACCCCACTACTCTCTTACTACCTCCGCCCATGCTAGCGATATATAAGTGATATGTGTCATTTCACTTATCACCAATTGGTTTTAGGTTGGAAGCCCATACAACTTAATATAATACAGGTCAAACAAAACAATTTATATAGTTAACCGGGGGCACGTGACCCATAGTTTCTAACGTGGATTCGCCCGTGTGTATGATATCTCTTTTGTTCCTAATGTTATATGGGGTCTTATTTTCGGTTATGCCTCGCAAATACTTTCTTTTTGGTTCAATTATTTTTTCATTTTAAATGAATCGTAGAAAATTGGAAATGCTTTCTTATGATTTGTATTTGATTATATATAGCATTTTTCATATTGAGATGTATATCTTATGCGATTTATTAGTTGAACATGGAAATTTAGAAGTTCAGATAAAAGAATCATAAAAAAGACAAAAGAAATTGTTAAAAAAATAAATATGCAAAATCAAAAATCTAAGGTTCCGACCATTGTGACGCTGATTGCGGGATGGTTAATGGAGCTGACAGGAGCGCAGGAACTCGTGTTCCATAGACCATTATCTCCCATAACAAGGGTTGTCTTCTCCCCCACATGGGTTTTATCTCTCTCATGTGTTTTTCGGCGCCGAATTGGCTTTGCATATAAATCAGAAATCAACAATAATTTTCTGTTTAATTATGAAAATATAGAAGAACATATATTGGAAATATGTATAAATCCGGATATAATTGGTTAACATTCAAATCAATTCTGGTTTCGGTTTAGTTTGATTATTTCCCCCCTTCCCCATATATAATGGTCCAACGATCCATATTCTTTCATATAGTGTCATAAATGAGCAGTCATATAACAAACAAACAACCAACATTATTATTTTAAGAATAAACAGAACATCGAAAAGTTTGTTTGATAAGTTCTTTTAAAACATTGCTCCTTGGTAAAAAAAATTAACTTGCAAAAGACAGGACATGATTCACAAGTTTTTCTAAATACTTGGAAGAAGATCCATCTTTACTTAAGCAAACATTGGCTCTCTCTTTCCACTTCAAGCAACTCTCTCTCATTCCATCTACTTCCTCTAACATTTCCCTTTTTATTATCTTCTCAATCTCCTTCATATCCAACTTACTTCTCTCTAACATCATCCCAACCCTCCATACATCAACAATGTACCTCGCGTTCACACGCTGGTCCGTGAAACACGGCGTACATATCATTGGAACACCTTCACATATGCTCTCTAGCGTTGAGTTCCATCCACAATGCGTCCAAAACGCTCCAACCGCTGGATGCCCTAATACCTCTAACTGATTCACCCATTTCACAAATTTTCCCTTATGACCAATGTTTTCTACAAACCCACAAGGTAATGACTCGAGCCATTCGGTCCCTCGAACCAGCCCTGGCCTAACCACCCACAAGAACGGCCGTTCGCTGTTTCTTAGACCCCAAGCAATCTCTAGAAACTCTTTATCCTCTATATCTGCAAGGCTTCCAAAACTCACATAGACCACACTCTTCGGGTCTTGCTTGTCGAGCCAATCAGTTGTTACACTGTCTTCTTTGTTCTTTGTCATCGGTAGAATATTTTCGCTGTTTTTGTGAAACGGTCCAACCGGAAAGATGGGCACATGAAACTCGCTGCTAAAATCCATGAGTGAGATTTTTTCAAGATCTTCGAATGTGTTCCATATGATTCCTGAAGAAGACTTTGCTCCTTCCACCATGTTTTTAACTACCCGGTATAGTTCCTCCGGCTCATTCGTTTCCATAACCGGAAGATCCTTCACTCTCAAAGGTGGAAGCTCGGTCACTGGCTCATCCAATCTAGAATCTTGAGCAAAACAAATATATAATTTTTTAGCTTTGTATTGTTTGTTTACATGTTTTATAGTAGGCGCGTCTATCAAAATGAATATACTATCTTTACTACTTTGTTTTATGAGAAAAAATATACCAAGAGATATTTCGTTTTATGAATAAATAAAAAAATTTACTCGTACGATCGGTTGATTTTGTGATAAAAAAATAACTATGGAATTAATAATTTTCATAAGGTAACTAAATCAAAATCAAAGTGCAAATTTTGCTTTACCTTGTATAGGGAGGTAATTCTTATCTTTAAGGAGAGGGTAAGCGGCAAAGGCACAAAACGACGCCGCACCACTTGTGGTCAACACTATCCTGCGAATCCCAACCTCTTCTGCTGCAACCTCCGTGTTCTTACCCCAAACAGTATCGGAGACCAAACAACACGCCATCTCTCCTCCGCTTACTTCCTCCGTCAGAGACTCACGGAACGGATCCGCATAACTTTGTCTCAGTTGACGAATGAAGATAACGAGGTCCATAGCATCTGGTTTAGATAGAGGGTCTTCTTCTTCTCCTTCGTTGTGGTGATGTATGGTTCGAAAAGTGAAGTTTGGGTAGTGAGAAGGATCGGGGAAGTTGAAAGAGGTGTGGAGGATCGTGACGGAGAAGTAACGGTGGTGGAATATTCTGGCGAGTTGGATCATCGGGTTGAAGTGTCCTGGAAACGGTAAAGGGAACATGATTATTCTCCTTTCGTTTCTCTCTTCCATTTTTACTCCTTAAACGTATTTTTGTTTTGTTTTAAACTTCTAGTATGTCGCCAAGAACTACTTGGGCAAGTTGCTGTGCTATCTACGTAGGCTACTCAAACACGACTCCAAACTTTGATGGTGGGATTAGATGGGCAGTGGACCTCGACAAAAGTATATATTATTTCAAAATCTAAATGTTTAATATCCAAGTTGTCTTTATTTTGCCATCCCTAAACGAATCATATCATATAAAATAAAACTAACTACTAATTAACATTATTATTTCAAGATCCAACTCTTTAATGAGTGCTTAAAACATTGCTCCTCTGTTATATATCTAACTTGTAAAAGCATAGGAACCTCAAAAGTTTGTCTAAGACCTATTTTTAGCTAAGGATATCTCTAATGTACAACTGCAGTTTTTTTTATCCAAAATGGAGTAACTCCAAAATACAGTTGTGTTTTGATTCAATCTTACTTCATTTTGGAACAAAAAAATACAGCTATAAACAAATAAGTGAAGTAAATTTTTTTTACTCTAAATATGGAATAATCTCATTTTTATTCTATTTTATAGTTGAAAATAAAGTGGAATTGGAGATGGTAGTTATCAACTCTCTCTCTTTTTATAGGCCAAACACCTATCTCTCATCCCATCTCCTTTATCTATTATTGCACTTCTTACTATCTGCTCAAATATTTCCCTTATCCATCATATTTCTCTCTAACACCTTTCTAATTCAACATACATCGACTCTACTTCGCGACTATCCTTTTCTGTTTTAAGAATTAACTAAATTTTAACCAGCGTAAAAACATAGATATATTTCTTTTTTTAAAAAATAATAATTGAATCAATGTTTTTCGTTTTTTGTTTAAAAAATAATTTTACTTTACATATTTTGTTTTAATAAATAAAACATTATAAAAGTTAATGATATAAGAATAATGTATATTGTGTTGATTTAAAATACTTTATGAAATATCATATATATATAATTTATTTATGCTTTTAATTTTTAATAATTTTATATAAACAAAATTATATACTTATGAAAGTCGAAACATGAAATTTATATTTAAACTCGGCTTATAGTAGTTTAAGTATTTTGAAAACTTGAAAAATGACTCTTTAAAAATATCATCCGTAATCTAACTCATCATATATTAGAATAATTTTAATATTGAATAATTTTAATATTTTATCAAATTAAGAATATATCAATTGGAATGGGTTAATAATTCTTACATGTTTTACAATGGTTTAAATATAAAATATTTGTCTTTATTTCATAGATTAAATGTAACTAATATTATTTTAAATAAATTATAACAATAAATAATAAATTAATAATTATTTTTTCTTAAGAAATCAAGAAACTAAAAATATTTTTGAAAGAGTTTGTTATAATATAATATAATTTAATATATATATATATATATTTGAAATAATTTTTTTTAAAATATTATGATATATTTTTAATAAAATCATAAATTCGTGAATATCTTTATTAAAATATAACTAAAATTATTTAATAATATATTTCATTAACAAATAAGTAATTAATAATTATTTTTTATTAAAAATAGAATACCAAAATATATATTTATATTTAAGAAAAATATATTAAAAGATCTTATGAATATATTTTAGAATAAAATCATTAAATAGATAATATTTAACATAGCTCACATATAGTCTAACTTTATTAAAAACCCAAAAATAACCCTAATTAATAATTAAATATATATAAAATCTAATGACTCCATGGGGGAAAATTAATTCACCAATACATCGATACCATATTTTTAATCTTTTAGATTTTTTATAAAAGTAATTTCTAAATTTATATTTTTTATTAAATTTTATTAAAAATAATTTTCATTATATTGTGATTTATAAAATAAATATAAAAATCTTTATATATAGATCATTATAAAACGGATTAATAATATATTAACTAATTTTGATTATCGCTAATATTAGGGATGACGAACTATTTTCTCAAAAGAACTATCACATACTATCATATATAGCACATATTATGACCCCTATTCACACAGTAAAAAAGTTAAAACACTACTTCCACCCAATATAAAAGTTTGAAACTTATATGCCCAAGAAATTAAAGATCAAAATATAAAATCACATAGTATTTGGTTAGTGTGGGAGGAATTTGTAGAGGTTCCTCTCGTGAAGGTACAAGCACGATCTGATGGGTTTCCCAGATAAAACTGTAAGTGTTGCGAGCTCTATCATGTATGATTTTACGGTCGAACTCCCATAGTCGACCCAACAAAAGATGGATTATCTATCGGAACAATATCACAACATGTTCTATCTTTGTAGTAAGGACCAATGGAGAACGCGACGAGAGTTCGATGAGTAATACATATGCTCACATCCTCACGTAGCTATCCAAGTGTGTATGGAGCCGGATGGACTTGGCGAACGAGACCCAGCTTGTCCACAGCCTCATCGGAAATCACATTGTGACAGCTTCGCGAATCAATGACAAAGGTGCAAATGCGGCCTCGAATCGTACATGTAGAATGAAATATGTTTGTGCGCAGCCACAGTTCATACTGTTGTCGAGGTGTAACGCATGATCGTCTTTACACAAGCATAAGGCCTTTATCTCCTTTCATAAGATGAATTGATTCATCCTCTTGAATCTCATCGTCATCATATGAATCAAAAGCTGCTTTTGGTTCCTATGTTGATCCATATGCAATGAGACCACGGCGATGTTGATTGGGAAATGTTGTTTGTCGATGACCCATTTCACCACACGAGTAGCACCTCAATGCATTCGGACGTGAAGATCGTCGGAGAGACTGATCCTCGGTTGGAGCTTGATTGCGAACATGTGCTATTTCCCCATCTTTTGGAGTGGAATTTGAGACGTGCTCATGTTGCTGCGACCGCGAAGCTGCATTTCCCCATGATGATGACGCACATTATTGTTGTTCGAAGGTTGAGGCACGCCTGTACTTTTGCAATCGTCGGTGGATCGAATTGCGCCATTGGGACATGTAGCTGCTGTCACAGACCGCCGATAAAACAAGAAACCAGCTGTTCCTCATTGTCAAAGATATCCGTACGAGTTAACAACAACAAAAACTCCTCAGCATAATATGCTCATCCACAGAACGCGACCCTGTCGCAGATTTTGGAGCTTGTTATACACGACACGGTTATAATTATGGGGAAAGAAAGTTGGACGCAAGTGCTTCTTCAGCTTGTCCCGCATTGCATTCGGTTCCTTTCTATGCGGAGGTGAGATACCTTCACCTGTTTCTACCAAGATGCTGCGTGTCCTCAAAATTTCATTGCTACCAGTGGCACACGCCTATCATCCGGAACTGCTTTGAAGTATCTCATGAACCGAAACCATCCAGTCTAGCAAGGTTTCCCCACGAGCACCGCCTTGAATTCAAGGATATCAACCTTAAACCCCGAGTCCCACGTTTTTTCATTCATGTGCCCATGAAATCGTATATGAATTGATGAGAAGTTATGTTTATTATGCACCATCGGTAAGTCTATTTATACAAAGAGATAGAGCCTAAAACCCTAGTAAGGATTGACTTGAATCTAATATTTAGATTACATAAGATATGTATATCATTATCCTTATCGATATACCCTCCCTCAACTTGGAGGTGAAAGATCTTGAATCTCTAACTTGGACAATAAGTAAGTGAAAGTTGGTCCAGGAAGAGCTTTAGTCAGGATATCGGCCGGTTGTTCTTTTGTGGAGATGTGCTCAATGGTAATAAACTTGGATTGGACAGCACGTAGTGACAATCCGATTCAATGTGTTTTGTTCGCTCGTGAAAAACGGGGTTAGCAGCAATATATATGGCCGATTTACTGTCACAAAACAGCTTCATAGGCGCCAGATGAGAAACACCAAATGCAGTGAGAACTTGTTTTAGCCATTTGAGCTCTTTGAGTGTAATCACCATAGATCGATATTCAGCTTCTGCTGAAGAGAGAGAGATAGTATCCTGCTTTTTAGTCTTCCAAGAGATAGGGAAAGATCCAAGAACCACGATATATGCGCTAAGAAAACGACGAGTAAGTGGGCAAGAGCTCCAATCAGAATCGCAATATGCGGTAACACTTAAGTCAGAATCAGACCGCAACAAAATGCCCTGGCCTGGACTACCTTTAAGCTAACGAACAGTCCATAACGCAGCAAGCCAGTGAACTTCCAACGGATTCTGCATAAACTGTGAAAGAACATGAACCGCGTACGAGAGTTCAGGCCTGGTGAAGGTCAGATAGATTAACCGGCCAACCAACCGACGATATGCTTCTGGATTTGCATGAGAAGGACTCACAGCGAGTTGTAGTTTATGGTTTAGTTCGATGGGCACAGTAGAAGGCTTGCAGCCAAGGAGTCCGGTTTCAGAAATTATATCTAAGGCTTACTTTCATTACGAAATGAAGATATCGTCATTGTTGCGAGCCACCTCGATGCCAAGGAAGTACTTCAGTTTTCCTAAGTCTTTCATGTGAAAGCTTTTCCCAAGATAATCCTTAAACTTGTGATAGGTAGAGAGATCCTTTCCAGCAATAATGAAATCATCCACGTAGATTAAAATGTGAAGAATAGTGGCGCCTTTATGAAACGAAAAATGAGAGTAGTCGGCCCGACTTTGCTGGAAACCATAGTGCTGGAGAGCGATACTGAGTTTAGCAAACCAACACCGAGGAGCCTGCTTCAAGCCATAAATAGATTTGCGAAGACGACATACTTTAGAAGGATCCAAATGTTTGAAACCTTGTGGGAACTTCATGTAGACTTCCTCATGGATTTCCCACCTTTTAGCTGCCGCAATCTGAAGTAGAATGCATATTGTAGTTGGTTTTGCGACTGGAGAAAATATGTTTGTGTTATCGTGACCTTCGCGTTTTCGATTACCAAGGGCTACTAGACGAGATTTGTGCCTTGCGATCTTACCATTGGAGTGGTATTTGATCTTGTAGACCCACTTACTACCAATAGCCCGCTTTCCTGGAGGGAGAGTGGTAACTTCCCAAGTGTGATTGAGATCGAGAGACGAATACTCATCACGCATGGACCTCTTCCAAGTATCATCAACAATTGCATCTTTGTAATGTATCGGCTCCACGTTAGACGTCACAGACGCAAGGAAAGCCTTGTGTCCTGGAGAGAAATTGGCTTGTGAAATATAATCAGATATGGAGTATCGAGCAGTACCTGGAACCGTTGTAGAAGGACCCGGAGTTGGAGGTTACGAAGCGAGAGAGAGAGAGGGAGAGGAGTACTATTTAGCGAAGCGTTGACAACATAGTATTTAAGCAGCACCGAAGGCTTGTGCTCTCTATGACCACAACCAAGCAGCTCCGGGAGACCAGGAGAAGCTGGCGCATGGTCTTGTAGTAACAGTGAAGCAGGTGAAGGTGGTGTAAGGTCACCCGGAGAACACGGCGATGGAGACGTAGGTAAGTCCGTGACTGGTGAAGTAGGGATTATTTCTGGAACCGGGTGTGATATATCTGTGACTTGTGAAGTCGGAGGAAGCCAGTCATCCATAGCCAAATCAGGTTGATATACCGATGGTGATTCAGGTGAAGCAACAGGGTCGCCCGGGAATTTATCTTCAAAGAAGATAACGTCGCGGCTTGAGAAGAATTCTTGACATTCAATGTCATAAAGGTTCCATGCTTTCTTGCCATATGGGTACCCAACAAACAAGCACTTGCGGCTCCGATCAGTGAATTTGTCCTTGTCACGTGGTCTGCGATGGACATAGCAAAGGCAGCCGAAAGTGTGTAAAGAATCATAAGAAGGAGGAGTCCCATGCAGCAACTCGTAAGGCGTTTTTCCATGAAGTAAAGCCGTTGGTGTTCGGTTGATAAGATAAGCAGCTGTAAGAATACTTTCACCCCAAAACTTAACCGAGAGATTCACTTGGAAGAGAAAAGCTCTGGCTATGTTTAGGATATGTCGATGTTTGCGTTTGACACGACCATTCTGTTGAGGTGTGTCAACGCAGGAAGTCTGGTGTGTAATGCCGTGTTGACTAATGAATGGAGTGAGAGCCATAAACTCGATACCATTGTCGGATCGAAAGGATTTTACCGATTTCCTGAACTGTTTCTCAGCCATGGCGCAAAAGTTTGGTTTTGAGATTCTTCACTTCGGATTTGGCTAACATAAGGTAAACCCATACAGTTCTGGAATAATCGTAAACAATAGTAAGAAAGTAAGGAGCACCACAAGAGGAGAGAGATCGATAGGGGCCCCAAACATCGTAATGTATCAAATAAAATGGTGCCAAAGCTTTATTAGAACTAGTAGGAAAAACTGATCGTGATTGTTTAGCACGAAAACAAATATCACAAGGTTGCGTGTTCCCAAAATCAACCGAGAAACTATCTAAAACATGTAAAGAAGAAAGCACTTTGTAAGAAGGATGCCCAAGTCGCCATTGCCAAAGAATATGAGGTGAAGAATCGTTAGTGGTGTGATGAACTCGTGCGGCTTTGACGCCTTTAAAATAGTAAACTTCCTCTCTCTATTCACCGGCTCCAATCAAGGTCTTTGTAAAACGGTCCTGCAACATACATAATGTATCAGTAAAAATGGCTATGCAGCCTGTCTGTTGAAGAATCTTCGAGATAGATATCAAAGTACAGTTAAAGTTGGGAAAATAGAGCACGTTAAGCAGAAAGTAATGCTTATTTAACAGTAATGTTCCAACTTTTGTATCCCGCGAGGTATTCGCGTTAGGAAATGTAACAGCGGAAGGAAGTATATCCGACACATCGCGTAACAAAGAGAGATCTCCTGTCATATGATGGGAGGCTCCGGTATCGATAATAACATCTGTAAGCTTAGTCTTACCAGAGAGACGCTCAGTAGAGAGTTAACTCTGCTGACTTTGCAACAGAGTAATCAGAGTTGCGATCTGATCCGGAGTAATCGGCGAAGCTGTGTGACCAACCGCATTAGAAGCTGAAACACGACCACGCCCACGTCCAGAGGAATTTGTTGAGCGACCGCCACGACCTCGACCGGATGATGCTCTTTGTTGCTGCTGTTCGGGATACCAATCAGGATAGCCGTGAAGTAGAAAATTTCCGTTGAGTCATGGCCTTTACGTTTACAATGGGAACACGACCGAGTGGGATCACGACTCCGGGAATTAGCTGCAGCTGCTATTATTGATGAAGAAGCATTAGAAGAATCTGCCTGTACGGAGAATCCAATGTTGGAACTTCGGGCCAATTCTACCAAATTCAGAATCCTCGCGAGTTCCAGATAGCCTAGGATCTAGGGTCTAGTTAATTGAATCATGGATCTCACCTCGTGATTACCTGGAGTTTTGGCAGCGGAAGATTCAGGTAACACGAGATCTCTGGAGCGCCTCAGATGCTGCGCCTCTAATTCAGTCCACACGCACACAAGCTGGAATCCGCCGGGATGCTAGTACCGGGGCTCGGATCTCCTGGAACTGAGTTTCTCGAGGTTTCTGTGTTTTCTCTCTGAGAAAACTGTTTGGGGCGGCGCACTTGTAACTCGTTTTGTCGAATCTATAAAACATGTTTATATATTGACCTCGAGGTGAACCGAAACATCAGTTTCGGTTTCGCCATTATGTCGACCGATACTCCCATTGGTGTCGATCGACACACGTCTTGTATCGACCGACGCACCCAATGGTGTCGATCGATACACCCCTTTGAAACTCAAATTCAATGTGTATCTAATACACATTGATCAGATCATTTGCCAATGATCAATCCCATGCAGAGTATGTCCAACTTGCTTAGGTGTGTGACCCTGTAGGTTCACACGATACTGGAAATGAGTTACAACTCATTTGTCATAAGCGGTTTCTAGCAAAACATTATGACTACCCAGTATCATATGAATTGTCCGATCTCGACAATACAACTATCTCTAGAGTGAGTACAATGTGATTTCAGGACATAATCTCAACAATCTCCCACTTGTACTGGAATCACCTATTCCTATAATCCCTTCGTCTCTATATCTCGATATGGCATAAGGCAAGAGACTGTGTCATCCTTATTATAGACAATATTATGTTCATCAAATTCCTGATCTATACTGATAAAACAAACGACTGACAATCACCTCGTTTGAGCACGGCCATGCATTTTCTCAGTATCAAATCTTCGATGGGCCCTGAGATATTTATCTCCCGTTATACAGGAGGGACAAATCCCATCTTGTTCCATCCCTGTTTCTACACATACTTCATGATACGCATAAGCAATGCCGTTATAGCCGCCATTTATGGAACGACGTTTGACAAGGTCAAAACGCACCAATCCATATGCTAGAAAGCATGATGAACTTAGGTCTAAGGACTATACTCTATAGTCGTAATGAGAACCTCCCATGACACTGATATAATTATCCTGTGGAGTTCTCATTAAGCGGGTCATGTCCGATCATATGTTCACCAACATATATCTATGTGATTGACTGTGATAATCATATCATTGACTCCATGAAACTTAGTCCAACAGTCACCTCACATGCTAGTCTCGCGCGGTTGTTAGTGTCCCATTTTAATAACCTCGACTAGGGACAATCATAATTTATGTCATTTTTTACTTATAGGGTTTCATGATCAAGTCCTCAACTTGATGACCTATATGATGACCATAAAGTATTTTGGGACCATTACTTAATTATCCAATAATTAAATAACACTGATGTCAGTTTAACTTACATAAACACTACCATAGCATGTCTATGTAAAGATTATAACATAACTAAAGTTACTCCCACTAGAATCAAGATCATCTCTTCAGATATCTTATACCTACAAAAACAGAATAAATTTCGTGCTTAGGTTGTGGGAGAGACTGCGGTGTTTTGCTTGAAACAATTCCAACAAACCACACCGCCATCCAGATAAAAGCACTATTCTACGGTCCACTTCTTGGAGCCTTTCCAACAGATAGCACCGCTATTCAGACAAAGAGACATAACCAGGTGGGAACCGGGAATCGTCTTTGTCCGTCTAACTACTTTCAACTGGTTAGTCACTTCCTTAGTTCACCACGAACCTATCCTTAGTGTTTCTCAAACACTTGGGATATTTCTGGTAACCGTTCAGTGACTATTACCGGAACATATTGGTATTTTCTCGTCATGCTCTATGCGTAAGCTGCATCTGGACGAGCGCAAAATATGGCATTCATGAAGGATTCTATTGCAGCAGCATTAGCAATCACACTCATTAATAATAGCTCAGCTAGTGTCCAAAACACTTCATCTTGCTAAGATTATTGCCATAAGACCTTTGGTATGAAGCCATTCTTGGAATCATGCATATTGGAACTGTCCAATACCTTATCAACATAAGGATTTTGACACGATCCAATTAGCCTTTCTGATCCATTCCAATGGATCCTTATTCCAAGAACCTTTACGGCCTTCTCCCATGTCCATCGTTGAACTTGACTTCCGACCCAAATCTTGACAAGCCTTTAGTGTCGAAACGTCGTTTATGAGATTAAGTATGTTATCTACATACAATGTGAGAAATGCAGCTACGCTCCCACTAGTCTTCTTGTAAACGCATGGTTTCATTTCTTTCTGATCAAGTCAAAACTTTTGACCACATTATCAGAATGTTGATTCCAACTCCAAGATGTTTGCTTCAATCCAGAAATGGATCGATGAAGCTAACATGCATACCCAGCCAATTTTCGGAGTTGGGGCTCACCATCGCTACTTTGAATTTCGCATGCTCGTCACTTTTCAATGATCAATAGATCACGACAATTGGTTACGAGAATTCACTCTCGAGTTAGTGACGGATCCTTTTGGATCTGCGATTTTCAGGCTCCACAGGTGTAGATCCTACAGCACTTTGTAGATCTCACCGCTGCTCTCCCTCAACAGGTTGAGCAGCCTCCTGTGTTTATCGAATTTCTTTGACGTGTACTTTTACCCCCACTGTTCCTTTTGGAAAGTATGATCTTTCTTAAAAGACACAGTTCCGAACAACAATACTTTGTCCTCGGATTGGTTGCAAAAGTAGTAAGCCTTGGTTTCCTCAGGACAACCAGCGAGGTAGAACTTATCAGATATGGGTTCAAGTTTGTTTGTTGACTATTGTCTTACACAAACCTTGCAATCCCAATTAATCAAAAAAACAAATTTGGAAATCACCCAATCCACATCCAATGTGGTGTTTTTCACTGATTCTGATAGAAACTTATTTAGCGTAAACATAGACATTTTAGAACGTATTCTTAAATGATTATGGAAGATTCCTGTGACTCATCACTAATCGGAGCGTATCTAATAAGATTCGATTCATTTTGTTAGATGATCACCCAATTCTTGACTCAAGTATTTTCCTCCGCGATTCAATCGAGGATCTCAATACTTCTGTCAAATCGGTTCTACACTTCATCTTGGAACTCCTCAAGGGATTCTTGCTCGTGTCTCATCAAATGAACACAGCCATACTTATTGACGCCATCAATAAGGTAATGAAGTACAGACGATTTCCTTTGGCACTAATGCTCGTTGGGCCGCATACATCAGTATGGGTAAGGCCCAATAAGCCTCTGGCCCATTTTCTTTAGCTCTGCTAAAAGGGGCCTCAGTCATTTGGTCCAGTGAACAGAGTTCATATCTCAAAAGATTAATAATCGAATGAGTCCAAAGTTATGGAACTTCTGAATCCGCTTCACTCTATGTGGTTAAATGACTATGCCAAAGAAAAGTCGAGTTCGAGTCATCAGACTTAAACCATTAGTATTTGTGTTATTTTTCAAACTTTCGCTGGTTTAAGATATAAAACCCATTCCAAACAGGGTGCTACCATATGATATTTCATTAAGATTTAAAGAACAAAACTTGTCTTTTATCAAAATGAAAAACATCCAAATTCTTTACAAGAAAATGAAAGACATTTCTGCACAAGGCAGATACATAGTAGCAATTACTTAATTTCAAAAAACTAAGTATGAAAGGCTCCTACAAGTGGAGAATCTCTACGGCTCATGCAACAACCATTGCTTCATACCAGACACGCAGTTCCACTTGCCCTTTCTTCAACGTTCTACTGTCGCTTAGGTCCTGCATATTTCAAAAACATCAGTACCACAACTAGTATCCAATACTTACGTAGAACTTGAATTAATAACACAATACCTGAAGAAGAAGTACCATACATCTCCTTCATCTCTTGTGAATCTTCCAAGAATTTAATGCAATCTCTCTTCCAATGCCCTGACTCATCGCAGTAGAAGAATTTTCTAACACCAGATGGGCCTGACTTGGGCTTATAAGATGACACATGCTTATTCTGATTCCAAATCTGGACGGCCCTGCCTTTACCCTTGCCAGCACAAGATTTCTCAAATCTTTTACCCTTTATGATGTTTTGTTCTACTGTTTTGAGCATGCCATGCAGCTCAGTCAACTTCTACGTCAAGCCTTTCTTGATATAGTTCTTAATGAACTTATCATAGCTTGACGGCAGTGACTGCAGAATGATGTCAGTGGCCAACTCTAAGCTGACAGGACATTCCAGTCTCCCCAGGTTATCAATGTAACCCATCATTTTAATGACATGAGGACTTACTGGAGCATCCTCTGGTAGCTTGCACTCGGTGAGAGACTTCACCATCTGGAATCTCTCAACTCGTGCCAGATCCCGAAACTTCAGTTTCAGGCTGGTGATCATCTCTATTGGCGACTCCATGTTCTCGTATTGACTCTTCAAGTCCGAGTTCATGGTAGCCAACATCAGACCACGCACATCTACCACATCAATATAATGTTTATTCCAAGCATTATATGTTGCATGCGAGCGATTGGTCCCAAGCCTTTCTGGAAGAGCATTTTCAAGGACATAGTCCTTGCTCTCCTGCTTGAGAATGAATCTCAGATTCCGATACCAATCCAGGAAGTTGGATCCATTTAACTTGTCCTTCTCAAGGACGGATCGCAACGAGAAAGTAGTCATAGACATAAGCTGAAATCCAAGGAAAACAAAAATTTAGTTATGTATATCATGAGAAATCTTATCTAATAAGAGAACTCGCATTATATTCAAACAATGTTTCCTCTATGAATACAATGATCCAAGATCCATACTTCACCAAAATCTGAGTGGGCGACTCGCCATTACCCAAACTTTAGTTATCTAGGTAAGCAAATCATTGCTAATTGTACTCAGTACAACTCTTGGTTGTGGATGAGACAAACTATCTCTAATCCACGCTGATGTCTCCGGGCCCAGAACTTCTGATAGCCCAGTCAAGTATAACCAATCTCTTATGTCTTGTGATCACTGAGAGTCGCACTGCAAGTCTGTCAATGACCACCTGCCTTGCTCATGTTGCAGTGGATACCAAGGACTCCAAGACTATCCAACAAACGACACGAGTATTGACAGTAGACAAGATTGGGCAAGACATCAAGGTTACTTGATATTTAGTTGAGGAAACTAAACCCAAAAGTTTAGCAAATCAATCTCTTAGGTCATGTAATTGTTGATGTTTTGCACTGCAAATCCATCAACATAACTACCTGTCTTACTCACGTAATTGTGGACACCTAGCTCTTGGCTAGACCATCACACAACGAAATAAGTCTTGACAGTTGACCATATTGAAGCTAAGCTTTGATCAAGGTTTAAGTCTAGTTTGGTTTCCGCAAATTCAAGGTTCAATAACCAGAATTTCGAGCACTGTATCGATCGACGCAGACTATGTCTGTCGATCGACACTACCAAACTAAACCAGACTTCAATAACCGGTTAATCCAATTAACCCGGTTCATCGAACCGGTCATGTCGATCGACACAACCCGTGTGTGACGGTCGACATAGACCTTAACCGAGGACAGTTTTGATAACTGGTTCAGTCCAATTGAACCGACTTATCAGACCAAACTGATCTTAACATTCAAATCGGTTTATACTAATTGCGATAACTGGTTCAATCCAATTGAATCAATTCATCCAATTTTAAACCGTTTCAACCAGTTTCAACTGATTGCGATAACCGGTCCAATTCAATTGAACCGTTTCATCCAATCAAACTGATTGAGCCCATCGGTTCATGCTAATTGAGATAATCAGTTCAATCCAATTGAACCAATTCATCCAATTTAAACTTATCTATTCAGACTTAACCAAGCATGATAACCGGTCCAATCCAATTGAACCGATTAACCATTCGCTAGGTATGTGTCGACCGACACTAACCTGTGTCGATCGACACTGGACCGAATATGTTCTGTGTCGACCGACACTTAACCTGTGTTGATCGACACAATAGGCTTTCAGTTTTTCTTCGCGAAAAACCCTAGCCGCCGACTCTGTCGAATTCGCTACTCTGTGTCGACCGACACACCTAGTGTGTCGATCGACACTGTGCGAAATCACAGATTCGATTTTCGATCATAATCGATCTAACCTGTTCTAACCAAACAACCTAGTTTGCGAATCTAAATCATCAAATTCAATGAACAGGTTTGATTCAATGATAAAACCTTAAGGCTCTGATACCACTGTTGGAACTTCGAGCCAATTCTACCAGATTCAGAATCCTCGCGAGTTCCAGATAGCCTAGGATCTAGGGTCTAGTTATTTAAATCATGGATCTCACCTTGTGATTACCTGGAGTTTTGGCAGCGGAAGATTCATGTAACACGAGATCTCTGGACGCCTCAGATGCTGCGCCTCTACTTCAGTCCACACGCACAAAAGCTGAAATCCGCCGGGATGCTAGTACCGGGGCTCGGATCTCCTGGGAACTGAGTTTCTCGAGGTTTCTGTGTTTTCTCTCTGAGAAAACTGTCTGGGGCGGCGCACGCGTAACTCGTTTTGTCGAATCTATAAAACATGTTTATATATTGACCTCGAGGTGAACCGAAACATCAGTTTCGGTTTCGCCATTGTGTCGACCGACACACCCATTGGTGTCGATCGACACACGTCTTGTATCGACCGACGCACCCAATGGTGTCGATCGATACACCCCTTTGAAACTCAAATTCAATGTGTATCTAATACACATTGATCAGATCATTTGCCAATGATCAATCCCATGCAGAGTATGTCCAACTTGCTTAGGTGTGTGACCATGTAGGTTCACACGATACTGGAAATGAGTTACAACTCATTTGTCATAAGCGGTTTCTAGCAAAACATTATGAATACCCAGTATCATATGAATTGTCCGATCTCGACAATACAACTATCTCTAGAGTGAGTACAATGTGATTTCAGGACATAATCCCAACATTCAATAGCATCTTGTTTGATCTCAGTGTTGCACATAGAAGTATTGTGTTGTTCTGCGTGAGTAACACGGGAGTAAACAACATTGAGATCAGGCTGCGGGTATTCATCATTTATCTGAGACCGGATTGTACTAAACCGCGGTTCATCTAAACCGAATAGGGACTTGTGAACACGAGCTTCTTCACGCTCACATTCTAGGTCTGCGGAAGCGGCACAAGTACATGCAGTAGAAGATGTGAAGTTCTGTAATTCTTCCCAGAGTTTAGACAAGCGACCAAAGTATGCAAGGACAGATTGTCCATCCTGCTTGCAGTTAGTGATCTCGTCTTGAAGTAGATAATTGCGTACACTGTTCTTCACCGAGAACCTCCGCTTGAGTGATTTCCAAAGTTTATATGCGTGAGGAACGGAGGAACGCACGATTGGATCGATCACTGTTCGGATCCAGCCAACAATCATGGAATTATTAGAAACCCAGCGAGCTAGTTCAGGATTAGAAGCATGTTTATGAATTGTTCCATCAAGAAATCCAATTTTTCATTTAGCTTGGAGATTATTCCATAGCTCAGTAGCCCATTCTTAGTAGTTGTCGCCACACAACAGAACATGTGTTATTAATGTCCCTGGATTATCAGAGGGATTTAAGTAATATGGTGAGTCGATCGTAGATAGATCCACGGGACTCGATCCAGAGGTAGAGATAGTAGACATCACGGTATGTCGTGTGTTAGATTAAAAGAACAAAAAAATGCGAATTCACAAAGTGTGAAATCGCAAGAAGAATATAGAAGTTAGGTCAAGGAAATTTTCTTGACTCTGATACCATGAAATTGTATATGAATTGATGAGAAGTTATGTTTATTATGCACCATCGCCAAATCTATTTATATAAAGAGATAGAGTCTAAAATCCTTACTTATGTATATCATTATCCTTATCGCTATAGCCCACGATCACCTTGGTGGTTCCTCTGACAATCATTCCGATCATGGTCACCGTGACGATCTCCACCTACGAAAGGGTTCACATGGTGCGGGTTGAGATTCAAGTCTTCTTCGTTTTCTCTAATATGTGTTTGAAGCCTTGGTTAGTCAGTTTCTATAATTCTTTAATTGATAGTGAAAAGTTGTTTCCCATAAGACTTGTTTTGTTAGAGGCCGCAAACTGAGTGATCAATTCTTGTCTTTATTTTTCAATTTCACCTCAAAGAACCTAAGTACAAATCACTAAATTGGATAAAAACCCTTACAATCTGTGAGAGATTATTAAAATTTTATGTTTATTGTTTTATGATTACACACATGAAAGTGAGATAATATGTCCCTTACGTGTGGAACAAGTAAGAAAGACGGGTCCAAACCACCGTTCGATCCATTCCCAAGGATTCCCTCGTATTGAGATGCGGAAGTAATCAAAACTCAAAAAGAGAGAATTCACTCTGAAAATTCCTTTCGAGAAAACAGGGAATTGCAAGAGCGGATTTACCGCATGGAGGCCAACAAATTTGTTGCTAGGAATTTTACCAAAAAAAAAAAAAAATTTGTTGCTAGGAATAATCAAGAATCTGCTTCAAAGGTAATATATTGAATAAAATTGTCGTGAATCTTAGATCAAAGGAAAAATTTTGAAGTCACATGCATAGACTCAGCTGAAGCTCTTTAGGCAGATATATCATGAACAAGATTAGGGTTATTAGCCCAAAAAGAACAAGAGTACTGTTAACCTGTTACTATCAGATGTGGTCATTACTTACCATCGTTTTTTGAGAAATTTGGGTGACTCGTGCATTGGCTAATCAAATTCTTTTAAATAGTCATATGGAGTAGCAGTAAAAGTACATATAAATTAGAACCTTATTTTGTTTATGTGGATACAGAAAACTTCTAAAGAAAGCTTTAAAGATTGGAACATTATTAAGATTTGTATTATTTTTATTCAATTCCTTTTGGTGATAACATTTATTAAATGAGATTTTCTTAATAATAATAATATTTTTTATCATTTTCATTTTCTTAAAGACTCTTAATCGTCCCATCCAAAACACCATTTATTATATCCAACGCGATCTATACGACACATAGGAGTTTTCTCGCCTTTAGATTCTTTTCCCACCTCCCAAACGCATTCTTTACAAACTGGAGTAGGTCCAGAGGGAGTATCATCTCTTGCTACTGTAAATATGTTAAAGTAGTGAGACCCGCCTCCATACCATGTAAAATGGCAACGATATTTGGTAGTTTTCCAAATGTTAACATGAAATCTGAAATCCCAGGAACGATCCCAAGGGATATGAACCAACCCCAAATCATTATCATTAGATTTGCAATGTACATTAATGGTTTCCCCATTCTCTACAGTGTTGTGGATTACAACATGTTTTCCTGCTAGAGGTAACACGCCGTCATGTCCCGATCCTGGTGTTGGTGCTTTCGCCATAGAGTTTGAAACATCTAACGCTGATGCTATAAGAATAAGAGTAGATAATGAGATCATAAACATCAATACGCAATGAGGCTTATTAGAGAAATCCATGTTTTATGTAAAGGGATTATGTGGTGTGCTTGATAAAACTGGCACCTTGGTTCCCTATTTATAGATGTTAACAAAATGTAAATATATTTTGTTAAGGAATTACTAATTAAATTATTCAGGTAAGGTAATGTTGAATGCATGTATCTTATACTTGGATCAGTCCAAAATACAATACCTATCCAAGAGATTACTTACCAGTAAAACTAAAGGCAACAATTGACCAAAAAAACTCGGTGCAATATTTTTTTAATATTTTTTTTTAGACTCAATGCACCTTTTAGAGCACTCCCATCCATTAGAACCCCAAATGAGTTTCTAAACTAATATAATAATAGTATTTTAGTTAATTTTAGTTATATAATTAAAATTTATATTAAAAAGGAATTAAACCACTAATAGAAAGACAAGTGTCTTATAGAGTTAATTCATAGTATCTTAATGAATAATCCATAGTTTCTTATGTAGAACCCTTCTCTACCCCTTCTCCTACTTTTCTATTTTTTATTCATTTTAATTTTAAAAATCTCTACTAAGAAACCTCCAATAAGGATGTCTTTAGAGCATATACAATGGGAGTTTTAAAAAGGTTCTTAACACAGTTTTTAAGGAAAAATGTAGGTCCCAGCTAAGACACAGTCTCTTGGGAAGCTTAGATAAGGACCCATTCTTCACTGTTCATAGTGAGGTGTCAAGCCGTGATTGGCCACTTTATTTTTTTTTACAAAATTTCAAAAAAAAAAAAAAAAATCAGTTAAAAACCTCTCTTCACAGGTTCACCGTTGGACTTGGTCTTATGGTGCCATTTCCAACAGCAACAAAACTGCGTAGATATTTTTATAGTTGAAAAATTATTATATTTTCTTTTTTATACTTGAAAAAATATCTATTTGTGCATTTAAAAAGAAAAATCAAAAATATTCTACATTAATAAAAATATATTTGACTAAGTATTCATGTAACGTTGAATGCATGTACTTAGTTTGTGGTAGTATTCATAATTTTGTACGTCGACGTAAATTTGTATGGATTTTCTCTGGTGTTACAAAAATATTTATTTTAAAATTATATAATTCTTGGGTAAGAAAATATAAGTCAGAGTAGTTCTTCTGTATTATGATTTATAATTTTAGAAACAAGTTAATTTATTTTGGTCTTGATTAAAGACATTTGACTTTTTTAAAAAATAGTTAAGAAATTAAGGCCTTATTTTATAAAGTCGAAAAAACAAATATGTACTTAAAGATGTGATGCTGTAATATAGTGACCTACATTAATCTTTTTCTCTTTGCTAGGAAAAAAATCATCTCTTATATATTGTTTCTTTTCACGGCTATTATGTTTGATAGGAAAAAAAATCATCTCTTATCTTTTTGGGAAAAAAGTTAGTTAGACCATAATTTATCAGTTAATTACTAAATTAACTCTAATTTTATATTATTTATTATTTATTTTTTGATACCTATTTTGCTCCCAAATTATTTGTACTAGAAAATCGTATTCATAAAATTGCCATTAGTATATTTTCCAACTCAGCAGAAAAAAATTAAAATATTACAAAATTGCTATTCCAAAGACTTATTTAATTGTAGTTATGTGAAGCAACAGACTTATTAATAACTGATTATTTTATACTTAAACGACAAACTTAATTAGATGTGACCGATTTATGTAGGTTTCCACAAATTTGTTTAACAAATCTATTATTTTTTAGCGACAAACTTATACCAATTTGACAGACTTATTAAAAATTCATAGATTTGTTTGTTTAGGCGACAAAATTACTTGATTTTGACATACTTATTAATGTTTCGACGGGTTTATTTATCCTTTAACCACATATTTATTGAGATTTGACAGAGTTATTAAGGTTTTGACGGATTTATTTCTTCTTTACCAACAAATTTATCTAAATTTGAAAAAATTATTATGTTTTCATAGATTTGTTTTAGGCTTTGGCGACAAACTTATTTATTTTATACAGATTTGTTTAATCTTTTACACAAACTTAATTAATTGTTACTATACCAAACCAAGCTTAATTAACCAATACACCCAAATCTAGTTCCAAACCAAACTAAGCTTAATTAATAAAATCAAACCGTCACTTAAATTAAACCATGATTTAGAATGAAAAAAAAAATCCTAATGTGAAGATTTAGTTTCACGTCTTATAGCTCTTCGTTCCTTAAGCGCCAACTAACTTTGTTGTATCACAAAATTCATTGTTGTTTTTTCACACTTGATTCAGATTAAAATTGTTTTAGGCAAGTGGTTGTTTCAGCAAGAGAGATAAGTATTTGGTGTTGTTAAAAAGGAAAATGCCAAAATTTTGAAGTTAACAATAAAATTTCCAATGAAAATTTTCTTCATATGGTGAGGAGACTCTTGATATGCAAGCTTATAAGGTGGAATTGAGCTATATGTTTCCAAAAAAAAGGTATTAGAGACATTACCGCACAACACACCGCATATAGATATTAGAAATCAAAAGCAATTTGATGGATTATTGGAACAACTCAAATCTAAGACAGATGCAAATCTGTCTCAAACCTCACGTTTTTGTAACCAAAATCCATTTATTGATTCTTCTTTTTTCACACATGATTCATATTAAAATTGTTTTAGGTAAATCATTGTTTCAACAAGGCAAATAGGTATTTGGTGTTGTTAAAGAGGAAATAACAAAAGTTTTAGAAATAAACGATATAATTTCCTTTGAAGAATTCGTTTAGATGGTGATCATAAACTACAAAATTGATATGCGAGCTTACGAGGTGGAATTGAAGTACATGTTCTAAAAAAAGTTTAACTGACATTACCGCAAAATACACCGCCTATGAATATTGGAAATGAAAGGCAATTTGCAGAATTTTTAGAACAAAAATCTGAGTTGTATGTTTCTTGTAATAACAAATAAATGTTGCAGAAAATTCAGAACTTTCCCTGCTTCGATGATTTATTAATTCTAAAATTCAGAAATGAAACACCAAACTAAAAACGAACAACTAGTTTTAAACTAAAGTCCTACACAAGTACATATACGAAACTAAAAACGTTTATACTGGTAGTCAACAACACTACGAACTCAAAAAAATATAAAATGTCTACTTAGTCCGGGAGTAGCTGAGCGAGTCCTGGCTGTCCCACCTCGTCATATATTGGATTGCTCAGATCCAAGAACATCAGGTTTCCAGATTTAGAATTGTTCTTCCAATTTTTCTGCAAACAGAACATATGATCATCACATCATTTAAACAAACCACAAATTCAACTCTAGTGTATGTGTTCAGTTTTTAATTGTATATTTCTAGTATCACGTTACATTGATTGGATTACCTGATGGCTAATGAGAGTATGCATAATCCAATGCTCTTTCCCTTCTCATCATTGCCTCGTACTTGCTCAGCATATTAGCTTCACCTTTTTCCTTCGATTGAATGCTATCATCCTAGTTGTCCCCGTTCTGAGCGCATCAAAAAGAAAAAAACAGAATCTATTAGCAGAAGTCAAGAAGACTCAAAGATTTCCCCTTTTCAAATAGAAAAGAAGAGGCGATTGAGTAAGTAGATAGCCTAAGGTACACATCAGTTTTTAACATATGAATAATAATGCTCGTGAAACTGTATACTGACTATTAAGTAACAAGCAGAAATTATCATGCACAATACACCATTGCCAACCAAAAGCTAGGTCGGAATCATCTGTTCTTAGCAGTGATTATCATCTCACACCCTGAATAAAGTAAGAAACTTGAAAAGAAAGAGAGGGAGAAAGAAAGAGACCTTCAAGCCAGCTAGCTCTTTGGCATGCTTCTGAAGGAGTTGTCTCTGACGAGCCTAATTCTCTTCTGACATTCTGGTTCTTCTAGCTCGGATTTGTGACTGTACACGAGACAGAGTCTGCATACATTTAAGTATTTGCCGATTTTTGTCTAACAGTAGATCCTTCCATCAGTAACTTAAGCCTGACCGAACCCCTCATTGCCCGCAGTGTTCTTCTTGATTGTATTACACAAGATAAGGTTATACTCCGACAAATAAACTCATTAAACCGAACAGTAAAACAGCCCGACAAGTCAAGGAACCCAAAAGAGCTTATTGTTTACATTTTTACAATAGAAGAACAAAAAATGGGAAGTTCAGCGGTGTCAAACAAAATCAAGCGGCTTTTGGTCACCGCATTTGAAATTCCGAGGAAGCAGTTTCTGCAGAAAATTAAACCAATTCAAGCGTAGAATTGTATAACCAGAACATACCAAATAACCTATAAATATAGTCTGAATCAAGATAGCAGCCGCTTTTTCGTTTGACTTTCCAGCAAACCGAGTAGCTGTAGCACGATGACGAACCACCTCAGGAGCAGATGAAGATGGGACTACAGAAATATCAGTCTTGGTAGCTTTCACAACATCAGTCGAAGGAGGGGAAGGATTCTTGTTCCAACACATCGTAATTTAAGTTTGTTGGGCTTTGGTGATGAAAATCATTAGTTATGACTTAGCCCGCGACAGGGTATGTCATTTAGGAACGGGCTTGTTTCTATTGGGCTAAGGTTTAGTTTAACCTACTTATCCTTGTAATAGACTTAGTATATAAAGCTAAGCATGTGTGGGATTAGGGTAAGCCGTAATCAGAGAGATTGAGAGAAACTCTTAAGCTTGTAATCTGTGGTGATAGTGGATTACTGGAAAGCTCCAGGCCGAGACGTAGGATCACACATCGTGATCTGAACTCGTTAAATTTCTGTGTTCTTTTACTTTCTTGCTCAAACAAATAAACAGAAGTGAGATCCAAATCTCTACAAAGTGGTATCAGAGCGAGGTGTGAAGCTTCGGGAGCAAGAGCAGAGTTAATTCGGTAAGGTTTTCTTCTCTGAATCACGACTAAGGAACAATAGTCGACGAGGTTTAGATTCGGTTTCAGATTGTTGTGGGTGACGGCTAGGGTTCAAAGGTTGTTCACGGTTTCTGTGTTTCGTGTCGACCGACACAGGTTCTGCATCGATCGACACACGGTTTGAGCATCGATCGACACTCGGTTTGAATCGATCGACACTCTGCGACAGTGACTGGTTTATTTTCGGCTATCATGGATAAGTCAGCAAAGGTGAAGATTGCTATGTTTGATGGTCAGGGAGATTTCTCTATGTGGAAGAAGAGGATGTTAGCTCACTTGTCGATCCTTGGTTTAAAGGATGCTTTGTCAGAAACACCAACACCGTCAAAGCTGACGATTAAGAAGGATGAGTCTAAAGATGCCTTTGAAGAAAGGGTTCAGCTAGAAGAGGCTAAGAAAGAGGAGCGAGCTGAGAAAGCGATGAACGTGTTGATCCTCAATTTGGGAGATCATGTCCTTCAGAAATTGGAGGAGTGCAAGACTGCAGCTGCGATTTGGATAGCTCTGGAAAGGCTATACAATACGAAGACTTGCCGAGTCGGATTCATCTGCAACATCAGTTCTATACATTCAAGATGGTGGAGTCAAAGTCGATAAATCAGAATGTCGACGATTTCTTGAAGCTTGTATCAGATTTGTGTTGTGTGAAGGTGTCTGTTACAGATGAAGTACAAGCCATACTTCTTCTGAGTTCTTTGCCATCACATTATGATTCTCTGAAGGAGACATTGAAGTATGGTAGAGACACTCTCTCTATGGATGATGTGATAAATGCAGCAAAGTCGAAAGAAATTGAGCTTAAGGAGAAGGGTATAACAAATTCTCAGAAGCTTGGAGATGCGTATTTGGCTCGTGGAAGATCAGAGTCCAGGAAGTCTGGACAGAGATCAGATAAGAGCAGATCAAGGTCAAAGTCGGGATCAAGATTGACCTGTTGGTACTGCAAGAAGGAAGGACATAAGAAGGCTGATTGTTATGCTAGGAAAAAGAGCATGGGCGATGATGAAAGCGCTGATGCAGCAGTGGTAATTGATGAATCAGCTGGTGTCGATGCATTAACAGTCTCTGAAAACTGGCATCAAGAGAGGTGGGTGATTGATTCAGGATGTTCTTATCACATGACCTCAAGGAGAGACTGGTTCGATACATTTGAGGTCCTTACATCAGGATAAGTGCTACTGGGGAACGACTATTCTGTTGGGGTTAAGGGAATAGGTTCTATCAACATCAGAGCACATGGTGGCACGGTGAAGACATTGATGAATGTCAGGTACATTCTCGAGCTGAAAAGGAATCTGACATCTACAAGTACGTTAGATAAGCTGGGATTTGATCATGCTGGTGGGAAAGGGAAGACAAGGTTCTACAAGAACGGGAAGTTAGCTCTTCAAGGTTCCCTGACTGGTTCTCTGTATCTGCTAGATGGTGAGACTGTAGTAGGACAGTCAAACTGTGTTGTCTCCAAGAAGGTTGCCAACGATGAAACAGTGTTGTGGCATAGAAGATTGGGACACATGAGTATGAATAACTTGATGATCCTGGTCAAAAGGGGCATCATTGACAAAAGAAGGATTGGAGCCATGGATTTCTGTGAAAGTTGTGTGATGGGGAAGCATAAGAAGCTGAGTTTTCACATTGGAAAGCACAATTCAGGAGAGGCATTGAAGTATGCACATGCAGATCTTTGGGGGTCTCCATCAGTGACTCCAAGCCTGTTGATAGGCTCAGGTTTTAACCTTATTCTAACTGCAAGTGCACAGTGATGTAGTTGTAGTACTTAGGGTATCGAAATCCACAGGGACTCTGGTCAACGATAGATAAAAACAGAAGTGATTAAACTAGGAGAAAGCAAAGATGATTAAACTAAAAGCAGAGCAGAAAAGTAAATCAATAGCAGGCGAGTTTTGTGAGCAAGGAAGCGAAGCGTTAAGTCTAGGGAGTTCTCAGGAAATCAGGAACACAAGCAATCAATCAGTCGAAATTCAATCAGAAACTGTTCTAGAACTCAAACACATATATAGAATTAACCAAATTCCTTTGCGAGAATTCTCTAAGTCTAAGTGCAGCAAACCAAACTTTCGTTTGCGAGAACTAACAGATTAAACCAGCTTTAATTCCAAGTTTGATATGTTCACAATCTAATTAAACCAAACTTTCGTTTGCGAGAAGTTAAATTTCTTATCTAGGTTCTTTCTAGCTAAATTAACCAACTTCCGCTGCATTAATCAGCCTAACATCATAATCTAAGTGGCCAGTTCAGATTAAGCATTAAGAACAACCTAAACAAAGAACTAGCAGATATGAATCCCTACTGATTAATTAAACTATAACTCCATGAAATCCCTAATGAGAATCCCTAAACTTAACAGGTAATCTACTCAGACATAATCATCGAAACAGAAAATATCTTGAATAGAAAACCAAATATCATAAAACAAAGTAAAGATCTGGGGTTCAAAATCCTCTCTCTTTCGAGAGCCGGATCAGCCCCTAATTCTCTCTGAAATAAAATAAGACTTAATGAAAGCGTAGCCTAAACAATGGCTTAAAACCCTTATATAATAGCTAAAACACGTTTTGGGCTTCTGTGTAAATATCTGGGCTTTTCTGCAAAATCAGCATTCTTCATTAAATCGGCGAGTCTGGCCCATTCGCATATGCAACGATCGATGCGGGTGTGAAACGATCGACGCAGTCTCCAAAACTGGGCAGTGAACTCTGTCTCTCGGACCAAATCTCCAAAATACACCAAAAAGCTCCAAAATCTCCACTTCTGCTCCAAATATGTCTAGACCTGTAAACATACTAAAAAGACTCCAAAACATAACATAAGACTCGATAAATAAGGCATATACCATGGTTAAAACCGGTAAAATCCATGGTATATCAACTCCCCCACACTTAGCTCTTGCTTGTCCTCAAGCAAGTAAAGAACCAAAGTATAAGAGAAGAGGTTTGAAAACACAGAAACTCATTTCGTCCTAGGAACTTTCACAATCACATTCACTTAGTAAGCCACTGAAAACTTTCCTACAGAACTCAAGACCACAATATACTTCCCCCACACTTAGCAACTGTCCCAAGTAAACTCCACAATCACATTCAAGCATTCAAATTCTCCCTACTGACTTCTGCAAGTATTTAAGTGCGGTCTCACCTAAGGAGTATCGATCAAAGGGCACATGGATTCTTACCTTATCAGCTCTAGACCACCATACTATCTTTCTCTAGTTCTTTTCTTCTCTTTCCCTTCCTTAACAACTGATTTTTCCCCACTGGGTATCATTTTATTTTTTTTATCAGTGTTCTTCCCGTTATGGGGTGTACTTTGGACACATTCCATGGATCACATGAGAGAAAATAGTGTTTGCTACCATTCCCATGACCACTTCGGAGTTACTAACTCATCCTCAGTTTATTATCTTTTTTATATATATTTTTTTTTTTTTTACAGAAGGGGAGAAGGGAACTAAATAGGATAGGTTGACAGGCTATGTCAGAACTAACAAGGGACTCCGACACAAATTATACCAAGCCCTTAGGTGAGAAATCTAAGTCAGTATTAAATTGAAGTCAGTAAAAGGATCCTCTGATACCTGAAGTGATGTGGGTGTCCCCAGTAGGTTGATCCGTGTCTGAGTTTTCTAATAGTCATAGAGTCTCTGCAAGTCTGTCCAATGGTCACTTAGTTCCTGTTCAAGCGAAAATTTTCCTCGAAAAATCATAGTTTCATACAATTTTGACTCAATAAAACAAATTTTTGAAAAACTAAGAAAACAAAAGCGTGCGTCAGTAGCTTCCTCCCCCACACTTAAACTACACTGTCCCCAGTGTAATCCAAGCATGAGCTCGGTGAAAGAATAATCAAATTGAAGAACAAACCGAAAAGTTGCAGAATACTTACTTGTCGTCGCCCTGCGTCGATCGATGCCACAAGGGTGTCGATCGATGCAAGGTGATTATCGCTCGCGTTTATTTAGATAACCGATGTCTGAACCGCAATTGAATCGGTAAACCACAAATCGTGACTGCATCGACCGATGCACTATATGTGTCGATCGATGCAGTGCGATTCTGCATGTTTCTCACGGCTCTGAACACACTTAAAAGAAAAATCAAAACACCAAAATCAAAACGAAAAAAAAAAATGAAAATAAAAATGAACCTACTAGTGGGTTGCCTCCCACTCAACGCTTGTTTTTAGTCATTAGCTTGACTATTGGAAAGAGATTGGATTCATGGTGGTTTCAATAGAGACTTTGAGTGTCTCTGTGAATATCTCTTCATCCAAGGAGGTGTATAGGCATTATGATCATGAGGCTTCCCAAGGAAAGAGAAATCAGAATCAGGGTGGGAGCGAAGCTTGGGCGGTCTACTGCGTTTTCCTGCATTCAAAACAATATGATCAGAAGGTTTAAGCTTAGATGATTTGTTCCTTACCTTTGATGCAGATCTGATGTTTGGGGCTTTCTGCTTATGAGCAGTTGCAAGTACTGAAGATGTTAGAGCAGGTTCAAGAGGAACTGCCATCTTCTTCTTTCCACTATCAGATATTGTAGTTCCACCAATCTGAACTTCTTCTTTCAGATGACCATCAGTGGAGATCATCTCCTTTGCATGAACTCGCGAAGCTTCAACTGGTGGTATTTCATTCACCTTCTTATCCATCACTTTCATGCAGTTAGCCACTTCTAGCTCTTGTCTGGAAGGTTTAGGAACCTTAGGATATGGCACCGGGGGCTTGTAAGCTCGTTCTAGCACTGTTGCAGGTTTCTGGACATGTGTACGTTCTGTGTCGATCGTTGCATAATGTGTGTCGATCGATGCAAGGCTATTCTGTTTCTCGAAAGAACTCGAAATTGCCGTCAGAATGGCGTGTCGATCGTCACTAAGGGGGTGTCGATCGATGCATGTATCAGGCAGACAATATTCATCTAGAAAATCCGAGATTATGCTCTCTTCTTCACCTAGCAACTCAATCTCATCCCTTAAGGTCACAGCTTTGATGGATCTACATTGTTCAGCTTTCCTAGCTTCATTACGCCTTTCTATTGCTCCAGCTGTTTGTTGAACTTGGACATCTAGCTTCTTCAAATGTGTGCTCAAGTATTCAAACTTCCCATTCAGATTTCCATGTATAGCTTCCAGCTTCCTGTCGAAGTTTGCAGCAATCTTAGCCTGATCCTCTAGCAACTGCTCCATCATGGATTCTATCTTGCTCTCATAAGCTCTGTTTCCTTGAAACCCAGGACCATTTATGTAGTTCCTCTCCTTTTCATATCTTTCCAGTAACTGCTCCATCATACTTATCAGCTTACCATATTGTTTATTTTGAGGAGGAACAGGCTGATATGATGGAGATTCATAATCTCTGGTGAATGAATAGGAACCATAGCCTCCGCAGAACGAGTTATTCTGCTGATTTTCCAACATCTGTTCCATCATTCCCATTATTCTTTCGCACTGTGCCGATCGATGCAGAGTAGCGTCGATCGATGCAAGCTCGAGAATGCAACGATCGACACACAGGACAGTGTCGATCGATGCAAAGCGATTACAGGCGTACCTGAAACGAAAGAACAGAAAAAGAAAAAAAAATTAGTAGCAAAAATTAAAAACGAAAATCCTAGTCTAAACCCTAAGTTCAAATCTATCGAGGATTCAAAAGAGTCCCCGGCAACGGCGCCAAAAACTTGATAGGCTCAGGTTTTAACCTTATTCTAACTGCAAGTGCACAGTGATGTAGTTGTAGTACTTAGGGTATCAAAATCCACAGGGACTCTGGTCAACGATAGATAAAAACAGAAGTGATTAAACTAGGAGAAAGCAAAGATGATTAAACTAAAAGCAGAGCAGAAAAGTAAATCAATAGCAGGCGAGTTTTGTGAGCAAGGAAGCGAAGCGTTAAGTCTAGGGAGTTCTCAGGAAATCAGGAACACAAGCAATCAATCAGTCGAAATTCAATCAGAAACTGTTCTAGAACTCAAACACATATATAGAATTAACCAAATTCCTTTGCGAGAATTCTCTAAGTCTAAGTGCAGCAAACCAAACTTTCGTTTGCGAGAACTAACAGATTAAACCAGCTTTAATTCCAAGTTTGATATGTTCACAATCTAATTAAACCAAACTTTCGTTTGCGAGAAGTTAAATTGCTTATCTAGGTTCTTTCTAGCTAAATTAACCAACTTCCGCTGCATTAATCAGCCTAACATCATAATCTAAGTGGCCAGTTCAGATTAAGCATTAAGAACAACCTAAACAAAGAACTAGCAGATATGAATCCCTACTGATTAATTAAACTATAACTCCATGAAATCCCTAATGAGAATCCCTAAACTTAACAGGTAATCTACTCAGACATAATCATCGAAACAGAAAATATCTTGAATAGAAAACCAAATATCATAAAACAAAGTAAAGATCTGGGGTTCAAAATCCTCTCTCTTTCGAGAGCCGGATCAGCCCCTAATTCTCTCTGAAATAAAATAAGACTTAATGAAAGCGTAGCCTAAACAATGGCTTAAAACCCTTATATAATAGCTAAAACACGTTTTGGGCTTCTGTGTAAATATCTGGGCTTTTCTGCAAAATCAGCATTCTTCATTAAATCGGCGAGTCTGGCCCATTCGCATATGCAACGATCGATGCAGGTGTGCAACGATCGACGCAGTCTCCAAAACTGGGCAGTGAACTCTGTCTCTCGGACCAAATCTCCAAAATACACCAAAAAGCTCCAAAATCTCCACTTCTGCTCCAAATGTGTCTAGACCTGTAAACATACTAAAAAGACTCCAAAACATAACATAAGACTCGATAAATAAGGCATATACCATGGTTAAAACCGGTAAAATCCATGGTATATCACCTGTCAGGTAAACAGTATTTTCTGTCTATCATTGATGATTACACTAGGAAATTGTGGGTGTTCTTCTTAGCAGCGAAGAGTGAAGCTTTCACCAAGTTTTGTGAGTGGAAGAAGCTAGTTGAGAATCAGATTAGCAAGAAGGTGAAGTGTCTGAGAACTGATAATGGGTTGGAATTCTGTAACAAGGAGTTTGATGGGTTCTGCAGACAACATGATATTGAGAGGCACAGGACGTGTGCCTATACTCCACAGCAAAATGGAGTAGCTGAACGCATGAATAGGATTATCATGGAGAAAGTGCGTTGTATCTTGGATGAGAGTGGCTTGGGTGAAGAGTTCTGGGCTGAGGTGGTTAGCACAGCTGTATATCAGATCAACAGGAGTCCCTCATCAGCTTTAGATGGCAACATTCCTGAAGAACTATGGTTGGGAAAAAAGCCTGGTTACAAGCATCTTAGAAGATTTGGTTCATTGGTCTATGTACATGTAGATCAAGGGAAGTTGAAACCAAGAGAAATGAAAGGATTTTTCATTAGCTATCCTGAAGGAGTTAAAGGGTACAAGGTTTGGCTCCTGGATGATGAAAGATGTGTGATTAGCAGGAATGTGGTGTTTGTGGAAGAAAAAGTCTACAAGGATCCGAAAAAGAGTGTTTCTGCGTCAGAAACAAAGCTGCAGAATTCGACTGCAGGTGGAGCATCGATCGACACACTGGCGGATGTCGATCGACACGAGATCGATGAGTGCATCGATCGACACATACCCCATGTTGATCGACACAATGCGACTGTCGATCAACAGACAGAGTCTGAGACTGCAATTCCGGATTTTGGAGACCAAGGTGAAGGGTCATCTTCAGGTGGAGTTGTGGGAGGTCCAGATTCAGATGATATAGCTCAGGATGATTACAGATTGACTCGAGATCGGATGAGAAGAGAGTCAAAGCCTCCTGCGCATCTAAAAGACTATGATTTGGCGAGTTTTGCCTTGATAGCTGCTGTTGAGATGAGTTCTGAAGAACCAAGAGATTATCAGGAAGCAACTGAAAGTAGGGATAAAACTTTCTGGAATGGAGGTATGGATGAAGAAATGAGTTCTCTGGAGAAGAACAAGACCTGGAGGTTAGTCAAAAGGCCTCAAGTAAGAAAAGTAATTGGTTGCAAGTGGGTATACAAGTTGAAGCCAGGTATACCAGGGATGGAAGAACCGAGATACAAGGCTAGGTTGGTAGCCAAAGGATACTCTCAGAGAGAGGGTATTGATTATCAGGATGTGTTCTCACCTGTAGTGAAGCATGTCTCAATCAGGTTTCTTCTGTCGATTACAGTGAGTCTAGATCTGGAATTGGAGCAGCTTGATGTTAAGACTACATTTCTTCATGGTTTGATTTAAGAGGAGATCTATATGGAGCAACCAGAAGGTTTTGTGGTTAAGGGAAAAGAGGACTATGTATGCATGTTGGAGAAAGCACTGTATGGACTTAAGCAAGCTCCAAGACAGTGGAACAAGTGCTTTGATCAATTTGTGGTGAGTCATGGATTCAAGAAAAGTGAATATGATCACTGTGTCTACATGAAGGAGAGTAAAGGTAAGGGTTTCATATACCTACTCTTGTATGTTGATGATATGCTAGTTGTATCAAAGGATATGAAGGAGATACAAGTTGTGAAAGACTTGTTGAGTAGTAGGTTCGAGATGAAGGATCTGGGTGCAGCAAGAAGAATTCTTGGGATGGATATTGAGAGAGATCATGAAGGTGGAGTTCTCACCTTGTCTCAATCTGGTTACGTCAAGAAGATTCTTCAGGTATTCAATATGGATGAATCAAGATCAGTTTCGACACCTATTGGATCACAGTTCAAGCTGTCTGCAATCAAGGATGATGAAGCTGAGACAATTATGGAGAACATTCCATAATCCAATGCTATTGGAAGCATTATGTATGCGATGTTGGGAACGAGATGTGATCTGGCTTATGCAGTTGACTTAGTCAGCAGGTTTATGAGTAAGCCGGGCATGGTACACTGGGATGCAGTGAAGTGGGTACTAAGGTATTTGAAGGGTACTCAGGATTTGAAGATTGTGTTCAGGAAGAACAAGGAGTTCAAGGTTGAAGGCTTTTGTGATTCGGATTTTTCATCGGATCTGGACAGAAGCAGATCGATTACTGGTTATGTTTTCACGGCTGGTGGGAGCGTCATTAGTTGGAAGTCGAGTCTTCAGCATGTTTTTGCGTTGTCTACAACTGAGGCAGAATATATGGCATTGGTAGAAGCTGTGAAAGAGGCGATTTCGCTAAGGGGTTTGGCTGAGGAGTTCAGTTTCAAACAAGACTCGGTGGAGATCTGGTGTGATTCTCAGAGTGCCTTGAGTTTAGCCAAGAACAATGTCCATCATGAGTGAACAAAGCACATCAAAAGGAGGTTGCATTTCATCAGGGATATAGTTGCTTCAGGTGAAGTGAAGCTGTCGAAGATCCCGACTGAAAGGAATCCGGCTGATATGTTGACGAAGGTTCTTCCTGTGGAGAAGTTTGAGAAGGCTTTAAGCTTTCTCGATCTAGAAGAGCACTAAGGTGCTGGAAGTGTCTGGAGCTACACATGTTTGCAAGGATAAAGGAGTCATACTTGAAGTGATTGTCATCAAGGTGGAGATTTGTTGGGCTTTGGTGATGAAAATCATTAGTTATGACTTAGCCCGCGACAGAGTATGTCATTTAGGAACGGGCTTGTTTCTATTGGGCTAAGGTTTAGTTTAACCTACTTATCCTTGTAATAGACTTAGTATATAAAGCTAAGCATGTGTGGGATTAGGGTAAGCCGTAATCAGAGAGATTGAGAGAAACTCTTAAGCTTGTAATCTGTGGTGATAGTGGATTACTGGAAAGCTCCAGGCCAAGACGTAGGATCACACATCGTAATCTGAACTCGTTAAATCTCTGTGTTCTTTTACTTTCTTGCTCAAACAAACAAATAGAAGTGAGATCCAAATCTCTACAAAGTTGATAATTAAACACTCTAAAACACCAAATACAGTTTCAATCACACAAAATCAAGGACAAAACTAAATAAAAGAAAGGGATTTTGATTACCCTTTTACCGACTAAATCAACCCAGAAAGATTATTGTTGAAGGCAAAGTAAACAATGACCGGTGAAGCAGATTCAATGATTTTTCGTCGGAGGAAGAGAACAAGGTTCGTCGGAGGAAGAGAACAAGGTCCGGTCATTGGAGAAGAGAACAAGCTCGCCGTCGTTGGTGACTTCAGCGGCGAGATTCTACTACGGTATTCGACGGCGAGATGCGACGGAAGAATCGACGGCGAGTTCGACGGCGAATTTTTGTTTTCCTTGGATGACGACAAAATACTGGTTTTGTTTCTTATTAAGGTCGACGTTTTTTTTGTCAACGACTTTTTCTTTGTTTTATTACGTTGTTTTTAATGTTTCTATTAAAATCTGTTATTCAAAATATATAAACAATTTCAGTTTTTAAAAAGAGAAAATTGCATTACCATAATTAATTAAACATTATCAGGTTTACATGTCTTTGTAGGGCTTTAGGATTAAGTGAGTTAGGATGAGAGTTAGTATAGTAAATATTAAAAAAAATAAGAGTTATTCTGAATAAATTTTACTATCTTTTTCTTTTCTTTTGATGGCTAACTTGGTATTAGTAAACTTAGTGAAATGTAATTAAGTAGAATAAAATTAAGTGGAATAGAAAATAAATTTCTCAAATTCATTCTTCAGTTCCTCTGTAGAATAGTAGATGAATGTTTTCCTTTAAAATTTGTTCATAATGATAGCTTTTTACTGGAACTAGTTGAGTTCTTTTTTTGCACTTTCAACTCAGATCATGAAATATTAGAAGAATGCTTAATTCCACCAACTTTTATTCATCATAATTCAGAGAAATACTTATTTATTTATTTTGACAATGAAGGAAATGTTAAGCGTCTAGAACACTCTTCACTGAATTTTATAAACAAGTTCATTACAAGATGTCTATCCTCTAACGGGTTTATCGTATTATACGCGGAATGTTTATATACTTATACTTATATCACTTGGTGAGTTAAATGGAATGTTCTAGGCTAAAATGCAAGAAATTCAAATAGAGTTTGTATGTGCTTATTTATATATCTTCACAAATCTTTGATGGTTTTTTTTGAAACAATGAATATCTATCATTTATCTATCTTTCCTTTTTTCTATTTTTATTGTTTTTTTGCTATTCTTAAGTTTTTGCTATGAATTTCCATATGTCAACAACTCTGTTTTAAAGAGGTCAATGTTATGAATTTGGAAATGTCAATAATTCCTTATAAAAAACGTCAAAATTGTAATTATTAACTATTACAAAAAAAAAAAATTTGTAATAGTTGATCACCAAAAATTGAAATGATTAATCAGAAAAAAATGCAATGTTTCATTTAAAAGATTGCAACTGTTCATTAACAATTGCAACGATTCCTTAAATCTCTAACAACAAACTATATGTAGTGTTTAAATATATTCCTTCGACAACATTAGATCTTACATGCCTCACATGCTTTGCTTCATCATTCTTGCTTGGTTTTTTTCCGAAAAGGTGTTTAACTGAAGTGGCCAGAAAGAACTTTCGGGTACTCAAGACTTAAGGCCAAGAGTACTTCGTGGGGCAAAAAAGAAATGGAACACATCCGTTCTACAGCTAGATCCTAAGCCACGGTTTTCTTGAGCAGAGCCAGAGCTTAGTGATGGATATATAGGTTGAGAGTTTTATTTGTTGTCACTGACAATCAATCTTTTGAAAACAGGAGCTTTTGTTGATGTTTTCACAGACTCCAGAGAAATATGTATAGTGGCAAAGTTGTTAAACACTTTATCAATTGGTGCGCCTTTGAACGAACCTAGTAGAGTAATACAAGCTCTTTGTCGACAAAATCTTATACAACTGTTTGCAATGTGCATTATGTTTTATATTGGAGAAACCCATGGTTTTGTAGATTATGTGAAATGGTTAGATAGGATTAATGAGAAAACATTATACAACACATGTATTCTCTCTTATATATTGAAATGACAATCGTGAATCCAAAATCAAAGTTAATTAACCAATAATTGTTAACGGAAACATTCCTTAAGAATAATTAATAATCTAAACCAATAAAAATTTGAAGTATATATCGAAAGAAGAGAGTCTTTTTAAGTTTTGGACTAAAGACGGCGGGAAGATCACGAAACCCTTTTTGTCCGAAATCTGACGTGGCAGGTATAACGGCTACTTTTAAGACGCACGAATAAATAAATATTTAAAAAATAAACTATAATAGTCGCAGAGAGACGTTAAGATTTGCATGTGACCTTTTGCAAAATTCAAAAAAAAATATTAAGACAGAACTAAAAACAACACAAACATTTGTAATAATTAGAGAGTAAGAAAGAATTAATGGACCACAACAACAACTACTACCATTCTTCTTCTTCTTTGTGATCTCTCCTTCTTTATTTTCTTTTCTGGGTAACTACAAAAAAAATCGATCTTTTTTAAGAGAAATGGAGAATAGCTGTATTGGGTTTGGAGGGTCAAGACGATATAGTGAGAGTAAACGAATCGTTGGTTTAATTGACTCAGTGACCGAGTCCACAACCGATTCGAGCATTAGTAGCTCAAGTTGCGGTGCTGGATCGAGCTCCGGGAGGTCTTCTGTGGCGGAGAGATCTGTCTCATCGCCGTCATCACCTCCGACGAAATCGCAGATCCTTGGATGGCCGTTAGGACAAGGCTCATGGAGGAAGAGTTCAGGGAAAATGAAGAAAAAAACTCCGACAAAAATCGATAATTTCGGGTTTAAGAGAATCGGAACAGAGACTTCAGGTTTGTGAAATCAATCTCTCTGTTTCATAAAACGCTAACAAAACTTGACATTTTTGTTTGTGTGTGTGTGTGTAGAAGTTGAGTTGCTGAAAGAGAGAATGGCGAAACTGCTGCTTGGTGAAGACATGTCAGGTTCTGGTGAAGGAGTGTGTCCAGCTTTAGCCATCTCAAACGCCATTACAAATCTCTATGGTACTTAAAAAGTTACATACTTTAGCTGATGTTTGTCTGATTTATGATTCTGAGTTTCACTTTAATTTGATGAAAGCTGCAATTCTGGGACAACAATGGAGGCTAGAGCCAATGCCTAGTGAGAAAAAAACCATGTGGAGAAGAGAAATCGAAGTTCTTCTTTCTGTTAGTGATCACATAGTTGAATTGGTACCTTCATTTCAAAACTTCCCCAATGGAAGCAAGATTGAGGTATGTAGTTCAATTTCAAGTCTATAACTTTAGTGAGAATAAGTCCTTGTAGATTGTGAGTAATTGTGTTCTGTTTCATTCATGATTAAGGTGATGAATTGCAGACCAAGAACAGATCTCTTAACTTGTCTTCCCGCTCTTCGGAAGCTAGACAATATGCTTATTGTAAGAAACCTTATCTTTCTCCTTGTTGCCCTCATGAGGTTTCAAATAACTTAAAAGTGAGTTCTTGAATGAGTTCAGGAAATATTAGATAGTTTTGGAGAAACAGAGTTCTGGTACGTTGATCAAGGGATTGAAGATGCAGAATCTGTAAAGTCTAACTCTTTCCGTGAAGATGGAGATAAATGGTGGCTCCCGTTGCCTCGTGTGCCATCCGATGGACTTACCGAGCAATCTAGGAAGAAGTTAGACCACACACGAGATTTCACAAACCAAATCTTGAAAGCTTGTATGTCAATCAACAACATTGCTTTAGCTGAAATGGAAGTTCCACAATCATACCTTGAAGCCCTTCCAAAGGTATGATGAATCTCAGAGCCCCTTAAAGTTTTTTTTTATTAAACTGGGTATCCCGAGTTTATGGAGGGGGCTCAGACCATATAACTAATATTGTTTTATATTGCAGAACGGGAGGTCATGCCTTGGTGATTTTCTTTATAGAAACATCACATCGGATAACTTCTCAGCAGATTACTTGCTTGAATCAATAGATCTTTCATCTGAGCACGCGGTTGTAGAGATGGCGAACAGAGTAGAAGCATCAATGTACATTTGGAGGCGAAGAGCTCACTCAAGGCATTTGATTTCTCTGTATCGATCAACAGGTGGGAGACCCTCATGGGGGATGATAGTGAAGGAGATGATGATGAATCAAAACGATGGTGACAAAAGAGAGATATTTGCAGGAAGAGCGGAAAGCTTATTGATCAGCCTCAAGCAACGTTTTCCGGGACTAAGACAAACAGCTTTGGACACAAGCAAGATCCAGTTCAACAAGGTTTCTTTCATTACATTTTCACCATAAGAATCAAATTTAGAACTTTAAAAGTATTGAACTTTTTTTGCAGGATGTTGGAAAGTCTATACTTGAGAGCTACTCAAGGGTATTAGAATGTTTGGCGTATAGCATTGGTGTACGCATTGAGGAAGTGTTGTATATGGATGACATCAGCAAAGAAGATCATGATGATTCTTGTTCAGACAAGATGAGATTATTATCTAAAGAAGAAGCATTGGTGGGTGGCTCAGGGTCACTAAGGAAGAGACTTTCGGCTCCATCGTTGTTCTCTGTGTCATTCTCAGGCACGTCAACTCCGTATAGAACGCCATCGTTCTCTGCATCGACTCCAAGTTATTCACCATTGCCATTGATAAGCCCCATTTGTGGAGGAGGAGGAGAGAGAGCTCCGTTTCTCTCTAGGAGGAACATTAGAGAACGTTGTGGGTTTGGTCCAAAGAAATCGTTGGCTAATTATCTCCGGGGTTGAATTTGAAGAATTATACTCCCTCCGTATAAAATTAAACTAAGTTTAAGAGATTTTATTTTGTCTAAATATAAATCATCTTTTCAATTTTCAATGTAAAATTAATGATATGTTTTAGTTTTTTGACCATTTATATTCTGCAGATTAATTTATGATTGGTTAATTTTTTTTCAAACTAATAATAAATGATAGTTTAGTTTCGAAAAACTATAAAATTTAATGATTTCTTAATATGTGTGTAAAAACCTTAAACTTAGTTTATTTTTATACAGAGGGAGTATTTCTTTTATTTATTATGTTGTGTTATTGAGTTGAGAGCTTATTTGATTCTATATATAAAAGCAATTCGCTTGTCTGTATAACAAACTTTTATGTTGTCATGGTTTTGAGTTTCTAAGCCGTTCTCTCCAGTTTTGGTAAAATTCAGAATGTATCTAGAAAATAAAACGTGATTAGATTTTCCGAGCTAGCTGTTCTAACTTTGATTATGGCTCTCAATAGTTTTACTCCTTTTACAACGGAGCAGACAGAGTGTACCATAAAATCTACTGCAGCTCTGCTGCGTATGGAGTAACCATCCATGGACGTTCGAATATTCGTTCGGTTGTTCAGATATTTGAATTCAGAGATATAGACTTATTCAAGTATTTTAGAATTTTTGTTCGGATTCGGTTCAATTACATCTTGATTCGGGTAAGTTCGGATATCTGAAACATAAAAACAAAAACAAAAAAAAATAGTTAAATTTGAATAAAATTGGTTAAATTTTTACAATATAACTAAGTATTTAAGATATTTAAAATATTTTGGGTTTTTCGATTATAACTTCAAATAATTGATAACTTGAGGTTTATAATTATATAGTTTTGATACTTACAAATCTAAATATAATAATTTTTTTTTTATATATAGTTTTTTTATCGGATATCTATCTGGTTTTCAGTTCGGTTCAAGTTATGTTCTTCGGATATAAAAGTTTATGATCTATTTGGATATTTTTGGGTTCTGGATTCGTTTTCATACCACTTTTTCAGGTAAGATTCGGTCTGGATATTTTGCCCAACAAATAACAATTCATGGAGTAATCAAAGTAATTAATATTGTCCTTTTATACTAAAAATAAAAAAATACTTATTCATTATGATATAAATATAAAGCACTATTAAACTTATCCATATATCATCACATGACAAAGACAATATTAGATAAACACTGATATCATCAGAAAGAGGCATGTCTTAGTGTTGCCTTTGTTCGTAAACAAAACAAATCAACATGTCCAGTCCAGGACAAGTCACTCTTCTTTTATACAATATACTATACCCTTTAATTAATTTTGTAAGGACGACCTTTATTTAGTTTACACATACTACAAGTTTTTATCACGTAACGATCCTTCAAATCTCATATTAAGATTATACATGATGTCTCTTAATTCCCTGCAAAATGGTCACAAAGACTGGATCGGTTATATCAGTTAAAAAAAGATATAATTTGTGACCTAAAAGAAAATATGAACTCTATACCAACGAGAAAGTAACTTCAAGTATATATTTGATATATATATAAGTACCTTAGCATTTGTTCAAAACCAGGATTGCATGACATGCAGTGCATGTTTAGTAATAAAGCGACCCTGCATGCACTAAATATAATTAGTATTTTATATCATAAATAAACGTAATAAATTGTAGAAAAGATGTAAAACGAAACTTGTCAATAATTTTTAAAAATATCTTTAAATTTGGACAGGAAAAGAACCATACCTTCCCACCAGTTTCCTCTTGATGCCCTTTTGGAATCGCCTTCCTCTCCATCTTTCTTGTACTGCATGCATAAGTTGAAAATAAAGGAGAATATCAAAATCTTGAAATTAATGCATATATAAAGAAAATCTTTTCACCTGTTTTTAATTGAAAAACTTAGTTCAAAAAAAAAAATTACATATATAAAGAATATAAGTCTTGTCACGTAGGTGTTTGTGTGTATGATAGATGCGACGACGACTTACAGTATCTTTGGTGGTAGTCGTTGTAGAGGAATATTTTTCTCGGCCTCCATAGTAAATGGAAGAGCTCAAGTTGCATGGTGGTTCTGTTTCCTCGTTATGGTAAGTCTTTTTCTCCTTGTTTTTTCCTCCTCTTTCATCTACAAATTAATATCATGTATAAGTTTTGGATATGACAGAAAATAAACTAAGTTTAAACTAAGTACACTACGATTAGAAAAAATAATTACTTGGAGATTGATACTTCACATGCCCACCTTGACTTGCAAAATCCATTTGCCTCCCCAACATCTCCTATTAGTTGAGAATAAGAGAAAGTTAATAAGAGAATAGATCAGCATAATTTTGTATAGTAATATCTAGATCCCGTAAACATGTATATTTTAGTCAAAAAAAAAAAACAAATAAATAAAATAACAAACAAATATACATATATATGACTATATGTAACATGCATATGTTTAGAATGATTCACGTATGCCTCAATGAAAAATATATTGAGATGAAGTACCGCAGAGGATGGTGGGAAGATGGATTTGAAAGATCCAGTGGTTGATGAAGAAGACGATGAAGAAACTCTTGGACCAAATATATGATCGAAAGATGATGAAGATGAGGAAGAAGATGAAGCAGCAACCATCTTCTTGTCCATATATGCCAAAGATATGTATATAATTAAGTTTTCAAAGTTTTTTTTGGTAGATGAACTACAAAAAGGGCCTAGGAATGCCAAAAGGAGAAAGGATTAGATTTGCAGAGCTAGAGAGTGAACAAAAGAGAGAACATGTGAAGAAACAAAAGAGAACACGTGAAGATTTGCAGTTGTTTTGTGTGAGACTCTTATTAACTGCCGTCTGCATATTTATAGTTGAACATGTGATCGGTCTTTTAGGTTATTTTGTCGGTTATTTAATTCTGACCTTATTTTCTTTGTCATACGAGAATAAATATATGTTTCAAGGAAAATATGAAATAAGGTCGAATAAAAATATTAAATAGTCAGAAAGATTCAACGGAAAAGTATATATATACTAGTATGATTTGCTCAACACCATGTGCGAGCACAATCATTAATAAATATTTTTTTTTAAAATCATTCATTCAATATTAATTATAATTAAATATAATATAAACATTATTATATTTAATTTATATTAAAACATTTTATAGTTTATATATAACTTTAAAATTAATATCAAAACAATAAATTATTATCTAAAATTATGTGTATATATATATATATATCTAAATTTACTATATAAACATATTTTATATTAATTAAAAATAAATTAAAATTATATAAATATATAAATTAATATACATATTAGTTATCGTTTATATTTATCCAAATTCAAATTCAAAATTTATATAAATAATATGATTTTATTATATAAAAGATTATTATTTACAATAATTATATTTATCAATAACTAAATCTGTAATTCAAAAAGTATTTTTCGTATTTATCATTATATTTTTATTAGATTATAATTATCTCTAAAATATAAAATAAAAATAGAAAATGTTCAAAATAAAATAAGGTTAATATAGTATTTAACTTAATTTCATTAATGACAAATTAGTAATTAGCCATTTTGAGAGCGAATATAAGGCCAAAGGTATTTCCCAATTAATATAAAGATATATAGGAGTTATTATATAGTTAGAGATATTTGTAATTTTTATTATATAGAGAGATTCGACCAAGAAAATTGTTAAGAGAGTTAATATTTGCAAGATACTTAACGCCCTAAAGTTTTGTTCTTCGCACCTAGTTAAAACCGACAATGAATTGATGAATAATGGAGTCATCAGTGCTTGTCCGGACTAATTTGGCGCCTAAAACGAAGTAACAAAATGATGTTCTTAAACTCGAATTTGATCTGAATGGTTCCAAACAATTGAACGTTGAACAAGCTGGTTGAATTCCATATATATAAAACCATCTTTTTGATAGGCTCAGTAGTTTCTTTGAACTTTCCATCCAAAACATTTTTGGTAGAAGCGGTGATACAACCATTACCATTTTGCAAAACATTCCTCCTAGTTTCTCCTCAACAACACTATCATTTCTCAAGAATAAACTTTCCATGACTTTGTATCCACCATATTTTCCATTACCTCATTCTATAGCACCTTATTCTATACTCATTAACGAGACAATCGATCAAGATTTGTGAATAAAAATCACATACATTGACAATGAAAAACACGAATTTTCAAAACATAACAGAAAATATCTATTAATTACAGTAAACGAAACATACAACTAAGTATAAAAGATTTAAAATTCTTGATATACACGTTCATAAACCACTATACCAAAGAAACCAATTTAATTTTAATCAACACAGTAATAGAGCAAGTGTCTCTCAATCTGTTGACACATCAGCATTTTAAAGTCATGAGAATATAACACATCAATTAATGAAAAAGTTAAAAACTAATCAAAACAAAACAAAAATACACATCACTTGACACATCAATTAATGAAAAATTTGAAAAACCAATCAAAACATAATAAAAATACACATCAGATTTTAATATGACTCATAAGCTTAAGTGATTGTGTTTAATGGTGGACATTCGATTATCGGGTTTGGTTCGGTTTAGACTTTTCGGTTTTTAGGATTTAGAAAAATAGATCTTGTTCAAGTTCGAACTATAATTCGGTTTGTTATGGTTCAGTTAGAGTTTTTAGAATTCTAAAATTTTCGAGTTCTACAAAATAAGTTCACATTAGAGTTAAATAATAATTTTTTTTGGATTTTAACAAAACATATAAGAAAAACAATCTACAACATCAGATTTTAATATGACTCATAAGCTTATGTGTTTAAGTTTAACGGTGGACATTCGATTATCGGGTTTGGTTCGGTTTAGATTTTTTGGTTTTCGGAATTTAGAAAATAGATCTTATTCAAGTTCGAACTATAATTCGGTTTGTTACGGTCAGTGTTCTAAAACGCGGCCTAGGCGGCCGCCTAGGCGCGCCTGGGCGCTAGGCGGTGGTCTAGCATCCCGATTTTACACTATGCAGTGGGTTAGACGGTTTAAAAAAAATCGAACGCCTAATAACGTTTAGGCGGCTATTACGCAGCCTAGGCAGGTGCCTAGACGGAATCTAGGTGGCCGTTTTGATTTTTTTTAAAACAAATTGTATAATTATATTTTATTGTGTATGTCAAGACTATTTAGTTTGAATAATATTTATTATAAGTTTTTAGACTAAGAAAATTTAATTTATTTGGGAGTAAGTTTAAAAACTATATATCCTTATTTAATTTTTTTTATAAAGATTGTGATTTTTTATTATCGTTGGAGATCATTTATATATTTTAAAAATAAATTTTACTTTATTTTATCAAAGTTTATTTAATTTTTTTTTGAGTCTATGTTTTATTCTTTTTTCTAAAACTATAATATATAAAATATTTCTTCTCTATGAAAATGATATATATATATATATTATCCGTATAGGCCCCGCTTAGGCATCCGCGTATACGGCTAGGCGCTAGGCGTTCGTCCACCGCTTATTCTTATTTAGAACGCTTGGTTTGAGTTTTTAGAATTTTAAAATTTTCGAGTTCTAAAAAATAAGTTCACATTATAGTTGAATAATAACTTATTTTTGAATTTTAACAAAACATATAGAAAAAAATAATCTACTACAACAGATTTTAATATGACTCATAAGCGTAAGTGTTTTAGTTTAACAGTGGACATTCGATTATCCGGTTTCGTTCGGTTTAGACTTCTCGGTTTTCAGGATTTAGAAAATAGATCTTATTCAAGTTTGAACTATAATTCGGTTTGTTTCGGTTCGGTTCGAGTTTTTAGAATTTTAAGATTTCCGAATTCTAAAAATTAAGTTCACATTACAATTAAATAATAATTTGTTTTTGGATTTCAACAAAACATATAATAAAAAAATCTACTACATCAGAATTTAATATGATTCATAAGCTTAAGTGTTTAGGTTTAACGGTGGACATTCGATTATCGGGTTTGGTTCGGTTTAGATTTTCCTATTTTCGGATTTAGAAAATAGGTCTTATTCAAGTTTGCACTATAATTCGATTTTTTCGGTTCGGTTCGAGTTTTCAGAATTTTAAAATTTTTGATTTCTAAAAATAAGTTCACATTAGAATTAAATAATAATTTGTTTTTTGTATTTTAACAAAACATATACGAAAAAAATAATCTACTAATTTAATTAAGCTTATAGATTTTTAATATAATTTCTATATGTAATTAAAATATTAATATTAAGTGAATTTTATTCAGTTAGTTCGATTTTTATATAATATTGTTTGATTCAGTTCAATATTAGTTTATTTTTATATAGTATATATACTATTGGGTTATTTATAATTCAATTTGGTTTGGGTTCTGGAAATTTGGTTTGAATTTGAAAGTTTTTGTTCGGTTCATTTTGCTCATCTTTTATTTGGTTTATGACATTTTGGTTTGTTTATGAATCCAAAAAATTGAGAAGAGGGTAACCAAATCTCAAAGAGACAGAGATATGAGAGTTTTTTTTTTCAAAGAGAACAATAAAAGTAAATGAGAAAACTTTTATGGTATGTATAAGAAGGAGAAAAAAATTAATTTTTAAATGGAAAGATAATGAATATGTAACTTAATCTGAAGTTTTCGATATTAACTAAAAATATATAAATAGTAAGATATAAAATAATATTAAATACAAGATCAACGATAATTTGGTGGATAATATATGGAAAACTGATACATCAATTATTATTTTTAGTTATTAAGATGTCATATGTTTTTTTTTGTAAAAACTTACATATAATAGAAATCAATAATAAACTTGTGTATGTTAATTAATTTAGAAACAAACACGGTTAAAAAAAAATGAAAAAAGTAAAATAAATGAACAAACGAATTAAAAAAAATGTTTGTCAATGCACAAAATTGGCTTCAAAATCATAAAAATAATTCTTTAATTAAAAATATTAGTTTTTTTTGTGAAGTTTATTAATCTTCATTAACAAATTAATCGTTCATAAAATAAACAAAAATTAAGAGTTTAATGTTTCAAAAATATATGAATTGGACAAGATAAGATAGAATGTTGAACAATCGAAATTTAATAATACATGACAATCTGCAAGTATTTTATAAAAAAAATGAAACATACATATTGAGACTTCAAGATATATAATGTAAATATCATCTTCATCATCGATTTCTTGTACATTGTAAGATTTTCAAACTTTTATATGATTTTTGTATAATACTTTTATCCACTTTTCTCATTAATAACAAAAATGAACATTTTTAAAAAGAGTTAATCAAATGTAAAAAAAAAAAATTAGATAATAACTAAAAGAAATCAACAAAAGTTAGACCCAAATAAATACTAAAATGAATTTATACATAAAATTATTTTGTGTTATATTATCCGCGGCATATCGCTGGTACATACCTAGTATTCTTAATAATTATATTATTTTGTAGCCTCTAAAATCTTTGCTTCGTTGGCTTTAGTCCAGGGTCAACTCTGAATAGAATAGATGCGCCAAACTATCAATATATGGTATCTCTAAACAAACATGTATTTAGTAGCTTCGTGAGCTCTGGATCGTAACCAATTACCAATATAGAGGTAGTGTGTATCTGTATAATCGTAAAAGATAACGGATGATTTAAATGTATTATGCATCCAGTATGTATGTTATTTAGGTACGGTCTGATAAATTATGAATCTTAACTTGTTATTCTATTAGGCTTATTTGGCCAATATATATATATATGAGTTTAAATATATAACTTGAGCAAAAATGCATCAAACTCTTTTTGTTCTAACGCCTTTGTAAGAATGTCCGCAAGCTGGTTCTTTGTCGAGACATGTTCCGTTTTGATGAGTCCTCGAAGTATATCATCTCTGATAAAATGGCAATCCAACTCTACATACTTAGTTCGTTCATGAAAAACTGGATTTGCACTAATGTGAATAGCTGGTTTACTATCACACATAATCGTCATAGGCTCTTTATGATCAATGCCGAATTCAAACAAGAGATTCTTCATACCTCGTAGTTCAGCTGTAATCTCTGTCATGACTCTATATTCGGCTTCTGCCGCTTCTTTGACCAATATATATATATATATATATATATATATATATATATATATATATATATGAGTTTACATAATTTAGTTGGTATAGGAATACTTAATGATAAACACAAAGAGATATCTTTTTTTTTTGTCAACATAGGTTTAGTTCGTATAGGAATACCTAATGATAAACACAAAGAGATATCTTTTTTTTTGTCAACATAGGTTTAGTTCGTATAGGAATACCTAATGATAAACACAAAGAGATATCTATCTATATCTAAATAGAGTTTATCAACAAATAAAATATATCAACAAGATATATTACTTGTATTTATCTCTAACTCCAATACGGTCAGTCCCAAAATTTTGACTCGCAAGGAGTTCCGGTTCTAACAACCATATGGTCCATATCATACGTTTCTCTTTTTTTTTTTTTTTGTCAACGTTTCACTTTTGATCGACTAGTTTTTTTTCTTTTGTAAAGGGAGGTAGGACTATTTTTATATTTATTTTTTCTTATATATGAAAACTGAGATACTCTTCAAAAGGTTACGCGGTACGTACGCTACGAAAAATAGTGATCGTATCAAATTGAAATAGAATCCTTGAAATCATTCCCGTGAGTGACATGATGTCGTGCCCACACTTAAGTCAATGAATATTTTCGAGGCATATAATATGCAAAATGATTTCCAAAGTATTTGCAAAATAACTTTTCGTTCGAGAGCATTAAAGGTCTGTTTTAAAGGAATTAAACATTTTCTTAACTGGTATCAACTTATAATTATATTTCAATCTTAATTTTAAGCCGTTATTATTAAGATCTATGGACTTCCGACCTAAATCCAATTGGTAATAAGTGGAGTAGTCCATATCCCTTATATATTATTAACAATCCCTTCCAACTATCGATGTGAGACTTATGTCCCTAATACGCCCCCTCGAGATAATGGTTCTTTGGCCATTAATCTCGGAATGTACGGGCTTGGATCGACGACACCAATTTGGATCTGGGTTGTCGATGATTGGACCAACTTTAGGTCGGATCGGATCGGATTGTATGGATCGGATCGGATTGTATGGATCGCATATCCGAAGATAGCAAGAATTTTAGGGTTTAAATTAGGGATTCTTCAAAGTCTCTTTAACCTAGCTCGGCGGAGATGATGAAATTAGGGCTAAATTGGCGTTCCCGGTGTATCGGAATAAAGGGAATTAGGTTTTATAGCTGAACCTTGTAAAAGGCTGCCTACGTACCCTTAATAAGGGATCAAGCCATTTGTAGTTCCTTTTAGGAGTTAAGTCGTCTCTTAGCGACTCGTTGTATTGTGCGTGTTGCAATTCTCTTTTAGCCTGAAGACCCTCATTCTCTCATGTCGAGGTTTAGGTCGGCTTACAGAGTCGTCTATAGATCGATCTCTTGTAGCCTGAATACCCTCATCCTCTCATGTCGAGATTTAAGTCGGCTTTTAAGAGTCGTTTGTATTCTTTTTTTATATCTTTGATATTTTTAGATGTATTTTTCATATCCCTTTAGCCTGAATGCCCTCATTCTCTTATATAGAGTTTTATGCCGGCATAAAAAGTCATATTTCTTTAAAAAGAAATAGATATCTTCCACAAAGGAAAATAGATATTTTCCTTTTGTGATTATCCTTGAAGATTGCCATTTATCTTCATCGACATAGTAATTATCCATAATAAATGCCTTCTATTTCGGGCCGATCTTATTATATGAATGGGCCATTTGGAGGGGTGCTAAAACCGACTCCAACAATAAGTCCCCCCCCAAGTCGGCGATTCGAGCGTTTGGCGTGATGATCGGTGATAGAAAACATTTCGGTTCGTGAAGTATAAAAGATCGGCATGAATCTCCGGTATTACTTTGGATGTTTGTCGTGGAAGAATAACATTTTCCGTAGTTAAGTTAATCGGGTCGTTCTGTCCTTTGATCCGTTTGTATGGATCTTTGGCGAACGACGATTAAAACGTAGATCGGCGTTTAACTGCTTTACTTTAAGGCTTACGTCCCACCGTATCTATAATTGCGAGATGGATCTCGGCTTTATTCTAAGGGTGGGCGAATGTGCGATGCTGTGCTCGACTTATTTGTTATCACCACCGCGAAGAATTTGCGGGACGGATCCCGGCTTTTCCTTACCACGATGTGCACCTCGTGCGCAAGGAAGACCACACTCCTGGCCAGGGAGCATGATGCTAGTGCGAGTCTTTGCTCGGCTTTCTGCGAGTTACTTAGACCCGACTTTTGCGAACTAAGGAGCTCGGCTTTCTGCGAGTTACTTAGACCCGACTTTTGCGAACTAAGGAGCTCGGCTTTTTGCGAGTTACTTAGACCCGACTTTTGCGAGCTGAGAAGCTCGGCTTTGATTGCGAGTTAGGACTCGGCTTTTTGCGAGTTACTTAGACCCGACTTTTGCGAGCTGAGAAGCTCGCCTTTGATTGCGAGTTAGGACTCGGCTTTGGTTGCGAGTTAAGACTCGGCTTTGGTGCGAGCTTTTTAAACTCGGCTTTAAGTTAATTAGATAGAATAATAATAAAAGATGATAAATCTAAATAAAATAAAGAACTTACCTGGCAAATTTTGTGAATGTGGTAGTAGATGATGTCGTCATTTCTCTTTTAGTTCGGGAAAGTCATGCCGAGATGAAGAAAGTGACCAGTTGAAGCGCCGATGTAGGCTTATAATTTATGCTTAACCCAATGAATTTTGATTTTGGGCCGAATAAGTTTATTTGGGCTTCAAGTTTTGTTGTTTCGACAGCTTTTTTTTTTTTTTTTGTCGTTGCCTATACCGCCATGTTTTCTTTTTTGGATAATGATGACGCCATTTCCAGTAGATTCGAAGACGATCAGAGCTCGGAACGGTTTCTGTCATTCAAAACAGAAGAGCATGGCGGCACCGTGACTCTCTTTGATAACTGCCGAGCTCGACATGAGCTGACGATGGTGTGAGTCGCAGGTTTTTCAGATCTTTCTTGGCCAGCAAGTAAACCATTATTGCTGCACTTTCATTCGGAATAGGTTTCCAACTTTGCTTGCTTTGCGTTCTTGAGCTAGTGGTGAACATGATGGTACCGTCTCTTTTTACAGAAGGCATCTACTCTGGTCCTTCTCACATCTTGACGCGTTCTGCAGCTATGGAAGGAGAAGTTGATCTGAGGCCGTTGTCAAAGGCCCGAGCTTGGTTTCCCGTCTCGTATGGGGAGGAAAGATTGGTTCTCAGCTTTGATATGTGGTCGGCAAGGACATTAAGAATATTAATGTCGCCGTTCTCAGGTTCAAAGAACCTTTGGATTTGTAATGTTGACTTGAGATTGGTCTTTTTAGACGTTGTTATGGGCGTTGTCAAGCGTTGTCAAGAGCTAGAGACTTGATGTCGTTGACTGTGATTTTTAATCGGCAAAGGAGACATGAGAGCATATGTGGTCATCGGATGTCGCCATTCTCTGGCGCATCCGTGTATTGAGTGGCTTCCTATAGTAGATCGGCATATAGATGACTGTCTTTCATGACTAAGCTCTGATTTGATTCTCCAGTCTCGACGTCTCTGTTTTGATGTTGTTTGGAGGTCTTTAGTTGTCGTAATAACTGAACCAGTTCGGCTAGCCGTAGTTTCTTATCCTGATGATTCTTTTTAGCCTTCCTGGAGCGAGGCCGAGCTCGTGATGCTTTTGATGTGTGGGTCCCTTCGCCCCTCTGAGGTGGTTGTCGGAGTTGTTCGAACATTGTTTGAGCTGACGAGTTCTAAGATGGATGCCAATCCGCTCGTCTTCGTGTTTGGCCATCCCTGTCGCTTTTTGTTCTTTACTTGTTCAGTTTTCATTGAGACTCTCCATGAGTCAGTTTGATGATTTTTTCATGCGATGGACCAATCGAGATTGATGACGAACTCGTACAGAATTTATACGGACTTGCGGAGACGAAGACGATAAGCTGGAAGCTCGAGCATCCATGATCCGACGAGCTCAAGAGAGCATAAGGGATGTGAGTAGAGAAGGATCCAACGCCGACTTGTCATCACGATCGGTTTTAGCAAACTGTTTCCTTACTTCTTTGCCGCAAAAGAGCTTTAAGTCCCTTTTGGTTTTGGCAGAGATGAGCGACTTTAATCTTTGAGGAACTCTGTGTATACAGCGAGTAATGGTCATTCACGTCAAGAGGAGTGGATCCTTTTTATAATTTTGATTCTCCAAGTGATTGATGAGGTTTCTGACTAAAACTAGAGCTGGGAGCTCGTTCTTGATGAGTGAGAAGCTCTGCAGGAAGCATATTAATGAGCTTGGGCGGCGTTGTTGAGCTTTGCAAACCCTTGGTTGCGACGGACGTTTTGCTATTCTTTGTCGAAGGCATTGCTCTTGATGTCGTCACGGATGATGCTGTGCTTGAAACGAAGGCAGCATCCAAGATCCAAGAGACCAAAGCATACATGTCTCAACAAAAATAAACTTGTTTAGTGAGCAATTGCAAAAGACATGCGATTGTATTATTGTATAGATTACAAACAATAAACCGTGCTTTTATAAAAGTGAAGTTCGGTATACAATTATGGCATAATGATATTATTATCAATTAATAGTTAAAAACTATCAAACAATGACGGGTTTTAAGTTATTGACCATTCAAATGTGATGATGTATGCACAAAGTCAAACCGATATAAGGTATGAGGGCACGTGTCATTAGCAATTGAAATCCATAGGTTCTATAATGAAGGGTGTGTATAACGTCAGTAAATCAAATCGTGGTTGTTACTTATCTTGTTTGATAGCGTTCTCCGGAGATGGAGATGGTGTCTCATCTATACGTCGAGTGACTTTTAATCCTGTGGTTGTTTATCTTTGTTGGCTTTGTTTACTTGTTCCACAAGTAGCTTCTTTCTTCTTGTAAAACATCTTATCTTTTGATAACGACGACCCCGTAAAAACGAGGTGGTCTCTGTCCTTTTCTTTTGTTTTTTACAAAACTTGTGCTTGATTCTATGAGCTGATGAGTTTATCGAGCTTGGATTTAAGTCATCGTTGATCCGAGTCTTTTTTATGTTATTACGTGGAGGTAGTCGGACTTGGCCTCGTTCGTAACGTTTTGCTGGAGTCCTTTGCATTCAATCCTTTTACGAATGGTTAGCTGATGACGTCGCTAGGATAAAGTCGACACCGATGTTGATTTAGGTAAAAAATCGGTGATTTTAACCTATCATCATCAAGCTTCTGATTTTCAAGTTTGATCCCTTGGATTTTGTTTCTATTGCTTGCGTTTCGAGCTTCGATATTGTCGATCTTGTTTGTGTATAGTGACGTTCTCTCGTGTCATCATCAAGCATGGAGATAAAGATTTTTGAAGAAATCCCCACAGTCGGCGCCAATTGTAAGATCTCAATTCCGCATATCCGAAGATAGCAAGAATTTTAGGGTTTAAATTAGGGATTCTTCAAAGTCTCTTTAACCTAGCTCGGCGGAGATGATGAAATTAGGGCTAAATTGGCGTTCCCGGTGTATCGGAATAAAGGGAATTAGGTTTTATAGCTGAACCTTGTAAAAGGCTGCCTACGTACCCTTAATAAGGGATCAAGCCATTCGTAGTTCCTTTTAGGAGTTAAGTCGTCTCTTAGCGACTCGTTGTATTGTGCGTGTTGCAATTCTCTTTTAGCCTGAAGACCCTCATTCTCTCATGTCGAGGTTTAGGTCGGCTTACAGAGTCGTCTATAGATCGATCTCTTGTAGCCTGAATACCCTCATCCTCTCATGTCGAGATTTAAGTCGGCTTTTAAGAGTCGTTTGTATTCTTTTTTTATATCTTTGATATTTTTAGATGTATTTTTCATATCCCTTTAGCCTGAATGCCCTCATTCTCTTATATAGAGTTTTATGCCGGCATAAAAAGTCATATTTCTTTAAAAAGAAATAGATATCTTCCACAAAGGAAAATAGATATTTTCCTTTTGTGATTATCCTTGAAGATTGCCATTTATCTTCATCGACATAGTAATTATCCATAATAAATGCCTTCTATTTCGGGCCGATCTTATTATATGAATGGGCCATTTGGAGGGGTGCTAAAACCGACTCCAACAATATCCCTTATATATTATTAACAATCCCTTCCAACTATCGATGTGAGACTTATGTCCCTAATACGCCCCCTCGAGATAATGGTTCTTTGGCCATTAATCTCGGAATGTACGGGCTTGGATCGACGACACCAATTTGGATCTGGGTTGTCGATGATTGGACCAACTTTAGGTCGGATCGGATCGGATTGTATGGATCGGGCTCTGATACCATATTAAAGTTATATGAGCTTCCAACCTAAAACCAATTGGTGATAAGTGGATTGACCCATATCCCTTATATATTAAGTGAGATCCTTCCAACTACCGATGTGAGATTTATGTCATTAATACGCCCCCTCAAAATAATGGTTCTTTGACCATTAATCTCGGAATGCTCGAGCTTGGACCGATGGCACCAATTTGGACTTGGCTTATCGATGATTGGACCAACTTTGGGTCGGATAGGGTTGAACTGTATGGATCGGGCTCTGATACCATATTAAGTTCTATGGGCTTCCAACCTAAAACCAATTGGTGATAAGTGGAGTGGTCCATATCCCTTATATAATACTAACAATCCCTTCCAACTACCGATGTGAGACTTATGTCCCTAATAGTTATATGCATGTCTCGTGTTTTCAATATCATTTTTAAATGGTATAAGCTTAAAATTAAGATTGAGATATAAGAAATTAGTGCCTTTAATGCAAATAAAATATTTTTTATGTTCAAACTTTTTTAACGTTTTTGATTAGTTTATGAACAACAAGCACACAAAAAGAAGCAGCAATAATAAAAATGACGCTTTGACAGAAAAATATATAAAATAAATTTATTAAAAACATTTGGATGAAGGGTTTGAAAAGAACTACCGGATAAACATTTTTATATCAATCTACAATGACCGGTTTTGAACATAAAGTACGTATTTAAGACCCTTATTTTATATAAAAATTTATAAAAGAAAACAATATTATAAAATTAAAAAAACAACTAAACACAGCCCATTTTTTTCTATATAGTTTGTGTTTGTGGTGTTATAAAAATTTATTGTATTGGAGAATATAAGTATATTAAGGACCAGAAGATTGATACGGTCAGGTTAGTTACGTTCGATCTAGTGATGTAAGAATCATCGACAACAAAGGGTTGACTCTATTGTTGTCTTTGCAACTAGAAAGTTGTGATTCGTATATATATATTAAACAAAAACTTGCAAGTTGTGGAATCAACACAACACCAAATGAAAATGATACTAAATATCGATTCCATATATAGTGAATACATATATAAGAGACAGTTCTAACACTACAAGAAAACAGGGATTTAGCTACTGTAATTAGCGACTGCATTTATAGTCGCTAAATTTAGCGACTACTTAGCGACCGGGTTGCGACTAAATGTGCGACTAGTAGGCTTTAGTCGCAATTTAATCGCTAAATTGCGACCCCAAATTAATAGTCGCTAAATAACTACTATTTAGCGACTAAATTCGGCGGGTCGCTAAACGGTTTTATATTCAGTCGCAAAAAGTCGGTATATATCACGTTTATATTGTGCCACGCGTGTAGTACCTAATTTTGTAACTAATTTTTTATACATTCGCTAAATAGTCGCTAAATAGTCGCTAAAATTTATATATATACAAACTTGTAGTTGGCTTCTCCTCAGCCACACAACAAAGATAAACGATTCCTAAGATAAAATTGAGAGAAAAACGGAGGAAATCGTTTTTTGAGTCAAAAAATGTCGGGAGATTATAACTACACTAATGGTCGGGAATGGATGTATAACCGGATCGATGCATCAACGGGAAATTTCACGGCAGAATTCATGGCGGGGGTCGATAATCATTTCATCCCGTTTGCAAATAACCAGCCCTTTGCGCAGAGCAACGCCGGTAAGTTTCACTGTCCTTATGATACTTGCAAGAATGATAAACCTGTTATGTCGGGGAGATTAATACAAAAGCATTTGTATAAGAATGGATTTATGCATGATTATTATGTTTGGTATAAACATGGCGAAGAAGTCGATATGGGTTTAGGAACGAGTTATGCTGATACGACTTGGGTTAGTGGGAGTGAAGGAATGGGTAATGTAGTAGAAGATAGATATGTGGATATGGTGAATGATGCATTTCGTGATAACGTCAATTTTGATAACTATCATCAATATGGTAGTTATCAGAATGTGGAAGAACATGGTAGTTATCCGAATGCGGATGAACCTGTACATAATCATTCAAAAAAATTCTACGACTTGTTAGAAGGAGCGCAAAATCCATTGTACAATGGTTGTCGTGAAGGTCAATCGCAGTTATCCTTAGCTGCTCGAGTCATGCAAAGGAAGGCAGAGCATAACATGAGTGAAAGGGCAGTGGATTCGATATGCGAAATGTTTACGGAGTTTCTACCAGAAGGAAATCAGGCAACCGATTCACATTACGAGACAGAGAAATTGATGCGCAATTTAGGCCTCCCATGTCATTCGTTTGATGTTTGCGTCAACAACTGTATGATATATTGGAAAGATGACGAAAGGTTAGATACATGTCGGTTTTGTAACTCACCTAGATGGAAGCCTAACGAGCAACACCGTAGGACCAATATACCATACAGCCGTATGTGGTATATGCCTATTGCTGACAGATTAAAGAGAATATATCAGAGCGAGAAGACTGCAGCAGCAATGAGATGGCATGCCGAGCACCAGGCCAAAGAGGGAGAAATGTGTCATCTGTCTGATGCGGCAGAGTGGAAATACTTTCAAGATAAGTATCCCCTGTTTGCACAAGAACCCCGCAATGTTTATCTTGGACTATGTACAGATGGGTTCAATCCATTTGGCATGTCTAATAATCATTCACTGTGGCCTGTGATCTTGACTCCATATAATTTACCCCCTCATATGTGCATGAGTACGGAGTACTTGTTTCTTACAGTAATGAATTCTGGGCCAAAGCATCCACGAGGTAGTCTCGATATATTCCTCCAGCCTCTTGTTGAGGAGTTGAAAGACCTGTGGTGTAATGGAGTTGATGCATACGATGTGTCTTTGAATCAAAATTTCAATCAAAAAGCAGTTCTCCTGTGGACGATCAGTGACTTTCCGGCATATAGCATGTTATCAGGATGGACTACCCATGGGAAATTATCTTGTCCATGGTGCATGGATGATACAAAGTCTTTTTATCTGCCGAATGGAAGAAAGACGTGTTGGTTCGACTGTCACAGAAGATTTCTTCCTCAAGATCATCCCATGAGGAAAAATAAGAAAGACTTTTTGAAGGGAAAGGATGCTAGGAATGAGTATCCTCCTGATTCTTTAACCGGTGAGCAAGTCTATTCCTACCATTTGCGTCGTGTAAATCCCCCAAAAACTAAAGATGTTGGTGGAAATGGTCATGAAGATAAGATGCCCGGCTATGGCAAGAAGCATAACTGGCACAAAGAAAGCATATTTTGGGAGTTACCATACTGGAGGGACCTTAATCTTCGACATAATCTCGATTTGATGCATATAGAGAAGAATGTTTTTGACAACATTATAAAAACTCTTATGCGTGTGAAGGGTAAATCCAAAGACAACATCCCATCGAGATTGGATCTAGTTAACTTCTGTTCTCGGCCACACTTGCATGTTGATAGTGTTGGTAGAGCTCCATTCCCAGTTTACGCTTTGACAAACGAAGCCAGGAAAAATTTATTGGAATGTGTGAAGCGTGAGGTCAAATTCCCAGATGGTTATGCTTCAGACTTAGCAAGTTGTGTTGATTTGGGTAATGCACAGTTTTATGGGATGAAGAGTCATGACTGCCATGTCTTTATGCAGCGACTACTTCCATTTATCTTTGCAGAACTCCTAGACAAGAATGTCCACCTTGCCTTAGCAGGTACCAGTTATAGTATTTGGATATATGTAGTTTCGGTTTTGTATTTTGTATTAACCATTTGCTGTTTAAATCTCTTTATAAATGCTGTAGGGATCGGAGGATTTTTCCGTGACTTATGTTCAAGAACTTTGCAGAAGAGTCGCATCCAAATTCTAAAGCAAAACATAGTTATGATTCTTTGCAATCTGGAGAAAATCTTTCCACCATCATTTTTCGACGTGATGGAGCATCTTCCTATACATCTCCCCTATGAAGCTGAATTAGGAGGCCCTGTTCAATACCGGTGGATGTACCCTTTTGAAAGATTTTTCAAAAAGCTGAAAGGGAAAGCGAAGAACAAAAGATATGCAGCTGGATCTATTGTTCAATCATATCTAAATGAAGAGATTGCTTATTTCACAGAGCATTACTTCGCCTCGAATATAGTCACGAATTCAAGGTAAATTTATATCTAGTATATGGAGACATGTATGCTATCTATTCTAAAGATATAATTATTAACTCTTTTTGTCAGGTTAACAAGATACAACGAAGGCGGTGTCCCCGAATATGATGACGACGTTCCTGATATATTTACTCAGGTTGGTCGTCCAAGTGGCGAAATGCATGAAGTATGGCTTTCACCAGAAGATTATCAAATTGCACATGCTTATGTTTTGCGAAATTGCGCTTACTTTCGACCATTTGAGAGGTATAACACAACTTAAGTTAATTTATATATTGTGTTGGTCTCATATATATACATGTTGATCTTATAAACAGTATGTTCGAAGACTATATCTCTGGTAAATATCCAGATCTCTCCGAGAATCAACTCTCTGTGAAAAGGGCCGAGGAATATGACACATGGGTGCGAGATTATGTATGTTCGTGAAATATTTCTTATGAACACATTATATATGTATTGTGGTTTTATCTACATATTTGACATTGTGTGTTTATCAATATCCAGGTCATTTACTGGAACGAAACCTATAAATTTCCTCCTTGGGTTCAAGATATTGTGCATGGACCCGTCAACAAGGCTAAAACTTGGCCTATCTTCTATATAAGAGGATATCTGTTTCATACAAAAATCCATGGCGAGGGACGAAAGACATGTAACTACGGTGTATGTGTTAAAGGAGAGAATTATAGTGATGCGTCTGATGCAGCTGATTTCAACGAGATCTCAACCGACATAATACAACTTCAGTACGAGGGGATTGTTAATTTGAGAATAACACTCTTTAAGTGTAGTTGGTATGACCCTGTTCTCAGTAGAGGCACTCGAAGGAGCAATGCTGGCGTCGTAGATGTTCGTGCATCGAGAAAGTACAATAAATACGAACCATTTATTCTAGGTACGTAATATATATCTATCTCTATCTTCGTAACTATTGTATGGATATCATAAATACTCTAAGTTTAATTTCAATCTTTAATTTACACAGCCTCTCAAGCGGAGCAAGTTTGTTATATCCCGTATCCGTACACGAAGAGACCGAAGCAATTGTGGCTCAATGTTGTCAAAGTCAACCCTAGAGGGAATATTTCGGGGGAATATGTCAACACAGAAATTACTCTTCTCCAACAGGAAAATGATGATCCGGTAATGATGACTACGGTCGAAGATCTCGTATTTGTTAGAAAATTATAGACTCTTGTTGATATGTCTGAATGTTGCTTGCTTGAATCTTACACACTTTTGTTTGAGTCTAAGTCTCGGATTTGTTGAAAACTGTGGACTCTTGTTGATATTATTACTTGAATGTTGTTGCCTGCTTGATCCTTACACGTTTTTGTTTTGATATGTGTCTCTGATTTGTTGAAAAACATTAGACTCTTGATGATAACATGACTTGAATTTTGTTGCTTGCTTGATCCTTACACGTTTTTGTTTTGATGTGTCTCAGATTTGTTGGAAAACTATAGACTCTTGTTGATATGTCTGAATGTTGCTTGCTTGAATCTTACACACTTTTGTTTGAGTCTAAGTCTGATTTGTAATAATTGTTCATTTGAGTAAGAGTTTGTTTCTGTTTGAGACTGATTAGTCGGTTTATTATGTCTGATTAGTCTAAGGATACTTGAAGTTTTCCATGTTTCTTGATTATGATTGTTGTTACAACCTGTTTGAGTGCATGTGTTGTTTCTGACTTATGTTTTTTGTTGCAGCTACAGCTCAGATGTCTCCTCCACAACCCTCTCCGGCTCGTTCAGCTCAAGTATCTCAACAGCCAAGGGCTTCTCCGAATCAGAACTCCGATGCTAATAGTGCTCGGGCTGCGGCTGAGGTTCAGAATTCCAACCAGGTGGATGAAGATGATGTTGACGGGGTTGATGACTATGCTGCTAATCAACCAAATCTCGAGGAGAGCCGTCTTCGCTATCTCGAGAGGCTGCTAGCTATGCCAAATCGTGATCAGTGGACTACTGTGCTCTCTACTCTACTTCCTCAGCCGCCAAACACCACATGGTATATATCTCTCTCACTCTCCAATTTGTTCTCTGTGTACTTTAAATCATAATTTATTTCTGACTTTTTCTCTTTGTGTAGGTTTGGTCGTGACAAGTCGGTTTTGGTCCGGAAAATTACTAAGATCTACACAAACAAGTTCGATGGACCATTCTATAGTTGGAGTCATGTGCCTCGGCCGCGAGCAGAGCGATACTTCCTTGAATTTGCGGTTAGTATGGTACTATAGTCTGACTTTTGTTTTGCTTTTAATTTGCTTCTTACTAACATGAATATGCTCTTTCAACTGTAGAAAGAGCACCACTGGGATTTCTTAATAACTGGGATGGTTCAAGCCCATTTTGAGGCGATTTGTCAGAGGAGGATGAAGGATATGGTTAGCAAAGCTCACACTTCAGGTGTGCGACCGGCATGGATCGAAGACAAACTCTGGAAAGAAATGATGAAGTATTGGGAGACTGAGGAAGGCAAACAGAGGAGTGAGACCGCTTCTGCCTCAAAGAATTCTGATCGTGGCGGGCTCGGTCCTCACAAGACCTTCACTGGACAGAAGTCTTTTCTGCAAATTCACCAAGAAATGGTAATATACATTCTCTGAGTTCATATATTTCCTTTAACTATTTTACTTCTCTGGATTTATTTACTTTCCTTTAACTATTTTATCTTCTGTTACATTTGCAGGTAAAACAGCTGGGTAGATCCGTAAGCTTCGGTGAAGTCTTCCTGAAGACCCACACAAAACCAGACGGAACTTACATAGACTTGAAGGCGCAAGGAGTGGCAGAGAAGTATAAGGAGAAGATCGAAGCCGCGCGGGCTGAGCTTGAGGCAGAAACATCTGATGGGACGTCGCGACCAAGACAGCTTACCACTGAAGAGATAAACGAACTCTTTCTTCAGGTAATTATGCTTCTGTGAATCATTACACATTTCTGTTTTAGTGTATATGAGTATATGAATCTGTTGATGCTTGATGTGATTCTAGTATGTTCGTTCACTTGTGATATTGCTTGATGTGTTAATGTTTCTGTTATTGTTCAGATGTGTTGATTAAGTTATATGAATCTTATGTCATTCTTTACCCATTTTGCTAACTGTGTCAATTTTTTATGGTATCCTAGTCAACAATTGTAGACGATAGAGGCTATGCTTATGGTATTGGAAGTCTAGGAGAGTCTCATGCCACCGGAAAGCGCAAGTACCCGGGTAGCTGTTCGTCTTACAATTCGCTCCAAGAGCAGCTCGAAGAAGCTAAGGACCAACTAGCGACACAAGCGGCTGAGCTAGCTCGACAAGCTAATGAGCAGAAGGAGTTGGTCATGGTGCAAAAATATCTTCAGCAAACTGACCCAGCATACTTAGACTTCTGCAAATCCCAGACAACTGATCCAACTACCTCTGCTCCTACTCAGTAGGAACACTTGTTTAACCTTGTTCAGTTTTTTGTTTTGTTTCAAGACAATGTATACATTTCGGTTTAAAATATCATGTTTATTATGTTTATTTACCATGTTTATTATGTTATTAGGGTATTAGATTCGTAATTTAATAGAAGAATCAAAAAACAAAAACCAAAATAGTGGAAAACAAAAACCAAATCAAAATTAATTTCATATCCCGGTTTAAGTTGTTAGTCGCTAATTAGTCGCTAATTTGTCATGATAATAGTCGTTATATGGTCGCTAATTAGACGCAATATATGTTTACTATAGTCGCTAAAATGTCGCTAAAGTAGTCGCTAAAAAGTCGCTAAATGGTTGTGAATGTAGCGACTAACTAGCGACTAAACATTTTAGCGACTATAAAACGACTGCTTATTAGTCGCTATATTAGTCGCTCATTAGTCGCTACTGAGTCGCTATATTTAGCGACTAATTAGCGACTAATATTTACAAAATATAATTAGTCGCTAATTAGTCGCTAATTAGCGACTAATATAGCGACTAATAAAATTAGCGACTAATATAGCGACTAATAAAATTAGCGATCAAGGATTAGCGACTAACTACTTTAGTCGCTATTGAGTCGCTAATTTATATTTAGAGTCGCTAATTTATATTTAGCGACTAAATAGCGACTACAACCGTAGTCGCTAAAACCCTGTTTTCTTGTAGTGTAAAAAATACCATAATTGAAGTTCTATTTTCTAAAACTACCATGAAAATCTAAAACTTTGAAAAGTACCACAAACTTTATTTAGGTTTAGGAAGACCTCCTATCAGTATAAAAAGAGGTCACAAAATTGTTTAGGAACCCTTTCTAAACTTAAAGTTGTGTGGTTATTTTAGAAACTTAAAAGTTATAAATTGATTTTGTGGTATTTTATAATGTTTGTTGTACATGTAATTAACAAAAATAAGTTGCATATTATATAGTTCGGAACTATTTATAAAAAGGAAGAAAAAATCCACTTGGGATAAATGTGAATGTGAATACATTTTTTATAACTCGGATAATTCGATTCAACGAACACTACTATAAACACCCAGTTAGATTGCATGGACATTTTCCTTTTATAGTTTTCGGGTTTATGGATGGATCATGAGATCCGACTAATCTTGAGATCTTATGAGCCATGTGAATATCCTTGTTTTCACAAGATTGTAATTTAGGTCTAAAGAACTTATACTATCAATGTATTCTCAAGTTTTTTTCACCACCTGACCGCATGTGTAGTAGTTAACGTGAATGTATTTTCAAATGCAAGGAGAAAAGAATTTGGTGAAAAGAAGAAGAAAAAAGCATTTGATACGGCAAGACTTACCAACATTTTAAAATAAAAACTGCATGCTATTGCTAACAAGATCCAAAGTAAAATAATATCTTATATACCAAGATGAGTTGTTCCTGAAAAGGACACCGTATCTATATATTAACATGGAGAATGTTGGAGGGAGAAGCATAGCCACACTTAAGGGTATATAAGAAATTAAGAAGATATATATAGCTAAACATTTTTTTTTTTAAATTATCCTTTTATTCTTCTTTCTTCCCAAAAGGGATACCATTTCTGATTACAGCCTCATGATCTAAAGAAGAAGCTAGAGAAAAAATAAAAGACATGGCGCAAGCAACAACACATGACAAACAACCAAGACAGAATCTAGACCAAAATTAAGGCTGAAAATATTCGAACCAAGTACCCAAAAAAGAAGGAGATACGGTTGGGGTTATAGAAGAAGACAAATTGGAGGCCTTCTTTGCATCAAGACTTGCCATCTTAGCACGGAGAATGAGCTTAATATCTCGAATAATCCCATCTGTTGGCCTATTAATTGATGAATGAAATCTGGAATTCCTTTCTTTCCATAAGAAATAAGAGACCGCTTGGAAAATTAGACAACAGATCACTCTTAACTTCCCTTTCCTCAATGTATTGATCCAATCAATAACCAACATAAAGGAGGAAGGTGGATGAAGGTTCTTATGAGTAAAGAAAGCGTGCCAAATCTTCAACGAGTAGGGAAAATCAAAGAAAACATGGTCTCTAGATTCCTGTCCCGAGCTACAAAGCAAACAACCAGGGTCAACAGGCATTCCCCAATGAAGCAACCGGTCACGCGTAGGAAGCCGGTTTAAAACTGTTACCCAGACCATAAAAGCGTGCTTAGGAATTCTCCCGCTATGCCAACCCACATTATACCAGGGAACATGAGCACTTGGAGGGTTAAGAGACAGCCAAGTAAGGTGACTGGATAATTTTGCAGGCGCTGATCCTGGAGTGTTCTTCCAAAGAAAAATATCAGAATCATTGGAACCGACCACATGAACCGAAGCGGGGAGAAAATTCCTTAGAAGAACCAAAAGCGGGTGCCTTCCCCTTGAAATATTCCAATGTCCATCCGAGACCACCGAGGAAACTGACGCCAAAGAGGAAATACCAGAAACTCTGGGTCCATTTTCTCCCGTTAAATCGATAAAGAGACCTAAACCCGTCCAGTCATCGTGCTAGAAGTAAGCCGTGTTTCCAGAAAGAACTTCGCACACAAGGAAGGAACAAGCCATCGGCCTCAATTTCATCAATCTCTTCCACAACCAGGAACCTGAACTCTGAAAATCCGCAGTCCAGAAAAGTCTGTTTCCAATGAGAATCTTACTAACCCAAGCCACCCACAACGACCCCGTAGAAGCAAAAAGGAGCCAGATCAGTTTCAAACTGAAGACCTTATTAGAATCAGCCATTCTTCTAAGACCCAGACCACCACAAGCTTTCGGAGTACATACCTTGTCCCATGCAACTTTAGCAGTCCTCGCGTTTTCTGGGCCACCACTCTATAAGTAAGCATTGCAAATTCTTTTGATGGATTGAATACACTGAGGAGGAAGGATAAAAACTGAAGCCCAAAATTGAACATTCCATAAAGAACATATTGAATTAATTGAAGTCGACCCGCGAAAGAGAGCCGACGAACTGGCTAGGAAGAAATCCGAGCCAAGACTTTATCGAAAAGAGGCTGTTAGTCTTGTTTCTTCATCTTGGAAGGCATCAGAGGAAGACCAAGATACTTACCGGTAAGGATCCATATACTAACCCAAATCTCCTCGCCATATTCTGACGTAGAACCAAGTTCCGACCATCAACAAAAACCCTGGTTTTCCTCAGATTCAAGGCAAGACCAGAGCCACGCTGAAAAATGGAGAGAACGTCTAAAATTGCTCCAAAAGAAATATCTGATCCATCGAAGAAAACTAGCAAATCATCAGCGAAGCTCAAGTGTATCATCAACGGATCAGCACACTTACTTCCATGTTAACATAGCTAAACATATATATTCTATATGCTCCTATAGTTGGAAACTTGGACCAAAATACCAATAAGAACTACTTATTCCATTCCTGGTTGACATTACATCCGAGTATCTTAGTGTTATTATAAGGTGTAAATAAAAATGATTTATAAAATATATTTGGACATTTACTTCCATGTTAACATAGGATGCTCTTGATGTGACGATCATTTCTGGACCTATACTACGTTTTAGAAGTACAATTCTACTGGACTTTTACTTGAAAGGCCCAATGGTTTGAGCTATAAAACAGAAGCCTTACATACATAATAATCGTTTGTTATCGTTTTTGTAACAAACAAAAGTTTAGACTTATGAGTCATGTTGGGATCCACCGTAAGGCAGAACCCTCCAAAAATAGGCGTATGCCATTTAAGCGTGGAGAACACACGGTATTCTTTAGTAAAAGGCGAAAGAATAGTTCGCTTTGTATTCACCACATGGCTGCGTGAGTCTTAGTTAAGAGAGCGAGCCTGTATTTATAAAAACATTTATACTACCAATCTCTCGATTCTCTCCGATGTGGGATACTTTCAAAAGCCCATTACCAATTTCTTTATTGACAAACGGCCCCTTACTTATTTCCTTTTTGTGTCAAATTACACATTTCTTTTTTTTAAGCAAAATTACATATTTCCTTTATTTTGCATTTCTTTGGCTTGAATTGGTGACCATTAAAATGAACCAAAAGAATTGGACAAAATGTCATTTGAGGAATTGAATTAACAAAAAATAGGAATGTGGAGGAATTTTTATTCATATTTTGTTCCTCATCAAATTTGCAGGGGAATTTTTTTGTTCATTCATTCCTTAAACATGAGGAAAAATATGAAATATTGTGGGACCCATATGTCTGAATTTTGACAAAAAAATTCCTTTTAATTGGTAAAAATTTTGAGGAATTAAAAATTCATCATAATTCTTTTCATAAACTATGGTCACCAATTGGAGCCTTTGATAAACAATTTTTAAGAGAAAGAAAATGGATTGAATATCCACTAAATCAAAAATAATTTATACAGCAAAGACATTTTCTTATATTCTTCAATTGTGGACTATTTGCATAAATTCATTTCATCAAAACAAATAAATCAAATTCCATTAAGATATTAAAGTTCTATAGCAACAAGATCAACTCATATCACATACTCTCTTTTTGGTCTAAATCATATCATCTACTTCGTCCCTCTAATCAAAAAACATTTATCCTTTGCAAAAATTTCACCAACAGTCATGTTTTGTTGATAATATAGACTATTAACTAGGACTGTACAATGTTAATTTCGTATCACTCACTGAACATAACCAAAAATACATATAATTCTAATACATTTGTCGTATATTATCCTCCAACCCCACTTTTTGGTTTTACAGTTGTGCCTTTCACCAAAAATAAACCTAAGAATCTAGAGAGCATAAAAACTGTTATAGCTGTGAGGAAAGATCCATGAAGTAAAGCTTGAGTGTCTCGTAGGTCATGAAGCAAATCCCAACACCAGGTACCACTAAATCAACAGTACCTAAACTAAAACTGGAAATATGCAAACATTACTATCAGAAACCAAGAGATTGTTGATTAAACTCACTAGGTATAGGTCCGCGCTACGCTGCAAGTTTATTCAAAATATATTTTGTTAAAAGTTTTTTCTAAATATTTATTTGGCTTATGATATATTTATTTACAATTAAAATGTATGATTATAGGTTATGGAAATTTCAAATAAATTACTTTAAAATCTGGTAGTAAAATTTTTCGGCTTAGTAAAAACACCAAGAAAAGAGATTAAAAAAAAAATTCAATACCATGTTTTCTTATTGATAAAAAAATAGAATTTAAAATACTTGGCTTTTGTTTTTTCCCTCAAACTATTTAAAACCAAATTAAAAGAATACAAGTTTAAGTTTTATATTTCACATAATTAAATCAAAGTAGGAATTTACTCTGCACAAGTTGCTAGGTTAGCTCCCGTGCTACACCGTATATATTATAACACAAAATAATTTATATATTTATATATATAAATTTATTATTCTGATAGAAAATTAAAACATATAAATTATTAATCTAATATAATAAAAATATAGTAGCCCCAGCAAGATTTATAAATTATAACTGTTTTTGTTAGCATTTCTTTGGTTCTATTTTTTTTTTCCAATTTTTGTTGATTTCTTTTAGTTTTTATATAATTTTTTATTATCAATTTCTGGTTAATTCATGTATCTGTCACTTTTTCATTTGATATTTTTTTTTCAATTCAGACCGAAAAGTGTTTTTTTCTTTTCATTTTGTCATCGTTAAACTTACTTTCTCCATCATTATCCCTCACAGTATACTTTCTTCTAAATTATTATTTACAATTGTTCTCTTTAAAAAAACGCTCATGTCTCCTTAGTAGATTGTTACTACTCCTTTTACAATTTCTTTAAATTAAAAAAACATAATTAAAATGGTATAAGTCTAATTAGGGTTGGAAAAATTCCTGAATTGTGCCAACATTCCCGAACTGAATTTTCCAAACTCATACTAAATTCAATTATAAAATAGCCCAAATAAAATGAAAACTTTTATACAAAATTTATCTCGAACCGAACCAAATTAAACAGTATAAAAACCAAACTTAATTGATTAAAATGTAGTTAAATTAATATCTTAATATTTATAATATTAAATTTATAGTTTTAATTAAATTAGTAGATTATTTTGTTTTTATTATCAAAACCAATGACTTTCTTGTATTTTACTTTATTTGTATTTCACTTATTGTATTTGTATTTTGAGACCCTTTGCTATATGTTGTGTTCATTAAATGTGTTGTTATCTGGTTGTCTGGCGTTTGTTTTGTTATTATGTGGACATGTAATCATGGCGTGTCTTGGATATTGTGTTGGACTGTAGGTTGTTTGTTGTTTATGGCGTCTTTTGTGGTAGTCGACAATATTAAAGCAGATATATGTATAAATACCAACACATATATAAACAATTATGAACCTATCATCTGGGTACACCAAAAATTTCGTTTGATTCGACGGCTATTTTGTGCAAGATTTATTGGACTTATGTGATTACATTAATGAATGAAGACGTTATGTTTTGTGAGGATTGATAGGAAGACCCAGCTTAGAAATAAAAGAATATTGTTATATATAAAATTCCTTTATTCATAAAGATCCGTCAATCTCATTGGTTAATGAATTATTAGATTAAAATCTTTTTGGAATTGAGATGTAAAATCGTTGTTTCTATGGAAAACTGTATAGTTAAGAATAAATGAATTGAACAATCATGCATATTTCACTCTTGACATTGATGGTGTTGTTGCTCTTCTTGTATGTTGTTGCTCTTCTTGTAGCTCCTCTTCATGTGGTTTGGGAGATGCAGTCTAAGGTAATCTTACCTATTGTCTTGCATTTAGGGATTTTTCCTTTGTTTTAAGTAGTTTTAACTTTAAAGTGTTTGAGTTGTCTCTATGGTTGTAGATTTAGATTGATGAAAATTAATTGCTTTGATGTGTTCAGTCAACAATAATGAGTATTTGAGATAAGTATTTTGCCGCCTAGATAATTAGTACAGTCAAAGAAAAAAAAAGACTAACTAAAGCAATGGATCATGGGAAACATTTGTGATGAATAATTTTTTGGTTTACATATAGGTACATAGGACATAAGAGTAACTGATGCCCGCCTAGTGCTTTTCGACGCTACATGTCGTTTAATATACTCCGTCTCTATCATAATATATGATATTTCAGTTTTTTGCACAATATTGAACAATTATTTAATATTTATTATTTTGTAGACTAAACATCTTTTTACTGTTTATATAAGCACAATTCAACGAATAATAAGTTATTATATATTGTTAATTAATGATGTACTTTATAATTTACAGGGGGAAAATCAAAGTTGGTTGATGTTGCATTGTAAATTTAAAACACATCTAAATTGATACCAAGAAACTTTTCCTAAAACATTATGATACAAAGTGAGTATTATTTATCCAGTTACTTTATCATGATTTCCAACCTATAAAAAAATATGTCAGCGCAAAAATCGTTCTTGTGTATAGTGATAAGATGTTTCTTGTGTAACATTTCAACGCCAAACACTTTCAGGTAAGTTGATCGATAGATTCTATCGAGTTACATTGAGGAGTCCACGATAATTAGTTTTAAAAGAATAATGAAAGTCCTGCACCGTTTACATGCATGTAGCCTCATGAGCGCCTATAAACAGTCTCAGTAAGGTCCGAATGTACAAATGATTCTTAAGCTTTCAACACGTTCACTTTTGGAAGTGAAAACCATCAGACGAAGAAACATGTATGCATTGCAACTTAGCCATAACAGTATGGTTTGTCATCGACTCCCACGTTTAGTTTAGGCTGTCAAATAAAAGAAATATCATTCTGGTGTACTAAAGAGCCAATGTAATAAGAAATTTACTCCATTTTTTTTGTCTTTTTGATGTCCTTCAGCAACGTATGATGTCCGCCGTGACCACCAAATCAACGATTTCTGAGCCCTAAAAACTCTCTCCAGCAGAACCCGCCGCCAACCAAACCTTCACCAGATCTTCTCCGTTCTCCGGCGCCGGTGGCTCTCTTAGCACCGGCGCCGGACCCCCTTTCTCTCTCTCCTCTCTGTCTGTCTCTTTGCGGTTTTGATTTCGGGATCCGTCGATTTGGTGGTCACGGCGGAGCAACTATCGGAGGTCTCCTCGTGCGCAGGTGGCTCGGTCTCCGCGGCGTCGTGGTGGCCGTGGTGGAGGTGAGGCGTCGCGTCTCTGTCGTCGGCGTCTCTGTCTCTTCCGCCTCGATCTCTTCTGAGATCTGTTGTTCTTCGTTCATGGCCTCCGCTTTTTCTTCTTCGACGGTTTCTTCTCGGCGTGTTCTCTGCTCCGGCGGAGCGTGTTCGGTGTCGGAGCAGTGGCGAGGTGGTGTCTTCCTCCTCTGCTCTGGTTCGGCCTCTCTCTTCATGGAGTCTCTCGGAGGTTCCGGTTGCGGAGGTGAGGCGGTGATGGCGGAGCTGTCCGTCCTCTTCTTAGTGGTGGATGATGGATCTAGAGGACGGGTCCCTGTCTGTCAATGGAAGTGGCCGTCTGCTTCTGTTCGTGGCTAACCACATCGAGGTGGCTCATGCTCACCGGGTTACGAGGATCCACAGGCGGTGCTTCTCGGCGGTGGCTCGACAGGTGGCTCGGCGGAAGCTCTCCTTCGGTAAAGCTCCGGTGCTGTCTGCTATCGTGTGGCATGGGTTTCACTCGCAGATTCTTTTTTTTGGTCATTCTCGGTGTGGGATATGTGATATGGTTACCGGATTTAGCTCGGGTTGGCTCCGGATATTACCGGTGTTGATGGTGGGTCGGTTATGGACTTGAGATGTTGAGGTGCCAGGGTTTTTATGACGGCTAATTTTGTTCCTGTGGAGGCTGGTCCCTGAGAGATTCGCTCACTTGGGGATGGTAATTGGAGTTGACACTCCGACGGCCCGCTTGGGCTTCCTTGTCGACAGCGGCAGATTAGTCCATCATAGACCCTGGAGATCCCGTTAGTTTTCGGAGAAGCTGTAGGTCTTCTTCATTTGAGGTTTGAGGGCTGGCCTTAGGAGATGCCCGTGGCAACTATGATGTGAACTCTAGCTCCTTGGAGCTATGGCAAAGGTGGGGTGGTCGACGTTTTTCGCGTTGATTGCTGCTCTCTCGTTCGGAATTGACTCGGTTTCTCAGCTATTCACTCGGGCGGATTAGTACCATTTAGCGGTTTTGCATTTGAGTTGTGGCTGTTTTTAGATCTTGTTGTTGTTTTTGGTTAATCTGCCTTCTTTGTAATCTCTGTTCTTCTGTCAAAAATTAAAATGGTAATAAAATCTTAACATTTTTACTTAAAAAAAAAAAACGTATGAGATTTCTCTAGCCTCCTCTCCACGATTTCCTAACCCATTTTTTAGTCCAACCTCTCCTCAAACTTGGCCGATTGTAGCTACGGTTTTTGAATTAACTACCAATAATCTGTTGAGTCAGCATTAGTCTTTCAAATAAGAGACCTATTCTCTAGGACAGAATAAGTCAATTTCAGTTAGCTATTTTCTTGTTATTGGTGGAGCTAGTTGAGCTAGTTGAGTCATGGTCAAGTCCTTTATTTTCGGTATTTCAGTTTGTCTTTGTAAGTGCTATAAAAGGCATTGGAACCTATTGAATAAGATAGATCATTCTGATGCAATTGTGTTTTCTCTGAGACTAACTTTCACATTTGGTATCAGAGCGCAACAAGTGATCCGAAAGAGAAGAGATGGGTGATGAGAAAACGCTAACGAAGATTCCTCATTTTGATGGTCACTATGACCATTGGAGTGAGCTGATGGAGAATCTCCTGCGTGCTAAAGGGCTATGGAGTTTGGTGGAAGAAGGATACGCTGAACCTACCGGAGGACTTGAAGTGACTGCAGCGCAGCAGAAACACTTTGAAGAACTCAAGACAAAGGATCATCAAGTAAAACACTATCTGTTCCAAGCAATAGATCGGATTGTGTTTGAGCAGATCTTGGACCGCAGAACATCCAAGATCATTTGGTAGTCAATGAAAAGGAAATTTGGAGGAAATGAGAGGGTAAAGCGATCTCTGCTTCAGACTTTGAGGAGAGACTTTGAGGTTCTGGTTATGAAGGCTGATGAAAGCGTGGATGAATACTTCACAAGAGTAATGTCAGTCTCTAACAAGATGAGGAGCAATGGAGAAGATATGCCAGATTCGAAGATTGTAGAGAAGATACTTCGAACCCTGACTGAGAAGTTTACATACGTGGTGGTATCTATTGAAGAGTCAAAAGATACAAGCAGCATGACGATTGATGAGTTGCAGAGCTCCCTGTCGGTTCATGAGAAGAAGTTTAAGAAGGTCAGTTATGAAGAAGAAGATCAAGCACTCAATGTTAGAGGCAGAGGTAGAGGGTTCTACAGAGGTCGAGGCAGGGGCAGGGGACGCTCTTTCAATAAGGCTGTGATTGAGTGCTACCGATGTCACAACCTTGGCCATTTCCAGTACGAGTGTCCACAAGGCAACAGTGGAGCACACTATGCAGAGATCGTGGAGAAAGAAGATGTTCTGTTAATGGCGTATGTTGAATCTCAAGGAGCAATGAGAGGAGACATATGGTTTGTGGACTCTGGATGCTCTAACCATATGTGTGGAGAAAAGAGTATGTTCTCAAGTCTGGATACTAACTTCACACATAATGTTAAACTCGGGAACAACCATAAGTTGATGGTCAGTGGAAAAGGAGTGGTGAAGATAATTCTTGGTGGTACAAGCTATGTAATCAATGAGGTATATTATGTCCCTGAACTTAAGAACAATCTGTTAAGTGTTGGTCAGCTTCAGGAAAGGGGATTAGATGTGCTATTCAAAGGAGGAGATCGTAAGACTTGTAGCATCTTTCATCACTCAAGGGGAAAGATAGCCGAGTGTGTCATGAGCACCAATCGGATGTTCATTCTCATAGGAGAGACGAATGATAAACAGAAGGAAGAGAAGTGCTTGCAGGTTGATATCACAGACAAGGCAGAACTGTGGCATCACCGGTACGGTCACCTCAGCCACAAGGGTCTTCACACTCTGCACAGTAAGGAAATGGTTGTAGGATTACCTAAAGTTGAAGACGTGAAGATAACCTGCGAAGCGTGTGTTAAGGGAAAACATCATCGCGTTCCTTTCCCAAAACAAAGCAACTGGAGAGCTACTGAGAAGCTTCAACTAATCCACTCAGATCTTTGTGGTCCAATCAGTCCACCCTCTAACAGTCAAAAGCGCTACTTAATCAGTTTCATTGACGACTTCTCGAGGAAAACATGGATATACTTTGTTTTGGAGAAGTCAGAAGCATTCCATCAGTTTAAGATGTTTAAGACATTTGTGGAGAAACAGACTGGAATGTTCATCAAGTGCCTGAGGACAGACCGAGGTGGAGAATACAACTCAACTGAGTTCAAGAAGTTCTGTAAAGAACATGGAATTAAAAGACAACTAACGACGGCATACACTCCGCAGCAAAATGGCGTTGCAGAACGCAAAAACCGGACCATTATGAACATGGTAAGAGCAGCTTTGGTGGAAAAGGAAGTGCCAAAGTCCTTCTGGCCTGATGCTGTACAGTGGGTGAATCATATTCTCAATCGTTCTCCTACACTGATTGTCAAGGATATGACTCCAGAAGAGGCTTGGAGTGGAAGAAAACCGTCTGTTGAACACTTCAGGATCTTCGGTTGCATCGGTTTTGTACACATATCTGATGTCAAGAGGACTAAACTTGATGACAAAAGCATCAAGTGTGTACTGCTGGGCTATAGCAGTGAATCCAAGGCGTATAAAATGTTTGATCCAGTAGAGAAAAAGGTTCATATCAGTCGAGATGTGATATTTGAGGAGGATAAGAAGTGGATTTGGGATATAAGCTACTCTGGAGATCAGAGTGTTGATCTTGAGTGGGAAGATGAGAGTGAGAATGGTGAAGATGAAGAAGTAGCAGAAGAATCAGAAGAAACAAATGAAGTGGAGGAGGCCAATGATGTGAACCAACCCAACAATCCTCCAACAGATGAAGCAGAAACCGCAGCAGGCAGAACAAGAAGGGCACCAGTCTGGGCTGCAGACTACACTTCCGGAGAGGAACTATCAGAAGAAGAGGCAAACATGGCCAGAATTGACAGTCTTCTTCATTATGAAGACCTGGCTTTCATGGTGATTGTGGATCCTACCAGCTTTCAGGAAGCTTCAGCGCATCAGAGATGGAAGGAGGCTATGGATGCAGAGATGCAATCCATTGAGAGAAATCAGACATGGTCCTTGACAGAACTTCCTAATGAGGCTAAAGCGATTGGGGTAAAATGGATTTATAAGACCAAGTTAAATGAACTAGGAGAGGTGGACAAGTTCAAAGCACGACTGGTTGTGAAAGGCTATGCCCAAGAGTATGGAGTAGACTACACAGAGGTATTCGCACCTGTAGCTCGGATGGACACGGTACGTATGATCATTGCTGTGGCTGCACAAAAGGGATGGGGAATTTACCAACTGGACGTCAAGTCAGCCTTTCTACATGGTGAGTTAAAGGAAGATGTATTTGTGGAGCAACCTCAAGGCTATGAAAGAGTGGGAAAGGAGCACATGGTCTACAAGTTACACAAGGCGCTTTATGGACTGAAACAAGCACCAAGAGCTTGGTTCAGTCGCATTGAAGCTTACTTTGTCAGAGAAGGCTTTGTGAGCAGCACCAGTGAGCAAACTCTATTCATCAAGCGAAAGGGAGGTAAAATCTTGATTGTGAGCATTTATGTTGATGATCTTTTGTTCACTAGTAATGATGAGGAATTGCTGAAAGAGTTCAAGAGGTCTATGAAAAATGAGTTTGACATGACAGACTTGGGAAGGATGAGATACTTTCTTGGCATTGAAGTGATACAAAAGTCTGATGGTATCTTCATTTGCCAAAGAAAGTATGCAGCTGAGGTGATTGAAAGGTTTGGAATGCAAGCTTACAATTCTGTGACTAATCCAATGGTTCCTGGACAGAGAATCAGTCGAGATGAGGAAGGGGTCAAGGTCGATGCAACCGTGTATAAGCAAATGGTGGGGAGTCTAATGTATCTAACAGCTACACGGCCTGACCTTATGTATGTGGTAAGTCTTATCAGTCGGTTTATGGCACAACCAACTGAGATGCATATGGCTGTTGCGAAGAGGATAATGCGGTACTTGAAGGGAACCATGGACTTGGGAATATGGTATGGACGAGAAGGAGGAAGTGAGCTTGTTGGCTACACTGACAGTGATTATGCAGGGGATTTGAATGATAGCAGAAGCACATCAGGGTATGTCTTCATGTTGAGTGGAGGAGCTGTGGCTTGGTCTTCAAGAAAGCAGCCAATCGTAACTCTGTCGACCACCGAGGCTGAATATGTAGCTGCAGCTGCGTGTGCTTGCCAGGCCGTTTGGATGAAAAGAATTCTAAGGGAAATCGGTTATGATCAAGAGGAAGAGATGACTCTGTTTTGTGACAACACTTCTACAATCAAGTTGTCTAAAAATGCAGTCATGCATGGGAAGTCAAAGCATATCAGGGTTCGATATCATTTTCTAAGAGAATTAACCAAGGAAGGTACTGTCAAGCTTATCTACTGCAACACAGAAGAGCAGTTGGCAGACGTCATGACCAAACCTCTGAAGATAGCATCATTTCAGAGGATCAGGAAAGCTTTCGGGATGAGCAGCATGAACTGAAACTCTTAACCGAGTTTAGTTCAAGGGAGGGATTGTTGAGTCAGCATTAGTCTTTCAAATAAGAGACCTATTTTCTTGTTATTGGTGGAGCTAGTTGAGCTAGTTGAGTCATGGTCAAGTCCTTTATTTTCGGTATTTCAGTTTGTCTTTGTAAGTGCTATAAAAGGCATTGGAACCTATTGAATAAGATAGATCATTCTGATGTAATTGTGTTTTCTCTGAGACTAACTTTCACATAATCCTGCAATCCTTTGGGAGATTTTAGCATATGAAGTTGCAAATTTCAAAGGAAAGAAATATTTTTTTTTTATAAAAAAATCAAATTTGTGTTTCCGGGAAAAAAATGTTTGCTTAGGACCAACAAGGGATCAAAGAGAATAAGCAACTTTCAAATCTATACGAAGCAACTTTGCATGCAAATGTAAACTAAAAAGTGCAATACTATGTATTCCAAAGATTCTTCAAAGATGACCAAGAAAATAAGTGAATCAATTACACCATTGTTAATACAACATGATTTTTAGGGACCAAAAAGCCAGAGAAAGACCTGATCAACAACGGGATTGCTGGAGGTTATCGTTTACACCGTCTGCATCATTATCTTCTTGAGGGAATGGAAGAGGATTTGTAGGAATCCATCTACACAGAGATAAAACGGATGGATTGATTCGGTCTGAGTAATTAAATGAGGGATAAAGAGATCTGGGGATTGAAGGATTTTGGGGATTTACAAAGAGTATGCAGACCAGGAACAAAACAACGATTCAGTTTATTAGTCTATTTTGTTTTTTTAATAACAGGTGTATACTGAAATAGACAAATGATTTAATATGATTGGTTTAGATGTTTTCTCATTAATCCTAGGTGTCAAATCCAGAAAAAAAAACACTCTACTTATATAGTAATGATTTATGTCTTCTTAGTTAAACACTGGAATTAGTTATTTAATCGATCGACCTAGCAAAACTACAACGTATCCCTGATCAGAGAGAATTTATACAGCAAACCCAATTTAAATATTCATCAATTGGGGACTTTGCATCATAAATTCATCATTTCATCACAAACAATAAACCAAATTCCATTAAGATATTAAAGTTCTATAGCAACAAGATAATCTCGTTATACTTTGTCCTTCTAATCAATAACATTATATCCTTTGCAAAAACTTGACCAACAAAGTCGTAGTGTTTTTGAAAATATGGGCTATTAACTAGAACTGTACAATGATCATCTAACTCACTGGACATAACCAAAAATACATATAATTCTAATATATTTTCGTATATTAATTATCCTCCATCCCTGCCTTTTGGTTTTACAGTTGTGTCTTTTCACCAAAAATAGACCTAACAATCTAGCGAGCATAAAGACTGTTATAGCTGTGAGGAAAGATCAATTCTACGAAGGTTCTACTGCTTATGAATGCAAACATGAGACATAGTTTCATTAAGATAAACACCAAAACCAACCGTGACCCGAAATGAGGTTAGTTGGGAACCACAGTTTGAGTTTGATTAAGCAATCGCATTAAATTGAATGCAGTCTGCTTCGTACGAGCCATGGATTCTCTCAAGGGAAAAAAAAATGAATGTTTGTTTAACTTTTAAGAGGAAAAAAAATGCAGAAGATGTAAGAATTTTGAGTGTTGTTTAAGGGCCGTTCATTTTAAGAGATTAACTAAGGAAAGAGGAGAAGCGGAAGACGTGCGATTAGGAACATGTTCCACGATCCAGATTTGATGGAGGAATAACACAATCATATATGATAATAGACTAGAACAATAAAAAAACCTTAATTTTATTTATTATAAGACTGATATAAAACCTACATTAAAATAAAAATATTGTAGTAAATTAAAACTACTAAATAAATATTAGAAAAATTCTTTTATATTAAAAACAAAAAAAAGACTACTACTTAATATGATGGAGCACGAATCTTCTGGAACTTTTATCCCACATGAGTCCAATTTTATCGCCTGTTTTGTAATCTTTTGCTTTTGCAATATTGATCCATCCTTTATTAAACATGTATTTGTTTCGGTAAAATTTCAGCGTTACGGTGTAATCATCAGCTTCACTACCTTCTTCCATAATATGAATCTTCACTTCAACACCGTTCGCCAAATTATTGACTGTAACATTATCCATCTCTGGAATGATAGAATCTTCAAATCCTCGTTTCGGTAGAAGTAACGAAGCACCAAAACAAAGATCACTGTCGGACAAATTCTTCTTTATGACCCAAGGATCATATGGAGCCATACTCAATCCTAAATTGATTTCTTGAGCCATATTCTAGCTAGCTATATGATTATTTTTAAGTTGTGAATGAAGAGAATGAAATTGATTGAGAAATAAAGTTCATTCACTTGTGTTTATATATCGATTTCATCAACTAAGCTTTAACTTTTTTTTCTCCATTGTTATGTTTTGTAGTATTTTTCCTTTTATGACGTATACTATATTTTGTCAAAATTTCCAATTATTTGTCTATCTTTATAAAGCAAGTTACATTTATATGTAGAAAAATGGTAATACACCACTTCGATATTATTAGAGTTTACATTTTTCTTATTATGATCACTGATTTCGTATTTTCTAATACATTTTTTTAAAGAAATATTACATTTTAAAATTATTTATTTCCTTTTTTTCCTAAAAATGTTATGTATAAGTTTTGTAGAAGGTTTACAATTTATTCCTTTTTTTTTGTGTGTCGAAATTTTAGATGGAAATTAGGTGTAAAAATGATAATATGGACTATTAACTAGGGCTGTACAATGTTAATTTTGTATCATCTAACTCACTGGATATAACCAAAAATACATATATATATTCTAATACATTTTCGTATATTATCATCCATCATTGCTTTTTGGTTTTACAGTTGTGCCTGCCTTTCACCAAAAATAGACCTAAGAATCTAGAGAGCATAAAGACTGTTATAGCTGTGAGGAAAGATCCATTAGGTAACGCTTGAGTGTCTCGTAAGTCATGAAGCAAATCCCAACACCAGGTACCACTTTGTAATACTCCGGAAGAATTCCTCTGTACAGACCTCTCACTCCTTCTGTCTTAACAATACGTTTTAGTGTCCCCAACAAACCTGTCTTGTACACAACCGCTCGCCCGCCCACTCCTTCTAGCTGCTTCCTTCTTCTCACCAGATCTAACGGGAACGTAGCTGCGGTTTTTGAAAGATGAAACATAAAAAGTTCTATCACATTTTAACACAATTCTGCATCAATTCTACTGGTTTTGAATGCAAACATGAGGTATAGTTTCATGAGACTAAATGAGAAGCATGCCTAAAGAGAAGTAAGCTCATCACATTAAATTCACTACAAGTCTAAAATGCTTGAAGGATTCTAGAGATGGTCATGGTTCATCATAGCAATTTGCTAGAGACAGAGAAGAATTATGAGTTGAGACTATTGATGTGATGAAATTGATGCTACTGATAATATAATCAGCATTCAAGAGAAAGACAAAGTACAATCAAACAGTACGTCCCATGGCAAACAAGAAAGAAAAAGGTCAACGAATAGCAGAAATAACTTACCTGTTGAAGATGCAATGCCTGAAAGACTTCCACAAGCTAGACTGACCATGACAGGAGAATCATGGGGCCTTGAGACAAAAGAAGAAAAACAAATAATATTAGGAGACATAGTTAACCCCTGCACAACTGTAATATCGAGAATGACTTATTACCTATGTGACATCCAATAAGATCTCAAAGATTCATACGCGGAAAAGCTAATGGCGATACTAGGCCCAACACCCTGTATACAAAAACATAAAACCTTGGTCAGGAAAAAAAAAAGAAAATGGAAGGATACAACAATCTGATGATGTATGCATCTTTTTTCATGTGGAAAATACCACAAGCGTTGTTCCGAGTCCCTTGTAGAGGCCCAAGATACCTTCGTCCATGCTGATAGTGCGTAGAGTATGCCAAATACCCGTGTAGTAGATTACTTTTGTCTGACATTCATACAATGATAAATGCCAATAATCAGCTAATGCAGCAATGCATCATTAATGAATGTGAACTTAGAATACAAAAGCTTAAAATGATCATATCAGAAAATCTCCAACCTGAGCAGCAAGGCGAGTTCTAACAAGATCAAGTGGATAAGTAGCAGACGCAGCTGTAATTCCAGCCATACCACCGGCTACAAAATGTACAAAAAGGTTTGAACTTATACTCTCCCTGTGATTTTCCATTCCAGTAACCATATACAAGAACTGAAAACAACCAAACATCGAATCAGAAATCAGATAAACGTGGAGGAAAATGGCACAAACTTGTAGTAGATAAATTCTCAGACCTTCTTGTAGTGTTCATAAGTGTAGAAATTGACAGAAGAATATGGAAGCCGGTGAGCAATTGTAACAAGATTCCCTTTCCAAAAAGCCTTGAATCCTTCTTCATTCAATATCCGTGAAGCCTCGTGTAATATGCTCGGCTTTCTTAAAGCTGCAGCATTTGTGTGCATCCCTTGCACCTAATTAACAACAGAGTGTATAATCAAGAAGCTGTCCAGGAAATCTCTATGCTACAAAAGATGTAAACTTTACAACAACAACCCTCAATTACTACATAATAATCAAACAATAGTAACTTCTTTCTGTTCCGACAAAGCTCAATTCGTGGATCGAACAGAACACACTAAATCTTATCAAACTTGTCGCTTGGAACAACATTAGAATTGCAATTGAAATTCTTGATTGGTGTTTTACTTCAATAACCCAACAATTGGGTTCTATGAAACAGAATGAAATCTCGATTCTTTTTTGTTCTCTCTCTCTCCGATGAAAACGAACCTGGAAGAGAATGGTGAGGCGAGAGAGAGGGGCAGTGCAAGTCTTGCTAAAAGCACCGGCGATTCCTCCGGCTAAGAGCTGCGACGCCGATTCGATATGTGATCTCTGATCCTGCGTTAGACGATGAGACGACGCTTTGTTCCCGACGACGCCATGACCTGAGCTCACCCCAACCCTAGCTTCCGTCTGCATCACCATTCCCGATCAATCTCGGCCGGAGAAGAGTATCCGAACAATACCCACTTCCACTAAAAGCTCGAATTTCGTGGGAAAAGTATCTATGAACGATCTTCGTTTCTCGTTTTTGCTTTGCTTGAAAGTTTGGCTATCTCTTTTTGTGTGACTCTCTCCAATTTCTAATTCGGTTCCTTCCTCTGCTTCCAAGACTTGTTTCCAACGCCACACTAACACAAGAAACGACAGCGTTTCATTGCAACGAGCGGTATGCCGCCACGTGATTGTTAACCTCATTACTTTGTCGGATTTTTCTTTTCATTGTTATGTAATGATCTACACGTGTTTACACCCACCCTCTTGCAAAGCTTGGCCACTGATAAATCTTTGTCGGTGGTACGAATTTGAAAACGTTGTAATTTGATAGTAGATATTCATTGGGACCCTCCAACTAGCACGTGTTTTTCATTGTTTCAAGTTACTGTCTGAAAAAACAAAAACAAAAACAAAAAGTTACTGTCTGATTCAAACCATGCTTGTCCTCAATAGTCAAATACCAATCTTAAATGTAAAGCACAAGGTAACAGCAAGACCAGCGTTTAGATATTGATGTTCGCCTTGTAGCCCTCCGAGTCTTTGACTTGAGTCAAATGGTTCCATAACCTTATATATCATCTATCTAATGATTTGGTTGTTTTGCGTAGCCTTACCTCCAATTTTGAAGCTTTCTCATTAAGTACAATGTACACGCATTGCTTCATTAGGTTGAGGTACTCTGACTTTCTGAATAACATTGTTGTCATCTGTTTGTTTCTGATTAAGTGAGGAGATGTGAACAGACCAGTTCAAAGACCGTTACTACGACGAATAGATTCTGAAAATGTGCCTGTTGGATCCCTTCAAAAGATGCACAAAAGTTAAAATCTCCATTGTATAGTCTAAGGAAACTGTACACATGATGAGCCTTTCAAAGTCTGTACCTTTCCTTTAGTTCCGGTCACATGAATGATTTTCAATTGTAAGACTGCGTCATGGAGATCAAGAACCTAAAAGAGATTCATGAGACCATACAAAGCTCATAACTTTTGATATAACACATTAAAAGTGAAACAATTTTTGATATGGATTACTCGGGAAGATTCAACACAACAAAAACAGAGGGAACAAAAGAAAAAACTAACTCTTGCAACAGTAAAAGAGATATTCAAAGACCATAAAGATAGGATGTTGTTGTGTGTCATCCAAACAAAGCAAAATTTAAACATAGGTATCGATCAAAGACTTCCTCATCTCGTCGACAATAGAGCTAGGTTGGGCTTCCCTTAGCTTGAAGATGCTGTCTATAACAGATAGCTCTGTTGCAGTTGTGTCTGAACCGCAGAAAGCAGTCCAATCATTAACGGTCATTCCCGCAGCTATAACTTCACTACCACGGTTCACAGTTCCTGCAACGAGAGGGACTTGAAGTAGTGTCGAGAGTTCGTCCAAGTCTTCCACTGAGGTGTGAGGATGGACCTATTTAGAAAGAAAAAGACATTTGTCAATACAAATTTTTGGTGAGATAGGAATGCTAATTTCATAGGTTTTCGAAGGGATGCTATGTTTTGAATTCTCTTACAATTCCACCTCTGTTGGACAAGGCACAGTAACTGCCCACAAGAATGTTGCCTGCAATTGTCTGACGGAAAACTTCAACACCAAGAACATCCGCTATTATTTCCTCAGTTTCCTGTCAATGCAGAAAACCAATACAAGAACCAGACATCAAATCAAACGGCATAAGGACAGAAACTCCATTTACATGCCAAGAGCATATGATATTATGTGAAAAGCATAGGTTGACAACAAAAGAAAACTAAGGGGATTCCAAATGGATTTAGAGTACAATATCCCTGCTAACTTTTGTAGCTCAATTAGTCTTTCATCATTTCTTGATAGTCAATTGGGAAACAGCAGATATGTTTGGCCAAGCAGTTTCACAAGAGAAATCAAGCAGGAGATATTTACCTTGTCAAGATCGGTGTGAGCAAGAGCAACATGGTCATTGCAGGCAATGCAATTCCCAAGAGCAGACAGACGCTCCTCAATACGCTGGACTATAACTTGATCAGGTAGACTGTTCCTCAAGTGTTGAAGCTCTGTCAGAAAAGAAACCATAAGTATAATCCAGGAGAGGCAACAATACTACAGACTACAGAACCAGTAATTAATATCTGGTTGTACATAACACTAACATTAGAGATTCTTCAATACAATAATGGAAGAGAAATTCATCTCCACTCAAAACATATTCAGTTATAAGAAGTCCACATATAAACAACATCTAAACAGGGATAGTCAGTGCAAATGCTTCTGACGAGTTGTATAAAAAATATTCAGCAAAAACGCTACAATCATTTTATATATGTCAACTGTGTCATGCTTTATTAGGAATTTCAAGAGCAGTTCTTTACTGTGCCAAGAAACGGACTGGTGTATAAACTGTCAACAAGATTTACCTTGGTCAGTAGTTGTATGAGGCACAAGAAGCCCATTCTTGTTTCCTATATATCGATAAAGAACAAAAAAAACCATCTTGAAGATAGCGGAAACTATCAAGAAGATTAGAAAAAGTAAGAAATTCTAAAGGTGATGGGATAGCTAACCAGCACAAAGACGCCCAATAATCCGTGTTCCTCCAATAGAGGTCTTAACAATAGGGATAACATCTGCTAACTCCGACTCAAAAGCACTATCAAACATAAACATCAACAAATTTAAAACTAAAGCTATAGAAGAAGCAAAACTGAAACTTGTCCAAGCAAAACAAAAGATACCTGTAAAAGTTCTCAGAGCCTCCTATAGCGACCAAGCAATAGGCATTAGTGAGCTTTGAAAAGACCCCAACTTCACAGTTGTTCTCAAACTGAAGACCTGCATATTAACCCCAAACCCCATTAAAGCCAGTTACAAAGAAATCCCCAAAAGAGTAAACATAGTGATTATAAGTAAGGCTCTGCAGAAAACTTACGAGTAGCCATCGAGTGGAGAAAGCTATGAACTTTGCTAACGTACACCTGCGTGAACAAGACAAAAGTGAAATCTTATAATCAAGAAGACGATGAAAAAGAAACGGGATGTTGCGACTTCAACAAAATCCGACGAAAGATATCAACTTTACGAAACGATTCCATAATTAGGTTTCCAAGATCATAATCATCGGTTTCTAACAGAGTAAATTTCGATTTGCAATCCCATGGCTACTCTAAGTAAAGATTCTTACAACTGAACAGAAACAAATTAGGTTCACAGAACGAAGAAGCTTACTTGGGATAAATGAATCGAGCGCGAGAGGGAGAAAGCGGCTAGGAAGAGATGAAGAAGAAATTTAACGCCGGCCCTGGAGCCCTAATATAAAGGAGCTCCAATTATTGGAAAGAAAAAAATCAATAAAATTATTAGAGAAAAACAAAAAAACATAATCAATTATTTTAAGTCTTGGAGGAAAAGTAAGTTGAAAGTCAGACTACTTGCTAAACACTTATTACTCTCTCTCTAAAGACTCCGATTTTTCTCTAGAAACTCTTTCATCGAGAACCAATTTCGGCCGCTGGTGTTCATCGTTTCGCCACACCGACGATCTAGTTACTTTGTGTTGTTGTTTTTAGTTTATAGTGCGATTCCCCTTCCTTTTGGTGTAAAACACGAAGAAGGTTCAGTTGCCTTTTTGCTTCCGGTTTATATCAGACTTTTCTGTCGGATATATTATCGGCCTTCCTCTTCTGGATCTCTTTCAGAATCTCTCGATCTTTTATGTCGTCCTCTTACATCGTTGCACCGTAGATCTCTTTAGCCTTCAATCCGTGATGATATTTGGAAGCCACCAAAGGGTGTTTGGCTGAAATGTAACGTCGATGCATCATGGCAAGAGAGCAACAAACACTGTGGTATTGGGTGGATACTCAGAGACTTCATTGGAAAAGGCTTGTGGATGGGAGGAAGAAAGCTACCATGAATGCGAACTGTCATAGAAGCTGAGGCTGAGGCAGTGAGATGGACAATAAGGATCATGAAAGGCTTTAACTACTCAAAAGTACGAATTTGCAAAAAATATATACAAAATCTTCAAATCTTGATATTTTTCCAGAATTTTAGGAACCAAATTAGTAAAAAATAGGTTTTTGTATTAAATTCTTGTTTTTAAAATAAAAAAAAAATGAACCAACAAAAATAATATTTCGTATTATTTTTTTATTTAAATAATATTTAAAAAATTATTTTTATATTTATTTCCTATTCTTGAAAACAAAATTAATAAAACAATTTAACCAAAGAAAACATAATATTTTGTTGTAATTTATTATTTAAAAAAATTATTTATAATAAAATATTTTTGTATTTATTTCTTATTATTGAAAAAATATTTAATTACCAAAAACAATATTTTGTTTTGTATTGAAATAATTTATTTAAAATTATTTTACTAATTCTTAGTTTTGAAAATGATTTTTTAAAAAATCTTCAAAAATAATAATATATTTTGTATTAATATCTTACTTTACTGATTTATATAAATATTTTTAAATTAATAAAAAAAAATTAAAACGAAACTTAAAAAAACTAGTTATCAATTATTTAATGGTTAATTTTTCCTTAAATTAAAAATTAGTAATGTAAAAATTATGAAAAATGTCATACAAAATTAAATTACTCAAATTAACTTGTAGGAAAATTTAGTATTTCTGCAAAAATTAATGTTATTCTAGTAAGGGTAAGCAGTCTCAACCGTTAGGGTAAAATTTGGGTGAAGGGTCAGGTAGTTATAGAATTTGAAAGGCTTAGAACCGGATTGGAGAAGCTGGCAGGATAGGTTTAGGATACAAGGTGTGTGATCTGAGAAGTCGTGGGGCAGAAAAGTTGATGCGCTTTGGGTAAACGAGGAGAGCCAATTGCTATTCACAAGAAGGCGGTCTAGCTTTTTGTAACAGGGGAAGCTGGTTGTTTGTTTGTCCAGGTGAAATTTGAACCTTGATACCTTAAGTCAAACACTTCCAGATCAAGCAAGCAGTCTCTGAATTCACACATTCTGTTTGTAAGGTGATCAATGTGATGGTCTGAGTGTTCATCATAGTGAGCTATCTGATTAAAGTCTCCCCTTAACACCCAGTTTGTATTATCCAGGTTAAGGCCGAGCTTTAAATCAGACAATTCCTTCCATAGCTCAGATCTTTCCTCCTCAAAGTTTGAGGCGTATATTGCAGTGAAGATGAAAGTTGGACATCCAGATAAAGCGATTTCCACTGTAAGTGCTTGGCGAGACTGATGGAGCAGAGTTACTTTTGCAGCAGATTTCCAGATTAACACTATTCTCCCGTCCGGATCAGCCTGATGATTTGACATGAAGTTCCAGCCCGGACAGGTTTGGTTCATGATATGGTTCATATTAATTTCCTTTATATGAGTTTCCAGCAATGCTCCAAAAAAGGTTGATGAGCTTGCAGCCAAAACTTGAAGGGTCCGTGCTTGTCCGAATCATTTATACCTCGGACGTTCCAAAAAAAGAGCTTATCTATCATAGAGAAGTTGTCAGAGTCACTCCAGGTAAGTGGAGGGATCCTTCAATAGGTAAAAGGTTTTGGTTTATGAAAACAAAATGAGGAGAGGTGGTAGATAGGGGTGGGAGATTTGAAATGAAAGGTTCAGGGGAGAAAATTTGTTTAGAATGTGGGTTTTGAGTGGCTGGTTCTGATTGTGGTTTAGAAAGAGGAACAATGGGGTCAGTTTGTGGAGCGGGAGGGCTGGTGGTAAGAACAAGAGATGAGGTATTTTGGAAGGGCAGCTGGGAAGGAGATTTGGTTGTTGGTGAAAGAAGAGGCATGGGTTTATTTAGGACGGCATAACGGTTTTGGGATTGGTTTGGAATTTCCAAAGAAGGTTTAGGGGGAGGAGGAATAACGGTTTTAGAGGGTTTGCCTTGGTCCGAGGTAGATGGTTGGGTTTAGGGGAGCTGTGAATCATCCGTTTGTGGCAGAGGGTCTTTTCTTTTAATCATCGGGATCCAGACACCAGCTTCAGGGACTTTTTCTTTATTTTTCTGCTTGGATAATGTTTTTGCTTGACTGGTATTTTTTGCAGGAACCCACGCCAAAGTAGCAGAAGGGCAGTGCTTTATGATATGACCCACTTCCTTACAATGTGAGCATGTCGAGGGTAGCCAAGGGTAATCAAGCTCAACCCTGAACATCTTTCGATTCTTTCCATTCTTCCTTACTAGTTCAAGAGCCGTGGGTAACTGCTTTAAGAGGTTTTCTTCCACTTTGACATGAGCAACACCAATATTTGTAAGTTTCTTTGTCCATTCATCCATTTCTTTAGGCTCTCCTATTTCTCCAGCTATTAAACTTAAGCCTTCATTATGCATAAGGTCAAAAGGTACGCCTTTTAGATTGACCCAAATAGGAATGTTTTCAAGTGTTGGTGTTGCATTTGAAGATTCCTCATTCCAAGCAGCAACATGGAACATTGTAGATTCCACATACCAGAACCGCTTTTGAAGGACCTTCTCACGAATGAACTCGTTTGGGATTCTGACCAACATTTTTTTCTCTCCTCTGGAATAAGGTGAAGTTCGATTTTTTTTCCTTTTCCCCATAGGTGAGTAAGAATACTCTGAATTAACCCATAGGCTGGTGTTTTCCCACAGAAAAAGCCAACAATGAAATCCTTGTGCAAAGCTGCTCCACGATGGAAGACTTCATCTGGAATTTCAATTTTGCGAACTAAAGATGAGGCAGAGACTGAAGTTGGAGGAGCTAACCTTTTAAGGGTCTTGTCTGTGGATTGTTTAAGTTTCTCTGCTAAGGTTTCCACATGCTTTAGAGAAGAACTATGCATCCCAGGAACCTTTGGATTCTGAGGTACAATAGTGATAGTTTGGGTTGGGTTTGTTACTGGTAGGGTAGAAGTGGTTTGGTTTGATTTTTGAGACTGGAAAGGGGTGACGACAGGGGGCTTGGGTAGTGGTAATTTGATTGGAGTTGAAAGATGATCCAGAGGGTAACGACTTTGCGATTTCAGACAATGATACAAAGCCAGGTAATTCACCTTTGTTTGCCAAACTTGGCAAAGCAGAAGGTAGAGGGAGCAGACCTTTGATTGGTGGACTTGCAGGTACAGATTCCTTTGAGTTTTTACCACTTTTTGCAGCCAAAGGTGAGGAGATGACAGAGATCCCCTTTTGAATAGTAAGTTTTGACCTAGACATTTCATCACCAGAAAGGGGGACCACAGTAGTAAATTTCTTCAAGAGAGTGTTGATTTCCATAGCGTTTGGATTAGTTAATGGGGAAAGAAAAGATGGAGAAGCTTTGGCTACATGCTTCGAAGAAGCAGTTTGCAACGAGCTTACAGGGGAAGGAGGAGAAGGAGAAAGAGGTGGAAAAGAAGAGAGGTCCAGGGAGGGATTGGGGGGGGGGGGGTCAGGTGGGAGAGGTGGAGGGGTTAAGGGTGGATGAAGACTGCCGGAATTTGGGCTTGAAGCTTGGCCTCCGGGGAACCAGCGGTTCACCTGGGAGAGCGGCATCAGAGCAAAATTTTAATATTGGTTTTTAATGATCATGTATCTCTAGTAAGAAAATGATGATCAATGCTAATGTAATAATTATAGCTAAAATTAGTGTTATTAGAAATAATTTTCACTTACACAAATGAGTCAAATTTAGAAAATCAAATAGCCACTAGAGTATTCCGATAATTAATAAACAATATGACCTTTTTAAATTTATCCAGTGAATATAAAATTTACATATGCAACAACACATAAATACTAATACATATTAAATCGTGCTAACACATATATGTAGAGGGTGGGTGCTAGTTTCCACTTTTCACAAATGATGTACATGTGTGGGGTATTAGTGTTAACAAACGATTTGTTTGTTCACGCGAGTTTGAATATCAAACTGCAATAGCATTTTAGGGTGTTTAGGGCTTTGTAAAAAGCAGATTTGAAATATGCGGAGGATAGAAGTATAAAACAAAAATGGGGACAAGTGTAATGTGGGTTCTTTTTTGCGTAAATCCAGGCTGGTTTCAAGACATAAGTGAAAAACATATAGAGTATTATCATAAGGAAACATATATCTCTCCATCCCTCTTTGCCCCTCCTCTCTAACCCCCCACATAATAATATACCTTCTTTTTGATAGTTCAAAACAATAAAAAAAAAAATATATATATATATATATATATATATATATATATATATATACCTTCTTTATTTGAATAAAAATAAAATTTAGTTTCCAACATTTGAAAATAATAACCTTACAATTGTAGACAACACTTGTTAACCCATATTAGCATTATGCATTTTTAATCCGAAAAAGAAAATATTAAAAACTAAAAGTCATATAATAAATAGATTTATAGTACACCATATTAGCCTTATGCATTTTTATCCCGATCCCAAAAACCTGATCCAGAATTAACCCGAGAAAATGAGTTCAAATTATGTTTGGGTATATGTATCTGACCTGATTGGGTTTTACAGTTAATTATCCATGCGTCTCAGGTCGGTTATGGTTCCTACCAGAGACATGTTCGAATACGTGAATGACATAAAAATAATAAATATATTATTTATGTTGTGTATTACATGTATGATTTTAGTATTTTGGATATTATAAATTTTCGGGTTGTAGATATATCTTTTTATTTTGGGTATATAATTTAGAGGGTTTCTCAGTTTTTGGGATATATTTTGGATTTTCAATTATATTTTATTCTTTTTGGATTTTGGTGTATTGATGTACTTGTGTTTTCATGCATTTAGGAATGCATTTTAGTTCATATTCATGTTCCTTTTGCCATTTTTCCTATCATCTTTTGGTCCTTTGATTGCATTTAGAGTCTAAGAGCACTTAGGATTAGAAACTAGCATATTAGGTTGTTTTGGAGTGTTATTTGCAGCTTTGTAGGTGCTTTGGAGTGGAGATGGGCTATGCATTGGACGAGGAGCAAAGAAGTGTATCAAAGGAGCAGCTAAGGGGAAGCAGTGAACCCATCGGTCGAGTCCATCGGGCTGGAGCAACCAATGGGGCACAATATTGCATTAGGCGAAGAAACCACAGTGAATCCATCGGGGTGCACCATCGGTCTAGAGCACCCGATGGATCCACAACCACCAAGGAGCAACATTTAGACAGTGAATCCATCGGGGTGCACCATCGGTCTAGAGCACCTGATGGATTCTTTTGCGTGCTATTTTGGCCCATTTGAACCGGGTCAATACCCGGTTTGTCCCGGGTTGACCCGGTTCCTGTCTCTCTACTATTTAAAGTCCAAAACCTGATTTTTGTTGTCTTCAAGCTTTGTTTTTTTGTTCTAAGTACTTTGTAAGACAAGTTTGAATATTTTCTCAATCTAAGAGTTGTTTTGCTTTGATCTTTCATTTTCTTCTTTTAATCTTTCTCTAATCTTCATAATTAACACTATCTTCATGGGTTTTGTTAATCATATGATGATTAGTGAGTAGTCTCCCTTTGAGCTTTTGGGTTAGGAAGATTTGAGTGATTAGGGGTTGAATCTTGATGTCTAGGGCTTAGATTTGATTGATCATTTCTCATTAAATGTTCTTAATGCTAGACTAGGCTTAGCTAACTATGATCTAGAACTTTGGGATTTTATTGCACACAAGGTGTTCGATGAAATGCTAGCTAGGATTTAATGAGAGCTTTGCATTCTTTACCAATGACAATTGATGTTTAAGGTGTTTAGTAGCTAAAGGACTTGTGATTAATGCATGCTTGCTTGTGATTAACCAATGAGAGTTGATGTTTAATGCTTGATTAGCATAGGGTTAATGACATGAGAGTATATTAACTTGAATTAATTAGTTCCTAAGCTAAAAGATTAGTATTTTAATGTTGTGTTTGACATCTTGATTCATTGCTTAGTTACTTAGATCAATTCCTATACCCAAGAGCTTGATCTTTAATCATCTATTTGAATTATCTTGTTTGTTCTCTTTTGCTTGTTTATTGAAGTTAGTCATCCTTTGTTTACTTGTTTGGTTGATTTGATTGCAATTAGGATTGTAGATTTACAACTTGAATATTTTTCGCTTGACTTTAGGGGTTTGGTGTATTCTCGATTGGTTTAATTCTATCCCAATTGGTTCGATACCTCTTACTACACGATAAGTAAGAGAAATTGATACCTCTTAAAGGATTGTAAAATCCTAGTTATCATGTATTTTTCAGTTTTTTAGGTATCAATTTGAAAGTTCTGGACCGACCTGAACCAGAATATAGCTAATCCAAAACCAAAAATAGAAACTCTAGAGGTTTCTACATGGGTTCACTACTTGAAAGTTCTGGATCTGAATAGAAATGACCTTAGCCCGATCCAAAGAGCCTAGAATAGTCATAGGTACACCATATGAGAATTAGACCCCTAAGAAAAAACAAAGAGAAAAATCTAAAAAAATAAATACTTTACTAAACTATATTTGAAGAAAAATTGTTCCTTAAATTTGGAGGTGTGTTTTTCATTTAGAAATTGTTATTGCGGAAAGTGAATATTTTTCTAGTTACTAAGTGAAATCTGTTTCAAATTCTTAAAATGGTAATTCGTAAAAATGGCACAAAAAACAGACCCTTTCACAAATATAGTAATAAGGAGAAACAATTACCAAAATAGCATTAATTAAAGGATAAAGATTAAATTAACTATAATTCTAAATATTAAACTCTAAGTCCTAAATAATAAACCTTAAACATATATAATAAATCATAACTCTAAATAATAAACTCTAAACCCTAAATTATATAATGTTATAAAAGTCTTTGTAATCAAAATAATGCTAAAAATATCAATTATTTTCTTTGGTGCTATAATTATGATAATATATGTTTTTGTGCTTTTTATACATTTTCCCCCCTTAAAATTTGCAAACCAATTAAATTTAATGAGAAATTATATCGACTTGTATTAAAATTTCATTTTTTGAGGTTGCAAATTATTTACTCTCTGAAATATTAGTTTATGAGTTGACAAAAAAAAATATTAGTTTATGATTATTTTAATCTGGGTGGTTTTAATTGTTGTATTTTTTAGTTAGATCACGATGATCAATACTATTAAAAAATAGAGTATATTGGAGACTAACCTTTAGTTCATGTATTTATTACATCTTATGCCATTGCATATTAATAATTTAATTAAATTTCATTAAGTGTAATTAAGGAATATAACATTATCTCTACAATCCATGTTTACAAACAAGACAATTATTAAACATGTAGCCAAACAACTAAAATATAATTTATTGATTTCTTAAGAAAAATAATTACTAAATTCATATTTATTATTAAAATTTACTAAATAATAATTTAATTACATTTGATCTATAATAAACACAAAAAACTTTATATTTAAACCAATATAAACACAAATTCATGTATTTAACATAATTTAATTTCTAAAAGTGAATATTTTAAAAATAAATAAATTACTATAAATTAAAATCTAATTTATAAAAAAATTTTAAAAAAAAATTAGAATACTAAAAACTAGATTGATATATTTTTATTTTTATAAAATATAAAAATTAGTCAATATTTTATATTGTTCAGATATATGATAGATCATATTACGATTGATGTTTTTACGATTGCACTTTTTAGCGGTTCTTCCATCAAATTGCAAAATATTTAAATCATTGAACGGGTTGAAAAATAAATTAGTCAATTTCGATTATAATTGTTTTTAAAACTTCGCATGAGTATAGTATGTATATATTAAATAATTTCAGTTGATATATATGATCTATATCTATATGAGGTAATTGATTTTTTGCAATTTCATGATTAAATGAGGTTATCTTTGTCATAATTTCTCTTGAATTAATTGTTGATGCAGATGTAGTTGCATAATTATTTCTTTTTAAAAGTTTCCTAAAGGAAGATGCCATGACTTAATCTAAGGACAGACTCATACTAAGGGAGATACTAACCGGATCTATGAAGACACAACTGCGGCTTGCCAACGGTCTTACTTCCTTTTTCTAGGTCTTGCAGCCTGGAATACCTACAGCAACAGTGTTTTCGGCAGGAGGTTGAGAATCTCACAAGGTAGGGATCTAACTTAGAAAAATCGTGAAAATCTTTCTTTGAAAACCTTAAAATTGAAAACATACAAAAGATTGCATCAACAGACCTTTTGGCTCTGATACCATTTAATTTTAATTATTCTGATTCTTTTGAAATTTGATTATATTACAATATGAAAACTTGTAAAACAAAGATTGCGGATTGTTTATAAAACTTAACTTTACAACAGATTATTGAAATACAAATTATTATGAAATAAGATTTCTGTATTTAAAATTTGAAAACTTTGAAATCTTAGAGAGAAGTTGGAGAGAGTTTTAGAGTGAGATGGTGAGTGTGAGTCTGAAAATGCTCGTGTCCTTCTGCCTTGGTAGAGAGTTGTATTTATAGACGATTTTGCGTACTATGCCTTGACACGTGTCGTCCGCTGACTGGTGCCGACACTTGTTTTTGTCTTCTTGCTACGTGTCGATCTCTGAATGGTGCCGACACTTTCGAGAGAATCTTCGACTTTAATTATTTCGGTTGCATAAGTCTTCGTGTGGGTCCCATATGTCTGATGTGGGTCCCATTTGATGTATGTCTGATGTGGGTCTCATTTGATGTAGATACATTCTGTATATTATTTTGCGATTACAAACAAAATATATTTTGAATACAAGCATAAATAAGGTACAGAGGACCCACATCAGACATACATCAAATGGGACCCACGTCAGGCATATGGGACCCACATACGACATATGGGACCCACACGAAGACTTATGCAAACGAAATAATTAAAGTCGAAGATTCTCTCGAAAGTGTCGGCACCATTCAGAGATCGACACGTAGCAAGAAGACAAAAACGAGTGTCGGCACCAGTCAGCGGACGACACGTGTCAAGGCATAGTACGCAAAATCGTCTATAAATACAACTCTCTACCAAGGCAGAAGGACACGAGCATTTTCAGACTCACACTCACCTTCTCACTCTAAAACTCTCTCCAACTTCTCTCTAAGATTTCAAAGTTTTCAAATTTTAAATACAAAAATCTTATTTCATAATAATTTGTATTTCAATAAGCTGTTGTAAAGTTAAGTTTTATAAACAATCCGCAATCTTTGTTTTACAAGTTTTCATATTGTAATATAATCAAATTTCAATTACATTTTAATAAAAATATTCTCTAAGACTGCCGGAATTTGGGCTTGAAGCTTGGCCTCCGGGGAACCAGCGGTTCACCTGGGAGAGCGGCATCAGAGCAAAATTTTAATATTGGTTTTTAATGATCATGTATCTCTAGTAAGAAAATGATGATCAATGCTAATGTAATAATTATAGCTAAAATTAGTGTTATTGGAAATAATTTTCACTTACACAAATGAGTCAAATTTAGAAAATCAAATAGCCACTAGAGTATTCCGATAATTAATAAACAATATGACCTTTTTAAATTTATCCAGTGAATATAAAATTTACATATGCAACAACACATAAATACTAATACATATTAAATCGTGCTAACACATATATGTAGAGGGTGGGTGCTAGTTTCCACTTTTCACAAATGATGTACATGTGTGGGGTATTAGTGTTAACAAACGATTTGTTTGTTCACACGAGTTTGAATATCAAACTGCAATAGCATTTTAGGGTGTTTAGGGCTTTGTAAAAAGCAGATTTGAAATATGCGGAGGATAGAAGTATAAAACAAAAATGGGGACAAGTGTAATGTGGGTTCTTTTTTGCGTAAATCCAGGCTGGTTTCAAGACATAAGTGAAAAACATATAGAGTATTATCATAAGGAAACATATATCTCTCCATCCCTCTTTGCCCCTCCTCTCTAACCCCCACATAATAATATACCTTCTTTTTGATAGTTCAAAACAATAAAAAAAAATATATATATATATATATATATATACCTTCTTTATTTGAATAAAAATAAAATTTAGTTTCCAACATTTGAAAATAATAACCTTACAATTGTAGACAACACTTGTTAACCCATATTAGCATTATGCATTTTTAATCCGAAAAAGAAAATATTAAAAACTAAAAGTCATATAATAAATAGATTTATAGTACACCATATTAGCCTTATGCATTTTTATCCCGATCCCAAAAACCTGATCCAGAATTAACCCGAGAAAATGAGTTCAAATTATGTTTGGGTATATGTATCTGGCCTGATTGGGTTTTACAGTTAATTATCCATGCGTCTCAGGTCGGTTATGGTTCCTACCAGAGACATGTTCGAATACCTGAATGACATAAAAATAATAAATATATTATTTATGTTGTGTATTACATGTATGATTTTAGTATTTTGGATATTATAAATTTTCGGGTTGTAGATATATCTTTTTTATTTTGGGTATATAATTTAGAGGGTTTCTCAGTTTTTGGGATATATTTTGGATTTTCAATTATATTTTATTCTTTTTGGATTTTGGTGTATTGATGTACTTGTGTTTTCATGCATTTAGGAATGCATTTTAGTTCATATTCATGTTCCTTTTGCCATTTTTTCTATCATCTTTTGGTCCTTTGATTGCATTTAGAGTCTAATAGCACTTAGGATTAGAAACTAGCATATTAGGTTGTTTTGGAGTGTTATTTGCAGCTTTGTAGGTGCTTTGGAGTGGAGATGGGCTATGCATTGGACGAGGAGAAAAGAAGTGTATCAAAGGAGCAGCTAAGGGGAAGCAGTGAACCCATCGGTCGAGTCCATCGGGCTGGAGCAACCAATGGGGCACAAGATTGCATTAGGCGAAGAAACCACAGTGAATCCATCGGGGTGCACCATCGGTCTAGAGCACCCGATGGATCCACAACCACCAAGGAGCAACATTTAGACAGTGAATCCATCGGGTGCACCATCGGTCTAGAGCACCTGATGGATTCTTTTGCGTGCTATTTTGGCCCATTTGAACCGGGTCAATACCCGGTTTGTCCCGGGTTGACCCGGTTCCTGTCTCTCTACTATTTAAAGTCCAAAACCTGATTTTTGTTGTCTTCAAGCTTTGTTTTTTTGTTCTAAGTATTTTGTAAGACAAGTTTGAATATTTTCTCAATCTAAGAGTTGTTTTGCTTTGATCTTTCATTTTCTTCTTTTAATCTTTCTCTAATCTTCATGATTAACACTATCTTCATGGGTTTTGTTAATCATAGGATGATTATTGAGTAGTCTCCCTTTGAGCTTTTGGGTTAGGAAGATTTGAGTGATTAGGAGTTGAATCTTGATGTCTAGGGCTTAGATTTGATTGATCATTTCTCATTAAATGTTCTTAATGCTAGACTAGGCTTAGCTAACTATGATCTAGAACTTTGGGATTTTATTGCACACAAGGTGTTCGATGAAATGCTAGCTAGGATTTAATGAGAGCTTTGCATTATTTACCAATGACAATTGATGTTTAAGGTGTTTAGTAGCTAAAGGACTTGTGATTAATGCATGCTTGCTTGTGATTAACCAATGAGAGTTGATGTTTAATGCTTGATTAGCATAGGGTTAATGACATGAGAGTATATTAACTTGAATTAATTAGTTCTTAAGCTAAAAGATTAGCATTTTAATGTTGTGTTTGACATCTTGATTCATTGCTTAGTTACTTAGATCAATTCCTATACCCAAGAGCTTGATCTTTAATCATCTATTTGAATTATCTTGTTTGTTCTCTTTTGCTTGTTTATTGAAGTTAGTCATCCTTTGTTTACTTGTTTGGTTGATTTGATTGCAATTAGGATTGTAGATTTACAACTTGAATATTTTTCGCTTGACTTTAGGGGTTTGGTGTATTCTCGATTGGTTTAATTCTATCCTAATTGGTTCGATACCTCTTACTACACGATAAGTAAGAGAAATTGATACCTCTTAAAGGATTGTAAAATCCTAGTTATCATGTATTTTTCAGTTTTTTAGGTATCAATTTGAAAGTTCTGGACCGACCTGAACCAGAATATAGCTAATCCAAAACCAAAAATAGAAACTCTAGAGGTTTCTACATGGGTTCACTACTTGAAAGTTCTGGATCTGAATAGAAATGACCTTAGCCCGATCCAAAGAGCCTAGAATAGTCATAGGTACACCATATGAGAATTAGACCCCTAAGAAAAAACAAAGAGAAAAATCTAAAAAAATAAATACTTTACTAAACTATATTTGAAGAAAAATTGTTCCTTAAATTTGGAGGTGTGTTTTTCATTTAGAAATTGTTATTGCGGAAAGTGAATATTTTTCTAGTTACTAAGTGAAATCTGTTTCAAATTCTTAAAATGGTAATTCGTAAAAATGGCACAAAAAACAGACCCTTTCACAAATATAGTAATAAGGAGAAACAATTACCAAAATATCATTAATTAAAGGATAAAGATTAAATTAACTATAATTCTAAATATTAAACTCTAAGTCCTAAATAATAAACCTTAAATATATATAATAAATCATAACTCTAAATAATAAACTTTAAACCCAAAATTATATAATGTTATAAAAGTCTTTGTAATCAAAATAATGCTAAAAATATCAATTATTTTCTTTGGTGCTATAATTGTGATAATATATGTTTTTGTGCTTTTTTATACATTTTCCCCCCTTAAAATTTGCAAACCAATTAAATTTAATGAGAAATTATATCGACTTCTATTAAAATTTCATTTTTTGAGGTTGCAAATTATTTACTCTCTGAAATATTAGTTTATGAGTTGACAAAAAAAAATATTAGTTTATGATTATTGAGAAAAGTCATAAAATAGCACAAAAAACATACCTTATCATAAATATAGCACCAAAGAAAATAATTCACATTTTTAGCATTATTTTAATTACAAAGACTTTTATAGCATTATATAATTTAGGGTTTAGGATTAATTATTTAGGGTTTAGGGTTTATTATTTAGGGTTTAGGGTTTAGTATTTAGGGTTTAGGGTTTATTATTCAAGATTAGGGTTTAGTATTTAGGGTTTAGGGTTTAGTATTTAAGATTTAGGGTTATGGCTAATTTAGTGACAAAACATGTTTTTGTGCTATTTTTATGATTTTTTTTCCTTGGTGCTATATTTTTGACAAGTCATATTTTTTTGTGCTATTAATGCGATTTGCCCATGATTATTTTAATCTGGGTGGTTTTAATTGTTGTATTTTTTAGTTAGATCACGATGATCAATACTATTAAAAAATAGAGTATATTGGAGACTAACCTTTAGTTAATGTGTTTATTACAATTTATGCCATTGCATATTAATAATTTAATTAAATTTCATTAAGTGTAATTAAGGAATATAACATTATCTCTACAATCCATGTTTACAAACAAGACAATTATTAAACATGTAGCCAAACAACTAAAATATAATGGATCCCACTTTCCTAATTAATTAAAATTAAAAAAATGTATATACAACCATTACACTATTAAATCAATTGATAAATATAATTAAATAATTTATACATCAACTATTTTGTATATATAAGATAATATTCTCTAATTTATTATTTATAATATATTTTAATTTCTTCTTTATTTTTGTTTCAAATATATATATATATATATATATATATATATATATATGTGTGTGTGTGTGTGTACATATTACGATTGATGTTTTTATGATTCCACTTTTTAGCGGTTTTTTTTCATAAAATTGCAAAATATTTAAATCATTGAATGAGTTGAAAAATAAATTAACCAATTTTGATTATAGATTTTCTATAAAAAAAATCTTCGCATGAATTTAATATATATATTTTAAATAATTTCAATTGATATATTTTAAACTTAATAAAAATATTAAAATTATTCCATATTTATACTATTCAAATATTTGAGGCATCAAATTATACTTTATGTTTAAATGTAGTTTTTAACGGGTTGTTCCAAAAAAATTACAAATTATATATACCACTACAACATGTGTTAAATATATATATACGGATTATTCTTTTTATACTTTTGTAAATATTTAATTATTAAATATAAAAACATAATCATTTTTTATAAATATATGTTGTTTTATAAAATAATATTTAGATAAATGCAATAAAAATTAAACTTATACCACATAACTTTTACAATGGTTGTTTTCAAACCATAATCTTATGATACAATACAGATTAAACATATAATCGAAATCGTTATTTTAAACCATTTCATATAATGCCACCTATTTCACCTCTCAAATAACACAATTCATTTTAAAAAATCTAAATTATTACCTCATTTTTTATAATGCGGGTTAAACAATTATAATTATAATTAAGAATCTAAATAATTATTAACAAATAAATAAAAAGTAAATTTTGTAAAGAAAAATAATCCCGCGTTTTCTAAGCGCAGATCAAAATCTAGTATAAAATTAAAAGTGTAGAAATAGTCTTTGACGATTATTATGAGGTGGTTTTGATATCAATACTATTAAAACAGGAAGGTTTGCCATGGTACATAAATGTTGTTTCCGGAATTTACCCTTTATATTATTAGGATTTGTAACCTTCATTAAGGGTAAAACTGTAAAACAATTTATATTTGATTTATTCATAATATCTTATAAAATCTTTTGTTTTCTTTTTTTTATCATAATCATATCTAACAAAAATATTTTTCAAAAATTTAATAAAAATAATAATTAATTTCGAAATTAATATTAAAATAAATATTATAAATTATTCTTAACTAAAATTTAACTTAAAGAAATAAAATCAAGCATTACTAAATCAATTGGTACATATAATTATATAATTTAATACATAATTATTTTATAAATTATATAATCATTAAAATTAATAAATTATTATTAAAATAAGAAAGTAGTATATAATATTGTACTAGCGTGCGGGTATAAATTATTTATTTTGTAAGAAACGTTTTTTAAGATTGTACTTCTTAACGGGTTGTTTCATCAAATTTTAAAATATTTAAATTATAATAAAATGGGCTAAAAATAAATTAACCAATTTCGATTTCTAAAAATAAAATTTGCACGAGTAACTAATTCCAATAGATATATTTTAAATTTAATATAAATATTTAAATTATTTAATATTTATATTATTCAAATATATGATGCGTCAAATTATAGTTCATGTTTGAATGCAATTTTTAACGGGTTGTTCCATCAAATTTTCAAATTATATATCATTACAACACGTGTTGAAAAATAGATTAATCAAGTTCAAGCATGACTAATCATATACTAAAAATAACAATAAAATACAACTACTAATATATAATATACAAGTTAATAATATCAAAACAAAAACAAAATTTATTAAATTTCTTCTCACATTTAGCAGTATATCATCTTATTTTCATTTGATATAGACTAGACGAAATAGATAACGAAATTAATTTATAAAAATATAAATTTAAGATAAAAGTATATATTCTAAGAATGAAAACATAAACCCGCGCTTCTTTAGCGCGGGTCAAAATCTAGTTCTCATGTAAATCTTTAACAGATCACACATAACTATGGTATTTGATACTTAACGAAATCACATCTAGATTTGAGGATCTATAATATTTAAAATTCACCTCGTTCTCGTTTACTTGGTCTTTGAATCCAATCACCTTGTGAAGGATAAAGAGAATACCCCTCATCTAGATATCTAGCTAGGCTCAACAAAAATGGCACAAAATGTTGTTTGTATTACGACGAGTATGTGGGAAAATTTGGAGAATGAGAGATTGAAAGGTTGTCGTGTATTCACCCGTGGGATTTGGTATGCATTGACGATCTTCTCCTGCCTCGGCTTGTTAAAATATGGGAAACAAGTTTTGTTTTCTCCCATTAGAATCGGCGTCACGACCTTCTTCACCGTGATGTTACTGAGGTATTTGTTCTTCGTCGAATGTGCGAGACCCACGTCTCCGGTTCGAAAGCATCTCAGATTTGTGATCTCTATGATCATAATACCATCGATGTTTTATGTTCCTTTTTACTACCCAACCACGGATGTTTTCATTTCGATTCTTTCGTTGCTTGCCGGAGGACTCTCAATCTATCAACTCTCTTGCACGATGGACATTGGACATGCTCTTCTCCTTATCTATCTTGCCTCTATGAATGGTTTGATAGCCATCGATTGTGCTTCTCAGAACTGTCGCCCATCCTGTGGTATTTTTTCAATTTATTTTTTCCAATACATTATGTACCTTTATAATTTTGAGTGTCTCGATCGTGAATGTGATATAGCCTGGTAATTGGCAGTTACCAAGTCATTTAGATTATTGACTGGGTTTAAGTTGTTTTATGTTAAGTTTAGTTCAATCATAATAAAACTTGTTTTTTTTTTGCTTCTACTTAATGATATTTTTTTTCCAATGATTTGTTGTTCTATTTTTTTTTGCATGAGTGTTTGGTTTAAGTTCAGAGCGCACATAGAGCTGGGCAACCGAAATAGTTAAACCGAAACCGAATCAAAGTTTATTTAGTATAACGTTTGGTGGTGACTGTATCACAATCTGAAAGCCCAGAAAACTATAACTACTGTTGTAACTCGCATCAACATAAATAATACAAAATAGGTTAGGGCGTCTCGACCGAACAAAATGGAAACGAACCGATCCTACCAATTTTTCGTTAAGTTTTGGGTTTTCATTCGTTCTGAGCTACATGTAAATCAATTGGCGAGTCAGTTATGGTTTATTTCGGTTGAATGGTTTTGAAACGATATCAATATTTGTTTTTTAATATCGAAACCAATTTTCTAATATCTTAACCGCTTTTATTTTAAATAACCAGAATTGACACATGACATGGCTAGCCCAAGAGCCTTCCAGACAGAACTTGAGTCATAATCTCCATTGATATTTGGATCCAAAATATTGTCAATATCTCCTTTCCTAAGCATTAATCCCACCCATTCTCCTATGTGAGGCTTTTCACGAGTTTGCTGAATAACAGGTTGATTTGTGATCATCTCCAACAATACAATCCCCAAACTATACGTGGATTTGCGGCTCTTGCTCGTCGTAATCTAGGATTCTCTCACGATTTCCCTCTCTTTGGTTTGTACGTGGAAACCTCTATGCACCTTTTATTCCAATGCAGTGTTGCTAGTGAGGTTTGGGAGCTCCTCTCGATTGATCTCTCGGGTGTGTGTCTCAATCCAAACCCAACTGTTTTCTCTTACTTTGAAGCTCTTTGTACTCAAATTCCTCAGACCAGTCCGCGCATTCCCATGTTCCCTTTTGTTGGTTGGAAGTTACGGAAAGCGCGCAATGATCTCATTTTCCGTAACCACCGATGGCATTTGATTCATCTAATTCACTCTACCATCAACGACTTCAAACTGTGGCAGGAAGCCTCTACTGCTTCTACCCACAATATCCCGCAATGCACATTGTCTTCTCAGGTTTCCCCCTCTACATTCTCTGAGGTTCTCCGATTGTCCTCGAACTATTGCTGCTGCTCTGATGCTTCTTGGACTACCTCATCATCCTGTGGTGGTATCGCATGGACTTTTCATACATCCCAGGGTGGTTATTTGCTTCAGGCTTCTGTCTCTGTTGATCCAGTCTCTACCAATATTGAAGCTGAAGCCATTGCCCTCCGAGAAGCAGTTTTTCACCTCCGCCGTTTAGGATATCGCAATGTCACTTTCTGCGGCGACTCAGCCTCGCTCTTTCGGCCTTTGATGCATCCCCGTTCTACCCCCTCCTCATTTCCTTGGGTCATTGAGCATCTGCTTAAAGATATTCTGCATCTCTCCGACCCTTCCTACGCCTTTCATCACATTAAGAGACCGGCTAATGCATTACTGGACCAGTTATCGAAAGTAGCTCGTCTCTCAAGCTCTCCCTTTGTAATTTCCTGGTTGTAACATTTCATATCAATAAAGACAAAAAAAACTCTAAATTTGATATACATCGTAATGTTATACATCCTAAAAGTGGAGTAATTTAGTCTACGCTTTTATTAGTCTATTATAACGGCTGCTATCATTCAAAATTCAAACGCTTAATCTTTTTATAAATGTTTTCAATAAATATTTCGTCTTTGTTATCATTACTAGTTTTTCCTGATTTTGTAGATATATAAATTTCTATTTCATCTTATTTGTTCATACTTTAACTTTGTAGTGAACTAGCAGTGTGTCAAAAGAGGTGCCAAAGAGAGTACAGACCACGCCTTCAATCCGTGATAATCTTTGGAAGCCACCAAAGGGTGCTTAGCTGAAATGTAACATCGACGCATCATGGCAAGAGAGCAACAAACATTGTGGTGTTGGGTGGATACTCAGAGACTTCCCTGGGAAAGGCTTGTGGATGGGAGGAAGAAAGCTAACAAGAATGTGAACTGTCATAGAAGCTGAGGCTGAGACAGTGAGATGGACAATAAGGGTCATGAAAGGCTTAACTACAAAAAAGTACGAATTTGCAAGAAAATATACAAAATCTTCAAATCTTGATATTTTCCAAAATTTTAGGAACCAAATTAGTAAAAAATAGGTTTTTGTATTAAATTCTTGTTTTAAAATAAACAAAAAAAAATGAACCAACAAAAATAATATTTCGTATTAATTTTTTATTTAAATAATATTTAAAAATTATTTTTATATTTATTCCCTATTCTTAAAAAAAATTAATAAAACAATTTAACCAAAGAAAACATAATATTTTGTTGTAATTTATTATTAAAAAAATTATTTATAATAAAATATTTTTGTATTTATTTCTTATTTTAAAAAATATTTAATTACGAAAATAATATTTTGTTTTGTATTGAAATGATTTATTTAAAATTATTTTACTAATTCTTAGTTTTGAAAATGAATTTTTTAAAAAATCTTCAAAAATAATAATATATTTTGTATTAATATCTTACTTTACTAATTTATATAAATATTTTTAAATTAATAAAAAAATTAAAAAACGAAACTTAAAAAAACTAGTTACCAACTATTTAATGGTTAATTTTTCCTTAAATTAAAATTAGTAATGTAAAAATTAATTAAATATGAAAAATGTCATACAAAATTAAATTACTCAAATTAACTTGTAGGAAAATTTAGTATTTCTGCAAAAATTAATGTTATTCTAGTAAAAAATGATGATCAATGCTAATGTAATAATTATAGCTAAAATTAGTGTTATTGGAAATAATTTTCACTTACACAAATGAGTCCAAATTTAGAAAATCAAATAGCGACTAGAGTACTCTGATAATTAATATACAATATGACCTTTTTAAATTTATCCAGTGAATATAAAATTTACATATGTAATAACACATAAATACTAATACATATTAAATCGTGCTAACACAATATCCCGCAATGCGCATTGTCTTCTCAGGTTTCCCCCTCTACTTTCTCTGAGGTTCTCCGATTGTCCTCGAACTATTGCTGCTGCTCTGATGCTTCTTGGACTACCTCATCATCCCGTGGTGGTATCGCATGGACTTTTCATACATCCCAGGGTGGTTATTTGCTTCAGGCTTCTGTCTCTGTTGATCCAGTCTCTACCAATATTGAAGTTGAAGCCACTGCCCTCCGAGAAGCAGTTTTTCACCTCCGCCGTTTAGGATATCGCAATGTCACTTTCTGCGGTGACTCAGCCTCGCTCTTTCGGCCTTTGATGCATCCCCGTTCTACCCCCTCCTCATTTCCTTGGGTCATTGAGCATCTGCTTAAAGATATTCTGCATCTCTCCGACCCTTCCTACGCCTTTCATCACATTAAGAGACCGGCTAATGCATTACCGGACCAGTTATCGAAAGTAGCTCGTCTCTCAAGCTCTCCCCTTGTAATTTCCTGGTTGTAACATTTCATATCAATAAAATTACCATTGACAAAAAAAACTCTAAATTTGATATACATCGTAATGTTATACATCCTAAAAGTGGAGTAATTTAGTCTACGCTTTTATTAGTCTATTATAACGGCTGCTATCATTCAAAATTCAAACGCTTAATCTTTTTATAAATGTTTTCAATAAATATTTCGTCTTTGTTATCATTACTAGTTTTTCCTGATTTTGTAGATATATAAATTTCTTTTTCATCTTATTTGTTTATACTTTAACTTTGTAGTAGCTAGTTATTACATGTTTTCTTAAGAAGCACAAATAAATAAAACAGATATGGTCATAAATATACCTTTCTCTCCAAAAAAGTAGATTTTGTCTGCTTCTTTTTCGTCGTCTGATTCTTTACCAGCAATATGAGAGGGAGGCTCTTGTGTTTCCGATCAATCAAGTGATGGTTTGCATGGTGGTCTCGAAGACATGTGTTTCTTTTTCCAGTGTTGCATGGTGTGTTAAGTCGGAGTGGTGAGACGGCCTGGTGATGGTTACAAACACGTGTAGCAATTTTCTCTTCTAAGCTTTGAAGTTGTTAGAGAGTGATGGAAGGCTGACGAAGGAAAAATGTTTTGTTGGCATCACAGTGGGCGTAGCCCATGGCGGAAGTCGTTTTCTCTGCTTCAATGGGTGGGTTCTCGAACGTAGTGGTGGATCTCACGGCGAATCGGGTGGTATTACTTTGGTGCTCTAATGCAGCTAGGGGAGGGCGGCGAAAGTGAAGATGAGGCTTTCCAATAGACGGTGAAAAAGTTGCGGCTCAGTGGGGGTTTTGGTGGTGTGGTCTAGTGGTTATCACCGTGAGAGAGGGATATGTACTTCAGTTTCGTGGGATCTTTGTTGAAATTACACGTCGTTTGTGGTGATTTATATATGAACGCAATATACAATAGAACCAAATTCCTTGTATTACCACTAAGTTTATCACACATTTGGTTTACATATATGTAGTTGAATACTAGTTGAATACTAGTGTTATTATTTCAAATAACCTGTTATAGTTTTAAAAAAAAAAAAAAAAACAAATTAACCTGATAGAACGATCAAACGTTTTTCTTATAGAATTGTTGTGTCAGCCTTATATATGTAAATATTTCGATATATAAACAAATCAAAAGGTGCATGGCAAACCGTTATAGTTTTTCTTCACATATTTGGTGATAATTGCTGATGGTTTGAAAAGTCAAAGTGTGTTGGTGAAGATATTCAGGAATTTACACTTGAAAATTAATGATTATTCACACTAGAACATTGTTCAAAATGTAAATATGGTAACTATTTTCGCTTTTGAGCGGTACATATTTTTTCTCTTTTTCTCTAGGCGATTTCCAAAAAGATTAGTTTCTAGAGATTTTTCTGGTGGTTGGCGGCCTCCGTCATTGTCGTGAGAAGCCTCATGTTGGTTTTGTGCACTGATCATCACAACCGTGGAGACTAGGGTGTTACCGTATTTTCTTCAATCTTCTTTCTTCCGTTTTTGCGTGGCGAGGATCTTCTTTTCACGACAGCACAATCACAAATCTTCATTTGATCCACTATCCCCGAGTATGTCGCGAAGCCAGAAACCACTTGAAGACATATGGTGAAAGGATTAGCGCGATGGAGTGTGGATCGGTAAGATCTGAGATCTGTGTTTGTCGGTGAGAAGTTGGTGGATAGCGAGACACACTAAGTAGGTTTTCTGGTGGTGGTGGCCAGATTGTCGTGACGACGGTGGAGACGGGCGGTGAAAGTGCCATGTTGCATTTCGGTCTCTCCGGAGAAGTTTGCTTAGCAAAAGAGGCGAAAAGTTCTGAGAAGACTATAGTGGACAGATTATCACTGGGCGTTGGATGCGGAAGAAGAATTTCCAGCGGAGACTTACTGGGAGTGGCTTTACCGGGTGAGTCCGTGGAACTCCGGCGAAGACCCGTCTGTCGGGAGAAGAGAAGAGGAGGTCTGGATTGGTGGCGCTGGAATGTCGGCAAGAGCCGGATCTCTTCGCCGTGCTGGAAGGTTTCGTTAGCACTGTGAATCTTTCCGGTTCAAATCCGCCGGCGGCGATAATCGGAAACGGAACGACCCTAAAAAGTGGCGATGATGTTTTTGTATTTTTGCATCCGGTTTGAGAGTTTCAATCCGGTTTATTAGATTATTTAGGTTTGATCTTTTGGTCTGGTTATACTTTGGTTTGTTCCCGGTTGATCCCGGTCATTGATCGGTTTTTAATTATATATATATATATATATATATATTATAGAAAAAATGGTAACTATTTTGTTGACTGCATCAATCGGAATATAAAATATATGGAAAAATATCTAAGCGTCGACGTTTTTTCTCGGTTGGTATGAAGAACAAAAAAAAGAAGAAGAAGAAGATAGGATGAATGTAACATCTTGTTTGCTTATATAGTTTGTATTGTAGTCTCCGACCGTGATGGCACTCGACTTTTCTGCATTTGGAATTGAAGCTCGTCATGAGACTTTTCTTCTTTTTATATATATTTTATATACAATCTTTTTAACAATTGAGAAATCTGTTGAATTAAGGTGGAATTCTAACAAAACTATTTTAATAACAAAAATGATGACTGTGGTGAAAATGATAACGTGGAGTTCCAAAATTTACAAGATGAAGTTGTCAGACATACGTACGATGATGTCGGCCATTCGAATAAACATAAACTCAACTGTGATATTAATGGAAGCCAACATTAACTGACCCCACGAACGGACATCTACTTTTTTTTTCTTTTTTTTTTTGAACAAACGGACATCTACTATAATGTTAAAAATTCACACATATTCTACTTATTCGACATATATAATCGTTTGTTTTCTTTTGCTTATCTTTGGTGCGTCGGCCGAATTATTTTTGCATGATCCAAATAAAAAACTATGTGCCAGACTACGACACAACGATCTTCAAACTATGTTTGTGGTTAATGATTCTTGATCCAATATTCAGCTAATAGAAACACATACATATGCAAATCTTTTTTGCGAAACGTTCAATATTCATATAAATGAAGTTTGAGTTTTACAAAAGCATGACTCATAGTTGGTATCATGGCAAAAAATAAGTGGAAAAAACATGATAGCAAATAAACATGGAGCTCATGAGAAGTTCCTCAGATTAACCATCTCCGCATTATGTCCTTGAATTTCTTACGAAGACATCTTGCGGTAATCGTGTTCCTCACCCGTCTATCTAACATACGGAGAAGCTGAGTTGAGGTTGTTGATGTTCCTGTGAAAATTCTGTTGTTTCTTTCGGTCCAAATTAGATACAAAGCTGAGTTGTGATACACATGCAAATCTTTTATTATTGTTTTCAATTTGAGACACACACATGCAGATCTTTCGGTATAAAGGCCACCACTACTTCATGCACGTGATATGTTAAGCATATTATTTCCTGTTTTGGTAAGAGCATGTACATTGATGGATTTATGCACATGTTCTTAGGGAAAGTGTATTAAAAATAATTGAAATAAAATTAAAATGCTTAGGATCGATCATTAGCTAAGGGTTTTAAAAACTCGTTTCTTAGCCACGTGTCTTATAGCGATTGGCTTTTTTTTTTTTTGAAAGCTTCAGCCGATGGGAGAAGAATCGGTGGTCTTCTTCCTCCTCGAATCTCCCTGTAATATTTCTTCCTTTATCATTCAAATCTGCCTTGGGTCACTTCATTCTTTCGTTTGATTGCATCAATTTATCTGAATTTGGAATTGTAAGGTTCGGGTCCGTGGATTGATGAAGAAGAAGAAAAACAATCGTAGGGGCTGTGATATCGAGAAGCGATCTGGAAAGGTTGATACTGCTACAACGAAGAGTTCGTAAGGAGGCTTAAATTAGGGTTCGTAAGGATGCTTAATGTCAATCTTTGGGTTCTGTATGATATGATTGTTAGGGTTCGTAAGGATGCTTATATTAGGGATTCGTTTCTGTTGATTCTATTAAATTAAGTGCTGTGTATTTGTTCTATTGCTTTAACCTTTTGGCCTATTTAGAGTTATGCAGTGAGATCACTTAAAATATATGACTATGAATCCTTGGTTCTGTGAACAGGTATTGCAAGAGAGCAAAATTTGTGTTCTGAGAGTTGGGTCAGGTTCGGAGAGATAGTCACCACCATCCCCACTATTGGTAAGCTTCACACCATCATAATACTGGTTTCTAATTTGTGAATGAGTATAATAAACTCTAGGATCATAAACCAAAATCTTTTTTGCAGGTTTCAATGTGGAAACTGTGGAGTACAAGAACATCAGTTTCACAGTGTGGGATGTCGGGGGTCAGGACAAGGTATGATATAACTTCTTTGTGCAACCTGATGATTCTTATCTGATTGTGTATCTTCCACAACCATATAAAGTAAAATTGTTGAAGAACCTTTAACCAAATAAACTAATTTTTTGGCTTCTTTTTAGGTTTGTCCCTTGTTGAGGCACTACTTCCAGAACACTCAGGGTCTTATCTTTGTTGTGGACAGCAACGACAGAGACAGAGTTGTTGAGGCTAGAGATGAACTGCACAGGATGCTGAATGAGGTCCATATTGACTGCTATCGAATTCCTTTAGACATAATGATTATTCATCATACCCATTCGTGAGAAAGTCATATATACTTACAACCAACTCTATTCATGTTTGCAGGACGAGTTGCGTGATGCTGTGCTCCCTGCGTCAGCGTCAAGATCTTGCCATCTCTATGATGTTCATGTGTAAGCAATTTAGTTTCAAGTTGTATACAATTTGTAATGGGTTCTTTAGATATTGAGAGCTTGATCATTGCTTTGTGAAACATATATTACCAAAGACTACAAGTTGAGTTATACAAAGCTGGATTGAGGAATCAAATCTGGACATGCTTCAAACTAACTGTCTCTGAACAACAAACAGAGTTAAAGTGCATTGTACAATTTAGGGGGATAGAAAGATAGGTAGCTAGGACTAGTGCAATAAAACATTTAGGGTCGTGCTCTTTTGTTGCTGCAAGAAGGGCACTTGTACTGCTTGATATGCTCAGCTCTAGCTGGAGTAATCTTCACATACTTCCCATGGGGTTCAAGTAAATAATTTTTTTTTTTTTGGTTAAGAACCCAACTTAAAGGTTCATCAATGTATGAACAAAACAATATAAAGTTCTTAACTATTATTAAACCAATTAAAAACTATTAAAAAATACTTAAGAACCCTAATATGGGGTTCATGGATGTACATAGTCTAATAAATCTTGTGTCCACGATGTTTTTTTCTTTTTCATTTCGTCATGATTTCCACAAGAACAAAAAAATGTTGAATGAGGTATCAAACACATGCCGACTTCAATTAATCACCAAAGTTATTAGTCGTATAGGAGTTAATTATAGTTTAACTTCTAATAATATAGTGATCGAACGTCACCAAAATGCGATTGTATATAGATGTGGTAAGAGATTACTGTTTCATATATATTAATCCGACTTATTATACGATATATCAACGTGACTTACATACTGCAGTTGTAGATAATTTAAAATACTGGAACTCAAAACTAGAACAAGAAAACAAGAGGAAGAAAAGTAATTTGTTTTGTTTAATTAATTAAACGGTTTTTACTATTTAAATCTTGTAAACAGCATAATAGCCGTCGTCAAAATAAATGTTTTAATCATTTTTTCATCGCATATTTGGTGACAAAGAAATGAATTGTAGCAGAAGACGATTAAAAACAAAATCGCTATTTATTATGGTTTGTAATCATTTACTGCCGTGTGAAATTGTTTATTATATATTTTTTTTTGCTAAATTGTAAATATCATTAATAATAATGAAGGTTCCAAAGCTATAAAATGAATTAACAAACTGTAACACCTAAATTTTTGATCCCATGGCAATTTTTTTTTAAAACATGGAAGAAAAATAACAATCAGTATTTTGTTACTTTTGCTTGGGAGCATAGTAGACAAAATAGTGATAACCTGCCGGCGATTCTGAAGCCGACACAGTTGAGTAAGTGCTCGGTTGGAAATGAACCCGAAAAGACAGAACACGCGTAGAGAGATCTAGGAAGCTGATTCATCCGGCAACCTAGAACAAGAACTATTACTCAACGATGACAGGGAGGCCCGATTATCGACTGTCCTCCACATCATCGGATGACGCTCACTAACACACCAAGTTCCGGTTCAAGCCTAGGATTACACTAACTTCGGCGCTTAATAGCGGTTGTCCGATCTACCAAGTACATTCTCCGTAGTCATCTAAAAATGAGACCACACATCACCACTCCGAAGCTTTACTACCTCCTCGTAAAAACCCTAAAACGTGAGACCGTACTAAACTCGAACCGCACTATACCAAGGCACAAACCAGCAATTGGCTTCGAGTATCACCAGCCAAACCAAGCTAATATCACAAATCATTGGTCAAAACGATAGATTGGTTTAGCAGATACAAGTACGGTTAGCTAAACCGGACAATCACACCAAAACCAAAGAGATATGGTTGAAACCAAAAACTCACCGCCGATACCTCCTTGCGAAAAGGGCCGACAACAAAGACGGAGTGAACCTGCAAGACCCCACCGGAAACCGGAGAAGGAAGCAGCTCTGCCTATCAAGGAGACTCCTCGAAGAGATGAGGAGCTTGAAACACGAAATCAGAGAAGATCCGAGACACGAGAAACATCTGACAAATCGCAACTCCGATGAAAAAAGGCGGAGCCACCGCAGCCGTCGCCGCGCCGCCATACGAGCCACCGAGAAATCTGCAAACAAGCGCCTTAGCCCCACAGACGATGGTGGAGAAACAGATCTGAGAATCTCCGCGAAGATGACGACTGAACTCCTCCGACGTTGTATCCGCCGTCCTCGAGCACGGAACCACTGAGAAAGAAGAGATATCGTCGCAACCCAAACTTGCCTTGCACCGTCGTTGTTCGCCGAGGCTGGAGTAACCGCCGCGAGCAGAGGAGAGTAACGAGAAGTCGGAAACTGCGCCGGAGCCGCTCACGACTTGGACTGAGAGGAGCGCGAGGTTGAGTTATCCCGCCTCTCGCGACGTCGGCGATAGCCGGACAACGGAGAGGCGGGATGCGCGGTTGCCGAAAAAGAGCTGAAGGGGAGTGGTCGAGAGAGAGATGTTGGTCGCGGGTTAGGTCTCTCGCGTTGTTTATTATATTTTCTCTGACAAAAAAGAAGAAATTGTTTATTTGATGCGTAAGCTTAGCTAACCGGGTATTACAAAAGTGATAGCGATTGGACAAAAGTTGGAGCTTGAAAGACGTACCGTATTGATAGTTTACAAGAAACTGAACCATGCATTGTCATATATAAATAATCAGTAAAGTATTCCGTTTGGCTCTAAGCTTCCAATGCGATCAAATTTGAGCTACAATTATGGACGAAGACAAGTGTCTCATAGCTTCTCATGTGTTTGGAAATACTGAAATACCTTAAACACACGTGAGAAGATACCTTAAATACCTGAAACTAGCATTTTGAACTCTTCACATGAGCTACAAAGTGGGCTTCACATATAGAACCACGCATACATAAATATATACATATAGTGTGATCGAAGAAAATATATATTCCTTAACGTGTTAGTTATAAAATAGAGAGAAAATTTGAAATAAGGAACGCATATGACGCATGTCTAAGATTATTAACATGTGTTACACATGATATATGATACACTAGTCTACATGTGAACTCAATACTACCTGTCATTGATATATTATAGCCGGTCATTTTGCATGAACGCCCTAAGTTACTAAGACATTTTACTATATCAAGCAAAAGTTCAGTATGAATATATATCTGATACAACCTAATAACTTACAGAACAAGATCAAAGCAGCCATAGCATTAACCAAAAACTATCCGCCAACAACCTTATAGAACCGCAGTCACTAAGCAACAAATAACGCATGGAAAACCAACCCGAGTTGGACATGAACTCTCCGGCCCAAAAATAGTTGATTAAAGGGCAAATCACAAAAATGATATAAAAAAAATAAATTGTCACAAATATAACAACAAAGAGAAAAAATCACTAAAATAGCATTTATTAAAGAATAAAGACTAAATTAACTCTAACCCTAAAGTATAAATACCAAATCCTAAACTCTAAATACTAAACTCTAAATCTTAAATAATAAACCTTAAACTTTAAATATTAAATCCTAAATAATAAATTGGTCAATAGTCATCCGGGCCTGGCCACTGCGACTCCCAAGTCATGAATTTAGAATTCTTGCAATAAAACAAAACAACAGATCTACTAAACCCTAAATTTTAAACCTTAAATTATATAATGCTATAAAAATATTTGTAATTCAAATAATGTTAAAAATATCAATTATTTATTTTGGTGTTATATTTATGAAAAGATATATTTTTATGCTATTTTATGATATTTTCTTCATTAAACCAACTAATCTTTTTAACAGATGAGAAAAAACCCACAGAAGCATCTGACAAGAAACAAGTGATTATTATCTATATTATTTATCTTGATGTTATATTTATGAAAATATATATTTTTGTGCTATTTTATGATTTTTCCTTCGTTAAACCAACTAATCTTTTTCAAAGATAAGTTTAAAACTTTTGTAACGGATGGCGATGGCGACGATGAAGGCGAATTAGGGTTTCGATGCGATTTCCACGGCAATGGATTTCAGATTATTTGGTTTATGTTTGGGGATGCGATTTGGGTCGAGCAATTGTGATGTCCAGATTCGAAGAACCATTGGACGAGGATTCTGCGTTTGTTCAGCTGGAGATACGATGGACGCTCTTGAGGGAATCTGAGTCGAGAAGGATGCTGGATTGCGGATTTTATGGGGATATTATTTGGGTATGGAAAATGGGTTCAGTTTGGAAGGGAAAGAATGGGAATCATTTACAACCGAGGCTGTTTATGGTACTCAGGATATTTGATCATCATGATCTGCGGATCCATATTAAGGCTCTGATTTGGGTGATTACAGGTAATCCTCTAATCTTCAAAGGTACTTTATTTGCTTTGGATCTCTGGGTAAGAAAATGTGATTGGATTGAGCGCATCGTTTGCGAAGAAACAACGGTTTTTGGAAAGTCCAACTTGAGTAGAATGAGATTTTTAGAGTGGAGATCTCTGAAGATTCGATACACTTACCATAAGAGTATTCTGATTGACTGGAGAGTGATTCTAAGGAGCGTAATATCGGATTTGATTGATGTCAGTAATCATATGGAGTTATGGCATTTGATCAAGGAATATTTTTGGGTTTTGAACCATGGGCAGTATATATTGAAGCACAGGGACATGGAGAGTTTCATCACTTACACACAAAGCTTTTATACTATCAGGATACCCGAGTTACTAAATATGTCTCAGAGCAATGTTTTGGTGGCAAAGAGAGCAGGGAAGATGACGGCTGTGGCAACCAAGAGGCTGAAGATTTCAGTTCCTGGCTTTGACAACACTGAGCTGATCAAGGGATGCTCCAAGACGATGATTGGCAGATGCATGAATCCCAAGCGACAAGATACCAAATCCTTGATCTATATGCTCCCAAGGATTTGGAAGATGTAGGAGAGGATTGTGGGAGCCGACTTAGGAATGGGAAGGTTTCAACTGGACTTTGATAACGAAGACGATATCATGGACGTTCTCAGCATGGGACCATATCACTTTGATCATTGGATGATCTCCTTAGTGAGATGGGAACCAATCAGTGACTCGACCTACCCTTCGGAGATAAGATTTTGGGTCAAGGTTATAGGAATTCCTCTTCACTGGTGGGCAGATCAGACCTTCATGAGTGTGGGAGATGGTCTTGGCAAGGCAGATTTGGTGGATATCGTTGAAGGAAAGGTCCGGGTGGTACTTGATGGGTACAAGCCTCTGGTTTTCGAGTCAACAGTGTACTTCAAGACTGGAGAGGAGGCTGAAGTTCAGCTGAGATATGAAAAGCTTCATGGCTTTTGTAGAATCTGCTACAGCATATGCCACGATCAAGAGGTATGTCCACAGGCTGAGGAGAAGATCTCGGTGGAAGAGCAGCCACGAAGGAGAGGTGATAGGGAACCTGTTGGTCCACCTGATGGTTCAGGAACAAAGAGCTACCGAGGGGCGGTTGTCCTAGGAAACAGGACTGATCCTAAAGAAGCAAAGGTAGAATCTGCTCGTTCTAACGGTAACCAGCCACTGGACAAAGGAAAGGGTAGAGTGGTGGAGGATAAGGAGTTCTCTAGGAGGCCAGGACGCAATGAAGCAAGAGGATATAATAACAGGTATGACAGGAGGGCTGGGGAGGGTACATCATCACGGCCAAGATACTATAAGCACTCACCACCAAGGGAGTACAGGCGTAGAGAAGCAAGAGAGGATAAAGAACTGGTTCAACATATGGGAGAATTGTTAACAGAGCAGGAACGATTGGTGCTGGAAGCTTTTCGAGCAAAGAAGTTCTCGTACCATGATTCATCTGAAGAAGTTACTGGAGACCTAGGTGGAGCTAATCTGGAGAAGAAGGTAAGAAAGGAACTCAAGTTTTCAGAGGAAACGGCTGAGAGAGAAGGTAGTGAGAAAGGTGAGGCAAAGGATTCTGAAGATGGCATGTGGGAAGATATGGATCAAGATGACTGTTTGGGGGATGATCTCTTGGATTTTCCTGAAGGAGCAAACATGGAGGAGAAATAAGGAAAGGAACTAACAATAGCGCAGGAACCAGGGAAGGTAATTCCAGGAAGCAGTGAGGATGTGAGTGTGGGTTCGGGAATACAGAACAATAAGCAGATTGAAAATGGCTTGGCCATGGAAAAGAAGAAGACTGAGACAGCAAAAGGTGGCACTCAGAAAATGGCAGGAGATAAGAAGAAATGTTTCACTGGTGCTCCGATCATGATGGGTCGTTTATCCAAGCAGAAGATGACTCAGTCTCTGACTTCTCCAAGGAAGAGACAGACACACAAGGGCGAGACTGAGCAAAAAAAGGGACAGGGGGAACAGGAGAATAAGGACCAGAAGCCTCCAAAGCCAGACGATGGCAATGAACAAGGCCCCTCGGCATGAAGGGCTTTGTTTTCTCTTTACTTTAAGTCCTAGTTAATGGACTCAATAAGCTATAAGCATGTCGTTGTTGGTTCTCGTTTTCTGGTTTTCAAAATGAGTGTCTGCTTTCTAGTCTCATTATTATGTCATGGTTGGTGTATTCTCGAGTTATATCTTTGGAATGCAATATTTGGTCTGGTCTTTTACATGAGTTTGTGGCATTATAGTTTATGCTTCAACGTATTAAAATGTTATCAGCTGCATAATTGGTGGTGTAGTATACTATGGGTATGGAGAAAAACAGGGACTATTTTTGGAGTGATGAGTAACAATTGGGTTATACTGAAATGCTGCAGGTGGGGAGTGGCTGATGTAGCTTGGAGAGGAGTAAAAGTCTATTCGACATACTGCATAGACATGTTCTCTCTTTCGGAAAGGAGGCAGCAGTGTCAGAAAGGTAACACTAGATTGGGCCGACATATATCTATAAGGTTGAGAGGAGGTATTGTACTTTGGAATTTTGTTTTGACAGTGATAGAATCTATGGAAGGAAAAAGGATCCACATTAATCTAGAGCTTGTATGTATGAGAGGTAGAGAACTGGAAAATCAACCTGTTACACTGAGGCTTCTTACTATCAGAAGATTACTAAGATATCATAGGAACATGAGAAAATATAGAGGAGATTGGTGTTTCATCTGCTATGGTTTTATATTAAGGATGATAGTTATATTATTCAGTATGGGATTATATTACTTGAATGGAGATAGAATGCTTAAAACTAAACAGATTTTTCAAGTTTTTATTCTTAAGACTAGGAAGGTTCTTTGGTGGTTTACGGCAGACATGGGGAAGCAGAAGAGAATCATGGGATGTTGGTACACAGCATTGACTCAAGAGAGAAGTTTGGAAACGAGGTCATGGAGTTTAGAAGCAACCTACTACAAGAGCTTTTTGGCTCAGACACTAAGGAGATATATGGCGGTCATAATTTGGTTTCAACAATTTCATGGGTTAAGGAGGTCGCCGTTATATGGGACGATAAAGGACACAAGAGGTAATAAGGTACACATGTGTCTATTGTACCAACATAACACTGCTCAAATGCAAGCTGGGACACACAGAGATGGGGAACGTCTTGGTCGAATGGACTGGTGGCTAGGTGGAGGATTATTTTATGAAAGTTGGGAAATCGGGGCCTCTAGTCTCTGGGACTATGGTATCTGTAATGAAATCAAGGGACGAATCTCGGCTAAGTGGGACATAGAGAATACTCAGGCTATGATATTGGAATTGGATCCCTATGTTATTTATAATGTCAGGTTTATTGGGTCTGTTTATTCGGATTTGGAAAACATGAAAGTAATATTTGATGGCCTTTTATTTGGAGCTCAGGAATCTATTTGGAGCAATAATAGGAAAAATAGAAGCACCACCCCTGGAAACTTTTATCTGGTGGCAATGATTTCCAAAAACTTTGGAAGGTCCTACAATCCAGGTGGATTCTCCGGATGGGAGCAACAAAATAAAGACTTAATATGCGAATTTTAAGTTGGAATTGTCAAGGTTTGGGAAACAAATGGACGATTGGCTATTTACGGGAGATAGTGTACAAGCATAAACCAGAGTTTTTATTTCTTTCTGAGACGAAACAACCTTATTCTTTTACACAACAATTTATGGGTCACTTTGGATATGATAAGATGTATACAGTCGAGCCGCGAGGAGCCAGTGGGGGTTTGGTGTTATATTATAATGACATAATGGCGGTGAACATTGTATATGCAAGCAATAGGATTATTGATATTGAAGCAGATATTCAAGGTAGTAGGGTCTCGATATCGTTTGTCTATGGTGAGCCGGTACAAAAGCTGAGAGATCAAGTTTGGGAACGTTTAACCCGAATGGGAGTGGTGAGGACAAACCCCTGGTTTATAATAGGCGATCTAAATGAGATCACGGGTAACCATGAAAAGCAAGGGGGATCTCTTAGGCATGCATCAACCTTCGTTTCTTTTAATAATATGATTCATGATTGTGGTTTAATTGAATTTCCATCATTGGGAGACTTCCATGTCTTGGAGAGGAAGGAGGGGAAAACAACTTATTCGATGCAAACTGGACAGGGCTCTAGCTAATGAAGACTGGCATACACTTTTTCCCTTCTCGTTTGTGGAGTATTTGGGAATGATTGGGTCAGACCATCGGCCGATCGTGGCATCTATTGAAGATAAAATTCAAAAAAGGCGAGGACAGTTTAGATTTGATAAACGTTGGGTGGGAAAAGATGGCCTACTGGATACGATCAGGCGAGGATGGGAAAGCTTGGGAGATACAGGAACACGGAATTTCTGTGACAAGATCGGTAAATGCAGAGGCGAGTTATCGAAATGGAGGAAAAACAACCCCCAATATAAGAAGGACCACATTTATGAGCTACAGAAAGAATTAGACGAAGAGCAGGAATATGTGGCACATATCGGGTGACAGGTATACGAAATTTTTCTTTGCACTTACTAAACAAAGGCGAGCGAGGAATCGAATTGTTGGACTCCATAATTCATCAGGAGATTGGGTTACAAAGGATCATGAAGTCGAACGAGTAGCAGTGGATTACTTTGAAGAATTATTTACAACAATCAGTCCTGATTGTTTTGATGAGTTCTTACATGAAATCCCTGTTTCAATTACACCTCAGATGAATGAAAGACTTATGGTCCTGGCTACTGAAGAGGAGGTTCGACGAGCATTATTCATGATGCACCCAGAAAAAGCACCGGGTCCTGATGGGATGACAGCTTTATTCTACCAACAAGCATGGCCAATTGTGAAGAATGATGTGGTTAAACTGGTTAACAATTTCTTGCAATACGGGGAGCTGGATCCAAGACTGAATATGACAAATATTTGTCTTATCCCAAAGACTGAAAGACCGAGCAGGATGACAGAACTACGCCCAATTAGTCTTTGTAATGTGGGTTATAAGATCATATCAAAGGTTTTATGTCAGCGATTGAAGAGGCTATTACCAAAATTGGTTTCTGAGACGCAGTCCGCCTTTGTAGCTGGTAGATTGATCTCAGACAATATCTTAATAGCTCAGGAGATGTTTCATGGGTTACGGACAAATCCATCTTGTAAAGGAAAATTCATGGCAATCAAAACAGATATGAGTAAGGCTTACGACAGAGTCGAATGGACGTTCATAGAGAACCTTTTGAGCAAGATGGGATTTGCGGCACAATGTGTGGATAGGATAATGCGATGCATAACCTCGGTTCAATATAAGGTTCTCATTAATGGACAGCCAAGGGGTTTCATAGCTCCACAGAGAGGGCTACGACAAGGAGATCTGTTATCACCATATTTATTTATTCTGTGTACGGAAGCGCTGATTGCGAATATAAAGAAAGCGGAAAGAGAAAAACAACTAACGGGAATGAAGGTGGCAAGAGCATGTCCACCAATATCACATTTATTGTTTGCGGATGATAGTTTGTTCTTCTGTAAAGCTGATAAGGAGGAATGCCAGGCGATCTTAAAGATACTTAAAGACTACGAGAGTGTATCAGGACAACAAATAAATTTCGCGAAATCATCACTTCAGTTTGGGCATTTGGTAGCGGCTGAGATCCGAGATGAGGTTAAAAATTTATTGGGAATCACAGCATTGGGAGGAATGGGATCGTATCTGGGTATTCCAGAGAGTCTGAGCGGACCCAAAACCCAGGTCTTCAGTTTTTTACAAGACAGGCTTCATGGAAGAGTCAATGGTTGGACGACAAAGCTACTATCGAAAGGGGGGAAGGAGGTTATGATTAAGGCTGTAGCGACGGCCTTACCGAATCATGTAATGTCATGTTATCGATTACCGAAGAAGATCACCACGAAATTGACAAGCATAGTTTCAAACTTCTGGTGGAGTACAGGTGGAACGACTTCGGGTATGCACTGGATGTCTTGGGATAAACTTTGCAGAGATAAAGGAGATGGTGGGATTGGCTTTAGGGATTTCCGTGATACAAACACAGCCTTTCTTGCAAAACAACTATGGAGACTAATTGATAAGCCGGATATTCTATTCTCAAGAGTCTTTAAAGGAAGATATTTCAGGAATGCGGGTCCTCTAGACCCAATACGATCATATTCAGCATCCTATGGATAGCGAAGTATGATATCAGCTAGGCCTCTGGTTAAGAAAGGACTTATCAAGAGGGTGGGAACAGGGACGTCTATTTCTATATGGAATGACCCATGGATACCATCCTATCGCCCGAGACCAGCAACTCAAAAATTGGATTCTTTTCATACTTTGGTGACTGTCGACCAATTAATCGATACTCATAGTAAGATGTGGAATGTTCAACTGCTGGAGACAGTTATAGTACCGGAGGATGTATCCTTGATCTTGAGTATTCCATTCAGTCGAACTCAGAGACCCGATTCGCTGGGGTGGTTTCCCACGAAATCAGGAAAATATACGGTTAAGTCAGGGTATCACTTGGAGAGAGATACCACTATCGATGCTGAAGCTATGCCTACTCTGGAACCAAGTATAAAAGTACTACAAGCTTTCTCGTGGAAGGTCAGATGTCCACCAAAGATAAGGCACTTTATATGGCAAGCTTTATCAGGTTGTTTAGCAGTGGCAAAAAATTTGAGGGGAAGGGGGATAAAATGTGATAACCGATGTGCTCGGTGTGGAGCAGACGAAGAATCGATAAATCATGTTTTATTTGAATGTCCACCAGCAATACAAACTTGGGCGCTGTCCCATATACCAACAAACCCGGAGATCTTTCCAACAATGTCTATATATACGAATATGGATTATCCGTTTTGGAGATTACCCTCAGATAAGGAAATGGATATCTACCCATGGTTAATATGGTATATTTGGAAGAGCAGAAACGATATGGTCTATAGTCATGTAGACCGGAATCCCCAGGAAACCTTGAGATTGGCAGAAACAGAATTTGTTACATGGGGAGACGCGCAATTAAAGGAGGTAAAAGATCCAATACAAAGACCAACAGATGGAGGGAGTCATGAAATTGTCTTACTACCCAGGGGTCAATGGTGTTTTGTGGACGGATCTTGGAAAGAAGGTGATCAATTTTCAGGTCAAGGATGGTATAGTGGTTATGAGGAAGGTGTGAATGTGTTGATGGGGGCGATGAATATCAGAGCCAGTTTATCCCCACTACATGCAGAATTTGAAGCACTAGTATGAGCTATGGAATGCATGAAGTACCATGGATATCAACACATAACATTTGCAACAGACTGTTCTGAATTGGTGAAGATAGTGTCGGAACCAGACGAATGGCCAGCCTTCTCGAATCACTTAGACGAGTTCCGAACAAGACAGACGTACTTTTCAACTTTTGAACTCATCCATGTACCGCGCACAACCAACATGATGGCAGATAGACTAGCACAGAGTGCCCGTCTAAGACCGTCATATTCAATCCACGTTGGACCGGAGCCACCAAGCTGGATTAGTTTAACATAGGTTCTTTATTATTATGTTGTTGACAAAAAAAAAAAAAAAATCTTTTTCAAAGATGAGAAAAAACCCACAGAGAAGCATCTGATAAGAAACAAGTGATTGTTATCTATATTATTAAAAAAGTGACTCTTTTTTAAATTAATCTTTAGTCATTTGTTATATTACGGTTTGTGTCACTTCCTTTAATAAAGATTTTTAGATTTCATTAAGAGTATTTTGAAATTATTAGATTTTTGACTATGTGTGGGCCACACTAAATATTTTTCGATTAATGATTTTATTATAAAATATATTCATAATATCTTTTTAATATCTTTTATTTTAAATATATACAATATTTTCTGATTTGTTATGAAAAATATTTTTATTTTCAAGTTTTTACAAAAACAATTATGAGTTTGACTACGGTTGATGTTTTTACGAAGATGGTTTTAAATGATTATTTTTATCAAATTTTCAAAATACTTAAACTACTATAAGATGCATTGATATATAAATTAATTTGGTTTGATTATAAAAATATTTTAAAAAATTTATGTTCATTAGAAGAAAATTTAAAAAGATGAAATAACTAATTTTAATCATAGAAACATTAAAAAACTAAAACAATCCAAAAATGTTAAATAAATATATTAGTTACATTTTGGTCTATAAAATATATTAAAAATGTTTATATTTAGACCATTGTAAAATGGGTCGAAAAATAGATGAACTAATTTCAGTTATCTACACTATTAAAAATAAATTCTACCTATTGGAATACAATTTAAGAATATGTATTAATCAATTTTAATAATATATTCTTAAATTTATTAAATATTAAAACTATTTATAAATTCATAATCACGAGTTAAAACTATACTATTTTAAACAAACAATATATATAATTAAATCAAAAATTTAGCATATCGAATCTAACAACTTATATATTATTAAGATTGCATTCTATATAAAAATTACTGATTTTATCAACTTTTTAGTAGTGATCACCGATTGAAATATATTAGAATTAACCTAAATATAACTGTCAAATAAAATATATATGTATTTTCTAGCGATAAGTTAAATTAAACTTTTATTAAAAATAACAATAAACCACGACTAATAAACATAATTTAAAAATATCAAAATATAAACAATATTTGATAAATTTTTATATTTCGCATCATATTACTTAATATATATTAAATTGAATAGTTAAAAATATATTATCATAAAAATTAGATATAAAAATATAAATCCGCGCTTCCTTAGCGCGGATCAAAATCTAGTAATTTCTTAATGCTTAAGTTTATAACTTCTCTTTCTCTTGAATAATAACAAGCATGTAAAATATCACATATGAGTATGTCAAATCATATGAATTTTTGGAATTAACGATAAACAAATCATAAAATGATGATAAAGAAATGTTGTGGCGCCGCGTATGAATTATGAATTTTTAACTGTTTCAGGAGATATTGCCAAGTAAACTTGCTTTGCTGCCTTTGTGTTGTTCACGTTCATGGTGCGCTCTCAGCCGCCAGCTTTTAAATTACCTAAAATACCCCAACCACTCGAGAGCTGATCCACTGCGCCACACCATAAAACTCTTCTACTCTGCACGAGCACCATGTGTCGCAACTGATCACGTGGCGCCATGTGAGTGGGAACTTGGTAAAAACCATGAATAACGTTTTTTTTTTTTTAACATCTACTTTTATTTATATAAAATCAAAAATACATAAAAGTTACGTAAACAATATGAATACAATGAAACAGATAACTAAAAAAAATACAAAGAACAATAAAATAAAGGAAGTAAAACTTGATTCCTTCCTCCTATTCGCATTTAATATTATGCGATCGTCATCTTGAATGATCATCCATCCAAATATATGTTTCTTCTGTTGTATTACATTGACCAAATCCCAAACTAGATCTAAAGATATTCTTCGGTTAATAATCAAATGTATTGATTCTTCCGATAGAAATAGAGTTTGAGAACGCCAATCTTCAACGACTGTACGAATATCGCCATACAACAGAGAAAAAATTTCTTCTACCCCATAAGATTGTTTCTTCGATAGTGGTTTCCATGGAATTTCTTTCCATAACAAAGCTGTTATAATTAGAACACGACCATTGTTATTTACTGTATCCAACATAGGTATCACCAGCAAATTACAAAAGTGTATTGGAAACCACCAACATTCACAGAAGAAATGGTCATCACGCTCAAACCGGGGTTCTAGCGCGGAGATGGAAGGCAATGTGTGATTGATTCCAACAAATTTTGTCACACTATTGCCTATAATTAGAATCATGATGAAACAAATAAGAAATTGCTCACCAAACACACATTGCTTTACGGAAGAGAAGAAATTTGGCGAAAGACGTCGTATGAAACAACCATCACCCATTGAAGCCAAGCATGGGATGATCAGAGAATCGCCGTAGTGAATCGACACGAAGGATCGTTGTTTGAATCGCATGAAGAAGAAGAGAGAACAATTACAAAGTAAACTTGTTTAGAAATTGGATATGATGGATGAGAAACCATTGGAATCCATCATCAAAAAGGAGAAGGAATCTCCGTAAGTGATAATGGTGATCACATCACATATCGCATGAGAGAGAGAGAAGCAGTTACGCTTCTTTAAAATCAAATCTTATCCAGACTAATTTCTATACAAATAACGTTTTTCTTATATAATTTTTTTTTTAAATCACTATCTTATTGATTTATATTTTATTTTGATCGACATAACTACAAATCAGATTAACATTTTTTTAGATTTATTAACTATCGAATATTAATTTGTAGATTTTTTAGTGTACATAGAGTTTTGAAAGAAATTGACGATAAATTGCGACCATATTTGAGACTGACATCGATTTAGTTTCATTTAAAAAAAAAATATATAAGGCATTGAACTAAAACCTTTTACGACAAAATATTTCTCAAATCAACAAATTTTTGACGCATAAGCATGATTTCTGAAATTAATGAACTTTGTTTTATTAATGAGTAATTGAAACAAACTGCATGGTGGTTAGGGATCATTTGATATCGACAATTCTCAACAAACTAATCATGCATACAATTTGTAATTTTATTGGAGACAAAATAATATCAAAAACTGAAAATAAGTAAATAACTAATAAATAAGGGAATATCTCTGTTTTCAGTGTTACCTGTCTTGGTATATTTATGGTTATTACTTAATCCCATTTTGCAAAAAAGAAAAGAAAAGAAAATAATGAATGATTACAAAACAAAAAAAAGGTGTAAAATGTACTTTCGGTGCAAATTTTTTCTAAAACTTACTTGTAAATATATTTTCCCACAGCTAACCTTAATTCGTGAATGTATAAAAATTTAATTTGCGAGTATAAAATTGGGTTTAAAACCTATTATAAAAAACTTAGGTATCATTACGTAATTTAGGAGAAAGCATAAGGGTTTGTTTTACTATTTTCACATCTTCGTTTACGCTATTTAAAAACCCATTTGCTCCTTCCCACTTGATATCCCACCGCCGGATTATCTCATTCTTATTCTCACGTCCTCGTCGTGGTGGTGACCGAGTCCGACCGAGTTAACTCGTTCTCTCTGGTTTTGATAGACAACGATGGAGGAGATCGATCGTTCCCGCGCTTTCGCCAAGGACGTTAGGCGTATCGTTGTCAAGGTTCCAATTCTCTCTCTGTTTTGATCAATCGTCTTCAAAACTTTCCGGGTTTGACTTTTATCGTCGTTTGGTTCAATATCTTTGAAAGTCTGCATTTTTGTTGATGTCAATTGGTAGTGTGTTCTTCTCAATGATTGCTTCTTTAGTTGTAGCTGTTTGGCGGCGGAGAAATCTGGGGAAATGTGGAAAACATTAACAATTTGTTTTTTTTTTCAAAGATGGAAACTTTTATTAAATCTGCGAGATTTTCTCCCTTAAATAGACTCTCCTTTGATCTCATTCTCCGAGTTTGATTGTATACAGGTTGGGACTGCAGTTGTTACTGGGAAAGGTGGAAGATTGGCTCTTGGGCGCTTAGGAGCAATCTGCGAGCAGGTATTAACATCAATATTAGTTCTTGATTAAGCTCTGTTCTGGAAACAAGAAGAAAGGTTTTTGAATGACTTTTTGTGTATACTTGTGCCTTAAATTATAATACCAGCTTGCGGAATTAAACTCGGATGGATTTGAGGTCATTTTGGTGTCATCTGGTGCTGTTGGTCTTGGTCGTCAAAGGCTTCGATACAGACAATTAGTCAACAGCAGGTTTTGTGATGGAAACATGTCTTTAGTTTGCTTCCTCTGTTCACCTCAAAAAACACACATCAAATTGTGTTCTTTGTTCTTTTGCAGCTTCGCAGACCTTCAGAAGCCACAAACTGAACTTGATGGGAAGGCTTGTGCTGGTGTTGGACAGAGCAGCCTCATGGCTTACTATGAGAGTATGTTTGACCAGGTGATGTCACTTTCTTTATTTTTCTTTTTGGATTTATTGGCAAGCATTTCAAATACTAATCTGTTGTTTCCTCGTCTTTTTCTTGGGTAGTTGGATGTGACGGTGGCTCAAATGCTTGTGACTGATAGCAGTTTCAGAGATAAGGATTTCAGGAAGCAACTCAGTGAAACAGTCAAAGCCATGCTGAAGATGAGAGTTATTCCAGTTTTCAACGAGAATGATGCTATAAGCACTCGGAAAGCCCCTTATAATGTTTGTTGATTACCTTTCTTCTGGGTTTCTAATTGACTGTACATGGATATATATTTGAGTCTAAACCTACAGTTTCACCGCACTCTTAACCTATGCAGGACTCTACTGGTATATTTTGGGATAATGACAGCTTAGCTGCTCTACTGGCATTGGAGCTGAAAGCTGATCTTTTGATTCTTCTAAGTGATGTTGAGGGTCTTTATACTGGCCCTCCAAGCGATCCTAATTCAAAGTTAATCCACACATACATTAGAGAAAAGCACCAGGAAGAGATCACGTTTGGCGAGAAGTCCAAATTAGGACGAGGGGGTATGACTGCAAAAGTTAAAGCTGCTATTAGTGCAGCTTATGGTGGCATTCCTGTTATCATAACCAGGTAAAAGGCCCCTCGGTACTCTTAGCTAAACGCTTGTAAATAAATGGGGTTTAAAGAACAAGAGTTGCTGTAAGTTAAAAACTGCAGCTCTGTTAAAGTTCACATTTTTCTTCTTCACGTGCTTCCATTTAGAATCAGCTTGTTCCCCTGGATATCTGAATCTAGAAGGGACTGATCAATAAGCTAGCATATAAAGTTGTATGGAAAAGTGATACTTTTCTTGCTATTTTTTTTTTTGAAGTGGCTATGCAGCTGAGAATATAGCTAAAGTCCTTAGTGGACTGCGTGTTGGTACTCTGTTCCACAAAGATGCTCATTTGTGGGCTCCAGTAGTAGATACTAGTTCTCGTGACATGGCAATTGCTGCAAGGGAGAGCTCTAGAAAGCTTCAGGTAAAGTTAGAGCTTTGATGCAAGTGTACTCAATTCAGAGATTGTTTCTCGATTTGCAAGTGTAGTTAACTTGTTTGCAATTTGCTTAACAGGCCTTGTCTTCAGAAGATAGGAAAAACATTCTACTCGATATTGCCAACGCCCTTGAAGCAAATGAGAAAATAATTAAAGCTGAGAATGATTTAGATGTTGCTGCAGCACAAGAAGCTGGATATGAAGAGTCGTTGGTAGCTCGCTTGGTTATGAAGCCTGAGAAGGTGTGATTAAATCTATTACACCAATTATTTGTCTTCCTATGGCCTATTTATTTCTACTATTACATTGTTTGTTTTTGTGCTTGATAGTTCTCAAGCCTTGCAGTTTCCATTCGCCAGCTAGCTGAAATGGAAGATCCAATCGGCCGTGTTTTAACAAAAACTGAGGTAATCTGAGGACGATACTCGTCATGTATCATCCATTCTCAAACTAGGATTTGAATTTCCTGATATATTGTAAAAACTTCCTCCTATTAACATTCAATATTTTTTCAAATTCAAATAGTTGTTGACAAATTCTTGTGTAACAGATTGCAGATGGTCTTATTTTAGAGAAGACGTCATCACCATTAGGTGTTCTTCTGATTGTTTTTGAGTCTCGGCCTGATGCACTTGTTCAGGTATGTCACTGGACATTGTCCTCTTTATGGTCTTAGATGTAAATTCCGATCGCTGAACACTTTGCACTATCAATGAATCAAACAGATAGCCTCACTTGCAATCCGAAGTGGAAATGGTCTTCTGCTGAAGGGTGGAAAAGAGGCTCATCGATCAAATGCTATCTTACACAAGGTACATCGATCTCATATTCATAAATTGGAGTAAACTCCATTGTAGTCATCATCTTGGTTCCTAGAATATGTGTGGCTAATTTGTGAAATCATGGAAAAACAATAGGTGATCACTGATGCAATTCCGAAGACTGTTGGAGGTAAACTCATAGGACTTGTTACTTCGAGAGAGGAGATTCCTGATTTGCTCAAGGTATAGATATATATGAATGGCAGATCACTAAAAGTGATTAACTCTTTGTACTTACACTGGAAACCACCATTTGCATTTATGCTACAGCTTGATGATGTTATTGATCTTGTGATCCCAAGAGGCAGCAACAAGCTTGTTTCTCAGATAAAAAACTCAACGAAAATCCCAGTGCTAGGTCATGCTGGTACGTTTAGAAGTCCAGTTCCATTAAGTTCATATGTTGGATTTAGCCTACATAGAGCTCAGCTTACTTTTTTGGTATTTGCAGATGGTATATGTCATGTGTATGTTGACAAATCTTGTAAACTGGACATGGCAAAGCGGGTAGTTTCAGATGCAAAGTTAGACTATCCAGCAGCCTGTAACGCAATGGTTAGAGACCCTTACATTTTTCAGTAATATTCACATTCATATAGTAATTTTGTTTACGTTCACTAGTACTTCTTTTCTTGTCTCACCTCATCTTCTACTTTTATCTTGTCTAACAGGAAACCCTTCTTGTACATAAGGATCTAGAGAAGAATGGTGTGCTCAACGAGCTTATATATGCTCTGCAAGCCAATGGTAAGAATACTAGTTTGGGAATACGTTCAAAATCATTTGTTTGGATGTTTCATATATGTTCAACTGTTTTCTGTTTGTCTTTAATCATGAACTATGAGTTTTTAAACCATAAATACTAAAAATAAGATGAGATTTAGTTTGTTGGCTAGATTCCTCAGAGACATTTGTTTTAACTTACGCATCAAATTGTAGGTGTCACTTTGTATGGTGGGCAAATAGCAAGTGGTAAACTGAACATTCCGGAAACACAATCATTTCATCACGAGTACAGTTCCAAGGCCTGCACCGTTGAAATTGTAGAAGACGTACATGGTGCTATAGATCATATTCACCAACATGGGAGGTAAAATTATTGCTGAATCCAAGTTATAATATCACAGGGCCTACCTCTCTATACTCTGTATTCTTTGCATGTGCTGAAAAATAAGTGTGGTCACTTACCTTTTGTCTTGTCTTGTGAGAGCAGTGCACATACTGATTGCATAGTTACAGAAGATAGTGAAGTCGCAGAGATATTCCTCCGCCAAGTGGACAGGTAATTCTACAGTCCATGTAATGCTTGAGGTTGAGTATATTGGAAACTAAACTCTTAACTTTTGACAGTGCTGCTGTTTTCCACAATGCAAGCACAAGATTCTGTGATGGTTTTAGATTTGGACTCGGTGCTGAGGTACGGCAGAGATAGACATTTAGTATCAAATTTATATACCAAATGATTAGAGAAGTGTGAATGAATGAATAATGTGGCTTGTTTTTATGTATAGGTGGGAATAAGCACAAGCAGAATCCATGCCCGTGGTCCAGTTGGAGTCGAAGGATTATTGACAACCAGATGGTACTATTGAATCTCTTTTGTGTTTCTTCTGTTCATTGATTTGTTGAGGTTTGAATATTTGTGGTGGTGGTGAATGGCAGGATAATGAGAGGAAAAGGACAAGTTGTGGATGGAGACAAAGAAATCGCTTACACACACAAGGACCTTCCTGTCTTAAAAAGGACAGAGGCAGTGGAGAACGGGTTCTAGTTCTCTGCTAATGGCATATTATACAGTCATGATTGAAGTTTTTCTTGTTTAATTAGGATTTAGTGTTCCTTCTGGACTTGCACCAACATAAGAAGATCCCTCTACCCTAGTGGTCTTTGATAATAGTAAAGTGTTTATTAGCTTCTCTTCATATCAAAAACTCATTATAAGCCACACAAATCTTTAATTAACATTTCTGTTTTATCATTCTCCATGCAAAAGATAAGAATGATTCAAGTTCGAGTTTCACATTCAAAACCCAATGGGAAATTAGATGTCATTACAACAAAAGTCAAAAACCTGCAACCATAAAAAACTACTCTCTTCATTCATTCTTGGATGAAGCTCTTGAGATTCTTCAACCATAGCAAGTACTCTCTGCTATCTTTCTTCATCATGTATTCATACATGAAATCAGTCACGCTTGGTTTTATACCTCTGGTCTCGAGATACTTGTGGAACGACTTGCGCATATTCTCATCCAACTCTCTGCAAAGTCAAAGAACATTTGAGGTTTATTGGTCATCATAGTAACAACTAACAACAGTTGGTGATAAAAAATGTTAGCTTACTGAAAATCAGGTCCGTCATATGCCAACTGTTCCTCGGAAGAAGAAGAAGAATTCTCTGGATTGTTGTTCACAGATAAACCATCAATGACAATCTCATCAGGGAAAGCAGTGCAGCTAAACTCAAGGCTGAGTCCACTCTTCTTGGTCACAGTGACAACTAGCGGAATGCTTGTCTCGTTCACTTTCTCATTACGACCATCACCATCTTCATTATCATCATCATCATTTTCATCCATAAGACCAGGCATGCTTACTTGTACTTTAATCTGCTCTCCATTGTACTCTCTGGTCAATGTTACAGTCCTGTGTCCAGGATTATCTTCAATTTCAAAAGGAAAGTTACCAGAAGCTGTTGTCTCTTCACCCTGAATAACACAACATTTTCAATAACCACAAAGTCATGTAAGGCTCTCAAAAAAGCTTAAATCAGAACAACCAATTCATGAAACCAATGATTTGATCAAAATTTTCGAAACTTTATGGAACGCTTTCAAAAGCTTAAATCAGAAAAACCAATGCTTTGATCAAATTTTTTGAAACTTTATGGAATTTAATCAAATAAAAACCCAAAATCATATAACGCTTTCAAAAGCTTAAATCAGAAAAACCAATGCTTTGATCAAAAAGTTCGAAACTTTATGGAACTTACTCAAACAATTCTCTTCTAATCTAATCTCTCAATCGGCTAAAAAGGGAAATGGGGAACGAGGGTTTGCTTATTTACCACTTCGTGATCATCGGCTTCTTTGATTTCGGAGTCGATCACTTGGATAAGCGTCTGATCGGACTTTAACCGCTCGGTAGCCGTCGAATAAAGAAAGCCACGAGATACGAAAGGACGAAGCAGATAAGATGGCTTGGGAACAAGGGATGAGCGATTGACGACGACGGAGACGGCCTGAGCTCGAGCCACACGACCACACACGGAAGCCAAACTAGAAGCTGACCTGCGAATACAGCAAGAAAAAATCATGGCGGTTATTACAGGAAATGGATTCTCTTCAGGGTTTTTGGCTTTGGCCCTTTCCTTAGGGTTTTAAATAAATACTAAACCAGCTAAACCAAGCTAAACCAAGCTCTATACATTTATACAAGCTGGTACAAAGATACTATATGTACCATTCGCTGGAGAGGGAATCTTTTAACTTTAAAGCACATGAATAGCGTGGCGCCGTGGGCATAAAAACCGAAACCGAAAAACTGGAATCGAAGAATCGATAAACAAATTCGAAAAATTTCATTTGGTTCCATCTATATTACTTACTGGATCATGAACTGAGGAATCGTGGATATCGAATAAGAATCGGAACCAAACCGAAAACTAAAAAAGAGTTACCCATGAGTTCAATCTAACATAAAGCATCATATAAAAGATTGTTATGTCCATTGAATTTATGTTTATGTTATTTAATTGATATTGATTCATAAATTTTTTAGATTTTTTTGGTTAATGATTTGTTGAATTAACATAAATTTTGAATTTTTTTTTTGTTAATTTTAGATATTATTTCAGATATATTATTTTGTTGATATCAAATAAAAATACTATTTCGGTTCTAAAATATCAAGAACCATTTAAGAACCGAAAAATTCCAGGTATTTTATGTTTAATTACTAAAATTATAGAACTGGAACCGAACCGAAAACCCAGACTTATACATGACATCACATATAGACTAGAGCCAAACTTGACAGAGTATTTATCTCATCTCCTTTTGAATCGAGATAATTAATATATAAAGGTGCAAAAGCTTAGTTAATCAGTCTCTCTTGCAATTAGTTAAGTGCTCGATCGGTCTCTACTGTCTACATAACTTGTCTTTGATATGTTGCTGGTGAAAAGTTAATCAAATTGTTGACTTTTCAAGTCTAAACTCTATGGTCGCTAAGACCATGTACAACGAGGGTTTTTAAGCTCGGGTTTCTTAACTATTCACGTGGGTCCCACGTGAATAGTTAAGAAACCGGGGTCTAAAAATCCTTAGTTAAGGATCGGTCCTTACACTGTTCATGACACGTGGCAGCTTGTCATTCGTCTATTTTTTTTTTAATTTTTTTTTTTTTTTTTACACATTTCCCAAAAAAAAAAAAAAAAAATTTTTTTTTTAAGAACCCCATGAGGGGGTTCAAGGTTGTACATGCTCTAAGTGAAGACAAATGTTAGAGATAGTATGGTACATGTTTACCAGCAAGTCCCTCTCATATCACACTGAAGATTTTCCGAAAATTTTATGAAATAATAGAGATGACTTAAAGAGTCAGCTAATAAAGCCATATTATTTTTTTTTTTTTAAGTTTTCGAGACTCACTTTATTTATCCACTATGAGTACCATGCATAAACATCTACAACTTTTAGTTCTCTATATATGAGGTGTAGGTTTCCTAGAAGAAATAGGCTTTTGAAAGGGCGAAGTAATCCGACAATGACAGCTTCGACAATTTTACTCTGTGGTGTTGTTCTGATGATTCAGCTGTTTGCTGCTCAAATCGATGCTCAAAGATCTACAAGTCCATGGCATACACTTAGTGGTAAGAGTGTTCTCACTCTCTATCTCTTTCTTTAAGCATAATTTTGGGAGAAAACTAGAAGAAAACGAGAGAAAGTAGTACTCAGGCTTTCTTTATACAGTTGTGTAGTAGAAGTTAATTGGGATAATCATATATATTTTATTTTATTAAAATAACTTGTGATTATATATAACTAACGGATTTAAAGGAGAGAAATAGTTTCTCTCTGTCTTCTCTCTTCCCCTCCTTTTCTTTCTAGGGTTTTCCTTCGCTAAATTTGTTGCCTCTCCATCACATGTTCTCTTTTTGGCAGTATAAGAGGCTGCTCTTTTTTTTTTGCATGGCTATTTTTCATCCGAGGTGAGAAGCCATCTTTCTTGCCTCTTCACGATGTTTTTTTCTAGTGGTGGTTCTGTGGTGGCGCGGTTTTCTGTCGGTCCTCTTAGATCTTTAGAGAACGAGATCTAGTCTGGCATGTCTCGTGGTTCTTTTTATGGCTTCTCGGCGTTGCTCTCTCCCGGTTTGGTGTGGAGTTTTGCGGATCTGGTACTTGTAATGGTGGGGTTCCGGCGAGTGGATCGTTATCGTGAATCACTTCAGATGACTCTTTGTCGGGTTGTTGCTGCTTGGAGATGGCGGCTCTCCTTGGTGGTTGATTTTCCTGGCGGTGTCTCACACATACCAGTCCTTTCCCCTTGTACCAGCGTTTTTGCTTTTAGCCCCTCGCTCCTCCTTTCTCTCTCTCATGTTGTCTGTTTTTCTCTTCCAGTTGCGGTTGAGGTAAGGTTTTTCGGTGGTTAGCACTGTTTCCACCGTTGTCGACAATAGTCCGGTTTCGCCTCCTCTTTTCTTCTGTCTCCTTGTGCGGCGGTGGATGGATCCGTATCAGCGCCTAGGCGGCGGCTCTATTGTTTCTGTCACCAAGTTGGTTCTTATTTCTCGGCAGTCAATGCGGCCATTCTCTTTTTCGGCGGTGGTGTATGCGCTTACGCGACGGACGCGGCGGTGCTAGGGTTTTGTCAATGAAAAGTTTATAGGATTTTCATCTAATGGACCTGATTGGATCTTTTGGGCTTAGAGATTTTTATTATGTATATTAGGTTTAGGTTTGGGCTTCAAATCGGACCCAATAAGAGATATGTAAGATTTGGCAAAAAAAACTCAAGTAATTTTTTTTTTTAATTTACTAGGGTTTAACCCTCTCTACAAATGGACAAACAATAAAAAAAATTATTTTCTTAATCCGAAATTATATATATTAAATTTTAGTAAGCATTTAAAAATATATTATTTACTCACAATTGAAATTAAAACAATATTAATCCTTACTTTTTATTTTTTAGACATTATAAATTTGTCTCACCATTAAAAAAAATCTTATGAAAAGTTAATTGTTTTACATTTTTCTCAATGTTTGTTGTATCATAATTCTGATAGTAAATAAAATGAAAATTTTTAATTTGCGATTGATTAGTATTCAACACACAAATATTTGATTATTTCTCCCGTTATACGTTTGTTTCTTTAGTTCATTGATATATTTCTTTCTCTAATAAAGTGCTTTAAAACTGATGAATTAGACGATGAAAAACGAGAATAATTGATTTGATGTAAGAGGAAACATTGAAACTGAATCATTGAAACTCTGAAAATGTAGTTTTTGGTTTTCATCTTCATCCGTCTTATTGATTTCTGAGCGAGGAATACTATCTGAAGTTAGCTACACATGCTGAAAACCGAATATTGATGGTTACTATTAAAAAGTATATATGTTTGTTTGGAATTTTCATATGTTACTATTCATACCAAGTAATTAAACTATGTTATCCAAATACCCTATTAAGATTTTTTAAAAAATATTATCAACTAATTTTCAGAGTATGACTATCGTTTTATTTTGATTATGTTACCTTTTACTTTTTAAAATTTTTTTACTCTTATAAATATAAAAATATTTTATTATATATTTAACAAAATGTACTATAGTATTTACTTATTAAATATTTGTTTTTCTATGTATTTGATATTCTAGTTTACTTTAAATAAATTACTATTATATATAACATTGCAGTTTAAAAAGAAAGATATATTGTTTACAATAAGTTTGAAGTTTGGATCAATAACATTCATTTGTTAAAGGAAAATACTTAGGTTCACCCCTAGAGGTGAACCCATTTGTTCACCTCCTCTTTTTTAACCATTAAAAATATGTTATGTAATATTATTTTTAAATAAAATTATAAAATTAAAATTAAAGAATTAAAGATATTCAAATATTTTAAGGACACTTTGAATGTAAACCTTTGAGGTTTAAGGTTTAGGGATTAGGGTTTATGGTATAGGGTTTAAGCTCTTTGGGTTTAGGGTTTAAGCTCTTTGGATTAGGGTTTAGGATTTAGGGATTAGGGTTTAGTTTTTTATTTTTTAAAATTTACATGTTGGGTTTAGGGATTAGGGTTTATGGTATAGGGTTTAAGCTCTTTGGGTTTAGGGTTTATGGATTAGGGTTTAAGCTCTTTGGATTAGGGTTTTGGGTTTAGGGATTAGGGTTTAGTTTTTTATTTTTGAGATTTACATATTGGGTTTAGGAATTAGGGTTTAGTTTTATTTTAATATTTTAAGTTCAAATTATCGTTTAGGGTTTAGGGTTTAGAATTTAGGATTTAGAGATTAAGATTTAGGTTTTAGTATTTTTTATAAAAAAATTTATTTTTAAGTTTTGTCCGAAATAATATATATTTTCTTTTCTTTTATTTTCGTTTTTTATTTTTTATTCTTAAAACATTTTTAAAATTTTAGTTATTTTTAATATTAGATTATGTGGAATTATTTGATTGGTTAGAAAATGTGGAGGTGAACAACTCTAAATAGAAAATGTTGGTTGTAAAATTAAAACTGTACAGTATATTAAATCAAGGGTTTTCCTTTGCCAAATCCATTGCCTCTTCACCACATGTCATGTTTTTGGCAGTGTAGGAGGACTGTTTTTTTTTTTTTTTTTTTGCATGACTGTTTTTCAGCTGAGGTGAAAAGCCCTCTTCCTTGCCTCTTCACGGTGTTTTTTTTTCCGGTGGAATTGTGGTTCTGTTGTGGCGCGATTTCATGTCGGTGCTCCTAGATCTTAGAGAACAAGATCTAGTATGGCATGTCTCGTGGTTCTTTCTTATGGATTCTCGGCGTTGCTCTCTCCCAGTTTGGTGTGGGGTTTGGCGCATCTGGTAGTTGTAATGGTGGGGTTCCGGCGAGTGGATCATTATCATGAATCACTTCAGATGTCTCTTTGTCGGGTTGTTGCTGCCTGGAGATGGCAGCTCTCCTTGGTGGTTGATTTTCTTGGCGGTGTCTCGCACAAACCAGCCCTTTCCCCTTCTATCAGCGGTGATTTTCTTGGTGGTATCTCGCACAAACCAGCCCTTTCCCCTTCTATCAGCGTTTTTGCTTTTAGTCGCTCGCTCCTCCTTTCTCCCTCATGTCGTTTGTTTTTCTCCTCCATTTGCGCCATGTCAGTTGAGGTAAGGTTTTTCGGTGATTAGCATTGTTTCCACCGTTATCGACAATAGTCTGTTTTCGTCTCCTCTTTTCTACTCTCTTCTTGTGCAGCGGTGGATGGATCCTTGTTAGCGCCTAGGCGGCGGCTCCATCGTTTCTGTCGCCAAGTTGGTTCCTGTTTCTCGGCAGTCATCGCGGCGATTCTCTTTTCCGAGGTGGTGAATGCGCCTCGGCGACGGTCGCGGCGGTGCTAGGGTTTTCAAGGAAAAGTTTATAGAATTTTCATCTATTGGACATTATTGGACCTTTTGGGCTTATAGATTTTTATTATGTATATTAGGTTTAGGTATGGGCTTCAAATCGGACCCAATAGAAGATATGTAAGATTTAGCAAAAAGACACAATTAATTTTTTCTAATTTACTAGGGTTTAACCCTCTCTACGAGCGGATGAGCAACCACGCAAACAATAAAAAGATAATTTTCTTAATCCGAAGCGATATATTAAATTTTAGTGAGCATTTAAAGAATATATTATTTACTCACAATTGAAAACAATATTAATCCTTACTTTTTATTTTTTTAAACATTATAAATTTGTCTCACCATTAAAAAAAGTCTTAAGAAAAGTTAATTGTTTTACATTTTTCTCAGTGTTTGTTGTATCTTAATTATGATAGTAAATAAAATGATTTTTTAAAAAAAAAATTGCGATTGATTAGTATTCAACACACAAATCTTTGATTATTTCTCCTGTGTTATACGTTTATGTTTTAGTTCATTGATATATTTTTTTTCTCTCTAATAAAGTGTTTTAAACTGATGAGTTAGACAATGAAAAAAAAGAATAATTGATTTAATGTAAGATGAAACGCTGAAACTGAATCATTGAAACTCTGAAAACGTAGTTTTTTACCAGCAAAAAAAAAAAAAAAAAAAAAAAAAAAACGTAGTTTTTGGTTTTCAACTTCATCCATCTTATTGATTTTGGAGCTGAAAATACTATCTTAAGTTACTATTAAAAAGACATACTGAAAACTGAATATTGATGGTTACTATTAAAAAGTATATATGTTTGTTTAAAATTTTCAAATGTTACTATTCATACCAAGTAATTAAACCATGTTTTCCAAATAACCTATTAAGATTTTAAAAATAATTATTATCAATTAATTTTCAAAGTACAGTTATGATTTTATTTTTATTCTGTTACCTTTTGTTTTTTTGAATTTGACTCTTATAAATATAAAATATTTTATTATATAGTTAACAAAATGTAGTATAATATTTAATTATTAAAGATTTGTTTTTCTATTTATTATATATTATTGTTTATTTTAAATAAATTACTATCATATAACATTGCACTTTAAAAAGAAAGAAAGAAAGATATATTGTTTACAATAAGTTTGAAGTTTGGATCAAATAACATTCATTTATTAAATATATCCTCCTAAATAGAAAATGTTAATTGTGAAAATTGAAAAATGTACAGTATATTAATTTTATTATTATTTTGTAAAGTATGTTGAAAAAAAATTCAAGATAAAAATAGAGAAATTATTTTTGTGTGTTTATGTATTAGACATTATGGTTATATTTTAAATAATTACTATTCTGTATATATCTCTATATAACAGTGAAATTGTTTTTTAAAGAAATATTTTTATATTTATTTTCTAAATATGTCTTTCTTAAATATAAAATGTTAATCTCGATTTACTCAAATATATTTTTGAGAGAATTTTTTTTTTTGAAAAAATATTTTACAACAAAAACTGTTGTGAAAATATTGTTTTTATAAAAAATGTTAATCACTCTAAGATAAATTGTTTTTATATATATTTATTTACTTACTAAGTGTGGATCGAGTAACATTCATTTACTAAGTCTATATCTCTTAAATGGAAAATACTAATATTGAAAATATGAAAAATGTAAAGTATATTATTTTAACTGAATAAATTAAATTTATTATTTTTGTAAAGTATACTAGTATGATATTGTGCGAGCACATATATTATCAAACATAATTTTTTTTAAAATAAAAATTATTAGATTAATTTAACAATAACAATATTATTATATAAATTTGTATGAAACTATTTAAGGTTAATTGGATGAATATTATAAAAGTTGGTTAAAATTAAGTCCATGACAAGTTGACCATGAAAATTAAGAAAGTAGCAAAACACAACTAAAATGAAATGCAAAGCTGGACAATTTTACCCTTGTTTTTTCCATGCATACAACTTTTCAGGTCTGCAAAAAATGCTTTTCAGGCCTGCAAAAAAGTGATTTTTTTCTGGAATATAAAGTACCGATGGAAAGTGACAGCTATTTTTGTCTGTTTCGACCAGAATAGTTGTCTACTTTATAATGTATTCAAATACTAGATGTACATAACCAACTACTTTTTCAACTATTTTATAATTTACATTGGAATATTTTGAGAAGATAGCTAACTATTATTTTATAACATACATAATTAACTATTTAGATATAATAAATTACATCATATCTTTAAAATTATATGGCTATTTCATGTGGATAAATTATTGAAAAATTAGTTGGATATATTTGACATCCAATCTTAAGTATACTCGATATGTATTCGAATATTAGATGTACATAGCCAACTACTTTTTCAACTACTTTATAATTTACATTACAATACTTTGATAAGATAGCCAACTATTATTTTATAACATATATAGTTAACTATTTAGATAAGATAAGTTATATCATATCTTTAAAAGTATACGACTATTTCGAATATTAGATATACATAGCCAACTACTTTTCAACTATTTTATTATTTACATTAAAATACTTTAATAAGAATGTCAACTACTATTTTATAACGCATATAGTTAACTATTTAGATAAGATAAATTACATCTTTTCAAACCTGCAAAAAAGTGATATTTTTTTTTGGAATATAAAGTACCAATGGAAAGTGGCAGCTATTTTTGTCTGTTTCGACCAGAGTAGTTGTCTGCTTTATACTGCATTCGAATACTTGATGTACATAACCAACTACTTTTTCAACTATTTTATAATTTACATTGGAAATATTTTGAGAAGATAGGTAACTACTATTTTATAACATACATAGTTAACTATTTAGTTAAGATAAATTGCATCATATCTTTAAAAATATATGACTATTTCACGTGGATAAATTATTGAAAAAGTAGTTGGATATGTTTGACATCCAATCTTAATTATACTCGATGATGTATTCGAATATTAGATGTACATAAACTGCTACTTTTTCAACTATTTTATAATTTACATTGGAATACTTTGATAAGATAGCTAACTACCATTTATAACGTATATAGTTAACTATTTAGATAAGATAAGTTATATCATATTTTAAAAGTATACGAGTATTTCAAATATTAGATGTACATAGCCAACTACTTCTCAACTATTTTATTATTTACATTATAATATTTTAATAAAATGGCCAACTACTATTTTATAATGTACATGGTTAACTATTTAGATATGATAAATTACATCATATTTTCAAAAGTATACGAATATTTCACGTGGATAAATTGTTTAAAAAGTAGTTTGATATTTAATCATAAAATAGTCAACTAAATAAGATGATATACTCTATAAAAATAGTCTACTACTATTGTATATTGCGCTGTAAAAAAAAAGAGTCCATGAAAGCAAAATGAAAAAATAAAGTTACAAGACAAAGAACGAGATAGATGGTGGGGTCCGAAATTGTGAAAGAAACAAAAAAATAGAAAAAAAGAATAAAAGGAAGAGAGACAATGTCAGAACAAAAAGAAAAAAAAAAGGTGTACAAAACAGTCGTTTTTACACACACACAAAAACATTTTTTATTTTCTTAATTTACGTCTTTCTTTTAGTCATCTCACCTAATTTCCCAACTATTTATAACTAAACATATATACATTATTATATTTAATAAGATATTCTATAGTTTATTTTAAATAAATTAATAGTAATAAAAAAATTTTGATTTATATATTTTATGTATAAACTCAATACATAATATTTTACTTAAAATATTTATTTATAATACAAATTTAATATATAAAATCTAAAAATATATTTATCAATATTTAAATAAATTCACAAATGTTTTCATATTTATCATTTTATTTTTTCATTTTTATTGAAAGCTATGTATATTTATAAAATAAAATTAAAATATTTATAAATATTTTCATATTTATTATTTCATCTTACTTTTTATTTTTTATTCAAGGTTAAGTATATCTCTAAAATAAATTTTATAAATATTTTTAAAAATTTCATATTTATTATCTTATTTTTTTATCTAAAGTTATGTTTATCACTATAATAAAATTAAAAAACATAATAAAATTACTAATATAAATTAAGGTTAACACAGTAATTAGCCTAATTTCAGTAATGGTAAATTTGTAATCAACCATTTTGAGAATGAATATAAAGCTAAAAGCACTTCCCAATTAATATAAAGATTTAAAATTTTAAAATATAAAAATAAGAAAATATTTTCATGTTTTATTTTCTATTTATTAGGTATTCTCGCTTAATTTTAAATAAACAACTGTATATATATGTGTATATAAAATTTGGATTGTTTACATTAAATATATAGACTATATAACATTTAAATTTTTTACAATAAGTTTTGATCAGATAAAATTCATTTATTAAATCTATTTCTTTTGAATATAAATTTTTAATCTTGAAAAATATTAAAAATGTAAAATATATTAGTATAATTAAATATAATAACTTTATCTTTTTTGTAAAGTATCCTAAAAGATTTAAAGATACAAAAAGCACATCTTTCATTTTTTTTACAAGTAGAAAATAAAATTTTTATTTATTTTAAAATTATTTTAATATGTAAATATAAATTAAATATTAAAATGATGTGATTTAAATTTATATGATGAGAAGACATAAATGCTACTTTATATATAGATGCAACAAATTTGGCCAAAAAAAATAATAAATTAAAAAACTTGTGATTTCTTTTTTTTGTTTTAATGTTACCAGGTGATGCTCCTCTCGTGATTGCTCGTGGTGGGTTTTCTGGATTGTTTCCAGATTCGAGTCTCGATGCCTACAGTTCCGCAATGCAGACAAGTGTAGCCGGTGCTGTTCTATGGTGTGATGTTCAGCTAACCAAAGATGGACATGGAATTTGCTTCCCTGATTTAAAATTGAACAATGCTTCAACTATTGATCTTGTTTATCCAAATCGCCAAAAATCTTACCCGGTTAATGGAGTCCCAACTATGGGTTGGTTCACCATTGATTTCTCCTTGAGAGAGCTCAAGAATGTTTTCTGTAAGTGTTCATGACACAGTTACTGTTTCTGTAAGAAAATAATTTGAGTTTTTGTTGTAACTTTTCACAACTGTCTTTTTTTTCACATGTTGCAGTGAAGCGAGGAATATTATCTCGGACTGAAAAATTCGATGGAATATATTCGATTTCGACTGTTCAAAACGTAGCCACACAGTTAGGACCAAAAACATTTTGGTTAAATGTTCAGAACGAAGAGTTCTACACGCAGCAGAATATGAGCATGAGCAGCTTTCTAATATCAGCTTCAAGAACTGTTCCCATTGACTACATCTCTTCCCCTGAAGTGAATTTCTTTCGGAAAATTGCTGGCCGTTTCGGACGTAACGGACCCAGTTTCGTGTTCCAGTTTCTTGGGAAAGAAGTTTTCGAGCCGACAACAAACCTAACTTACGGTTCTATCTTGAGTAACCTAACTTTTGTCAAGACGTTTGCTTCAGGGATTCTTGTTCCCAAGTCTTACATATTGCCACTCGATGACAAGCAGTACTTGCTTCCCCCTACGTCGTTAGTACAAGATGCTCATGAAGCAGGATTGAAAGTTTATGTGTCAGGTTTTGCAAATGATGTTGATATTGCATATAACTACAGTTCTGATCCAGTGTCTGAATATCTATCTTTTGTGGATAATGGTGACTTCTCTGTCGATGGTGTGCTCTCTGATTTTCCCATAACTGCATCTGCATCGATTGGTAAGCAAACTATTTTCAACAAGTACAATTTTCTCCTTAAAATCATTGCACTAAATACTCAAAAATGAAACATTTTCTTCAGACTGCTTCTCCCATGTTAGCAGAAACGCTACAAAACAAGGTAATGAACTAATGATAGTAGTAATCACTAAGCATTTTTTCTTTCTTACTAAAAAAGAAACCTATACGACTGTTCATTTGTTTGTGGTCGGTAATAGCGGTTGACAGCTGCGGCTGACGGCAACGATAGTTTACTGTTCGTTTACTTGTTGTTGTCGCTGGCGGCAACCACCAAAGTTCAATCGTAGCGCAAATTTTTGGTAGCTGATTTTTTTTTAGCGTCAGACTCATGAATTGACGGCTAACACTGGTGGTTGCCGCCAGCAACAACAACAGATAAACGACAATAACTTGCTGTCAGCAACTACTAGCGGCGGCAGAGCAACGAACATGACTTATGTACATTGACTTTATATCTACTGAATGGTTCATGTTTCAGTGGATTTTCTTGTTATATCAAAAGATGGTGCGAGTGGGGACTATCCTCGATGTACAGACTTGGCATATGAGAAGGCAATCAGAGATGGTGCTGATGTTATCGATTGCTCGGTCCAAATGTCCAGCGACGGCAAACCCTTTTGCTTAAGCTCGATAGATCTCTCCAACAACACAATGGTCGTCCAATCTCCTTTCGCAAGCCGTTCAACCCCTGTTCCTGAGATTAGCACAAATGGTGGAATATACACATTTAATCTCACATGGCCTGAGATCCAGAGCTTGACTCGTAAGTTCCCCTTCAAATTTTACACTTGCTGACAAATGCTAGTCTATTTTGTAGACTTTTTGTAGGATTAACTTAACTTGAGAATAGAGCTAGGAATTTGGTTCGAAACTCGCAGGTCCAGCTCCGTTAGATTTGCCATAGGGTGGAGCGGGTCAATTTTTTTCTTTTCAAATTTGCGGAATAGATGTGGATCAGTACTTTTTAGCGGGATAAATGCAGGTCGAGATATTCTGAACTACGAGTTCGCGGATACCCACAAGTTTTTTTATTATTTTTCTAAATTTATATTTTTAATATTATTTTATGAATATTAGTAATCAACTTTAAAAATATATGAAATATATAAATTTATTTAAAATAATTATTTTGTATAAAAATTATAAATTACGTTTTAATATTAAAGTTTATTAATAAATTTTATTTTTTATTAAATATATATAATTTAAAATTAATATTTTAATAATTACGGATTACCCGTAAATACTCACATATTTAAGCGGGCTAGAGACGGGTTAACCATTTTTATTTGTAGGTTTAGCTGGTCGGGTTTAAACGGAACGAAAATTAGCACAACCCAGTGCCGGGCAGATTGTGGGTTTGACCCGCAACCCAGCTCCACTTGAGAGTTACAATAACTATTCTCCCATCTTTTTGTGCAGCTGCGATTTCAAACCCCTACAAAATATACAATATCTTTAGGAATCCCAATGAGAAAAAATCTGGGAGGATTATTTCACTCTCTGAATTCCTGAACATGGCAAAGAACTCCAGTTCTCTCTCCGGAGTTTTGATCAGTGTGGAGGTGAGTTCTCGTACCTCTCATCTCAAGATTTTATCAATCAGACCGTCACGTTATTTGTGTCCTTCAGCATGCAGTGTACCTGAGAGAGAAGCAAGGTCTCGACGTGATTAAAGCGGTTCTTGATACACTAAAGGAAACTGGTTACAGCAATGGAACGACCACAACAAAGGTCATGATTCAGTCAACGAACAGCTCGGTTCTTGTTGACTTCAAGAAACAGAGCAAGTATGATACTGTCTACAAAATTGAAGAAAATATTCGTGATATTAGTGACTCTGCTATCAAAGACATAAAGAAATTTGCCAACGCTGTTGTCATCAGAAAATCATCCGTCTTCCCGTACGTTGATAATTTTGTCGCTGGGCAAACCAATGTTGTGGAGAAGCTGCAGAAGTTTCAGCTCCCTGTTTATGTTGAAATTTTTCAGAATGAGTTTGTATCTCAACCATTCGACTTCTTCTCGGATGCAACCGTTGAGATAAATTCATATATCTATGGAGCCGGTATCAGTGGAACTATCACCGAGTTCCCTTTTACAGCTGCAAGATACAAAAGTAAGTATCAAGGTGTTGGTAATCTAATGATAGCATAAGGGGTTGGTTCTCTTATGCCCCGAGTTCAAACCAACTTTGGTTTCACAAGACAAAAGTTATTATCATCACTGTCTAACTTTGTTTCTCTTATACAGGGAACCGATGTTTGGGTAGAAATAAAACCCCACCGTACATGTCCCCTTTTCAACCCGGTTTCCTTTTAATGGGTATGAATGATCTGTCTTTACCTCCAGCCCAAGCTCCAAACTCGGTTTTCACTGATGATGATGTCTCTGAGCCACCACTACCTCCGGTTACAGCAAAACCAACCCCTGGAACTTCATCAATCAATGCACAAGCGCCTAAGCCAAGCGGACAAACTCGACTCACTCTATCTCTTCGCCTCTCTGTTTTTGCCTCTCTTCTGCTTCTTTGATCAACCCTTGATCTCATCTCCTCTCTGTTCATAATGTCTTCCCCTCGTAATGATATTCTTGTGTGATTAACTTTGAAAGAAAGTTAGACCAAGAACTGTTCTTATTATGTTTTTGCATCCTTAAATCCCTGTGGAATACAGTAACTTTGGTTGTTTTGTTTTAGATGGTTTTTATTTTGTCTTGGCAGGGCATGTTGGTCTACAGTCCCAAATTTTAATGTATTGTACAAGGAATATTTATGCATTTTTATATTAACATCTCATTGAAAAAATTATCTTATAAGCCACATGGTATTGAAAAAACCTTAATTTCGTCTGAAAAAATTATAAACATAGCCATAAGTAAAATGCTATACATGAATAAATAAGTCTATTGCTATGTTAACAAACACAACTTTCAACCGTATATGTGATATTTTAGGATGTTGCATGTGTATAAATTCTGATAGGGCAATTCTGTTGTCCTACTTAATCAATTTCACTCTGATACAATGATAGGTCTCTTTTAAAGGCCGAACAATGTTGATCATCACAAGAACACTTTGGTTCTCAAAAGAAAAAACAAGTTACTGCAATTTTTCCCCTCTCCTTCATTTTGACTCTAACTGCTGCTTAAATACAAAACTAAAAAAGATTGAACTAACTATTATATTACAACACAACACAAGTAATATTTATTTCAAAAAACCAATTAAATACTTTAAACAATTTTCAATGTATAAAAATATGTTTATTTGATGAAAAATATATATTAGTTTCTAAACTTTAATTTTAAATCACTAATTTAAAATAAAATAGCTACATTACAACACAAAAAAATTGTTTCTAAAGAAAAAAGAAAAAGAGGGTTTCTTTCTCAATAATAGAATTTAAATTAATCCGAATAAGTAAAAGTCAATTGATGAAAATATATTTTAAAAGTTTTTAAATAATGAAACTAATAATAAAATATATTAAAGTTAAAGTGAACATTTTAATTAACAGTAAAATTAAAGTTAAAATGTACATTTTAAAACAAAACAATGATTGTTAAATATGAATATATAATCTAAAATAACCAAATAAAAGTAATGTTAACAAAATTTATCATTAGTATAAAATAAAATATTTATATTAAAACACAAATAATATTTATTATAAAATTGATCTGATACTTTAAACAATTTTCAATGTATAAAAATATGTTTATTTGATGAAAATATATATTTGTTTCTAAATTTTAATGTTAAAAATAAAAAATAAAAAGAGAGTTCCTTTCTCGATAAAGGAATTTAAATTAATCCGAAAGAGTACAAATAAATTGATGAAAATATATTTATAAATGTTTTCTAAATAATGAAACTAATAATACCATAATAATATTAAAATTATATATTTACATTTAAAAACATAAGAACAAATAGATTTTATTAAACAAAAATAAACATTCAAGAAAGACTAAGAAAACTAAATTTAAAATCGTATAAAATAAAGTAAGGTTTATCAAATCCACAAGCTTTGAGAGGATGACATGTGTCATATATGAATTTACACTTGCATTTATTTTTTCAATCCATTTTAATGGTTGTTAATTATTTAAAACAAAATAATGATTGTTAAATATGAATAAATTTACATTAGCCTTTATTTTTCTATCTCCATTTTATTGGTTATTATTTATTTAAAACAAAACAATGATTGTTCAATATGAAAGAATAATCTAAAATTACCAAATAAAAGTAATATTTTAATTTTCAGTTACAAACTTTATCACTAACATAAAATAAAATAGTTACACTAAAACACAAGTAATATTTCTTATATAAAAGTGATATGAATAATTGTATAAAATATATGTTTGTTTGATGAAAAAATAATATTTGTTTCTCAATTTTAATGTTAAATATATAATAAAGTAAGGTTTCTCAAAACCATAAGAGAGGATGACATGTGTCTTATATGAATTTACACTTGCCTTTATTTTTCTTTGTTCATTTTATTTGTTGTTGTTTATCTTAAACGAATAAAAATTGTTAAATATGAATGTATAATAAAAAATAACTAAATAAACTAATATTTTAATTTTCTGTTACAAACTTTTCACTAATATCAAATAAAATAGTCATACTACAACACAACTAATCGTGATTATCAAAAAGTGATCTGATAATTTAAACAATTTCCAATTTATAAAAATATGCTTATTTAATAAAAATGTTTCTAAATTTTAATGTTAAAATCTTTTATAATAAAGTAGGGTTCTCTTTGACATAAGTCATCAGAGATTGTCATATGTCACTTAAAATTTTATTTTTATTTTAATCACTAACAATTACTGTATTAGCTTATCTCTTACTCATTAATTTATTTAAACTCATAAATACTTTCTAAGATAGTATATTACATTTTGATTCTAAATAATATGAGATGTTAATGAAAAAAAAATTTAAACATATTATCTAATAGAAATGGAGTGAATTTTTATTATTAGTTTTGGACATATAGTTATATAAGGATTGTGTTCTAGAAAATAAGATTACATTGTTTATGTAATCTCCTAAACACAAGTCATGAAAGTTTGTCATGTGTTACCTAAAATTTAAATTTAATTTTTTATTTATTTTAATCTCTAACAATTAATGTACTGATTTATTTCTTACCTATTGACTAATTTTACATTGATAAATATTCTTCGCAATAGTATATTATATTTTCACCATAATTAATATAAGATGTCAATGAAATTAAAGTTTAAACATATTATTTAATATAATATGGTGAGAGTTTTCTAAAGTATATTCTTATAATCCTACATAGTAATATTTTTTTTCATATGTTTCACGTAATTTTTAATTATTTTTTCCTGTCTTAATTTTTTTCAAATAAAAAGAAAAATTAAATTTGTTTCTGTTTTGTTTTAACATTATTATATTGAACTGGATCTCATTACGCCACAATGGAAAACAAAAGAAGAGAAGTTTGCAAAATCAAGATTCTTCGTCATGGTGTTGTCTCTATGCTTCAAAAAGAATTGCGTCTTTCAAAGTATCAGCAGAATCAGTGATCATATTTAATTTGGATAGTGTCACAGACGTAAAAGCGGTTGGCCAATCAGGAAATACTCCTATCATAGAGTGCTCGTTGGTTATTGCAGAACATATAGCATAGACTACGCCTCGCATAAACACTTGGGTACACCACTCTTCTAGAATCATTGAACTTAGAATAACAGTGAATTGCGGTTTCGAAGTCCTTCTTAGGAAGGCTTGATCACCGCGTTTTCGAACCTCTTGAAGATCTTGTATTGCTTGTATCCATTCTTCGAAAGAGAACTCGATAACTTCCTTGTCATCTCTGTATTCTGCCATCACAAAGATTTTATGAATAGTTGTGAGGTCCATTCTCAAGCAGGCTTCTCCTAGTGGCGAAAGAAAGTTGATTCAAAAATACCTCTTTATGTTTTTCCATTTCAAGCATTGTATTAGATGGGTTTATTGTTTTCTTTTGCAAGTTTTGAAGCGTTGTAAGAAGCTCTTTTGTGTTGATACTTTCTATACCCTCATACTGTAAACATTGAGATGCAAGTTTGAAAATTACAATAGCTTCTTCTGCATAGAAATTTCTCTTCAGGTTTGGATCAATAGTTTCTTTTGTTTCTTATTATTACTTTTAGACATATTGTTATCTAATGATTATTATATAAAATAAAAATACGTTTTTACTTTTTTTTTAAAGAGAGAATTTAAAATATTTACTTTTAAATTTAATACTAAGATTATACAAAACAAGAGATAATTTTCAACCAATTCACATAACTAAAGTTAATTTTGTTTAAAATCATAAAAGATATAACTAGATATTTTAAAATGCTAAAACTAAGAGTATTATATTTTATTTTATTTTAGTAAATTAACTCTCTTAGTAATATATATATATATATATATATATATATATATATATATATATATATATATATATTTAAATGTATTTAAAGACTAACAAAACAACTTAATTATTTTAACTATAAATAGTCTATTAAAAATATTTACTATATATTTACATAAAATGTGCTTTACTTTTACTTATATTAATTTCTAATCCAAGCAAAATGTGGAACTATCCCTAGTAAGTTAATAAAACAGTCAGTAAACTATCAAATTATTCATTTTGTTATCAAGTTCTACGACTAAACTTTGCATTCCTCAAATACCAATTTCAAAGTTTTACGAAATTGTGATTTTGATAACTCGGTCCATAATTTTATTATTTATAATATCTTCTTATATAATAAAGTAAGGTTTCTAAAATCCACAAGCTTTAAGAGGATGACATGTGTTATATATGAATTTACACTAGCATTTATTTTCTCTATCCATTTTGTTGGTTGTTATTTATTTAAAACAAAATAATGATTGTTAAATATGAATGTATTTTCATAGGCCTTTAATTTTTTCTCTCCATTTTATTGGTTGTTGATTAATTAAAACAATGATTGTTCAATATGAAAGTATAATCTAAGATAACCAAATAAATGTAATATTTGAATTTCCAGTTACAAATTTTATCACTAATATAAAATAAAATAGTTACACTAAAACACAAGTAATCTTTCTTATATAAAAGTGATATGATACTTTAACTAATTTCCAATGTATAAACTATATGTTTGTTTGATAAAAAATAATATTTGTTTCTAAATTTTAATGTTAAATATATAATAAAGTAAGTTTTCTCAAAACTACAAGCTTTGAGAGGATGATATGTGTCTTATATGAATTTACACTTTCCTTTATTTTTCTTTCTTCGTTTTATTTGTTGTTGTTTATCTAAAACAAAATAAAGATTGTTAAATATGAATGTATAATAAAAAATAACTAAATAAACTAATATTTTAATTTTCTGTTACACACTTTATCACTAATATTAAACAAAATAGGTATACTGCAACACAAGTAATCGTGATTATCAAAAAGTGATATGATAATTTAAACAATTTCCAATGTGTAAAAAATATGCTTATTTGATTAAAAAAAAAAAAACTTTTTTTCTAAATTTTAATGTTAAAATCTTATATAATAAAGTAGGGTTCGCTTTAACATAAGTCATGAGAGATTGTCTTATAACACTTAAAATTTAATATTTATTTTAATCACTAACAATTATTGTATTAGCTTATCTCTTACTCACTAATTAATTTAAACTCATAAATGTTTTTTAGGATAGTATATTACATTTTGATTATAACTAAGATGAGATGTTAATGAAAATAAAATTTAAACATATTACGTAATAGAAATGGAGTTAATTTTATTATTAGTTTTGGAAATATAGTTATATAAGGATTATGTTCTAGAAAATAAGATTACATTGTTTATGTAATCTCCTAGTCATGAAAGATTGTTATGTGTTGCCAAAAATTTAAATTTAATTTTTTATTTTAACTCTAGAAATTTGTACTCATTTATTTCTACATATTGACTAATTTTACATTGATAAATATTCTTCGAGATAGTATATTACATTTTCACCATAATTAATATGTGATGTCAATGAAAATAAAATTTAAACATATTATTTAATATTATGGTGAGACTAGAATATATTCTTATAATCCCACATAACTATTTGTTGTTTTCTTCCGTATTTTCACGTAATTTTTAATTATTTTGTTCTATCTTAATTTTTTCAAATAAAAAGAAAATTAAAATTTGTTTCTTTTTTGTTTTGTTTCAACATTATTATATTCTTATATAAGAACTGGATCACATTACGCCACAATGGGAAACAAAAGAAGAAAAGTTTGCAAAATCAAGATTCTTCCTCATGGTGGTGTCTCTTTGCTTCAAAAAGAATTGCGTCTTTTTCAGCAGAATCGGTGATAATATTTAATTTGGATAGTCCACAACTGCAAGTAGAAAGCGGTTGGCCAATCAGGCAATACTCCTTGTGTATGCATCCCATCATAGAGTGCTCGCTGGTTATTGCAAAACATCCGAACATGCTCAAGCCTTCTGAAAGATATAATATCTTATATAATAAAATAAGTTTTCTCAAAATCCACAAGCTTTGAGAGGATGACATGTGTCATATATGAATTTACATTTGCATTTTGTTATTTATTTAAAATAAAATAATGATTGTTAAATATGAATGTATTTACATATGCCTTTATTCTTCTCTCTCCATTTTATTGGTTGTTATTTAACTAAAACAATGATTGTTCAATATGAAAGTATAATCTAAAATAACCAAAAAGTAATGTTTTAATTTTCAGCTACAAACTTTATCACTAATATAAAATAAAATAGTTACACTAAAACACAAGTAATCTTTCTTATATAAAAGTGATATGATATTTTAAATAATTTCCAATGTATAAAATATATGTTTGTTTGATGAAAAAATAATATTTGTTTCTAAATTTTAATGTTAATCTTATATAATAAAGTAAGGTTTCAAAAAACCACAAACTTTGAGAGGATGATATGTGTCTTATATGAATTTACACTTGCCTTTATTTTTCTTTCTTCATTTTATTTGTTGTTGTTTATCTAAAACAAAATAAAGATTGTTAAATATGAATGTATAATAAAAAATAACTAAATAAACTATTATTTTAATTTTCTGTTACAAACTTTATCACTAATATCAAATAAAATAGTTATACTATAACACAAGTAATAGTGATTATCAAAAAGTGATCTGATAATTTAAACAATTTCCAATGTGTAAAAATATGCTTATTTGATTAAAAACTTGTTTCTAAATTTTAATTTATAATATCTTATATAATAAAGTAAGGTTTCTCAAGTCCACAAGCTTTGAGACGATGCCATGTGTCATATATGATTTACATTTGCATTTATTTTTCTCTATCCATTTTATTGGTTGTTATTTATTTAAAACAAAATAATGATTGTTAAATATGAATGTATTAACATTAGCCTTTATTTTTCACTCTCCATTTTATTGGTTGTTATTTATTTTAAACAAAAAATGATTGTTCAATATGAAACTATAATCTAAAATTGCCAAATAAAAGTAATATTTTAATTTTCAGTTACAAACTTTATCATTAATATAAAATAAAATAGTTACACTAAAACACAAGTAATATTTCTTATATAAAAGTGATATGATACTTTAAATAATTTCCAATGTATAAAATATATGTTTGTTTGATGAAAAAATGATATCTGTTTCTAAATTTTAATGTTAAATCTTATATAATAAAGTAAGATTTCTCAAAACACAAAGCTTTGAGAGGATGACATGTGTCTTATATTGAGAATACAATTTTGCCCCTGAACAGACACTAGCTAAGAGTTACATCTTCTGTCTTCTTCTGTTCACGCATTTTACTTATTTTGTGTTTCACCTTTTACTTAATTTCTTTTCATTATTTTACTTTCTCACTTTTAACCATTTGAGACAGAAAGAGAATTTTTTTTTCTAACCCTAACCTAAAAAACGTCCGATTCATCTCTCTGTCTCTTCGCCTTTGAACGCCGCCGGGCAGTCTGGGTGTTGATTCTCGGTCTCTCTACTCCGTCGTCGGTGTTATCTCTCTGTTTATCGTTAAAGGTCGTCCCTGTTTAAAACCGAGTAGCTTAATCGCTCTCCCCCCAGTTCGACGTCGCAAATCTAAGCATGTTATGATAGGTATCACTGATTTTCACTTAGATTCGTCTGTTTTAAATTCGATTTAGTGTTTATTATGTTCTTTTGCAACTTTGTTATTACTACATTGTCTTTGTGTTTTGCGTCCTATGTGGACAACTTAAAATCGTCTCTACTCTTTTGATTTGCGTAGATCTAGGTTCTATGTTCATCGATCTCGTTTCTAGTTCTTATTTTCTTGTGTTTGTGTTCTGCGTCCCATCTGGACAACTTGAAATCGTCTCTACTCTTCTGATTTGAGTAGATCTAGGTTCTATGTTCATGGATCTAGTTTCTAGTTCTGACTTCTGTGTGTCTTTGCTCTGCGTCCATGTGGACAACTTGAATCGTCCCTCCATGTGGATTTGCGTAGATCTAGGTTTTATGTTCATGGATCTAGTTTTTATGCCCATGCTCGCATGCTCGCAATTTGTAGATCTCGTGGACTTGACTAAATGGACATATGTTTTCTTTGTTTTATGTCTACTGCGTTCTATGTTGTTTATATGTGTACAACTTATAACGGACACTACTTTATTCTTGTGTTATATGTTCATGGATATGTGTGAATGGACATGTGATCCTTTATCGTTATTCGCCTGCTCAACACATATAGATATCATGGATTCGTTCTAATGGACATCTTATATACATTTGTAGTACCTAGGTTCATTCTTGTGGATATTGTATTAATGTTCAATCTGTGTCTACATATTTATATGGACATTATCGATGCACATATTACGTGTGGACTGGAATCCGTGGACATTACTATGCATGCATATTTGATATTCCATAGATTTTATCCATGTGTACAAAGATAAATGGACATATTGAATCATACACTCATGTGTGGACAAGTTCTCGTGGACATATGCTAGTGCTTTCTGAGTTTAGACATTGTAGATAGTGTTTAAAGATCTAAGCCATTCGTGGACATATGGTATTCTGGGTTTTGGTATGCCTTCACTAATATTTTTAAACACTTTTTCACGTTCACAGACATCCGGCTTCCTCAGAGGCTCTTTGCCACCGACAGATACCCCAGCAAACAGCTCAATATCTACTCCAAAATTGATCACCTCACATTTGTAAAAAACGCTCCAGTGACTGTGGACCTGTTTCCATAAAATTCATGGAGCTTCACGCTATAGAACGTTTAGACAAAGCTATGGTGCCCATGAACGACAAGTTTTTGGATGCTTTAAGGAAAGAGTATGCCATGGACATATATAAAAATCTTGTCATCCCTCTCTACCTCCATTAGACTGGTTGTATTTATGTATGTTAACCTTTTGGATACTATTGTCATTTGTGATATATACACTCTTATGGATATGTCCCATTCGATGGCAATGTTGTATTTGTTTACACTACTACTACGTTTTTTGTCACCACATCCTTCTGGATGGGATTTTTGATTCCTGCTATTGTACATGTGTACTACTACTCCCATGTACATATTGTTTGGTTTTCTAGACTTCTTCTATCTACTTGGTTGTACATACGAACTTAATTAGCTAGTGAAAGAGTATCCTAATGGATATGTACAGCTGGACAAGAGAACATGAACAAAAGATTAAAGGCATCATGTTTGGACGGGAGTTAGTAATAGAAGGCCAGGATCATGACAGCACTTGCAGATTAATGGAGAGGATTAATAAATTATTTCCCCCCAATCCCGTTACTATCAGATTTTAAATGAATGGACATGATTTTCAGTCAAAATAGATGGTCCAGATTTATCTACTTTTAACTAAATTAATCTTCCATTTAGTTACAGCAAACCAAACCAGAATAGAATAAAAAAGGGCAACTTGGCCATTATTATTTTTGTACAGTGCCAAATGACCTTTCAAACGGGAAGTGACTTTTTATGTGACTTTGTTAAGACAAAGTGTCTTTTGTGTTAATGACTCTTGTTTATGTTATCTCCTAAACATAAGTCATGAAAGGTTGTCATGTGTTGCCCAAATTTTAAATTTAAATTTTTGTTTTAATCTCTAACAATTAATATACTCATTTATTTCTTACATATTGACTAATTTTACATTGATAAATATTCTTCGAGATAGTATATTACATTTTCACCATAATTAATATGAGATGTCAATGAAAATAAAGTTTAAACATATTATTTAATATAATATGGTGAGAGTTTTCTAGAATATATTCTTCTAATCCTACATAGTACTATTTTTTGTTTTCTTCCATATGTTTCACGTAGTTTTTAATTATTTTTTATCTTAATTTTTCTAATAAAAAGAAAATTAAAATTTGTTTCTTTTTTGTTTTATTTCAACATTATTATATTCTTATATAAGAACTGGATCACATTACGCCACAATGGGAAACAAAAGAAGAAAAGTTTGCAAAATCAAGATTCTTCCTCATGGTGGTGTCTCTTTGCTTCAAAAAGAATTGCGTCTTTCAAAGTATCAGCAGAATCGGTGATAATATTTAATTTGGATAGTGCCACAGACTGCAAGTAGAAAGCGGTTGGCCAATCATGCAATACTCCTTGTGCATGCATCCCATCATAGAGTGCTCGCTGGTTATTGCAGAACATATAACATAGACTACGCCTCGCATAAACACTTGGGTACACCACTCTTCTCGAATCAATGAACTTAGAATAACAGTGGATGGCGGTTTCGAAGTCTTGCTTTAGGAAGACTTGATCACCGCGTTTTCGAACCTCTTGAAGACCTTGTACCGCTTCTATCCATTCTTCGTAAGAGAACTCGATAACTTCCTTGTCATCTTTGTATTCTGCCATCACCAAGTTTTATGAATAGTTGTGAGGTCCATTCTCAAACAGGCTTCTCCTAGTGGCGAAAGAAAGTTGATTCAAAAATACCTCTTTATGCTTTTCCATTTCAAGCATTGTATTAGATGGGTTTATTGTTTTCTTTAGCATGTTTTGAAGCGTTGTAAGAAGCTCTTTTGTGTTGATACTTTTCTATACACTTATACTGTAAACATTGAGATGCAAGTTTGAAAATTACAATAGCTTCTTCTGCATAGAAATTTCCATTCAGGTTTGGATCAATAGCTTCTTTTGTTTTTTGTTATTACTTTTAATCATATTGTTAGATAATGATTATGATATAAAATAAAAATACGTTTTTACTTTTAAAAAAAGAGATAATTTAAATAATTTACTTTTAAATTTAATACTAAGATTATACAAAACAAGAGATAATTTTCAAATAATTCAGATAATTAAAATTAAATTTGTTTAAAAATCATAAAAGATATAACTAGATATTTTAAAATGCTAAAACTAAGAGTATTATATTATATTTTATTTTAGTAAATTAATTCTCTTAGTAATATATATATATAGTCTATTTAAAATATTTACTATATATTTACATAAAAGTGCTTTACTTTTACTTATATTAATTTCTAATCCAAGAAAAATGTAGAACTATCCCTAGTAGGTTAATAAAATAGTCAGTAAACTATCAAATTATTCATGTTGTTATCAAGTTCTACGACTAAACTTTGCCTTCCTCAAATACCAATTTAAAAATTTTATACGAAATTGTGATTTTGATTACTCTGTCCATAATTTTATTAATTATAATATCTTATATAATAAAATAAGTTTTCTCAAATCCACAAGCTTTGAGAGGATGACATGTGTCATATATGAATTTACATTTGCATTTTGTTATTTATTTAAAATAAAATAATGATTGTTAAATATGAATGTATTTACATATGCCTTTATTTTTCTCTCTCCATTTTATTGGTTGTTATTTAACTAAAACAATGATTGTTCAATATGAAAGTATAATCTAAAATAACAAAAAGTAATATTTTAATTTTCAGCTACAAACTTTATCACCAATATAAAATAAAATAGTTACACTAAAACACAAGTAATCTTTCTTATATAAAAGTGATATGATATTTTAAATAATTTCCAATGTATAAAATATATGTTTGTTTGATGAAAAAATAATATTTGTTTCTAAATTTTAATGTTAATCTTATATAATAAAGTAAGGTTTCAAAAAACCACAAACTTTGAGAGGATGATATGTGTCTTATATGAATTTACACTTGCCTTTATTTTTCTTTCTTCATTTTATTTGTTGTTGTTTATCTAAAACAAAATAAAGATTGTTAAATATGAATGTATAATAAAAAATAACTAAATAAACTTGTATTTTAATTTTCTGTTACAAACTTTATCACTAATATCAAATAAAATAGTTATACTATAACACAAGTAATCGTGATTATCAAAAAGTGATATGATAATTTAAACAATTTCCAATGTGTAAAAATATGCTTATTTGATTAAAAAACTTGTTTCTAAATTTTAATTTATAATATCTTATATAATAAAGTAAGGTTTCTCAAGTCCACAAACTTTGAGACGATGACATGTGTCATATATGATTTACACTTGCATTTATTTTTCTCTATCTATTTTAGTGGTTGTTATTTATTTAAAACAAAATAATGATTGTTAAATTTGAATGTATTAACATTAGCTTTTATTTTTCTCTCTCCATTTTATTGGTTGTTATTTATTTAAAACAAAAAATGATTGTTCAATATGAAACTATAATCTAAAATTGCCAAATAAAAATAATATTTTAATTTTCAGTTACAAACTTTATCATTAATATAAAATAAAATAGTTACACTAAAACACAAGTAATATTTCTTATATTAAAGTGATATGATACTTTAAATAATTTCCAATGTATAAAATATATGTTTGTTTGATGAAAAATGATATATGTTTCTAAATTTTAATGTTAAATCTTATATAATAAAGTAAGATTTCTCAAAACCACAAGCTTTGAGAGGATGACATGTGTCTTATATTGAGAATACAATTTTGCCCCTGAACAGACACTAGCTAAGAGTTACATCTTCTGTCTTCTTCTGTTTACGCCTTTTACTTATTTTGTGTTTCACCTTTTACTTAATTTCTTTTCATTATTTTACTTTCTCACTTTTAACCATTTGAGACAGAAAGAGAATTTTTTTCTAACCCTAACATGAAAAACCTCCGATTCCTCTCTCTCTCTCTCTTCGCCTTTGAACGCCGCCGGGCAGTCTGGGTGTTGATTCTCGGTCTCTCCACTCCGTCGTCGGTGTTATCTCTCTGTTTATCGTTAAAGGTCGTCCCTGTTTAAAACAGAGTAGCTTAATCACTCTCCCCCAAGTTCGACGTCGCAAATCTAAGCATGTTATGATAGGTATCACTGATTTTCACTTAGATTCGTCTGTTTAAACTTCGATTTAGTGTTTATTATGTTCTTTTGCAACTTCGTTATTACTACCTTGTCTTTGTGTTTTGCGTCCTATGTGGACAACTTAAAATTGTCTCTACTCTTTTGATTTGCGTAGATCTAGGTTCTATGTTCATCGATCTCGTTTCTAGTTCTTATTTTCTTGTGTCTGTGTTCTGCGTCCCATCTAGACAACTTGAAATCGTCTCTACTCTTCTGATTTGAGTAGATCTAGGTTCTATGTTCATGGATCTAGTTTCTAGTTCTTACTTCTGTGTGTCTTTGTTCTGCGTCCCATGTGGACAACTTGAATCGTCCCTCCATGTGGATTTGCGTAGATCTAGGTTTTATGTTCATGGATCTAGTTTTTATGCCCATGCTCGCATGCTCGCAATTTGTAGATCTCGTGGACTTGACTAAATGGACATATGTTTTCTTTGTTTTATGTCTACTGCGTTCTATGTTGTTTATATGTGTACAACTTATAACGGACACTACTTTATTCTTGTGTTATATGTTCATGGATATGTGTGAATGGACATGTGATCCTTTATCGTTATTCGCCTGCTCAACACATATAGATATCATGGATTCGTTCTAATGGACATCTTATATACATTTGTAGTACCTAGGTTCATTCTTGTGGATATTGTATTAATGTTCAATCTGTGTCTACATATTCATATGGACATTATCGATGCACATATTACGTGTGGACTGGAATCCGTGGACATTACTATGCATATTTGATATTCCATAGATTTTATCCATGTGTACAAAGATAAATGGACATATTGAATCATACACTCATGTGTGGACAAGTTCTCGTGGACATATGCTAGTGCTTTCTGAGTTTAGACATTGTAGATAGTGTTTAAAGATCTAAGCCATTCGTGGACATATGAAATTATGGGTTTTGGTATGCCTTCACTAATATTTTTAAACACTTTTTCACGTTCACAGGCATCCAGCTTCCTCATAGGCTCTTTGCCACCGACAGATACCCCAACAAACAGCTCAATATCTACTCCAAAATTGATCACCTCACATTTGTAAAAAACGCTCCAGTGACTGTGGACCTGTTTCCATAAAATTCATGGAGCTTCACGCTATAGAACGTTTAGACAAAGCTATGGTGCCCATGAACGACAAGTTTTTGGATGCTTTAAGGAAAGAGTATGCCATGGACATATATAAAAATCTTGTCATCCCTCTCTACCTCTATTAGACTAGTTGTATTTATGTATGTTAACCTTTTGGATACTATTGTCATTTGTGATACACTCTTATGGATATGTCCCATTCGATGGCAATGTTGTATTTGTTTACACTACTACTAGTTTTTTTGTCACCACATCCTTCTGGATGGGATTTTCGATTCCTGCTATTGTACTGGTGTACTACTACTCCCATGTACATATTTGTTTGGTTTTCTAGACTTCTTCTATCTACTTGGTTGTACATACGAACTTAATTAGTCAAAGAGTATCCTAATGGATATGTACAGCTGGACAAGAGCACATGAACAAAAGATTAAAGGCATCATGTTTGGACGGGAGTTAGTAATAGAAGGCCATGATCATGACAGCACTTGCAGATTAATGGAGAGGATTAATAAATTATTTCCCCCCAACCCGTTACTATCAGATTTTAAATGAATGGACATGATTTTCAGTCAAAATAGATGGTCCAGATATATCTACTTTTAACTAAATTAATCTTCCATTTGGTTACAGCAAACCAAACCAAAATAGAATAAAAAAGGGCAACTTGGCCATTATTATTTTTGTACAGTGTCAAATGACCTTTCTAACGGGAAGTGACTTTTTATGTGACTTTGTTAAGACAACGTGTTTTTTGTGTTAATGACTCTTGTTTATGTTATCTCCTAAACATAAGTCATGAAAGGTTGTCATGTGTTGCCCAAATTTTAAATTTTAAATTTTGTTTTAATCTCTAACAATTAATATACTCATTTATTTCTTACATATTGACTAATTTTACATTGATATATTCAGAATATTCTTCGAGATAGTATATTACATTTTCACCATAATTAATATGAGATGTCAATGAAAATAAAGTTTAAACATATTATTTAATATAATATGGTGAGAGTTTTCTAGAATATATTCTTCTAATCCTACATAGTACTATTTTTTGTTTTCTTCCATATGTTTCACGTAGTTTTTAATTATTTTTATCTTAATTTTTCTAATAAAAAGAAAATTAAAATTTGTTTCATTTTTGTTTTGTTTCAACATTATTATATTCTTATATAAGAACTGGATCACATTACGCCACAATGGGAAACAAAAGAAGAAAAGTTTGCAAAATCAAGATTCTTCCTCATGGTGGTGTCTCTTTGCTTCAAAAAGAATTGCGTCTTTCAAAGTATCAGCAGAATCGGTGATAATATTTAATTTGGATAGTGCCACAGACTGCAAGTAGAAAGCGGTTGGTCAATCATGCAATACTCCTTGTGCATGCATCCCATCATAGAGTGCTCGCTGGTTATTGCAGAACTATAACATAGACTACGCCTCGCATAAACACTTGGGTACACCACTCTTCTCGAATCAATGAACTTAGAATAACAGTGGATGGCGGTTTCGAAGTCTTGCTTTAGGAAGACTTGATCACCACGTTTTCGAACCTCTTGAAGACCTTGTACCGCTTCTATCCATTCTTCGTAAGAGAACTCGATAACTTCCTTGTCATCTTTGTATTCTGCCATCACCAAGTTTTATGAATTGATGCGGTCATCAGAACCAGATCAAACCAGGCGCTCACTGACTCAATCGCTAACTCAACCACTACATCAAGCAGCGCAAGGAGACCAAGAGAAGTCAAGGCCACAATGAGTTCTGATCCAACAAAAGGCATAGGATTGATTATACATCCAACAATCAATCCTAAGAAGACATATGACCCAGGAGGAATCATAACACATGGAGAAGAGATTACGGAGCCGAGAAGATCCAACAAGGCGTATGAGCTTATCTTAGCTCAAGTGGAGACCAAGGTCAAGACATCTAGCTCAGCTCATCATCAGCATGCCACTAAGAAGAGTCATCCTCAAAAGATGACACAAGAAGAAGATATCGAAAAGGAGCTAACCATATGTAGCATCACAACTAGCTCAGGAAGTAGCATCGGCACTAGCTCAGCAGACTTGCCATATATGGAAGCATTCACATTTGGAAGGTCAATTCAGCACCAAACACTTACCTATCAAAACTACAGTGTATTGAGCTCCTTTCCATCAAGACTAGACGTCCCCAGCTGCACAAGACCACACAAGATTCTCCATAACTTCAACAAGTCATACTTACCATTTTTGGAGAAGAAAGAGATCAAACACCAACGGCTTCTTTCCAAGAATGCAAGCTGCGAGTTATGTGTCAATCAAGCTGTTACAAGGATCCTCACTTACCCCCTAAAGCCATCCAGATACAAAGAAAGCAACAAGAGCTTGGATCCTTACCATTTTCAGCCTAACGGCTAGTTTCTCATTAAGTCTCGATTTCTTTATGATTTTTAGTCAATAGGACCGTTTGTAAAGAGCCTATAAAGGCATAGTTTAGCTCATTGTATTATTTACCTTTTCAACCTTTCAATCAAAGTATTATTCAGTTTCTTCAAAGAGTGTTCTTTGTTAAGATCTTTTGTCTTAGGATTCATTTGAGTGATTCAATTGTTTCCAAGGATTATTGGATTAGGTTTGCTTGTGTGACTCAAGCAGAACTAGTTCACCACCGATTGAGAGAGTCAATCAAACCCACCAGTTGAGAGAGTCAATCATTTCATTCATCCATTCCATCCATCTCGGCCAAGTAAGAGAGCTTTTAAGCCAGTGCTTGTCCTCCATCAATCCATCGCTAAAGCTTCCGCTCCCGGGGCTACATCATGAATAGTTGTGAGGTCCATTCTCAAACAGGCTTATCCTAGTGGCGAAAGAAAGTTGATTCAAAAATACCTCTTTATGCTTTTCCATTTCAAGCATTGTATTAGATGGGTTTATTGTTTTCTTTAGCATGTTTTGAAGCGTTGTAAGAAGCTCTTTTGTGTTGATACTTTTCTATACACTTATACTGTAAACATTGAGATGCAAGTTTGAAAATTACAATAGCTTCTTTTGCATAGAAATTTCCATTCAGGTTTGGATCAATAGCTTCTTCTGTTTTTTTGTTATTACTTTTAATCATATTGTTAGATAATGATTATGATATAAAAAAAAATACGTTTTTACTTTTAAAAAAAGAGATAATTTAAATAATTTACTTTTGAATTTAATACTAAGATTATACAAAACAAGAGATAATTTTCAAATAATTCAGATAATTAAAATTAAATTTGTTTATAAATCATAAAAGATATAACTAGATATTTTAAAATGCTAAAACTAAGAGTATTATATTATATTTTATTTTAGTAAATTAATTCTCTTAATAATATATATATATATATAGTCTATTTAAAATATTTACTATATATTTACATAAAAGTGCTTTACTTTTACTTATATTAATTTCTAATCCAAGAAAAATGTGGAACTATCCCTAGTAGGTTAATAAAATAGTCAGTAAACTATCAAATTATTCATTTTGTTATCAAGTTCTACGACTAAACTTTGCCTTCCTCAAATATCAATTTAAAATTTTTATACGAAATTGTGATTTTGATTACTCTGTCCATAATTTTATTAATTATAATATCTTATATAATAAAATAAGTTTTCTCAAATCCACAAGCTTTGAGAGGATGACATGTGTCATATATGAATTTACATTTGCATTTTGTTATTTATTTAAAATAAAATAATGATTGTTAAATATGAATGTATTTACATATGCCTTTATTTTTCTCTCTCCATTTTATTGGTTGTTATTTAACTAAAACAATGATTGTTCAATATGAAAGTATAATCTAAAATAACAAAAAAGTAATATTTTAATTTTCAGCTACAAACTTTATCACCAATATAAAATAAAATAGTTACACTAAAACACAAGTAATCTTTCTTATATAAAAGTGATATGATATTTTAAATAATTTCCAATGTATAAAATATATGTTTGTTTGATGAAAAAATAATATTTGTTTCTAAATTTTAATGTTAATCTTATATAATAAAGTAAGGTTTCAAAAAACCACAAACTTTGAGAGGATGATATGTGTCTTATATGAATTTACACTTGCCTTTATTTTTCTTTCTTCATTTTATTTGTTGTTGTTTATCTAAAACAAAATAAAGATTGTTAAATATGAATGTATAATAAAAAATAACTAAATAAACTTGTATTTTAATTTTCTGTTACAAACTTTATCACTAATATCAAATAAAATAGTTATACTATAACACAAGTAATAGTGATTATCAAAAAGTGATCTGATAATTTAAACAATTTCCAATGTGTAAAAATATGCTTATTTGATTAAAAACTTGTTTCTAAATTTTAATTTATAATATCTTATATAATAAAGTAAGGTTTCTCAAGTCCACAAACTTTGAGACGATGACATGTGTCATATATGATTTACACTTGCATTTGTTTTTCTCTATCTATTTTAGTGGTTGTTATTTATTTAAAACAAAATAATGATTGTTAAATTTGAATGTATTAACATTAGCTTTTATTTTTCTCTCTCCATTTTATTGGTTGTTATTTATTTAAAACAAAAAATGATTGTTCAATATGAAACTATAATCTAAAATTGCCAAATAAAAATAATATTTTAATTTTCAGTTACAAACTTTATCATTAATATAAAATAAAATAGTTACACTAAAACACAAGTAATATTTCTTATATAAAAGTGATATGATACTTTAAATAATTTCTAATGTATAAAATATATGTTTGTTTGATGAAAAAATGATATTTGTTTCTAAATTTTAATGTTAAATCTTATATAATAAAGTAAGATTTCTCAAAACCACAAGCTTTGAGAGGATGACATGTGTCTTATATTGAGAATACAATTTTGCCCCTAAACAGACACTAGCTAAGAGTTACATCTTCTGTCTTCTTCAGTTCACGCCTTTTACTTATTTTGGGTTTCACCTTTTACTTAATTTCTTTTCATTATTTTACTTTCTCACTTTTAACCATTTGAGACAGAAAGAGAATTTTTTTTCTTTCTAACCCTAACCTGAAAAACCTCCGATTCATCTCTCTGTCTCTTCGCCTTTGAACGTCGCCGGGCAGTCTGGGTGTTGATTCTCGGTCTCTTGATATATCATGGTTTTTACTAGTTTTAGACCATGATATAAGTATGTTTTAGAGTCTTTTGTGTTCTTTTAGAGTCTACTACATGTATAAACAGGTTTGGAGCAGAATTGGAGATATTGGAGCATTTGAGGGATTTTTGGAGTGTTTGGCCGAGAGATTGAGCTCACTGTCCAGAAATCAGGATTGCATCGATCGACACACTAGCGAGATGGGCCGATTCGGCGGTTTAATGAAGAATGAAGATTTTGCACTTTGGCCCAGAAGTTTCCAGTATTTACAAAGAAGCCCCAGCCGAGATTAAGCCTATATAATTAGGATTTTGGTGTTTAATTTACTTAAACTTACATACGCTTTTGATACGCTTTCATACTTAGAGCTTAGGGATTTTTAGAGCTTTTGGGGCTAATCTGATCCTGTACTTCATCTATTTTGGAGAAGATTTCGAACCCCTTTATCTATTTAATTTCTTATATGCAATCTATTAATTCTATGATTTCTGTTTCATTAATCATGTCTGAGTAGATTCATAGTTAGGTTTAGGGTTTCTCATTAAGGATTTCATGACTTGCTAGACTTGTTTAATTCAGTTAAGGATTCACATGAATAGAATGTTCTTCGATCTAAATTGAGTTTAATGCTAGTTCTAACCTGATCAATTAGAATCTAGATCTTAGGTTGCTAAATACGACACGAGAGTGTGGTTTAGAATCTGGATTATTTAGGTTGAGCAATTAAATTATTCGCAAAGGAATTTGGTTTAGTTTAATTGTGAACATATCGAACTTGAAATTAATGCTGGTTTAATCTGTTAGTAATTGCAAAGGAATTTGGATTGCTACACTTAGACTTAGAGAATTCTCGCAAAGGAATTTGGTTAATTCTATATCCGTGATTTGAGTTCTAGAACTGTGCTTAATTAGATCCTGACTGAATGATTTGTCTGCTTGTCTCATTTCCCGAGAACACCCTAGACTTAGCGCCTTTAATTAACTGCTTTTACCACCGATAATCTGCTACTTGTTTACTTTCTCGCTTTGCTATTTAGTTTACTACAAATTGCTTTCTTCTTAGTTTAAATCTCTATAGTTCTAATCTATCGAAACCAGAGTCTCTGTGGATTCGATACCCTATATACTACAATCATTTAACTGTGCACTTGCAGTAGAATAGGATTAAAACCTGACCCTATCAAGTTTTTGGCGCCGTTGCCGGGGACTCTTAGAGTCTTCGATAGGATCGAACTTAGAGTTTCTACTAAGATTTTTATTATTTTGGTTTCGTTTTGTTTTTATTTTTGTTTTTAGTTACTAATTTTTCTCTGTTTTCTTTCTGTCGCAGGTACCGATTTCGCATAGCATCGATCGTTGCACCTTTGTGTCGATCATTACTAGGCGAATCTGAGATTGAATCGATCGTTGCACTGATAGCAACGATCGTTGCTTGACGATTACAGACAGTTTATGCAGACGCGTGAAACTAGAAGTAATCATAACTTGAACCTCGTTAATCTCGGACTTGACGAACTTGGACGACTATAGAGGACTAACAGAAGAGAAAGAAGAGCAAGGATGGTGGTACAGAAGATAATCATAATGCCTGATGCTCAAGGTACCCTGAGGGACCGAGATAACAATTCGTACAATGCTGATGGGCATAGGATTGATGCTGAGGGACGTGTGATCCCTGAGGTTGAGGAACCTGAGCCACAGCCGCAGAACCAAGGCCAAGGACAGAACCGAAATAGACAGATGATAGTCCATGAGAGGACTTTAGCTGACTACAACAGACCGGATGAGTTTCATGCAAACCGGTCAGCTCTTGTGATGCCTGGTTTTGAGAGGAATGAATTTGAGATCAAAACCATCTACTACTCGCTGATGAGACAGAATGCCTTCCATGGTCATCCCACGGAGCAGCATATGGGTCACATTGATCAGTTTGAGGATATAATCACTGGCATGAAGTATGATGGAGTTTGCCAGAATTATCTGTTTCTCAAGCTCTTTCCATACAGTCTCGCTGGAGACGCTGCTGCATGGCTGAAGCAACTACCACCTGGGCAGTTTGATACTTGGGCAGCCCTGAAGAGTGAGTTCCTGCGTCACTTCTACGATGATGCACGCTCTGATCAGTCCAGACAGGACATACTCACCTTTTCCCAAGGTCCTACTGAGCCTTTTAAGACTGCCTGGATGAGATTCAAGAAGTACCAGCGTGACTGCCCACACCATGGATTCACAGAGGTCACATTGCTAGGTATCTTCTTCAGAGGGATAGATCTTCCATATCAGTCTGCGATGGATAACTCCAGCAATGCAAATTTCAACACCAGGACTCCTGCCCAAGCTAAGCAGTTGATTGATAACTTAGTGAGCAGCAACAGTTGCAAGACTATGGATGAGAGGAGAAAGAAATCTGGTGGAAGTGTAGAGAATTCAGAGAATGCTGATATTAGATCTAAGCTGGACACAGTTTGTAATCTTCTAGCTGGTAAGAAAGCTGTCCACTTTGCCCAAGATGTTGAGGTAATTCAGACTGAGGAGGACACTCAGGAAGAAGATGTGAATAACATTGGAGGATCTGGTTTCCAAGGTAATATATTTGGTAATCAGCAGGAAAACAAGTTCTTCAATGGAGGACAGAAGAGCGCCTTCACAGGCAATCAAAACTCAGCTAGTTTTGGACAGACTAGTGGTTTTCAGAAACCTTTTGGACAAGGTACTCAGAGAACCTATGGATCTTCATCTTATCAGACTCCTCCTGCAGCCACTGCTCATGAGAGTAAGTTGGAGGCAATGATGGAACAGCTGGTGAAGGGTCAAACTAAGAATGCTGCAGACCTCGATAAGAAGATAGGTACTGTCTATGAGGATCTGAACGGGAAGTTTGAACATCTGAGCGCACACATGAAGGAGCTTGACGCTAGAGTTGCAAGAATTGCTGGATATGCTCATAGGGAAGATGGATATCTCCCAGGGCGAACTGATGCTAATCCCAAGTATCAATGCAATGCAGTAACATTGAGAAGTGGTAAGGAGCTACTGCCTGGCCAGAAAAAGCAGTTGAGTGTCGAAGAGCTCGTGGATATTGAAGAATTGGAAGAAGAGATCCGTGATATTCGCAATGCATCGATCGACGCCACTCAGCAACGGCCGATGCAAAGCGAGAACAAAGAACCTGTCGTAACAAAGTCGCCTAGCAACGATCGATACAACACCAGTGACGATCGACACAAGGCGACTGCAGAGAGTTCAAGACCAGAGAAACCGAAACAGTCGACCGAGAGAGTTTACAAGCCTAAGGTACCTTATCCCAAGAATCCCAGAAAAACTAAGAATGATAGGCAGAACGCAAAGTGCCAAGAGTTTATTAAAAATGTGAAAGTCGAAGTGCCTTTGATTGACTCTATGGAGACTTCTCCTGTGATGAAGAGGTGTCTTAAGGATTTAATTGCTGGAAAGTGGTCTAATGAGGAGAGTGTAATGATGATCAGTGAGGTGTGTAGTGCAGTAATTCAGGGTAGAATTCCTGAGAAATTGAAAGATCCAGGAAGCTTTGTGTTGGATTGTGCTATCTACAGGGAAAGATTCGAAAGGTCCCTATGTGATCTTGGTTCCAGTGTGAATCTTATGCCTTTCTCAGTTGCCAAGAGGCTCGGAATGACTGATTTTATACCCACTAGGATATCACTGGTCTTGGCAGATAGAACGATCAGAATTCCTGAAGGATTATTGGAGGATGTACCTATAATGATTGGCCAATGTGTGATACCTACTGATTTTGTGGTTCTGCAGTATGGAGAGGAACCAAATGATCCACTGATTTTGGGCAGGCCTTTCTTAGCTACTGTTGGTGTGATGATTGACTGCCAAGGAGGTAGAATAATTCTGAATGTGGGTGATCTGATGATGAGTTTTGATATGGACAAACTGGTGAAGAGACCAACCATCGATGGACAGACCTTCTATGTAGACACACTAGGTGATTTGGCTGCAGAATACTTTCACAATTCACGTGCTGAAGATCCACTAGAAAGAGCTTTACTGAGCTCTATAATGGAGCTGGAATACCTGCAGGACGAGCCCGCAATGTGCTATGTAAGGCTGATGGATTCTGTTGAAGCAGTAATGCAGGTGGAAGCATCAGACGCGACGATGCAACGATCGACACCAACTAAGCATCGGTCGTTGCAAGTCGACAGGGACTGGGCAGAGGAAAAAGCTCCGAAGATTGAGCTGAAACAACTTCCATCCGTGCTAAGGTACGCCTTTCTTGGACCGAATTCAACTTATCCAGTGATCATTAATGCTAGTTTGAACAACGCAGAGCTCACTTTACTGCTAAGCAAGCTGCACAAGCATCGCAAAGCTCTTGGCTATTCTCTTGATGACATTTCAGGTATCTCTCCGGAGCTGTGCATGCATCGGATACATCTTGAGGACGAGTCTAAGACATCTGTAGAGCATCAGAGAAGGCTTAATTCTAATCTACAGGAAGTGGTTAAGAAGGAGATTATGAAACTCCTGGATGCTGGGATCATCTATCCTATTTCAGACAGTGATTGGGTGAGTCCAGTCCATGTAGTGCCTAAGAAAGGCGGAGTTACAGTAGTGAGGAATGAGAAGAATGAGCTGATCCCTACTAGGACTGTGACGGGACACAGGATGTGCATAGATTACAGGAAACTCAATGCTGCAACAAGGAAGGATCATTTCCCTTTGCCCTTCATTGATCAGATGCTGGAGAGGTTAGCAAATCACCCTTACTATTGCTTCTTCGATGGATACTCAGGTTTCTTTCAGATTCCTATCCACCCAGAGGATCAGGGAAAGACCACCTTCACTTGTCCATATGGCACATTTGCTTACCGTAGGATGCCCTTTGGACTCTGTAATGCGCCAGCCACCTTCCAGAGATGCATGATGTCCATCTTCACTGACATGATTGAGGACTTTATGGAGGTATTTATGGATGATTTTTCAGTTTATGGGTCCTCCTACAATGAGTGCTTAGATAATTTATGCAAGGTGCTAACTAGATGTGAGGAAAATCATTTGGTCCTTAACTGGGAAAAGTGTCATTTCATGGTCAGAGATGGTATTGTACTTGGACATAGAGTGTCTGAAGCGGGGATCGAGGTAGACCGCGCTAAGATTGAGGTTATGACCAACCTTCAGGCACCTGATTCTGTTAAGTCTATAAGGAGCTTTCTTGGACATGTTGGCTTCTACAGACGGTTTATCAAGGACTTCAGTAAGATTGCTAGACCACTAACTGCCTTGCTATGTAAGGATACCAAATTTGAGTTCAATGCAGATTGTCAGACTGCATTTGAACAAATCAAGCAGGCATTAGTGAGTGCTCCGATAGTTCAGCCACCGGATTGGGATCTACCTTTTGAGGTTATGTGTGATGCAAGTGACTATGCTGTAGAAGCTGTTCTGGGGCAGAAGAAGGATAGAAAGCTTCATGCTATCTATTATGCTAGTAGGACACTAGATGATGCGAAACTATGCCACCACAGAGAAGGAGCTGTTGGCTGTTGTCTTTGCATTTGAGAAATTCCGCCCCTATCTTGTTGGCTCCAAGGTGATTGTGCATACTGATCATTCAGCCCTGAAGTATCTGATGCAGAAGAAGGATGCTAAACCAAGACTGTTGAGATGGATTCTGCTGCTTCAGGAGTTTGACATTGAAGTGAGGGACAAGAAGGGGGTTGAGAATGGGGTTGCTGATCACCTTTCAAGGATGCTAGTTGAGGAAGACGTGCCCATCAATGATTATTTGCCGGAGGAAAACGTGAATATGGTCAGTACGATGTTTCAGACGGATTTGGGCAGAGAGTTGCAGAACTGTCGGGATAATCGCTCAGTGTCGATCGATGCCACATTGGCAACGGTCGATGCAAGTATCGGGGAAGCAATGATCGACACATGCGCATGCAACAGTCGATGCAGACCTGATGCGAACCCAGAATCTTTAAGGATCCGAATTGGAAATTATGATTTCGAAATTGCTGCTGTAGCAACCACTGATCGACCCTGGTATGCAGATATAGCTAATTACCTTGCTGTTGAGACTGAACCAGATGATTTAAAAGGTTATGCAAAGAAGAAGTTCTTCAGGGAGCTTAGACGGTACTACTGGGATGAGCCTTATCTCTATAAGCACTGTTCAGATGGTCTTTACAGAAGATGCGTTGCTGAATCAGAGGTTCCAGACATCCTATTCCACTGTCATGGATCGGATTATGTTGGACATTTTTCTACATTCAAGACTGTGTCTAAAGTTCTGCAAGCAGGTTTCTGGTGGCCTACGATGTTTAGAGATACTCATTCTTTCATCTCTCAATGTGATGCCTGTCAGAGGAGAGGGAAGATCAGCAAGAATCATGAGATGCCTCAGAACTTCATTCTGGAAGTTGAAGTTTTCGATTGCTGGGGCATAGATTTCATGGGTCCTTTTCCCTCATCCTATGGGAATAAGTTCATCTTGGTTGTTGTAGACTATGTGTCTAAATGGGTGGAAGCAATAGCTAGTCCAACCAATGATTCTTCGGTGGTCATTAAGCTGTTTAAGACCATCATATTCCATAGATTTGGAGTACCTCGGATAGTAATTAGTGATGGAGGATCTCACTTTATTAATAAGGTCTTCGAGAAGCTACTAAGGAAGCATGGAGTTCATCACCGGGTTGCTACTCCTTATCACCCTCAGACTAGTGGACAAGTTGAAGTCTCTAACAGGCAAATCAAGGAGATCCTAGAAAAGACAGTTGGAAAGACAAGGAAAGATTGGGCAGCAAAGCTGGATGATACATTATGGGCTTACAGGACAGCATTCAAGACACCACTTGGCACAACTCCATTTCATCTGTTGTATGGAAAAGCATGTCATCTGCCGGTGGAGCTTGAGCACAAAGCAGCATGGGCTGTAAAGCAGATGAATTTTGATCTTAAATCTGCTGCAGAGAGGAGATTGGTGCATCTTAATGAGTTGGATGAGATTAGACATTTTGCCTATGAGAACTCAAAGCTGTACAAGGAGAGGACTAAGGCTTATCATGACAAGAAGATTGTCTCTAGACAATTTGAGCCTAATGATCAGGTACTTTTGTATAACTCTCGTTTGCATTTGTTTCCAGGTAAGCTGAAATCAAGGTGGTTCGGTCCTTTCACGATCAAAGCGGTGCGTCCATATGGAGCTGTCGTTCTAACCAGCAAGGAAGGTAATGAATTCACTGTGAATGGACAGAGGGTGAAACATTATTGGGCTAAGGCCGAGATTCCAGGAGGTCAGATTCTGCCTCTGGATGATGCACCCTCTACCTAGATCACCTGAAACGTCAAGCTATTGACGTTAAAAGAGCGCTGAGTGGGAGGCAACCCACTGTTTTCATTTTTGCATTTTAATTTTGGTATTTTTGTAGGATTTTACGTTTTGTTTCTGGTTTTGGTGAGTTTTTGTCTGCAGGTCTCGGCCGAATTACGCAGTGCGTCGATCGACACATCACTGTGTTGATCGTCACAACACGATCGAAATCGCATTGCAGCGATCATTGCGGTCCTGAGCAACGATCGATCATACACGAAAATCGCACAGCAACGGTCGATGCACCTAGTGCAACGATCGATGCCTGAGCGACAGAGGTAAAACCCGACAGAACTCAACCATTCCTTAAACAAATTTTTCTTTCTTTTTGCAAATCCTTCGCTTGACACTACTGGGAACAATGTGTCTTAAGTGTGGGGGAGGTGCTACTGATTCCTGTTTTCTGTTTTCTTAAGAGTCAATCAGTTTTTAAAAAAAAAATTGTTTTATCGAGTCAAAACTTTTAAGTAAGAAACAATGACTTTTTGAGAAGTTTTACAGCACTTGCATGAACTTAAGTAACCATTGGGATGAAGCTGCAGATTATCTCTGACTATTAGAAAACCCAGACATGGATCAACCTACTGAGAACACCCACATCGCTTCAGGTATCAGAGGATCCTTATACTGACTTCAAACTTAATACTGACTTAGATTTCTCACCTAAGGGCTTGGTATACTTTGTGTCGGATTCCCTTGTTAGTTCTGATACAGCCTGTAAACCTGTCCTATTTAGTTCCCTTCTCCCCTTCCATAAAATAAAATAAAATAAAAAAAGATAATAAACTGAGGATGAGTTAGTAACTCCGAAGTGGTCATGGGAGTAGTAGCAAACACTATTATCTCTTGTGCATCCATGAAATGTGTCCAAAGTACACCCCTTAACGGGAAGAGCACTGATAAAAAAAAAATGATACCCAATGGGGAAAAATCAGAATGCTAAGGAAGGGAAAAGAGAAGAAAGGGACTAGAGAAAGATAGTATGGTGGTCTAGAGCTGATAAGGTAAGAGTCCATGTGCCTTTGATCGATACTCCTTAGGTGAGACCGCACTTAAATACTTGCAGAAGTCAGTAGGGAGAATTTGAATGCGTGAATGTGATTGTGGAGTTTACTTAGGACAGTTGCTAAGTGTGGGGGAAGTATATGTTGGTCTTGATGTCTGCAGGTTGATTCTTTCATGTGGTTTACTAAGGGGAATCTGAGTGTTGCTGCTTCTAGGATGAAAAGAGTTTCTGAAGAGTTTTCAAACCTCTTCACCATGTTTTAGTTCTCTGTTTTGCTTGAGGGCAAGCAAAGGCTAAGTGTGGGGAGTTGATATATCATGGTTTTTACTAGTTTTAGACCATGATATAAGTATGTTTTAGAGTCTTTTTGTGTTCTTTTAGAGTCTACTACAGGTATAAACAGGTTTGGAGCAGAATTGGAGATATTGGAGCATTTTGGGGATTTTTGGAGTGTTTGGCCGAGAGATTGAGCTCACTGTCCAGAAATCAGGATTGCATCGATCGACACACCTTTGGTGTCGATCGACACACTAGCGAGATGGGCCGATTCGGCGGTTTAATGAAGAATGAAGATTTTGCACTTTGGCCCAGAAGTTTCCAGTATTTACAAAGAAGCCCCAGCCGAGATTAAGCCTATATAATTAGGATTTTGGTGTTTAATTTACTTACACTTACATACGCTTTTGATACGCTTTCATACTTAGAGCTTAGGGATTTTTAGAGCTTTTGGGGCTAATCTGATCCTGTACTTCATCTATTTTGGAGAAGATTTCGAACCCCTTTATCTATTTAATTTCTTATATGCAATCTATTAATTCTATGATTTATGTTTCATTAATCATGTCTGAGTAGATTCATAGTTAGGTTTAGGGTTTCTCATTAAGGATTTCATGACTTGCTAGACTTGTTTAATTCAGTTAAGGATTCACATGAATAGAATGTTCTTCGATCTAAATTGAGTTTAATGCTAGTTCTAACCTGATCAATTAGAATCTAGATCTTAGGTTGCTAAATACGACACGAGAGTGTGGTTTAGAATCTGAACTATTTAGGTTGAGCAATTAAACTATTCGCAAAGGAATTTGGTTTAGTTTAATTGTGAACATATCGAATTTGAAATTAATGTTGGTTTAATCTGTTAGTAATTGCAAAGGAATTTGGATTGCTGCACTTAGACTTAGAGAATTCTCGCAAAGGAATTTGGTTAATTCTATATCCGTGATTTGAGTTCTAGAACTGTGCTTAATTAGATCCTGACTGAATGATTTGTCTGCTTGTCTGATTTCCCGAGAACACCCTAGACTTAGCGCCTTTAATTAACTGCTTTTACCACCGATAATCTGCTACTTGTTTACTTTCTCGCTTTGCTATTTATTTTACTACAAATTTCTTTCTTCTTAGTTTAAATCTCTATAGTTCTAATCTATCGAAACCAGAGTCTCTGTGGATTCGATATCCTATATACTACAATCACTTAACTGTGCACTTGCAGTAGAATAGGATTAAAACATGAACCTATCATCTCTCTACTCTGTCGTCGGTGTTATCTCTCTGTTTATCGTTAAAGGTCGTCCCTGTTTAAAACCGAGTAGCTTAATCGCTCTCCCCCCAGTTCGACGTCGCAAATCTAAGCATCTTATGATAGGTATCACTGATTTTCACTTAGATTCGTCTGTTTAAATTTCGATTTAGTGTTTATTATGTTCTTTTGCAACTTTGTTATTACTACCTTGTCTTTGTGTTTTGCGTCCTATGTGGACAACTTAAAATCGTCTCTACTCTTTTGATTTGTGTAGATCTAGGTTCTATGTTCATCGATCTCGTTTCTAGTTCTTATTTTCTTGTGTCTGTGTTCTGCGTCCCATCTGGACAACTTGAAATCGTCTCTACTCTTCTGATTTGAGTAGATCTAGGTTCTATGTTCATGGATCTAGTTTCTAGTTCTTACTTCTGTGTGTCTTTGTTCTGCGTCCCATGTGGACAACTTGAATCGTCCCTCCATGTGGATTTGCGTAGATCTAGGTTTTATGTTCATGGATCTAGTTTTTATGCCCATGCTCGCATGCTCGCAATTTGTAGATCTCGTGGACTTGACTAAATGGACATATGTTTTCTTTGTTTTATGTCTACTGCGTTCTATGTTGTTTATATGTGTACAACTTATAACGGACACTACTTTATTCTTGTGTTATATGTTCATGGATATGTGTGAATGGACATGTGATCCTTTATCGTTATTCGCCTGCTCAACACATATAGATATCATGGATTCGTTCTAATGGACATCTTATATACATTTGTAGTACCTAGGTTCATTCTTGTGGATATTGTATTAATGTTCAATCTGTGTCTACATATTTATATGGACATTATCGATGCACATATTACGTGTGGACTGGAATCCGTGGACATTACTATGCATGCATATTTGATATTCCATAGATTTTATCCATGTGTACAAAGATAAATGGACATATTGAATCATACACTCATGTGTGGACAAGTTCTCGTGGACATATGCTAGTGCTTTCTGAGTTTAGACATTGTAGATAGTGTTTAAAGATCTAAGCCATTCGTGGACATATGATATTATGGGTTTTGGTATGCCTTCACTAATATTTTTAAACACTTTTTCACGTTCACAGACATCCGGCTTCCTCAGAGGCTCTTTGCCACCGACAGATACCCCAGCAAACAGCTCAATATCTACTCCAAAATTGATCACCTCACATTTGTAAAAAACGCTCCAGTGATTGTGGACCTGTTTCCATAAAATTCATGGAGCTTCACGCTATAGAACGTTTAGACAAAGCTATGGTGCCCATGAACGACAAGTTTTTGGATGCTTTAAGGAAAGAGTATGCCATGGACATATATAAAAATCTTGTCATCCCTCTCTACCTCCATTAGACTGGTTGTATTTATGTATGTTAACCTTTTGGATACTATTGTCATTTGTGATACACTCTTATGGATATGTCCCATTCGATGGCAATGTTGTATTTGTTTACACTACTACTAGTTTTTTTGTCACCACATCCTTCTGGATGGGATGTTCGATTCCTACTATTATACTGGTGTACTAATACTCCCATGTACATATTTGTTTGGTTTTCTAGTCTTCTTCTATCTACTTGGTTGTACATACGAACTTAATTAGTCAAAGAGTATCCTAATGGATATGTACAGCTGGACAAGAGCACATGAACAAAAGATTAAAGGCATCATGTTTGGACGGGAGTTAGTAATAGAAGGCCAGGATCATGACAGCACTTGCAGATTAATGGAGAGGATTAATAAATTATTTCCCCCCAATCCCGTTACTATCAGATTTTAAATGAATGGACATGATTTTCAGTCAAAATAGATGGTCCAGATATATCTACTTTTAACTAAATTAATCTTCCATTTGGTTACAGCAAACCAAACCAAAATAGAATAAAAAAGGGCAACTTGGCCATTATTATTTTTGTACAGTGTCAAATGACCTTTCTAACGGGAAGTGACTTTTTATGTGACTTTGTTAAGACAACGTGTTTTTTGTGTTAATGACTTTTGTTTATGTTATCTCCTAAACATAAGTCATGAAAGGTTGTCATGTGTTGCCCAAATTTTAAATTTTAAATTTTGTTTTAATCTCTAACAATTAATATACTCATTTATTTCTTACATATTGACTAATTTTACATTGATAAATATTCTTCGAGATAGTATATTACATTTTCACCATAATTAATATGAGATGTCAATGAAAATAAAGTTTAAACATATTATTTAATATAATATGGTGAGAGTTTTCTAGAATATATTCTTCTAATCCTACATAGTACTATTTTTTGTTTTCTTCCATATGTTTCACGTAGTTTTTAATTATTTTTTATCTTAATTTTTCTAATAAAAAGAAAATTAAAATTTGTTTCTTTTTTGTTTTGTTTCAACGTTATTATATTCTTATATAAGAATTGGATCACATTACGCCACAATGGGAAACAAAAGAAGAAAAGTTTGCAAAATCAAGATTCTTCCTCATGGTGGTGTCTCTTTGCTTCAAAAAGAATTGCGTCTTTTAAAGTATAAGCATAATCGGTGATAATATTTAATTTGGATAGTGCCACAGACTGCAAGTAGAAAGCGGTTGGCCAATCATGCAATACTCCTTGTGCATGCATCCCATCATAGAGTGCTCGCTGGTTATTGCAGAACATATAACATAGACTACGCCTCGCATAAACACTTGGGTATACCACTCTTCTCGAATCAATGAACTTTGAATAACAGTGGATGGCGGTTTCGAATTCTTGCTTTAGGAAGACTTGATCACCACGCTTTCGAACCTCTTGAAGACCTTGTACTGCTTCTATCCATTCTTCGTAAGAGAACTCGATAACTTCCTTGTCATCATTGTATTCTGCCATCACCAAGTTTTATGAATAGTTGTGAGGGCCATTCTCAAACAGGCTTCTCCTAGTGGCGAAAGAAAGTTGATTCAAAAATACCTCTTTATGCTTTTCCATTTCAAACATTGTATTAGATGGGTTTATTGTTTTCTTTAGCATGTTTTGAAGCGTTGTAAGAAGCTCTTTTGTGTTGATACATTTCTATACACTTATACTGTAAACATTGAGATGCAAATTTGAAAATTACAATAGCTTCTTCTGCATAGAAATTTCCATTCAGGTTTGGATCAATAGCTTCTTTTGTTTTTTGTTATTACTTTTAATCATATTGTTAGATAATGATTATGATATAAAATAAAAATACGTTTTACTTTTAAAAAAAGAGATAATTTAACTAATTTACTTTTGAATTTAATACTAAGATTATACAAAACAAGAGATAATTTTCAAATAATTCAGATAATTAAAATTAAATTTGTTTAAAAATCATAAAAGATATAACTAGATATTTTAAAATGCTAAAACTAAGAGTATTATATTATATTTTATTTTAGTATATTAATTCTCTTAGTAATATATATATATATATATATATATATATATATATAGTCTATTTAAAATATTTACTATATATTTACATAAAAGTGCTTTACTTTTACTTATATTAATTTCTAATCCAAGAAAAATGTGGAACTATCCCTAGTAGGTTAATAAAATAGTCAGTAAACTATCAAATTATTCATTTTGTTATCAAGTTCTACGACTAAACTTTGCCTTCCTCAAATATCAATTTAAAAAATTTATACGAAATTGTGATTTTGATTACTCTGTCCATAATTTTATTAATTATAATATCTTATATAATAAAATAAGTTTTCTCAAATCCACAAGCTTTGAGAGGATGACATGTGTCATATATAAATTTACATTTGCATTTTGTTATTTATTTAAAATAAAATAATGATTGTTAAATATGAATGTATTTACATATGCCTTTATTTTCTCTCTCCATTTTATTGGTTGTTATTTAACTAAAACAATGATTGTTCAATATGAAAGTATAATCTAAAATAACAAAAAAGTAATATTTTAATTTTCAGCTACAAACTTTATCACTAATATAAAATAAAATAGTTACACTAAAACACAAGTAATCTTTCTTATATAAAAGTGATATGATATTTTAAATAATTTCCAATGTATAAAATATATGTTTGTTTGATGAAAAAATAATATTTGTTTCTAAATTTTAATGTTAATCTTATATAATAAAGTAAGGTTTCAAAAAACCACAAACTTTGAGAGGATGATATGTGTCTTATATGAATTTACACTTGCCTTTATTTTTCTTTCTTCATTTTATTTGTTGTTGTTTATCTAAAACAAAATAAAGATTGTTAACTATGAATGTATAATAAAAAATAACTAAATAAACTTGTATTTTAATTTTCTGTTACAAACTTTATCACTAATATCAAATAAAATAGTTATACTATAACACAAGTAATAGTGATTATCAAAAAGTGATCTGATAATTTAAACAATTTCCAATGTGTAAAAATATGCTTATTTGATTAAAAAACTTGTTTCTAAATTTTAATTTATAATATCTTATATAATAAAGTAAGGTTTCTCAAGTCCACAAGCTTTGAGACGATGACATGTGTCATATATGATTTACACTTGCATTTGTTTTTCTTTATCTATTTTAGTAGTTGTTATTTATTTAAAACAAAATAATGATTGTTAAATATGAATGTATTAACATTAGCTTTTATTTTTCTCTCTCCATTTTATTGGTTGTTATTTATTTGAAACAAAAAAATGATTGTTCAATATGAAACTATAATCTAAAATTGCCAAATAAAAATAATATTTTAATTTTCAGTTACAAACTTTATCATTAATATAAAATAAAATAGTTACACTAAAACACAAGTAATATTTCTTATATTAAAGTGATATGATACTTTAAATAATTTCCAATGTATAAAATATATGTTTGTTTGATGAAAAAATGATATCTTTTTCTAAATTTTAATGTTAAATCTTATATAATAAAGTAAGATTTCTCAAAACCACAAGCTTTGAGAGGATGACATGTGTCTTATATTGAGAATACAATTTTGCCCCTGAACAGACACTAGCTAAGAGTTACATCTTCTGTCTTCTTCTGTTTACGCCTTTTACTTATTTTGTGTTTCACCTTTTACTTAATTTCTTTTCATTATTTTACTTTCTCACTTTTAACCATTTGAGACAGAAAGAGAATTTTTTTTCTAACCCTAACATGAAAAACCTCCGATTCCTCTCTCTCTCTCTCTTCGCCTTTGAACGCCGCCGGGCAGTCTGGGTGTTGATTCTCGGTCTCTCCACTCCGTCGTCGGTGTTATCTCTCTGTTTATCGTTAAAGGTCGTCCCTGTTTAAAACCGAGTAGCTTAATCACTCTCCCCCCAGTTCGACGTCGCAAATCTAAGCATGTTATGATAGGTATCACTGATTTTCACTTAGATTCGTCTGTTTAAACTTCGATTTAGTGTTTATTATGTTCTTTTGCAACTTCGTTATTACTACCTTGTCTTTGTGTTTTGCGTCCTATGTGGACAACTTAAAATCGTCTCTACTCTTTTGATTTGCGTAGATCTAGGTTCTATGTTCATCGATCTCGTTTCTAGTTCTTATTTTCTTGTGTCTGTGTTCTGCGTCCCATCTAGACAACTTGAAATCGTCTCTACTCTTCTGATTTGAGTAGATATAGGTTCTATGTTCATGGATCTAGTTTCTAGTTCTTACTTCTGTGTGTCTTTGTTATGCGTCCCATGTGGACAACTTGAATCGTCCCTCCATGTGGATTTGCGTAGATCTAGGTTTTATGTTCATGGATCTAGTTTTTATGCCCATGCTCGCATGCTCGCAATTTGTAGATCTCGTGGACTTGACTAAATGGACATATGTTTTCTTTGTTTTATGTCTACTGCGTTCTATGTTGTTTATATGTGTACAACTTATAACAGACACTACTTTATTCTTGTGTTATATGTTCATGGATATCTGTGAATGGACATGTGATCCTTTATCGTTATTCGCCTGCTCAACACATATAGATATCATGGATTCGTTCTAATGGACATCTTATATACATTTGTAGTACCTAGGTTCATTCTTGTGGATATTGTATTAATGTTCAATCTGTGTCTACATATTTATATGGACATTATCGATGCACATATTACGTGTGGACTGGAATCCGTGGACATTACTATGCATGCATATTTGATATTCCATAGATTTTATCCATGTGTACAAAGATAAATGGACATATTGAATCATACACTCATGTGTGGACAAGTTCTCGTGGACATATGCTAGTGCTTTCTGAGTTTAGACATTGTAGATAGTGTTTAAAGATCTAAGCCATTCGTGGACATATGATATTATGGGTTTTGGTATGCCTTCACTAATATTTTTAAACACTTTTTCACGTTCACAGACATCCGGCTTCCTCATAGGCTCTTTGCCACCGACAGATACCCCAACAAACAGCTCAATATCTACTCCAAAATTGATCACCTCACATTTGTAAAAAACGCTCCAGTGACTGTGGACCTGTTTCCATAAAATTCATGGAGCTTCACGCTATAGAACGTTTAGACAAAGCTATGGTGCCCATGAACGATAAGTTTTTGGATGCTTTAAGGAAAGAGTATGCCATGGACATATATAAAAATCTTGTCATCCCTCTCTACCTCCATTAGACTGGTTGTATTTATGTATGTTAACCTTTTGGATACTATTGTCATTTGTGATACACTCTTATGGATATGACCATTCGATGGCAATGTTGTATTTGTTTACACTACTACTAGTTTTTTTGTCACCACATCCTTCTGGATGGGATTTTCGATTCCTGCTATTGTACTGGTGTACTACTACTCCCATGTACATATTTGTTTGGTTTTCTAGACTTCTTCTATCTACTTGGTTGTACATACGAACTTAATTAGTCAAAGAGTATCCTAATGGATATGTACAGCTGGACAAGAGCACATGAACAAAAGATTAAAGGCATCATGTTTGGACGGGAGTTAGTAATAGAAGGCCAGGATCATGACAGCACTTGCAGATTAATGGAGAGGATTAATAAATTATTCCCCCCCAATCCCGTTACTATCAGATTTTAAATGAATGGACATGATTTTCAGTCAAAATAGATGGTCCATATTTATCTACTTTTAACCAAATTAATCTTCCATTTAGTTACAGCAAACCAAACCAGAATAGAATAAAAAAGGGCAACTTGGCCATTATTATTTTTGTACAGTGCCAAATGACCTTTCAAACGGGAAGTGACTTTTTATGTGACTTTGTTAAGATAAAGTGTCTTTTGTGTTAATGACTCTTGTTTATGTTATTTCAACATTATTATATTCTTATATAAGAACTGGATCACATTACGCCACAATGGGAAACAAAAGAAGAAAAGTTTGCAAAATCAAGATTCTTCCTCATGGTGGTGTCTCTTTGCTTCAAAAAGAATTGCGCCTTTCAAAGTATCAGCAGAATCGGTGATAATATTTAATTTGGATAGTGCCACAGACTGCAAGTAGAAAGCGGTTGGCCAATCAGGCAATACTCCTTGTGCATGCATCCCATCATAGAGTGCTTGCTGGTTATTGCAGAACATATAACATAGACTACGCCTCGCATAAACACTTGGGTTCAGCACTCTTCTCGAATCAATGAACTTAGAATAACAGTGGATGGCGGTTTTGAAGTCTTGCTTTAGGAAGGCTTGATCACCGCGTTTTCGAACCTCTTGAAGACCTTGTACCGCTTCTATCCATTCTTCGTAAGAGAACTCAATAACTTCCTTGTCATCTTTGTATTCTGCCATCACCAAGATTTTATGAATAGTTGTGAGGTCCATTCGCAAACAGGCTTCTCCTAGTGGCGAAAGAAAGTTGATTCAAAAATACATCTTTATGCTTTTCCATTTCAAGCATTGTATTAGATGGGTTTATTGTTTTCTTTTGCATGTTTTGAAGCGTTGTAAGAAGCTCTTTTGTGTTGATACTTTTCTATACCCTTAGAGCATGTTTAGTGGAGTCTCTTAAGGGATTTGGGCACAAAATCATATGTAATTTTAATTAAAAGAAAATCACAAAATGCAAAAAAAGGAAGAACCGGCTCTTCCCCAAGAGCCTGTAAGAGGCGAGTTCTTCACTGTGGCGACACGTGTCATGAGCCGATTGGCTCTTTTTTTTTTTTTTGAATTTTTTTTTTTTTTCCTAAATGCAAAAAAAAAAAAAAGAAATAATAATAAAAAAATTTTAAGAACCCCAAGAGGGGGTTCACTACTACACATGCTCTTATACTGTAAACATTGATATGCAAGTTTGAAAATTACAATAGCTTCTTCTGCATAGAAATTTCCCTTCAGGTTTGGATCAATAGCTTCTTTTGTTTCTTATTATTACTTTTAGACATATTGTTAGATAATTATTATGATATAAAATAAAAATATGTTTTACTTTTAAAAAAGAGAGAATTTAAAATATTTACTTTTAAATTTAATACTAAGATTATATAAAACAAGAGATAATTTTCAAATAATTCAGATAATCAAAATTAAATTTGTTTAAAAATCATAAAAGATATAACTAGATATTTTAAAATGCTAAAACTAAGAGTATTATATTTTCTTTTATTTTAGTAAATTAATTCTCTAAGTAAAATATATATATATACAAACTAACAAAACAACTTAATTATTTTAACTATAAATAGTCTATTAAAAATATTTACTATATATTTACATAAAAGTGCTTTACTTTTACTTATATTAATTTCTAATCCAAGCAAAATGTGGAACTATCCCTAGTAGGCTAATAAAATAGTCAGTAAACTATCAAATTATTCATGTTGATATCAAGTTCTACGACTAAACTTTGCCTTCCTCAAATACCAAGTTAAAAAATTTATACGAAATTGAGATTTTGATTACTCTGTCCATAATTTTATTATTTATAATATCTTATATAATAAAATAAGTTTTCGCAAATCCACAAGCTTTGAGAGGATGAAATGTGTCATATATGAATTTACACTTGCATTTATTTTTGTCTATCCATTTTATTGGTTGTTATTTATTTAAAACAAAATAATGATTGTTAAATATGAATGTATTTACATATGACTTTATTTTTCACTCTCCATTTTATTTTTTGTTATTTAATTAAACAATGATTGTTCAATATAAAAGTATAATCTAAAATAACCACACAAAAAGTAATATTTTAATTTTTAGCTACAAACTTTATCACTAATAAATAATAAAATAGTTACACTAAAACACAAGTAATCTTTCTTATATAAAAGTGATATGATACTTTAAATAATTTACAATGTATAAAATATATGTTTGTTTGATGAAAAAATAATATTTGTTTCTAAATTTAATGTTAAATCTTATATAATAAAGTAAGGTTTCTCAAAACCACAAACTCTTAGAGGATGATATGTGTCTTATATGAATTTACACTTGCCTTTATTTTTCTTTCTTCATAATATTTGTTGTTGTTTATCTAAAACAAAATAAAGATTGTTAAATATGAATGTATAATTGAAAAATAACTAAATAAACTAATATTTTAATTTTCTGTTACAAACTTTATCACTAATATCAAACAAAATAGTTATACTACAACGCAAGTAATCGTGATTATCAAAAAGTGATATGATAATTTAAACAATTTTCAATGTGTAAAAAATATGCTTATTTGATAAAAAGAAATTTTTTCTAAATTTTAATGTTAAAATCTTATATAATAAAGTAGGGTTCGCTTTAACATAAGTCATGAGAGATTGTCATATGTCACTTAAAATTTTATTTTTATTTTAATCACTAACAATTATTGTCTTAACTTATCTCTTACTCATTAATTAATTTAAATTCATAATTATTTTTTAAGATAGTATATTACATTTTGATTATAAATAAGGTGAGATGTCAATGAAAATAAAATTTAAACATATTATCTAATAGAAATAGAGTTAATTTTTATTATTAGTTTGGGACATATAGTTATATAAGGATTATGTTCTAGAAAATAAGATTACATTGTTTATGGAGTTTATTACGTGTGTAGTCACTTATACACATTGATATTAACCAAAGGACACATGTATGTCATTGGACACTTTCTACTATTGATAATACAATTTTGCCCCTGAACAGACACTAGCTAAGAGTTACACCTTCTGTCTTCTTTTGTTCACGCCTTTTACTTATTTTTTTTTCACCTTTTACTTAATTTCTTTTCATTATTTTAGTTTCTCACTTTTAACCATTTGAGACAGAAAGAGATTTTTTTTTTTTAACCCTAACCTGAAAAACCTCCGATTCCTCTCTCTGTCTCTTCGTCTTTGAACGCCGCCGGGCAGTCTGGGTGTTGATTCTCGGTCTCTCTACTCCGTCGTCAGTCTTATCTCTCTGTTTATCGTTAAAGGCCATCCCTGTTTCAAACCGAGTAGCTTAATCGCCCTCCCCCCAGTTCGACGTCGCAAATCTAAGCATGTATTGATAGGTATCATTAATTTTCACTTAGATTCGTCTGTTTAAACTTCGATTTAGTGTTTATTATGTTCTTCTGCAACTTCTTTATTACTACCTTGTCTCTGTGTTTTGCGTGCTCTTTTGATTTGCGTAGATCTAGGTTCTATGTTCATCGATCTCGTTTCTAGTTCTTATTTTCTTGTGTCTGTGTTCTGCGTCCCATCTGGACAACTTGAAATCGTCTCTACTCTTCTGATTTGAGTATATCTAGGTTCTATGTTCATGGATCTAGTTTCTAGTTCTTACTTCTGCGTGTCTTTGTTCTGCGTCCCATGTGGACAACTTGAATCGTCCCTCCTATGTGGATTTGCGTAGATCTAGGTTTTATGTTCATGGATCTAGTTTTTATGCCCATGCTCGCAATTTGTAGATATCGTGGACTTGACTAAATGGACATATGTTTTCTTTGTTTTATGTCTACTGCGTTCTATGTTGTTTATATGTGTACAACTTATAACATACACTACTTTATTCTTGTGTTATATGTTCATGGATATGTGTGAATGGACATGTGATCCTTTATCGTTATTCGCCTGCTCAACACATATAGATATCATGGATTCGTTCTAATGGACATCTTATATACATTTGTAGTACCTAGGTTCATTCTTGTGGATATTGTATTAATGTTCAATCTGTGTCTACATATAAGGTTCATTCTTGTGGATATTGTATTAATGTTCAATCTGTGTCTACATATTTATATGGACATTATCGATGCACGTATTACTATGTGGACCAAAATCCGTGGACATTACGATGCATGCATATTTGATATTCCATAGATTTTATCCACGTGTACAAAGATAAATGGACATATTGAATCATACACTCATGTGTGGACAAGTTTTCGTGGACATATGCTAGTGCTCTGAGTTTAGACATCATAGATAGTGTTTAAAGATCTAAGCTATTTGTGGACATATGATATTTTTGGTTTTGATATGCCTTCACTAATATTTTTAAACACTTTTTCACGTTCACAGACATCCGGCTTCCTCAGAGCCTCTTTGCCACCGACAGATACCCCAGCAAACGGCTCAATATCTTCTCCAAAATTGATCACCTCACGTTTGTAAAAAACGCTCCAGTGACTATGGACCTGTTTCCATCAAATTCATGGAGCTTCACCCTATAGAACGTTTAGAAAAAGCTATGGTGCCCATGAACGACAAGTTTGTGGATGCTTTAAGGAAAGAGTATGCCATGGACATATATAAAAATCTTGTCATCCCTCTCTACCTCCATTAGACTGGTTGTATTTATGTATGTTAACCTTTTGGATATTATTGTCATTTGTGATACACTCTTATGGATATGTCCCATTTGATGGCAATGTTGTATTTGTTTACACTACTACTAGGTTTTTTGTCACCACATCCTTCTGGATGGGATGTTCGATTCCTGCTATTGTACTGGTGTACTACTACTCCCATGTACATATTTGTTTGGTTTTCTAGACTTCTTCTATCTACTTGGTTGTACATACGAACTTAATTAGTCAAAGAGTATCCTAATGGATATGTACAGCTGGACAAGAGCACATGAACAAAAGATTAAAGGCATCATGTTTGGACGGGAGTTAGTAATAGAGGGCCAGGATCATGACAGCACTTGCAGGTTAATGGAGAGGATTAATAAATTATTTCCCCCCAGTCCCATTACTATCAGATTCTAAATGAATAGACAAGATTTTCTGTCAAAATAGATGGTCCAAATTTATCTACTTTTAACTAAATTTATCTTCCATTTAGTTACAGCAAACCAAACCAGAATAGAATAAAAAAGGGCAACTTGGCCATTATTATTTTTGTACAGTGCCAAATGGCCTTTCAAACGGGAAGTGACATTTTATGTGACTTTGTTAAGACAAAGTGTCTTTTTGTGTTAATGACTCTTGTTTATGTTATCTCCTAAACATAAGTCATGAAAGGTTGTCATGTGTTGCCCAAATTTTAAATTTAAATTTTTGTTTTAATCTCTAACAATTAATATACTCATTTATTTCTTACATATTGACTAATTTTACATTGATAAATATTCTTCGAGATAGTATATCACATTTTCACCATAATTAATATGAGATGTCAATGAAAATAAAGTTTAAACATATTATTTAATATATTATGGTGAGAGTTTTCTAGAATATATTCTTCTAATCCTACATAGTACTATTTTTTGTTTTCTTCCATATGTTTCAGGTAGTTTTTAATTATTTTTATCTTAATTTTTCTAATAAAAATAAAATTAAAATTTGTTTCTTTTTTGTTTTGTTTCAACATTATTATATTCTTATATAAGAACTGGATCACATTACGCCACAATGGGAAACAAAAGAACAAAAGTTTGCAAAATCAAGATTCTTCCTCATGGTGGTGTCTCTTTGCTTCAAAAAGAATTGCGTCTTTCAAAGTATCAACAGAATCGGTGATAATATTTAATTTGGATAGTGCCACAGACTGCAAGTAGAAAGCGGTTGGCCAATCAGGCAATACTCCTTGTGTATGCATCCCATCATAGAGTGCTCACTGGTTATTGCAAAACATATAACATAGACTACGCCTCGCATAAACACTTGGGTACACCACTCTTCTCGAATCAATGAACTTAGAATAACAGTGGATGGCGGTTTCGAAGTCTTGCTTTAGGAAGGCTTGATCACCGCATTTTCGAACCTCTTGAAGACCTTGTACCGCTTCTATCCATTCTTCGTAAGAGAACTCAATAACTTCCTTATCATCTTTGTATTCTGCTATCACCAAGATTTTATGAATAGTTGTGAGGTCCATTCTCAAACAGGCTTCTCCTAGTGGCGAAAGAAAGTTGATTCAAAAATACATCTTTATGCTTTTCCGATTCCTCTCTCTGTCTCTTCGTCTTTGAACGCCGCCGGGCAGTCTGGGTGTTGATTCTCGGTCTCTCTACTCCGTCGTCGGTCTTATCTCTCTGTTTATCGTTAAAGGTCATCCCTGTTTCAAACCGAGTAGCTTAATCGCCCTCCCCCCAGTTCGACGTCGCAAATCTAAGCATGTATTGATAGGTATCACTGATTTTCACTTAGATTCGTCTGTTTAAACTTCGATTTAGTGTTTATTATGTTCTTCTGCAACTTCGTTATTACTACCTTGTCTCTGTGTTTTGCGTCCCATGTGGACAACTTAAAATCATCTCTACTCTTTTGATTTGCGTAGATCTAGGTTCTATGTTCATCGATCTCGTTTCTAGTTCTTATTTTCTTGTGTCTGTGTTATGCGACCCATATGGACAACTTGAAATCGTCTCTACTCTTCTGATTTGAGTAGATCTAGGTTCTATGTTCATGGATCTAGTTTCTAGTTCTTACTTCTGTGTGTCTTTGTTTTGCGTCCCATGTGGACACCTTGAATCGTCCCTCCTATGTGGATTTGCGTAGATCTAGGTTTTATGTTCATGGATCTAGTTTTTATGCCCATGCTCGCATGCTCGCAATTTGTAGATCTCGTGGACTTGACTAAATGGACATATGTTTTCTTTGTTTTATGTCTACTGCGTTCTATGTTGTTTATATGTGTACAACTTGTAACGGACACTACTTTATTCTTGTGTTATATGTTCATGGATATGTGTGAATGGACATGTGATCCTTTATCGTTATTCGCCGCTCAACACATATAGATATCATGGATTCGTTCTAATGGACATCTTATATACATTTGTAGTACCTAGGTTCATTCTTGTGGATATTGTATTAATGTTCAATCTGTGTCTACACATTTATATGGACATTATCAATGCACGTATTACTGTGTGGACTGGAATCCGTGGACATTACGATGCATGCATATTTGATATTCCATAGATTTTATCCATGTGTACAAAGATAAATGGACATATTGAATCATACACTCATGTGTGGACAAGTTCTCGTGGACATATGCTAGTGCTTTCTGAGTTTAGACATTGTAGATAGTGTTTAAAGAGCTAAGCCATTCGTGGACATATGATATTTTGGGTTTTGGTATGCCTTCACTAATATTGTCAAACACTTTTTCACGTTCACAGACATTCGGCTTCCTCAGAGGCTCTTTGCCACCGACAGATACCCCAGCAAACGGCTCAATATCTACTCCAAAATTGATCACCTCACATTTGTAAAAACCGCTCCAGTGACTGTGGACCTGTTTCCATCAAATTCATGGAGCTTCACGCAATAGAACGTTTAAACAAAGCTATGGTGCCCATGAACGACAAGTTTGTGGATGCTTTAAGGAAAGAGTATGCCATGGACACATATAAAAATCTCGTCATCCATCTCTACCTCCATTAGACTGGTTGTATTTATGTATGTTAACCTTTTGGATACTATTGTCATTTGTGATACACTCTTATAGATATGTCCCATTCAATGGCAATGTTGTATTTGTTTACACTACTACTAGGTTTTATGTCACCACATCCTTCTGGATGGGATGTTCGATTCCTGCTATTGTAGCTGGTGTACTACTACTCCCATGTACATATATGTTTGGTTTTCTAGACTTCTTCTATCTACTTGGTTGTACATACGAACTTAATTAGTCAAAGAGTATCCTAATGGATATGTACAAAAGATTAAAGGCATCATGTTTGGACGGGAGTTAGTAATAGAAGGCCAGGATCATAACAGCACTTGCAGATTAATGGAGAGGATTAATAAATTATTTCCCCCCAATCCCATTACTATCAGATTTTAAATGAATGGACAAGATTTTCTGTCAAAACAGATGGTCCAGATTTATCTACATTTAACTAAATTAATCTTCCTTTTAGTTACAGCAAACCAAACCAGAATAGAATCAAAAGGGCAACTTGGCCATTAATATTTTTGTACAGTGCCAAATGGTTTTTTAAACGGGAAGTGACTTTTTATGTGACTTTGTTAAGACAAAGTGTCTTTTATGTTAATGACTATTGTTTATGTAATCTCCTAAATACAAGTCATGAAAGGTTGTCATGTGTTGCCCAAAAATTAAATTTAAATTTTTCTTTTAATCTCTAACAATTAATGTACTCATTTATTTCTTACATATTGACTAATTTTACATTGATAAATATTCTTCGAAATAGTATATTACATGTTCACCATAATTAATATGAGATGTCAATGAAAATAAAGTTTAAACATATTATTAAATATAATATGTTGAGAATTTTCTAGAATATATTCTTCTAATCCTACATAGTACTAGTTTTTGTTTTCTTCCATATTTCACGTAGTTTTTATTATTTTTTATCTTAATTTTTCTAATAAAAAGAAAATTTAAATTTGTTTCTTTTTGTTTGTTTTAACATTATTATATTCTTATATAAGAACTGGATCACATTACGCCACAATGGGAAACAAAAGAAGAAAAGTTTGCAAAATCAAGATTCTTCCTCATGGTGGTGTCTCTTTGCTTCAAAAAGAATTGCGTCTTTCAAAGTATCAGCAGAATCGGTGATAATATTTAATTTGGATAGTGCCACAGACTGCAAGTAGAAAGCGGTTGGCCAATCAGGCAATACTCCTTGTGCATGCATCCCATCATAGAGTGCTTGCTGGTTATTGCAGAACATATAACATAGACTACGCCTCGCATAAACACTTGGGTTCAGCACTCTTCTCGAATCAATGAACTTAGAATAACAGTGGATGGCGGTTTTGAAGTCTTGCTTTAGGAAGGCTTGATCACCGCGTTTTCGAACCTCTTGAAGACCTTGTACCGCTTCTATCCATTCATCGTAAGAGAACTCAATAATTTCCTTGTCATCTTTGTATTCTGTCATCACCAAGAATTTATGAATAGTTGTGAGGTCCATTCTCAAACAGGCTTCTCCTAGTGGCGAAAGAAAGTTGATTCAAAAATACATCTTTATGCTTTTCCATTTCAAGCATTGTATTAGATGGGTTTATTGTTTTCTTTTGCATGTTTTGAAGCGTCGTAAGAAGCTCTTTTGTGTTGATACTTTTCCATACCCTCTTATACTGTAAACATTGAGATGCAAGTTTGAAAATTACAATAGCTTCTTCTGCATAGAAATTTCCCTTCAGGTTTGGATCAATAGCTTCTTTTGTTTCTTATTATTACTTTTAGACATATAGTTAGATAATGATTATGATATAAAATAAAATTACATTTTTACTTTTAAAAAAGAGAGGAATTAAAATATTTACTTTTAAATTTAATACTAAGATCATACAAAACAAGAGATGATTTTCAGACAATTCAGATAACTAAAATAAAATTTGTTTTAAAATCATAAAAGTATCAGCACAATCAATGATCATATTTAATTCTAATAGTGCCACAGACTGCAAGTATAAAGCGGTTGGCCAATCAGGGAATACTCCTTGTGCATGCATCCCATCATAGAAAGCTCTCTGGTTGTTGTGGAACATATAGAATAGACTATGCCTCGCATAAACACTTGGGTACACCACTCTTCTCGAATCAATGAACTTAGAATAACAGTGAATGGCGGTTTCGAAGTCTTGCTTTAGGAAGGCTTGATCACCGCGTTTTCAAACCTCTTGAAGATCTTGTACAGCTTCTATCCATTCTTCGAAAGAGAACTCAATAACTTCCTTGTCATCTCTGTATTCTGCCATCACCAAGATTTTATGAATAGATGTGAGGTCCATTCTCAAACAGGCTTCTACTAGTGGCGAAAGTTGATTCAAAAATATCTCTTTATGCTTTTCCATTTCAAGCATTGTATTAGATGGGTTTATTGTTTTCTTTTGCATGGTTTGAAGCGTTGTAAGAAGCTCTTTTGTGTTGATACTTTCTATACCCTCATATTGTAAACATTGAGATGCAAGTTTGAAAATTACAATAGCTTCTTTTGCATAGAAATTTCCCTTCAGGTTTGGATAAATAGCTTCTTTTGTTTCTTATTATTATTTTTAGACATATTGTTAGATAATAATTATGATATAAAATAAAAATACGTTTTTACTTTAAAGAAAAAAGAAATTAAAATATTTACTTTTAAATTTAATACTAAGATTATACAAAACAAGAGATAGTTTTAAAACAATTAAGATAAATAAAGTTAAATTTGTTTAAAATCATAAAAGATATATTAGATATTTTAAAATGCTAAATCTAAGAGTATTGTATTTTATTTTATTTTAGTAAATTAATTATCATAGTAATATATATACATATATATATATATATATATATATATATATTTACAAACTAGCAAAACAACTTAATTATTTAACTATAAATCTATACTATTAAAACAGAAGTACATTTTAGAAAATGTCCAAAAATTTTCAAATAATTACGATGGAATGCCACTGCTTTTAATGTAATATTTGTGAATCTCATTAAGGCTAAATTGGTCAACCAGGGACAAAATATAAATCGTGACATAAACCTTCCAGAACCAGTGTCACTTCCAAATTAGAATTATTATTTAACACATGTCTCACTGGTTTAATTTGGTTATGTGATACATTTCGTTGGTTTAGAAACAAGTAGTAATACGTAATCAATCAGATTTTTAATTATTAAATTTAATCTTATGTTTGGTTTTGAGTTACGTGAGACGTGAGACGGAATTCGTGATCTCATTATTATGTCGTTTGAGACATGATTTCAATTATGTTGGTTCGATAAAGTGTACCAATTTCATTGGTATGATTTCAAATGTTACAATATTATAGTTTGGTTGTGGTTTGAATCATTCAATAACATTTGGTTTAGGTTTCTAGACCAAAAAAATCGAATATACGAATCTTATATTAAAAGTTCAGATATTACTAATAATGTAGCTGGAAGTGGGTCAAACCCGCCCGTTTGACCCACCTGCTACGATCTGTTTTCGATCAACAAAATCCGTCTCGCATAACTCTTGAAAGAAAGACATTATATACGCACAAGTCTCACCTAAATTTACAGGTTATTCGTCAGATCCAATTATTGTTTAACAGTCAAAACATTATATGTGTTTTAGTTATTCAATAATATAAATTAAATACTATATAAATAAATAAATAAAACATTTTAATTAATATATAGAATTATTTAATATTTCTATTGATATAGAGAAAGCTATATATTAAAAATGGTTTACTTTAATGTGGGAAATTTTTTTATTTTGAAAATATAATAATATTTAATTAATACAAAATATGTATGTAAAATATAATTTGGTTTATTAATATGTAAATCCCATTTATGATATTAATATTTTTAAATATTAACTAATATAATATTTAATTGATATCTTAATATTTTTTTATTTCTGTTATGTTAGTTAATAACTTATTTCTACAAGATTAAACATTTTCTAAAAATAAATAGTATTTATTAATATTATTAATTAATTTTGAATTAATTAATTTCTAAAAATAAATATATAATGGTTAACCAAAATATATTAACTAAAATATATTTTTTGAAATAATTTGGCATTTAATTTTAAAAAAAAATTATTTGTAAGATTTGCTTACCAAAATTAAATGACAATAAACAACTTTCCTTTTAAATAGTATTTTCTTTTTAAAACATTATTTAGATTTAAAATTAAGAAAGGAAACCAATGGCATTGCTTGTAAATAAATTAAAAAGAGTGGATAGTTTTTATTTTGTACATCTACTTTAATAGTATAGATGTATAAAATATATGTTTGTTTGATGAAAAAAATATTTGTTTCTAAATTTTAATGTTAAATCTTATATAATAAAGTAAGATTTCTCAAAACCACAAGCTTTGAGAGGATGACATGTGTCTTATATAAAGTTACACTTGTCTTTATTTTTCTTTCTTTATTTATTTGTTGTTGTTTATCTAAAACAAAATAAAGATTGTTAAATATGAATGTATAATAAAAAATAACTAAATAAACTAATATTTTAAATTTCTGTTACAAACTTTATCACTAATATCAAATAAAATAGTTATACAAGACAAGTAATCGTGATTATCAAAAAGTGATCATATAATTTAAACAATTTCCAGTATATAAAAAATATGCTTATTTGATTAAAAATGTTTCTAAATTTTAATGTTAAAATCTTATATAATAAAGTACGATTTTCTTTAACATAAGTCATGAGAGATTGTCTTATATCACTTAAAATTTTATTTTTATTTTAATCACTAACAATTACTGTATTAGCTTATCTCTTACTCACTAATTAATTTAAACTCATAAATGTTTTTTAGGATAGTATATTAAATTTTGATTATAACTAAGATGAGATATTAATGAAAATAAAATTTAAACATATTACGTAATGGAAACGGAGTTAATTTTATTATTAGTTTTGGACATATAGTTATATAAGGATTATGTTCTAGAAAATAAGATTACATTGTCTATGTAATCTCCTATACACAAGTCATGAAAGATTGTCATGTGTTGCCAAAAATTTAAATTTAAATTTTTATTTTAATCTCTAACAATTAATGTACTCATTTATTTCTACATATTGACTAATTTTACATTGATAAATATTCTTCGAGATAGTATATTACATTTTCACCATAATTAATATGAGATGTCAATGAAAATAAAATTTAAACATATTATTTAATATAATATGGTGAGAGTGCTCTAGAATATATTCTTCTAATCCTACATAGTACTATTTTTGTTTTCTTCCATATGTTTCACGTAGTTTTTAATTATTTTTTCTATCTTAATTTTTTCAAATAAAAAGAAAAATTAAATTTGTTTCTTTTTTTTTGTTTCAACATTATTATATTCATATATTAGAATTGGATCACATTACGCCACAATGGGAAACAAAAGAAGAAAAGTTTGCAAAATCAAGATTCCTCGTCATGGTGTTGTCTCTTGGCTTCAAAAAGAACTGCGTCTTTCAAAGTATCAGCAGAATCGGTGATAATATTTAATTTGGATAGTGCCACAGACTGCAAGTAGAAAGCGGTTGGCCAATCAGACAATACTCCTTGTGCATGCATCCCATCATAGAGTGCTCGTTGGTTATTGCAGAACATATAACATAGACTACGCCTCACATAAACACTTGGGTACACCACTCTTCTCGAATCAATGAACTTATAATAACAGTGGATGGCGGTTTCAAAGTCTTGCTTTAGGAAGGCTTGATCACCGCGTTTTCGAATCTCTTGAAGACCTTGTACCGCTTCTATCCATTCTTCGTAAGAGAATTCAATAACTTCCTTGTCATCTTTGTATTCTGTCATCACCAAGATTTTATGAATAGTTGTGAGGTCCATTCTCAAACAGGCTTCTCCTAGTGGCGAAAGAAAGTTGATTCAAAAATACCTGTTTATGCTTTTCCATTTCAAGCATTGTATTAGTCTTTTGCATGTTGAAGCGTTGTAAGAAACTCTTTTGTGTTGATACTTTCTATACCCTTATATTGTAAACATTGAGATGCAAGTTTGAAAATTACAATAGCTTCTTCTGCATAGAAATTTCCTTCAGGTTTGGATCAATAGCTTCTTTTGTTTCTTATTATACTTTTAGACATATAGTTAGATAATAATTATGATATAAAATAAATTCATTTTTACTTTTAAAAAAGAGAGAAATTAAAATATTTACTTTTAAATTTAATACTAAGTTCATACAAAACAAGAGATGATTTTCAAACAATTCAGATAACTAAAGTAAAATTTGTTTTATAATCATAAAAGATATAAGTAAATATTTTAAAATGCTAAAACTAAGAGTGTTGTATTTTATTTAATTTTAGTAAATTAATTCTTTTAGTAATATATATATATATATATGTATATATATATATATATATATGTATTTACAAACTAGCAAAACAACTTAATTACTTTAACTATAAATAATATATTAAAAATATTTACTATATATTTACATAAAAGTGCTTTATTTTTACTTATATTAATTTTTAATCCAAGCAAAACGTGGAACTATTCCTAGTAGGTTAATAAAATAGTCAGTAAACTATCAAATTATTCATGTTGTTATCAAGTTCTACGACTAAACTTTGCATTCCTCAAATCCCAGTTTCAAAATTTTATATGAAAATGTGATTTTGATTACTCGGTCCATAATTTTATTATTTATAATACATGTTTTATATATAATTGTGCATAACAAAATTTATGAATCATGGTAAGCAAAGTACGCATTACTATTTGGGACAATATGACGTCGACTTATGAGAGGATTTTGATAAATAAACAAGCAAACTTGTTATTCTGATAATAACAAGTGTAAATCCAAAAACATATTTAAATTTAACTATGTAACCATTAAAATTTGCCTTTTGAAAATTTACTAACTAAATATCAAAATTAAGAAATATTTACATCAACAATAGGTTATCTTTACTTCAGCATCAAATATATATGAAGACGATGTCTTACTTAGTACTATACAAGATTTCAAAACAAGGTTAAACTATACTATAACATACTATTTGGTTTCAAATTTTGGGCAAAACAGTGAGGCTTGGTTGTTGGAATTGAGATCGAGAACTAGGGTTTCAGGAGAGCAGAGAAAGACAGTCGAGGGTGAATATTCTTCCAATTACTCTTCCAAATGCCCATCGGGCTGACCAAATTAATAACAACATTTGAGTTTCGACATGTGGCGATCTGTGAACCGTAGATTATTCGCGGTAACTACATACTCCAATTTTTTGTACATCGTTTTACTGAGCAAAACCTTTCTCGCAGAATCGAAGTGGTGAACGAAGAAGAAGAAGTTATATTCGTAGACCATCTCCAATGTATTTCTCTATATTTTCTTCTAAAAAGGAATATTCTCTCTAATATTTTTTTATTTTATTAAAAATACATTTTACTTTTAAAAGTTGCAAGTTAAACCATATTTATTCTTTTTATTTTACAAAAACTTTTATAAAAATATGAAATGTTTTAAAAACAACAAATAAATTACATGAAACAACAACGAAATAAAAAATTTATATTCATTTTGGTTATAATTATAAAATGTAAAAGTTATAGGATAACTTTATAAATAAAAAAGTTTGACTATGTTATAGAGAAATGTTATTTCTTCCTCTATATATAGAAGAAAAAATAGCAATCTCTATTTTAGAGCAAAATATAGAGGTGGGTTGAAGATGATTTTTCCCTATTATAACATTTAGAAGTTAAAATAGCAATGGATTGGAAATGATCTTAGAAGTAAGATCTCTTTTCCATCCGCGAAATTCCCACTTCCGATGTAGGTCCCTTTGTCTTCTTTAGTAATGAATTGAATCATGTGAGATGAGATTACTGAGCAAAACTAAGCTCGTCCAAGTCCCTTCTCTGAAGCTTACTTGTCTCGATAGAGGCCTAATTGAAGTTTTTCAACGGCTGAATGGGTTAATCTTCAACTCTTCAACCGAAGTGTATGCCTATGCTCTTGAGCTTTGTGGAAAAAGTAGAGCTATCTCTCAAGGTCAGCAGCTTCATTCGCGTATTTCAAAGACTTCCCCTGCAATTGATCGGATTATTTGGCTGGTAAGCTTGTGTTTATGTACGGTAAATGAGGATAAGGATTTTAGGAAGCAGCTTAGTGAGTCAAAGCCATGCTGAAAATGAGGGTTATTCTATTCAACGAGAATGATGCTATAAGCACTTGAAGAGCCCCTTATAAGGTTTGTTGATTGCCTTTCTTTTGGGTTGCTTTTGACTTTATATTCTACTAAGCGTTACTGTCTGACTGTACATGAATAAAACTTCGATCGAGTAACTGATTGTTCCAAACTAAAAACTCTAAATGGTAAACAAAAAAAGTTTTGATCATTTATGGACTCCCAATGGTAAACAAAAAATGTTTTGATTATTTATGGACTAATCCGCATCGTTGCTATCATTCAAAGCTTATATCTACCATTCACTGAAGTGGGAGTGTTTAAAGTTAAAACAGATGACATCACAGAAACAAACTAGAGCCAAACTTGACAGATTATTTATCAAGCGAAGGGTCATATAAAGGTGGAAAAGCTTTAAATTGAAGTACGTTTCTTTTAATTTAACAGCTTTAAACTGAAAATGTTCTTTAAATCTTACACTAATTTGGTTTTCACAACTCCCAAGCATATATGTTCTATGTGACTCGGATCAACAAGACAACCATTATGAACACACATGTCATGGCCAGGATCAAGAGCCACTGGAAGCAACTTGTCTTTGAACTCTCTGAATATATCTTTGACGCCCTAACATTTGCGTGTCCTGTGCTCGCTAAGCTCTGCTCAATGGCCTCCTCGGTAGAGTCGAGTATCTTTGATTGATGAATCCACAACAAAAACAAAGAAAAAAATGTTTAAGACCAGTGAAGTCAGAAAAACCCATATATGATGAACCAACATAGATTCTTCTCTTATCCCCATTGTTGAGCAATAACAATGGAAGGGTTATGTTTGGAAAAAGTTAGAACTACCTTCTCTGTATTTTGCACAGATTGGCTTATCATTAGACTACTCTCCTTGAGTTGTCTCGCAAGTACCACCATTTCATCGGTGAGATCATCTTGAAGTTTTCTGTCATCAAATGAATCACCAATGTGGCATGAAATCGAATTATTCAACTTAAAAGTTTAAGAGAATGCCTGCTTTACTCATTGCTATAAAAGTTTTGTTTATATCATAGAACGCACATCATCAGATATGTTCCTAGTTTTTCTCAGTGGAGGTACCTGTGCTTATCAATGTGTTCCTGAGCTGCAGTGTCTAGTTTTATTGGCTTTGATGGACCAGCATCAACACTTTGCTCCTTGGAGCTTGTAGAGCTATACCACAATCAAAGCTGGTCAGAAAATTAAAAAGATTTACAAGTTGAGATGCATGCCAATCAAGTAGTCCACTTACACGATTCTTCTTCTCAGCTGTGGAGAAGTGGGGCTACGTGGATCCTCTTCTATTTTTGGAGAGCTTCCGCTGGTAGAATCCTTTACAAAAGACTCATCAGAAACCTCTGTGTCAGGCTGTAAAATTGGCAACAAAAATTTGGTATTAGTTACTACAAGTAAAGCTTCAAGTTCTTGTAAGTATAGATGGTTGTACCCACATATGACAGAACAAATCAAAATGTGCATTCTTGAAACTAAATCCATGGACTAAGAAGAAAACTTCAAACAATTCCTAAGACCATATGCATATAGTAAAGAAATGAGAGAAGTAAATAAGAGATCACCATATTAGCTAGATTCTTATAATAGGTTACCCCTAATTTCTTAGCCTAAGAATCGGAAAAGAAGAGTCTCTTTCTAGTTGAGGAGGTAACTTACCACTTGAGCAGCTATTCTTGAAGCAACAGCTTCAATCTTCTCATAGTACTCATTCACCTTAGCCTTTGTTAACTCTGCCAGAATACATCAAAAGAGAAGAGGATATAAGCTCATTCTCGTAATGAAAAACCAAGCGAATCTAATAGCCACACTGAAATTTGATCATATTTCATTACAAAAATAGTCTTTGGCCAAACCATGCACTTGGAAACCAAGCAATTCAATTCATTTTCTAAACCCTTTGGATCCTAGAACGAGATATCTTTTCTTCACAACATTCTAATTCCAGTAAATCTTTTGAACAAAAAACTTGATTATCTGTGAAAGATTTGTTCCAACATAACCGCAATGAAAAGATTTGTTCTTTTCATTTCTTATGCTTTTCATAATTCCAACATTACCGCAATGCTGAATCATTACGAGAGAGCAAGTAGGTATAACCTGGGAAGCCCTTCAGGGGTCTTCTCTTCCGAGAGTTGTTCTAATTGTTCCCTCAGAGTAGCAACATACTACATACATCATTAGCTTCGAAGTTATAATCACACATTAAAACTAATAGCTTTATACATGAAGAAGACCCAGAAGACGTACATGCATTAGCTTCGATTGATTTTGCTGATTAGGTGCGGCAGAAAGTAATCTCCGCAAATTGATTTCCGTTTTGCTGATTCCCATCATCAGATATCTGACATATAGATTTGCACATTCAGATCGAAGCAAATTAATCAGTTTCGGATCGGATGATCTGAGCGATACTAATTTCAGGAAACAAAATTTAGAAAAGGATGAGCACAGACCTTGTTCAGATCGGGGAATAAAGGGGTTCACAGTGTATCAGACAATTCGTCAAACACGCGCCAAACCTTAATCGTGATTTGCTCTGAGAAGAAGAAGACGAAGAAGAAGAATGAGAAGGAGAAGCTAAAATAAATAACCGGTCGTGATTCAGTCGATCGAGTAACATATATTCGGTTATTGGTTTTGGTTTCGTGTGTTAGAAACCAATCGCCTAAACCGGTGGCTATGTAGTTAATAACCGAAATCAGAGATACCTAAACCAATATATGGCAAGAACAGAGATTGAAAAGGAGATGAAAAACCCCAAAAAAAATCATGTGTTCTTGTTATCGTGTGATTCATTTTTTTGAATTCCAACACTCATATTGAACTTAATACAGTTACCAATATTTCTTCGAGTTTGAAGATGAATTAACAAATGAAAACTTTATTCATTAGCACAAGTATAGAACAAAGGAACTTCACTTGAAAACTAAACTAATGTATGTACAATAATATATATATATTAAAATCGTGTTAAAAATGAAATCTAAACTTTGCTCTAACAAAATTGAGATATGTGTCTTGTTTGTGTGACACATTCAGGGAGAGGACTGGCCTAGAAGCAGAGTATGCCACCAACCACAGGCAATGTTTTTGGGGACGCAATATTTGATTCTAACCTCTGAAGGTGCATTCCGATCAATCACATCTCCTACACCCAACTGTTTCAGACACACAACAAAACCCTTGTTTCATTAGTGAACAAAAAACAACAGTTTGCAATTTTAGAAACTCTAATATGGTGGTCTGCTATTTACCTGACCGTATTTGTTCCATCCCCAGCAGAATACTCTCCCTTCATCTGAAACAAAGAAAAAGACAAGTTTTGTGGTCTTAAGATGAATCTCTTTCCAACCTAAAAGGTAACTAAAAAGTGGGGTCTTGGTTATAAATGGGATACCTGCGATTACAGCAGTGTGACGAGCACCACAGGAGATAGTTTTTACGTTCACGTTTTCCAAATTTGGAGCTTCCAATAGTTTAGGAAGAGTCTGAAAGATTCAAGTTTAATGGAAGGGCCTTCTTCACAAACTATCATCAGTAGAGCTAAGGAAAAATAATATAGTTCAAAGAATTTACCTCAGCTTGATCACAACCAGTACCTAACTGGCCAAATTGGTTTCCACCAAACGAATACACATCACCATCAGATGAAACGCAGACTGTGTGCCATAGACCTGCAGCCACACCTTCTATCCGGATTCCCAACAAAGAGGATACACATGTAGGACTTAGTTCATCATCTGTGCTCCCTTGCCCACACTTCACAGGAAGAAAAACAAAAATCAATTATTTCCACAGACCCATATAACAGCACAAAGTGCAAAAGCTAATAGCAGAAGTCAAGCAAGAGAGATTATCAATTATCACTTGCAGCCTTATCTTCAACGCAGACTGGCAATTTTCCAAATAATATGATTAATAAAACCCGAATCTATTACTGAATCTATGTTTTGATACATAAAATAAGATATCTTTTTGACAAGCTCCCCACTAGTTCAACACAATGATGATTAGCTTTCTTCAATATTTAGTTGCCAAAAACCACATCTAGCCGAAAGCAAGAATCTCAACTCGTTGAAAATTTAAGCATAATATGTTTAACATAGAAAGCCAAGGATCTATTGACCAAAAAAAAGAAAGCCAAGGATCTGTCGTGCTCACCTGTCCATAAAGCCCCCAGCCAAAGGTAAGGAGCGATCCAGTATCTGTCCACAAAAGATTAGTTACAACTCATTCATGTTATGTACTTATGCGCAAGACAATTATTGTTCTTCTGAAAAAAATCCTCAAATAACATATGTCAATCTTTTCCAGGTTTCAGGGTCGAGTAAGTTTGTTCATATTTTAATGAAGGAATCCAAGAAGGCTCGAGAGAAGTGAACCTTAGCTACAGATTGATCTAAGGTTGAAAGGCGTTGTTTTCAGAGATGGATTCATACACCCACATCTTCACTTAATCAAATACATGACTAGCTGCAAAAGCAATATGGTGAAAACTGAGAAAAATACCTGTGATCACAGCACTGTGTCGCCCTCCACATGCAATTCTTTTGACATAACTTCCAAGAACTCGGCCGCATTGTACTTCTGCACTCATAGATGAGCTGCCTTTTCCATAAGAAGAAGGCTCAATGCATGGAATAGGATGAGGAGAGGAGACTAGGCGTACACGAGAGCCCAATCCAAGCTGTCCTTCTCCTCCATAACCCCAACCCCACACCTGTCCAATATCTGGAATTGAGAGAGAGAAAAAAAAGTAGGATGCATCAAGTGTTTATTATAGCACACCAGAAGCTCTTACATCTTGCTGGAGATACTGTCACTGTTTGGTATGAAAAGCTAGAAAACTCACCTGATAATGCAAGAGTATGACGTCCACCAGCAGCAACACTGACAATCCTAACTCCTGGAGCCAATGATACAAGGCAAGGCAATGCAGAGAGGTCGTTGTTCTCCGACTGTGATGAATTTTCAGCAGCTTGCTTTGCCGCTGAAATCCGTCTTTTCTTTGTTGATTCACCCCTAACCTCACTTTGAGAAGACGTTCCACCGCTAGATTTTTTTCCTTCAGAACTGGGGCTCACTGCAAAAAGAAGCACCATCCGTCACATTCATCCTCCATGTAAAAAAACAAAAATCTAGAGCTTTCACAATTAAATAAAAACAGGCAAAGGAGACTCACCTTGCTCGGCCGAGAACGAAATATTTCTTTCACCTGAATCTCCATTTATCTGTCCGAACACTCTCCCTGTAGGTATACATTCCTTCCATCCCCATGTATAAACTTCCTGGTGCTCTGTATCCAAAGGAAACAAAAAGTTGTAAAACAAAAGTTTGAAACAAAACTTCATGGTCAAGATTTAGATGATGAAATGCACCTGTTACTGCCACACAATGAGCCCATCCGGCCTCAGCTTTTTGTACACAAACCTCTGGAGGAAGAGGAAAAGGCTCCGGAGTTTCCTATAAAAGAGGAAATCGAGTAAAACTCATAAAGTATATCTCAGTTTAGTAGACTGTAACATAAAACTTTCAGAAATCAAATTCACACAATGCATAAGAAAGGTTAGTTAAGCTTACCCCGTGCTTCCCGGATGTGACATAGCTTTGACCTAGATCATCTGTCGAACCCCATGTAATTAGCTTCCCCGATTCTGATTAACAACCCCTTATCAATATCGTTCATGGTTTCGATTGAGATATTCTACAAAACATTGTGAAATTTCGAAAGAAATTCGAGAATGTGAAGTTCAATTGCAAACTGATTGGAATCGTTTCTGAAGTATAAATTCTCCAGAAAACCTAATAGACTGAGACCGAACCTGAAGTAGCCATAGCGAAACCGCAGCCTCCGCCGGAGACATCTTTCCAAGAGCTTCCGACTTCCGGCGGAATATTCACCAAGACCGGTGACAGCAGAGGGGAGCGTTGCGGCGAGGCACCGGGCAAGTAACCCCACATATACACCATTTTCTGGTCTAGTCCATTCTTCTCTTCCTCTGGTGCGGCGGCGCTAGCTTCAGTCTCCGATTTTCCCTCGCCATTCATTTTTTTTCAGTTTTTAAACTTATTGAAGGAAGCAGAAACAAACAACAAATGAATTGAAAATTTAGTTTTCAGATATGTTGACGTGTAAGGGATATGTATATATAGACGGAGTGGTTGCTGGGTCTTTTTTTCCTGAGACAGAGAAAGGTGTATTTTCAAATAAACCTCTATAATTCCAGAATCTTCTGATTTAGTCCCTATATTTACTTTCCTTAAACGATTTTCAAATGAATTGAAAATCGGCATTAAAATTACGCATGGGTGTTTGGGTATTCAGATCGGTTTGAGTCAGGTCTATTCGGACCCGGATATATTCGGATAGGAGAGTTTTATATTCATTTAGGATCCGACCAAGTTTCGGGTTTTTCGGATCCGGATCGGTTCAGATACATCATAGTTACTGCAAATTATGAGTTGCATATCTAGGAGAAAATTGTTCGTAAATAATATGTTTTAACACTTTCACAAGTAATACATAAACATTAAAGATACTTGAATTCTATTACAAATGATTTAATTTTATTACAAGTGATGATATACCTACAAGAATACATGAACAATTTTATGTTGTTGATATCTCTCTCTACAACACGAATCTATATCTGACAGTTACACCTTTTATAATATATATTAGGTGGGGTGCCCGCATTTTATTAGAGTAAACAAAATTGGAAGTTTATTTTCATTATGAAATCTTTTAAATTCATGAGATTTAGACCCGTTGATTGACTTTTTAGAGCGATTTATGTTTTTTTCTTAGACCATCGTAATTCTAAAACTCCGATGTAGAAGATTCTCCTAAGAAGCTCGTCTCTCAGCACTCTCTCTCTCTCGCGTGTGTAAGGTAATGAGTTGAATCAAGAGATAGAAAGATTGGACACGATTTATAGAGTTCCCCTAACCTTGGGTACTTCTCTCTTCAGGTACAGCGCCTGGAATTCACTAGATCACTTTGAGTTATAGAGGATACAAGAATCTATCAAGTACAACAATGGCGGGATCGAATCCGCTAAAGAAGACGATGACTTTCTGTTATGGTCAACAACAACCGCGTTGACTGGACCGTTAGTCGGCTTCAGCTGAACTGGGCTTATTAGACTTGGCCCATCAGCTGATCTTCTCGATACTTCGTTTCGTGTACTTGCTCAGCCCAGTTTGGGCCCAGAAGAGTTGAACCATATCCAACAAAACTCCACCTTGGTTCAATCTCTTCCGACAAACCCTAGTGACCTTATCCCTTTCAGACAGCCTCCGAGATTTTCGATCTCCTTCTCTTGAATCTCTATCCTATCTAAGAATCAAGACTAGCTCCACCTTCAGTTTGAGACAACCTTCCTTGATGACTCGATTGGAGTGGAGCCATCGATTCTTTGTACCTGGTAATCCTTCGAATCTTCACCTTCTTGGAAGATCTCGAACCGGTCAGTCTTCTGGGTCCGAAGATGACCTTGTCACCTCCTAGGTCCGGAGATGACGATCGTTCACCTCTCAGGCGTCGATTACCCTCAGCTTAGACAAGCAGCCGAGGAACTTTTCTCCGGGCAAGACTTTCGTCAACATATCCGCCGGGTTCACAGAGGTATGAATTTTCTTCACTCTTATCTCTCCATCGCTTATGTGGTCTCGGATAAAGTGATATTTCACTGCCACATGCTTAGTTCTTCCGTGATGCATGTAGTTCTTGGATAGGTAGATCGCACTTTGGGAATCACAGTTTATTTCCACTGCTTCTTGCTTGAAACCCAGTTCTGTACATAAACCCTTAAGCCACAGTGCTTCTTTCCCTGCTTCTGACAAAGAAATATACTCTGCCTCTGTTGTAGATAGGGCAACCACCTTCTGAAGAGTCGACTTCCAGCTGACTGTATTACCTCCTACAGTGAAGACGTAGCCTGTAATTGACCTGCATCTGTCTGGATCTGACGCATAATCTGAGTCGCAGTATCCAATTATCTTGAAGTCTTCATCTCTCTTGAAAGTTAAGTTTGTATTCAATGCCCCTTTTATGTATTTCATAATCCACTGTGTTGCTAACCAGTGTTCTTTACCTGGTTTTCTTAGGTACCTGCAGACAATGTCGACTGCGTAAGCAAGATCAGGCCGAGAGCCTACCATGGCGTACATCAGGCTACCCACAGCACTGGAGAACGGTATGTTTTCCATTTCTTTAGCCTGAATCAACGCTTTCTTGTCAGTTAAACTTTGTAGCTTGAAGTGAGACCCTAATGGTGTAGTTACTGCTTTACATTCCCACATGTTGAATACCTTTAGGACCTTAGCAAGATAATCACTCTGAGATAGTTTTATGGTACCTTTGTTTCTGTTCCTGATAATATCCATCCCTAGGATCTTTCTTGCTGCACCGAGATCTTTCATCTCGAATTCTGACCTTAGAAGAGCTTTCAACTTGTTGACTAGCTTCATGCTTCTTGATGCAATTAGCATGTCATCTACGTAGAGTAGTAAGTAGACCATGTCTGATGCGTCCTTTCCTTTTAAGTAGATACATGGGTCGTAGTCGCTTCTCTTGTAGTTCTGCTTTGTCATGAACGTATGGAACTTGTAGTTCCATTCCCTAGGAGACTGTTTTAGTCCGTATAGGGATTTTCTCAGTAAGCAAACTTTCTCCTCTTTTACTTTCTGAACATATCCCTCAGGCTGACTCATATATATCTTTTCCTTAAGAACCCCATGTAGAAAAGCAGTCTTCACGTCCATCTGTTCCAGCTCCATATTTCCATATACAACTGCTGATAGAAGGATCCTGATTGATACATGTTTTACCACTGGTGCAAACACATCATTGTAATCAATACCCTCTGTCTGTGCAAATCCTTTTGCCACTAGTCTCGCCTTGTACCTAGGTGCCTCGACACCTGGGATGCCTGGTTTGAGCTTATAGATCTACTTAGAGCCAATTACCTTCTGGTTTTCTGGTCTGTTGGTTAGGATCCATGTTTCATTCTTCATGAGAGAGTCTATCTCCCCATCACTGACTTCCTTCCATTTTGCTTTCTCCTTGCATCTCTGAGCCTCCTTGTAAGACTTAGGTTCATCCAAGCTTATTAGCTCAGCACTAGATAACGCATATGCCAGATAGTCTGCATCATCAAACCTTAAAGGCGGTTTCCTTTCTCTGATGACTCTGTCCCGGACCAGAAGATATTCACTGGAAGTTTCTGTTGGATCCCGATGGATCTAGGGTTTGTTATATTGAATTTAGAACCAACCTCGTTCTTACCTTTTGGCAGCGGAAGAGATGGTGAACGAGATCAGTGGAGCAACGCAACGCTTTGCCTCTACCAGATACACACGCACGCTCGCTGGAAACGGGATGCTAATGCCGGATCAATGGGGATCGAAAGGTTCTGGTGTGTCTAGTGTTTCTTTCAAGAAAACTGGACTGCTCTATTGTTTAGGTCGAACTAAACACGTTTTTATTCGACCTAAACGTGTTTAACGGGTCAGACTCAATTAAGCCATAACCCGAAAAGCCTGTTCGGAAAATCCGAACTGTGTCGATCGACACAACACCTTTATTTCGATTCTTATGTGTATTTCAATACGCATAACATGATCATTGCCACAATGATCATTCCCATGTCGTAGCTTCCAGTTCGCTTAGGTGTGTGACCCTATAGGATCATATAATACTGGCAGTAAGTCCACGACCTACAGATTGCAAGAGGCTTCTAGCAAAGCATTGCAAACGCCCAGTATTATACGAATGTCAGATCTCGACACACAACTATCACAGGAGTGAGTACAGGTGTGATTTCAGGACGCTATCCCAACAATCTCCCACTTGTACTGGAATCATCAATTCCTATAACCTTTTTATCTCTATATCTCGATTTGGCATAAGGCAAGATTTGTGTCATCCTTATTGAGCTAACATCGTGTTTATCGAACTCCTGATCTCATACTGAACATTACAAACAACTGAACTACAGTTCGTTTGAGTGCGGCCACACATTCTCTCAGTATTCAATCTTCGATAGGCCCTGAGATATTTATCTCCCGTTTTTCAGGAGGGACAAATTCCATATTGTTCCATCCCTGTTTCAACGCACACTTCATGATAAACTTGAACAGTGTCGTTATAGCCGCCAGTTACGGATCGACGTTTGACAAAGTCAAAATGTACCAATTCATATGCAAGAAAGCATGATGAACTCAGGTCTTAGGACTATACTCTATAGTCGTAATGAGAACCTCTTATGACACAGATATTACTATCTTGTAGATTTCTCATTAGCGGGTCATGTCCGATCATATGTCCACTGACATATATCTATGTGACTGACTGCGATAATCATATCATTGGCTCCATGAAACTTAGCCAACAGTCACCTCACAATCTAGTCTCTAACGGTTGTCAGTGTCCCGATTCTACAACCTTGACTAAGGACAAAATAATTTATTAACTTATAGGGTTTCATGATCAAGTTCTCAACTTGATGACCTATAATATGTCATAAACTTATTTTGGGACCATTATTTAGATCACAATAAATAATGCTGAAATCAAATTTCATTAAACACTTCTAAAAGAATGTTTACAATAGCGTCTTATTATAACTAAAACAAAAACCAAAACTCCCACTAGAATCAAGATTACATCTTAAGATCTCTAATGCCTACAGCAGTCGTATGACTCTCATGCTTAGGCCTTGGGAGTGATTTGGTTAGAGGATCAGCGACATTCTCGTTTGTCGGAACTCGGCTGATCTTCACATCACCTCTATTGACAATATCACGAATCAGATGATATTTCCTCTCAACGTGTTTGGACTTCTGGTGTGACCTGGGTTCTTTCGCCTGAGCAATGGCTCCATTGTTATCGCAGAACAAAGCCACTGGCTCCAAGATACTAGGAACCACACCAAGTTCAGTCATGAACTTCTTGATCCAAACAGCTTCCTTTGCCGCTTCTGAAGCAGCAACATATTCAGCTTCCGTTGTGGAGTCAGCTACGGTATTCTGCTTAGAGCTCTTCCAGCTCACCGCACCGCCATTTAGACAGAAGACATATCCAGACTGTGATCGGAAATCGTCTCTGTCCGTCTGAAAACTCGCATCGGTGAATCCATTCACCACAAGTTCATCACTATCTCCATACACAAGGAACTTGTCCTTAGTATGTCTCAAATACTTGAGAATATTCTTGACAGCTGTCCAGTGAGCTTCACCTGGATCAGATTGGTATCTACTCGTCATGCTTAACGCGTAAGCTACATCTGGACGAGTGCAGAGCATGGCATACATAATAGATCCTATTGCAAAGGCATAAGGAATCCTATTCATGCGTTCTCGCTCAGCAGGTGTCGCCGGACACTGCTTCTTGCAGAGACTCTTGCCATGAGACATTGGTATGAAGCCCTTCTTGGAATCGTGCATCCTGAATCTGTGCAACACCTTATCTATATAAGTGTCTTGGCACAATCCAATCAGCTTGTTAGTTCTATCTCTGTAGATTTTGATTCCAAGAATGTATGCGGCTTCTCCCATGTCTTTCATGGAAAAACAACTTCCTAGCCAAGTCTTAATAGACTGAAGCAACGGAACGTCATTACCGAGGAGGAGTATGTCATCGACATACAGTACAAGAAATGCAATTTTGCTCCCACTTGTCTTCTTGTATACACATGATTCTTCTTCGTTCTTGATGAAACCGAATTGTTTTACTGCTTCATCAAAACGAAGATTCCAACTCCGTGATGCTTGCTTCAACCCATAAATGGATTTATGAAGCTTGCATACCTTCCCAGCGTTTTTAGGATCGACAAAACCTTCAGGCTGTGTCATGTACACATCCTCTTCCAGAATACCATTCAGGAATGCGATTTTGACATCCATCTGCCAAATCTCATAATCATAATGATCAGCAATCGCTAGAAGAATCCGAATAGATTTAAGCATAGCTACTGGGGAATAGGTTTCATCATAGTCAATACCATGAATTTGTTTGAAACCTTTAGCCACCAATCTCGCTTTGTAAATCTGTACATTGCCATCCACGTCAATCTTCTTCTTGAAGATCCATTTACACTCAATGGCTTTTACACCACTAGGTAAATCGACCAAGGACCATACTTGGTTTTCTGACATGGATGTCATTTCGGATTTAGAGGATCCAAGCCACTTTTCGGAGTCCGGGCCCATCATTGCTTTCGCAAAGGTCGCTGGTTCGTCACCTTCAATGATCATCAGATCATTTGAATTGGTTACGAGAAATCCATAGTATCTCTCGGGTTCGTGACGGATCCTTCCGGATCTGCGAACTTCAGGCTCCACAGGCGCCGGTTCCACAGAACTTTGTGGATCCAACTGCTGCTCTTCCTCAATAGGTTGGGAAGTCTCCTGTGCATCTTGAATTTCTTCGAGATGTACTTTACTCCCACTGTTTTTCTTAGAGAGAAACTCCCTCTCAAGAAAAGAACAGTCCCGAGCAACAAATACTTTGTTCTCAGATTGGTTGTAAAAGTAGTATGCCTTGGTTTCCTTAGGATAACCAACGAAATAGCATTTATCTGATTTGGGTGCAAGCTTGTCGGAGATTAAACGTTTGACATAAGCCTCACAACCCCAAATCCTCAGGAAAGACAGACTAGGAACATTCCCAGTCCACAGTTCATGTGGTGTCTTTGCCACTGATTTTGATGGCACCCTATTTAGTGTAAACGCAGACGTTTCTAGAGCGTATCCCCAAAAGGATAATGGAAGATTAGAATGACTCATCATAGACCGAACCATGTCCAACAAGGTTCGATTCCTCCTCTCTGACACTCCATTCCATTGGGGTGTACCAGGAGGAGTGAGTTGTGAAACAATTCCACACTCGCTCAGATAGTCGCTGAATTCTTGGCTTAAGTATTCTCCTCCGCGATCCGATCGCAGAACTTTGATACTTTTGCCAAGTTGATTCTGTACTTCATTCATGAATTCCTTGAATCTATCAAAGGATTCTGACTTGTGTCTCATCAAATAGACATAGCCATACCTACTGAAATCATCAGTAAAGGTAATGAAGTACTTGAAATTTCCTCTGGCAGCAGTACTCATCGGCCCACATACATCAGTATGAACAAGGCCCAATAAATCACTGGCCCTTTCATTTGGTTTGTTGAAAGGGGCTCTAGCCATTTTGCCCACCAAACAAGACTCGCATTTCTCACATGATTCAAAATCAAATGAGCCTAGAAGCCCATTTCGATGGAGCCTCTGGATGCGTTTCTCATTGATATGGCCCAAACGACAATGCCATAAGAAAGTCGGGTTTTCGTCATTGGACTTAAACCTCTTTGTATTTATGTTAAAGACAGGCATTTCTTGGTTTAATATATATAACCCATTATCTAATGGGGCGCTACCATAATAATTAACATCACGATTAAAAGAACAAACTTTATTCTTAACAGCAAAATCAAAACCTTCCAAATCCAAAACGGAAACTGAAATTATGTTTCTGCTAATCGCAGGTACATAGTAGCAATTATTCAAAATTAAAACCATGCCCGAAGGTAAAGACAACTCGTAGGTGTCTACGGCCAGTGCAGCAACCTTAGCTCCATTCCCGACTCGTAGCTCTACTTGTCCTTTCTTCAGCGTCCTACTGTTTCTTAGTGCCTGCACATCAGTACAAATATGAGCACCGCAGCCGGTATCCAATACCCACGAAGTAGGACTAGAAGACATAACATTAAGTTCGATAACATAAATACCTGAGTCAGACGCATCATACGTCTTCTTCAGCTTCTTGTAATCTTCCATGAACTTCTTGCAGTCTTTCTTCCAATGCCCCAACTGCTTGCAGTAGTTGCACTTATCCTCAGGAGACGACCCGGATTTGGGCTTCGGCTTGGGCTTGTCCTGACTTTCAGCCTGGACAACCTGGGTCTTACCCTTACCCTTCTTAGGTTTCTTAAACCTTTTACCCCCTTGTACCATCAGGACATTGGGAGTAGCCTTCTTGAGATTCGGTTCTGCTGTCTTCAGCATACCGTGCAACTCAGTCAATGTCTTAGTCATGTTTTGCATGTTGTAGTTCATAATGAACTGATCAAAACACGACGGCAATGACTGCAGAATCATGTCAGTGGCCAGCTCCTGGCTAATGGCACAGTCCAGTTTCCCCAGGTTATCAATGTAACCCATCATTTTAAGGACATGAGGACTTACTGGACTGTCCTTAGCCAGCTTGCAATCCATGAGAGATTTAACCGTCTGGTATCTCTTTGTGCGAGCTTGCTCCTGAAACAAAGCTTTCAGGCTGTTAATCATCTCAATGGGTGACAACACGTTCTCATATTGCTTCTGCAGCTCAGAGTTCATAGTCACCAGCATTAGACAATTAACATCTTTGACATCCGCTGAATGCTTATCCCAAGCATTCTTTTCTGTCTGCGGAGCATTGGAACGTGGCCTCTCGGTGAGAACTCTTTCAAGGACATATTCCTTGTTCTCTTGCCTGAGAACTATTCTCAGGTTCCGATACCATTCCAAGAAATTAGATCCATTTAACTTGTCCTTCTCAAGGACGGATCTTAGTGAGAAAGTGTTGATGTGATTTGAGACAGACATAGCTGTAATTCAAAAAGAGGTAGATTTTAGTTATAAAGCACAAGAAATGAGAATTCTTATCTAATAAGAAAACTCGCACTGTATTCAAACTATGTTTCCTCATATGAATACAATGTGCCAAGATCCTCAGATTACTAAAATTCGAGTGGGCGACTCGCCGTTACTCAAGCTTTAGTTATCTAGGTAAGCAAATCATTGCTAATTGTACTCAGTACAACTCTTGGTTGTGAATGAGACAAACTATATCCAATCCACTCTGATGTCTCTGGGTTCAGAACTTCTGACAGCCCAGTCAAGTATAACCAATCTTTTATCTGTCTTGTGATCACTGACAGTTGCACTGCAAGTCTGTCATTGACCACCTGCCTTACCCATGTTGCAGTGGATATCAAGGACTCCAAGATATCCAACAAACGACACGAGTCTTGACAGTAGACAAGATCGGGCAAGACATCAAGATCACTTGATATTTAGTTGAGGAAAAGAACTAATCTTATCTTGATTTATATTCACTATATATATCAAAAAATAATAACTTTTAATTAAAACATTTTGTTTTATTAAGTTTAGATTCATCTAATACTTTTAGGATTAGATTATTCTGGTTTATGCAAATTTGTGGTCAAACCAGCATATCTGCGGACGTTGTGTCGATCGACGCCAACTATTGGTATCGATCGATGCAACTATATTTAAACCGTTCTTCGATAACCGGTCAAACCGGATCGAATTTACTTAACCGATTCAATTTAATTGAACCAGTTCGGTTTAATGGTTCATGTCGATCGTCACACACTGTGTGTCGATCGATATGACCAAACCAGAATCAATTTGGTTAATAAAATTAACCGAGCTAGATAACCGGTCCAATCCAATTGAACCGATCTATCTGATCGCATTGCATGTGTCGACCGACACACCCAGTGTATCGATCGACGCAACACGATTACGGGTACTCGATCTCAGATCGAACCCCTAGAATTATTTACGGATTTTCGCTTTGTATCGACCGACACACGCTTTGTGTCGATCGATACTGTGCGATAAACCCTAAATTTTATTCGCGAGTTTTCGCTCTGTGTCGACCGACACATGCTTTGTGTCGATCGACACCCTGCGACAAACCCTAAAATTTTACATTTTGTGCTGCGGCGTGTCGACCGACACACGCTTTGTGTCGATCGACACAGTGCGATTTCAACAGTTCATCGTTTTTCAACAGAGACAAAATCCGAGATTTATTCTATGAAAACACGATTCAGCAAGCAATATACAGATCAACAACATCAAGTTTCGATTTTATATTACCAGTTTCAATAGCTAAACCCTAAGCATGCTCTGATACCACTGTTGGATCCCGATGGATCTAGGGTTTGTTATATTGAATTTAGAACCAACCTCGTTCTTACCTTTTGGCAGCGGAAGAGATGGTGAACGAGATCAGTGGAGCAACGCAACGCTTTGCCTCTACCAGATACACACGCACGCTCGCTGGAAACGGGATGCTAGTGCCGGATCAATGGGGATCGAAAGGTTCTGGTGTGTCTAGTGTTTCTTTCAAGAAAACTGGACTGCTCTATTGTTTAGGTCGAACTAAACACGTTTTTATTCGACCTAAACGTGCTTAACGGGCCAGACTCAATTAAGCCATAACCCGAAAAGCCTGTTCGGAAAATCCGAACTGTGTCGACCGACACACAAGCTGTGTCGATCGACACAACACCTTTATTTCGATTCTTATGTGTATTTCAATACACATAACATGATCATTGCCACAATGATCATTCCCATGTCGTAGCTTCCAGTTCGCTTAGGTGTTTGACCCTATAGGATCATATAATACTGGCAGTAAGTCCACGACCTACAGATTGCAAGAGGCTTCTAGCAAAGCATTGCAAACGCCCAGTATTATACGAATGTCAGATCTCGACACACAACTATCACAGGAGTGAGTACAGGTGTGATTTCAGGACACTATCCCAACAGTTTCCTGACCCTCAGCTGAACTCATACCTGATTCCTGTTCAGTTTCCTCCTCATTCATGTTCTCTGGGTCAGTTTCATTTCCTGACTGTACTTCTGTTTCATCTTCTGATGATTCTGAATCATCTGTGTTGTCCTGTTCTGAATTCGTGTCATCATCACTAGATAGATGTTCTCCCTGTATTGATGTAGCTCCACATGTCCTTTGAGTACCTTCTGTAGCCTGCTCTGGATTTAGGATCTCTTCCAAGTCACTTTTGAAAGTTACTCTTCTAGATGATCTCTTTGTCTGCTTCCCATCAGTCTTCTTAATTCCTTGAAGATCTTTAAACATCATGTCTTCATGGAAGATGACATCCTTACTGATTACCACCTTCTGTTCTTCAATTAGCCATACCCTGTAGCCTTTTGTCCCTTGTCCATGGCCAATAAACACTCCTTTAGTGGCTCTTGGACTTGTCTTCTCTTTTATAGTGTGAACATAGGCTATGCAGCCAAAACTTTTCAAGTGCCTATACTCTGGATCATTTCCTGTCCATCTCTGCTCTGGAATCTCAAACCCTATAGAAGCTGAAGGTGACCTGTTGATTATATGGACTGCTGTAGATGCTGCCTCAGCCCAGAACCTTTCTTTCAATCCTGACTCTGCTAACAAACTCCTTACTTCCATGATTGTTCTATTCATTCTTTCTGAGACACCGTTTTGTTGTGGTGTGTAGGGACATGTCTTATGTCTCTTCACCCCAGTCTCTGCACACAGTTTGTCAAACTTTGCATTGCAAAATTCAAGGCCATTATCCGTTCTTAAACACTTCAGTTTCTTCCCAGTTTGATTTTCCACCAGTGTCTTCCATTCTGAAAACTTTAGAAAAACTTCATCCTTTGTCTTTAGGAAGTATATCCACACCCTCTTAGAGTAGTCATCTGTTAGGGTTAGAAAATATTGAGCTCCTGACAAGCTTGGGGTTACGTTTGGTGAACCCCACAAGTCAGAGTGAACATAGTTCAATATCCCTTTGGTGGTGTGTTTAGCTTTTGGGAAGCTTTGCTTGTGGGATTTGCCAAGTGTACACGCTTCGCAAAACCATACTCCTTTAACTTCTTCCATCTTCAGATATCCCTTCCTGCCTAAGGTTTCCATAGATCTTTGATTCATATGAGCTAACCTTCTGTGCCATACTTTGCTTAGCTCATTTAATTCCTTAGCAATGTGTGCATGAGCACTTCTGACTTCTCCTTGTAGATAGTACAAGCCCTGTTGGTACTTCCCTGTCAGAACCTTCTTATCACCCCTGTAGAACTGAACCGTGTGATCTTGTCCTTGATATCTACACCCAGATTGTTCTAGTTGTCCAAAGGATATCAAGTTTCTCCCCATTTCCGGAATATACCTCACATTACTTAGAGTAACAATTGATCCATCTTCATTTTCAATGGTGATGGTGCCAGTTCCTTTAACAGTGCAGTAAGTATTGTTTCCCATCAACACCCTGTTCCCTTCAAACTCCTTAAAGTCTGATAGTAGTTCCTTCCTTGGTGTGATATGGAATGTGCAACCTGAATCCAATACCCACTGATCCTCAAAAGCCACGAGGCTAGCCGTCAAAGCAACTGTTTCTGGTAGAGTGGAGGCTACATTTGCTGTTCTTTGTCCCTTGTTCTGATTTCCTTTGCCATTTCTCTGAGGGCAGTCCCTCTTCCAGTGGTTCTCATCTCCACAAGTCCATCAAGCTTTGGATTTTGTATCCTTGGACTTTCCTCTGCGTTTGCTGTTTCCTCTATGGTTCCCACCTTTGCTTTTGTCTGATCTCTTCTCTGATCTTCCCCTGTTCTCAACAAACAGCCCTTCAGATGTTCCTTTGCCTTTGTTTAGGAGTCCTTTCTGCCTTAGTTCCGCTTCTTTGGCATAAGCAGATGTCACAACCTCATTTACTGTCAATGTTTCCTTCCCAGTCCCGTACTTGAGTGTGTAAACCAGAGGCTCATAGAGCGAGGGCAGACTTGTTAGTAATTGGATCGCCTGATCCTCATCACTAACATTTATCTTTAAACTGGCTAAGTCTGCCACTAGTTTCAAAAATCTATCTAAATTCTCTTTAATAGACTTTTGTTCCTCCATTTTGAAACTTGCAAACATCTGTTTGAGATATATCCGATTAGGCAGAGACTTTGTTTGGTAGTCTGCTTCTAAGGCTTTCCACATGCCTAGAGCTGTTGTCTCGTGCATAATCTTTCTCAATATCAAGTCAGACAGGCATGAACTTAGGAGGTTTCTTACCCTTAGATCTTTATCTTCCTTCTTTGGATCAACCTTTTCCTCAGTCTGTTCATCCTTTTCTTCATCCCCTTCTTTCTTTAGAGTCTTAGTTCCTTGCAATACTGATCCCAATCCTTGTATTTCCAGCTGACCAAGTAATCTGAACTTTCACATTCCGAAATCTCCTTTACCATCGAAAACACTCATCTCAAACTTTCCCCGTGTTGGCTCCATTGAGTCCTATTCTGGTTCTTTCTACTTTGGCTCCACCTGCAAATAGAGTTATACTAGAGAAGAACACACGGATCAATAAGAACACTTAAAGATCAAGATGCAGTTTCAATTAAGTAGATTCAATATCTAAGAATTTCAGATAACGTGATTTAGAAATACTCCCCTTTTGGTTTCAGGTTGCAGCGTTCTCCAAAGACTCAAACGGATACGATCTTTCGATTCACCAGAGGATCGTCGGCTTCGATCCTTTGAATCGTATATCCCTGTGATCTCAATCCTAGTCGCGTGTTCCTGTTGAGCTTCTTCAACACCTGGATTGCTCTGATACCATTTGTAGAAGATTCTCCTAAGAAGCTCGTCTCTCAGCACTCTCTCTCTCTCGCGTGTGTAAGGTAATGAGTTGAATCAAGAGATAGAAAGATTGGACACGATTTATAGAGTTCCCCTAACCTTGGGTACTTCTCTCTTCAGGTACAGCGCCTGGAATTCACTAGATCACTTTGAGTTATAGAGGATACAAGAATCTATCAAGTACAACAATGGCGGGATCAAATCCGCTAAAGAAGATGATGAATTTCTGTTATGGTCAACAACAACCGCGTTGACTGGACCGCTAGTCGGCTTCAGCTGGACTGGGCTTATTAGACTTGGCCCATCAGCTGATCTTCTCGATACTTCGTTTCGTGTACTTGCTCAGCCCAGTTTGGGCCCAGAAGAGTTGAACCATATCCAACATCCGATCATTATATCTTCTTCTTCTTCTTCTTCTTCTTCCTCTTCTGCTTCTTCTTCTTCTTCTTCCGCTTCCGCTTCTTCTTCCTTTTCCTCTTCCTCTTCCTCTTCCATATTAAGTTGATAAGTGGAGTGACACATATACCTTATATATTACTAAGGATCCCTTCCAACTACCGATGTGGGACATTATGTCCCTAATACGACGATTTTTAAAGGGAAAATTAACATAACCTAGAGAACTCGATTTTAAGGGAAATTAACATAATTAAGAGGGAAAAAATTCATTAAAATTTCATTAAGGGTAGGCTGGTAATTAACCTCGTGAGAATGAATATGGTGTATTCTCACTTCTCAATTATATAATTAGATTTATAAAACTAAACCGATCTATACCGGGGATCAGTCGGGTACAACAAACCGAACCAAAATAAAATGTTGAAATCTAAATAACTGGATGGAATTCTCATAAACCGAGAGGAGATAACGAACCCTAATAAACCGTCGCCATACGTCAAATGTCAGACCGGAATTCAACCCACGGCCGGCGGATGTGTACCGGAGAATAGGTACGGCGCCAAACAGAGCCCTTCCCAACGGCGTGGAGATCCGACCCTAGCCGCCTTTCCAAACTCGCCAACCCAGACCACCTCTCCCCGAGTCCCGACACGCGGATCTATTGCCGTAATCCTTCGGACTCACCCGGCGGAGCCGCTCCCAGTAAGCCTTGATGGCGCCGTCTGATCCGCTCTCCATCCCCATAACAAAGAACCTAACCACTTCGGTCGACTTCAAACTCCACTCTTCCAGCTTCGAAGACTTATCTGGAGAAGCCGGCATGCAACAAGGCACGGACCAGCCAGCCTTCGCCGCAGTCCCTCAGTGTGGCCACCACTTCTGCGACGTCTTTTCAGCATGCACCGCTACCCACCTAGCTCCTCGCCGACAGAGACTCCACCAAATCTGCCTGCTCCGCTTCTCCCTGTGCTAACCACCACTGCCGCATGTCCTCAAGCAGCTCGGTAGATCGCGACTCACCAGGCTAAGACGAGAGAAAGAAAACCGGCCATGTTCCGCCGCTTCGAGAAGAAATCCTAACTGCGCGATGTCGGATCGAGGGAGGAAGAGCCATCTTTGGCCCGATTTGTCGCCCTCAATTGGACTAGATGAGCATGGGAATAAATTGGAAGCCTCTCGCCACGCCGATGAAAGTCGCCGGCTATCGTAGAGGCCTCAAGACGGTGAAAAGAAAGCGAAGAAGACGGTGACGATTTGAGAGAGAAAGTTTTGGACGCGTATTACTTACGCGGTCGTTTCTTGCCTTTTTAGGTTCGCGGCTGACAGTTACACGTGCACCATATCACCATAAAAAGTTTCATAAATAATATACACATAGAAACAATATATATATATATAAGTGAAAGTGGATTGATTAACTAATATGTGGATCATAATTTAAAAAAAAAAACTATTTTCTGCATGAATAGTTACTAATGATGTCTAACTTTGTTTCATTAGCATTAGTATCTATATTATTAAAACAGGTGACCTTTTTTGAAATTACCCTTGTGTATACGTGGAATATTACTTTTTGTGCCACTGCTTTAATTTGATTTTTTGGGAATTCATTAAGGGTATTTTCGTATTATATAAATTTGAACTATATGTGAGCCATACAAAATAATTTTTAATTAATGATTCTTTTCCAAAATAAATTCACAATATCTTTTGATATCTTTTTGTTTTAAATATATATTATAAAATATTTTATAATTCGATTTCTTAAGAATAATATTTTTATTTTTTTTTTATTTCTTAAGAAAATAGTGAATAATTTCGAATTTTTAGTATATTTATTACAAAATAATTTTAATTATATTTTATTATATATATTCTTTAAGTTATAATCTTATTCAAAATATTTTTATAATATCTTTTAATATCTCTTTTTAATTGAAATATTACTATATATTTATATTATGAAAAATAAATTACAAAATATTATTAACTTCTTGATTTTTAAGAGGGATAATTATAAATGCATAATTATTAGACTATTATAAAAAATTAAATATATTTAAAATAGATTAACTGATTTCAATTATCTATACTATTAAAAATAAAATTTGACTACTAAAAGACATGTTAAAAATATGTATTAATTATTTCAATTTTTATATTCTTAATTTGAAAAAAACAATTAAAATTATTCAATACATATATTATTCGAATATATGATGAGTTTTATTCGTTTAATGTTTTTAAAGGATTATTTTATCAAGTTTTCAAAATAATTATGCTACTATAAAATGTGTTGAAATATAGATTATTTTTTTCATAATAAAATTATTTTAGAAGATTAATATTTATTGGAAGACAAGTTAAAAAGATGAATTAACTATTTTAATTATAAAAACATTAAACTGAACTTAAATCAATCTAAAATGTTAAATGAATGGGTTATCATATATTAGTTATATTTTTATTTATAAAATAAACATAAAATCTTTATATTTAAACTATTAATAAACGGGTCAAAAAATAGATGAACCAATTTCAATTATATATACTATTAAAAACAAAATATGTCTACTGGAATGCATGATAATAATATGTAATAGTCAATTTCAATTGATGTATTATTAATTTTTTTAAAAAATATTAAAATTATTTATAAATTCATAATCACGTATTAAATATATATTATTTAAAATAAACAATTATATATTAAATCGAAAAGTTGCATATTGAATCTAACAACTTATATATTATTAAGATTGCGTTCTATATAAATACTATTGATTTTAACAACTGTTTAGTAGTGAAATCACGGGTTAAACTAAGTTAGAATTAATTTAAATAAAAAATTGTCAAATAAAATATATCTACACTTTATAGCAATAAAGTAAATTAAACATGTACTAAAAGTAATAATAATCTATAACTACTAAAAGTATAAGTTAAAAATATCAAAGTAAAAATAAAATTTATTAAACTTTTTCACATTTAGCACTATATTATCATATTTTCATTTAATATATATTAGACTGAATATGTAACAAATTTAATTTTTAAAAATATGAAATATTTTTTATAAAAAATTTAATCCGCGCTTCATTAGCGCGGGTCAAAATCTAGTACATATTATATTAGGTTGATGTTCTTGATACCAATTATTAGTATAACCAGTTGACCCAATAAACAACGTATGAGTCATAATTTATAACTTCATAAGCATACATGTTTATTAGTTAATGAACAAGTTATATTTTGAAACAGATGAAATATACCATATATATAGTATAATGATTTAGGATGAATGGTTCAAGCTGCTAGATCTACCATTTGTATTATAAAATTTTTGTTTAACAACAAAACAAAAGTGAGATTCGGGTTTTAGGGATAATAATCGTAAGATAAGATATGATGGTTACTTTTGTTCTTGGATAAACAATTAGTTCGAAATGTAAGATTTGGGGTCTATCTTGATTAATATTATTGGGAATTTTCATAAAGTTGTTGGGTTTTGGTGGAGAAACATTTGAAATATCTTGGGAGATATGTGAGCCAAGTAAATATCCCCATTTGGAATATATCATGAGGAGAGATGTAAGCCAAGTAAATAGATCTCTTTTGGAGTATGTGGACCAATTGAAATGAAATTCTGATATGTCGTTTCTTTTTATATTTCTCAATATAGGTTTCCCTTTATTATAAAGTGTTTTTAGACACGACACTGGTCAAACTGACCAATGATGAACGAGGAAGGACGATGGAGTGTTTATACTGGATCATATAGTAGGGGCGAGTTACGAAAGTAGTAATAAGTTTGGGGGTTGTTTAGAAATCTTCCAAAAAACGCGGAAACGTATCATTATTTGGGAAAAGAGAGTTGCCACGTAGGATAAATCACGTGTGGTGGACATATACGTGGCGTAATATAAACCCCTAATTATCTGGTGAAATCTAAGCCATGAGTTTATGAAGGAAGTTTCCTAAAACAGAAGTGTTGTTTTTGGTCCATGTATAGGTAGGTCGGTGAAATATTGCAGTGGGGTTGGTTCAATGATTTTATAATGACACGTTGCAGGCTCTCAGACGTGTTAGGGGGACCCATAACAACCTGAGCTAGCAATCACTGTTTTGACTTATTTTTTTCCATTGAAGTTTTATTTTTGTAAACGGGACAGAATTGCCAAGAACTCAAGAATAATGTTTTCTTTCCTTCCTGATATCTTGTTTTGTATGTTGAACGTTTCGTTACATGTTATTTACAGATAGAAAATTATAAAAACAAATTTATAACATCATGATTTCTAATATTATGCGAAGAAATTTAAAATAGTATTTGGTTATCTGTATTACATAAGTGTAATATGTTTTGGTCATTTGTTCTAAGAGAACTTCAAAATTAAATGTATCATAAATGTATCGGTTTATAAATAAGTAACATACTAAAAAATAATTTGCGCTATTGTGTAAATGAAGATTAAAACTGTGAAATATTGTATAGTGATTATAGAGTCAATAAGCAAATTTTTCGAGCTTCCCAAACTAATCCACCAGCTATGGGACGACGAAGGTAACCCAAAAATAGCAACGGACGGCATTTTGCAAAATTCGTCAAGAACTCTAGATAATCTGGAAAGAATATATACATTGACAATCCTAGTTTTGTTCAAACTTATAACTCGTTTTGTACGTGTGATCTGACTCATCCAAGCAATCCAATAGTAATGTGTACATCCACATGTTCATGCGTTTAGCAAAGGCAATGTAGAAGGTAAACAAACCAATTCGTGTGACAAAAACTCACACGTTAAGTGTGTAAACCATCACTTACAAGTTACAACATCCTTATATATAACCTCGGAAGTACATAAACATAACACATGCATAATTGGTATATATCAGAAGCAAAACATCAAAAAGTAAAGCAAATATGGATGTCAGAAATAGCAAGAACGATGAAGTAAATGTGTTTCGGATGCCACTTCACTACCCCAAATACTCTAAAGAAGACTACCAAGACATGCCAGAGTGGAAACTCGACAGAGTTTTAGCAGATTACGGGTTGTCTACTTATGGAGACTTGGCTCACAAGCGAGACTTTGCTATGGGAGCTTTCCTTTGGATTTCAACTCATAATCCAAAGCTTTATCAAGACAAGCCATCAACTCCAAACTGAAGAAGGAAACAAAGCAGCTATTGCATAATGTTTTTGAACCTACTAATTAAGTTTATGCTATGCTACGATATAATGCTGTTGAGTAATAAAGAAACAAGTAAATCAGGAGTTTCGTATATCAATGTTATGGAAGCAGTTAAAACAAGGATCTGGTAAGTGAAATAGTACCGTACTGTCTTATGGAAATAAATTAAAAATTAAAATCTTATATCACTCTGATTTTTGGATTGGATCATGTGCATTTTGCTGGTTAAACATAATGTAATTTTCTTCAAAATATAGTACTTTTATAAATTAATAATAACACAATTATAATATTTTATTAATTTAATAAGATATAAGTTTATCGAAAAATTTATTAGATCAAAAACATAATTCACAAATATAAAAGTTTATTAATGTATTAAAATATTAATTTATAGAGGTAATATTTTAATACAAGTTTCTTTTTCTCGGAGACAACTTATTTTGGGTTTGAGGCCACGCAGCTGAACTCAAGACCCAAGAAGTAGAACATAGTCCACCACCACCCACCAGTGCAATGAATTCAGAAACCATTGTTTACGAAATAGAGCTGATACTCCTTAAAAAACACACGGATTAGGCTCCAAATTCAAAAGTTAAACGTTTTTTTATCACATTTACTGCATAATTAGGGTTTCTTATTATCCCAAATTGTGGCTAGTTTCTTCAACCGAGACAAGAACGAAGCGAGGTATGAAGAACTACGACTCATGCTTACTTTAATTGCTTCCAAAAATCTAAAGGAACTAGAATCAGAAAAGCTTTCAAGGATTTCTTATTGATCAAACGTGAAAGAGATATGATTATATATCAGCCTTACAAACTACCAAAGAGAAACTTAAGGAACTAAAGCTTAAAATGTGGATACAGATTTGAAACAGCAAATCATAATTGAACTTCCTAAAGTGTCTCTAGACTTATTCAACATTGGACTTAATTAGTATTGATATCCAATAATTCCTCCCTTAAATTGAAACGTATGTATCAATTTAACCTTCTCTTCTTCGAACTCCAAGCAGCTCCCTGAGTTTCTCAAACTGATCAAGCTTGATCGGCTTTGTTATTATGTATGCAACTTGCTCACTTGTTCCACATAATACCAGCTTCATGATACCTTCATTAGTCAAGTTTCGCAAGTAATGATACCTTACATCGATGTGTTTGGTCCTCCTATGCATGACTAGGTTCTTGGACAACTTTATTGTAGAGCTGTTGTCGCATCTAATGCTCAGCATTCTTCACTGACCATGTTCAGCTCCTGCAGTAACCCTTTTAACCAGACACAATGACAAGATGCAGATGTTGCTACCACATATTCTGCTTCATTTGATGATAGAGTCACAATGCTTGCTTTCTTGAGCTCCAACAGACTGATGCACCAGTTATCATAAACACATACCCAGAAGTGCTCTTTCTGTCCTCCAAGTCACGAGCGTTATCACTGTCCGTGTACCCCAACAGATTCAAATCCTGTGATCTTTGATAAAACACTCCAAAGTCTAACATTCCCTTCAGATACCTGAGCACTCTCTTAGCCATCATCATGTGTTCCTCTTTTGGGTCCGACATGAAGCGTGCTATCACACACACACAAACATCAAATATGGCCGAGTCATGAGATACATCAAGCATCCCACAAGTTGCTTATAGCTCGTTGCATCAACACTTTTGTCTCCTTTCTTTGTGACGATTATTCCAGGAACAATTGGGTTCTTGACTGAGTTACAACTTCCCATTGCAAACCTTTCAAGAACCTCCTTAGCGTATTTCCTTTGGCCTATGTGTATCCCATTACTGCCTTGATGAACTTCTACAGCGAGGAAGAACTTCATTTTACTCATATCAATCATCTCGAATTCTTTGTGCATGGATGACTTAAACTCTGCGCAAAGTAGCTCATCATTTCCAGAGAAAATCAAGTCATCGACATATATACTTACCACTAAGATCTTGCAATCAGATTTCTTGAAGAACAAAGTGTGATCATAACTGCTCTTCTGAAATCCTTCTCGCTTGAAATAGCCTTCGATTCTGCTGAACCAGTCTCGTTGTGCTTGTTTTAGAACATGGAGAGCCTTCTTCAACCGATAAACCTTGTCTTCCTCCCCTGCTCTGATAAATCCTTCAGGTTGATCAACATAGACTCCTTCCTTCAATTCTCCATACAAGAAGGCACTCTTAACGTCAAGATGATGTACACAAAATCCTCGTTGAGCTGCCACTGCTAGAAGGCTTCGTACAGTATCCCAACGGGCAACCGGAGCAAAGACCTCTGTGTAGTCTATCCCTGCAGTTTGTGAATATCCTTTCGCCACTAGACGAGCCTGGCATTTATCCACTTTACCTTCTTCATTCAGCTTAGTTTTATAGACCCATTTGACTCCAATTTTATTTGCTTGTGGTGGAAGATGTACCAGCTCCCATGTCTTTCATTCTCCTTATGCCACCTTTCACCTTATCTTCTTTTACTTCTTCTCCAAGTAATACGTCTCATGCATCTAGAAGAGGGAGGTGGCACCATCTGAGAAATGCCAAATGTCACTTAGAAATGTTTTATGACCAATTAGATTGCCTCAAACATTCCGTAGAAGTTCATATTCCCGATTCCTTCTGATGCTTCAGTTTTGCTGGTTTTGCATTTAATATTTTAAAATTCTTTAGCTGCTTCTATAAATCCACCAAGCCTCATTTTAATATTCTAGATGATCTTAGATGAATTTATTAATTTGAATCACCTCAAACGGACACCTGTAGCTCCCGTTATGAATTTTACAAATTTTGTCGATTTTATCGGTTTCCTTTCCCGATAGTCCGAAAAACTCATCTATGGTCCGTTTCCACCATTCTTGGTTTTCTAAATGTTTTTTTTATTTAAAAAGAATAACATTTGACCCGTCTTAGCTTCCGGCTCACATTTCAGTAAAATTACCAAAATGCCCTCATCTTCCAAAATTACTAAAAAGCCCCTCGTTGACTTTTCTGCTGCCCGTTGACCAATTTAGTGAGACGGGATATTACAAGCATGATTCGTTCGCACCATGTGCGAGCACAAATATTATTAATATAATTTTTAAAAAATAAAAATTATTAAATTAATTTAACAATAATAATAATATTATAAAAATCTATATAAACTATTTATAGTTATTTTTTTTTGTCAACACCGGGTTGCATTTCATAGAGTCTGGTCCGTGAAGACCCAATTACAAACGAACCGTTAAGAGAGTGGAACCAAATGATAGCAAATATGATGTGGCATCAAAGCCCATAAAGAGACAAAACCAATGACACGCGGCACGTGCTGGTTACAACCGACATGCAACTTCCAGAGACGCCGAGGAAACACCGCCCGAGGCGCCAAGCCCCAAATCGCTAGCTCTCTTATGAAATCCATCCGTCGATCTACAATCACCACCGAAAAAAAGTCGAAACCCAGCTCCACCAGAAACCGGAGACGCCTTTATAGTTAAACATATATACATTATTATATTTAATAAAATATTTAATAATTTATTATAAATAAAATTAATAATAATAAAATAAATTGCAATGATATACTTTTATGTATAAAATTAATATATAAATATCTTATTTATTTTATCATATATATCTAAATTCAAAATATATATAAATAATACCAATTTACTATATAAATTAAAAAAATAATATTTATTAATATTTAAAATATTCATAAATGTCATAAATGTTTCATATTTATGATCTTATTTTTTATTTATTTTATTAAAGATTATATATATGATATATCTCTAAAATAAAATTTAAACCTTCATAAATATTTTCATATTTATCATCATATTTTTTTTATTCAAAATTATGTATATCTCCAAAATAAAAATAAAAAATCTTTATAAAGATTTCATATTTATCATTTCATTTTTATTCAAGTTATGTATATCACAATGATAAAACTAAAAAGAAAAAGAAAATTATTAATATAAATTAACGTTAACACATTATTTAGCCTAATTTCGTTAATGTCAAATTAGTAATCAACCGTTTTAACAGTGAATATAATATCAAAATCATTTTTTAATTAATATAAAGATATAAATTTACTATATAAATCTAAAAATAATATTTACTAATATTTAAAAATATTCATAAATGTTTTCATATTTTAATATTATTTTTTATTTTTATTGAAGATTATATATATCTCTAGAATAAAATTTAAATCTCCATAAATATTTTTATATTTATCATCTTATCTTACTGTTTTTATTCAAAGTTATGTATATCTCCAAAATAAAATTAAAATTTTTTATAAGGATTTTATTTTATCATCCCATTTTTATCCAAGTTATGTATATCACCATGATAAAATTAAAAAACAAAATAAAATAATTAATATAAATTAAATTTAATACAGTAATTAATTTAATTTTATTAATAATAAATTATTAATTAACTATTTTAAGAATGAATATAAGATTAAAATCATTTCCTAATTAATATAAATGTAACTGCCGGAAAAAAACTAATTATAACTTATAATTATTAATTTGGTCGTCTAAATATAATCCGGTTTGCTTTCTGAAAAAGCAGATCGATTGGTGTTGGTCGTTTGATAGTTTGACCAGACCGGTATACATGAAAATAATGAAGAGGAAATTTAGGGCAGTGGCAGTGAGTGTGAAGAAAATCGAAAACCCCCTAAATCTCCAGCTGCGAAAGATGAGCAATTGGAAGACTCTTCTCCTTCGAATCGGTGAAAAGGGCTCCGAGGAGTACGGCAATTCCTCCGACTACAAAGAACATATTGTCAGTACTCTCTGGATTCATCTTCGCTCTTAAACCCTAATTTTTCTCTCGTCGCCTGCTAATTGTAGCGTGTCCATGCCTTTCGTATTATCAACCTTTCCGCTTGCAGGAGACTTGTTTTGGTGTTATTCGGAGAGAAATCGAGCGTTCTGGGGACCAAGTTTCGCCTGTAAGTTTGACATTTTTTCTTGGATTAATATGATCTCTAAACGAGCGTTATGGAATTTGTCACTGATTCTTTACACTAATAGCGTTATTTAGGATTTGCAATTTTTATAAGCTCCATGTTCATGACCGTTTGTTACTCACTATTTGTGATTTTCACCGTAACAGTTTCTACTGCAATGTGCTTCACAATTGCCTCATAAGATTCCTTTGTATGGGACTTTGGTAAGTCTCTTATAAACTAAAGCTTCCTTTTTCCTTTTCTGGGTATTTGTTGGATATTGGGTAGAGATTTCGATTATGTCTTTCAATGATATCTGTCAAGCGATGAATTTCAAAGAGAATTAGCTCAGAATCAGAAGCCCAAAAATAACTTGAAAATAAGGGATCGTTTTCTTTGTTAACATATCATACATGACAGTTTGTATAAAATTTTCATTGAGTCTTTTATGATATGTGTGAATAGATGCATATCAAATAAGAATTATCTCAGAAGCAATGGCCCAAGGATAGCTTGGGAAACCTTTAGGCGGATCATTTTGTGCCTAACATATCATAGATGACATATTCTAGTACTATACTTATTTGGTTACATCGAAAATAATGCACAAAGTAATGAAGAAAATGCTATATCATTATCATTGTTTGCTCTGTATGAGTATGCATGAAGACATGTGCTGGGAATTTGGAACCAAAATATCCTGTTATATACTAGTTCAATTTAATTTGCTATATATACTTAGAAATTTGATGGATGTCTTTGCACATGTTTAAGATTGGTTTGTTGAACTTGGAGAATGAAGACTTCGTCCAGAAGATTGTAGAAACTGTCCATGCTAATTTCCAGGTGACTAATCTGTACATCAATAGCCAAGAAGAATTTTGTTTCAATAGCTAAATGAATAAATAAGTTTTGTCCACTTAATTTTGTTTATAATTTAACTGCAATTATAATTTAACTGCTTTTACTGGATTGAACATTCCAGGTCGCTTTAGATTCTGGAAACTGCAACAATATCCGTATATTGCTACGTTTTATGACTTCGCTGGTATGGTTACTAATCTTGCTACACTGTCGCTTCATTAATTTGATATATTTTCTAATACACCAAAACCATCTTCAAAGTTAGAAGCCTACAAGACTATTTACAGTAGTTGTTCAAATTTTGAGATGTTTGTCTATTTTTCTAACATGTTCTCGTTTGCTTCTTTAGTTGTGCAGCAAGGTTATTCAGCCTGCTTCTTTGATTGTCGTGTTCGAAACATTGTTATCCTCTGCTGCCACCACTGTGGATGGAGAGAAAGGAAATCCATCATGGCAGGCACAAGCTGATTTTTACGTTATATGCATCTTGTCAAGCCTCCCGTGGGGAGGAATAGAACTCGCTGAGGTACTGCTATTGGATTAGAGACATTCCAGAAAATATCTTGTGATTAGAAACTAGAAAGTATGATATATGCGTTGAAGGCTATTAAAATACAAGATCATATGCTTCCAGTTATAAAATGATGTGGTCCTGTTGGATGTGCAACCAACTATGGTAGTCTAATTCTTTGGTTTATCATGGCTGGCCTAGTGGGCGGTACTGGTTACTGGACTGCTTCTATACGAGCAGCTATAAGCTACTATTTTGAACTTGTCACCTCTGATGAATACCCTCTTTCTTGCAGCAAGTTCCTGATGAGATTGAAAGAGTGTTAGTCGGGATACAAGCTTATTTGAGCATCCGAAAGCCCTCTTCATCCTCTGGTTTAAACTTTTTTCACGACGGCAAATCTGAGAACAGTCTTGCAGAGAAGGTTTGATTTCTGTGTTGATTTTTTAAAGTTGTTTTATTTGCTTTGTTAGCTGCCCCTTTCATTTCGTCTCGGTAGATGTCTTGGCAGATGCATAAATAAGATGCGTTTGTTTAAATCTATGTGACATATGGTTTGCTGCCTTTCTGTTTTAGTCCAAGATTGTCATTTGTTGAATTCTGTATCATGGTGTTGTAACTTTTGGTTTGTGGTCTCTTTAGGATTTCGTGGAAGATCTGTGGAATCGGACACAGTCTCTGGCTTCCAATGGGTGGAAACTTGATAGTGGTATGCATGTTTTTTTAATGATTTCATTTCTCTTTGTATCATTAAGACTGCAACCCACTACAACCCTCTCCTTCATTGTCCCTGTCTTCATTCTTTTTACCTTACGAGCTAATCAATTCATAAGACTAGAAACGTTAGCTGTATATTACTACTGATGACAATTTAACGCTTTTTGTATGTGCTAGTTCCTAGGCCTCATCTCTCATTTGAAGCTCAGCTTGTTGCTGGAAAATTTCATGAGCTACCTTCCATTAAATGTATGGAACCACCGAGTCTACCTTCTGATGTTTCAAGAGCATACATTGGCAAGCAAAAACATGATGCTTTGATGAGATATCCTCAGAGGATTCGTAGGTTGAATATATTTCCAGCTAGTAAAACGGAGGTGTGTGATGTCTATGTTCATCTGGAATTTTATTACACTTACTACAATTTCAGTCATCAACATCTATTTTCTCCAATCTATCATATATGTAGATTGATATATCGGATAATGTCGGTTCGTATTTCCTATCTTCTAATTCTGGAATTTTTAAACTCACAGGATGTACAACCTATCGATCGTTTTGTCGTTGAGGAGTATTTACTGGATGTCCTCTTCTATTTAAATGGATGGTAGTATTTTTGCAAAACTGCAATGCTCTTCTTTTTCTATGTTCCTATTATACTTTCCTTGCATATTAGAGTGTTTTCCAGTGGGCTGGTTTTGGTGTAGATATTTAGTCACTGAACAATATTAATTTATGTTGAATCGGCTGGGAGACTGATTTACTACCTAGGGTTAGTGCTTTTGTGTTGAGTATCTAATTTGACATTCTCTTGTCCATCCTTATGGTTGTTGAATTACCTGACATAAAGCTGTTTCTTATTCTACATCTTAGCATTTGCTGAGTTTTTTTTTTTTGTGTGGATTTTTACTGTCGTCTTCAACTGTATAGAATTTTGTTTCACTAATTAATTTGTTGCAAAGCTAGTCGGAAGGAGTGCTCTTCCTACATGGCTAATCTTCCTGTTCCTTTTCGGTATGAATATCTTATGGCAGAGACACTATTTTCTCAGGTGAAGTTCTGTATTTGTTTATATTTGGAATTTATCTCTCTATTAACTGTTCCCAGTGTATATGAAAGCATTTTTCTTAGAGCCGTGGTTTTTGAATACAATAATTGAATCTGCTTTTTTCCCCCAGATGCTACTGCTACCACGGCCACCGTTTAAGACTCTTTATTATACCCTCGTGATTATCGATCTTTGTAAGGTAGCAACAAAGGATTACTCTGATCATTCCTTGGTTTTTAGATCACTGGTGTCGTTTCTTTCTTCTATGTGATTCCAAATATTCAAATATTTTAGGCTCTTCCGGGTGCCTTTCCTGCTGTTGTTGCTGGAGCTGTTCGTGCACTCTTTGAGAAAATTTCAGACTTAGACATGGAATCTAGGACACGCCTTATCCTGTGGTTTTCACACCACTTGTAAGTATATATTTTCATTTTTCTTACATCATGTTTTTAGTTATAAAGGAAAGGTCTTTCAGCGTAGTATTTTTGTGGATATACATATATGACAGAAAATATCAGCTTTTTTATTTAGCCAAGTTGATGATTGTTATTGAAACATGAATAAGGATTTCTAATAGACATGAATTTGAGTCTAATTTACTTTATGCTTTCTGTTATTATGTTTAGGGTGGGTTCATGTTTTTTTCAACTGACAATGTCTTTACGTGGTAAAATGTCCTGTTTGATTCTTCCTTATTCGTGATAAAATCAGTTATTTATCAACATATTTCGTTTTGTTATCATTGAACCATGTTTAACAGATCCAACTTCCAATTCATCTGGCCATGGGAAGAGTGGGCTTATGTGTTGGACCTTCCCAGATGGGCCCCTAAGCGTGTATTTGTTCAGGAGGTTCTGCAAAGAGAAGTACGCTTGTCTTACCGGGATAAAATTAAGCAGGTAAACATTAGCATCACATAATCTCTCTTTTAGCTTTTCATTAGAAAATCTCAGGCGATTAGGACATATGTTTCATCTTTAGTTGTCCACGTAAAGAAGTTATTTTGTTTTCTCTTTGTGATAAATAGAGCATCGAGAATGCGAGTGCCCTAGAAGAATTGCTTCCTGCAAAGGCTGCTCCAGCTTATAGGTATTCCCTGGAAGAGGGTAAAGAGAAAACAGAAGAACATCAATTGTCGGCTGAATTGAACCGGAAAGTCAAGGAAAAACAATCTGCACGTGACATGTTGTCGTGGATTGAAGAAACGATATATCCAGCTCATGGTTTTGAAGTTACTCTTACAGTAGTTGCACAGACCTTACTTGACATCGGATCAAAAAGTTTCACTCATTTGGTCACTGTCTTGGAGCGATATGGCCAAGTATTTGCAACTCTTTGTCCTGATAATGATAAACAGGTGATGCTATTATCTCAAGTGCGTACATACTGGAAAAACAATGTACAAATGACGGCAGTGGTAGTGGATAGGATGATGGGTTATAGACTTGTATCTAATCAGGCAATTGTTAGATGGGTCTTCTCCCCGGATAATGTTGATCAATTTCATCTGTCTGATCAGCCATGGGAGGTAAGTTGCATTCTGACTTTTTTTCTGCATTCTAAAGAGCTTGTTGGTTTAATAAACTCTTGTCTATCTCTGCAGATACTTGGAAATGCACTTAACAAGACTTGTAATCGTATCTCTGATTTGAGGAAAGAAATATCAAACATCACGAAAAATGTTTTGGTTGCTGAGAAAGCTTCAGCAAACGCCCGAGTAGAGTTGGAGGGTGCTGAGAGCAAACTTTCCCTGGTTGAGGGTGAGCCCATACTTGGTGACAATCCAGCGAAGATGAAGCGTTTGAGATCAACAGTGGAGAAGACAGGGGAGGCAGAGGTATCTCTTCGGGAATCCCTAGAGGCAAAAGAGGCCCTTCTTAACAGAGCTCTCTCTGAAACTGAGGTATCATATAAGTTTGTTTCCTGATTTACTTTTTTGCGTATGTATTTATTATTGACTTTCCTTGTGCGTAGGCTCTACTGCTCCTGCTGTTCCAAAGTTTCTCCGCAGTCCTCAAGGAACGGCTCCCAGAACCAACAAAGGCGAGATCATTACAGGATCTAAATGCGGAAGATGAGAACTCATCTACTACGATGGAGGTGGATAGTGAGAATGGATACCCAAAGAAAAGGTCCGAAATCGGTGAGAGAGAACAGTGGTGCTTATCAACACTTGGCTATCTCACGGCGTTTACAAGGCAATATGCAAACGAGGTAAAATTTAGTTGGGTGTTGTAAGACATTGAAGATTTAGTAGAATGAAAAATCTTACTTGTCTTGTAGATATGGCCTCACATAGAGAAGTTGGTGTCAGAGGTGTTCTCTGGAGAAGATGTTCATCCTCTCTTTCTTCAAGCCATATTCTCTGCACTCCAATTCCCTTCACAATGATCCGAAACCTATGCCTTTTGTTTGTTTGTTTTTTAATCAGATTTTTGACATTCAAGTTTCATCTGGAAGTCGATGAGAATCGTAAAATTGGAAAACTAACAAGAGAACAAAATTGTTTAGTTTTATTAGTTAAACTTCTTAGTTTGCTTGGATGAGCCAAATTTGCACAATCGAGCCGCGTAAGTATGTATGTATGGGCTTCGTTTCTACTCATGGCCATATGTCCAAAAGACTGCGATTAGATAGTGGTGAGATCATTGTCACTGTGGTATAGAATTTGAACGGTAAATGGATGATTATAGCTAGATTATTTATCGATTGTTTAGTTGTCCTTCAATAATACATAAATTAAAAATGTCAAATATAATGTGGAAAGTAATAAACATATTCTCGAACTTGAAAATATTATAAGTACTTTAAAAAGTAATGGTTATTTTTGTTTTCTTGTCAACAAATAATCGTTCTTTTATTATAATATTGATAATCTTATATATAATAAGAAACCAATTCTTTTCATAGCTTGCCACCTGTCCTTTTTTCTATATGCTTTTAAAAAAAAAATTGAATCCATACAAAGCCCAAAATCATTTTAAATTCCAACAAGTAATACAAAACTATTTTTCATTAAGAAATTCAGACTTCAAAATATCCATGGTTAAGCCAAAGCCCAAACTATTTTTTGGAGCCCACGTACCTTACCCTTTCATCTTCACAAATTGACCATCATCACCATGCTTCTCACGCACCTTCGTCATCAATTCATGATGGCGATAGACCTCTTCCGTCGACTAATAAAATCCACCATAACTGATCATCTCCCTTCCATTTCAGCTCACCCGTTACAAATCCCATGTACTAATCAATTATCCAACTTTATATCTACAGCCGTTTCATCTCCTCTTCTTCCCTACCTTATAAATAGTCAGCTCTACCCAGTGACAAACCTTCCCGTAACATTCTCGAAGAAAAAAAAACTTAGCAGAATCATCGCTCTCGAATTTTGATTAGCAAGGAAGGGCTTTCTTGGGTCTTACCGTCGCTGAAGAGTGGAGTGGTGGACATTACTGTTATAAGAAGACTGATGATATATGTCGTGGTGTTTGTAGTCAGGTTTGATCTCGGGTTTTTTTTTTGTTTCCTTGTTATTTTTCTTTGTTTTTCGAATTTCAGATTGTAGGCGACGTAGATCGATTGTTCCAATGTTTCAAGTGTGTAATTTCTCCGTCCGGTGAGTTTTTCTCACTCTTGATGACTCTGTCCCACTACTGGTATCACTTTCTAGGATTTTCTCGAAGTTGAATCGATAGCTCAGTTATTGCGATTTTCAATTGTATTTCATGTCTTCTAAAACAAATTGGAACAGAAAGTTCTGATTTTTTTGCAAGATGACTAACGAATGAATTTGAATTTAAAAATATGAAAACCCATTGGTAAATGATGGAATCTATTTGTGGAAGTTTCCTAGGAAATATATTAAGATATTGAGATGTTCATCATAAGATCGAAAGCTGAATGATTTATGACAGAAGGAATGTGTGATTAAACGTATCAATTATCTGCAATCTTTACGTTGATATTTTTTCTTTTTCGTGGTTTGCAGGATGATGCTAACAATGTGAGCCGCTTTTTGATACTTGCAAGAGAGCCTATGATTCCACGAACATATCGACCATATATAAGGTGACTAGAATCAGATCTGTATATACTAACTAAATCAGCTGAAAATTTATAATTCAGGTTAGGAAAAGAGATGAAGAGTTTACTGTAGTGATAGAAAGATGGAAGTCATACGACGGGCTAGGCATCTGAGTTTGCCTTTTAATGGTTGTCAACTCCACAATCTTTGTCTTTCTTGTGGATATTAATGTGTCTATACATTGATATATCAATGTTTAACATTCTCGCAATGGTTTTCTAACAGTGTGGCTTAGAGAGACAGTGGAGTTAGTAATGAGGTTTTTAGAAGCAAAAGCATAGAAGCTGAGTTGGATGAAGCGAAGGAGCATCTAAAGAAAGTCGAAAAAGAGACAAGGTGTTGTCTCAACTCAAAACCCTAACACAAGAGCTTGAAACAACTAAAGAAAAGCTAAATCATACGCTCAGAAACTTCCCAGAACAGCCTCAAGTTGAAGATGACCTAGCATAACCGAGATCAAGATGAACCGGTTTGGCCAAAATGAAGTGTACAATGAGGATCTTCCGGAGAGGAGGCGTTGGGTGAAGTTTGCCAATCCACCATTGCTAACGAAGGTCATTGAGAGCAAAGAAGTTAAGAAGAACCAAGTTATGGTGAAGAAGCATACAAAGAAGATGAAGCCGTTGATCCCATTGGCTCCTTGGCTCTTTGCAAGAAACCGGTAAAGTTAACCATTTTAGCGATACTCTTCTCGCGTTCACTCTTGTATGCCTTCCGAATTCTGAAATAATATCCCCTAAACTATTTGTTCTTATTTTGGGGATTCGTTCAAATTTCTGTATATATTTTTATTAACGACATGTAAGTAATCGATTACTCGAAAATAAGAAGCCATGACTACAAATGTTTCAAAACTACTACCTTTACTACCTATCGATGAGAAATCAGAAGCAAAGTCCAAAAAATAACTGAGTATAAGAGAGGACATACAAACACAATTTGAGAAGCAGAAGCAGAAGAGATGAGTTCAACGTTGGCACGACTTCGTTTCCCGTGTTATGCTGATTAAAGCGAACAATGGAGAAATGCCTTAGGTGATTAGGTATTTTCTTGCGAGAAAGCACAATTTAAAGCATTTACAAGTTAGAGAAAAATAAATAGAGAGAAACTTCTTAGATCATGAGAAAAAATCAACAATATCAGTAAATATTTTTCTAGCTTTCAGATTTCCAAAAACAACTCAAGATTTGCTAGGATTTGATTGATGACTGTAATTGTTCATGTAAATTGGATGAGGACATATAACTTGAGATTTCTTTACATTTTCTGCAATTTTGATGTTCAGTAAGTTGGATTTTAGTTACTGAATGATTGACTTTGCGTTTTTCAAAAGAGATTTGAGAAACTGACGTATATTGATGTGAAAAAAGTCCCACGACCAGATCGAAAATACATGGTCCAACCGCGTAATGTATTTGGTTGGGCGTTTACATGTTCCATAATCTATAAGGAATACATAACACATAGCGGAAGGGAGAATCCGCTTTTTCAATAAGCACGGTTCATTCTAATAGCGTCGTTAGCCGTAACATCATCTTTTTAATAGACAGGACATGCATTGTCTATGATAACAATCAATCTTTACGTCCTTTAATATTAATGATATGAAAAGGAGTACTCAAAGTCCAAGCAAACCTAAACTACGTCAACAAACTCAGACAACTGTGTCCACATTCAGTTAGAAATATGCATCCCATACGATTTTTACTTCTGACAGTTTCACAAAAGGCCTTTCCGGCATCACCCCAGTTATTCCTTCCGCTATAACAGTGAATTCTTAGAGGAGCTTATGCATAACTAAATACAAAGTAAATACTAATTCCAATTAATACAATATAAGAACGTTGCCAAACTAAACGTCTACGATTAGCATACATTTGTAACATCAATGTTATGGTTAACACCACATTAATTTATAACAATTACCTCCACAATAAATTAATAATACTCAGTCATTAAGACTATAAATAAAAGCACCACATGCAATTCTTACACCTCGACACAAAAAAACCCCAAAATCTAAACTGGAATTCAATCCTTCTCTTCATCCAAAAATCCACAGTACCTAATTTCTTAGTTTTAGCAAACAAATATTAAATAAAGACAACAAACTATTACATTAAAAACAGGAATGAAATTTCAAAACTTTAGATCTGTTTGATAATACTAACCAGATTTTTTACAATTTCCAATTATTAGCCAAGATTGTGTTTAGTTTAAGTTACGCATTAATAACAAATATATTCCAGCCTTAGATGATATAATATGATATTAATATAAAATTAAATTATGAATACATTGAGATATACTAAAAGATGGTAAATGTAATTGAAAACCTCCATAAACAACAAAAACAAATATATGGCATCAATAATAAAGAACCCAAACATTGGATTAAATATATAAATATGGAATAATGAACGATATCTATCAGAAAACTCGTGCATTGGTTAAGAAATTGTTATTCTCTTTTACATCAATCTAACACTTAAATCAGTCAATTTTTTTATTCGAGGTGAAGACAAAAATAAAAAGGGGAAAAAATCAGAAGCAATAAAAGACTATAATATATGAAATAATACTATGTATCTAAAATGGGAGATAAGAAAAATACAGTCCATACCAATTTAGCAACACATGAAATACATTACATGTTTTGATGAGGAAATTTATTTATATAGCCGCCTAATCGGACGGAAATTTTGTAGTATCCAAAAAATCAGCAAACAATTATTTATATGTGCAATGACTTTCATAAACATACCTAATGTTAAAGATAATATCTTTGACTACCACAAGAGACGTCTTAAACGACCAACATCCTACATCTACCACATTAACGACATCTCCAATCTAAAATTACAGTTTTTACTCCAAAATGAAGTTTTCAATACGATTGAGTTTTACTTTAATCTTACCCTATTTTAGAGTAAAAATGGAGTACAAAACAGAAAATGAAGTAATCCTATTTTGAATTTTATTTTTTTTAGTTGAAAATGATATAAGGTTAAAGTAAGTCTAATTACAAAATGCAGTTTAAAATAATAATAGAGTACTTTTAGAGATGGTCTAAACAACGTATTCTAGGATCACCTCTCAACACTAAAACAAAACAAAAACTAGACAATCAAGTAACAATACTTTTTTTTTTAAGTTAAAACAACATATGACTAGAAAAAACAATCAACAAAATGCCACAGAAATACAAATACAGAAAAACTAAATAAAAGGCTGACACTTGACCTCCGCGGGGGTAGAAAGCTAACTAGTGTTAATAATAGATAACCAAACAATTAGCCATCAATATTATAATAACATCTTATTTCCCACCCAGATTTTCTACTGAAAGTGATGAATAACTGGCCTCCCTTTTTGTCAGATGTGGTCTCTCTTTCCATGCTATTAAAGAAGCAGAAACAACTAAAACATGCATTTTGTGATCTAAACAAGAACAACTTTTCATATATTGAAAAGAAAGCTGTCGAAGTTACAGGTTATTTGAATGATCTTCAAGTTATCTCTCTTCAGGATCCTTTAGATATTTAACTTTTAACATGAGCGGCTCTGCAAACAGAAACTTAACATGTTGAAGCTAGTTGAAAAAACTTTCTTTAAGTAGAAGTCTAGAATAAACTGACTAAAAGTTGGTGACCAGTGCACAAGATTTTTCCTAAAAGTGGCTAATGCTAGAAATGCGTTCAATGATATCTTATCACTTACCGGCCTTAATGGGATCCAAGTTAATGATCCAGTGGAAATTGGAAAGTTGGATGTGGACCATTTCTATGCGATTCTTGGACCTCATTTATCTTCTGTGAATGTTGGCCTCCTCTCCGCTGTCCAACAAGCCATTGTCTTCTCTTGTTCCGAGGAACATAGCATATGCTTTGCTCGTGTTCCCGTCCCTGAAGATATTACCAAGGTGCTTTTCAAACTTAATCAGTTCAAGAGCCCTGGTCCAGATGGATACACTTCAAGTTTCTATAAGAATGCTTGGTCTCACCTTGGACAAGAAGTTATTGCTGCCATTTTGAAATTCTTATTGGAAGTCTCTCTGCCTTCGGCTACGAATGCACAATCCTCACTCGGGTGCCTAAGTTCCCTGGTTCCACTTGATATGCTCACAGTTTAATTCACTAAGTTACACTGCAAGTGCACATGTAAAAGTAGTATATAGGGGTAGAACCACATAGACTCAAGAACCTTGCGATAGATTATCAAGCGTCGAGTTAATCTAAGCAATAAAAATCAATAAGCAAATAAATAAAAACATTAAACATATCAGCATACAAGTTTTTTTTATCAAATACTTAAGGTGTTAGGTCAAGGGAGTTCTCACGAAATCAGCTTATGCAGATTAACAATCAGTCATGATCAAATTAAGCACCGTTCTAGAACTCAAACACAAATGTAAAACTAATAAACTTTCGTTGTGAGAATTAACTAAGTCTTAAGGGTAGTTTGCTCGGTAAGGCTTGATGCTGGATCGTGGAAAATGGCTCGATGTCTCAAAATATTCAGATCGGATTAAGCGACTGTCTGTTCAGGCCATTCTGTTTCTACTAACTTGATCGATTGATTGGTTTCTTGCATTGAGATGTTGGATCTTGCCTTAAAACGATCAAATCGGATTAAGTGCATGCACTGGTGATAAGCTTGACAGACTGACTGAATGCATAGCTTGTCTGCGTGATTATTCTATGGCTAAGCGAGATGAGACGACCGTCTCACTAAGCAATCCGTTTGCTTATGCCTCCTTTGTGGATGCAGGTGATAGTTCTGAGAAGGCTTAGGCGCGAGACTAAAGGCGGCTGGATGGAAATAATGAGTAGATTTGGGTAGATTAGTTAATTATGAATGTAATAGCTTAGTGGAAAATTGATCATTGTACTTAAACCTCGAAATCTATCTAAGTCTGTTTTATGCTTAAAATGCTTGATAAGTGTTCATGTTGGGTCAAAGCCACCAATATAGATGATAGAAACTTAGGTTTTTTTGTTAAAAAAAGCTATATGTTAATCTGTTAAATTCGGGTCTCATATAGACCTAGATAACCTTTTACCAAATTTTAGTTTTAAAATGAGTTTTATACAGACTCAACTTATTAATCAAATTATGGTTAAAATTAGTTTGACTGGTGTGGCTGATCCAACATTACCAGAAATTTTAGTTTGGTTCGGATTAGTTTGGTTCGGTTTAGTTTGGTAAAAATCATTGGACTAGTCATACACATACCTACAAAATGATATGTTGGAACAAGAATATTGGCTCCTTTTGCCTTCTCTCTCTAAAAAGTCTCCCTCTCGCCTCTCTTTAAAAAGCTCACCCTTCGCCACTGCCTCTCAATTTTCCAGCGATTTTGCCGGTGATGTGAGAGGTGGTGCCTTCTTTTTGCCTTCTATTTTCTTTTTCCTCGCTGAAGCGTTTCATTTGTGGGTTCTTTGGCTTTCCAACTCCGATTTCGTGGCAGGTTTTTTCTGCAACGGTCGTCTCAGCGGCTTCGTCGGTTAGAGGCGGTCGCTCAGCGCAGATCCATATTTATGAGGACGAAATCTGGCGATGTTTCCTTATGCGCCATCTTTGTTTTGTCCCGGCGGAGCCCTCTTCAGTTTATCTTACGGTTGCGTGTCGTTGAAGACCGAGGGTTTGCGAGTGGCAGAGAAGCGGGGGCGAACGGGTTATAGGGTGGATGAACCGATGGTGTCTAGAGTAAGCTTAAAGGATAGCGTGAAATAGACAACGTCGGTGACCTTGTGGTGCCGGCTTCTCCAGGCTGATATCCATACTCTACCTCCGGAATCTCGCTTCTCGACCACTCGTCGGCTTGTATTTTGGGCATAGTTCTTCAGTTTTTGTGTTTGTCTTGGTTTTTGATGTTGGAGGCGGTCTCAGCGGTTTTAGCTTCTAGTTTCCAGGCGGTGACAGCTTCTTCTACTCTGGGGATGGCAGCGTCGAGCTTCAGTGTTGGTGACTCGTGTTCTAAAATTAGGGTTATGTAATTTTTTTGGGCTGGGCTTTGTGGTTTTTGGGTTGTATAGTTCTTGGTTCCTGAACCCATTTAAGCTTTAGATTTTGACTTTCTTTTTATTATCATGCTTTGTAATTAAAAAAAAAAATCTATAAAAAATGAAAACTCTTTGTAAAAAACGAGAATATTGATACCATAGCTTTGGGAGTTGCATGGTATGGTCTATCTATGGGTTGCATTTGGTGCACCTTGCTTTTGTTTCTGTTTTTTTTTTTTTTTTTTAACTTGTTGGTGCACCTTATTGATACTCTTATTCTCGTTGTTGTTGGGATATGAATCGACACGATGTGAAGCTAATATATTGCTTAGTGTATTTATGCTGTATAAATGTTGTCTGCCAAGCATTTTCTTTAATAAAATTTATTTACTAATATTAGGATTTACTTGAATGATGTATGTGAACCTTCGCATGGCATGGTTTGAAAATAGTCTTCCATTTCGTGTTGCAAGTTATAACTAGTGGTTCTTAACTTTGATTTTACATTACTTCAATTATAATCGTTCGGGATTATGATTTATATATTAATGTTTTAGCCATTTTTAAAAAACAAATCGGGCACTTGAAGGATACATCGTCTAAACTGTGAACAATTATAACACTAGAGCCTGGTTATCTACACTAATTACTCTACAACGGTAACAAAAAAACTACGTAAATGATAGACATGTAGAGGTGGGTATATTAGTTTAATTGTATTGATATAATGAATCAAAAAAAAAAAATGTAACAAACCGTTCTAGCGGCCAATGGGGCTGGTGTAGTGGCCCCCTTTTTTACTCACTTCATTCAAGAGGAGATCATTATTTTGGTATTATTATTTTCTTTTTGACATCATACCTAATTTATTACTATTATTGTTGGATATGGTCGTATGTATGGTCAAACAAAATCAATACCAATCGGGAAATGAATTAAAATATACAAGGAATTAAAATTCCAATTTCTCAAGCGGGAAATGAAAATTTCATACTGGGGTATACGAATTTAAAACAAATCGTCGTCATCCTTCCTCAAATTAAAGTCTTTGTTTTTTTGTTAGTTAACTGTATAAATTAATACACTTTTATTAGAAAATATTATCATGGAATATTTAAAAAATGAAAATTTGATAATATATACCACGAGCATATATTATTTTGTTGTTGTTGATAACTTATTTGTAACAAAACATATTCTGTTTTATATATGAAAATAAATAAAAATCCTCATATATATATATATATAAATAAACATTTCAGTATATATGTTTTTTTTCTTTTCCAAACAATTTTTAAATCTTCTCACATATTATATTTGTAATTTTTGACCGAACATATGTTACTAAACCAAACTGAATCGATTTTCGATTAGGTTTTGGCTATCTAATTCGATTGTTTTAGTAAGATTAAAAAAATTGATTATCGATTCGAGCGGTTATTTGTGGTTTTATTTTAGAATTGATATATTGATTTTAAGACATATACCAATATGGAATAATCGAATTTATTCAAAAGAAATAAAATTAATCGAATTTATCTAAAATAAACCAAATTAATCAAAAAAGTTAAATTGTATTTGTCTCGCAAATTATTTTTCACCAATTAATACGTATTTCATACCGTTTATTATATACAAACTGCATTTGTCATATAATATGTGTGTACCGTAGTTGAACTATCGCATTTTAAACCCGTTTTTCCTATAACGCTAAATACATTGTCACCATTGGGATCCTCAATGTCTCTAAATCCTATAGCATTTACATTTTTTTAATTTTTTGGTAACGGTTTTATCCTTTTGTGTTTAAGACAGATAGTCAAATGATATACACCTAAATAATTAAAATATATACATATAAATATTAGACCTTACGTGGATGTTGCATTCTTTCGATATATTTATATTGTTATTTCATACATTTGGACTTTGTAATAGCCTTCTTATAAGAGCATGTACATTGGTGTTATCCCTTTGGGGTTCTTAAAAAAAAAATTTTTATTATTTTAATTTTTTTTTGCAGATGAAAAAAAAAAAAAAAAAAAACCAATGAGGATGCGCCACGTCCTTTAATAGTTAAGAGACGGGTTCTTAACAAAGGATTTTAAGAACCTGTCTCTTAACTATTCACATGAGGTCCACAAATATTTTATAATTTTTTACTTAAGAAACTCTCTTAAGAAACCCCAATGGAAGTGGTCTAAGTTATAACTAACATTAAATTTTAATTAAAGCATCCACCAATAGTATTTTTTGTGTTTGTCAACAAAGCATCTACCAACCAAACTCATAAAATATACTCCATAAAAAGGTTTAAAATATTTTTAAGCAAAACGTACTACATATTCTGATAGTCTTGTTGAGATTTTAACTAAACTTGCACTTAGGTTATATGTTGTTTGATCTTGTTTTCGGTTTTGTATGCGGGTAATAAAACGACACAACAAATTATTAACCATGTGTTCTCCAATTGGCTACATCACAGAGGTGGGAATAGTATCCCACACGATGCACTATACAACTTTGATTACAATGACAAAGATAAGTTTTTTCAACTACTAACTTATCTTAGTAACAAAGCTTGCACCTTAAGAAAAGCTTCTTCTTAGAACCCTAGCTATAGAAACAATACGTTTCTCTAGCCCTAATTCTCTTTGGGCTCTCTTTTGCTCTCCTTATAGCTCACGTATGCTCTTAGCTCTCGTTGCTCTATAGCTCTCGTGATCTCTCTGTTTTTCTTGTGTTCATTACGCCTTGCCTTCAAATCCTTATATAGAGTTATTAGAGTCGGTTTAGACAAGCCTCTGACCTAGCTAACTCGTTTCTCTCTTCTTGCAGGTTTACGGGCTTCAAGACATCAACTTGGGTTGATCTTTAATTGAAGGCCCATCCGTAGGAATGCTTGTTGGATCGTGAAGTAACAAACAATGAGTGACACTGATTTTGGGCCTTAAGCCCACATGATTATTTGTCTGAAACAAATCCACAAATTCCACCTTTTCAGACAACAACCCTAATGTCTCGGGTTAAGCTGCTCTCTCACTCTCTTTCGGCGACAGCCATGGCGATCGAGCTTTTTCTTCCTGATTCAGACTCTCCAGCTCCGATTGTGAGCTCTATTCACTTAGGTAAGCTTTATGCTTCTCTACTCCAAGCTTCTTATCCAATGATGTTCGATTTGCTCTCTTCGACTTTGTCAAATACTTTTTCGTGTTTTAATCCTTTCCCTCTCTGCTTTGGATCCAACACTCAGTCTTGATAGATAAGTGCATGTCTCCTTCTCCTTTTAACCTTTCTTAGATCGATTTATCTTCCTTGTGAAGATTTGTTGAATCGATCTTGAGACTGATATTTTCTTTCATTTTCAGATGTGTTGCATGTTTTAGGAAGACGTCGTGCCTTAGATTTCTCATATGATTGTAGAAGTTAAGTGTTTGACTCTCTCATCTTTCCTTAAACCGATTTATCTTCATCTGTGAAGATCTTGTCCATCGATTTAATGTCTGACACTTCTTCTCCCTTGCAGATCGATTCTGAGTCTGATGGCGAGTCCTTGGTTGTTCGATTTCAACTCTTTTACTTACTGAGGTAAGCTTCTGACTCTAAGATCTTTTTTCTTCTGATGCCGATTTGTCTTCTTTTCTCAAAGTCTCTAACAAATCATTTTTCATACTTTCATCTGAGGTGGATTTCTGTATGACTTCTGGTAGATGGTTTCTTGTCCATCACATGGATTTACAGATAAGTTTAAGACCATGTGTCTTCTATCTTATCACTGTGCTTTTGTGCTCTAACGGCTCCTTCTTGTACTGACTTTAGTCTTCTTCTTTTGCAGATAGATAATTCTAGAAACCTAAAGAAATTTTTTTCATGTGCCTTAGACCTCCCCCTAAGACTGGGCTCCGGTTGCATAGGTTTATTCTTTCTTGATTGTTTCTTATCTATATCTGCAAAAGTAACTCCTAAGTCTGATAAGCTTTTTGATCAGTGATTGTGTACCTTAGAATGTGAATTCTCTATGGTCTTGCAATGTTGATTTAAGTCTAGTCTCTCCTTTTGATAAATGCCTTGACTATCAATGTTCTGTATCTTAGATAAGTTGCGATCTTATCTCTGTAATCAGCTTCTTGTTTCTTCCATGGCTTAAACTGATATCCTTCTGACATTTGTTGATAATCATGAATTTTCTGAGATATACTTATTACTCTTGAACTTATTTGGTGTTCATTAGTCATAAGATGTAGATTGTAGACTTGAATCTGATTGTGATCATGCTTTGATATGAACCGCTTTTCCCATAGCCTTTGATTCTCTTGCAGATCCTTTTTGACTATGAGCTAAGTACACCTTCTCCTCGCAGGTTCTTTGCGTTTCATCTGAAGTTGACAATGCTTGTGTCAACTTACTACTCCACCTGGAACTGAAGTTTATACTTCAGAACCACTATTTTGCTCTCAGGTAACACCTTCTTCTTTCTTCTTTGTGTTGTATCCTTGCAATTTCTTTGGGTTTGATTGATACTGGTTTTAATCAATCACTGCTCCACCTTGGACTAAATTTTCTGAATCTCTTTAGTACCACTATAGCTTGTAACTTTTCTTATGCGAATTTGCTGCCTTGGTTTCACTTTATGTAAGGAACCTGAGTAACCTCAAAACTTGATTCATCTTTGTCGACGTTATTAATCCATCTCATGTGCGCACTGAGTTATGAATTAACCTCTTCTTGAATCTTTTGCAGGTACTCCACCTGAAGCTAATGGCTCTTCTTCTTAGCTTCAAAAGCTGCATGTTCTTCTCTCCATTCCTTTTGGATTCAATGCAGGTACCTTCTCAGATTTTAAGATACCATCTTACTTCATCACAGAGATTCTTTTGAAAACCTTTCTGATTTTTTTTTCTTGTTTTCCTTCAGTCTTTTTCTGAAACTGATATCTCTGAGTCTCGCCTTAAGTACTCACAGGTAACTCTTCTAACTCTTTTCTTCTTTGAGTTCTTCCATTATTGATTAATAGATAAAACCAGAAACTGGCATGTTTCTCTTATCTGTCTATGCGAGCTTGAGACGTCAATAATGGAGTTACCTGGAGCTGCTTTCGGTCTTAGGCGATGTTGCAGTACACCTGAAGCTCCTGTTCAGGTACTGCATTACTTTCGCTTGTGTGGATCTTATATAGTCTTGCATTTTCCTTAGTTCTATCTCCGTAGGTCCCTATTCCTAGTATCTTGGAAACATTTCCCAAACCTTCTAGCTTAGGTTTTCTGTCCAGTGCCCCCTCTATTTTAGCATTCATCCAATGCTGGCTTTTCCCAGCCTCTCTTTTAGGCTCTTTTCTGCCAATATCTTATGTTGTAGCCATAGAATAGGCCTCAGGATCAAAATCTCCTTCTTCTTCACATTTAAACTCTTTCGAATTTTCTGATTTTTCTGTTGAAGAAGAATCTTCCCCTTTAGCTGTTGAACCTCTTGATTCAAACCCATATGGAGTTGGTCCTTGAATCAGGTTCTCGCTAAAACTCACCTTCTTAGACTTTTCCTTTCGTACTTCTTTCACTGCTGAAGAAGCATTTATTTCAGCCTTAGCAAATGTCCCTTGGATATAATACAACCCATCTTGGTATTTTCCAGCCAATACCTTCTTGCCATCTTTATAAAACCGAACTATGAAATTACCTCCTTCACCTCTCTAACATCCCATATGAAATCAAATTCATGTTTACTTCAGGCATGTATTTAACATCCTTTAGTATCACTTCAGAACCCTCTGGATTCTGAATATGAATCTTTCTCATTCCTCTGATGTTACAATAAGTGTTTTTAGCCATAAGAACCCTTCCCCCATCGTACTCCTTGAAGTCGAATAAGACTTTCTTGTCTGATGTATTGTGGTATGAAGAACCTGAGTCAATCACCCAATTCTTCATTGTGTCTTGACTACTCACACTCAACACTATATGTTGTATAGGTGTTGATGCGATATTTGCAAAATATTTTATTTTATTTCTCTCAGGGCATTCTCTTTTCCAGTGCCCTTCATCTCCACATATGAAACACTCACTCTGGTTTTTCTTGTTAAATTTTGGCTTTGACTTAGACATGTTGTCTTTTGACTCTGATCTTCCTCTTCCATTACTCTTCTGAGATCTGTCATTTGTTCTTCCCCTTGATTCAACATAAAATCCTTCAGAGTTAGATCCAGATTTGTTCAAAATCCATTTCTGCTTCAGCTCAATCTCCTTAGAATATGCAGAAGTGACTACCTCATGAACTGTTAGGGTCTCTTTTCTTGTACCATACTTGAGAGTATGTACTAGAGGTTCATAAGGTGGAGGTAGGCTGGTAAGAAGCTGTATAGCCTGGTCCTCATCACTCACATTGATGTTTAGGCTAGCTAGATCTGCAATAAGCTTAAGAAAACTGTCCAAGTTCTCTTCTATACTTCTGCCTTCATCCATCTTGTAACTAGCAAACTGTTGCTTAAGATAAATCCTGTTAGGAAGTGACTTAGTCTGATAATATCTTTCTAGAGCCTTCCACATCTGCAAAGCTGTGGGCTCATGCATCACCTTCTTAAGAATCATGTCACTTAGACAAGTACCAAGCAAGTTCTTTAATCTTGTGTCTCTAGCAACTTTGAGTGAATCAATCTTTGGTTTCTCTCCCTCTTCTAGCTTAGTATATTCATCAATCAATGTAGCACTCTCCTCCAATACTGATGCTAGTCCTTGAATCTCTAGCTGTCCTAGAAGCTTGTATTTCCACATACCAAAATCTCCTTTTCCATCAAACTTGTCCATCTCAAATTTTCCCTTTGTAGGTTCCATAGCTAAATATGAATCTGCCGTAAGTCTGATTTATTCTTACTGATCAGTATATAACCCCTTGCACCTTCCTCCTGGAAGCTCTGGTACCACTTGTTGAGATTTTAACTAAACTTTCACTTAGGCTATATGTTGTTTGATATTGTTTTTTGTTTTGTATGCGGGTAATAAAACGACACAACAAATTGTTGACCCTGTATTCACCAATTGGCTACGTCACAGGGGTGGGAACGATATCCCACAAGATTCACTATATAGCTTTGATTACAATGACAAAGATAAGTTTCTTCAACTACTAACTTATCTTAGTAACAAAGCTTGCACCTTAAGAAAAGCTTCTTCTTAGAACCCTAGCTCTAGAAACAATATGTTTCTCTAGCCCTAATTCTCTTTGGGCTCTCTTTTGCTCTCCTTATAGCTCATGTATGCTCTTAGCTTTCGTTGCTCTATAGCTCTCGTGATCTCTCTGTTTTTCTTGTGTTCATTACGCCTTGCCTTCAAATCCTTATATAGAGTTATTAGAGTCGGTTTAGACAAGCCTCTGACCTAGCTAACTCGTTTCTCTCTTCTTGCAGGTTTACGGGCTTCAAGACATCAACTTGGGTTGATCTTTAATTGAAGGCCCATCCGTAGGAATGCTTGTTGGATCGTGAAGTAACAAACAATGAGTGACACTGATTTTGGGCCTTAAGCCCACATGATTATTTGTATGAAACAAATCCACAAGTCTGTTTGTATTAGAAAATTTATAACATGAAATTACATAATTACATATAATATTGTACTATATATTAAAACGTTATAGCGTCTACCAATATATTTATCTGTCGGTTCTAAACATATCAAATAGACATGACTGAAACTTTTTGTTTAAACTCGGAAGGTTTCATGTTTTAATTCAGATCCCAGCATATTATCACAGTCCAATTTTAACCAATCATCCCATAAGTTTACTTGATGATAATGGATAATGTTTCAGAGAAAATCAAAAACATTACAAACCCATAACTTTTAAACCAATTTCTAGATGCTTGTAGAATGTTTTAGAAACTTTTAGATATTATAGAGAAGTGTGGAAGAATCTAGAGGATTAATCCTAATCTTTAGATCAAATTAATCTCCACCGTTACATCTTCGGTGGAACTTGTATATAAAGGGATGTGAGCCTCATTTGTAAGCATCCAAGCTTTTTTGAGCAATAAAAGATATTTCTATACTATATCTATCTATATAAACTTCGTGAGTTTTTTCTCTAAGGACCGAAGTCCTAGTTCGGAACAACGTTGACTTAGTTACTGCGAGGGAAAAAAAGAACTAAGGATGCACTGACCGATTCTGAAAAATCAGTCCGGGCAAGTGGTATCAGAGCGAGTTTCAACCGAGGGAACAAGGAAGAACGATGACAGGATCGAACGATGGTTCCAACCCAGAAACCAACATCACCGAGGAACGAGGAAGGGATGTCGCGGCCACCCAAGGGAAGAAAAACCGGCATGATAAGAGTGTTATCGGGATAAGTTGAGCATGGGGATGGAACAAGTGGGTGAAACGATGGATATGCTGGAACATAACCCGGATGCGCTGGAAGAGCTCGTGATGTCGGAGTTGGAGGACATAAAAGAAGAATGTCGCTGACACCGACTCTCGGTTCGTTCAGCTGGAGGAGTTGGTCCGGCTACTTGGGACGAGGTATTACCAGGCTTGCGTGACGAGATCATGGCAAGACTGAAAGGAATGGAGGCGGACATCACTCTATGCAGGAGGGCTGCAACCAACAGCGGCCAAGGTGGTTCTGTGGGATTTGGCAAGATTGATATTCTGAATCTGTCGATGTTCAATGGGGCTCGAGATGCTAAAGAAGTTGATAACTTCTTGTGGCAGTTGGAGAATTACTTCAACAACGTCAACATGACAGATGAAAGGGTTAAGGTCAAGGCCGCCACATCGTACTTGACCGATACGGCGATGTTATGGTGGCGAAAAAATATTGCCGACATCGAGAGAGGCGCTGCCCAAGTGGAAACGTGGGAAGATTTCAAAAGGGAACTCAAGCGACAGTTCTATCCCGAGAATGTCGTGTATGAAGCCCGAAGGAAGTTGGGGGAACTTTGGCAGAAAGGTATGGTCCGCGACTATGTTAAGGAATTCACAAACATTATACTACATATTCCTAGCATGTCCAACGAGGATCTTGTCTTCCATCACCGATGGATTACAAAACTGGGAGAAACAAAAGCTGCAACGAAGGGGAGTTAATACTTTTAACGAGGCGGTTGCGCTGGCCGAGTCATTGATCGACTTTCGCTCCAAAATCTCGCCCGACTCACATAAGAGGAAGGATAAAGAGAAGGGTGTGGCTAAAAGTGGGGAGAAAGATGTGATTATCAGTCCTGATTCAGTGAGAATGAGAAGATTCTAAGGTGGGACGACTATGAGGCAAAGAAGAAGTCATTTGTACCGAAAAGCGGGTATTTTGTGTGCAAGGAGCCGTACACGATGAATGATTATCCGAGAATGGGATCACTTTCCCCGATAGTTGAGCAGCATGACGCCGAGACTCAAGGGGAGGAATCGGTGAAGAAAAGGTCATTACAACTCCTTAACACCCTTAGGGAGAGTCCTTTAGCCAACACGGCAAGTACGAGGCTTATGTATGTGGAGGCTCGGATCAATGGGAAGACGTCCCGAGTCATGGTGGATAAAGTAGCCATAAATAACTTTATGGCAGATGACGAAGCCAAGATTCGAAATTCGATGGGATAAACGGGAGGACTGGATGCAGACAGTGAATACCAAGGCCAAATCGGTTCAAGGGACGGCTCGAGGAGTGGAGATGAAACTTGGTGAATGAGTTATTCCGTGAACTTCTCGGTAGTTCCGATAGACGATTTCAAGGTTGTGATCGGCTTGGACTTCATGAGACAAGTCCTAACCATACTGATGCCTGCTCTTCTATTGGTATGCATCCTTGAGAAGGGATCACAATGCATGGTCGTGGTTGTGGAAGAGAAAAGTGAAGAGCCTAAGCAATTGTCCGCAATGCAGCTCACCAAGGGCGTGAAGAAGGGTGAGCCTACATTCTTGATATAATGAAGGTGGAGGATGAAGGCAGGAAGAGCGAACTGATATATCATGGTTTTTACTAGTTTTAGGCCATGATATAGATGTGTTTTAGTGTCTTTTGTCTTTGTTTAGAGTCTTTTACAGGTATAATCAGGTTGGGAGCTAAATTGGAGATTATGGAGCATTTTGGAGATTTTTGGAGTGATTGGCCGAGAGATAGAGTTCACTGTCCGAAACAGAGAAAGGTGTCGATCGTTGCACTCTAGCAACGATCGTTGCACCAGCGAGATGGGCCAAAAACTCGGCGGTTTAGAAGAATCAAGATATTGCACTTTGATCCAGAAGTTCCTGATATTTACAAAGAAGCCCTTGGCCGAGATTATGCCTATATAATAGAGTTTTTAGAGTTTTTATTAAAGAGGCTTTTTATACTTTTTACCATACACTTTATAATTAAGAGCAGAGGATTTTTAGAGCTTTTGGGGCTGATCTGAACCTGATTCATCATCTGTATTTGGAGAAGATTTCGAACCCCTTTTACTCTTATTCTTTTATGCAATTTACTTATCATATGATCATGTTTTCATTATCTATGTCTGAGTAGATTCCTAGTTAGGCTTAGGGTTTCTCACATAGGATTTCATGACTTGCTAGACTTGTTCAATTTCAGTTAAGGATTCAAACTATATCTGTTCTTCAATTTAATTGTGCTTAAAGCTAGTTCTAACCTGATCAATTAGAATCTAGATCTTAGGTTGCTAAATACGTCACGGAAGTGGGGTTTAGGAATCTGAACTAATTAAATTGGGCAATTAAACTTTGCGCAAACGAAAGTTTGGTTTAGGATAATTGTGAACATATCAAACTCGAACTTATTGCTAGTTTAATCTGTTAGTTCTTGCAAACGGAAGTTTGGTTTGCTGCACTTAGACTTAGAGAATTATCGCAAAGGAATTTGGTTAATTCTATATCTGTGTTTTGAGTTCTAGAACTGGTGCTTAATTAGATCCTTGCTGAATGAACTGTTTGCTAGTCTGATTTCCTGAGAATACCCTAGGTTTGACGCTTTTAATTACTTGCTTTCACAACCAATAATCTCTGCTACTGATTTACTTTCTTGCACTATTTTCAATACAATCACATTGCTTATTTCTAGTATTCATTCCCTACGGTTTGATTCTCTTGAGACCAAGTGTCCCTGTGGATTCGATAACCCTATATACTACTTTGACATTGCTGTACACTTGCAGTTTAGTATAGGGATTAAAACTCGACCTATCACGAACCGCTACCACCAGCTATTGAAGCAGTCCTTGAAGAGAACAAGGACGTGATGCCCGCGAAGTTGCATGATAATCTACCACCTAGTAGGGAGGTAGTGTTGGAATTGTGTCCAGTAATCTCGGTACTGTCTCTAGAAAGTAAGAGTATGTCAATGATCAGACATAAGTCATATAATGCTGGGGGTCATGATGGCTTGCTAGAGTCCGCTCATGATCTATAAGTCTTGGACTTATTGCCTTTACTATATGATCCCATATGGGTCACACGCCTAAGCCAACAGGAAAATGTGTAGGAACGGTTTAGCAGAAGTACGGTAAAAGTGCTAGGCATTTACTGTACTTAGAGAGAATAAAAGGGTTTGGCGACTCTGTGTCGATCGATACACAAGGAGTGTCGATCGACACAGTGCGCGAACGCTTTCGGGTTATTTGGTATTTGGGCCAAACGGCCCAAACGGAATTGGACAAGTTTTATAAGTAAAACTCGAGTCTTTTTCTTCTCCAACCCTAACAAGCCGCGCCTCTCTCTCTCTCCTGCGCCGAGTTCCTCAGTGGCCTAGCAGCCTTCTTCCTGATTGGTGTGCGTGTGTGAACCTCTGGAGGAGTTATCTCTCGGTGGCTCTCTGATCTCAGACATACCGTCCCCTTTCCGCTGCAAATCAGGTATAAGGTGAGATCATCATTGTTTCTATTCTGAGAAGAACCTAGATCCGCATGTTTAGGTTGATATGAATCTAAGAATTGAATCAGGATCAACTAAACAATCCTTCAGGTAGATCATCGGATCGAGTTTGAGGTAGAAGCAACGCCACTGGCAATGACGCCTTACTATATGGCTCCCTGTGAGATTGAGGAGCTCATGAAGCAGTTGGACGAGTTGTTGGTTACAGTGAAGCTCAGACCGTCAAAAGCTCATTATGGCACCCCGTTCTTGTTCTAAAAGAAGCATGATGGATCGTTGCGAATGTGTGTGAACTATTGGGCGCTAAATAAGGTAACTATCAAGAATCGTTTACTCGATTCCTTTGATCGCTACATGTTTGATAGGCTCGTAAAAGTGAATATCTATACCAAGATGGACTTACAAAGGGGTATTATCAAGTTCGGATTGCCAAAGGAGATGAGCCGAAAATTGCGTTCATCACTCGGTATGGGTGGTTTGATTGGTTGGTGATGCCCTTTGGCGTCATGAACTCCTCATCCACGGTTTTCACGCTGATGAATCAGATCTTGCAGCCTTAGCTTCACCAATTTGTGGTGTGCTACTTGGACGATATCGTGATCAATAACAACATGATGGAGGAGCACGTTGCGCATTTGCGAACCGTTTTCCGGGTTCTCTGAGAGAACGATTTGTTCGTAAAGAATGAAAAGTTCACGTTTGCGACCGAGGAAATTCAGTTCTTAAGGCACGTCATTGGGTATGGAAGTCTTAATATGGATGAACAGAAGGCGAAAGCAATCACCGAGTGGGAAGCTTCGACGAAGGTGACAGATTTGCGATATTTCCTTGGTCTGGTAAAATATTATCGCCGATTCATTTAAGGATACTCAAATAGGGCTGCTCCCTTGACCAATTTTTTGAAGAAGACGAAGAGTTGGGAGTGGTGGGAGAACTATCAGAAGGCCTCCGAGGAGTTAAAGGCCGTAGTGAGTCAAGAACATGTCCTTGCCTTACCGGATTTCAAGCTGCCATTCAAGTTACATACGGATGCCTCAGACTTTGCGATTGGAGGAGTGTTGATGCAAGAAGGTCATAAAATTGCCTTCGAAAGTCGGAAGTTGAACGAGACGGAGAGACGATACATTGTGCATGAATAGAAAATGACAGTGGTAGTCCATTGCCTTAGAGTTTGGAGGTATTACTTGTTGGGATCACATTTGTGATCAAGACGGATAATGCAGCCACGAGTAACTTCCAAACTCAGAAGAAGTTATCGCCTAAGTAGGCTCGCTGGCAAGACTTCTTGGCAGAGTTCTATTACATGTTGGAGTACAAACCCAAGAAGGCTAATGTGATGGTTGATGCTCTGAGTCGGAAGACAGATTAGCGGGAATGAGTATGGCTGAAGGAAGTATCTTGGGCTGGATAAAAGAAGGGTTGGGACGTGATCCAATGGCCCAATAGTTGATGAAGTTGGTTGGAAAAGGAAAAACCCATCGGTTTTGGGTTGAGAACGAGTTGCTTTATGCTAAGGGATGTCGGCTATATGTTCCGAAGTGGGAGAGTCTCCGTCGAGATGTCATGATACCCGGTGGGAAGGAAATCCGGGACAAAAACGGACAGTGGTGTTGGTGGAAGCAGCCTACTTTTGCCCACAGATGCGGGATACCGTGAGATGTATGTGAAGACTTTTCTCATCTGCCAACAAGACAAGACGGAGAACAAGCAATTGGCAGGATTGCTGGAGCCTTTGCCAATTTCATTAGCGTCTTGCCTAAGTCGGAAGGGTTTGGATCCATTATGGTTATTGTGGATCGGTTCTCTAAGTATGTAACATTTGTTGCGTGTGATCGATATTGCACGGCTGAAGGAGTAGTAAGGGCATTTTTCAAGAATGTGGTGAAGTATTGGGGATTGCCAAGGAACATCGTGAGCGATAGGGATCCTCGCTTTACCGGGAAGCTCTGGACGGAGTTGTTCAAGTTTCTTGGGACGGACTTGAACTTCTCAACGACTTTAACCCGCAATCGAACGAACATACATAACGGGTGAATGCCTTGTTGGAGTCTTACCTCCGATACTTTGTGAACGCAAACCAGAGGGATTGAGCTAAGTTGCTGGACATTTTCCAATTCTCATACAACTTGCAGCGAAGTGTGTCGAATGGACGGAGTCCATTTGAGCTGGCAACGGGACAAAAACCTTTGACCCTGCATACGTTGGCAAACCATAGTTCGGAAGGGAAGAGACCGGAAGCGATGAATATGGCCAAATCATGGGAGGAGCATGCTGATCTGGCTCGAGTTTGCTTGGAAAAGTTTTGGAAACAGAAGAAGAAATAAGCGGATGAGAAGAGACATTTTCTGAGTACTCAGTGGGAGATTTAGTCTTTGTGAAGCTTATGCCTCAACAATTCAAGGCACTCTGGAGCTTGCACAAGGGCTTAGTCCGACGATACAAAGGACCCTTCGATGAGATTGCGAAGGTCGGGAAGGTGTCCTACCGGCTTGACTTGCCGGATACGTTGAATATCCACCCGGTGTTCCATGTGAGATGCTGAAGTCTTATCACCAGGATGAAGAGGATCAAAGTAGGGGAGAATCGAAACGAGCGCCACCCGTCGTGACGAATTCCTACAATAAATATATTGGGGAAGTGCTCGATAAGAAGGAAGTTATGAAGCAAGGTGTTTCCACGTCAAACTCACTTTTTGATCAAATGGAAGGGATTGTCGGAGTTAGAAGCTACGTGGGAACCATAGGACTTGTAGCAGTTACGAGAGAAGCAAGATGAATACACGGCGACGATGACGTATCTGAAATAAGTGGGGGAGGATGTCACGGACCAATCAGCCCATGAGTTTACTTGATGATAATGGGATGTGTTCAAGAGAAGACCCAAGTCATTACAAGCTTAATACTCTTAGCCCAATTTTTAGAAGCTCGTAGAATGTCTTAGTAACTTGTAGATATTGTAGAGAAGTGTGGAAGAATTTTGAGGATTAATCCTAGACCTTAGATCGGATTAATTCCACGGTTAGATCTTCGGTGGAACTTGTATATAAAGGGGTGTGAGCCTCATCTATAAGCATCAAAGCATTTTTGAGCAATACACGTTCTTTTTAATCTCTCTCTCTCCCTCTCTACAAAATTCGTGAGTTTTTTCTCTCTAAGGATTGAAGTCCTAGTTTGGAGTAAGGCTGACTTAGCTACTGTGAGGGGCAGAAAGGAGTTAAGGTCGCACTGACCGATTCTGAGAAATCAATCTGTGACAATATGCTAATATCTTAAACCTGGCATAAAGCATTCCTCCTATCAAAATTAAAACTAGGAATGCAACATGATCAACTCTTGCGCTTAAACCACTAACCTATATACATCCGTGGTAACTATGAACTTTTGGGAAGTGGAGTCTCCTTTAGTGGGCAGTTGGGTTTGGAGGAATATCTGTAAACTGGAGAACATGGCTCGGGAATTTGTGGTTTGTGAAGTGGGTTCGGATTATACTCTTAGTTTTTGGTACGACAATTGGACATGACTTGATCCTCTCATTGAACTTACGGGTCGTCGGGGACCCTCGGTTTCAGGTCTGCCAGTTTTAGTAGTGGTTGTGGATGTTTTAAATGGGGATGGATGGTGGACTGATAGGAATTGGAACAGGAACCCGAGATTGTTTGCTTAATGTGTCTACTATTGATGTTAATGCACAAGATGATTGTTATTTGTGGAAAATCGGAGATAAGGCTCCATCTTCAAAGTTCTCATCCTCAGAAACTTGACATTATCTCAATTCACAAGGCAGCAAGTGGACTGGTTTGATGTTGTATGGTTCGCTGGCAGGATCCCAAAACATTTGTTCCTATCGTTGTTAGCAGCTCGTAACAAATTAACTACAAGAGACCAGATGTGAAGTTGAGGCATGAATGTTCTGGATACCTATCTTCACTATAGCACTGGTCGTGAGTTTCACAAACATTTGTTTTTTAACCATCCCCTTAATTCTTCTTTGTGGTTTTTCTTTATATCTAAGCTCTAAGTTACTCTTTTCTTTTATTTAAGAATAGACTGAAATGACTTAAAGATCTTGTGAAGGATGTCAACAAGAAACTTATTTTGCGTCTAGCTTTCCAAGCGACCATCTACATGGTCTGGTAGGAGAGGAATCACCGTCTGTACTCTTCGGTTTGACGCTCGCTTGACTCGCTCATTGCTGATATCAAAACAATAATCAAATACCGTTTATTGCCTCTTGGCCGGAAAAAAAGAGAGAGAAATTTTAGACTTTGTTTCTGTTCTAAATACTTGATTTTTTTCTGTTTTAATTTGATGTGTGATTTTTTGTAAAAAAAAACTTTGATCCACCTATTTGGGTTGGTTTACTAATAAAGTAATATTTTGAAGGAAAAAAAATATATATATATATATATATTTGTTGTGACATGACTGAAATTTGGTTATAAAATTCTAGGTTCTAGCCAATGAAACTTTAAACAATGAACTAATTTAGCAAGTTTTTACACATATAGGGCTCAAATTGGTAATTTTTTTACTGTTGCAGTAAGGAGTTTACCGCTTTGATGTTTACCAATCATCAAAGCGTTAGCAAAAATAATATTAACTTTTTCTCTCAATTTTTTTTACCGCTTTTTCTAACCGCTTATTCTACCTCTTTGCACTATTTTCTAACCGCTTATCATTTCCGCTTACCGCTAATCTTACCGTTCCGCTTTTATTCACCGATCGGATCCTACATATGTATAATTGAAATATATATATATATATGTGTATATATATATTTAATATTTATTTTTGGTCGAGGATATATATATTTAACTAAATTGCTTATATATATTTAATATTTATTTTTTGGTCTAGGATATATATATTTAACTATTAGCAATTTTGTAGCTTAATTTTCTAAGCGTTTGCCTTTTGGATTGAGGAAAAAAAATAATTTGGAAACGCCAACATTTTTAAATGTAGGAGTATATTTCAAGCTTTAAGTCAACTTTTTTTTTGTGTGAACCAAACTTATATAGAAAGAGTCATTACACTTTAGAAACAGCGGCGGAGTGCAAAACAAGCTAACTCAGTTTAATCAAGAAACTAACGTTATGCAGAAGATACTTCAACCAGAATCTATATAAAAATTTTGATGATCAACCAGAATCAAATCCATACTATTAACTTAAACCTACTAATCATTAATTTATCAACTGAACCATCGCGGATTGGTTCAATCCTTCAAATCTTTTTCTTTTTATAGTTGTTTGAAGGGGAGCGCCAACGTCATCGCTAATATTTTCGCCATCAAAATCGAAGAAATAAAAACGCAAGATCCAAAGCTCTATAGTAAAGAAACATTCCAAATTTCCTATCATCCTTGAATATCCATCTTAAGCCACTATGAAATGAACATAGTTGGGAATGAAAATAGAGAGAGTTCTCAACTTACGTGGTGCGGTGATCTTTGCTAAAGTAGTTATCAGCTCAAGTCAACTTTTTTTTCCTTCTTTTCTACAGCTGATTTAACTAGAAAACTTGTTACCAAATATGGATCTAAAAATTGACAATTCAGGTCGGGGGTAACTTAGTCAATTCAGAATGGGTCCACAAAAGTAAGCAATGGCAGGGCTAGTGTGAGATAGCTTAGAGAGAGAGAAGAGAAGAGACAAGGCGTGTCTAGAGAAACTCGCTCAAATTTTTGCACGAACACCTAAAAGTTCAATGGTCCAAAAGGACGGCTCTGGTTGAGAGAGAGTGGACCGTTTGAGAGAGAGAGAGAGTGTAATCACGAAAGATCAAATCACAAATTCATCATCCACTCCACAACTACTTATCGTACGCCTCTCTGCCATAAGCCCTTTTAACGTACGCACACGCCAATATTTTCCAAAGTACGAAATAGAAAGAGACGGTAGAGAGTTCTTACATCTTTCAAAGTACAAAGCTTTGCCCCCCTGAAAACAAATCTTTAGGTCTCTCTGTCTCTCTCTTGTCTCTCTGGGTACGGAAATTTCACCTCTTAATTTTCTCTTCTCCTTCTTTTAATTATAAGTTTTTCATTTATAAGAAGAAGAAAAAAAAACAGAAAAGGACATCCTTTTTTTAATCAATCACATAAAGTTTCGATTTTTTAATTCGATTTGAAAATAAAGTAAAGATTTTTAATGTTTGGGGTTTTTGGGTTTTCCTTATTTGATATTTTCCGGTAGATTTTATGGGTTTTTTCTTCTTCTTCTTTTGAGTTTTCTTGTTGGTCTAGATCTGACTATTTTCTTTGTCCTTTTTCTTCAGGTAACATGAAAGAAAACAAATGATGTCCCATGTCTTCTGTGTCTGCTTCATGCAACATGTTGGTTTGGATTTGGTTACAAAAGATGCAATCTTAACTTTAAGATAAGGTTTTCGGATTTTCTTTTCCCCTTTGTAATAGTTTCTTGTCTGAAAGCCGCAACAAAAAAAGAAGTTTCTTTTTCACTGGAAAGAAAGAAGTAAATCAATGGCGAATCCTTGGTGGGTAGGGAACGTTGCGATTGGAGGAGTCGAGAGTCCGTCATCAGCTCCGTCTATGCACCACAGAAGCAATAACCCGACTATGACCCGGTCGGATCCAAGATTGGACCATGACTTCACCAACAACAGTGGAAGCCCTAACACTCAAACTCAAAACAGCCAAGAGGAACAGAATAGCCGAGACGAGTTACCCGCTGTCGAACCCGGATCTGGATCCGGGTCCACGGGTCGGCGTCCGAGAGGTAGACCTCCTGGTTCAAAGAACAAACCCAAGAACCCAGTGGTTGTCACCAAAGAAAGTCCCAACTCGTTGCAAAGCCATGTCCTCGAGATCGCCACGGGTGCTGACGTGGTGGAAAGCTTAAACGCCTTTGCTCGTAGACGCGGGAGAGGCGTTTCTGTTCTGAGCGGTAGCGGTTTAGTCACTAATGTCACTCTGCGTCAGCCTGCTGCATCTGGTGGAGTTGTAAGTCTTCGTGGTCAGTTTGAGATCTTGTCTATGTGCGGTGCTTTTCTTCCAACTTCTGGTTCTCCAGCTGCAGCCGCTGGTTTAACTATTTACTTAGCTGGAGCTCAGGGTCAAGTCATGGGAGGTGGAGTCGCTGGACCGCTTATTGCCTCTGGACCGGTTATTATAATCGCTGCTACGTTTTGTAATGCTACTTATGAGAGGTTACCGATTGAAGATGAGCAACCACAAGAGCAGCAGCAACCGCCACAACTAGAAGAAGCTAAGAAGGAGAATGATGGTAATGAGAGTGGGAACGATGGAAACGAAGGGTCGATGCAGGCGCAACAGATGTATAACATGCCTCCTAATTTTATGCCAAATGGTCACCAAATGGCTCAACAAGATGTGTTTTGGGGTGGTCCTCCGCCGCGTGCTCCTCCTTCATATTGATAGTTAGATAGGCGGTGGTTGGACTTGTTGTTTTAGCTGGGATGATTACGTTTACCATCTGTTGAAATCATTTAGGGTGGTTAGGTTTTTGTTTATTAAGCTCTTGAAGTTTAGCTAGTGTGTGTTTGTTTGTTTTGTGGCGGTGGTTACTGGTTTTTCTGACTGATTATTTTGATCGGGGATAGCTTTTTATGAATGTTAACGGAACGTAGAATTGCCTTTGAGCTTTGATGTTTGTGGAAAAACTTGAGCAATGTCTTAAAGAAAAATGGTGTGTGGCTTCTACATTGAAAGCAAGTATGACTACCATTCCTTAATGTTGGTAAGTGTGATTTTATTAATATTTCGCATTCTTTAAGCCCTTTTAATAGTTTAGTTTGGATAGTTGGCTCTATTGTTTTGTTCTTCTTGTGCTTGTGATGCCGTAAAGGGTTATCAAGGGTGGGGTTTGCTTGACAAGTAGATGTCGTTAAAAGAGCTCACATATGCTTCATTATGAATCTTTAAGCATACAGAATCGAATTCTAGCTTTTGCGGCGGTTAATGATATTGAGATTTCATGTGCCTGAAAGACTGAAAAGATTTTTATTTACATACGTGTGTTGTTTACTCTTCCAGTGAGACTTGTTTGGTGTATGACCTTTCATAAATGTGATTTCATTTGGTTTTGGTCCCAAGGTTTTATGGTCAAAAAGAGTGGTTTTAGTAATTAAAATGGTATTTTCCTATTTTGGATATTCTACGTAGGCTTTGGTCTTATAGATTCATTTTAAGTAACACTTGCACTATACGCAAAAGTACGGAAGATTTGGTCCCATCATAACTAAATTCCGTAGCAGTTTTGTATTTCAACGGTTTTCAAAATTTTAACCTTTTGGATGACTTTTTTTATATATAGCGATGTATCCAATAATTTGCTCACAAATATTGCCACGAATTAGAATTGATTGTTTATTTGTGTGTTGTGATCGCTTGTTAATATTTTGTTACTCCATTATCAGGCAAATGAATACAAGAAAAAAAAATACCATATAATTTTGTATATTATATAATTTCTAAAAAGAAGAAAATTTTGCGACTCAAAATAATACAAAATTTAATAGTTACTTGATTCTCTCTCAACCTCTCTAATTTCTCTCTAAATTTTTTTTTTTCGCGAATCCACTATCGATTTCAACCGTCGGTATTGGCTTTGGCCACGTCGACGGTTCAGGTTATTTTTGTTTCTTTTGCTACGGTTTCATTTGTTTTTTAATGCTTTGGTGATTCCATATCTTTCTTTTGTATCTAGATCTGGGTTTCACCGACTAGTTCTCTAGATTTTCTTTTTTCGATTATTTAATCATATTTTTATTTTTCGGGTTGATTCGGATTTCTGACATCTAATTCTATGGTGGTGCTCATGTCGGAAAATATGTCATGCAAACTTCTCAAACTCTCATCTGCGAAGGAATATGTTCTGTCACCGATGTCTTCACTTCATATCGCGGTGTGTTTCTGTTGGAGCCGATTGTTATTCAGAGCAATTTCTTAGGTCAATAAATTTGGACTTTAACGGTGATTTAGCTCCCTAATCGTAGATGGTGGTTTGAAGCATGAAGATTCTTGTATTTGGTGTTTTTCGGCAATCTATCTATGGTAAGCGGTCGGTAGAGCGATTTTGCAATTTCAAGGCTATATCGTGGCGATGGCGGTCCACGAACTCTCTGGTGCGGCCACGCAAGACGGAGCAACTATATATGTGACGTGTGTATGTGAGTCATTGTACATGTGGATGTCGCTTTGTGCATTCGAGTTGAATGGGCCGGATTTTGGATCACAACTTCATTTCGATATATTTTTATATCGGTTATAATTTCTTTGTTATGTACATTGGACAAATGGACCAATCAATATGAAATAATAAACGACAAAAGAATTAAAAAAAAAATATACACTAATCTCGCTCATTTAAGAGTGAGTCAGAGATACCTACCAAGTGAAATACAGTGCAAAACATTAACACATCCAAGGTTAAATTTCTTTTTATCTTCTTTTATTTTCAGCAAATCAATATATTAATATTATAAAAAATTACAAGATACATAATTTATATAGTTATAATCGTTGAAAAAAAAAACTGAAACAATTTCGTTAAAAAAAAATCAAAAATAACTATTTTTAACAAAAATTTTATAGACTAACATATAAAATATGTTATGTTCTTTTTCACATATTTAATATTACCTAATATCATATATGTGAGATTTTAAAATGTTTTTGGCATTATCTTAATAAAAGGAATATGATTTTGATGTTATTCTAAGAGCTTTTGTATTTTATTGACGCATGATAAAAAATAAATTGCTTAATATGTTATTTTTCACTAACCACTCCAATTAAAAAATAATGGATTCGTCATTTTGAATATATTCAACCATTTTCAACAAAATAATCCCATGGTAGTTTTCGTGAGGATCTTTGTTTATACATCAAATCCAAACATATTTGTATCAACCATCGAAAAGTCACAAAACATTGACGGTAACCTTAGATAACTAATACAAAACTAACATTAAATGTTAGAATTAACATATACGCGATAGAAATTACCAAAATTTTCATTGGCAATATTTTCAGGAAGAACCTTCATTAAAAAGAGACAATGAGCGAAAAGTTTGATCATGAGAGATTATATGGACCAGAATGACACACGACCGGCTTTGAGATTGAGCCAACCACAAATCTTCTTTCTCTTCATAGAGCAATGACGAATTTTTAGCCACTTGGAAAATAATTAGATTCAACAAACCTAATATCATCATGGCAAAGAAATGGAAAGCATGGACATGAAGAATGTTAGATTTTATGATTGAAAATTAGAAACTTTGTAGTAGTCGTGGGCATTTGGGTATTCGGTTCGGTTCCAGTAAAAACTAATCGGTTTCGAGTATTTCGGTTCTACAGATTTAGGATCCAATGGGTATTTTACAATTTTCGGTTCGGTTCCGGTTCGGTTCATGTCGGTTCTAGTTCGGTTCGGTTCCATCATTTAGGAACCGTAAAATACCTGGAATTTTTGGTTCTTAAACGGTTTCGGATCTTTTGAAACCGAAATAACATTTTTTACCTGAAATCAACAAAAAATACATGTAATCAACAAAAATATCTGAAATCAACAAAAAAAAACTCCAACTTTTTTGTTAATTCAATAAATCATTAATCAAAAAAATAAAAAGTCTATAATTCATTGTCAATTATATAACATAAACATAAATTCCATATATCCAACAATATTTTCATATGATTCTTTATGTAAATGTTGAAACCATGAATAATATTTTACTAAATTATATATAAGTTTGGTTTTTCGGCTCCGTGTTTCGGTTCTCGGTTCCTACATGATACCCATGGTTCTTCACCTCAAGATCCAATGAGTATTATAAGTGGAACTAAATAAAACATTCATTTTCGGTTTTCGGTTATCGGTTCTTAGGTTCCAGTTCTTAAGTTTCGGTTTTTAACCCCATGCCTACTTTGTAGGATACAATCAGATCATCTCAAATAATAATTGGCCTATTGCCCATTAAGTTTTAAATTTTTTAATCTAATATATTTTAGATTTTGTAAATAAAAACTCTAATTTACTTGTAGGATACAATCAGACCTTCTCAAATAATAATTGGCCTAGTGCTCATTAAGTTTAAATTTTTTTTAATCTAATATATTTTAGATTTTGCAAATAAAAACTCTAATTTACTTTTTCTTGTTTGAAAATGAATCCTAAATAGAGAAAAATAAGGTGGATTGTGCAAATGCACACCTAACGCACCCATAGAACCAGCACCGGATACAATAAGGAAATAGAAAAAAAAAACAATGGAGAAAAATAGAGAACTGCTCACTATGTAATCAATCCACGTAAATCACTGGTTGAATTTCTCATGTCGATCTTAAAGCACGTTGAAAAAATTAAGGTTCAGTGTAACTAACCTGTTGACTCCTTGAATTATCAAAATCCACTGTTCTTGACCTGCTAACAGGAGTGCATATTAGTCTCTTGGTTGTTTTCCCGTTTAATTTGTCGATAATTTTTTTTATGATTCAAATATCTAAATTGGTGATTCTAAATCAATAATTTTAGAATAACCATATAATGGTTTTTTTTTTGCATACACATATAATGAATTAGAACCAGCCGTTTTTTTTTTTGTTTTGCTAGATAAAATGGTTAACTCGATTGTTTGTTCGTTTTCAACTCTGGATTTGATCCCCCAAAAAAATTGACTTCAAATCTCCATCAACGATATTTTTGTTTTTTTTTTTTTTTGCCAAACAACGATATTTTTGTTTGGACAGCCGTTAATTGACATTTTGTGTTTAAAAAGATGTTTAAACTATATTCTATTTTTCATAATTTTGTAATTTTCACATTTTTACCATTTTGTAATTAGTTATTATTAATAGATTGCTCTGCTTAAATGTTTATTTTGTTTTATATTATATTATTCCATCATTCCATTATTTATCTAACATTTTAGTCATCACTATAATTGCTAAATCATTTTTTGTTATTCTTTTTCGTGACTCTTTTTTGGACCGCTTTTTTTTCAACAACCATTTATTTTTGTTTTGACGACTTTTAACATTTATCCTTTAATTTCTCCAGACTTATCCCATTTATGCTTTCAGTAACTTTATTATGTGATTTATTGACTTTTTGTTACCTATCCAAGAATATTTTCGTATTCAACGTTTCTGAAATTATCTTTTCTGTTTTCCACTGCATGCATTTCAATGTCAAGTGGATCGTTTAGACAATTCTATATAAAAACTCGTGTCGTCGTAATACTTTAGCATATTTAATTTGATGAATCTTATCGAATGGTGAAAGTATATAAAGTTGTTTTTCTTGGTATCAGTTTAGTTAGTGCCTTTGCTCAAGACATTGTCGCTGGTGACGAAGCCACGTTACTGAGTAAGTGTCCAGGCTGTATACGTTGGAGTTACTCCAATGCGTGCGTATAATTAGTTCTACTTCGTTTACATTTGTTACTCTGAAGAATATCTTTCTCACATAATACTTGTTATCCTAAGGTGACTTAAATCTTAAGATACTACAAATGGGCCTTTCTTGAGTGAGCAAAGGAATGTTACGGGCCGCCCGTGACATTCAGCACGTTCAGCACAACGTTTAATCGTCACTTTACAAATTATTTTCATCAATAAACAGTCAACACGCAAATCAATACAAAAGTGGCGCCAAGCCGAACCGAGAGAAAAACCCAAAACCATCGAATCAAAAACTCCGCCCAAGCCATCCCGAAACTGCACCGAGTACCTCCCGCGTCCGTCGCTGCTTAACCTGAAAACACAAAAAGAGTCTAATGAGCTATCTAAGATCACCCAGAGAATCGGCTCCCCACTAAGGCTTCTAATCTATCTATCATCTATAAATTCCCGCCCGAAACCCCAAAATAACAATCAATCAAACAAAATAGCCGATCACGTACTACCACGTCGTGTCGAGCCCACACACAATCAATTGCCAAAAAAAAGAGAAGGCGATTAAAGGAATCGGGAGCACTGCGGCACATGTTCCCGATTGAGACTCGATCTATCTACCGCGCAACACCAACTACACCAAAACACAACGCTGGGCCCCTACGATCTTGGTAACTGTTGGAATGTCCTGAAATCTATTGTACTTACTCCAAGTGAAAGTCGTATTGTCGAGATGAGACAATCATATGATACTGGGCAGTCATAATGCTTTGCTAGAAGCCACTTATGATCAATGAGTTTATAACTCATTGCTAGTGTTATATGATCCTACAGGGTCACACACCTAAGCAAATTGGACGTTGTATGTGAGGTTGTTCATTAATGTAATGATCGGGTGAATGCATATTTGATATGCATTCAATATCAAGTTTCTGGGGCAGTGTCGATCGACACAATAAGTGTGTCGGTCGACACAGATCGGCAGTGTCGATCGACACAAAGAGTGTGTCGGTCGACACAACTCGCAGATTACCAGATTAATTCGGTTTAATCGTTGGTTAATTCCGTTGTGGTTTAAGTCGACATATATAAGATATATGGTCGACCTAAACTCGATTCTAACCTAATTCACAGCCACCAGAAAAGAAACAGAAACCTCTTGAGAGATCTGATCTCTAAAGGCACTAGCATCCCTTCTGTTCAGTTTGTGTGTGTGTGTGGATACCAGTAGAGGCGCAACATTTGAGGCGTTCTAGATCTCGATTATCTGCAAATCTTCCGCTGCTAATCACCAGGTAATTCTGAGATCCCAATGATTCAATTACACGAACCCTAGATCCTAGGCTTGGAATTTATACCTAGGGTTGCCTAATTGGATTAGGAACTGCTAGAAATTCCCTCAGTGGTATCAGAGCCTTAGGGTTCCATTGAATCAGTAGCATGTTGATTAGATTAGTTGAATCTGGATCTCTGTATAGTTGATACAAACATGCTAAAATTCGTTTTCATGAAAGTAATCTAGTTTTAGGTTTTTGCTTGAAAACGATTAGGGTTTATCGCCCTGTGTCGACACAGAAGGATAACCCGAACAAAATTAGTTTCGCCTAGTTTCGATCGACACAAGAGTTGTGTCGGTCGACACAAACCTCGCGAGATTGATGAATCGGTTTAATTGGATTGGACCGGTTATCGAGCTTGGTTAATAATGGTTAAATGCTAAGAATGGTTTAATTGCGATTGGTTTGATTAGGTTGGTGTCGACCGATGCTAATGTAGCATCGATCGACACTGACCGGTACTCAAAGCCGGATCAATTAAATTTATCGGTTATCGCAGAATTGGTTTTGGTTTGTCTGCATCGATCGACACTAAAGTAGTATCGGTCGACACCAGAATCGATGGTTTAGGTTATGGAACCTGAAACCACACAACCAAACCAAGATAAGTCATTTAATTAGAAGAATTAAAACATAATAAAACTGAACGTTTTAAATGGTTCTGTTCCTCAATCAAATATCAAGTGATACTTGATGTCTTTCCAATCTTGTCAACTGTCAAGACCCATTTAATTGTGCGATAGACTTGCAGTGCAAGATGTCCACAATTTCATGAGTAAGACAGAGGTAATCGTGTTGATGGATTTGCAGTGCAAGACATCGACAATTACATGACTTAAGAGATTGGTTTACTTGACTGGGCCATCAAAATCGTTTTGGGCTCAGAGACATCAGGTGGATTGGACATAAGATGTCAATCCACAACCAAGAGTTATATTGGATATAACTAGCAAAGTTGTTGCTTACCTAGATAGCTAAAATTTGGGTGATAGCCAGTGGCTCACTCAAGTTTAGTGAAGTATGGGTCTTGGATCATTATATTCATCTGAGGAAACATTGTTTTGAATATAATGCGAGTTTTCTTAATTGTTAAGACTTCTCATTTCTTGAACATCATAACTAAACCTCCCTTGTTTTTCCAGCTATGTCTAGCACAAACCATCGTAACAATTTCTCCTTGCGATCCGTCCTTGAGAAGGACAAGTTAAATGGATCAAACTTTCTTGAATGGTATCAGAACTTGAGAATTGTTCTCAAACAGGAGAAGAAGGACTATGTCCTTGAGAAAGTTCTCCCCAAGAAGTACCGAGCCAATGCCTGGCAGTCAGATAAGGATGCTTGGGATAAGCATTCTAAAGATGTGGTGGATGTGAGTTGTCTCATGTTGGCTACCATGAACTCGGAATTGCAGAAGCAATATGAGTACGTGGAGTCGCCAATAGAGATGATCACTGGCCTGAAAAGTATGTTTCAGGAGCAGGCACGAACTCAGAGATACCAGACGGTAAGATCTCTGATTGAGTGCAAGCTACCAAAGGGCGAACCAGTTAGTCCTCATGTCATTAAGATGATGAGTTATATTGATAACCTGGGGAAACTGGATTGTCCCATTAGCCAAGAGTTGGATACTGACATCATTCTGCAGTCACTGCCGTCAAGCTATGATCAATTTGTTATGAACTATAACATGAACAACTTGACGAAGACGTTGACTGAATTGCATGGGATGCTTAAGACTGCTGAACCTAACATCAAGAAGGACACCCCAGATGTCCTTATGGTACAAAAGGGTAAAAAGTTTAAGAAACTTGGTAAGAACAAAGGTGATGGCAAGACAAGCTCGATTGTGAATCAGAGCGAGTCTGGCCATGCTCCTAAGGTTAAAACCAATCTTTCTGAAGATGTTAATGTTGGGAATGTCCTGAAATCTACCGTACTATCTCTAGAAAGTATGATAAATGTCGAGATCAGACATAAGTCATAAATACTGGGTGATCATGATGACTTGCTAGAGTCCGCTCTTGATCTATAAGTTTAGGACTTATTACCAGTATTGTATGATCCCAAAGGGTCACACACCATAGCTAACGGGAAAGTTAACATGGAATGAATACGGTAAGGTGCAAGGCATTTACTGTATTTGTGCAGAGAGTTGGGCCGTTAGTTTAAATCACTTGGGCCCATATCGAGAGAAATGACTTGTGTCGATCGACACAAGTGTATGTGTCGGTCGACACAGTTGCGAAACCGAGACATCGGTTTAGGTTTATGACAGAGTCGATATTTATTTGAGTTCTCTGAGAATTTCGACCATAACAGTTAGAAACCAAAACGTGAGCCGTCTCTCTTCTCTCTCTGATCAATCCATTGCTTTGGTCTAGCAACCATCCCGGCTTATAAGAGTGTGGATACTGAAGGAGGAACAGGCATCTGATCTGTTCTAGCTGATCTCATCATTACCGTCCATCAATCCGCTGCAAACTGAAAGGTAATGATCAGGTTTGGTTTATGATTCGTTCTGCAAATCACCTAGATCTGAGATATATGTGCTAGGTTGCAATCTGTCAATTGAACCATGAACACACATATAATCTAACAGTGGTATCAGAGCCCAGGTTGTTAGGTTTTGCTTTATGGATCATATTTAGGTTGTTTTTGATGTTTAAAATCGAATTTGGATCAAGAAATTTGATTAAAACTTGTTAAAAACCTAAATTGAATCGCATCAATCCGATCAAAAGCCATCGGTGTGCGATCTGTTCGCCCGTGTCGATCGACGAGGGAGCGAGTATCGGTCGATATAGTATCGGATCGATTGTTTCTCGCTGGCCCGATGACCCGATTGTTTTCGAGCTGTAGCACGTGAGTGTCGATCGACGCAAGAGCGTGATATCGATCGACACACTGGCGTGGTGAACGGTTCGCGAGTAGTCAATCGGTTTAACCGAGCCTCGCGATTCGTTCTTCCCTAACCACGACAATGAACCAATCAAATTGATTGTGGTTCATTGTCAGTTTTAGCTAGTACCGCAATTAGGTCAAAATTGGCTAAAATTGATTGGTTAGACCAATCTTTTTATTCCCAATTTTGGACTTAACCGAACCGATCCAATTCAATTGGTGGTTCAAGCGGTTAACCCAAATCGCGGTTTGCTGGAAATAATTTTATTTCTGGTTAAACCGGATTGAAATTCATAAAATTGAATTTTAACCTAAACCGAAGGCTGGTCTAAGTTTGATTTGGTTGGACCAAATAATTTAGAGCTGGTCTGGTTTAGTAAATAACTGATGGTTTTGATAGTTAATTTGGTCTTGGACCAGAATTAATAAACCGGATCGGTTATGTCAAATTATTGGGCCAACTGGAATTCTATGGTCTTGGACCAAGAATTGGGCCTATAATTTGTGACCCAACCCAAAATATTTATAAAATATTAAAAATTAGAAATTTCTATTTTTAGTAAGTTACTAAATTTAGAAAGTTTCTAAAATCAGAAAGTTTCCCAAAATAGTAATCTTCTATTTTTGGAAATAAAACTTAAAAATCCTCAAAAACATTATCAAGCTTGGATGTCTTTCCAATCTTGTCAGCTACTTACCGCTTATTTGATTACAGACATGGCTTACAGTGTGAGGTGTCTGTTTTCGCGTAAGTAAAGTAGTATATAGTCACTAATTTCATTGGGAGTCCCAGATTTTAGTGATTATTTGGCTGTAAGAGATTGGTTTCCTTGACTGGGCCATCGGGAGTCCCGGGCCTTGAGACATCTGGTGAATTTGGGCCTCGGGTCCAATTCACAACCGAGAGTTATTGGTTATAACTAGCTGTGTGTATGCTTACCAAGTATAGCTAATTCTGGGTGACGGCCAGTGGCCCACTTTGGATTTAGCTAAACATGGGTCTCGGAATCATTGTATTCTTATGAGGTTAAAACAAAGAAATTTTGAATACAATGCGAGTTTTCTTATAAGCTGTTAAGATTGCTCTTTTATGAACTTAATAACTAAACCTTTATTGTCTCATATTTTCAGCTATGTCAAGCACAACAACACAAAACACTTTCTCGATCCGGTCTGCCCTTGAGAAGGACAAACTGAACGGATCAAACTTCCTGAACTGGTCCAGGAACCTGAGACTTGTGCTCAGACAGGAGAAGAAGGCTTATGTCCTTGAAAGAGCTCTCTCTCCTAGACCTGCGAATAATGCCGCACAAGCTGTGAAGAATGCTTGGGATACGCATTCTTCAGATGCTAATGACGTGGTTTGCCTGATGTTGGCGACAATGGCTTCCGAACTGCAGATGCAGTGGGAAGGCCTGACTTGTCCCATGGAGCTGATGGCAAATCTGAAAGCGTTGTTTCAGGAGCAGGCTCGTACAGAGAGATTCCAAACTGTTAAGAATCTCTTGGACTGTAAAATGGCTAAGGATGCAGCAGTGAGTCCTCATGTTCTGAAAATGATGGGTTATCTCGATCATTTGACGAGGCTCGACTGTCCTATAAGCCAAGAGCTTGCTTGTGATATCGTTCTGCAGTCTCTTACTCCTGCATATGACCAGTTCATTTTGAACTATAATATGCATGGGTTGATAAAGACGTTGCCTGAGCTACATGGTATGCTCAAGACTGCAGAACCGAATCTGAAGAAAACCAAGGAGTCGTCTGTACTCATGGTGCAGAAGGGCAAGGGTTTCAAGAAATCCGCTGCAGACAAGGGAAAGGGCAAAGTAGTTGGCAATGAAAACGCCAAGCCCAAGCCCGTGTCCAAAGCTGGGCCTTCTGACATCTGCCACTTTTGCAAAGAGGCAGGGCATTATCGTAGGGACTGCAAGAAATACCAGGAAAGTCTGAAGAAGAAGAAGTCCTTCGAGACTAAATCTTCAGGTATTTTTGTTATTGAAGTAAATACTACTACTTCTGATAATACCACTTGGGTATTAGATACTGGATGTGGGGCTCATATTTGTACTAATATGCAGGCGCTCAGCAACAGTAGAAGGTTGAAGCAAGGACAAGTAGAGTTGCGGGTTGGCAATGGAGCGAAGGTTCCAGCACTGGCCGTTGGCACTTATTTGTTGTCTTTACCTTCTGGATTGATTTTAGAACTTGAGAATTGTTATTTTGTACCTGCTATAAGCAGAAATATCATTTCAGTTTCATTGTTGGATTTGCAAGGATTTGATTTTTCTATTAAGAATAAATTGTGTTCCTTTAATCTCAATGATATGTTCTATGGCTGTGCCCCTCTTATAAATGGGCTGTACATGCTGGATCAATCTGCTCCAGTATATAACATAAATACAAAACGGTTCAAATCTAACGAAGAAAATGAAACGTTTCTCTGGCATTGTCGTTTGGGGCACATTAGTGAGAAACGCGTCAAGAGGCTCCATTCTAATGGACTCTTGGGCTCATTTGACTTTGAGTCTTGTGAGCAATGCGAATCTTGCCTAATGGGCAAAATGACAAGGGCGCCTTTCAATAAACCCACAGAAAGGGCCAGTGAACTATTGGGCCTGATACATACTGACGTGTGTGGCCCAATGTCCACAAGTGCTAGAGGAAACTTTCAGTACTTCATTACATTCACTGATGATTTCAGTAGATATGGATATGTCTACTTGATGAAACATAAGTCGGAAACCTTTGAAAAGTTCAAAGAATTCCAGAATGAAGTACAGAACCAGCTTGGTAAAAGTATTAAAGCTCTTCGGTCGGACCGAGGAGGAGAATACTTGAGCCAGGAATTTCATGATCATCTGAGTGAGTGTGGGATTGTCTCCCAACTCACACCTCCTGGAACACCACAGTGGAATGGTGTGTCTGAGAGAAGGAATCGGACATTGTTAGATATGGTCCGATCCATGATGAGTCACACAGACCTTCCTATATCCCTTTGGGGATATGCTTTGCTCACCGCAACGTTCACACTGAACAGAGTGCCATCAAAGACAGTAGCAAAGACACCATATGAGATATGGACTGGAAAAGCTCCAGCAATGTCTTTTCTCAGACTTGGGGTTGTGAAGCCTATGTCAAAAGATTAATCTCAGACAAGCTTACACCAAAATCTGACAAATGCTACTTCATTGGTTATCCTAGGGATACCAAGGCTTATTACTTCTATCTGCGATCCGAGAACAAAATCTTTGTTGCTCGGGATTGTACTTTTCTTGAAAGGGAGTTTCTCTCTAGAAAAGAAAGTGGGAGTAAGGTACAACTTGATGAAATTCAAGAAGGCGGGGAACCTGTTCAACCTAATGAGGAAGAACAGCAGGATGAATTACATGAAGTTGTAATAGAACCTGAACCTGCAGTACCTGAAGTTCGAAGATCCGGAAGGATCCGTCAGGAACCTGATAGATATCAGGGGTTCCTTGTGACTAATTGCCATGATCTTTTGATCATTGACGGTGATGAACCCTCGAACTTTGCAGAAGCCATGATGGGCCCTGACTCCTTAAAGTGGCGTGAAGCCACAGAATCCGAGATGGACTCCATGTCTGCTAACCGAGTGTTTTCACTGGTTGATTTACCTGCTGGTGCAAAAGCCATTGAGTGTAAATGGATCTTCAAGAAGAAGATAGACGTGGATGGAAATGTCCAGATTTACAAGGCCAGGTTGGTGGCAAAAGGTTTCAAGCAAATTCATGGTATAGACTATGATGAAACCTATTCACCAGTGGCGATGATGAAATCAATTCGGATTCTCCTAGCAACTGCAGCTCATTATGACTATGAGATTTGGCAGATGGATGTAAAAACCGCCTTCCTGAATGGAATCTTGGAAGAGGATGTGTACATGACACAGCCTGACGGTTACATTGATCCTAAGAATGCTGGGAAAGTATGCAAACTTCACAAATCCATTTATGGATTGAAGCAAGCATCGAGGAGTTGGAATCTTCGTTTTGATGAAGCAATAAAGAACTTTGACTTCATCAGAAACCAAGAGGAACAATGTGTGTATAAGAAAACTAGTGGGAGCAAAGTGGCGTTTCTTATCCTATATGTCGATGACATATTGCTTATTGGAAATGATATTCCAATGCTGAAGTCTGTTAAAGACTGGCTGGGAAGTTGTTTTTCCATGAAGGACATGGGTGAAGCCGCGTATGTTCTTGGAATCCGAATCTTTAGAGACAGATCTAAAAGGCTGATTGGACTTTGTCAAGATTCCTACATAGACAAAGTTCTGCATCGATTCGGAATGGAAAATTCCAAGAAGGGATTCACGCCGATGATACATGGTGCTGCACTAAGCAAGGATCAGTGTCCTAAAACACCTGATGAGCTTAAGCGCATGAGTAGGATTCCTTATGCCTCGGCTATAGGATCTATCATGTATGCCATGATCTGTACTCGTCCTGATGTTGCTTATGCACTAAGCATGACGAGTAGGTACCAGTCTAATCCAGGTGAGAGTCACTGGATTGCCGTAAAGAATATCCTGAAGTATTTGAGAAATACTAAGGATAAGTTCTTGGTTTACGGAGGAAGTGAAGTGCTTGAAATCAGTGGATTCACAGATGCAAGTTTTCAGACAGATAAGGATGATTTCCGGTCACAGTCTGGCTACATCTTCTGTCTGAATGGCGGTGCGGTAAGTTGGAAGAGTTCCAAGCAGAGCACCGTGGCAGATTCCACAACTGAAGCTGAATACATCGCTGCTTCGGAAGCTGCGAAGGAAGGAGTTTGGATTAGGAACTTCTTGATTGAACTCGGTGTATTCCCTAATGCCACTGAGCCTTTGGCACTGTATTGTGACAACAATGGTGCAATTGCTCAAGCCAAGGAACCGAGACATCATCAGAAATCCAAACACATTATGAGAAGGTATCACCTGATTCGTGATATAGTGAATAGAGGCGAAGTGATGGTCAGCAGAGTTCCCACTGATGAGAACGTGGCTGACCCGTTGACAAAGCCACTCCCGAGACCTAAGCACGAGTTGCATACTGCTGCTGTAGGAATTAGAGATATTCAAATGTAATCTCTTTTTGAGTGGGAGTTGTGAGGGCGTTTGTTTTAGTTATTTTGATTGGTTCTTGTAAACATTTTCTTAAATGTTAATGAAATTTTTATTTCTGGATTATTTTTAACTGTGATATAAAATAATCGTTCCAAAATAATTCATGTCATTATATATGGGCCATCGAAGTACATGAGTAGACTTGATCCTGAAACCCCATATTTAACGAAGTGACATAAATTATAATGTCCATAGTCGAAGGTTGTTGAAATTGGAACAACAACAACCTGTTGAGACTAGATTGTGTTGAGACTTATGACTAGGTTTCGAGGGGTCATAGATGCGCGGCATCAAAGTCGACACATAGGTATATGTAGGGGAGCATATGACCGGACATGGCCCGCTAATGAGAACTCTGCAAGATATTAATATCTGTGTCATAAGAAGTTCTCATATACGACTATAGAGTATAGTCCTTAGACCTGAGTTCGCATGCATGTGGCTGCACATGGAGTAATGCGCTTTGATCATTGTCTAACGCTGTTTCGTAACTGGGAGCTATACGGACCTTGGTTGGGTGTATTATGAATTGTGTAGTTCATAGTGATGGAACAAGATGGGATTTGTCCCTGCCGTTTAACGGAGGTAATATCTCTAGGCCAATCGGAGATTTGATAGCTGGTAAGAGAATGGCCATTCCCAAACGGACTTGCCCAAGTCGTTTGCATTGTCAGTATCAAATCTGGTCCGATAAACATGGTCTGGCTATATAAGGATGACACGCATCTTGCCTTATGCCAGATCGAGATATTAAGACAAAAGGACTAGGGAATGTAGGATTCCAGTACAATCGGAAGATTGTTGGGAATGTCCTTTGTAGGATTCCAGTACAAGTGGGAGATTGTTGGGAATGTCCTGAAATCTACCGTACTATCTCTAGAAAGTATGATAAATGTCGAGATCAGACATAAGTCATAAATACTGGGTGATCATGATGACTTGCTAGAGTCCGCTCTTGATCTATAAGTTTAGGACTTATTACCAGTATTGTATGATCCCAAAGGGTCACACACCATAGCTAACGGGAAAGTTAACATGGAATGAATACGGTAAGGTGCAAGGCATTTACTGTATTTGTGCAGAGAGTTGGGCCGTTAGTTTAAATCACTTGGGCCCATATCGAGAGAAATGACTTGTGTCGATCGACACAAGTGTATGTGTCGGTCGACACAGTTGCGAAACCGAGACATCGGTTTAGGTTTATGACAGAGTCGATATTTATTTGAGTTCTCTGAGAATTTCGACCATAACAGTTAGAAACCAAAACGTGAGCCGTCTCTCTTCTCTCTCTGATCAATCCATTGCTTTGGTCTAGCAACCATCCCGGCTTATAAGAGTGTGGATACTGAAGGAGGAACAGGCATCTGATCTGTTCTAGCTGATCTCATCATTACCGTCCATCAATCCGCTGCAAACTGAAAGGTAATGATCAGGTTTGGTTTATGATTCGTTCTGCAAATCACCTAGATCTGAGATATATGTGCTAGGTTGCAATCTGTCAATTGAACCATGAACACACATATAATCTAACAGTTAAGTGCCGTTATTGTAATGGTTATGGGCATTTGAAAAGAAACTGCAATAAATTCTTTGAAGATTATGAGAAGCTGAAGAAGACGTACAAGACTTCTTCTTCAGGTATTATGTTATAGAAGTAAATGTTACTTCTTACAGTCCTACTTATTGGGTATTTGATACCAGCTGTGGTACTCATATTTTGTGAAAATGTGCAGGGCCTGAGCAAAAGTAAGACTATGGAGAAAGGACAAGTGGATCTACGCGTGGGAAATGGAGCAAGAGTTGCTGCATTAGCCGTAGGAGTATTTCATTTGTTTTCTTTTATGGCATGTTTTGAAATTAAAACTGCTACTATGTACCTGCTATGAGCAGAAAGATTATTTCTAATCTTTGTTTGGATATGGAAGGATATCAGTTTTCAAATTAAGAATAAGTGTTATTCATTTGATTACAATGATATATTTTATAGTAGCAATCCATTAGAGAATGAACATTATGTTCTAAACCAAAACGTGCCTAACTATAACATTAGTACCAAGAGATTCAAGTCAAATGATATGAATCAAACTCTTTCTCTGGCATTGTCGTTTTGAGCCACATAAATGAGAAACAGATTCAGAAGCTCCATATTGATGGGCTTTTGGGCTCATTTGATTATGAATCATAATGAGTAAAGTGAATCTTGTTTATTGGGTAAAATGACGGAGGCCCCTTTCAACAAAAGTAGTGTCGATCGACACAAACGGTGCGTCGGTCGATACAGGTTGCGAACGATAAAAATGAAAGGGCCAGTAATACATACGAATGTGTATGGCCCGATGAGCACTAGTGCTAGAGGAAACTTTCAGTACTTCATTACCTTTACTGATATTTTCAGTAGGTACAGTTATGTCTTATTAATAAGACATAAATCAGAATCTTTTGAAAAATTCAAAGAGCTCCAGAATGAAGTACATAATCAATTTGGCAAAAGTATTAAAGCTCTACGATGAGATCATGGAGGTGAATACTTAAGTCAAGAATTTAGTGATCATCTGAGAGGTTGTGAAAGTGTTTCACAATTCACTCCTCCTGAATCGGACTTTATTAGATATGGTTCGATCAATGATGAGTCACTTAGATCTTCCATTATCCTTCTAAGAATACGCTCTAGAAATGTCTGAGTTTACATTAAATAGAGTTCCATCAAAATCGGTTACAGAGATACCACATGAGATGTGGAATGAAAATGTTTCTGATTTATCCATCATGGAGATTTGGAGTTGCGAGACTTATATAAAACGTTTAATCTCTGATAAGCTCACACCCAAATCTGATAAGTGCTACTTCATTGGTTGTCCTAACAAAACCAAGGCATGTTACTTTTACAACCAGCTCGAGAACAAATTGTTTGTTGCTCGGAACAATGTTTTCTTGAGAAAGATTTTCTTTCCAAGAAGAACAGTGGGAGTAAAGTACGAACTCGAAGAAATTCGAAAATCACAGGAGACTGCTCAACCTAATGAGGAAGAGCAGCAGTTGGATCTACAAAGAGTTGTAGAACCTGCAACTGTGGTGCCTGTAGTTTGCAAGGATCTGGTGAATGTATATTCGATATACATTCAAATGCGAGTTTCTGAAGAAGTGTTGATCAACGCAAAAGTTGTATCGATCGACACAGATCGCGAACCAAAATATTTTGGTTTATGACTTAATTAACCACGGTTTGAATCTTGGTTAATTAGGTCATGGTAAAAGTATAAATATGAGATATGTGTGCGTGACTTTTTCAGAAAACTGAAGCCCGCAGATCCGAAAGGATCCGTCACGAACCCGAGAAATGTGGATTTCTCGTAACCAATTGCCGTGATCCATTGATCATTGAAAGTGACGGGCCTGCGAATTTTGAAGAAGCAATGATGGGTCTTGACTCCGAAAGTGGCTGAAAACCGCTGAATCAGAAATGGGATCCATGTCACATAACCAAGTATGACGTGGGTTGATTTACCCGATGGTGTAGAAACCATTGTGAGTAAATGGATTTTCAAGAAGAAAAGTTGACATGGATGGTTATATTCAGATATACAAACCTAGGTTGGTGGCAAAAGGTTTCAAGTAAATTCATGGTATTGACTGTGAAGAAACCTAATCCCAGACACCGTGCTTATGACCATTCAGATTCTCCTAGCAACCGCCGCTCATTATGATCTGGCAGATGGATGTGAAAACAGTTTTCCTTAATGGAAATCTGGAAAGGGATGTGTACGTGACACAACCTGAAGTTTTCATTGATCCTAATGAAGCTAGGAAGATATGCAAGCTTCATCGATCCATTTATGGATTGAAGCAAGCATCTCGGAGTTGGAATCTTCGTTTTGATGAAGCAGTCAAAAGGTTTGACTTCATCATGAACGAAAGGGAACCGTGTGTTTACAAGAGAACTAGTGGGAGCGCAATTGCATTTCTAGTATTGTATGTTGATAACATACTACTTCTCGGAAATGAAGTTCCATTGTTTCAGTCTGTTAAGACTTGATTCGAAAGTTGTTTTTCGATAAAATTATGGGAGTAACCGTATACATTCTTGGAATAAGAATCTATAGAGATAGATTGGATAAGCTAATTGGATTGTGTCAAGATACTTATAGTGATAATGCCTTGCACAGGTCCAGTATGCAGGATTTCAAGAAGGGCTTCGTGCAAATGACTCTTGGTATTGCTCTTAGCAAGACGCAATGTCCTTGGACACACGATGAGCAAAAGCGAATAAGGGTCAGACTACTGCTAAAGGCATTAGATGTCTTAAGATGTGATCTTAATCTTAGTGGGAGTTGTTATTGTTAATTTAGTTATGATATGATGTTCGTATAAACATAATTTGATTGTGTTATTGAAATCTGACATCTGCATTATTTAATAATGGTTATTAAATAATAGTCCCAAAGTAATTTATGACATTTTATAGGTCATCAAGTATGTGACTTGATCATGAAACCCTATAGATGATAAATGACATAAATTATGATTGGTCCCTGGTCAAGGTTGTTAAAATGGGACATTAACAACTACGTGAGACTAGTATGTGAGGTGACTGATGACTAAGTTTCATGGAGTCATTAATAAGAGTATTAAAGTCAATCACATAGATATGTGTTGGAGAACACAGGATCGGACATGACCCACTGATAAGAACTCTACAAGATAGTTATATAAGTGTCATGAGAGTTTTCATTACGACTATAGAGTATAGTCCTTAGACCTGAGTTCATCATGTTTTCTTACATGTGAATTGGTCCGCTTTAACCTTGTCAAACGTCAGCCGTAACTGGTGACTATAAAGGCATTGATTGGGCGTATCATGAAGTGTGTGAAGAAACAGGGATGGAACAAGACGGGATTTGTCCCTCCTATATAACAGGAGATAGATATCTCAGGGCCCATCGAAGATTTGATACTGAGAAATGTGTGGCCATACTCAAACGAGGTGATTGTCAGTCGTTTGTCTTGTCAGTATAAATCGGAGTTCGATGAACATGATCTTGGCTAAATAAGGGTGACACAGATCTTGCCTTATGCCAAATCGAGATATAAGGACGAAGGGATTGGAGGAATAGATGATTCCAGTACAAGTGGGAGATTGTTGGGAATGTCCTGAAATCTATTGTACTTACTCCAAGTGAAAGTCGTATTGTCGAGATGAGACAATCATATGATACTGGGCAGTCATAATGCTTTGCTAGAAGCCACTTATGATCAATGAGTTTATAACTCATTGCTAGTGTTATATGATCCTACAGGGTCACACACCTAAGCAAATTGGACGTTGTATGTGAGGTTGTTCATTAATGTAATGATCGGGTGAATGCATATTTGATATGCATTCAATATCAAGTTTCTGGGGCAGTGTCGATCGACACAAAGAGTGTGTCGGTCGACACAGATCGGCAGTGTCGATCGACACAAAGAGTGTGTCGGTCGACACAACTCGCGGATTACCAGATTAATTCAGTTTAATCGTTGGTTAATTCCGTTGTGGTTTAAGTCGACATATATAAGATATATGGTCAACCTAAACTCGATTCTAACCTAATTCACAGCCATCAGAAAAGTAACAGAAAACTCTTGAGAGATCTGATCTCTAAAGGCACTAGCATCCCTTCTGTTCAGTTTGTGTGCGTGTGGATACCAGTAGAGGCGCAGCATTTGAGGCGCTCTAGATCTCGATTATCTGCAAATCTTCCGCTGCTAATCACCAGGTAATTCTGAGATCCCAATAATTCAATTACATGAACCCTAGATCCTAGGCTTGGAATTTATACCTAGGATTGCCTAATTGGATTAGGAACTGCTAGAAATTCCTTCAGTGACTTCCACGGGTTTTCACCGTTACCGATATGGCAACTAACCCACGACTCCTAGCCGTCCACACAAGGTCCAACGACTAGGACACCGTTCTCTGTCCATCGATACGCGGTGACTCAGGCTACCCCTAGATAACCCAAGTTTCCATGCAGTCCGGCCCTAGGACGCGACCCCGTGTTCTCCGGACCACACACCTACCGGCGTTACTCAGTAGGTTAACACCATAACCGGAATCACCATGATCCGATTAGGTAAATACCCGAGGATCTAATCGGGTCGGAAGTACCAGAACATAATCAAACACCTAGACTTGCGGGATCTAACGCACCCTAGAGTCCTAGTGCAGAAATGTAAACACGCAGACTCGCTTGGACTCTAACAATCAATCTCAATCAATAACAACAATCAACTCAACCCCGCATCCCGCAAGTCTACTCACACACACCACCGCTCTGACTCGGCACTGTACCGAGTCAGCACCACAACTTAACCGGTCCCGTGACCGAGTTAAGTAACAACATGGATCGCTCAGCCCAACACAGAGACGATCTAAAGGCCTGCACAAAAAGGTCAACCACAACCACACAACAACACAATCACACAATCACACACAAACAAGCCTATTAGGTGCTAACGTCTTTTAACCAATTTACGCCCGCTACCTTGGATTAGCGGATTGCTAATCCGTAGACGGCTCATCAATCACAACACTTCTCATTTCTTAACCTTTCCTATACATTTTTTTATCAACTCCCCGATCCGTCGGTTTAGAGCTAGTAGCTTACTAAACTCTCCGACGTCTCATCATTCATTAACTTAATTCATTTATTCTCGGGAACCCCGATACCATTCATATTCTATACGTTTGTTCAGGTTTAACTTCCGTATTTTAACTCGTCTTAGTTCCCGTATATAGATTCATTTCGTACCGTTCTTTACTTACATATATATGCATATACGGCCCTAATCATGCAACGACTATATGAATGCATCACTCAACGTTACTACCAACCTAACGGCACTCAACAGGTTTAATCCGTTTAAGTCTAACATGCTTCTTTAACCCTAGCCAGTTTAACGTTAATTCAATCAATCAATCAATTCTCAATTCAACTCAATTCAACACGACCGGGTATGCATTCCTATTTCTACGGTTTTCCATTTATTGATCTATATGCAACTACGGTGTTTGAGCCGACTCACAGTGATTGATCGGAATGGCGGACTAGATGCGGATACGATCTCCCGAAACCCGAACTAAACCCTAACCTCTCTGAATACCTGAACAAGAACTCCCGAAGCTTTCCAAACACTCGTACACAAACCGCAAATCACAAAACCGGCCGGAGTCAACGCGTTGACCGGCGTTGACCAGCGTTGACTTTGACCTCCGGTTGACCGTTGACTTTGACCGTTGACTTTGACTTTGACCGTTGAATTTGACTTTGACCAATCTTGGACCGGTTGACCACTCTGAACCAACTGAACCGATGCAACTTGAATCACCCCATTTGGAGTTTCCTAGCTCCGGTTATGAATTTCCGAAGTTTTCTCGGTTTTCTCGGTTTTCCACCCGACAAGCCGAAAAACCCGTTTCTGCTCCGTTTCTTCTAACTCTGGTCTTGTAAATGTTCTTTATGCTTTAAAAAGAGAACATTTGGCCCGTCTTGACTTCGGTCTTGAACTTTGGCAAAATTACCATTTTACCCCTAGGTTTGGCAAATTTACAATTTTGCCCCTGTTGACTTTTCTTCTGCCCGTTGACCATTTTTTTGGATACAGGGTATCACAGGGCCTGTCTTCTTGGGCCGAGGTGACATAGTTGATTTAATTAGATTTCCAATGGGCTTATGGATGGGTGCTAAACCCATATCCAACAATTAGTCCCCCCCCAGTTCGTCGAGTCGTGGTGCTGAGCTCGGCGAATTTCCTTGAGTATTTTAAGTCAGGAGGAAATCTGGTTAAGGATCATTTTTTTGCTTTTAGGGTCTATTGTATTCTAGCGCACGTGTCTTCATTATACTGGGGGGGGGGGGGACAGGAAAGCACTAACGATTGTACGGAGAAGGGGTTGTTGCGTATCTCCTGCTACGTCATATGGGCAACCGTCGAGCCTTGGGATTTGCAAAAAGGTGAATGATGATGTTTCCTGAATGTCTCCTCAAGGCTTCCTGGTACAAATACCCTATGGAGGAGGTCCTTTCCTTCATTCTTTTATGTTTCTGCTTTGTGTGTTTTTGTTCGACTCTTAGTGATGAGTTCTTCATCCGATTCCTCCTGTTCCAGTGGTGATAGTGACACTGATGGCTCGTTTATTTCTGTGGGAACTGACTCCCCCTTTCTGAAGACGTCTGTTGGTGAAGAAGGGCCGTTGGATCGTATGAAGAGTTCGTCTTCCGTGCGTCGTCGCCTTCGCTTTGATGTCCCAGAGTTTCAAGTGAATAGCTCTAGTTTGGGTATTATTCGCAAGACAGCTCAGGTAAAAAAGTTTTGGTTTCACGCGAGATTCAGGGATCTTCGTGCAAGTGATATTCATACATTTTCATGCATTTAGGCTTGTATATAGTTCTTGTTTTGACTTCTTTTCTCCATCATTCATACCATTTTGTCGAGTCATTGTCGCATCTAGAGTCTAGAGTTGTTTAAGACTAGGAGTAGGCATTCTAGGCTTGCATTTGGAGTGTTTCTTGTGTTTTGCAGGTGAATGGAGGTGTCTAGGAGCATTGGTGAGCCTGGAAGTGGAGTCTTGAGCTCAGAAGACCAAGGAAGAGCCAGCAGAAACTCATATCGGCCACCATATTGGCCAGCCTGGCCAATACGACCCAGCAGGAAGTCATATTGGCCACCATATTGGCCAGCCTGGCCAATACGACCCAGCAGGAAGTCATATTGGCCACCATATTGGCGAGCCTGGCCAATACGACCCAGCAGGAAGTCATATCGGCCACCATATTGGCGAGCCTGGCCAATACGACCCAGCATGAAGTCATATTGGCCACCATATTGGCCAGCCTGGCCAATACGACCCAGCAGGAAGTCATATTGGCCACCATATCGGCGAGCCTGGCCAATACAGATCCCAGATTTTAACTTGGATCTGGGTCAACACCCGGTTTGTTCCGGGTTGACCCGGCTCGCACCCTATTGACTATTTAAGCCAAAAACCTATCTCTTTTTGTTTCTTAAGCTGTTTTTGATGTTCTAAACTCTTTTGTAAGAACAAATTTGATTCCTTGGATTAATCTAGTACTTTTTTTGTGATTTTTTGCTTCAATCTTTCTACTTCCTCTAATCTCCTATGATCAACACTATTTCTATGGATTTTGTTGTTCATAGAATGATTAGTGAGTAGTCCCCTTTTGAGCTTTTGGGTTAGGAAGATTTGAGTGATTAGGGGTTGAATCTTGATGTCTAAGGCTTAGATTTGAATGATCCTTTCTCATTAGATGTTCTTAATGCTAGATTAGGCTTAGCTATCCTTGATCTAGAACCTTGGGATTTTATTGCACATAAAGTGTTCGATGAAATGCTAGCTAGAATTTAATGAGAGCTTTACATTCTTATCCAATGACAATTGATGTGTAAGGTGTTTAGTAGCTAAATGACTTGTGTTAAATGCGTGCTCGCTTGTTATTAGCCAACGAGAGTTGATGTTTAATGCTTGATTAGCATAGGGTTAATGAGAGAATGTATTGACTTGAATTGGTGTTCCTAAGCTAAAGGATTAGCATTTTAATGTTGTGTTTGACATCTTGATTCAATGCCTAGTTGCTTAGATCAAATTTCCTATACCCAAGAGCTTGATCTTTAATCATCTATTTGAATTATCTTATTTGTTCTCTCTTACTTGACTCTATTGCTTGATATTGTCAATTGCACTTAGGATATTAGAATTTCAACTCGAATTGGTATTGCTTGACTCTAGAGGTTTAGTGTATTCCTATTGGTTTTATCCGTCCCAAAATAGGTTCGATACCTCAAAGCTACTTCGATAAGCTTGAGGAATTGGTACCTCAAAGGATTGCAAAATCCTTGTTATCAATTTGGCGCCGTTGCCATTTTGGGATTCTGGATATATCAATTCGTTTTCTATTCCTTTTTAGTTCAAGTTATTGTTACTAATTTGCTACTTTCTCTCTTTTTGATGCTAGGTGTATGAACTTGCGCAGCAAAGGGACTATAAACTTAGTTGCAAGAGTTTACGACATCAAAGCACACGAGAGGAGATTAGCAAGGGAACGACGAGCACAAGAACGAGCTGTTAACGTTGAGAGTGTTGAGCAAACAGTTATGGATAACCACGAGGATCAACAACAGCAGCAACAGCAGCAGCAACAAAGGCCGGTTAGGGCCATTGGTGATGGAGATACACCTGACACAAATGCTAACCGGCATGGAATCATTCCACCAGCGGTGAACAATAATAACTTTGAGATTTGAGCTATGGTGATGAACATGGTGCAGAACAATCAGTTCCATGGGTTAGCATCTGAGGACCCGTTGCAGCACTTGGACACCTTTGACAAGATTTGTGCCACCACGAGGCTGAATGGTGTGACTGACGATGGGTTGAAAATGCGGCTCTTCGTCTTCTCTTTGGCAGACAGAGCCAAGGATTGGGAAAGCACTATCCCCCCAGGATCCATCACTACTTGGGGAGACCTGAAGAAAGCTTTCCTGAAGAAGTTCTTCTCACCTACTAGGACTGCCCGTTTTCGCAGTGAGCTATCCGGGTTTGTGCAGCGCAACAATGAGAGCTTCGCTGAAGCTTGGGAGAGGTTCAATAAGCTCACCACTCAGTGCCCACACCATAGTTTCACCAAGGAAACACTACTCAGCAATCTCTACCGCGGAGTGCTTCCTAGAATGAGGGCAATGCTAGATTCATGCAGCAATGGACACTTCCTAGGCAAGGGAGTAGATGCAGCTATGGAGCTGATTGAAAATCTAGCAACGAGTGATGGCAACTACAATGAGGATTATGAGAGGACTAATAGAGGATCATCATCTTCAGATGAGAAGTATGAGAAAGAGATAAAAGCTTTGAATGAGAAGTTAGACAAGATGATCTCCATTGGCCAAAAGAACATCAACTTTGTGGGACACTATGAGGATTCTAAGCCACAATTTTATGATGATGATGAGGATTTGACACAAGAGGAGATTAACTTCATTGCTGGACAAGGTGGTTTCAACAAAGGCTTCAACCAAAACTATAGAAACCACCCAAACTTCTCATACCGCAACCCCAATGTAGCAAATCCTCAAGACCAAGTCTATCCTCAAGCTCCATCTCAAGGACAAGCTCAACAAAAAGGTCAACAAGGCTTTCAAAAACCTCAACAGCAAAAGCCATATGCCAATTACAACAACCAACAAGGATTTGGAAACAAGCCTCATTTTCAAGGTCACACTACAAAAAAAGTCATTATTCATAGCATGGCACGATAGCTCGTTTTACCGAACTGCTATCGTTGATGTTTTTGGAAATTCCAAACTATACGATAGCATTCAATAAATGCTATAATAGAGTTTCTATAAGCGGGAAAAAAAAATTGGGTAAAGCGCCAAATACTTGGTGAAATTTTCAGCCTGAAAGCGAAGCAGCTCAGATTTCCCTCTTCTCTTTCATTTCCCTCTGCGTTTTCCCTCTCGATTTTCATTCTCCCTCTTCCGATTCATCCTTCCCAGACGCAAAACCAGAGCTCTAATTTTCACCCACATATTCTCTGAGCCACCGAAATCGATTCCCCCTAAGAACCCTAACACTATTCGGCCCAAATTTCACAATCTTTGTCTCGACAGTGAGCTCAAATCGAAGGCATGTTTTCGTTCTTTGATTTCTCTAGTTCGTCCTCTTTTTCTTCATCTTTGTTTCTTTAAATCGAACCGTCGAGATTATTGACAAAACTTCTCTTGATTGTCAGTTTATTATCTTTGATTTTTGGGATTTTGGTTTCGATGCTTCTGATATGGATTTTGTTGATTTTAACTTCATATGTTGTCTTGTACTTTGCTTGCATGTCACCGTATGGAATCTGTGGATTATAACTTGCTATGTTCACTTAAACTTTGATATAAAACTCTCACTGCTCTTGCTTAGGTTTGTGCCAGATTAAAGAAATGAACATGCTTGGTTAAGATTGGATAAATTGTTGGTAATGTTTACGATGATTGATAGAAGATGTACATTCTTGGTTAAGATCTCATTGAATTCAAGATTCTTTCACTCTCAGACACCTTCGATGCATCTGTTCTGATTTTTGAGGATTCTAGCTATGTTATGATTTTTGTGTATCCTTGCTTCAGTTGAACATGTTTGATTTAGTTTGTTATGTGGAACACATCAAAACTAGATATAAAACTTTCAATGATTCACCTTATATTGACTATCCTTATACTTACTATACTAATTTCTTTTGCAAGTGTTGGTGAGTGCACTAATGGGAATCTGAGGCTTTTCTAACGATCTTATCTCAGCACAGGTTTGTACCGTTTTTCCTCACGTTAATGTGCTTGTTGATCTATGTATATTACTTTGTTTAATGTCTTTGCTGTTTTGTTTGGTGTCGTGACTTATATGTTGTTCTTATCTGATATTGAACTGTATCGAGTTTAAATATAGAGTTTTTGTGTGTTTTCATGCTATTTGTTATTTGGTCAGACTGTTGTTTGATGTTGTTATTGTGTGATTTCAAGTTAATGTGTCGTGTTAAGTCTTTCTTTAACTACGTAATGGTTCTACAAATGTTTCAATTAAGGTTGTAGCATATAATGGTCGACAAATCATGGGTGCATCTTTGCAGGTAAAGAAATGAATTGTATAGGATAGGACTCAGTATGTGTTTAGATATTTTACTAGTTTGTTGTTTATTTTTCTTCTGATTCTGGACCAAAGAGTTGATCCTGCATATGAGAGAGGGGCTGTGAAGTTTGTACGGGATGTGGATGCGGCTACGGGAGGGAATGATCTGGTTGTGTGTCCTTGTATCGACTGCCGCAACATAGTTCGACATTCATGCAGTATTGTAGTTGATCATCTGGTTACGAGGGGGATGGAGGAGGCTTATAAGATGCGCTCTGACTGGTATCTACATGGAGAATTGAAACCTGATGGTGATGGTGAAAGCAAATTAAGCAAATGGAATGATGAGGTATTTGGTTTATACCAAGCGGCTGAATACTTGGATGAGGAGTTTGCTAGGAAGTCTGTCTTGAGTGACATTGCTGAAGGTGAGGACAAAAAGGAAGATGAGTTCCTTGCAAAGCTTGCAGATGCTGAGACTCCTTTGTATCCAAGTTGTGTTAGCCATAGCAAGTTGTCAGCAATAGTTTCATTGTTTAGACTGAAGACGCAGAATGGGTGGTCCGATAAGAGCTTCAATGATCTTCTGGAAACACTGCCTGAGATGCTACCACAAGATAATGTCCTACACACATCACTGTATGAGGTGAAGAAATTTCTGAAATCATTTGATATGGGCTACCAGAAGATTCATGCCTGTGTCAACGATTGCTGCTTATTCAGAAAGAGGTTCAAGAAGCTGGATAAATGTCCAAAATGCAAGGCTTCAAGATGGAAGACCAATATGCACACTGGTGAAACAAAGAAAGGAGTCCCACAGAAAGTGTTACGGTACTTTCCAATAATCCCAAGGTTGAAAAGAATGTTCCGGTCTGAGGAGATGGCCAAGGATTTAAGGTGGCACTTTAGCAACAAAAGAAGTGATGGAAAACTTCGTCACCCTGTGGACTCAGTGACATGGGATCAGATGAATGCAAAATACCCTTCCTTTGCAGCTGAAGAAAGGAACATCAGGCTTGGATTATCCACAGACGGATTTAATCCATTTAACATGAAGAACACCAGATATAGTTGTTGGCCTGTACTGCTTGTTAACTACAATCTGCCACCTGATTTATGCATGAAGAAGGAGAACATCATGCTCTCGTTGTTGATTCCTGGTCCACACCAGCCTGGTAACAGCATAGATGTGTACTTAGAACCCCTCATTGAGGATCTAAACCATCTCTGGAACTTTGGAGAATTAACTTATGATGCTTATAGTAGATCAACGTTCACTCTAAAGGCAATGCTACTATGGACTATCAGTGATTTTCCTGCATATGGGAACCTCGCAGGCTGTAAAGTTAAGGGTGCAATGGCCTGTCCTTTATGTGGGAAAAATACAGATAGCATGTGGTTAAAGTTTAGCAGGAAACATGTCTACATGTGTCATAGAAAGGGTCTGCCACCAACACATACTTTCAGAGTAAAGAAGAAGTGGTTTGATGGAAAAGCTGAACAAGGAAGAAGGGGCAGAATTTTAACTGGGTGTGAAATATCTCAAAACCTGAGAAATTACAGTAATGACTTTGGCAATTTCAAACGACCTGCAAGTAAGAGAAAAAGGACTGAAATCACTTCATTAGGATCAGATAGTGAGGATTTATCAAGTGAATCAGAGGAAGAGGAAGAAGTACAAGTAGATGAGGATGAGTTATCACGATGGAAGAAGAGGTCAATATTCTTCAAGCTACCTTACTGGGAGGTTAGTTCTTAATGTCATTTGTTCTCTGAATTTTTCCATGATTCAAGTATAAAGCATTGTTTGAGTTGGGTTGCCTGTTTTGTATTTGTTTTTATCAGGAACTCCCGGTGAGGCACAATTTAGATGTAATGCATGTTGAGCGAAACGTGGCTGCAAGTTTAGTTTCTACGTTATTGCACTGTGGAAAATCAAAGGATGGACTTGCAGCTCGTAAAGATCTAGAGCATCTTGGTATTAGACAGTATTTGCACGCCAAAACACAAGGGAAACGAACATATCTTCCTGCAGCACCGTGGTCCCTGTCGAAAACAGAGAAGAAGATCTTCTGCAGGCGACTTTTTGACTTCAAAGGCCCCGATGGTTATTGTTCTAACATATCAAGAGGTGTTTCACTAGAAGATTGCAAGGTGACAGGTCTGAAATCACACGACTATCACGTGTTAATGCAGCAACTTCTTCCCATATCACTTAAAGGGCTGTTACCTAAGGGTCCTAGGCTTGCAATTATACGGTTATGCTCCTTCTTCAATCACTTGTGTCAGAGAGTGATAGACAGGGAGCAGCTTCTGGTTATGGAAGCTGAGATTGTTGAGACCCTGTGCTTGTTTGAAAGATTTTGGCCACCTAGTTTCTTTGACATCATGGTTCATTTGACTGTGCATTTGGGAAGAGAAGCCCGACTTGGTGGACCAGTCCATTTTAGATGGATGTATCCATTTGAGAGGTAATATGCTTTAAACTTCACTACTCGGTTTATAATCTTCATAATTCTAATCTACACAACCTCATTTTTTTAGGTACATGAAGGTACTCAAAGACTTTGTGAGAAATCCAGCAAGACCAGAAGGGTGCATTGCAGAGTCTTATCTAGCTGAGGAATGTATCCAGTTTTGCAGTGAATTTCTAAAGAAGGCAACAAATGTTCAGGAGAAAGTGGATAGGAACATTGAGTATGAAAACAACTCAATCTTACAGGGTCGTCCGATATCCACTGGGACTGCAATCACTCTCTCTGAAACAGAGATGAAAGTAGCACATCTTGCAATCATCCAAAATATGGCTCTGGTCGAACCTTTTGTAGAGTAAGGCTCAAATTCTCTTAATAGACATTTATTTTTGCCATGATTTAAACAGTCTAACTCATTTCTTATACCATCATTCTGCTACTAGTGAGCATTTGCAGTTCCTACAAGACACGAATGAAAGGTGTCGACGTGATGCATCAATTTTATGGAGTCTGCATACTAAGAATTTTTCATCTTGGTTAAAAGAAAGGGTAAATTTCCACAGTTCAGCTATATGTTTATACAGTTCTCTTCTTCTGTTAGGCCAACTGTATATGTTTCTGAATTGTCTTTACTTTGTCAGGTACGTCTTGATTCTACGGAGCACGAAGAAACACTTAAATGGTTGGCTTATGGTCCTCGATGTTCTGCAAGGTCGTATACAGGATATATAGTTAATGGAAAACGGTTTCACACAATGTCAGTGGATAGGAAAAGTCAGAATAGTGGGGTATATTATGAGGCTACAGCTCTTTGTAGATCCAGTGCAAAAGACACATCACAGTTGGTGGATTTGGTATCCTATTATGGCAGGGTGACAGACATTATTCTAGTGGATTACAATGTCTTCTACGTTCCTCTGTTCCGATGCCAATGGGCAATCAAGGGTAATGGAGTGAAGATTGAAGATGGGTTTACTCTTGTTAATCTGAATCAAAGCCAAGCCTCTTTCTCAAATGATCCATACATAATAGCATCTCAAGCAAAGCAAGTCTTTTACTCAAGGGAAAACGAGTCATCAAACTGGCATGTTGTAATGAGAGGGCCTTCAAGAAGATATAGTAAGGAAGATATTCAAGAGGGAAATGCAGACATTGGACCTCTACCATCGGCTGTTGACATGGACGTTGACATTGGTGAAGAAGATAATGCCAGATTAGATTGTGAAGGCTTCTTTGTGTGAATCATGTCATTGTTTAGTCTTTTTTGTGTGTGTATTTTTTGTCTTCTTGTGTGATTGGTCCTTGTCTGCTTGTTTGCTGCCTGCTTTTTGTGGACTTGCTTTCTCAGAATTCTCTTAATTGACATTTGTAATTTGTTTCAGGTGATCTGATATGGGACGTCCAAAGAAGCGAGGAAGAAAATCAAGAAAGAAGGATATACAAGAAGATAATGAGGTGGAGGACATCACTCCAGTTGTACCAAAAGCAGCTGAGAAACCTTTAGAAGAAGATAAGAATTGTGATGATGATCAGAACGTTGATGATGAGCAGCAGAACGTTGATGATGAGCAGCAGAATGTTGATGATGAGCAGCAGAACATTGATGAGGAGCAGAATGTTGATCATGAGCCTGAGAATGTTGATCATGAGCCTAAGAACACTGATGAGGAGCAGAACGTTGATGAGGATCAGAACAAGGATGAGGATCAGAACAAGGATGAGGATCAGAACAATGACGAGCAGCAGAATGATGAGCCTGAAGGAGAGGTTGAACTTACTGGAGGTCATGATGGTGAAGCTACAGGTTCCCGTAAGAGAAAGCGGGGACCAACAAGGATGAAAGACATAGCCAAGGATCCAAACACCAGAGTGAAAGTAGACTTCAATTTCATGGGAGAACCTTATGGCTCGGGTTCTGTGAAGCTGTCATCTTACTTAGGTCCATTAGTAAGGGAACACGTTCCGGTTATACTTGAAAGTTGGAAAAAACTCAGTGAAGAAGTGAAGACAGTGCTCTGGAAATCTGTCCAGGTAACTTTTTGTTTATATAATTATCAATTATAACTTTTTGTCCAGGTAACTGATATACAGCAAAAGGCAGCTGAGATTGTTAATAGTGCCACTCCGTCTGGTGTGAAAGAAGATGAGGACACTCTTATCCAACTGTTAGGACCTGATAATCCTGGTCGTATGAGAGCAATGGGTAGAAATATGAGTAAGACCAAATTGGCTTGTTTCCAAGTTAAACACAAGACTATTTCTGAAATGCAAGAGAAGCATGCTACTCTCCAAGAAAAGGTCATTGAGTTACAAGCTGAACTTGCCAAAGTGAAAAACCTGGTATGACAATTCTCTATTTTTTATTTAAGAGCATCAGTTTTAACAAAGCACAAAGTATGATTTTCTGTTTTCTTTTGCTTACAGCGACATGAGGATGGTCTTTTTAGCGGTGAAAACTCGGCTGTTAGAGTAAGTTAGAAGTATCAGATTATCATTTTTTTTAACTTCTTCATGTTCTGAATATTTGCAATAGAACATTTTACAGAGTGTGAACAAAAGATCACATCCAAGGTGTCTTCTGATAGATTGGGCTGATGATGATGGCAACATTGGTGAGGGGCATATTATATCTTCTGACCCAGATGATATAGTGAATGACAGTCGACTTGGCCCTAAGGATGTTAAAGTCTTGGTTGACGCTGCTACTGTACCAGAGGCATTCTTATGGAGACCTGCTGCAAACATGTACACAATAAAGGAAGCCGTAGGACATATGATTGCATGGCCTAAGAGTAAATGCATTGAACTAGGTACTGGGCTCCAACCAGAAGACATTGCACCACTGGTGAGGTTTTAGTTTCATTCTCGTGGTTATCAGAAATTATTTTGTTGTTGATGAGATTGTTTTCTTAATGTGTATTTACAGGGTTCAAAAGCTAATTCTCTGAACAAATGCAAACTACTAGATTTGACTGAGGATGATGTAGTTGTCGCTGAAGGCCGTTGGCAGACACAAGAGCCATCAGCATTGGTTAATGGACTCCCACTAGGACCAAAGGCTGTTAAAGTTTTCCTGGATGTTGTGCATGAACCTGAGACATTTATATGGAGGCCTACGTTAGAGGTCACATACATTCAGGACTGCTTACAATCTTTTGTGTCATGGCCACTTAGCAAAGTTGTCTTCGAAAACCCACCATGTGGAGCAGAACGAAGATCTCCTACACAGAAGTCTGCATCAAGTGATAAAGCACTAGAAGGAACCACAGCAAATACTGGTCTAAAAACAGCAACCAAAAGTACTAACCCAGCTTCAAGACCAACTCTAGCCAAAGGCGGTAAGTCAGGGTCAAAATCCCCTTCTGAGAAGTCTCCAGAAACATGTCAGGTTAGTATTTTGGATTACTTTTTAATCTTCTTTCTGAATATTAGTCTCTCAGTTTTATATAAATGGTTTATATTGTATGCATTTTAGATTAATCATGGAGCTGAGGGTATAAAGGCGAATCAAAAGTGCAAATTGTGGCTATTTGTGGGAGGAAACAAGTTGTTGCTGAAGGACGTGTGCATTCTACAGACCCTGATCAGAAGGTCCACTTTGTACGCTTGGGTCCGGGTGCAGCTAGAGTGTGGGTAGATGTCGTGATGGTAGATGATGCAGCCGTTTGGAGGGAATCAGATGAAATGGAGACTTTGAAAGATGCACATGGTTCATCAATCGCATGGCCAATAGATAAATTGGTCGTCTTTTGAATTTCAGAATCTGAAGTAAGTGTTAGTATGATGCATATTACTTGGTCGTGCATCTGTTACTAAGGTTGCTGAACTGTGCATGGATTTGTTCTTTGATTGATGCAGGGAATGAAGAAACTATGGTCCTTGCATTAGCTAGTTTTAGTTAGTTTAAGACTAGGCTAATGCACCTTGTATTGTATTAAGTATTTGGAACTGAGACTTGTTTCATGTTTGATGAATGACTTGTGTAATATATTGGTGTTGTACTAAGTTATGAATTTGGTTGTTGAATGGTTTATGTTTGTGTAATGGTTTGTTTTGTTTATGTGTTTCATAGCTCTTGCAAAATACTACAATAGCAAAAAAAAAAAATGAGTTAGTTTTGTATGATAGCATTTAAAAATTACCATCAGTTAGTTTTATATAGCATTTCCCAGTGCCATAAGAACATTTTATATATAAATTTTCTTGAGCTATGATTATACCATATATTATAGCATATAATCAGTCTCGTCTAAAACCAAAATATAGATTCGAAATATAATTATATAGCATTAGAAGAAGCTATAATTATACATATAATAAGAAAAAAATCCAATGCTATTGTAGGATGAACTAGCATGGCACTAAATAGGGGCTATAATTAACTCGTAACAAAAAAAAGATGTGTTATAGTAACATAAATAACAGCATCCAAGGTAACGCTATCGTAGGAGGTACTAACATAGCATACGTGAAAAACGCTATCGTAGGGGGGATACCTATGATGGCTGCCGATGACATAGCATTCATGAATTCGCTATGATAGACCTATTATAGCATTATAACCGCGCTAACAATGTGCATATTTCTTGTAGTGTCAGCAAGGCTATGCTCCCAAGCAACAATACCCACCCGGTTTTGGTCAACAACACCAACAAACTTCTTCAACCTCAGGAGCTGATAATGAGCTGAAAATTATGATGCAACAACTACTTCAAGGGCAAGCCTCAGGAGCTATGGAAGTACAGGACCTTAAGAATGAGCTTCAGAGTTTGACTTCAAGGGTCACAAACATGGAAAACAAGAATGCCTCTACATCCCGCACTCAAGGTACTTTACCCGGAAAATCTGAGCAAAACCCAAAGGAGTACATCAGCGCTATCACCTTGAGAAGTGGTAAAGAGTTGCAACAACGTCAAGTGCCCACGCCTAAGCTGACATCTTCACTCAATGAGGACATTGAAGTTCAAGAAGGGGAGTAGAATTCTGAAAATTCTGCTCTCAACAAAGAGAGTGATAGTGATATGGCCAAGAGGAAAGGAAAGGCTGTAGTTGAAGAAGTAGTGAATGATACACTCAAGAAGAAGGATAGTGTGTTTGTGCCACCACCTTATGAGCCCAAGCTACCCTTTCCGGGCAGATTCAAGAAGCAACTCCTAGAGAAGTATAAAGCTCTTTTTGAGAAACAGATGAAGAATGTTGAGTTGACCATGCCTTTGATTGATGCTTTCTTGCTAGTTCCTCAGTATAGCAAGTTTCTCAAGGATGCAATCAAGGAGAGAACTAAGGAAATGCAAGGAATGGTTGTGTTGTCTCATGAGTGTAGTGCGATCATCCAAAGAGATATTGTTCCAAGGAAACTTGAAGATCCAGGCAGTTTCACTCTTCCATGTGCTATCGGCCCATACCGGTTTGAGGGTTGTTTATGTGATCTTGGAGCAAGCGCAAGTTTGATGCCCTTCTCAGTAGCCAAGAGGCTAGGTTTCTCTACCTACAAGGCATGTAGGATCTCCTTGGTTCTTGCAGATAGATCAGTGAGATACCCAATTGGTCTCCTAGAAGATCTTCCGGTGAAAGTAGGAGGATTTGAAGTACCAACAGATTTCATTGTATTGGAGATGGATGAAGAACCAAAGGACCCTCTAATCCTTGGGATACCTTTCCTTGCCACAGCTGGTGCGATCATAGATGTCAGGAAAGGGAAGATAGACCTCAACCTTGGTAAGGACATAGTGCTCAAATTTGACATCAACAAGGTGATGAAGAAGCCAACCATTCAAGGGCAAATGTTTTATATTGAGACTATGAATGAGCTAGCTGATGAACTCCTTGAGGAGTTGAACATGGATGATCCATTAGAGGTTACCTTGACCAAGGAATGTGGGGAGTATGGGTATCTTCAAGAAGAGAGCTGGGCTTATATGAGAGCGCTTGATTCGCACAAGCCTTTGTTAGAGGAGGTTGAGTTCATTGAGCTGGGATCAGATTCAGTGTGTAAGGAGCTGGAGGTGTTTGCTGTGGACGTGGGTGCTGATGGCGCCAAGGGAGTAGAGCTGTGCAAGGAGCAGCTTGAAGCTGATGATTGGAGCGAGCTTAAGGCACCAAAGGTTGAGTTAAAGCCCCTTCCGCGGGGGCTTCGGTATGCATTTCTTGGCCCTAACTCTACCTATCCTGTCATTGTGAATGAGTTGCTGAATGATGATGAATTGATTGCTTTGACCACTGAATTGGAAAAGTTTAGAAAGGCAATAGGATATTCACTTGATGATATAAAAGGATTGTCACCTAGCTTGTGTACTCATAGGATCCACCTTGAAAATGAATCCATGTCTTCTATTGAGCATCAAAGAAGATTGAATCCTAATCTTAAGGAGGTAGTCAAGAAAGAAATCCTTAAATTGCTTGATGCATGGATAATCTACCCTATCTCGGACAGCACTTGGGTTTCTCCCGTGCACTGTGTTCCAAAGAAAGGGGGGATTACTGTGGTTAAAAATGATAGTAATGAATTGATTCCTACTAGAACTATCACTGGGCATAGGATGTGTATTGATTATAGAAAACTAAATGCCGCATCTAGGAAGGATCATTTTCCATTACCGTTCATTGATCAAATGCTAGAACGCCTTGCTAATCATCCTTTCTATTGCTTTCTTGATGGATACAGTGGATTCTTTCAGATCCCGATACATCCTAATGATCAGGAGAAAACGACATTCACTTGTCCTTATGGTACATTTGCTTATCGAAGGATGCCATTTGGCTTGTGCAATGCACCGGCTACCTTTCAGCGGTGTATGATGTCTATTTTCTCAGATCTTATCGAGGATATTGTGGAAGTTTTCATGGATGATTTTTCTGTGTATGGTTCCTCTTTCTCTTCCTGTTTGCTGAACTTGTGCAGGGTCTTAAGGAGATGTGAAGAGACGAACCTCGGGCTCAATTGGGAGAAATGCCACTTCATGGTAACGAAAGGGATTGTGTTGGGTCACAAGATTTCAGAGAATGGTATTGAAGTGGATAAGGCTAAGATAGAGGTGATGACAAGTCTTCAGCCACCAAACTCAGTGAAGGGAATCCGAAGCTTTTTGGGTCATGCAGGGTTCTACCGGCGGTTTATTAAGGATTTCTCCAAGATCGCTAGACCACTTACACGTCTGCTGTGTAAGGAGACAGATTTTGTGTTTGATGATGAGTGTTTGGCAGCGTTCCACATGATTAAGGAAGCCTTGATTAGCGCCCCGATAGTCCAAGCTCCCGACTGGGAGTTGCCTTTTGAGATCATGTGTGATGCAAGTGACTACGCAGTAGGAGCAGTCCTTGGAAAGAGGAAAGACAAGAAACTCCATGTCATATACTATGCTAGTAGGACATTAGACGATGCTCAAGTGAGATATGCAACAACTGAGAAAGAGCTTCTAGCTGTGGTATTTGCCTTTGAGAAGTTCAGATCATACTTGGTTGGATCTAAGGTTGTGGTGTACACGGATCATGCTGCGTTAAGGTATCTACTTGCCAAGAAATATGCCAAGCCAAGACTTCTGAGGTGGATACTGCTACTGCAAGAATTTGATTTGGAAATCAAGGACAAGAAAGGCATTGAGAATGGGGTAGCAGATCACTTGTCAAGGCTGAGAATTGAGGATGCTGTTCCTCTAGATGACTCTCTCCCTGAGGAACAGTTAATGGCTTGCAAAGTTGTCAAGGATGCTCATGATACAAGAATGAGGATTGAGGAGGTCAATTCTATTGAAGACAAGGAACCGTGGTATGCTGACATAGTCAATTTCCTAGCTGTTGGGAAAGAACCACCAAGCCTCGATAGCTACCAAAGAAAAAAGTTCTTTAGAGATGTCAACAGGTACTATTGGGACGAGCCTTACCTCTACACTTTGTGCAAAGATCAACTCTATAGAAGTTGCATAGCTGATGAAGAAGTGGGAGGCATTCTCCTACATTGTCATGGGTCAGATTATGGTGGTCACTTTGCTACCTTCAAGACGGTTCAAAAGGCTCTACAAGCTGGGTTTTGGTGGCCTACAATGTTCAAAGAATGCCCAAGAGTTCATTACTAAGTGTGATCCTTGCCAAAGAAAGGGGAACATCAGTAGAAGGAATGAGATGCCTCAAAACCCCATCCTTGAAGTTGATGTATTTGATGTGTGGGGCATTGATTTCATGGGACCCTTCCCATCCTCTTACGGGAATAGCTACATCTTAGTAGCTGTGGATTATGTTTCCAAATGGGTAGAAGCAGTGGCGAGTCCAACGAATGACGCCAAGGTTGTGATAAAGCTATTCAAGAGCATCATCTTCCCAAGATTTGGAATCCCGAGGATTGTGATCAGTGATGGAGGCTCACACTTCATCAACAAGCTATTTGAGAGTCTCTTGAAGAAGTATGGAGTGAAGCATAAGGTTGCAACACCATATCATCCTCAGACAAGCGGGCAAGTTGAAGTGTCCAATAGGCAAATCAAGGCCATCCTAGAGAAGACTGTTGGAGCCTCAAGGAAAGATTGGGCTAGGAAACTTGATGACGCACTGTGGGCGTATAGGACTGCTTTCAAGACTCCATTGGGCACTACACCATTCACAATGCTGTATGGTAAGTCATGTCACTTACCGGTGGAGGTGGAATACAAGGCCATGTGGGCTGTCAAGTTGCTGAACTTTGACATCAAGACCGCAACTGAGAGGAGATTGATTCAGCTGAACGAACTTGACGAGATACGTCTTGAGGCTTTTGAGAGCTCAAAGATCTATAAGGAGAGGACCAAGCTTTTTCATGATAAGCTGATCCAGAAGAAGGAGTTCAAAGAAAGAGATCTTGTGTTGCTCTTTAACTCCCGGTTGAAACTCTTTCCCGGGAAGCTCAAGTCTAGATGGTCGGGACCGTTTAGAGTGAAGGAGGTGAGACCATATGGAGCAGTGGTACTTTTGGGAAAATCTGATGAAGAGTTCACGGTCAATGGCCAAAGACTCAAGCATTACTCCGTCTCAGAAGCTATAGAGGAAGGGACTTCGATTCCACTCTCTAGCCCTCCCTCAGCTTAAGATCGCGGTTTGCAAAAGTCGAGCTTAACGACTTTAAACAAAAGCGCACTTGGGAGACATTCCCATGTTTATCCTTGTACATACGTCTTTTGCTTGTCATTTTTGATGTTTTGCTTTGAGTTTATCAGGTTTTGGTTAATAGGTGAAGCTATGGACTCATTAGCGTTAAGAAAGGGCCGAAACATCTTGGACAAAGTGGTCGAAAGGAAAACAGTGAAGCAGTATCGACCACCGTATCGGTCCAGCCAAGTAACACTCCTCCCTTGTACATATTTAGTCTCTTTTCTTTGTTTGCATTTTGTGTGTCTTCGGTTTTTTTTTTTCCTTTCCTAGATCACACAAGGGACCGTGTGATTTAAGTTTGGGGGAGAGACCAATTGCTAATCATGTTTCTTTTGATCTTATTTCCCTCTTTTGCACTTTGAGTCTCATGCATTCATCCAAGGCATAGAAAAATCCAAAAAAATTGAAAAATTTCAAAAATTTTCAAAAAAAAAAAGCATGTAGTTGCAATAGCATATTAGGATCGAGTCTAGTTGCATCATATAGGACGCATGCATTGGGAACAATGATTTGACTTACTCGTAAGGTTTAATTGGGTAAAACTTGTTTCATACGCTAGCTTAATGCTAGATAGATCACACTAAAGTTGTAACTCGAGAATCGCATTGAAAGCTAGAACGAACCATACTTGGATAACTTGCTTTGAAACTTGATTTGATCACTACAAGAAAAAGCTCTATTCTTAGCACACGAAAAACGCCATCGTATGTATATGATGGCGTTTGTGATAATGCTATGTCTGCCCCAGCTATAATAGGTAGGCCAGATATGATAGCGTTTTTGTACGTGCTATAATAATTTACATATATTATAGCATTGTTTGTTCATGCTATTATTTGGTTATTTTATCATAGCTTTCGTTTTGTTTGCCATTTAAATACATGTTATAGCTTTGTTTCAATGTCCTAATAGTTTTTTTTATTTATCATAATATTATTATAATAATTGACAATTATAATTATTTTATATTTTATAATATATTTTTCTATTTTATATTTGTACAAAAAGAAATAGATTTAATATTTTAAACTTTCATTAATAAATCAAAATGTCTTACACAAACATTTTAAAATCAAAAACTAAGGCAAAAAACAAAGCTCCTCTTAGCGTAGAGAGCATTTTCTTGTGACTTCTCCATCATTGACACAATGATCCATAGCCCAACTTGAGCGGTAAAGTTCCTCGAACTTAGCTGCAGCTATATCTTCATGTTTACTCAACAAGAAGAGCCGAGATTCTAACAGCTGCAAAAGAAGAAAATAAACGAGTGCAAGTAAGCATAAGAGAGATGACAATGTCAGAGAAGCTGAATACAATTAAAACCACACACTTTTTTACTATCTGTCAGGTAGAGGCTGGGGATTGAGAAGAAAAGACCATGGGGATGGAATGTTGTCATTGAGAACAGAAGTGAAGCTTATTCTCGTGTATTGCAACTAATCACATGTTAACATCACTAACATATGACACAGATTCAGCCACACTGCCACACAATAGTGTTATCTTGCCACAGATTTGGCAATTTACACCATAGTGTTCTAATGAGTATTAAGAACACTTACCAGGAATACATCCGTAATTGATGGAGTCAGTAATACGAGCACTATTGACTTGAGAACCATCGTGGCATATGCAGAACCTTTTCCTTGCAACCATGACTGAAATATAACAGTAGAAACTAGGTAGATTTGGAAATAGATCCGTAATCACGAATTTAAAATACCTCATTGGTGACACCCTCGTCGTCTTTGTATCCAAGTTTATCCAAGATTTCAAGCATAGCGGTCAGGTCCCTTCTTGAACAAGCCTCACCAAGAGGGGACAGAGGAGACACCAAACCACTGTGGGGCAGACCCATCAAAACATGGGATGGGACCTGCAATGTTCAACACAAGGAAACAATTATCTGAGTCAACAAACGGTGACAGTCTCGGCCATTTGGAGTTTCTCTTCTCATTGCTGGTCATGATGAAAACGGACCGAGACTGTAATAACATGGATGAAGAAAGAGAATCAGTACTCATGAGTCATGTTGAAATCATGTAAGGATTAAACATGGATTTTCTTTCTATGAATGATTACAATCATAAAGCCTAAGCCAGGAGATGTGAAAGCAACTAAAGATTTTCAATTTGACTATCAGTTATTACCATTGATTCTTCATCTCCTTCACCAAACCGTAAAGCCAGATCACACAGTGCTTGTGTTGTCGACTCTACAGTCATTGGCTCACCATACGAGAATATGTGGTTCTGTACAGCAGCAAACAGGCAGTCAATAACGTAAAAGGTATTTTAATGCTAAAAGAACCCAAAAAAAAATCAAGAAACAGAAACCTCACTTGAGTCTCAACTCTTGCATGCTCAACAAGTGTACGGGCATCAGCAATTAGACCGCTCATGGCACAGCCAAAATGGTCATCAATTTCCATAATCTTCTCCACACTGCTTGGTTCCTGAAACTTAAAAAGTAGTATTTAAACATAGACTGAGCTATCACCATAACTAACTTTATCCTATCTCCAGATTTCATGGACAATGCAACCATCAGAAATTCAATTTGTTGAATCAAAGAAAACAATAAATCAGAACTTTGAGAAACAGAGAATCAATGTAAGCAGCCAAACCAGCAAAGGCGAGGTGATACGCTTCTCTACAGCAAGCACAACTGTAGTAGAACCAAGCTGTAAAACATTATTGAGTTAAACTCCAAACAAACAATGATATGATGTATTATGACACAGGACTTGACTCTATGAATTTCAAATGCTTTATCGACATAGAGTTTACCTCATGTGTATACTTCTTCATTGGGAGAGTGAAAGGCTCTAGCTAATCCAAGATCTGCTATCTTGAGAGTCATTGTCTTCATGTCCATTAGGAGATTATGAGGTTTAAGATCCATGTAATGAAACGAGGAGAAGTAAGATTACTGATTTGAATATGTCTTCTTCAAGGCATTTTATATTGAAACAGAGAATGAATTTTATACCTGTGCAACACTCCATGGCCATGGCTGAAATCCATGCCTTTGCATAGTTGGTACAACAAGTACTCCCACTGTACAAAACCGAGCTATTTGCAGGACACCACCATCTCCAACCAACAAAACCGAAGCTCTCTGAGGAGCATGAGCGACCTTAGGAACCCTAACTTGTCCCGTACCTTCCGTAATAACCTTAGAAGAGTCCCATGGATCCGTAAGAAAATCCTCAACACAAACCCCTTTCAGAAACTCCTCTTTCGAATTGGATCCATGGAGATCCCGGGAAAACCCTAGAGAGCAAAAGCAGATCCGACGGCTGCAACAAAGACGGTATTAATACACACACACACACCACAATCGAAGCGCAGGGAGGTCAAAGGGGAGAAAGGAAAAATCTATCGATATGGGAGCATTCAGAGAGAAGTAGAAAAAGGGATCTAAAATTCGAACCTTCAGCAGCATAAATTTCATCTTCGAGAACCATCACAGAGTTCTTGGTGGAGATGGGCCGAGAAACCCTAAGACAATCTGATTTCAGAATTTTGAATCGGGAAGGGAAGATGAAGCGAGAGATGAAGTCAAGGTTTTTTTAGGAAATCTTCTGGATACGATTTTGTGAGTCAGGAGAAGAGATGAGAGAGAAGTAAAAAAAAAAAGTTGTCAAAAAAAAAGAAGAGATGAGAGAGACGAGTGAGAATCATGTTTAGTGAAAGAAGTAAAAAAAAGTTAAAGAGATTTTTATTCCCGCTTAATCAAATTTGCTAGGTTTTTGGCGCTCGTGACTAAATTTAGGCTCCAAAGGTTAATTTTTGTTCCCGCTTAATGAAAATTTGACATAGCGTTATTTGAATGCTATAATATAGTAATCAAAATCGAAAAATCATTTTTTATAGCACTTGTAAAAACCGTGCTATCGTAATGTGCTATCAATGGCCCTTATTTTTGTAGTGGATGCTGAAACTTGTTGTGATTTGAAGCTAGCTCCATCTAAGTGAGAACTTTAATTGAATCATCTAATTATCCTTGTTCATGCTTTGTGTGATAAACTCATGGGTACCCCAAAATATTTGAGCAAGCTTATCCTTTTTACCCCTCTCTACTTGCTCTAATAGATTTCCACACCTTTCACCACCCTTATTTCAAACCCCAAACACTATCTTGAGTGGTAGGCCTATTTGGAACAAGCTTGGTAAAAAGTGTTGAGTATGAGGCGACTAGGAGAAAATTTCCATTATAGATGCAGGCTCATCATCTTTGGCTTGCAATAGGCTAGAGTTTAAGTTTGGGGGAAGATTTGGGAAAGGAAAAAGAGGGTAAAAAGAAGAAAGAAGTTTGAATGGGATCAAGGTTTATTGGTAAACAAAAGAATGAAAGCTCTTATGTGTTTTGAAAAAGAAAGTGTCTCAAGTTTTGTAACGAACAGAAGCCAATGTGCTCACCAAAAAAAAAAAAAAAAATTTGAGCTGATTTGAAAAGAGTAAAGTTACCAATGTTTTCAAAGTGTTTTGAGTAATCCTTTGGGGTTCTTGGGAAGTTTTGAATTGTGAAAGAAAGAAAAGGCATCAATAGCCTTGAAAAAGGGTAGAACTCATTTAGGAGGGTTTAGACTAGGAGTTGAAGTTCTTGGGGTATGGGTAGATGGGAATCTATCCTCGTATGCACCAATTGCCTCTAACTCTTAGCATTTTACTATAGCTTGTTCATATTTCCTCCGAGAGAACCTAAATGATTGTGGAGAAGCCTTTCTTTCAGTTGAGACCATTTTTGTCTCAAGACCTTGTCCCTTAAGCCAAATGAGTTTGATCACATTGTTTTGAATAAGGATTCACTTGAAAAATCTAATGAATGTCAAGAAGCTAGTGGATTTGAATGCCTGTGTAGGTTGAAGGTTAAGCTAGAAGTTTTGTTTTGATGAGTATGGTTATATCCTTGGAGTAGGCTTTTCTCGGTTGCACTTTGGTTGTATAGTCTTGAAACTTGTTGAAACTTGATTCAACCTTTGGATATGAGTTCCCACCTTCAAACCTTTTCCCCAACCTGTGTTGATTGACTTATGCTTGCTTGTGGACAAGCAAGATTCAAGTTTGGGGGAATTGATATTCATACATTTTCATGCATTTAGGCTTGTATATAGTTCTTGTTTTGACTTCTTTTCTCCATCATTCATACCATTTTGTCGAGTCATTATCGCATCTAGAGTCTAGAGTTGTTTAAGACTAGGAGTAGGCATTCTAGGCTTGCATTTGGAGTGTTTCTTGTGTTTTGCAGGTGAATGGAGGTGTCTAGGAGCATTGGTGAGCCTGGAAGTGGAGTCTTGAGCTCAGAAGACCAAGGAAGAGCCAGCAGAAACTCATATCGGCCACCATATTGGCCAGCCTGGCCAATACGACCCAGCAGGAAGTCATATTGGCCACCATATTGGCCAGCCTGGCCAATACGACCCAGCATGAGTCATATTGGCCACCATAATACGACCCAGCAGGAAGTCATATCGGCCACCATATTGGCGAGCCTGGCCAATACGACCCAGCAGGAAGTCATATGGGCCACCATATTGGCCAGCCTGGCCAATACGACCCAGCAGGAAGTCATATTGGCCACCATATCGGCGAGCCTGGCCAATACAGATCCCAGATTTTCACTTGGATCCGGGTCAACACCCGGTTTGTTCCGGGTTGACCCGGCTCGCACCCTATTGACTATTTAAGCCAAAAACCTATCTCTTTTTGTTTCTTAAGCTGTTTTTGATGTTCTAAACTCTTTTGTAAGAACAAATTTGATTCCTTGGATTAATCTAGTACTTTTTTTGGTGATTCTTTGCTTCAATCTTTCTACTTCCTCTAATCTCCTATGATCAACACTATTTCTATGGATTTTGTTGTTCATAGAATGATTAGTGAGTAGTCCCCTTTTGAGCTTTTGGGTTAGGAAGATTTGAGTGATTAGGGGTTGAATCTTGATGTCTAGGGCTTATATTTGAATGATCCTTTCTCATTAGATGTTCTTAATGCTAGATTAGGCTTAGCTATCCTTGATCTAGAACCTTGGGATTTTATTGCACATAAAGTGTTCGATGAAATGCTAGCTAGAATTTAATGAGAGCTTTACATTCTTATCCAATGACAATTGATGTGTAAGGTGTTTAGTAGCTAAAGGACTTGTGTTAAATGCGTGCTCGCTTGTTATTAGCCAACGAGAGTTGATGTTTAATGCTTGATTAGCATAGGGTTAATGACATGAGAATGTATTGACTTGAATTGGTGTTCCTAAGCTAAAGGATTAGCATTTTAATGTTGTGTTTGACATCTTGATTCAATGCCTAGTTGCTTAGATCAAATTTCCTATACCCAAGAGCTTGATCTTTAATCATCTATTTGAATTATCTTATTTGTTCTCTCTTACTTGACTCTATTTCTTGATATTGTCAATTGCACTTAGGATATTAGAATTTCAACTCGAATTGGTATTGCTTGACTCTAGAGGTTTAATGTATTCCTATTGGTTTTATCCGTCCCAAAATAGGTTCGATACCTCAAAGCTACTTCGATAAGCTTGAGGAATTGGTACCTCAAAGGATTGCAAAATCCTTGTTATCAGCAAGCAATCGACTTTGGATGGAATTGTGAGGGCTCACGTGTGAATCCCTGGTCTCGTGCTTCGTATCCCGACTAAGGATGAGCGGCCGTGGTCCGTTCCTAACGGGTGAATATGTCTTTATGACTGCAGGTTTGTGAAATGTCACATTTGGTTCCCTCTTCCTAAGCTTCTGATCGGTTACTGTAAGCAGCGCCGAATCGCTCTTTCCCAACTTTGTCCGGCCGCGATTCGCAACATGGTTGCCAGTTTATTGCTTGGTGCTGAAGGAAGGGTTGGTGTGACTCTTCGGTTTTTTGAGGAAGTGATGAGGATTTCTACCAACAAGGCGATCGTTGGCACGCGTTATGTTTCCGCGAGGAGTCGATACAGCCTCAAACTTGTTTCTGGGGCTGAGGGTAAGATATCTGATTGGCAGGTCAGGTATTTTTTTGCGAAGGTTAACGATGCCTCGGTTCCTGATAGCAACATGTTGTTTCAGTCATCATGGAATCATGACCACGGTATAATTCCTTTCTTTCTTTGTTTATTTTTGTCTTCTTTTGAATTCGTTCAAGCTTTCTCTTTTCAGATCGTCGTTCATTCAGTGCTTCCTATCCGACGAACTTTCCTCTAGGTTTGAGGAAGCTGTCCTCGCTTGGCCCTCTAGTGTGGCCTGATGTCAAGATGGAGAGGATTCGGAGGTGCTTTTCTCGTATAGATGCTGGTGCGGCCAAGTGGAGGCTTAAGGAAGGTCGGCCGTCTGGGACTGTGTCGTCTGATGTCGCTAGCGGTGACCACCATTTTCCGAAGGTACAGAAGGTAAAAATGAGTGAGGGTTGTTTGGCTTCTTCGTCCGTAGCTGCGCCGTTGGTTCGTGCTAGAGCAGCTGACTCTTCAGTATGCTTTGACTATTCTGGCTCCGAGGAGATTACAAATGATGCCGACGCGTGCACTCGACTTCTTTGGTCAGTTGGGGCAAATTCGTTGAGCAACCGCTTTCCGGTTTCTTCGTTTTTTCGGTCCGACTTACATCGTGAGGTTGGGTGTTCTCGTGTTCGGGTAAGGTCCAACCTCCTTTTTTGACGAAGTTTAGTTCCTTTGTTAGGCGATTGTGGACGAGAATCGATTGATTGATGCTTATGAGCAAGAAATTTGTGCGCTAAAGCTTGAGAAGGAGAGTCTAGGGGCGGAGCTTCTTGAGGCGTGTTCCAAGGTTCGCGAGCTAGAAGGAGTTAGCGAGGTTCTTGGTCGTGAGAGGGAAAGGGCTGAAGGCCTCGAGCTTCGGGTTTCTGATGCTCTGCGGGAAGAGGACTTGTTACTTGCTGCCCAAGTTTCGTGTCGGGCAGAGTGCGATAAGCTGCGCGCGTCTTGTGTTCGTGAAGCTGCCCGATCAAAGGCCGAAGTATTTAGTAGGGCGGAGGCTCGTTTGGCGAAGATCAGGCAGGCTAGGGAGGAGGAGATACGTTCCCGAGATAAGTTTTTAGAGCTGAACCAGGTTACCTCGGTTTTAGCATCGTACCGGCTTCTGATTGACGGTGGCGTGGGCGTTCCGAGAACGAAGATTGAGCGACTTGTTGCGGACGAGAAGATTCTCAGGGAGGAGCTTCACTCGATGGACTATACCGAGCTCTCAGAGGGGGATCTTCGTATGACTCCTTTGGGTGGTCGGGGTCGTCGAAGTGATATTCTGGCAGGTCGATTTGTTTGGGACGTGCATGGTTCGAATGAAGGGATTATTACTGCTGCTGATGTCGCGAGGCTTCGTGGTAAAGGGCTTGTTCCTGCGGGGGACAGTTAGGTTTTATCTTTGTTTTTATTGTTGTCGCTTGTTATTTTGCTTGGTTCTTTGTGAACCCCCCTTTGGTTATCGTTTGTTTATAAAACAATGAATGAGGTTGGTTTTGTTTCTGTTTTTAGTCGTTCCTTTTGCATTTTTAGGGGCGGGGTTATTGCCGGCTTATCCTGTTACTGGTTTTTAGGGACGAGTACGTGCTCGGTTTATCCTGTAACCTTTATGTTTACACATTTTTTTTGGGGTGCAGACGATTACCGGCTTATCTCGTGATAACATTTAGGTGAAAGTATGTGCTCGGCTTATCTTGTGGCTGTTCTTAGGTGCGGTGATGTTGCCAGCTTATCTTGTTAATTTATTTTAGGAGCGAATTCGGCTTATCCTGTGTCTGACTCGGAGGGGCGAGTACGTGCTCGACTTATCCTGTGGTCTATTGTAGGTGCGGATCTGATGCCGGCTTATCTTGTGGTTCTTTCTGAGGGCGAGCTCGAGCTCGGCTTAACTCGTTTTATATTTAGTTTTAGGTGCGAGTGCGTGCTCGGCTTATCCTGTAGAAGTCTTTGTCTAAACTGAATGTGCGAGCGGGTGCTCGACTTATTTTGTTCGTTTAGTTATGACTTTCTGCGGGTCTGGGCCCGGCTTGGTCCGTGACTTTTGCGTTAGTCACTTCTTTGAGCAATGCATCGCTCTCACCGATCGTTTGGCCAGAACGTCTGCGAGCGTGGGAGAATGCAAGCGAGGATCCTTTTTTTTTTTGATGAAAAAGAGGTTTTCATAAAGATTTTTATTGAAGTAGTTGGACCTTAGAAAGACTGTCTACGTATCCTCCGAAGAGGAATCAAGCCGACCGTAGTTCAATTTTACACTGATGCATGTATATATATATATATTTTTAATAGTAGTATCGTTTGAGCGTATTTGCGTTCCATGACCTGGGTATCACTTCTCCATTCATAGTGACGAGCTCGTATACTCCTGGTTTTACGACCTTTGAGATGATGTATGTGCCTTCCCAGTTTGCTCCGAGTTTTCCTGCTCGATGCTCTCTTGTGTTTTCGAACACCTTTCGCAAGACGAGGTCCCTGTCGTTAAAGTGTCGTCCTTTGACTTTTTTGTTATAATAGCGTGTGGCCTGCTGTTGGTAATTTTGGATTCGGAGTAGCGCCTGGTCGCGCTTTTCTTCAGCGTGATCTAGGTGATCGATGATCATGTGGTTGTTGAGGTCTTCTCGTTCCGGTGCAAGTGTGCGCCTGATTGTAGGTATGTGATATATCATGGTTTTTACCGGTTTTATGCCATGATATAATTGTGTTTTAGTGTTCTTTTGTGTTCTTTTAGAGTCTATTACAGGTATAATCAAGTTTGGAGCAGAATTGGAGATATTGGAGCATTTTGGGATTTTTGGAGTGTTTGGCCGAGAGATTGAGCTCACTGTCCGATTTTGAGATCATGCATCGATCGACACACCTTTGGTGTGGATCGACACACTAGCGAGTTGGGCCGATTCGGTGGTTTAATGAAGATTCAAGATTTTGCACTTTGGCCCAGAAGTTTCCAGTATTTACAAAGAAGCCCCAGCCGAGATTATGCCTATATAATTAGGATTTTGGTGTTTATTTTAGATACGCTTTCATAATTAAGAGCAGAGAGTTTTTAGAGCTATTGGGGCTGATTTGATCCTGTACTTCACTTTATTTTGGAGAAGATTTCGAACCCCTTTATTTATTTAATCTCTTTTATGATTTCTATTAATTCATTGATTATGCTTTCATATTCTATATCTGAGTAGATTCATAGTTAGGTTTAGGGTTTCTCATTAAGGATTTCATGACTTGCTAGACTTGTTTAATTCAGTTAAGGATTCACATGAATAAAATGTTCTTCGATTTAAATTGAGTTTAATGCTAGTTCTAACCTGATCAATTAGAATCTAGATCTTAGGTTGCTAAATACGATACGAGAGTGTGGTTTAGAATCTGAACTATTTAGGTTGAGCAATTAAATTATTCGCAAAGAGATTTGGCTTAGTTTAATTGTGAACATATCGAACTTGAAATTAATGCTGGTTTAATCTGTTAGTAATTGCAAAGAGATTTGGATTACTGCACTTAGACTTAGAGAATTCTCGCAAAGAGATTTGGTTAATTCTATATCCGTGATTTGAGTTCTAGAACTGTGCTTAATTAGATCCTGACTGATTAATTTGTCTGCTTGTCTGATTTCCTGAGAACGCCCTAGACTTAGCGCCTTTAATTAACTGCTTTCACCACCAACAATCTGCTACTTGTTTACTTTCTTGCTTTGCTATTTAGTTTACTACAATTTGCTTTCTTCTTAGTTTAAATTCCTACGGTTCTTTATCTATCGAGACCAGAGTCTCTGTGGATTCGATACCCTATATACTACAATCACTTAACTGTGCACTTGCAGTAGAATAGGATTAAAACCTGACCCTATCAAGTTTTTGGCGCCGTTGCCGGGGACTCTTAGAGTCTTCGATAGGATCGAACTTAGGGTTTTTACTAGGATTTTTTATTTTTGTTTCGTTTTGTTTCGTTTTTATTTTAAGTTACTGATTTTTATATGTTTTCTCTCTGTCGCAGGTACCGATTTCGCTTTGCGTCGATCGTTGCACCTTTGTGTCGATCGTCACTAGGCGATTCTGAGATTGAATCGATCGTTGCACTGATAGCATCGATCGTTGCTTGACGATTACAGACAGTTTATGCAGACGCGTGAAACTCGAAGTAATCAGAACCTGAACCTCGTTAATCTCATACTTGAAGAACTTGGACGTCTAGAGAGGACTAACAGAAGAGAAAGAAGAGCAAGGATGGTGGTACAGAAGCTAATCATTATTCCTGATGCTCAAGGTACCCTGAGGGACCGAGATAACAATCCGTACAATGCTGTTGGGCAACGGGTTGATGCTGAAGGGAATGTAATCCCTGAACCTCCTGAGCAACCACAACAGGAGCAGAACCAAGGCCAAAGACAGGCCCAAGGTAGAGAGATGGTTGTCCATGAGAGGACTTTGGCTGACTACAACAGACCGGATGCGTTTCATGCAAACCGGTCAGCTTTTGTGATGCCTGGTTTTGAGAGGAATGATTTTGAGATCAAAACCATCTACTACTCGCTGATGAGACAGAATGCCTTCCATGGTCATCCCACGGAGCAGCCTATGGATCACATTGATCAGTTTGAGGACCTAATCAATGGCATGAAGTAGGATGGAGTTTGCCAGGATTATCTGTTCCTTAAGCTCTTTCCATACAGTCTCGCTGGAGACGCTGCTGCATGGCTGAAGCAACTGCCATCTGGGCAGTTTGATACTTGGGCAGCCCTGAAGAGTGAGTTCCTGCGTCACTTCTATGATGATGCGCGTTACGATCAGTCCAGACAGGACATTCTGACATTTACCCAAGGTCCTACTGAGCCTCTTAAGACTGCTTGGATGAGATTCAGGAAGTACCAGCGTGACTGCCCACACCATGGATTCACTGAGTTCACATTGCTAGGTATCTTCTTCAGAGGAATAGATCTTCCATATCAGTCTGCGCTGGATAACTCCAGTAATGCAAACTTCAACACCAGGACTCCTGCACAAGCTAAGCAATTGATTGAGAACTTAGTGAGCAGCAACAGTTGCAAGACTATGGATGCGAGGAGGAAGAAATCTGGTGGAAGTGTAGAGAATTCAGAGATGGCTGAATTTAGATCTAAGCTGGACACAATTTGCAATCTCCAGGCTGGTAAGAAGGCTGTCCACTTTGCCCAAGATGTTGAGGTAATTCAGACTGAGGAGGACACTCAGGAAGAAGATGTTAATTACATTGGAGGATCTGGTTTCCAAGGTAACAAATTTGGTAATCAGCAGGGAAACAGATTCTTCAATGGAGGACAGAAGAGTGCCTTCACAGGCAATCAGAACTCCTTTGGACAAACAAGTGGTTTTCAGAAGCCTTTTGGACAAGGTACTCAGAGAACCTATGGATCTTCATCTTATCATACTTCTCCTGCAGCCACTGCTCATGGAAGTAAGATGGAGGCAATGATGAAACAGCTGCTGGAGAGTCAGACTAAGAGTGCTGCAGACTTCAACAAGAAGATAGATACAGTCTATGAGGAGCTGAATGGGAAATTTGAATACCTGAGCGCACATATGAAGGAGCTTGATGCTAAGGTTGCAAGAACTGCTGGATATGCTCAGAGGGAAGATGGATATCTCCCAGGGCGAACTGATGCTAATCCCAAGTACCAATGCAATGCAGTGACATTGAGAAGTGGTAAGGAGTTGTTACCTGGCCAGAAAAGGCAGTTAAGTGTTAAGGAACTCGTGGAAATTGAAGAATTAGAAGATGGGATCCGTGACATTCGCAATGCATCGATCGACGCCACCAAGCAACGGTCGATGCAAAGCGATAACGAAGAAACTGTCGTAGCGAAGTCACCCAGCAACGATCGACACAACTCCAGTGACGGTCGATGCAAGGCGACTGCAGAGAGTTCAAAACCAGAGAAACCAAAACAGTCAACCGAGAGGGTTTACAAGCCTAAGGTACCTTATCCCAAGAATCCCAGAAAGGCTAAAAACGATAGGCAGTATGCCAAATGCAAGGAGTTCATTAAAAAGGTGAAAGTTGAAGTGCCTTTGATTGACTCCATGGAAACCTCTCCTGTGATGAGAAGATGTCTTAAGGATATGATTGCTCGGAAGTGGTCTGACGAGGAGAGTGTAATGATGATCAATGAGGTGTGTAGTGCAGTGATTCAAGGCAGAATTCCTGAGAAGTTAAAAGATCCAGGAAGCTTTGTACTAGATTGTACTATCTACAGGGAGAGATTTGAAAGGTCTCTATGTGATCTTGGTTACAGTGTGAATCTTATGCCTTTCTCAGTTGCTAAGAGGCTCGGGATGACTGACTTTATACCCACTAGAATATCACTGGTTTTGGCAGATAGAAAATCAGGATTCCCGAAGGATTATTGGAGGATGTGCCCATAATGATTGGCCAATGTGTGATTCCTACTGACTTTGTGGTTCTGCAGTATGGAGAGGAACCAAAGGATCCACTAATTTTAGGCAGGGCTTTCTTAGCTACAGCTGGTGCGATGATTTACTGTCAAGGAGGTAGAATAGTTCTAAATGTGGGTGATCTGAAGATGAGTTTTGATATGGACAAGCTGGCAAAGAGACCAACCATCGACGGACAGACCTTATATGTTGACACACTTGGTGATTTGGCTACAAAATACTTTCACAAGTCACATGCTGAAGATCCACTAGAAAGAGCTTTACTGAGCTCTATACTGGAGCTAGAGTACCTGCAGGACGAGCCAGCAATGTGCTATGCAAGACTGATGGATTCGGTTGAAGTGGTGATGAAGGTGGAAGAGTCTGACGCGACGATGCAACGATCGACACAAACCAAGCATCGGTCGTTGCAAGTCGACAGAGACTGGGCCGAGGAAAAATCTCCGAAAATATAGCTGAAACAACTTCCATCCGGGCTAAGGTACGCGTTTCTTGGACCAAATTCAACTTATCCAGTGATTGTTAATGCTAGTTTGAACAACGCAGAGCTCACTTTACTGCTAAGCAAGCTGCGCAAGCATCGCAAAGCTCTTGGCTATTCTCTTGATGACATTTCAGGTATCTCACCAGAGCTGTGCATGCATCGGATACATCTTGAGGATGAGTCTAAGACATCTGTGAGCATCAGAGAAGGCTTAATCCTAATCTACAGGAAGTAGTTAAGAAGGATATTATGAAACTCCTGGATGTTGGGATCATCTATCCTATTTCAGACAGTGATTGGGTAAGTCCAGTCCATGTAGTGCCTAAGAAGGGTGGAGTTACAGTTGTGAAGAATGAAAAGAATGAGTTGATCCCCACTAGGACTGTAACGGGACACAGGATGTGCATAGATTACATGAAGCTTAATGCTGCAACCAGGAAGGATCACTTTCCCTTGCCCTTTATTGATCAGATGCTGGAGAGGTTAGCTAATCATCCTACTACTGTTTCCTCGATGGATACTCAGGTTTCTTTCAGATTCCTATCCACCCAGAAGATCAGGGAAAGACCACTTTCACTTGTCCATATGGCACATTTGCTTACCGAAGGATGCCTTTTGGACTCTGTAATGCTCCTGCAACCTTCCAGAGATGCATGATGTCCATATTCACTGATATGATTGAGGACTTTATGGAGGTATTCATGGATGACTTCTCAGTCTATGGATCATCTTATAATGATTGCTTAGATAATCTGTGCAAGGTGCTGACTAGATGCGAAGAGAAGCACTTGGTCCTTAACTGGGAAAAATGCCACTTCATGGTCAGAGATGGTATTGTTCTTGGACATAAAGTATCTGAAGCAGGGATCGAAGTGGACCGCGCTAAGATTGAGATAATGACCAACCTTCAGGTGCCTAATTCTGTTAAGTCTATAAGGAGCTTTCTAGGACATGCTGGCTTCTATAGACGGTTCATCAAAGACTTCAGTAAGATTGCTGGGCCACTAACTGCTTTGCAGTGTAAGGATACCAAATTTTATTTCAATGCAGACTGTCGGACTGCATTTGAACAAATCAAGCAGGCATTAGTGAGTGTTCCAATTGTTCAGCCACCAGATTGGAATCTACCTTTTGAGGTTATGTGTGATGCAAGTGACTTTGCTGTAGGAGCTGTTCTGGGAAAGAAGAAGGACATAAAGCTTCATGCTATCTATTATGCTAGTAGGGCACTAGATGATGCGCAGAGAAACTATGCAACCACGGAGAAGGAGCTGTTGGATGTTGTCTTTGCATTTGAGAAATTCCGCCCCTATCTTGTTGGCTCCAAGGTGATTGTACACACTGATCATTCAGCCCTGAAGTATCTGATGCAGAAGAAGGATGCTAAGCCAAGATTGTTGAGATGGATTCTGTTGCTTCAGGAGTTTGATATTGAAGTGAGGGACAAGAAGGGAGTTGAGAATGGAGTTGCTGATCATCTTTCGAGGATGCTGGTTGAAGAAGACGTGTCCATCAATGATTATTTGCCTGAGAAAAACATCAATTTGATTGGTACAATTTTTCAGACGGATTTGGGCAGAGAGTTGCAGAACTGTCGGGACAATCGTACAGTGTCGATCGATGCTACATTGGCAACGGTCGATACAAGTATCGGGGAAGCAACGATCGACACATGCACACGCAACGGTCGATGCATACCTGATACGAACCGAGAATCCTTACGTATCAGAATTGGGAATTATGACTTCGAAATTGCTGCTGTAGCAACCACTGATCGACCCTGGTATGCAGATATAGCTAACTACCTTGCTGCTGAGACTGAGCCAGATGATTTGAAGGGTTATGCAAAGAAAAAGTTCTTTAGGGAGCTTATAAGATACTACTGGGATGAGCCTTATCTCTATAAGCACTGTTCAGACAGTCTTTACAGGAGATGCGTCGCTGAATCAGAAATTCCAGACATCCTTTTCCACTGTCATGGATCAGATTATGCTGGACATTTTGCTACATTCAAGACCGTGTCTAAGGTTCTGCAAGCAGATTTCTGGTGGCCTACAATGTTTAGAGACACTCATTCTTTCATCTCTCAATGTGATGCCTGTCAGAGGAGAGGGAAAATCAGTAAGAAGCATGAGATGCCTCAGAACTTCATTCTGGAAGCTGAGGTTTTCGATTGTTGGGGCATAGATTTCATGGGTCCTTTTCCCTCATCCTATGGGAATAAGTTCATCTTGGTTGTTGTGGACTATGTGTCTAAGTGGGTAGAAGCAATAGCTAGTCCAACCAATGATTCTTTGGTGGTCATTGAGCTGTTTAAAACCATCATATTCCCCAGATTTGGAGTACCTCGTATAGTGATTAGTGATGGAGGATCTCATTTTATCAATAAGGTCTTCGAGAAGCAACTGAAGAAGCATGGAGTTCATCACCGAGTCGCTACTCCTTATCACCCTCAGACTAGTGGACAAGTCAAGGTTTCTAACAGGCAGATTAAGGAGATCCTTGAGAAGACAGTTGGAAAGACAAGGAAAGATTGGGCAGCAAAGCTGGATGATGCATTATGGGCTTACAGGACAGCATTCAAGACACCACTTGGGACCACTCCATTCCATCTGCTATATGGAAAAGCATGTCATCTGCCAGTAGAGCTTGAACACAAAGCAGCATGGGCTGTAAAACAGATGAACTTTGATCTTAAGTCTGCTGCAGAGAGGAGATTAGTGCAGCTTAATGAGTTGGATGATATTAGACATTTTGCTTATGAGAACTCAAAGATGTACAAGGAGAGGACTAAGGCATATCATGACAAGAAGATTGTCTCCAGACAGTTTGAGCCTAATGATCAGGTACTTTTGTATAACTCTCGTTTGCATTTGTTTCCAGGTAAGCTGAAATCAAGGTGGTCTGGTCCTTTCACAATCAAAGAGGTACGTCCGTATGGAGCTGTCGTTCTAACTGGCAAGGACGGTAATGAATTCACTGTGAATGGACAGAGGGTGAAACATTATTGGGCTAAGGCCGAGATTCCAGAAGGTCAGATTCTGCCTCTGGATGATGCACCCTCTACCTAAATCAGTTGAAGTGTCAAGCTATTGACGTTAAACAAGCGCTGAGTGGGAGGCAACCCACTGTTTTCGTTTTTGCATTTTAATTTTAGTGTTTTTGTGGGATTTTACGTTTTGTTTCTGGTTTTGGTGAGTTTTTGTTTGCAGGTCTCGGAAGAATCGCAGTGCGTTGATCGACACACCACTGTGTCGATCGTCACAACACGATCGAAATCGCATTGCAGTGATCGTTGCGGTCCTGAGCAACGATTGATCATACACGAAAAAGTGCCTAGCAACGGTCGATGCACCTAGTGCAACGATCGATGCCTGAGCGACAGAGGTAAAACCCGACAGAACTCAACCAATCCTTTTAACAAAATTTTCTTTCTTTTTGCCAATCCTTCGCTTGACACTACTGGGTACAGTGTGTCTTAAGTGTGGGGGAAGTTCTACTAACTTCTTTCTTTTGTTTTCTTAGAGTCAGTTAAATTTTTTTTAAAAAATTTGTTTTATCGAGTCAAAACTTTTAAGTAAGAAACAATGATTTTTTGAGAAGATTAGCAGCACTTGCAGGAACTTAAGTAACCGTTGGGATGAAACTGCAGATTATATCTGACTATTAGGAAGCCCAGACATGGATCAACCTACTAAGGACACCCACATCGCTTCAGGTATCAGGGGATCCTTTTACTGACTTCAAACTTAATACTGACTTAGATTTCTCACCTAAGGGCTTGGTATACTTTGTGTCGGATTCCCTTGTTAGTTCTGACACAGTCTGTAAACCTGTCCTATTTAGTTCCCTTCTCCCCTTCCATAAAAAAAAAAAAAGATAATAAACTGAGGATGAGTTAGTAACTCCGAAGTGGTCATGGGAATGGTAGCTACAACTTTCATATCCTGTGCATCCATGGAATGTGTCCAAGGTACACCCCTTAACTGGAAGAGCACTGATAAAAAAAATAAAATGATACCCAATGGGGAAAAATCAGAATGCTAAGGAAGGGAAAAGAGAAGAAAGGGACTAGAGAAAGATAGTATGGTGGTCTAGAGCTGATAAGGTAAGAGTCCATGTGCCTTTGATCGATACTCCTTAGGTGAGACCGCACTTAAATACTTGCAGAAGTCAGTAGGGTGAATTTGAATGCGTGAATGTGATTGTGGAGTTTACTTAGGACAGTTGCTAAGTGTGGGGGAAGTATATGTTGGTCTTGATGTCTGCAGGTTGATTGTTTCATGTGGTTTACTAAGGGGAATCTGAGTGTTGCTGCTTCTAAGATGAAAAGAGTTTCTGAAGAGTTTTCAAACCTCTTCACTACATTCTAGTTCTCTGTTTTGCTTGAGGGCAAGCAAAGGCTAAGTGTGGGGGAGTTGATATATCATGGTTTTTACCGGTTTTATGCCATGATATAATTGTGTTTTAGTGTTATTTTGTGTTCTTTTAGAGTCTATTACAGGTATAATCAGGTTTGGAGCAGAATTGGAGATATTGGAGCATTTTGGGATTTTTGGAGTGTTTGGCCGAGAGATTGAGCTCACTGTCCGATTTTGAGATCATGCATGTGTCGATCGATACACTAGCGAGTTGGGCCGATTCGGCGGTTTAATGAAGATTCAAGATTTTGCACTTTGGCCCAGAAGTTTCCAGCATTTACAAAGAAGCCCCAGCCGAGATTATGCCTATATAATTAGGATTTTGGTGTTTATTTTAGATACGCTTTCATAATTAAGAGCAGAGAGTTTTTAGAGCTATTGGGGCTGATCTGATCCTGTACTTCACTTTATTTTGGAGAAGATTTCGAACCCCTTTATTTATTTAATCTCTTTTATGATTTCTATTAATTCATTGATTATGCTTTCATATTCTATGTCTGAGTTGATTCATAGTTAGGTTTAGGGTTTCTCATTAAGGATTTCATGACTTGCTAGACTTGTTTAGTTCAGTTAAGGATTCACATGAATAAAATGTTCTTCGATTTAAATTGAGTTTAATGCTAGTTCTAACCTGATCAATTAGAATCTAGATCTTAAGTTGCTAAATACGACACGAGAGTGTGGTTTAGAATCTGAACTATTTAGGTTGAGCAATTAAATTATTCGCAAAGAGATTTGGCTTAGTTTAATTGTGAACATATCGAACTTGAAATTAATGATGGTTTAATTTGTTAGTAATTGCAAAGAGATTTGGATTAGTGCACTTAGACTTAGAGAATTCTCGCAAAGAGATTTGGTTAATTCTATATCCGTGATTTGAGTTCTAGAACTGTGCTTAATTAGATCCTGACTGATTGATTTGTCTGCTTGTCTGATTTCCTGAGAACGCCCTAGACTTAGCGCCTTTAATTAACTGCTTTCACCAACAATCTGCTACTTGTTTACTTTCTTGCTTTGCTATTTAGTTTACTACAATTTGCTTTCTTCTTAGTTTAAATTCCTACGGTTCTTTATCTATCGAGACCAGAGTCTATGTGGATTCGATACCCTATATACTACAATCACTTAACTGTGCACTTGCAGTAGAATAGGATTAAAACTAGACCCTATCAGTATGCTGGCCTCAGTTGGTGCCATTGCCTCCATCCCGTGTGATAGAGAAAAAGGCGTTTGACCCGTCGCTCGTCTCGGGATTGTTCTGTGCGACCATAGCACGCCATCCAGTTCGTCAGCCAAAAAGGAGCACGACATTCATGTAGGTGATCGATGATCATGTGGTTTGTCGAGGCCCTCTTCATCTTCAGCGCCGAAGGTGATCTCCGTTCCTGGCTTTAGCTCTTCGGGGATGTCCTTATTCCATTGTTGGCGTGCGTCAGCTTTTCGGCTATCGGCTGTTATTGATCTCACTGAATCGTTACAGGTGGGGAGCCCCCCCCCCCCATGATCATGTTGATTCGTTTCCTGGGAGTAGGTGTATCCTCTTCCTCGTCGTCGCGGGCTCGCTTTGATGGTTCTGTGTTTATGTTGCTTTGTTCTGTCTTCTGCTGGCCTACTTGCCTTGCCTTTTTCTCTTGAATTAACTTAAATCGCTCTCCTTCGTTTTTGGGTTGCCGCGATGTTTCTCGACCTCCAGAGGATGCTGGTGGGGGGGGTTGCGGTTTGTTATGTTCGTTACTCCTTTTTGATATTCGCCGAATATGAGGTTTTGGAGGTGTCGACATTCCGCGGTGCTATGCCCCGAGCGATGGTGGAAGTTGCAGAAAGTTTTCTCCTGATCGTCGGACCGTACGTACTTGTACCACGGTCGACCATGCTGGTGGCTCATCTGGCTGCGCCCTGGTTGTTGGAAAGTTTGTTGGCTTGCCTACTGCTGTTGCTCGCCAACGTAGCATGTTGCGGCTTTCTTTCCTTTGTCATCGGAGCTATCTGGGGTTGTATCCTTGACTTTCTTGTTTGAAGCGAATTTCTTGGCGAGTAAGTCCTTTTCCTCCTCTATCTCAACGAACACGGCCGCTCTGTGGAGGGCATCTTCGAGGGTCTGTGGCTTGTTTATGGCCAGCTCGTCGCGAAAAGGCGATTCATACCAAAGTCCATTTCGTAGCGCTGGGAGTCCTTCATTATCCGTTACTGTAATCTTTGAGACGATAAATTTGAACCTGTCAATGTAGGATCTGAGGGGCTCTCTCGGTCCTTGGCTTACGGCCCAGAGGTCGGCGCTAGAGGCTCCTTTCTGGATGAACATGGAGTAATGCTTTAAGAAGTGGTCGTCAGCTGATGGTAGCTGTCGATTGAGTGGGCTTCCAGCCGCGAGAACCAGTTAAGGGCGGCTCCGCTCAGAATTTCGACGAACAGTTGGCAGAAGCCGGCGTCGCGCTCTTCTGGTGAGAATTGGGTTCGTCCCATTGCGATAGTGAAGGTCGTCATGTACTGTCGCGGATCCGAGCTTCCGTCGTAAGTAGGCAGCTTGATCTTTCCGGGATGTTTGACTGGTGTCCCCGTTATCTTGCTCGTAAATGGTGTGTTTTGGGTTTCCTTTGTACCCTGTCTATTTCGGGGGCTGAGCTGGTCGCTTTGTGAACCTTTGATGTCATGTTATCCAGTTGGATCTTGAGTGACTCGATCTCGCTGTTTCTGTTACCTTTGCTCTAGTTTTGGGTCTGCCCGGTCGGTGGTAGCTCTAGGTGGATGGTCGGTCGCCTGCTAGATTCAGTGTTCAGAGGTGGTGTTTCTCCGAACAAGACCCTTGGGAGTCGTGGGGTAGGGTTTTCGGTTTCCTGAGGTGCTTGGAAACCGACGGTCTGCAGGTAATTGATTCGTTCCCAGCACGAGTCTTGATTGCTTGTTAGCACGTCGAGGCGAGCGTTGTTGTCTTTAGTCAGCTCGTCGACCTGGGCCATTAACATTCGTATGAGAGAGGAGATGTCTTGATTCTGATCGCTTGAATGTGCTTCATCTCGACGCGTGCCGGTTGTCCCAGTTCGGTCGGTTCCAGCGTTAACCAGTGATATCGGTGATTCCAAGCTTGGGGCGAGCGGGCTTCGGGTTCGCTCGGGTGACTTTGGGTCGTTACCAGTTGACGATGGTCCTGTCATCTCAGCTTCGTCTTAGATCGTAAAGAAGTCTATCGTCCCCACAGACGGCGCCAATTGTTGTTACATAAATCCGACCTAGTCAATATTGCGGGCTGCGATCTGGAGTATCTGAACTACGGGGTGAAATACAAATATAATATGAGGACGAAATGATTCTTTATTAATCTTAAGGCCGGAGCCGAGCAATGAACAGGATGGTACGAGGTGTGAGTCCGTCAAATGACGTGCTCACTAAACAGTACTTGAGGTCGGAGCTTTATATGAGTAGCTCGGCCTCTCGTAAGTCACAATATATCTCAAATGAAGAATGAAGGGTCCTATTTATAGCGCTTGGATGCTGACTCTTTCTTGGGCTGTTGACTCCTTAGCGGGCCTGTCTTCTTGGGCCGAGGTGACATAGTTGATTTAATTAGATTTCCAATAGGCTTATGGATGGGTGCTAAACCCATATCCAACAGACAAGACAAATAAAGCAATTTCATCTTCATCCGACAACAAGATACATAAACTTTTACATTGACATCAAAATCAAATCTTCTCATTAAGGTAATGTCAAAGGCATTTTGAAGTCTCAACTATATGCTGTTAGCCAATATCAAGTATGTGAAGAAGGGACTTAACAGATTTCATCTGTTAGCCTATAAGACTTTCGATATGAAAGCATAGTGACTCTCCACTTCTTCATCAAAATTGTTTCAATTTCCCTTATTTGTTTCAACGGTTGTATGTAATTGTTTATTGTATCTTGTAAACTTTTTTTTATAATATCAATATATTGATTTATCGGAAAAAAACATATAAAAATACTAACATTTGTTAAATTGTAAGTGCAAATGAACGTAGCCGGGTTTTTTTGGTGTTTACTTTTGCATTTAAATTTGCATGCAATGATAAAAAAACAATAACTAAATATGTGATGGCATAACGGTAATATTAAAGTTTATGGGCTTCCAATCTAAAACCAATTGGTGATAGGTGGAGTGGCTCATATCCCTTATATATTACTATAGATCCCTTCCAACTACCGATGTGGGACTTTGTCCTTAATACGCCCCCTCGAGATAATGGTCGTTTGGCCATTAATCTCGGAATGTTCGGGCTTGGATCGACGGCACCAATTTGGGGCCTGGCTTGTCGATGGGTGGACCAACTATGGGTCGGATCGGGTTGGGTTGCATGGATCTGGGCTCTGATACCATATTAAAGTCTATGGGCTTCCAACCTAAAACCAATTGGTGATAGGTGGAGTGGCCCATATCCCTTATATATTACTATAGATCCCTTCCAACTACCAATGTGGGACTTTGTCCCTAATAAGTAACACAAAATGGATGATTTTTTATATCTAAAGTTTATACTTACTTTGATAGAAAAAAAAATATTTTCAATCAGAATATACAAATACTAATTTTGAGTTTACGAGAAATTATAGGTCTAAATCTGAAATTTTCACAGTATCAAAAAATATATATATTGGAAGAACCTTTTTTGAACATTGAGAACTATACTTAAACGCCAAGAAAATATCATACCCTACATATATTGTTGTTTTTTAACCTTTACATATATTGTTTCTGGACCTACATATAAATTTGTCAAACAGTAATCTAGAATTAAAAAGAACGAAAATAATAATGCCAAAAATTATCATTATACCGTAAATTACCAGTTTAAAAAAACCATAGAACATCGACCCCCGATATCCTCTAATAAAACAGAGCCGATCACTCACCATCGTTAATAATAATGTCGTCCATAACAAAAAAGGTCAACTTTTAGACTTATAATATCATCTAATAGCTTGAAAAGCTTTTCTATATATATGGAAAACACCAAACAAACACAGTTAAGTTAGGCCAGTACATCGGGAGTATCTAAGGTAAGTTTCTTAACAAAATATTATATAATATTATGTAGGTTCCACCAAATAGTTAGCATACGGGTGCATAAAATTCTTAGATAAGAACCGTCTCTTGACTGTAGCGGCTGACGTGGCGGGCTTCTGTTGGTCAATTTTTTTTATTTTTTTTTTCATCTTTAAAAAAAAAAAATAAAAAAAAAATAAATAAGAAACCCACCTAGCCGTACGCCGATGTACATGCTCTTAGTTTACATATCCCCACATATTCCGAAATTAATTGTTGATGATATTACATAAGAAAATCAATACTATTAAAACAGGAAGGTTTGTCATGGTACATAAATGTTGTTCCCGGAATTTGCCCTTGATATTATTAGGATTTCTAACATTCATTAAGGGTAATTAGGGATTATAACATTATCTCTACAATCCATGTTTCCAAACAAGACAATTATTAAACATGTAGCCAAACAACCAAAATCTAATGGGTCCCACTTTTCTAATTAATTAAAATCAAAACAAATTAATTGATAAATATAATGAATAATTTATACATCAACTATTATATATAAATTAAGGTTCTCTAATTTATGATTTAATTCAAAATATATTTATAATATATTTTAATATCTTTTTATTTTGTTTCAAATATATATATATATATATATATACACATATTACGGTTGATGTTTTTACGATTGTACTTTTTAGCAGGTTTTTCCATCAAACTGAAAAATATTTAATTAATTAAACGGGTTGAAAAATTAATTAGCCAATCTCAATTATAAATTTTTTTAAAAAAAAATTCGCATATAGTAAATAATTTCAGCTGATATATTTTAAAATTAATAAAATATTAAAATGATTTCATACTTATATTATTCAAATATTTGAAGCGTCAAATTATGCTTTATGTTTGAATGAAGTTTTTAACGGATAGTTCCATCAAATTCGCAAATTATATATACGACTACAACATGTATTTTATAAAATAATATTTTAGATAAATAAAATAACAATTAAACATATACCACATAACTTTTACAATAGTTGTTTTCACATATATATATTTTTTCCAAACTATGATCTTACGATACAACACAGATTAAAATATATAATGCGAAATCGTTATTTTAATCTCTTAATCCTTACGATATATCTCCTCCAAATAACACATAATTCATTTTAAAAAAAAAACTAAATTGCTAACTCACTGTTTATAATGTTAGTTAAACAATTATAATCAAAATTAGATTACATAATTAAAAATCTAAACTACTATTAGCAAAATGAATAAAAAGTAAAATTTGTAAAGAAAATTAAACCCGCACTTTCTAAGTGCGGGTCAAAATCTAGTTATTAAGTTAAAAGTCGTAAATCATTTGATTACAAAATATACGTATTTGCTCATATATTAAACTAATCAATATCGACGAGCTCGACTGATATTGACAACATCGATATACTAAATAGTATCAACCTCGTATAATCGTAGTTAAAGTAAGTTCAATTTTCTGTTTAACTACTGAATATTTAATGCATGAAATCTGTCTAGAAATAATCGCATGTTCCTGAATCACCAACATAATTCTCAACATCACATGCTTTCATAATCTTCAACCATCAGTTCTTCCTCTTCCCAATCGATCGTATGTTAGAACTCTAACCTAATAGCTCATCAACCATATATAATTCTCTTTACTTCTCTCCCAAGGAAACAATTTACAGAGAATCCAAAACTTAAAAAAACATTGTTGATGGAGACTTTTGTCTTCGCTTGGCTACTCCTCATCTGCTTCACACACTTGGCTTCATCTATAACTCAAGACTTTTCTTTCGTTGGCTTCAAAAAAGCCTCTCCAAATCTAATCTTGTCCGGAGTTGCAGAGATCGCCGACACTGGAGCCATCAGACTCACAACAGACACAAGTCGTGTGATTGGTCATGCCTTCTACTCCTTACCAATCCGGTTCAAGCCAACCGGTCAAAACCGAGCTATGTCTTTCTCCACCTCTTTTGTAATCGTCATGGTTCCAGAATACGTCACGCTTGGAGGCCACGGTATTGCCTTCGCCATCACTCCAACTCCAGATCTCAAAGGTTCTCTTCCTAGCCAGTATTTAGGCCTTTTGAATTCAAGCCGAGCAAACTTCTCGAGCAACTTCTTCGCAGTGGAGTTTGATACCGTCAGGGACTTGGAGTTTGAGGACATCAATGATAACCATGTCGGAATCGATATAAACAGTTTGGAATCAAGTACTTCGACTCCAGCTGGCTATTTTCTTGCTAACTCAACCAAGAAAGAGCTTTTCCTCGACGGTGGTAGAGTGATTCAAGCTTGGATTGATTATGATTCAAACAAGAAGAGGTTAGATGTTAAGCTTTCTCCATTCTCCGACAAACCAAAGTTGTCTCTTCTCTCTTACAATGTAGATCTGTCCTCTGTTTTTGGAGATGAAATGTATGTTGGATTCTCTGCTTCTACCGGATTGTTAGCTAGTTCTCATTACATCTTAGGTTGGAACTTTAACATGAGTGGAGAAGCTTTGTCTCTGTCTTTGCCATCTCTCCCACGGATTCCCCGTCCAATCAAGAAGAAGAAAAGCCCCGGCTTGATCCTCGGAGTATCTTTCTCGTGTTCCGTTCTGATCATAGCGGTTCTTGTCGCTGCTTTGATGTTTGGTATAAAGAAGGCGAAAGATGAAGACAGAGTTGAAGAATGGGAGCTCGACTTTGGTCCGCATAGATTCTCTTACAGAGATCTGAAGAAAGCTACGAATGGTTTTGGGGACAAGGAGCTTCTCGGATCTGGTGGATTTGGGAAAGTATACAAAGGAAAGCTTCCAGAATCAGAGGAGTTTGTAGCCGTCAAGAGAATCTCTCATGAGTCAAGACAAGGTGTACGAGAATTCATGTCTGAGGTCTCGAGCATTGGTCATCTCCGACATAGAAATCTTGTTCAGTTGCTTGGTTGGTGTCGAAGACGAGAGGATTTGCTTCTGGTCTACGATTACATGCCTAATGGAAGCTTAGATATGTACTTGTTCGACGAAAACCCTAAAGTTATCTTGACGTGGAAGCAAAGATTCAAAATTATCAAAGGGGTTGCTTCCGGTTTACTCTACCTACATGAAGGATGGGAACAAACGGTTATTCACCGCGATATTAAAGCCGCAAACGTTTTGTTAGACGGTGAAATGAACGGGCGGGTGGGTGATTTCGGTCTTGCTAAGTTATATGAGCATGGATCAAACCCTGGAACTACAAGAGTGGTTGGTACATTTGGGTACTTAGCACCAGAACTTACTAAATCAGGAAAGTTAACAACAAGCACAGATGTTTACGCGTTTGGTGCGGTTCTATTAGAAGTAGCTTGCGGGAGAAGACCGATCGAAACAAATGCATTACCGGAAGAGCTTGTAATGGTTGATTGGGTTTGGTCTAGGTGGCAAAGTGGAGACATAAGAGATGTTGTCGACAGGAGATTGAACGGTGAGTTTGATGAAGAGGAAGTGGTTATGGTTATCAAATTAGGGCTTCTCTGTTCTAACAATTCTCCTGAGGTTAGACCTACAATGAGACAAGTGGTAATGTATCTTGAGAAGCAGTTTCCGTCGCCGGAAGTTGTTCCTGCGCCGGATTTTTTAGATGCAAATGATAGTATGTGTCTTGATGATGGAAGTGGTAATGCTGGTGAGTTTGAGGATTTTGTGGATTCAGCTAGGTTTTATAGTGGACCGAATGAGACTACTACTTCGTCTATATTCTCATTTGCCGGTAAAACTAAAACCGATGGGAGATGATGGATTTGGTTTCGTGATCTTTAGTCGCATTTTGGTAACGTTGTGTAAAATATTTCACCATGGAAAAAGTAAGATGTATGGTAAACAGTACATTATTTTCATTATGTGATGGTTTTCAGTTAATTAGTTTGAGTTATTGCTTAAGGTTTTGAGTTTCGAGTTCATCCTACGCCGATCATTAGCTGATTTGCTTTAATTTGCATCATGGAGAGTTTTAAAGAACCCATTTCATTTTCAGTTGTTGGTGGGTTGTTGAGCACCCCATTAGCTCGATCCACTAATATTTTGGTCCGGAGAAATTTTAAAGCCCATCACGGCCCACTAAGAGGAATACCGAGATATCGCCCGTACCGGTTCCGAGAATTCGGAGAAAGTAATACGTGTCTAGTGTCTACCGAACAGTGTTCAACAATAAGAAGTTTAAGAATAAATAAAATATTAAAATATATTATATTTGAATTTTGAATATAATTATAATTAAAGAATATTATTTTATATATATAAATAGTTGATATTTAAATTATTTAGTTATATTTATCAATTAATTTAATAGTTTCATATATATATAAATTATTTAGTTATATATATACTAATTAATTAGAAAAGTAAAACCCATTATATTTAACTTGTTTAGATACATGTTTAGTAATTGTCTTGTTTGGAAACATGGATAGTAGAGAAATTGTTATATTCCTTAATTACCTTAATGAATATTGAAAACACTCTTAAATCTTTAATGACATAAATTGTAAATAACACATACTCCAAAAGTTAGTTTCCTAAAAACTCTAATTTTTTAATAGTATTGATTTTAATACCAACAATACTTCTGTATACTTCCAAAAAAAAAATTCCAAAAAATATCCAGTAGATCTTAGTCAATATAAATTATAAAGTTACTACTAAATTTTGTTCTGTCAATACAAATATACTATATTAAACTTTGACTGATCACATACCTAAACGGAATGTCAGATATTAATACCTATGGTTCAATACCTACACCAAATGTAGTGACTTACCAAACGTCTTGGCAATGTGTATATATTAATTTCCTTATACTATTTTCTTCTTACAAATCTTTTATTGGTTATTCATTAACTACAAAATCAAACAATCTTTTATGGTATCCTTTTTCACGTATCTGGTTCGTTGATTCTAAGCATTACCAAGTATTTATTATTGGTTTCATTTTTCTTCAACCGGTTTTAATGCATTTGCATCCTCATGATTTTCTTTCCTTACTTGCAAAACAATTCACTGAAACACACATACATACATGCATGTATATAAAGGGATGAATGAACACATAACAAATCAATATTGAAGAGATAATCACCAAGATGTTTTCATCATCGATTCATCTCCAAATCACATTTTTTCTTTTAATAATTTCCACTCATCTTGTCTTCTCCAAACTATTTCCTACAAACCAAACACTCATCTTCCCTCTCACTACTCAAAACAACCTCCAACGACGTCGTCTCTCTTCTTCTCCATCCGATAAGATTCCTTTCACACACGATGTCACACTCACCGTCTCTCTCACGGCCGGTTCTCCCCCACAGACCATCAACATGGTTCTTGATACCGGAAGCGAGCTCACGTGGCTCCACTGCGAACAATCCTCAACCCCAACCTCAATTTTCGACCATGCAAAATCTTCTTCTTACACTGCTCTACCATGTTCTTCACCGGTTTGCACAAACCAAACCCAAGACTTAACCAATCCCGCCACGTGTGACACAAAGACTAATCTCTGCCGTGTGGCTGTCTCTTACGCTGATGGTTCATCCTTGGATGGGAATCTCGGTCAAGATACGTTTGGAATCGGGTCGTCGAAGAGACCCGCCACGGCATTCGGATGCATGGACACGAGCACTAGCACAACACCAGAGGAAGACGCTAAGACAACCGGTTTAATGGGAATGAACCGGGGTCGGTTATCGTTTATTAACCAGTTGGGTTTATCGAAATTCTCCTATTGTATCTCCGGTTCTGACTCTACCGGTGTCTTGGTTCTCGGTGACGCGAGTGTACCTTCGCTTCCACCTCTTAAATACTCGCCTTTGGTAACTAAAATGGATCGGTTACCTTATTGGGACCGGTTCGCGTACACGGTCCAATTCCAAGGAATTCAGGTCGGGTCGGTATTGTTACCCATCCCTAGCTCCGATTTTGTTCCTGATCGTTCCGGAGCGGGTCAGACTATTTTGGATTCGGGTACACAGTTCACATTCCTGCTAGCTCCGGTTTACAACGCATTGAAAACAGAGTTTACGAAACAAACCAATTCGGTTCTCACTGTTGACCCGAGTTTCGTGTTCCAAACCGCAATGGATCTCTGTTTCCAAACCGGGTCAACCACACCTGATTTTTCGAAACTGCCTACGGTGAGTCTGATGTTCTCAGGTGCAGAGCTGACAGTCTCTGGTCAGAAGCTATTGTACCTCGTACCAGGATCAGGTTCCGACCAGAGGTATTGCTTCACGTTCGGAAACTCGGACCTTGCGGGCGTTGAAATGTTTATCATTGGGAATCATCATCAGCAGAATGTGTGGATGGAGTATGATATTGCAGATGCCAAGGTTGGATTTGCTAATGATGTCAATTGTGGTCAAGCGAGTCAACTTCTTGGATCAAGACTTTAAGAGCTTTTGTTTTCAAGCTATTTTAGTTATGGGACAACCTTATATAATATGTCATTCATATTGGTTTTTAATCTCTTTGGATTTTTGTTTTCATTAATCATGGGTTAAAAAAAGTTTATTACATTTGATATAACATGATTCTTGTTTTATCATTTTCTTCTCCAGCGTATACCATTTTATCATTCATGATTAAATGTAATTACTATTAGATAAACCTAAATAGATAAACCTAAATCACTATATACGATAGATATGATATATATGTGAGTCAGTTGCAAAATATATCGTATATATGTTTTGTATAGATGTGATAATGTTATGGCATCATCTAGTATATCTAAGATAAAATAAAATAATGTTAAAAGATATTATAGATATTGTGTTAAAAATAATTATCAATACTATTAAAAAATTAGAGTCTTTAGGAAACTAACTTTTAGGGCATGTGTTATTTACAATTTGTGCCATTAGAGATTTAATAGTGTTTTTAATATTCATTAAGGGTAATTAAGGAATATAACAATTTCTCTACTATCCATGTTTCCAAGCAAGACAATTACTAAACATGTATCCAAGCAAGCTAAATATAATGGATTTTATTTTTCTAATTAATTAATATATATATATATATATATAATATATATATCAACATGTAACTATTAAATCAATTGATAAATATAACTAAATAATTTAAACATCAACTATTTTGTATATATAAGATAATATTCTTTAATTATGATTATATTCAAAATTTAAATATAATATATTTTAATATCTTATTTATTTTTATTTCAAATATAAATATTTATGTTTATATTATAATAAAATTTTAGAATTATATTAAATTAATTTATTTCGTAAGAATTTGTTTTTACGATTGCATTTTTAGCGGGTTGTTACATCATATTGCAAAATATTTAAACTATTATAAGAGTGGGTTGAAAAATAAATTAGCTAATTTCGAATTCTAAAAATGAACTTTGCACGAGTTTAAAACAAATATATAATATATATACATATATATATATATATATATATATATATTAATTCAAAATCATATATTATAATTTGATAAAAAATATCAAAATTATTCAATATTAAAACTTATAATGCAAAATTGCTATTTCAATCTCTTTATTTTTACGATATACCTCTTCTCAAATAACACACAATTCTTTTTTAAACTTAAATTATTAATTTATTTTTATAATGCAGATTAAACAATTATAAACAAAATTAGATTGCATAATTAAAAATTTTAATTACTAATAACAAAATAAATATAATTTAAATTTGTAAAGAAAAGTAAACTCGCGCTTTCTAAGCGCGGGTCAAAATCTAGTTAATAATTAAATTTGAGAGTTAAATTTGAGAGTTAATGAGAGAGCTTCATTCACTCAAAATCACTTCACAAATAATAGTATAGATTTACACAAATATTGAGTGAAAAAGAGTCGGAGCCAAAAAAAAAAATGAAGCGAAGCGGTAACACAAACGGCTACGTTTATATACAAATTAGGTCTGGGCATTCGGGTCCTCGAGTCGGGTTCAGATCGGGTCCGGATGGATTCAGATCCATCGGGTAGAAGAAATTAAGGACCCGTTTAGGTACCTGCTAGTTTCAGGTCGGGTTCGGGTTGGGTACTGTCGGAGCCGGGTCGGGTCTTAGGGTAGTTTACATGTCAATACCTATTTATTCGAATACAAGTTTGAATAGGTTTGGAATAGGTTCAGATACATGTTCGAATAAGTTCAGAACAGGTTCGGAATAGGTTGGAAACATGTTATTAATATATTTAATATATATAAATACATATATATATATATATTATTAATATATATTTATACAAGTCTATATGGTATCCGAAAAACCCGCGGGTAATACCCGAACCCAAACATGTACCCGCGGGACTTCAACTGCTAGATCTAAATGATTAAAATGGCTAAATCAAGTTTGTACCCGTATCTGTCTTATTCGGATCGGTTCTGGGCCGAGTCCTCGGGTTCAGGTAAAATGCCCAGGCCTAATACAAATATTGAGTATATATATAAAAAATAGTTTGCATAATGCTTTAGTTTGTTAGTCATCCACACAATTTGTAGCTATGGCTTGTGCTTGGGGTGTTTTTGATGGCAACGACCATTAGAATGTATGCGACTTGCCAACAACTACAAGCTCAGGCTCATGCTCATGCTGCAGCGGCTAGTGGGCTCTTCAGCCATACTGAGCTCAGGTTGCATGTGCCTCCTTCCATTTTCTCTTGCAACGAGAGGGCATCTTCAAGAACTTAGGCTCTAGCTGGCTTTACTTGACCGGGAGTTGGATGACTTAGGTCAGTTATACTTCGGTTTCTTGGTAAAATTTGGATATGCCATTAGATGAATTTGTTTACTGTTGACAAATTCATCTAATCATTGTGAGTGAATCTCTTATTCATAGTTTTCGGGTTGTGTAGTTTTTGTTGACAGTAGTTGTTCTTTGATAAAGCAGGCATCAACCTCATCCTCAGCTGAGTTATTAAACTATTACAATACTCTCATTTTTCTCAAGATAGCAGGTATACAAAAAATCTTTAGTCTAATAAATCTTGAATTTTTTATGGTGTTTTCCTCTTGATGGAAGCAGAAGAAGGAAGAATCTGGGAGTAAAAAAGGAACAGAAGACAAGCTCACTTGTAGTGCTTGCCTCGAACAAGTTGCCGTAGGGGAAGCTGTTCGCAGCCTACCTTGCTTGCATCAGGTTTCCATATTTACTCTCATCTTAAACTAAGTTCATCTAATGCGTTTTATAGTCTTCTAACGAGTATACGTCTGTTTGCTCAGTTTCAGGCAGGCTGTATAGATCCATGGCTTAGATAGCAAGGAACTTGTCCTGCCTGTAAATTCAGAGCTCATACTGTTTTGCTCAGTTTCAGGCAGGCTGTATAGGTTAATGGCTTATACAGCAAGGACTTGTCCTGTCTGTAAATTCAGAGCTCATACAAGATGGCAAGAACAAGACGTGGTTGATGATCATGATAAACACTTGCAGTGTTTGTTCTTTTTCGTTTTGTTTCAGCTTAAGTCTGTGTTTCTCAACCTTTCTTCGACGTCAAAATAGTTTTGTGGGAGTTTGTTTGAGTACGTTTGGAGCTTTGTTTCAGTTTGATTGCTATAGTCTTAAGCTATTTTGCATGTCAGCTTTATTTTAATGTTTAGTTTAAAGCGACTAAAATCTGATACCAACTGATGTATTACAAGATACAGGGTGCGGAATTGATCGTTTAGTTTAAGAATGCCCAAACAATTATGCGTCTCGAATTCGTTGAGAACAATAGGTTCTAGCCGAAAGCAAGAGATTGATAGCAAAAATCTTCTTTGATTATGAGTAAAAAGTGTACCTTACATATCAAGGTCTAACTTTATTAAATAGAAAACGTAAACCCTTACAAACCTTATCCTAGATTACTCGTGATAAGGATCAATCTAACCACTATTATTATCACAAGATACTTGTGATTATAAAAAAGGAAAATAAATAAAAACACCAACGGTAACTTGGAATCCACGCTGCGTCAAAAATCATGTGTACTCCCTATATTTTCTAAACGATATTAAGGTATATGACTTACCCATCCATTCGGTTTAAGGTTGGCTCTCATAGTCTCATGTAATGTTGTTTAGGAACATTAATCCAAAAGGTTATGCAAGGGCTTCAGATAACAACACTATATAAACATACGATTGAAGCTTTAGCTATTAAAATGGAAGAGAAAGTGCACATTCTTAGAATGACTATATCTTCTTCAAACACCAAACTTCTCTTCAAAATGCGTAGAAGACAAGTTCTTTTGTCTATCAATAAGAGCTTAAATCAAACGTTTACTGATTTGGGCTATTTCTTTCTCGACTCAATCCACTGTGAGCATCAAAATAATATCTAGTTTTATATTATTTCTGTTGATGCGAGTTACAACAATAGTTAAAGTTTTATGGGCTTTCAGATTGTGATACAGTCACCACCAAACGTTATACTAAATAAACTTTGATTCAATTTCGGTTTAATTAAATAAATGAATCGAGAAGACGGCGATTCGGGGCTCGGGATCGGAATCGGCTTCGAACGGCAGTCTCCGGCGGTTCACGGCGGCTCCGGTGGTCGGCGCGGCGGTGGTCCGGCGAACGGCGGCTGCTCCGGCGGTGGTCGGTCTCCGGCGGTCGGCGAACGGCGGCTGCTCCGGCGGTGGTCGGTCTCCGGCGGTCGGCGATCGGCGGCTCCGGGCTGGTCGGCGGTGGCTGGCTGGCTCGGGGCTTCGGCAGAACTTCATTGCTTTGGGAAATGTGCAGAAATGAAGGGGTTGCTCCTCTTTTTATAAGGGATTCTGCTAGGGCTTCCAGATCTGACGGGTTGGGCTTTGGGCCTCTGGTCCATTCCTTCATTTCCTTTGGGTTCAAGCAAAGCCTTATGGCCCTCTTCCCCTATTTCTTTGGGCTCAAGTAACACTTCTTGAACCTTTCCTTTGGACCCAAATATGGATATGTTACACTTCCGTTGACTGTAACAACTTTACAGCTAAGCTCAACTGATAACACGACACTCTCAATTGGCTTTATAAATACATTTGTACCAATGAGAATGCGAGCTTTCACGTACAGACCACACGCTCCAGCTTCAATCAGAGACAACTGGTTTGACCACCTAGCCGGATTGATATCCAAGACCGCACTCTCCAGCAGCAGTTAGGAGTCTCTTGGCCTCACAAGGAGTACATTTCACTTTTTAGATTGGATTTGATTTGGATCCGGAAGTTTTTTTCCCACAACTACAAAAATTAACTTTATTATTGAGATGTAATGGTATTGTAACATCTTGCTTCTTTGTCAAATGTAAATATAAAATACTGACAGGAAAAAGAGAGAGGAAAGTACATTAAGGTTCCTAGCTTAATTTGAGATTGTTTTTTTTCCCCCTGTTGTAATCGAATCCCTGCGTTTATAGAATCTAGGAGATATACAGAAATATCAAATATCTAATATTATTTCCTAGTCTATCTTCATTAGGTCTACGATCTCCCTTGTCGTATAAATACTCCCCTTCTATATTCACTTTTTTACCCGCAAATTACAATCTATTTAGGTTCCTAACTTAATTTGAGATTGGTTTTTTTTTTTGTGGGTTGGTTCTCTCGTAATCGAATCCCTTGAATAAATCTGGAATCACAGATAGATCGAGGAAACGTACGGTGTTTGTTTTGAGATGAAGAAGAAGATGATGTCAGATCTTCCAAAGGATTTAGCGGAGGAGGTGCTCTGTAGGATTCCATTGAAATCTCTGAAAAGTGTCCGATCGAGTTGCAAAAAGTGGAACACTTTATCCAAAGATAGGAGCTTTGCAAAGAAGCACCTTGGTCAAGCAAAGGACAAGAGTATGGTGGTCATGTTGAAAGATGATAGCGTTTCTTTGATGAGATTCAATCTTTCCGACAACAACAACAAGAGCGCCGAATCATGTATAATTCGTGAAGGTAAACTTATTTTCCCAGATGTATGTCAAGTCTTTCATTGCGACGGTTTGTTGTTATGTGTCATGAGAGACAACACTAGGCTCGTGGTTTGGAACCCGTATTGGGGGCAAACCAGGTGGATCGTGTCCACGCATAATTTCCACATAATGGACAATTATTCATATGCTCTGGGATACGACACGAGCAGCAAATCCCACAAAATATTGAGATATATTGATTATATTAGGTCTGATTTTGTTGAGTTGAAAATCTACGACTTAAACAACTCTGATGATTCATGGAGGGTTCTTGATCTACCTCGGTACAAGTGGAGGATATCAGCTCTTCAACGTGGCTTGACTCTCAAAGGAAATGCCTACTGGTTTGCTACAGACAAGGAATTTAGAGATAGTTACTTAGTCTGTTTTGATTTCACAAAAGAAACATTCGGGCCGTGTTTGCCTCTGCCGTTTGATGATGATGCTTGTATCTCAGATACTGTGAGCCTATATAGTGTTAGAGAAGAGCAGCTTGCGGTTTTATTTCAGCCGTGGGATACATTGACGATGGAGATCTGGATTACGACCAAGATTGAGCCCAACGATGTGTCGTGGAAGAGTAAGTTTTTGTTATCAGCGAATATTAGACAACTCATTGGCCCTCAACATCAGTTCCATGATGCTGTGGCATTCTTCATCGATGAGGAGAAGAAAGTTGCTGTGGTTTTTGATCACGACAAAGATTTATACCCCACTCGTGATGTAGCCTACATCTTTGGGGATGGAGGATCCTTGAGAGAAGCAGATCTCGGAGAATTTCAAAACAAACGTCGTATCCCTATTGTTTGCTCTTATGTTCCAAGCTTAGTGCAACTTGTTGAACTATCTGCCTAGTGTATCTTTCTTTACATTTGTTTCCTATCTATGGCAAAATCGTACTGCAGCAAGCATGCTTAGATTGGTGAATGTTTGCTTTTTCACAAATCAAAAACACAATGGTTTAATTATATCATATAGTTTCAAGTTCCACCATTTTACTACATATATGACCGACAAGGCACAAAAGAAATAATATGTTGCAGAGTCTTAACTCTACATTGTGAATTTGAATGAAGCATACCTGGTTTACTACACGGAAGGAAGGTAAGGTTTTGACAATTAATTTTATTTATGCCTGATCCTTGACTAACTCTGTTTTTTGCGTCTCTTAATCTCTCGTAATCCTCTGTTTTGTTATAAACCTGATGAACATACGCAGTGATTATCCAACCACTGTCTTTGTCTCGTAATCCTCTGTTCTGTTATGCTGCAGATTATGAAACTCTTAAGAGCACTTGATTCTGAAAATGTTATCACAACTTCTATGAGCGAGGAAGAGATATAAATACACTTCCAGTACACATGCACAAGTTGTTGGATCCTGAAAAGTGAGTAATTTTTTTATCTGTTTCAATTTATATCAAAAGTGTCAAGTTTGAGAGAAATAGGGAAAATAGCATGTTTGGATGCTGTGGCGTATCTATCTCAGTTTGATGTTTACCCTATGTTTGAGAAACAAAATCTGTATAGATGAAAACGTTTTCTAATATTTGTTTCAAGTTTGATCTTCCAAATTCAGGGGTACCATCGTTCACATACTTCTTGATCAACCGTTAGGCTCAAAATTTATAGTCTGTTTATATTGTTTACGAGGACAAATTCATCTAATCATTTTGAGTGAATGAATCTCTTATTCATGGTTTTCGTTGTGTTGGATTTTGTTGACAGTTGTTGCTCTTTGACAAAGCACGCAGGCATACATTATTCTTATCTTCTAAAGAAAGCAGCAGGTATACAAAAATCTGTAGTCTAATAAATCTTGAATTTTTATGGAATTTTCCTCTTGTTCGAAACAGAAGAAGCTAGATTCTGGGAATAAAAAATGAACAGAAGACTAGCTCACTTGTAGTGTTTGCCTTGCTTGCATCAGGTTTCCATATTTACTCTTTATCTTAAAACTAAGTTCATCTAATGCATTCAGGATGACAAGAACAAGACGGGATTGATGATAATGATCTTGCTTCCGACATAGTTTGAAAGTAAACTTTTTACGTTAGTAAATGTCGGTATTGAAATCAACAGAACTAGACAATATGTAATGGTTGATAACTTGATAATGATGGAAGAGTTTAAACAGTTTGATTATATTCAAATCAAACTATGAAATGGTATCTAAGAAATACAAGAAAAATCAGCAGAATTTATAAATCTTTACAGATGCCCAAGAGTTTGCAAAAAAAAAAAGTATATAATATATAATAAGAAGTTCCTTCCTTCTTCTTGCTTAGTTACCGATGTGGGACAAATAAGAAAGAAGAAGAAGAAGCCGCTTGGATTAAATCTACGCTTGACAACTGTCAATGGAGCGTCTAAGAAAATCTATCCGTTGGATCAGTTCTTTTTACTGTCATCGTCTTGCCGGAAGCATCTGACTCGGAGTCGCCGGTCAGTGATGATTTAGTGTTTGTCAGATCAAATAGCCGTTGGATTCGGATGAAGCAGTCGGTGTTACTGGAGTGTTTGAGGGTTAACTTTTGTTACAATCGATGGAGGTTTCAGATTTTGGGGTGAACGTTGAAAGAGGATTTCCAGTTCTTAAGATTGGTCTCTAAAGATGGAAGAGTTTACAGATTTGGTCCCTCGGCTTTGCGAGTTATTTAGATTTGCCTTTGCCTTTACCTTTGCCTTGACCCTTCTTAGCATCTAGCTTAGCTTGAATCCTAGCAGCTGCAGCAGCTTTTGCTTCTTCTCTCTTCTTCTTATCATCCTCTTTTGCAGCCGCAGCGATCTCTCTCTGCTTCTTCAGATCTCTGCAACCATAATCATAAGCAAAAGACTAGTTAATGCACTATGGAGAGTAAATTAAAAGTTGGTGAGGTCCCAAATGGTGTGCTATAAATAATGCTTACTCTAGCCTGGCCCTGTCCTCAGAAACACTTCCAACACTAGCACCTTTCCTCGGTCTACATGCAACTAATTCAACTTCGAAAATCAAAGTTGCACTGCAATTATCCAAACATTGCACTCAAAACAGAAATCTATCTGATCTTGAATGAGAGACAAGAACTGAGGAACATAACATACTTTGGTGGGATGTCGGGAGGAGATCCTCCACTTCCGTAAGCATATTCAGGCTTACATGTGAGTCTTGCAACTTCTCCAACCTGATAAAAAAAATTGGCCAATCAGTAGCCTAATAATAGCTAACTGAAAAGCTCAGATTCAAAAGACTGAATGAAAGAGTGAACCTTCATGGTCTTAAGTGCAATGTCCCATGACCGGATAACACTGCCTGAACCTAACTCAAAGGAGAAAACCAGATTGTCTTCGCGTGTAGTGTCAAAGACCTTTCCGTCTTCAGCCAGAATACCCTCATAGTGCACTAATCAAATAGAATTTATGGTCCTTCATCAACGTATAGGATTGGCATGAAAAATACTTGAAAGTTCACATTTTTTTGCCCCCTTCTCATTCATACAAAGACAGAAACTGATGAGAATGTAAAGCTCAAACTTTAACATACCATCGACGACAGGAAAATCATCAGAAGGTGCATTAGCATCAGATTTGGCTCTCCTTATAATCTGTTTCAAGACGCCACCATCTCCACTCAAATCTATCGCATCCCCCATAGCTTCAAAGCTTCAAAGAAACCTACTTTCACCGGGAAAATTTATCAACTGATCAACCAGGAAGAAGTTGCTCAATCAAAGCTAACAGCTTGACCAATCTGCTAATCATATATACAAGTAACTCACTTAATAATGAGCTATTTCAGAACTAAGCAAGTGAATCGATTATAAGAGATGAATTTGATGAACTTATCATCTAACTAGAAGAAAAAAATAGATTTAACGGAAGAAGCACAAGATTCTTGCCGATGGTTATCGAACTCACCTGATTACAGGAAAGATGAATAGTCTCCGATGCGATACCAAAACGGAACAAGTGGCGAAGTTATAACCGGAGAGAGATCGGTGGCCATAGACTGTCCAAAATGGGAATCGCTTCTTCTCTGATCCTCCCGATGCTTTGACGTCACGTCTTGATCTCTGGGCCTCATGACTTCCCATTAGGCCCTATAAGTTTTCAAGAGGTCTATGTATTAACCGTGGGACAAGAAAGAGATCATGCAAGCCCATGCAGTAACTATACTTTTGTTTTGCCTTTAGGCTAACACTCCTCTTTTTGTCGGAAAGACTATATTAACTGAAGCATAATTTACAACAAAACCGAAAAAAACTGATGGAAAATCTGAAAAGATATAGTATATTTTTTTCTTGGTAAAAAAACTCTGAAAAGATATGAGAACCCTAACTCAAACATTTTAAGAGAATCCAAAATAGGTATGATAAACTTTTCGAGAACCAATCAAAAACATAAAAACAAAAGATTATACAGTGGTAAAGCAAAATACAAATAAAATATAAGTCATCAAACAAATAAACAAGAGGTCAATCGTATCGAGTTTAGAGAGAGAAAGTCGCTCTAGCTTCTCTCTACTTCTTTCTCACCACCGTCTTTCCTCGCGCCGATCTCTTCCGGCGGAGCGAGAGGGTTCCCTTTTCTTTCTTTTTTTCGCCATGGATCTTCTCTCCTCGACGATGCTTTCTTCGATTCCGGTGGCTGTGGCATGGTTTTGTTCGTCCTGTTATCACAGCGGTTCGTCGGATTTCTTGTGGGTTGATTATATGTGCAGATCCGGTCTTTTGAGGACGAATCCGGCGAAGCTTTCTCCAGATCTGAAGTCGTTGGTATCCGGCGAAGCCTGTCTTGAGGGTATGAATCTCTGAAACCTTTAGTAAGCCACTGAGGGTGTAGGCGTGAAAGAGGTGACGGAGGCGACCTTGTGGTGACGGTGATGGGATTCCCGGATCCAATCTACTCTCTTTTCAGGTAGAACTTCGGTAAATAAAGCTCCTTCGACATGTATTATGGGCATAGCCCTTCGCTGTTCTGCTTGGCTGCTTTTTCAGGTGGTGGCGGCGTCTTGACGGCAATGATTCTCGGCGTAGTAGGCGGTTTCTCTCCCTGGCGTGGTCTCTTCCGATGTCGGCGGCGGCGTTGGTCTTGTTTACCTCAGCTTGTTGGGTCGGCTTTTGTGGGCCATTAGGGCCGAATGTTTGTTAGTCGGGTCCATTTGAAGTTTTATAATTGGCTTCTATATTATTTATTGTTTTCTTGTAAAAAAAATTCTTTATTAATGAAAACCCTTTATCAAAAAAAAAGTTTATACAGCTGAAAAACAACATCCGAAAACTATAAAGGAGCTAAAATCTCATAAAATATTAAGGAAATATGTAGAAAGAGGCCACATCCATGACACTGTGCAACTTTTTTTTTTTTTTGGTAAAAATGTTAAATTTTATTACCGTTTTTGATTTTTTACAGAATACAGGAAGAACGAAGAAGACAGATTAACAAAAATAAAGCTAAAAAACAGCCACGACTTACTTAATAACGATACAACTAATGGTACTGTTCGGCCCGATTGAAGAGAAATGAAATCCGAATCAATTCTGGAGAGGAGAGCAGCAATCAGACGAGCAACCGTCGACCACCCCGCTTTTGCCATAACTCCAAAGAGCTAGAATTCCCGTCATAGTTTCCACGAGCATCTCCTAAGGCCAGCCCTCAAAACCTCAAATGAAGAACACCTACAGCTTCTCCGGAAACTAACGGAGTCTCCGTGGCCTATGACGGACTAATTTGTCGCTGTCGACAAGGGAGCCCAAGCGGGCCGTCGAAGTGTCAACTCCGATTACCATCTCGAGTAAGCTCGTCACTCTAAGACCAGCTCCCACAGGAACAAAATTAGCCGCCATAAAAACCTCGGCGCCTCTACATCTCCTATCCAGAATTGACCCACCAACAATACCGTTTTTAACAGGAGCCAATCAGAGCACGAACCGATAACCACTTCATTTCACGCATCAAGACTGACTTAAAAACCACCGACAAGGGAGACCCGAGCCACACCGATGGAGCCAGCACCGGAGCTACGCCGAGATATCGGAGAGCTGCCGCCGAGCCACTTGACTTACCATCGCCGGGAAACCGCACCTGTGGGACCTCGCAACCGGCAGAGCGCGAGCCACCTCGATGAGCTTGCCACGAGACAAGAGCCGCCGCCGACCCACTCATTTGCGGACGAGGATCCGTCCTCAAGATCCATCGGCCGCCGCTAAGAAGGAAGGAGGAAAGCTCCGCCTAGAACCACCACTAAGCCGGACCAGAAGAGAAGAGGGAGAACCACCTCACCACTGGAATCCGTCACTGAGCACGCCCACGCTGGAGCTAAAGACACGCCGAGGGATAACACCGGGAGGGAAAAATTTGTCGACCACGAACGGTGAAACAGATCTCAGACGAAGAAACAAGGCGGAAGAGGCAGAGTTGCCGATGAAAGCACGACGCCTCACCTCCACCGCAGCCACCACGACACTGCAGAGCTCGCGCCGCCTGCACAAGAGGACCGTCGACATCCGCTCCGCCGCAACCAACAAAACCGACGGATCCCAAAAGAAAAAAGAACAAGAGCAAACAACAGGCGACAAGAGCCGAGAGATTAGCACCGGTGCCGGATCGAGATCTGGATCTAAGAAAAACCCCCTTGGCAGCGGCGAAGAGAAAAGGAGAAAGAGTACTGAAGCAAGAAAATCACGAAGAAACCATAATATTTTCCTTCTATTAATTAATTCTATTGTTAAACACTCACTCTCATTTTACTTTTTAAATTTGAAAATAAGAAGGAAAGTATAATTGTAAATTTTGTAATCCTCAGTCGTTACGAGCAAACTAAAAGTACAAAAGATTCCACAAAGTGAAAACAACAGTGAAAGTGAAAACGGAATTTTGTGCATATTGTAATAGATACAACAATAAATCAAGCATGCTAATGAACAATCAACAATTTTATAATCATTTATCAAAGATCCCTTTTGATTTGTAGGGATGGCTCTTGGTTGATAAAGTCATCATACCTCGAAAATCGTTGCATTATCATTACCTAAACTATTACCATTTGTCTCTTTATAATTACTCTTATAATTTTTAAACACTATTCGGAAAAGTGTTACTATTTCAATATTGCTTTGATCAAACATCCCTCCACATAGTGCAATTTTATATAACAATTAAATCGAGCCCACTCTACTTATAAGATTATAGGGATAGTCCATAAGTTCGTAGATATGATCATAACTTTCGACCAAAAAAAAAAAAGATCATAACTATAAGAAAAAAAAAACATAATATCGAACTTTAATTTCATGGTTTAACGTTGAGGCGATATGACATTTTTTGTGTTCATGACTTGGGAGAGGTAAATGTATATATTAAATAACGAATTGTTAGTAGAGTGAGCTAGCAGAAAAAAAAAAAAAATCTAATGATGCTCCTAATTCCATATCTTGTTATCGTTGTCCTAATTATCTCTTAACTATGTTTTTTTTTTTTTTGTTAAAGGGTTTACTCTTAACTATGTTTTTTAGATCAAACTTGACTGATACTAAACTTACAATGGGTCCGATTGGTGAATAAAAGCGGAACGATTATATTAGCGGTTAGCGAAAGTGGTAAGCGGTTGAATAGTGCAAAACTGTAAGTGAAAGCTGTTAACAAAAGTTGTAAGCGAAAGCGGTAACAAAAAAAAGCTGAGAGTGACCATTTTCACTGTTGCTTATGATAAAGTTTTCGTGATTGGTAACAAAAAAATGGTATGACTCTAACGCTTTTACTGTTCATACACCAATCATACCCAATAACAGTTTAGGAGATTACATGAACTGGTGTGAGTAGGTCTGTCTGTAGTTTGTAGAAAATAGTGGTGAAAATTTGGGAACACTCCATTTTGGTTTGTCATAATCATTGCCAAATTTTGAAAAAGTCTGAATGAAATTTTGCGTGATCATTGATGGTCAAACGTGAAAATTCTTAAAAGTTAGAACTACTTACTTATTTTATTTTTACCACAAATCAACATAGCTTGTGTCTTTCCATATGTTGACACATCAACATTTTAAATTTATGAGGATGTGATACATCAATTAATGAAAAAATTTAAAAACCAATCAAAACAAAACAAAAATACACATCACTTAGCACATCAATTCATGAAAAATCTGAAAAGCTAATCAAAACATAACAAAAATACACATCATAATTCTAAGTGGTTAGGTTTAGTAGTGGACATTCGATTATCACGTTCGGTTCAGTTTAGACTTTTCGGTTTTCAGAATTTAGAAAAATAGATTTTATTCATGTTCGAAGTATAATTCGGTTTGTTTCGGTTCGGTTTGAGTTTTTAGAATTCAAAACTATCAAGCTCTAAAAAAATAAGTTCACATTCGAGATTAAATAATATTTTTTGGGATTTTAACAAAACATATAAGAAAAAAATAATCTACTAATTTAATTAAGATTATAGATTTCTAATATAATTTATATATGTAGTTAAAATATAAATATTAAGTGAATTTTATTAAGTTCAGTTCGGTTTTATATAATATAGTTTGGTTCGGTTCAATATTAGTTTATTTTTATATAGTATATATACTATTGAGTTATTTTATAATTCAATTTGGTTTAGGTTCTAGAAATTTGGTTCAAGTTTAGAAAATTTGGTTCGGTTCTTTTAAAGTCGTAAGGATGTGACACATCAATTAATGAAAAAGTTAAAAAAACAATCAAAACAAAACAAAACAAAAATATACATCACTTAACACATAAATTAATAATTTTTTTGAAAATTCAACCAAAACATAACAAAAATACACATCATATTTTAATATGACTTATAAGCTTAAGTGATTAGGTTTAATGGTGGACATTCGATTATCGGATTTGGTTCGGTTTAGATTTTTCGGTTTACGGGATTTAGAAAATAGATCTTTTTCAAGTTTAAACTATAATTCGGTTTGTTTCGGTTCGGTTTGAGTTTTTAGAATTTGAAAAATTTTGAGTTCTAAAAAATAACTTCACATTCGAGATGAAATAATAATTTGTGTTTGGATTTTAACAAAACATATAAGAAAAAAGAATCTACTAATTTAATTAATAGATTTTAATGCAATTTCTATATTTAATTAAAATTTTAATATTAAGTTAATTTTATTAAGTTCAGTTCGGTTTATATATAATATAGTTTGATTCGGTTCAATATTAGTTTATTTTTATATAGTATATACTATTGGTTTATTTTATAATTCAATTTGGTTTGGATTCTAGAAATATGGTTCAAAATTGAAATTTTTTATCCGGTTCATTTTAAAGTCGTGACGATGTGACACATCAATTAATAAAAAATTAAAAATCAATCAAAACAACACATCAATTAATGAAAAATTTGAAAAGTCAATCAAAACATAACAAAAATACACATCATATTCTAATATGACTAATAAGCTTAAGTGGCTAGGTTTAATGGTAGACATTCAAATATCGAGTTTGGTTCGGTTTACACTTTTTGGTTTTCGGGATTTAGAAAATAGATCTTATTCAGGTTTGAAATATAATTCGGTCTGTTTTGTTTCGGTTCAAGTATTTAGAATTTCAAAAATTTGAGTTCTAAAAAATAACTTCACATTCGATATTAACTAATAATTTGTTTTTGGATTTTAAAAAACATATAAGAAAAAATAATCTACTAATTTATTTAAGATTATAGATTTTTAATATAATTTCTATATGCAATTAAAATATTAATATTAAGTAAATTTTATTAAGTTGAGTTTTTTTTATATAATATAGTTTAGTTCGGTTCCATATTAGTTTATTTTTATATAGTATATATACTACTGAATTATTTTATAATTCAATTTGGTTAGGGTTCTAGAAATTTGGTTCGAATTTTAAAATTTTTGTTCGGATCGTTTCCTTTCTCTTATTTAGTTTATGACATTTTAGTTTATTTATAAATTTCAAGAAATTGAGAAAGAGTTTGTCAAATATGAACGGAGATATGACAACTTTTATATGTAAATTAATTAGAAGTTTGCGATTTAATAAAAAACGAAAATATCCATCTAGAGAAACAACGAGAGAAAGGATCCAACTCGGGCACACACACGTTATAATATATTTACAACAAGATGTGAACCTAAACTTTTTTAAAAAAAAATGTGAACCTAAACTTTTTTTAAAAAAAAATGTGAACCTAAACTTAAAATGACTTAGTTACCCAAATTCAGAGGTTCAAAACTAACATGGAAAATATATGATGGTTAAACTTAAATAATTTTTGTTACTTTATCCATTTTTGTGTGTTTTCGTCCTTAAGATCTTACAAATTTCAAAAGTCTTGAATAACTTATTTCATCTTTAGAACTACAAATATGTTGCAAACACATAGTATTCTTTTGATGTAGACACTAATTATAATCTTCTTCTTTGATATTATTTATTAGTTTATCGATTGTTTTGTACAGCCGGTTCACGGTATCATCCAAATAGAAATATAAAACTAGGTCTGTAACCTTTTGTTAAAAAGAGAATAATTCAACATGTTATGGTTTATGGTTTCAAAATATGGATTTTTTTTCTAGTTCATGTCCGACTTATTATTATTATTATTATTATTATTATTATTATTATTATTATTATTATTATTATTATTATTATTATTATTATTATAGTGTGGTGGTACTAAAACATTTGTTAATTAATATAATAGCATTTGCGATTTTAATTTTTGTAGGCTAAAATTTTTCTCTAAAATGACCCTACATGTATTTGTTAGAAAAAAATAATTACAAGATGCCATTACTATTTTATTTTCACATCAGCAAAAACGAATTTATTTACGAAAATGCCACTTTCCCGGAATAATAAATCCGCACGGATTTATGACATTATTTGTTACAGATTTAATAAATCTGCACGGAGTTATTTTCTTTTGTTGCTGATTTATTGTCTTTATTGCAGAGTTTTATAAATCTGTAACACGTTAAAAGGTTTTGGAAAATTACTTTACTAGCATCATAATGTTACAAATTTTTAACCGTTACAGATTTATGTTTTTTTTTCTGCTGATGTGGCACAGATTTATATTAACGTGTTGCAGATTTTTGCAGATTTTCCAGATTTGTTTCCTTAGTTTTGAATAAATCTGGAATTTCATGTTAGAGATTTGTGTTACGTGTTACAGATTTATTAAAGTCCGCAACAAAGAAAATTATTAAAATTAATTACTATTGTAACACTGCTATGTTACAGACTTTCTCTCTTTGTAGCAGATTTGTTTTCATTGTTACGGATTTATGTAATGTTAGATATTGATTTTAATGTTACGGATTTATTGAAGCTGTACATAATTCGAATAATTGTTGTCTGATATTTTCCTGATTTTTAGTAACCGTTTATGGTAACTAAATATTTAATTAATAAATTCAGTATTTGGCAAAAAAAGATAACCAACAAAAAAACCTTTTTCAATTAATTTCTTATTTAAACAATTTATTTATTATTTTTTGTTTTAAACTTTTTACAAAATAAATTTAATAATAAAATAACCAACAAAATTTGTTTCTATTAATTTCTCATTTAAATGATTTATTTATTATTTTTTATACTAAATTCTTGTATTCAAAATCAAAATAATAAAATATAAGATACAAAAAATAATTCTTATCAATTTTTTTATTTAAATTTTAGATTTATTAAAACATTATGATGTATTTATTTCTTATTTTTTAAAACAATTTTTTAAAAAACAAAATTAGCCAAAAAATAATTTGTGTTAATTTATTTTTAAATGATTTATTTATAAAATATATTTTGTATTCTTTTGGAATAACAAAAATTAACCATAAAAAATATATTTGTATTTTGTATTTAAATATTTTTATTAGTTTCTTACTATTTATTTTTAAACGAATTTATATTAATTATTTATTTTTTAAAAACGAATTAATATTAATTATTTATTTTTTTAAAACGAATTTATATTAATTATTTATTTTTAAAAAACGAATTTATATAAATTATTTATTTTTAAAAATAAATTTATATTAATTATTTATTTTTTAAACTAATTCTATATTAATTATTTAAAAAATATATATTAATTGTTTATTTTACTTTAACGATTATGTATATTATTTCTTTAAAAAAAATAAGTTAAGGAAAGGACAATATAGTATTTTAAACCATTATAGAATGCTACTTTAATAAAAAACACACCCTAATGCTACTCTAGTAATTAACCTTAAAATTTATGTTAACAGGAGTAATTTTCATTTATTATAATGTCTAGTTTAAGTACGATAGGAAAAGCTGGCATATATTTGTTTTGGATTTTTCTGATGTGAGATTTGGTTTGTTTAATTCAAATAATCGTCTCCTCAAACCAACATCCACATATATCTTTAAAATCTTTTCCAATGAAACCTGACATTCATCTTGCATCACCGTTTTTAATGGAACTTGCTGCATAATGTTCTACACTGTCAGGAAGACTTTTGATACAAAGCCTTTGTAGGAAATCCGAGCCAATTCTACCAGATTCAGAATTCTCGCGAGTTCCCGATAGCCTAGGATCTAGGGTCTAGTTAATTGAATCCTTACCGATCTAGCGTTTACCTTGTTCTGGCAGCGGAAGAATGAGCAAGTAAACGAGATCTCCAGCGCCTCTATTGCTGCGCCTCTATCGTAGTCCACACGCACACAAGTTAGAATCGCCGGGTTGCTAGCGCCGGGAATCGGATCTCTTGGGATTTGTGAGTTTTCTAGAGAAAGAGAATCAGTTTTTCTGTCAAGAACAAACTGTCTGTGACGGCACGCACCTTTAGGTCGAAATATAAAACTCGCTTATATATTGACCTTGAAGTAAACCGAAACATCAGTTTCGCCTTCGTGTCGACCGATACACCTATTGGTGTCGCCTTCGTGTCGACCGATACACCTATTGGTGTCGATCGACACAAGTCTTGTATCGATCGATGCACCAATGGTATCGATCGACACATCTCTTAAAACACTATATCAATGTGTATCCAATACACATTGATCCGATCATATGCCAATGATCAATCCCATACCAAGTGCATCCAACTTGCTTAGGTGTGTGACCCTGTAGGTTCACACGATGCTGGAAATGAGTTACAACTCATTTATCATAAGCGGTTTCTAGCAAAACATTATGACTACCTAGTATCACATGAATTGTCCGATCTCGACAATACAACTATCTCTAGAGTTCGTACAATGTGATTTCAGGACATAATCCCAACAATCTCCCACTTGTACTGGAATCACCTATTCCTATAATCCCTTCGTCTCTATATCTCGATTTGGCATAAGGCAAGAGACTGTGTCATCCTTATTATAGCCAACATCCTGTTCATCGAATTTCTGATCTATACTGATTAAACAAACGACTGACAATCACCTCGTTTGAGCACGGCCATGCATTTTCTCAGTATCAAATCTTCGATGGGCCCTGAGATATTTATCTCCCGTTGTTACAGGAGGGACAAATCCCATCTTGTTCCATCCCTGTTTCTACACATACTTCATGATACGCACAAGCGATGCCGTTATAGCCGCCAGTTACGGAACGACGTTTGACAAGGTCAACACGAACCAATTCATATGCTAGAAAGCATGATGAACTCAGGTCTAAGGACTATACTCTATAGTCGTAATGAGAACCTCCCATGACACTGATACATCTATCTTGTGGAGTTCTCATTAAGCGGGTCATGTCCGATTATATGTTCACCAACATATGTCTATGTGACTGACTGTGATAATCATATCATTGACTCCATGAAACTTAGTCCAACAGTCACCTCACATACTAGTCTCGCACGGTTATTGGTGCCCCACTTCAACAACCTCGACTAGGGACAATCATAATTTATGTCATCTCTTACTTATAGGGTTTCATGATCAAGTCCTCAACTTGATGACCTATACGATGATCATAAAATACTTTGGGACTATTATTTAATTATCCAATAATTAAATAATACTGATGTCAGTTTGACTTACAGAAACACTACCAAAACATGTCTATGTGAAGTTTACAACATAACTAAAGTTGCTCCCACTGGAATCAAGATCATCTCTTCAGATATCTTATACCTACAGCACTCAGAATAAATTCCGTGCTTAGGTTGTGGGAGGGACTGCGGTGTTCTTGTTTGGAACAATTCCAACAAACCACACCGCCATTCAGATAAAAGCGTTATTCTACGGTCCGCTGCTTGGAGCCTTTCCAACAGTCAGCACCGCTATTCAGACAAAGAGACATGACCAGGTGGGAACCGGGAATCGTCTTTGTCCGTCCAACTACTTTCAACTGGTTCGTCACTTCCTCAGTTCACCACGAAACTATCCTTAGAGTTCTTTAAATACTTGGGATATTTCTGGCAACTGATCAATGACTCCTACCGGAACATTTTGGTATTTTCCCGTCATGCTATATGCGTAAGTTGCATTTAGACGGGCGCAAAATATGGCATTCATGACGGATTCTACTGCGTCAGCATTAGCAATCACACTCATTAATATTAGTTCAGATAGTGTTCAAAACACTTCTTCTTGCTAATATTGTTACCAGCTCAGCAAGTGTCTAAGACGCTGCATCTCGCTCGGATAATTGCCATAAGACCTTTGGTATGAAGCCATTCTTGGAATCAAGCGTATTAGATCTGTCCAATACCTTATCAATATAAGGATTTTGACACGATCCAATTAGCTACTCTGATCCATTCCAATGGATCCTTATTCCAAGAATTCACGCGGCTTCTCCCATGTCTTTCATTAAACTTGACTTCCGACCCAAATCTTAACAAGACTTTAGCGTCGGGACGTCATTTATGAGATTCAAGTATGTAATCTACATACTGTGTGAGAATTGCCAATACGCTCCCACTAGTCTTCTTGTAAACGCATGGTTTCTTTTCTTTCTGATCAGGTCAAAACTTTTGACCACATTATCAGAATGTTGATTCCAACTCCAAGATGTTCGCTTCAATCCAGAAATGAATCGGTGAAGCTAACATGCATACTCAGCCAATTTTCGGAGTTTGGGTTCACCATCGCTTCTTTGAATTTCGCATGTTCGTCACTTTTCAATGATCAACAGATCACGACAATTGATTACGAGAAATCACTCTCGAGTTAGTGACGGATCCTTTCGGATCTGCGAATTTCAGGCTCCACAGATGCAGATCCTACAGTACTTTGTAGATCTCACCGCTGCTCTCCCTTAACAGGTTGAACAGCTTACTGTGTTTATCGAATTTCTTCGATGTGTACTTTTACTCCCACTGTTCCTTTTGAAAGTATGATCTTTCTTAAAAGACACAGTTCTGGGCAACAAAAGTACTAAGCCTTGGTTTCCTCAGGACAACCAGCGAGGTATAACTTATCAGATATGGATTCAAGTTTGTTTGTTGACTACTGTCTTACACAAACCTTGCAATCTCAATTAATCAGGAAAAACGTATTTGGAAATCACCCAGTCCACATCCAATGTGGTGTTTTTCACTGATTCCGATAGAAACCTTTTCTGCGCAAAGACAGACATCTTGGAACGTATTCTCAAATCATCCATGGAGGATTCCTGTGACTCATCTTTGATCGGAGCATATCTAATAAGATCCGATTCATTATGTTAGATGATCACCCAATTCTTGACTCTAGTATTTTCCTCCGCGATTCAATCGAGGATCTCAATACTTCTGTCAAATCGATTCTACACTTCATCTTGGAACTCCTCAAGGGATTCCTGCTCGTGTCTCATCAAACGAACACAGCAATACTTATTGATGCCATCAATAAGGTAATGAAGTATAGAATATTTCCTTTGGCAATAATGCTTGTTGAGCCGCATACATCAGTATGTGTAAGGCCCAATAAGCCTCTGGCCCGTTTCCTTTCAGCTCTGCCAAATGGGCCTTAGTCATTTGGTCCAGTGAACAGAATTCATATCTCAAATGATTAAAATCAAATGAGTCCAAAACTATGGATTTACTGAATCCGCTCCACTCTTGTGGTTAAACGACTATACCTAAAAAAAGTCGAGTTCGAGTCATCAGACTTAAACCGTTTGATATCTATGTTATATTCTAACTCATGTTGGTTTAAGACATAAAACCCATTCTAAACGGGGTGCTACCATTAAATATTTCATTAAGATCAAAAGGACAAAACTTGTCTTTATCAAAATGAAAAACATCCAAATTCTCAAAAGAAAATGAAAGACATTTTGCATATAGCAAGTACATGGTGGCAATTACTTAATTTCAAAAACCAAGTAGGAAAGGCTCCTACAAGTGGAGAATCTCTACGGCTCATGCAGCAACTATTGCTTCATACCAGACACGCAGTTCCACTTGTCCTTTCTTCAACGTTCTACTGTCGCTTAGGTCCTGCATATTTCAAAAATAACATTACCACAACTAGTATCCAATACTAACGTAGAACTTGAATTAATAACACAATACCTGAAGAAGAAGTACCATACATCTTCTCCATCTCTTGTGAATCTTCCAAGAATTTAATGCAATCTCTCTTCCAATGCCCCGACTCATTACAGTAGAAGCACTTACTAACACCAGATGGGCTTGACTTGGGCTTATATGATGACACAGACTTATCCTGATTCCAAATCTGGACGACCTTGCCTTCACCCTTGTCTATACAAGATTTCTCAAATCTTTTGCCCCTTTTGATGTTTTGCTCTGCTGCTTTGATCATAACATGCAGCTCAGTCAACGTCTTCGTCAAGCCTTTCTTGATATAGTTCTTAATGAACTTATCATAGCTTAATGGCAGTGACTGCAGAATGATGTCTATAGCTAACTCTAAGCTGACAGGACATCCCAGTCTCCCCAGGTTATCAACGTAACCCATCAGTTTAATGACATGAGGACTTACTGGAGCATCCTCTTGTAGCTTGCACTCAGTTAGAGACTTCACCGTCTGGAATCTCTCAACTCGTGCCAGATCCTGAAACTTCAGTTTCAGGCTGGTGATCATCTCTATTGGCGACTCCATGTTCTCGTATTGACTCTTCAAGTCCGAGTTCATAGTAGCCAACATCAGGCCACGCACATCTACCACATCAATATAATGCTTATTCCAAGCATTATATGCTGCATGCGAGCGATTGGTCCCAAGCCTTTCTGGAAGAGCTTTCTCAAGGACATAGTCCTTGCTCTCCTCCTTGAGAATGAATCTCAGATTCCGATACCAATCCAGGAAGTTGGATCCATTTAACTTGTCCTTCTCAAGGACGGATCGCAACGAGAAAGTAGTCATAGACATAAGCTGAAATCCAAGAAAACAAAGATTTAGTTATGTATATGATGAGAAATCTTATCAAATAAGAAAACTCGCATTATATTCAAACAATGTTTCCTCTATGAATATAATGATCCAAGATCCATACATCACTAAAATCTGAGTGGGCGACTCGCCATTACCCAAACTTTAGTTATCTAGGTAAGCAAATCATTGCTAATTGTACCCAGTACAACTCTTGGTTGTGGATGAGACAAACTATGTCTAATCCACTCTGATGTCTCTGGGCCCAGAACTTCCGATAGCCCAGTCAAGTAAACCAATCTTTTTGTGTCTTGTGATCATTGACAGTTGCACTGCAAATCTGTCAAAGACCACCTGCCTTACCCATGTTGCAGTGGATACCAAGGACTCCAAGACTATCCAACAAACGACACGAGTTTTGACAGTAGACAAGATTGGGCAAGACATCAATGTTACTTGATATTTAGTTGAGGAAACTAAACCCAAAAGTTTAGCAAATCAATTTCTTAGGTCATGTAATTGTTGATGTTAATGCACTGCAAGTCCATCAACATTATTACCTGCCTTACTCACGTAATTGTGGACACCAAGCTCTTGGCTAGACATCACACAACGAAATGAGTCTTGACAGTTGACCATATTGAAGCTAAGCTTTGATCAATGTTTAAGTCTAGCTTGGTTTCTGCAAATTCAAGGTTCAATGACCAGAATTCCGAGTACTGTGTCGATCGACGCAGACTATGTCTCTCGATCGACACTACCAAACAAAACCGGACTTCAATAACCGGTTAATTCAATTAACCCGGTTCATCGAACCAGTCGTGTCGATCGACACAACCCATGTGTGACGGTCGACATAGACCTAAACCGAAGATAGTTTTGATAACCGGTCCAATCCAATTGAACTGACTTATCTGATCAAACTGATCTTAACCAATCAGTTTATACTAATCGGAATAATCAGTTCAATCCAATTGAACCAATTCATCCAATTTAAACCGTTTAAACCAGTTTCAACTGATTGCGATAACCGGTCCAATTCAATTGAACCGTATTATCCAATCAAACTGATTTAACCCATCGGTTCATGCTAATTGAGATAATCAGTTTAATCCAATTAAACCAATTCATCCAATTTAAACCGATCAATTCGGACTTAACCAAGCATGATAACCGGTCCAACCCAATTGAACCGATTAACCATTCGTTTGGTCTGTGTCGACCGACACAAACCTGTGTCGATCGATACGTGACCGAATCTGCTCTGTGTCGACCGACACTCAACCTGTGTCGATCGACACAGAAGGCTTTCGGTTTTTCTTCGCGAAAAACCCTAGCCGCCGAATCTTGTCGTTTTCGCCGTTCTGTGTCGACTGACACACCTAGTGTGTCGATCGACACTGTGCGAAAACACAGACTCGAGCTTGATCGAAAACGATCTGACCTGTTCAATCTAAACAACTTGTTCTAGCGAATCTAAATCATCAAATTCAATAAACAGGTCTGATTCAATGATAAAACCCTAAGGCTATGATACCACTGTAGGAAATCCGAGCCAATTCTACCAGATTCAGAATTCTCGCGAGTTCCCGATAGCCTAGGATCTAGGGTCTAGTTAATTGAATCCTTACCAATCTAGCGTTTACCTTGTTCTGGCAGCGGAAGAATGAGCAAGTAAACGAGATCTCCAGCGCCTCTATTGCTGCGCCTCTATCGTAGTCCACACGCACACAAGTTGGAATCCGCCGGGTTGCTAGCGCCGGGAATCGGATCTCTTGTGAGTTTTCTAGAGAAAGAGAATCAGTTTTTCTGTCAAGAACAAACTGTCTGTGACGGCATGCACCTTTAGGTCGAAATATAAAACTCGCTTATATATTGACCTTGAAGTAAACCGAAACATCAGTTTCGGTTTCGCCTTCGTGTCGACCGATACACCTATTGGTGTCGATCGACACAAGTCTTGTATCGATCGATGCACCAATGGTATCGATCGACACATCTCTTAAAACACTATATCAATGTGTATCCAATACACATTGATCCGATCATATGCCAATGATCAATCCCATACCAAGTGCATCCAACTTGCTTAGGTGTGTGACCCTGTAGGTTCACACGATGCTGGAAATGAGTTACAACTCATTTATCATAAGCGGTTTCTAGCAAAACATTATGACTACCCAGTATCACATGAATTGTCCGATCTCGACAATACAACTATCTCTAGAGTTCGTACAATGTGATTTCAGGACATAATCCCAACAGCCTTGACATTCTTTATTCTTTTATTCGTGAGTTTACCTTGTGGATTTCTTCGTACAATAAATTTGCAGTCCATACACAATTAGGTTTACATTTTTTGAACTTTCAACTTTCCTATCTAATAGCAGCTTATCACAAAACGACAGTTCTGCGACAACAACAAAAGCATTGGGTCCAAGTTAGGAGAAGCCCAATGAGAAACAAAGCAGAATTAGCCCAACGAAGCCTGCCTGGATCAAACAGTCGACTGCAGAAACACCTGCAAAAGAAGACAAAACAATGAAGGAAAAGGAGGAATTGCAGAGATAGCTGGTACGGGAAAGCTGAATGATCTGAAGTTATCTAATCGTTTTGCAGCCCTTGATCTATTGCAATGCTCTTGATCACGCCACCTGTTATAATGCTTTAGGGTTTTCAATCTCCTTTTAGTTTGTATTTAAGAAAGCTTCAGACGTTTGTAAAACCCTTAAGGAAAATCAATGAAGAATTTTTTTCATCCTCTTTACATCTCGAGTCTTTAGTTTCTCGTACATGGTATCAGAGCCATGGACAACAGATCCTTGGTAATTTTTTTTGTTCCTACTCTAAGCATCAAAAATTGTGTGACTGTTTCTCTCAATCAACAAAACTATGTTCTTTGGAAGACACATTTTGAGACATTTCTTTCTGGGCAAGGACTTCTCAGCTTCGTCACAGGAGATGTCATTGTCCCTCCGTCTACACTGACGGTACCTGGAATCAACAATACTGCTACCCAGGCGCCAAATCCGGATTATCTTATTCATTGTCAGGTAGACCAAGTTATCAAAGCTTGGCTCCTTGGCTCTCTCTCTGAAGAACTGCTAAACTTGGTTGTCGCCTGTAAATCCTCCGAGGATGTGTGGCTCACTCTCGCCAAGCACTTTACCAGGGTCTCCTCCTCCAGATTATTTGAGTTGCAGTGAAAGCTTCAAACTTTAGCCAAAAATGACAAGACAATGACAGAATATTTGAAGGAGGTCACGATGGTTTGTGATCAGCTCTCCTCGGTTGGATCTCCTGTTGGTGAAAAAATGAAGATTTTCGGTGCTCTTCACGGATTAGGGAGGGATTACGAACCCATCAAAACCACAGTAGAGGGTTCTATCGATAACATTCCTACCCTGACTTTCGAAGAGATTGTACCTAAGCTCATAGGCTACGACGATAGACTCTAAGCTTACTCTACAGAGACAACAGTCTCTCCTCATCTTGCGTTCAATCTCTCTCGGACAAACGACGACTCTGGTCAATACTACCACAACAACTATCGTGGAAGAGGTAACAACCAATTTAACTCAAGCAGGGGACGTGGTTCTTTCTCTACCAGAGGAAGAGGATTCCCTCAGCAAATCTCTTCTTCCTCAAGCAGCTCCAGTGGCTACTCTGCAAATCCTGGTGTAGTTTGTCAGATCTGTGGCAAGATGGGTCATCCAGCTTTAAAATGCTGGCACCGGTTCAATAACAGTTACCAACATGAAGGTGTGCCTGCTGCCCTTGCTGCTTTGAGGATTACTGATGTAACTGAGCATTCTGGTCATGACTGGTACACAGATTCAGGAGCAACCTCGCATGTAACAAGCTCCCCAACTCACCTGAATCAATCCCATCCATACTCCGGGACAGACACTGTTATGGTGGGCAATGGCGAGTTCCTTCCAATCACCCATACTGGCAGTGCAAGCTTAGCCTCCACCTCAGGTAATCTTCCTTTGACAGGTGTTTTGGTTTGTCCTAATATTGCTAAATCTCTACTATCTGTATCAAAAATCATCAAAGATTACCCTTGTACTCTTGAGTTTGATTCTGATGGTGTTCGCGTGACTGATAAGGCAACAAAGAAACTCCTTGTTATCGGAACAAACCGTGATGGCCTGTACAAGTTTGAGGATCAAAGCAAGCAGCATGTTCTATACTCTTCAAGACAGTGTTCATCAAGTGATGAAGTTTGGCATATGCGTCTGGGTCATCCTCAATCTCAGGTTCTGCAACATTTATCATCAATCAAGGCAATCTCTATTAGTCAACTCTCCAATAAACTCTGAGAGTCATGTCAACTTGGTAAGAGTAGTAGGCTTCTTTTTATGCTTCTTCTTTTGTAGCATCAAAGCTCCTTGAGAGAATTCATTGTGATCTTTAGGGTCCTTCTCCAATAGTATCTTTTCAGGGTTTTTGATACTATGTTGTTGATAGGTTGTAAGTTTTCCCTATACTAAACTGCAAGTGAACAGCATGTCAAAGTAGTATATAGGGTTATCGAATCCACAGGGACACTTGGTCTCAAGAGAATCAAACTATAGGAATAAATACTAGAAATAAGCAAATAGTGAATGAAATAAATTGCGGTGCGAGAAGGTAAATCAGTAGCAGAGATTAACGGTTGTGAAGCAAGTAATTAAAAGCGTCAAGCCTAGGGTATTCTCAGGAAATCAGACAAGCAGACAGTTCATTCAGCAAGGATCTAATTAAGCACGGTTCTAGAACTCAAAACACAGATATAGAATTAACCAAATTCCTTTGCGATAATTCTCTAAGTCTAAGTGCAGCAAACCAAACTTTCGTTTGCGAGAACTAACATATTAAACTAGCAATAAGTCCAAGTTTGATATGTTCACAATTATCCTAAACCAAACTTCCGTTTGCGCAAAGTTTAATTGCCCAATTTAATTAGTTCAGATTCCTAAACCCCACTTCCGTGACGTATTTAGCAACCTAAGATCTAGATTCTAATTGATCAGGTTAGAACTAGCTTTAAGCATAATTAAATTGAAGAACAGATATAGTTATGAATCCTTAACTGAATTTGAACAAGTCTAGCAAGTCATGAAATCCTATGTGAGAAACCCTAAACCTAACTAGGAATCTACTCAGACATAGATAATGAAAACATAATCATAGAATGAATAAATTGCATAAAAGAATAAGAGTAAAAGGGGTTCGAAATCTTCTCCAAATACAGATGATGTAACAGGTTCAGATCAGCCCCAAAAAGCTCTAAAATCCTCTGCTCTTAATTATGAAAGTGTATTGTAAAAAGTATCAAGCGTATCTAATAAAAACACTAAAAACTCTATTATATAGGCATAATCTCGGCCAGGGGCTTCTTTGTAAATATAAGGAACTTCTGGATCAAAGTGCAAATTCTTCACTCTTCTAAACCGCCGAGTTTTTGGCCCATCTCGCTGGTGCATCGATCGATGCTAGAGTGCAACGATCGACACCTTCCTCTGTTTCGGACAGTGAACTCTATCTCTCGGCCAAACACTCCAAAAATCTCCAAAATGCTTCATTATCTCCAATTCAGCTCCCAACCTGATTATACCTGTAAAAGACTCTAAAAGAACACAAAAGACACTAAAAACACACTTATATCATGGTCTAAAACTAGTAAAAACCATGATATATCAACTCCCCCACACTTAGCCTTTGCTTGCCCTCAAGCAAAACAGAGAACTAAAACATGGTGAAGAGGTTTGAAAACTCTTCAGAAACTCATTTCATCCTAGAAGCTACAATACTCAGATTCCCCTTAGTAAACCACTGCAAGAATCAATCACAGGATATCAAGACCAACATGTACTTCCCCCACACTTAGCAACTGTCCTAAGTAAACTCCACAATCACATTCAAGCATTCAAATTCTCCCTACTGACTTCTGCAAGTATTTAAGTGCGGTCTCACCTAAGGAGTATCGATCTAAAGGCACATGGATTCTTACCTTATCAGCTCTAGACCACCATACTATCTTTCTCTAGTCCCTTTCTTCTCTTTCCCTTCTTTAACAACTGATTTTTCCCCACTGGGTATCATTTTTTTTTTTTATCAGTGTTCTTCCCGTTATAGGGTGTACTTTGGACACATTCCATGGATCACATGAGAGATAATAGTGTTTGCTACTATTCCCATGACCACTTCGGAGTTACTAACTCATCCTCAGTTTATTATTATTATTTTTTTTACTTTATAGAAGGGGAGAAGGGGACTAAATAGGACAGGTTTACAGGCTGTGTCAGAACTAACAGGGAATCCGACATAAAGCATACCAAGCCCTTAGGTGAGAAATCTAAGTCAGTATTAAGGTTGAAGTCAGTAAAGGATCCTCTGATACCTGAAGTGATGTGGGTGTTCCCAGTAGGTTGATCCGTGATGGAGTTTTCTAATAGTCATAGATAGATCCTGCAACTTCATCCCAATGGTTACTTAAGTTCCTGCAAGTCTTGTAAATCTTCTCAGAAAATCATAGTTTCTTACTTAAACAGTTTTGACTCAATAAAACAATTTTTTTTTGAAAAACGGACTGACTCTTAAGAAAACAGAAAACAAAAGTCAGTAGCACCTCCCCCACACTTAAGACACACTGTCCCCAGTAGTGTCCAGCGAAGGCTCGGTAAAAAGAAAATAAAAATTGAAAAGGTGAAGTTATGTCTGTCGGGTTACCTCTGTCGCTCAGGCATCGATCGTTGCACTAAGTGCATCGACCGTTACTTGGCGATTTTCGTGTATAGTCGATCGTTGCTCAGGACCGCAACGATCGCTGCAATGCGATTCCTCTCGTGTTGTGACGATCGATGCATTTCTGCATCGATCGCTGCACTGCGAATTAACCGAGACCTGCAAACATAAACTCACCAAAAACAAAAACAAACGTAAAATCCTAACAAAAACACCAAAAATGAAAAAGAAAAACACTAGTACCTAATGGTGGGTTGTCTCCCACCCAGCGCTTGTTTAAGGTCAATAGCTTGACCGGACGGATGAGATCTTTCAAGTGGAGGGTGCAGCATCCAGAGGCAAAATCTGACCTCTTGGAATCTCGGCCTTAGCCCAATAGTGTTTTACCCTCTGCCCATTAACAGCAAACTCATTACCTTCCTTGCCAATTAAAATGACAGCTCCATATGGACGCACTTCCTTTATTGTGTAGGGACCGGACCATCTTGATTTCAGCTTCCCTGGAAACAAATGCAGACGAGAATTGTACAGAAGTACCTGGTCATTAGGCTCAAACCGTCTAGAAACAATCTTTTTATCATGATAAGCCTTAGTCCTCTCCTTGTACAGCTTTGAGTTCTCATAGGCAAGATGTCTAATCTCATCCAACTCATTAAGCTGTATCAACCTTCTTTCTGCAGCTGATTTAAGGTCAAAGTTCATCTGCTTCACAGCCCACGCTGCTTTGTGCTCAAGTTCCACCGGCAGATGGCATGCTTTTCCATACAACAAGTGAAATGGAGTAGTCCCTAATGGTGTTTTGAATGCAGTCCTGTAGGCCCATAAAGCATCATCAAGCTTAGCTGCCCAATCTTTCCTTGTCTTCCCAACTGTCTTTTCCAAGATTTCCTTGATTTGTCTGTTAGAAACCTCTACCTGTCCACTAGTCTGTGGGTGATAAGGAGTAGCAACTCGGTGATGCACTCCATGCTTCTTCAGGAGCTTCTCAAAAACCTTATTAATAAAGTGAGATCCTCCATCACTAATTACTATCCGAGGTACTCCAAATCTAGGGAATATGATAGATTTAAACAGCTTAATGACTACTGAAGAGTCATTGGTCGGACTGGCTATTGCTTCTACCCACTTAGATACAAAATCCACAGCAACTAATATGAATTTATTCCCGTATGATGAGGGAAAGGGACCCATAAAGTCGATGCCCCAGCAATCAAAAACCTCAACCTCAAGAATGAAATTCTGAGGCATCTCATGCTTCCTGCTAATTTTCCCTCTTCTCTGGCAGGCATCACAATGAGAAATAAAGGAATGAGTATCAGCGAACATTGTAGGCCACCAGAAACCTGCTTGCAAAACCTTAGACACAGTCTTAAATGTAGCAAAATGTCCTGCATAATCTGATCCGTGACAGTGGAAAAGGATATCTGGAACCTCTGACTCAGCAACACATCTTCTATAAAGGCCATCCGAACAATGCTTATAGAGGTAAGGTTCATCCCAATAGTACCTCCTAAGTTCTCTGAAGAACCTCTTCTTTTCATATCCTTTCAGATTATCTGGTTCAGTCTCTGCAGCTAGATAATTGGCTATGTCTGCATACCATGGTCGATCATTTGTTGCGACAGCGTAGATCTCGAACTCATGCTTTCCAATCCGCACCATAAAAGTTTCTGGGTCTGTATCCGCACTGCAACGATCGTCACAGTCAGGTGTATCGATCGTTACTGCCCCGATAGATGCATCGATCGACGCTGATGTAGCATCGATCGACGCAACGCGATTAATCCGACAGTTCTGCAGATTTCTGTCCAAATCTGTCTCACAGATTGTCCCAACCATATTGACGTTTTCTTCAGGCAAGTAATCATTAATTGGCACGTCCTCCTCTACTAGCATCCTCGAAAGATGATCAGCAACTCCATTCTCAACCCCTTTCTTGTTTCTCACTTCAATATCAAATTCCTGAAGCAACAAGATCCATCTCAGCAGTCTCGGCTTAGCATCCTTCTTCTGCATCAGATACTTCAGTGCTGAATGATCAGTGTGGACAATTACCTTAGAGCCAACAAGATAAGAGCGAAATTTCTCAAATGCAAAGACAACTGCAAGCAACTCCTTCTCTGTTGTGGCATAGTTTCTTTGTGCATCATCCAGTGTCCTACTGGCATAATAGATAGCATGAAGTTTTCTATCTTTCTTTTGTCCAAGAACAGCTCCCACATCATAATCACTTGCATCGCACATTACTTCGAAAGGCAAATCCCAATCCGGTGGCTGAACTATGGGAGCACTCACTAATGCCTGCTTGATCTGTTCAAATGCAGTTTGACAATCTGCAGTGAACTCAAATTTGGTGTCTTTACACAGCAAAGCAGTTAGTGGCCTAGCAATCCTACTAAAATCCTTAATGAACCGTCTATAGAAACCAGCATGTCCAAGAAAGCTTCTAATAGACTTAACAGAATCAGGTGCCTGCAGGTTCGTCATTACCTCGATTTTGGCGCGGTCCACCTCTATTCCTGCTTCGGACACCTTATGTCTAAGCACAATGCCATCTCTGACCATGAAATGACACTTCTCCCAGTTAAGAACTAAGTGCTTCTCTTCACATCTTTTCAGAACCTTACACAGATTATCTAAGCATTCATTATAGGATGATCCATATACTGAGAAATCATCCATGAATACTTCCATAAAATCCTCAATCATATCTGTGAATATGGACATCATGCATCTCTGGAAAGTGGCTGGTGCATTGCAGAGTCCAAAAGGCATCCTACGGTAGGCGAATGTCCCATATGGACAAGTGAAAGTGGTTTTTCCCTGATCCTCTGGATGGATGGGGATCTGAAAGAAACCTGAGTATCCATCTAAGAAGCAGTAGTAAGGATGATTTGCTAACCTTTCGAGCATCTGATCAATAAAAGGCAAAGGAAAATGATCTTTCCTGGTAGCAGCATTAAGCTTCCTGTAATCTATGCACATCCTGTGTCCTGTCACAGTCCTAGTAGGTATCAGCTCGTTCTTCTCATTCTTCACAACTGTAACACCGCCCTTCTTTGGCACTACATGGACTGGACTCACCCAATCACTGTCAGAGATAGGGTATATAATTCCAGCATCAAGGAGTTTCATAATCTCCTTTTTGACTACTTCCTGCAGATTAGGATTAAGTCTCCTCTGATGTTCGATTGATGTTTTGGACTCATCCTCAAGATGTATCCGATGCATGCACAGCTCCGGTGAGATACCTTAAATATCATTAAGGGAATAGCCAAGAGCCTTGCGATGCTTGCGCAGCTTGCTTAGCAGTAAAGTGAGCTCTGCGTTGTTCAAACTAGCGTTGACAATCACTGGATAAGTTGAATTCGGTCCAAGAAATGCGTACCTTAGCCCGGATGGAAGTTGTTTCAGATCTATTTTCGGAGCTTTTTCCTCTGCCCAGTCTCTGTCGACTTGCAACGATCGTTGCTTAGTTGGTATCGATCGTTGCAGTCCCGCGTCAGACACTTCTACTTGCATTGCAACCTCGACAGAATCCATCAATCTTGTATAGCACATCGCAGGCTCGTCCTGTAGGTATTCCAACTCCAAAATAGAACTCAGTAAAGCCCTTTCTAGGGGGTCCTCAGCATGTGATTGATGAAAGTACTCTGCAGCCAAATCACCCAATGTGTCCACATAAAAGGTCTGCCCGTCGATGGTCGGTCTCTTCACCAGTTTGTTCATGTCAAAACTCATCTTCAGATCACCCACATTCAGAATTATCTTACCTCCTTGACAGTCAATCATCGCACCAGCTGTTGCTAAGAAAGACCTGCCTAGAATTAATGGGTCTTTTGGCTCCTGTCCATATTGTAGAACCACAAAATCAGTTGGGATTACGCACTTGCCAACTGTTATAGGCACATCCTCTATTATTCCTTCTGGAATCCTGACTGATCTGTCTGCCAGAACCAGTGATATCCTAGTTGGTATAAAATCTGTCATCCCCAGTCTTTTAGCAACAGAAAGGGGCATTAGATTTACACTGGAGCCAAGATCACATAGGGACCTTTCGAACCTCTCCTTATAGATAGCACAATCCAACACGAAGCTGCCCGGATCTTTCAATTTCTCTGGAATTCTACCTTGAACCACTGCACTACATACTTCATTGAGCATCATTATACTTTCTTCATCAGACCATTTACCAGAAATTGCATCCTTGAGGCATCTCTTCATCATGGGGGAAGTTTCAATGGAATCCAACAAAGGTACTTCAACCTTTACCTTTTTTATGAACTCCTTCCATTTTGCATATTGCCTATCATTCTTAGCTTTTCTGGGGTTCTTGGGATAAGGTATCTTAGGCTTGTATACTCTTTCAGCCGACTGTTTTGGGTTTTCAGCACTCGAACTTTCTGCAGTCACCTTGTGTCGATCGTTGCCTTTATTGCACCGATCGATGCTAGGCGACTTTGTTACGACCTCCGGTTCCTTGATTTCGCTTGGCAACGATCGCTGCTGAGATGCATCGATCGATGCTCGGCGAATATCGCGTATCTCATCCTCCAATTCTTCAATTTCCACGAGTTCCTCAACGCTTAACTGCTTTTTCTCGCCAGATGACAGCTCCTTACCACTTCTCAATGTCACGGCATTGCATTGGTACTTAGGATTGGCATCAGTCCTCCCCGGGAGATATCCCTCTTCCCTTTGAGCATGTCCAGCAGTTTTTGCAACCTTAGCATCAAGCTCTTTCATGTGCGTGTTCAAACTTTCAAACTTCCCATTCAGCTCCATGTAGATTGTATCCATCTTCGCGTCAGCATCTGCTGCGTACTTAGTCTGATTCTCCATCAGCTGTCTTAGCATCATCTCTACTTTACTATCAGACTCATTGGCTTTCTTAAAACCACTTTGCTGAACTCCATTTGAGAATCTGTTTCCCTGTTGATTTCTAAATCTATTGCTTTGGAAACTAGAACTTCCCATGTAATTCACTTCTTCTTCCTGAGTGTCCTCCTCAGTCTGAATCACCTCTACATCTTGGGCAAAGTGGACAGCTTTCTTACTTGTCAGGAGATTGTAGACTGTGTCTAGTCTAGATCTAATCTCAGTCATGTTAGAATCCTCTATACTTCCACCGGATTTCTTCCTCTTTTCATCCATAGACTTGCAGCTGTAGCTGTTAATAAGGTTCCCAATCAACTGCACAGCTTGTGTAGGAGTCCTGGTGTTGAAGTTAGCATTACTGGAATTATCCAGCGCAGTCTGATAAGGAAGATCTATGCCTCTGAAGAAAATACCAATCAGTTGTACTTCTGTGAATCCATGGTGTGGACAGTCACGCTGATACTGCTTAAATCTCATCCAGGCAGTCTTCAAGGGCTCCACAGCTCCTTGGGGAAAGGTGAGTATGTCCTGTCTGGACTGATCCGAGCGTGCATCATCATAAAAGTGACGCAGGAACTCACTCTTTAAGGCTGTCCAAGTAGTATACTGACCAGGTGCCAGTTGTCTCAGCCATGCACTAGCGTCTCCAGCAAGACTGTGCGGAAATAGCTTAAGGAACAGATAGTCCGGGCATACTCCTTCATACTTCATGCCAGTGACTATGTCCTCAAACTTGTCAATGTGATCCATAGGCTGCTCTATTTGAAGACCATGAAAAGCAATCTGTCTCATCAGCTGGTAGTAGATGGTTTTTACCTCAAAATCATTCCTCTAAAAAGTAGGAAGCACTAGAGCTGCTCGGTTTGCATGAAACTCATCAGGTCTGTTGTAATCAGCTAGTGTCCTCTCATGAACCACCATCTCTCTACCTTGGGTCTGTCCTTGACCCTGGTTTTGGTTCAGCTCCTGTTGCTCAGGAGGATCAGGGATGACATTCCCTTCAGCATCAACCCGATGCCCAGCAGCATTGTACGGGTTGTCATCTTGGTCCCTTAGGGTACCTTCAGCATCTGGTATCAAGATCAAACGTTCTCGTACCATTCTCTCTCTCTTTTCTCTTCTGTTAGTCCTTTCTAGACGTCCAAGTTCCTCTAGATCGAGATTAACCAAGCTCGAGTTCGGATTACTTCGAGTTTTCTGCGTTGGCATAAACTCTGTAATCGTCCAGCAACGATCGATGCTATCAGTGCAACGATCGATTCAATTCTCAGAATCGCCTAGTGACGATCGACGCAAGGGATGCAACGATCGACGCAAGGCGAAATTCGTACCTGCGACAGAGAGAAATCAGAGAAAAAGTTAGCAAAATCAAAATAAAACGAAAAACGAAAAAGAACAAAAACAAAAAGAAAAATTTCTAGCAAAAAAAACCCTAAGTTCGGTCCTATCGAAGACTCAAAGAGTCCCCGGCAACGGCGCCAAAAACTTGATAGGTTGTAAGTTTTCCCTATACTAAACTGCAAGTGAACAGCAATGTCAAAGTAGTATATAGGGTTATCGAATCCACAGGGACACTTGGTCTCAAGAGAATCAAACTATAGGAATAAATACTAGAAATAAGCAAATAGTGAATGAAATAAATTGCGGTGCGAGAAGGTAAATCAGTAGCAGAGATTAACGGTTGTGAAGCAAGTAATTAAAAGCGTCAAGCCTAGGGTATTCTCAGGAAATCAGACAAGCAGACAGTTCATTCAGCAAGGATCTAATTAAGCACGGTTCTAGAACTCAAAACACAGATATAGAATTAACCAAATTCCTTTGCGATAATTCTCTAAGTCTAAGTGCAGCAAACCAAACTTTCGTTTGCGAGAACTAACAGATTAAACTAGCAATAAGTCCAAGTTTGATATGTTCACAATTATCCTAAACCAAACTTCCGTTTGCGCAAAGTTTAATTGCCCAATTTAATTAGTTCAGATTCCTAAACCCCACTTCCGTGACGTATTTAGCAACCTAAGATCTAGATTCTAATTGATCAGGTTAGAACTAGCTTTAAGCATAATTAAATTGAAGAACAGATATAGTTATGAATCCTTAACTGAATTTGAACAAGTCTAGCAAGTCATGAAATCCTATGTGAGAAACCCTAAACCTAACTAGGAATCTACTCAGACATAGATAATGAAAACATAATCATAGAATGAATAAATTGCATAAAAGAATAAGAGTAAAAGGGGTTCGAAATCTTCTCCAAATACAGATGATGTAACAGGTTCAGATCAGCCCCAAAAAGCTCTAAAATCCTCTGCTCTTAATTATGAAAGTGTATTGTAAAAAGTATCAAGCGTATCTAATAAAAACACTAAAAACTCTATTATATAGGCATAATCTCGGCCAGGGGCTTCTTTGTAAATATCAGGAACTTCTGGATCAAAGTGCAAATTCTTCACTCTTCTAAACCGCCGAGTTTTTGGCCCATCTCGCTGGTGCATCGATCGATGCTAGAGTGCAACGATCGACATCTTCCTCTGTTTCGGACAGTGAACTCTATCTCTCGGCCAAACACTCCAAAAATCTCCAAAATGCTCCATTATCTCCAATTCAGCTCCCAACCTGATTATACCTGTAAAAGACTCTAAAAGAACACAAAAGACACTAAAAACACACTTATATCATGGTCTAAAACTAGTAAAAACCATGATATATCAGTTGTCTTCATTGATCACTACTCTAGATACTGTAGGTTTTATCCATTGAAGTTAAAATCTAAGTTCTTTGCAATCTTTGAACGGTTCCAGAAGCTAGTTGAGAATCAGTTTTAAACTAAATCAGCTCCTTCCAATGTGATGGAGGAGGTGAGTTCATGAGCAGTGAGTTTAAACATCATCTTCAGTCACATGGAATTCTTCAAAGAATCTCATGCCCTCATACTCCTCAGCAAAACAGATTGGCTGAGAGGTAACATCGTCACTTGGTTGAGCTAGGTCTATCCATGCTGTTTCACAGTAAAATGCCACTGAAATATTGGGTAGAAGCCTTTGCCACTGCTCACTTCCTCATCAATATATTACCCACCTCTGCACTTCCTGATCATATGACACCGTACGAGAAACTCTTTGGCAAACAACCTGAGTACTCTGCCCTGCGTACCTTCGGATGTGCTTGTTTTCCCACTCTTCGTGACTATGCAGCTAACAAACTGGATCCACGGTCTCTCAAGTGTGTCTTTATCGGTTACAGTGAACAACATAAAGGGTACAAGTGCTTATATCCTCCAACAGGAAGGGTCTAAATTAATCGTCATGTTTTCTTTGATGAAACATGTTTTCCCTTCTCCACTATGTATCTTCATCTACATCTGAAGCAGAACACGCCTCTGTACAATGCCTGGTTACAAAGTTTTCAGACCACTGCTGTAACGCCCCTTTCCCATTCTCCGCTGACCGTCGAGCTGACCGGTCAACAATCAAACAAGAGCATGACCGATCGAACCCGAGCAAGTCGAATGGGAAAAGTTCGCCACAGGACGAAGCCAAAGTTAGTTCGGTTTGAGACAAAGGCTCGCACCAATCTATCCTCGACTCCGCTATCCTCATATCCATAGTACAAGCGGTACCACTTGCACTACTTCGATGAGTTGTGTGGGTTCGGACTTAAACCTCATATCAGGGAAACAATTTCATTTCTGAGTAATCAACATTGAGTACAACGTTTAATAGAATTTTCACAAACAATCGTCAAGTCAAATATACAAAGAAATCAACACACGAAATAACAATAATGCTGAACCGAGAAAACACTCAAAAATCACAAATCAAATCCCGTCACAAGCCATCCCGAAACTACACCGAGAACCTCCCGCGTCCGTCGCTGCTAAACCTAAAAACACAAAAAGAGTATAATGAGCGATCTAAGATCACCCAGTGAATCGGCTCCCCACTAATGGCTTCTAATCTATCTAAGTCTACAAATTCCCGCCCCAAAACCCAAAATAACAATCAGCAGGAAAAATAGTCGATCACGTACTACCATGTCGTGATAAACCCAAACATACACAATCAATGCCAGAGATAAAGTGAATTAAGGGAAATCGAAGGCACTGCGGCACATGTCCTCGATTGAACTCGATCTATCTATCGCGCAACGAAAGAATAATAAAACAACATTGGGCCCTACGATCTCGGTAACTTCCACGGGTTTACATCGTCACCTATATGGCAAATAACCCACGACTCCTAAACGTGTACACAAGGTCCCACGAATAGGACACCGTTCTCTGTCCATCGATACGCGGTGACTCGGACTACCCCTAGATCGCCAGAGTTTCCATGTGATTCGGCCCTAGGACATGACCCCGTATTCTCCGAATCACACACCTACCGGCGTCACCCAGTAGGTTAACACCATAACCAGAATCACCGTGATCCGGTTAGGTAAAACCCGAGGATCCAATCGGGTCGGAAGTACCGGAACGTAAACAAAACCTAGGCTTGCGGAATCTAACGCACCCTAGAGTCCTAGTGCAGAAATATAAACACGCAGACTCGCTGGGACTCTAGCACAGATCTAGCAATCAATATCAATAATAAATCTCCAACCATTCCGCAAGCCACTACGCTACCACCGCACTGACTAGGTAAGATACCTAGTCAGCACCACTAACTTACCCGGTCCCGTGACCGGAGTAAGTGTCCGCAATAACTGCTCGGCCCAACAACAAGCAGTCTAACAAACCTGCACACAAAGCTCACAATAACAGCAATACAATCACACAATCACAATCAATCACACAATCACATAATCACACAATCACACCCAAGCAGGTTTATTAGGGTTTCTAAGTCTTTTAATCCATTATCATCCGCTACCTTGGGTTAGCGGATTGCTAACCCGTAGACGGCTTACCAACTCACCACATTCCTTATTTAACCCATTCTAGATATCTTTTATTAACTCCTCGATCCGTCGGTTTAGAGTTAGTAAACTTACTAACTCCCCGACGTCTCATTATTAATTAACTTTATTCATTACCCAATCCCGCTATTAAACCTAAACCCCAATCCCGTTCTCATATTCTATATGTTTGTTTAGGTTCAACCATATTTTAATGTCGTCTTAATTCCCGTATACAGATTCATTAATTATCGTTCTTAATACATATATAGATGCATATACGGTCCTAAACAACGGTCTATATAAATGCATCACCCAATTGATACTAACAACCTAGCGGCACACAATTGATTTACCATTTAATTCTTTAAACCTAGCGTATTTATCTGATCCTAACCGGTTTATCATTAACGTCCAATTAATTATTGATTACTAATTAGGTTAAGTAACGGGTATGCAATCCTAGCACTACGGTTTATCAATTTATGGTCTATATGAATCTATGAGTTTGTGAGCCGACTCACAGTGAGATAGGCGCGGAAATGGCGGCTCTGACACGGTATGAATCCCGAGACCCTCGAACTGGAACCCGAACCTCCCGAATCGCGGACTCGAACTTAACCCGCACTTTACCTTGGTGATTCCGAACCTCCGGATAACCCTCATATGATGGCTACTACAACCGTCTATCCTATTTCTAAATAAAAGAAATCCAGTTTATCGGGAAGATTATTACGTCGGAAAAATTCCTTTCCGAAGAATATTCTTTAGAATATTCCGACGTATTAATATTCCTTTTCCCATTTTTCTTCTATTTTTCTCACTCTCTCTCTCTCCTCCTTTTCTCTCTCTCCTCCCTCTCTCTCCCCTCCGGATCCTCCTTCTTCTCCCCTCCCTCCGGCTTCTCCTTCTTCTCTCCTCCCTCCGGCTTCTTCTTCTTCTTCTCCCGGCTCCTCCTCCTCTTCCATCTTCTTGCCGCCTCCTCCTTCTTCTTCTTCCTCCCTTCTCCCTCTCTTCTTTCTCTCTTCTTCACTACTCTTGTTGAGAAGTGTTTTTAGTGTGAAGAAAAGTGAGGGGTGGAGGCCTCCTTTTATAGCTAAAGTGAAGAGATCTCCACCTTCCACTTGTCACCTCTTCTTCTCCATCTTAAGCCACGACCTCTCCACCAAAAACCATCCACAAACAATGAATTTGATCATCCACCATCCACTTGTAGCCTCCTCCATGCAGCCCTTGGATTAATGACAACACATCTTTGGAGATTCATGCACCTAAGAAGCTTCTATTTCTTGGGCTCAAATTTCGTGGCCCATGCTTCATACTGAGCTGGATTTAAGTCCAATATGGTCTTGGTAAACTGTCCCAAATACCCTGACTCAAGCCCAAGCCTCAAGGAATTTATTTTGAATTTATAAGCCTTAATAACCCATTAAGGACTCAAAATTCATAACTTGATCTAGACATCAAATCTTGCTGAGTCCTTTTAACCATATCTTCTTCATCTTCTAATGTAGCTTCGGTAAAAATTTCATAATTTTTGGTGGACTTTAGAGGGTCTTCTTTCTTGCCCGAACGATGTATCGATTTCTCGGAAAAACCGGCTTTAAGTTGAATATTTTAAAAAATCCTTTAGCTACTTCTACAAATCCACCAAGTCTCATTTTCAGATTCTAGAAGATCTTATATGAATTTAAAAATTTGAATCGCCTCAAACGGACACCCGTAGCTCCCGTTATGGATTTTACAAGTTTTATCGGTTCTATCGGTTTTCTTTCCCGATAGTCCGTAAAACTCGTTTAATCTTCGTTTCTTCCACGTCTGATCTTCTAAATGTTCTTTTGGACAAAAATAAGAACACTTGGCCCGTCTCCACTTCCAGATCGCATTTTGGTAAAATTACCAAAATGCCCTTCATCTTCTGAAAATTACGAAAATGCCCTCCGTTGACTTCTCTGCTGCCCGTTGACTATTTCTTGGAACATGATATTACAACTGCAGTAGTCCATCGTGCAGTAAACCCTCACTTCTCTCCACCTGTCAGCGTAGATACTTCTGTGACCCTCCCCACTGTTACTACTGCTCCTCAACGCATGAACTTCTCTCAACACATAAATGAACCATCCAACTCTGCTGAGCAATCAATATTCACAGAAGCTGATTTTCCACCTCTAAAACCAGTCTTACATGTGGAAACACTTACGCTGGCTGTCCAATCCGCTGAACCACCTTCTGCATCAGTCACTACAACGACTCCTCCATCCTATGGGACAAGTATTCTTGGTCATGCTCTTGTTACAGTCCCTGAAACAAACATCCATACAATGGTAACCAGAGGCAAAGTGGTAACAGTAAAGCCGAACCCGCGTTATGTTCTCTTTACCCAACATATTTCCTATCCAGAACCAAAGACTGTCACAGCTGCTCTCAAAGATAAAGGCTGGACAGCAACTATGGTTGAGGAAATCAATAACTGTAAGGACACTAAAACCTTCACTTTGGTCCCAAGAACTAAGGAAATGAATGTATTGGGTAGTAAATGGGTGTTTCAGACTAAATTGAATGCTGATGGAACGTTAGACAAACTTCAAGCTCGGTTAGTCGCAAAAGGCTTTCATCAGGAGGAAGAAATCGATTATCTGGAAACTTATAGCCCGGTTGTACGCACAGCTACTGTCAGGCTTGTTCTTCATCTTGCAACAATTATGGATTGGGATTTGAAACAAATGGACGTCAAGAACGCCTTTCCACACAACGATCTTACTGAAACAGTGTATATGACACAACCCGCCGGATCATGTGTGGCATCTACACAAATCTATCTACGGTTTAAAGCATTCTCCTCGTGCTTGGTTCGATAAGTTCATCACTTATATCTTGGACTTTGGCTTCGTTTGCAGTTTTAAAGACCCTTCTCTATTCATCTTTAAACAAGGCAATGACGTTATACTGTTGCTCATTTACGTCGATGACATGGTTATAACAGGGAATCAGTCGTCCTCCATGACAAGATTCCTCAGTGATCTGAACAACAACTTCTAGATGAAAGATATGGGTCATCTTCACTACTTTATTGGCATACAAGCTCACTCTCATGAAGACGGTTTGTTCTTGTCTCAACAAAAATATGCAGAAGACTTGCTTGTTCTAGTTGGTATGCAACACTGCTCCCCTATCTCCACACTTCTACCCACGCAACCAGATAGAACTCCAGATCATGAGGTCAATTTCACTGATCCAACCTACTTCCGCAGCCTAGCAGGTAAATTGCAGTATCTAACCTTGATTAGGCCTGACATCCAGTTCGCTGTCAACTATGTGTGTCAAAAGATGCATCAACCCACTGTTTATGATATCACTTTGCTGAAAAGAATCTTGCGCTACATCAAAGGAACCTCAACCATGGGCATATCTTTCACCAAAAACACGGACAATGTACTTAGAGCTTATTACGACAACGACTGGTCTGGCTGTAAGGAGACCCGTCGTTCTACAGGAGGATATTGTACTTACTTGGGTCTGAACTTGATCTCTTGGTCATCACGAACGCAAACAACAATGTCTAAAATCTCAACTGAATCCGAGTACAGATCACTGTCTGAAACAGCCTTTGAAATCACATGGATCAGTCATGTGCTGCGAGAGCTTGGAGTCCCATTACCAGAGACGCCTGAGCTCTATTGCGATAACTTATCATCTGTGTATATGACTGAAAATCCTGCTTTCCACTCCAAGACCAAACACTTCGTAAGGGATCATCATTATGTGCAAGAAAGAGTGGCTCTCGGTGCTTTGATCGTCAAACATATACATGGTCATCAGCAGATCGCAGACATCTTCACAAAGCCTCTTCTTGCTACATCATTTGAGAGATTAAGATTCAAACTTGGTGTAGACTTACCTCCCACACCAAGTTTGAGGGGGACTAATAGCAGCTTATCACAAAACGGCAGTTCTGCGACGACAACAACAAAGGCATTGGGCCCAAGTCAGGAGAAGCCCAATGAGAAACAAAGCAGAATCAGCCCAACGAAGCCTGCCTGGATCAAACGGTCGACTGCAGAAACACCTGCAAAAGAAGACAAAACAATGAAGGAAAAGGAGGAATTGCAGAGATAGCTGGTACGAAAAAGCTGAATGATCTGAAGTTATCTAATCGTTTTGCAGCCCTTGATCTACTGCAATGCTCCTGATCACACCATCTGTTATAATGCTTTAGGGTCTTCAATCTCCTTTTAGTTTGTATTTAAGAAAGCTTCTGAGATGTTTGTAAAACCCTTAAGAAAAATCAATGAAGAATTTCTTTCATCCTCTTTACATCTCGAGTCTTTAGTTTCTCCTACACTATCAATCATGCATTTTTTTCTAGCTATATCATAGATTGTTTTTGGATTCCTTCTCAAAAGATCTTATATTAATCAGAATTAAACATTATTTATAAATTAGAATTTATTTCTCTAAAATTTTCGATGTTGGTTTTAGTTTGTTTGATCTCAATATAAAAAATTATCTAGATCTGGAGCCTTATGTTTGAAAAACTTGAAAATCGTGACGAAAATAACCAAATATTCTAAGAGAAAAAAGTCATTGACAATGTCTGAATCGTGTCCTAACTCTCAAGTAGGAGTTCCAAAATTATTGGGCTACTGTGAAAGAAATCATTAGATGCGGTTAAAGAATATGTATTCTTCTTCATCATCATCTTACGTTGATGAAAATTATATATAGGAAAACATAAAAAATCATCATTTCTTCAGCAGTAGGTCAATGACAATGAGTAAGTAGCAGTAGTGTGGCTTTCTTTCTTATCTCTCTAGCCTAACCTCTGCTTATTTAATTCCCTAGGCCTAATTAAGCGCTACAAGAAAAAAGAAACAAAGTCTTACTTAAAAAAAAATTAATATTTTTTTTTCCACAAATCAATATATTGATATTATAAAAGTTTAAAAGATACAAAATTCATGTAAATACAACCGTTGAAACAAATAAGGGAAATTGAAACAATTTCGATGAAGAAGTGGAGAGTCACCATGCTTTTTTATCAAAAGTCTTAGGCTAACAGATAATCTATTAGACCAACCACATTGGTGAACCCCTTAAAGGGGTTCTTAACCATATTTTAATAATTTTTTTTGTTTTTTATGAATAGTTAAGAGTCTGTGTTTTATTAAGGCTCCATTGGTGAACCCTATCTGAGGTTCTTAAAAAAAAAAAAAATTTAGACATTTTATTTTTTTGAATTTTTATTAATTTTAATTTTGATTTTAAACATACAATAATTATCCATCAAGAACAAAATGAATGTACCTCCTATACAGACACAATCCAGAACAAAATGAATGTACCTCCTATACAGAAATATCACAGCATATCCAGCCTTGACGAAGTTCCTTTTGCAACAAAATCAAACAAATTTACACCAAGAATGATTATAAAACAGAAAACAAAAAGCTAAACTTACTCAGTAGAAGCAGCACCTCTATTTCCTGAGCTGAAGTTGTCAATATATCTTACGCATCGTTGCTCCAAGGGAACCGTAGTTCCTCAAGTCACACATACGATCCTCCTCCCTTGTGACAAAGAAGCATTCAGCTGGATGAACCCATTAAGCTTCTGGACTATCTCTTCCATGTTCTTGAGAGGTGGAGATGATTCAAAAAAGTAACTAATTTCATCTTCCCCTAACCCAGAACTCATTTCAATTCTCTACGCAAACAGAGATTTTACTGAATCAAATATCTTATCAACAAAAAAACTAGATTTACTCTAACAAATTAACAGTATAAATCAAACAAGAGCACTGATATCTATCAAACAATCATCATATTCTATATTAACCCAATACGACACCACTCACAAAGAAAAGTTCCAATTTTTCGGTGAGAAAGAGAATAAAAACTCTAGTAGACGAAATCAAAAACGATCCTATGATTACGGAGCACAAGCGAGAGAGAATCAGTAACTTACTTGAGAGAAAAAGAGCTTAGAGCTATGTTACAAATCACAACCACCACCACAACCAGTTCAACGATTAACGAAATTCAGCCCACACCAACAAACCCTAATTCATCCGAGAGAGAGGGAAACAATTATACAAGCCTCTAAATCGCAAAATCGATCACCAAACACTAACCCAAATTTCGATTTCAAACCATCAATCAGAAAACCTAAATCATGCGAGACATTGGAAATCAGTTATACATCAAACCATCAATCAGAAAACCCTAAGTCATACGAAGGCAAATCGATTAACAACCCTAAATCGAAACCTTAAGACCATCCCCCTAAACGATTAATACACGATTCTTACTCGATTACGCAGAAGAACAAAATGCCCAAAATACTCGCATTCGAAATCGCCTCCTCCAACTTTCAGTTTCAGTCGAGCTTTCGAAATGAGGAACCAAAAAAAACAAAACACAAAAGACGTGTTAGAAAAAGAAAAAAATAACCAGTGCTCGTTTGACACGTGGTTAGAACCCGTCCCTTAAAGGTTCACAAATAAGAACCGGTTCTTCGCTTTAAATCAATTTTTATTTTTTTTAAATACGAAATACATATGATTTAGAGCCCAAAATGCGGTAAGGACCGCTGATGGACCTGCTCTTATGTCCCTTCTTCACATACTTGAAATTGGTTAACAACATATAGCTGAGACTCAAAAACGCCTTTGGCATTACTTTATGAGATGATTTTATATTGATGTTGTTGTAGAAGTTTGTATATCTTGTTGGCAAAAGATAATTAAATTGTTGGATTTGTCTTGTCTTTCTTAAACCTGATGAAACCGTGTGTCATCATTCTTTATGTTGTGAATCTGAACATCATAATCTCAATCTTGTTGAAGATAGATATTGTGATGAACAAACTCCTTCTCTGCCTGATCTTGAATGAATCCATTCCGATGATCATAATTATTCTCGTTGTGAAGATGGCGAAGTGTCGCAGACCCATTAAATGATAAGGAGACGTCGTGGAGTTCACGAAACATAGTACCATACTTTAATTCGAACCAAAAGGCAGTTACGGTACGAGAAGAGTTTGTTGAATCCAAACGCACTTGTTCATCTTTCAATCGAAGACAGATGTTCTGGAGACGCGTACAGATGTTACCGATCACGGTGACAAACGGAAGCCAAGAGATTAGAGAAAAGGACCGAGAGAATGGAAGACGGAAAGCAATTCAGAGATATGTAAACCAATTCGGCCATGGTGGTTTCAAATGAAGATCCACTGTTTTTGATAATGGCAATTGTAGACCATAATAAGATATTCCAATTGGATAAACATGGCCGCCAGATTTAGTCCATGGGAGAAGGACCAAATCGGTCGGAAAGCAACTCTGGGACAAAGAGCAACAACGCTCGCTCGGAATGAGAGAAAGTGATATCAGATTCCTTATTTTAGAATCTAAGACTAGAAAAGGTAAAATTTCGAAGTAAAGTTTTGTGCCAATCGCCTGTTAGCAAAGAGAGAACCGTTTCACAAAAAAAAAATTAATATTCTTATTTTATTTATTGAGCTATTATGAAGTATGAACTAGCTAATGTGGTCGTTATTATGAAAAAGAATGGAAGTTATGGGACCAAATAAGTAGTGGGTTTATTATAAAATCTGAATATTTGCTCTCATTTATAAAACTTCTTATTGTACTTAGGCTCCGAATGGTAACAGCGGATCAGACGGTGCGGGATAAGCGGATCAGACGGTGCGGAACAATTCAAGTGCGGTTTTTACGTAAGAAACGCACTATGCGGAATAAGTGCGGTTAATGCGGGACAAGCGGTACATAAAAGTGTTTGAATGGTGAAAACAAGTTGTATGCGGTACAAGATAAATGTTTGAATGGTAAAATGACAAAAGTGGTGCGGGATGTATTTTAAAGTAAATATTTGAATAGAAAAAATTGATTTATTGAATATTTGAATTAAATATTTAAAAAATAATAATATTACTATATTAGAAAGAATTTTGATTAATTTTTTTAAAATGATTAATTTTTTATTTTAGATAAATTCAGTTTATTCGGTTAATTTTGGATAAATTCGGTTATTTCGAATCAGTTCAGTTCAATTTGGTTCAATTATTTTCTATTTTGTTTTAGTAAATCGGTATATCATGTTTAAAACAAATATAAATCGATTTAAAAATACAAATAACTAATAACCGAACCGAAGTGATAACCAGATTTACTTTGTCAATCTTACCGAAATAACTGAATCTTACCGAAATAACTGAATTTAAATCAATTTGATTATCGGTTCGGTTTGGTCTGACCGAATTATCTTAGGTTTTATACATTCGGTAGCGGTACAGACCACTACGGAATGATGACTATCACAAATAAAATACAGCTACATTAATTATTAAATTATAAATTCTTAAATTATTCAAAAAATTTATTTTTCTATATAAACTGTAGTAGTTGATAAAACAGAATATATAGGATTTTTCACAAAAAAAAACAGTTGAATTAGAAGAACAAAAAATAGAATATGCACTTCAACAGTGTTTAAAACACTACACATGTGATGATTATCAATTAAGGTGCGGTTCAAGAGTAGCTGAAACGCACTTACTCTATTTTTCTATTTTTCTTTTTTCTTTTTATATTAAAACTACATGTCTTAAAATTGTTGAATGGTAAAATGTTTTCATCCCACTAGGTGCGTTACTTGAAACGCCCAAAACATTCATTGCCTTAAGTGGCAGCTATTTCATTATGTCGTGAACTACCGAAGATGTTAACTGTTGACGTCACGGTGCACAATCCAATTGCATTAAATAACTATTTTCTTATTCGTGTAAGCTAAAATGTAAGCTTTCTACAATTTTAGCTAGATATAATTATTACTTTTGTCAACATATATAAAAAAACGTAAAATATCCAAACCATCAGCCCAAAAATCCTATATATAATGGGAGAAGGGGGGCTCTCTCAAGCCGCCACATCAGCCCCCCTTAATTAGTTAATTTTCATCAAACTTTTTCACATCATCAACTAAAACATATATTAATATTATTTAATTTAATTGTAATTATTTAATACTATTGAAATATAAATTCTAAATTTAAATTTAATTTATAATTTATAATCTCATAATTATATAAATATTATATAATATAAAATTTAAATACATTTTCCATATTTCTATGTAATAAATAAAAAAAATAAATAAATCTTAATAAAAGTGAAATATCAAATTATAAGACTAAAATTAAAAATATCATTACTAAAAATTTTATAATAATTAAAAATTAGAAGCAAAAAACATAAAAATATAAATAATAGAAATAATTATGATTAAGAATAGAAAAATATTATAAAAATGAGGCACAATGAGAATAAAAAAACTTATACAAAATATAAGAATGTAAGAAATATATATATATAAAATATTAAAATATAGAAATAATTATTATTAAGAATAAGAAGAAAATGTTACAAAATGAGATAAATAATAAAAAAAAGAAATTATATAAAGTATAAGAAGATAGAAAATAAAATAAAACCAATGAAATATATATATAATTAATAAAATTTAAAATGATAACTAAAAAATTAAAATATTGTGGATAAAAACTAAAAAATTAACGAGTTTGATGAATAAAAATGTATAAATAACAAGTATGTATATATTTAAAATAGTTTGTAAAAAATTAAAAGGATGATAAAAAAGGTTGAAGGAAATAAAATTTTATAAAAAGTTCATCAAATCTGATAATTAAAAAATATTAATTTATAAAATAAATTAAATTAATAATTACATGTTAGCGTATATACTTTTCTAAAAATCATTATATTCATAATTAAGAAAAAAATACAAATTTCTAAATTAAAAACATATAAAATATTGATACTTAAAATAAATATCAAATATATTAAATATTTATAAATTTAAAAAAAATCCGCGCATTTGCGCGGGTTCTCAACTAGTTTGTATAAAAAGAAGAAAACTCAGCCCCAAAACTCACTTGCATTTTTTTAAAAATCCTAGGCTCCTTTTCCTTTTCCTTTTTCTTTATAAATATAACATTCATTCCTCACAAACTATATTCTAAACTTTTTTTGGTAAAATCCTGATAAGATCCCAAGCCGTTCGAAGCAACAACAAACCCTATCCGCGTTTTCTCTCTCCCCTTTGCACCATGTAACCTCCAAATCTTATATCTAGAGAGTTTCAAAGAAAAACGTGTTGTTTTCATCATAACTTTAAAAATACACAGAATCTCGAGAAACCGAGCTTACCATCGTGATCAGCTCGACAAGACGAAGTCAGAGCCACCAACGGTTCATCGAGGAGACGCCGCACGCACCCCCACGCACCTGAGAGAAGTTGGGCGTGTGAGATCCATGCGCCGTCACGCGCCGCCAGAGAAGTCCACGCCCCGCCAGAGGTCCGCCGCCGCCGTCATGCACCGTCGAAGAGCCGCCGTTGACCGCCGCCGGTTGACCATTGACTGTTGACCGTTGACCGGTCGGGTCGGGTCGGATCGGGCCGGTTTGGTTTTGTTCAGCCGGTTTAATCCAATTATACCTGGTTCGGTCCGGTTCGATTTCAATTCGATTTCAATTCCTAATTCCAATTTTAATCCCGGTTTAGATCGGTTAAGTGGTTTGAACTGGAAAACTTTATTCGATCATATCTAGTTCATCCTAGGTCCGAACTAAGCGAAACAAAAGCCTAATCCACTCGATTTTTCGTCCTGTTTCTAGATCCGATGCCCGTTCGGGCTAATGGAGCTTCTAAATTACGCCTTTGTCAGTTCTTTGGCCAAGATGAGGACCGGTTGTGATCTCCCTTGCTCTATCTCAATTCCGGATGATAGTCCTTTGTTAATACCGTCTTCCTTGGTAGTGTAGGGTAGTATAGTACCAATGTGATTGCTTCAGAACGTAGAATGCTAGGTTATCGCTTAAACCGAAAACGTTGTGTGTGCGTGATGAATATGCTTAGTAGAACTGTGATAGGGCTTTACGTGTAGGGCGTGGGACGTCCTTGATCGTCGGAGGAGGGTTTTGGCAAGCCCTCCCGTGTTGTGGTTCGTGGGATGTACCATGCGTGAGACGCACTGTGTGAGTGGGTGAGGCCCTGTAGGTGTTCAGGAGTGTGGGCTGAGAGCCCGTGTGCATTAATAGACTTAGAATTGTGTGGTGAAGCTTTCGGGTGATGTTTGCAAGATGATATTATCATAGTACTAGAAATCATAATTGTGTGGCGTAAGCCGGGATCGCGGGTTCCTTAAATCCGCCCTCGCTGGGTAATTATGTTTGAAACAATTACTCAGTCCTTTTCCCCTTTCCCTGTCCCCGTTTTTCTTGCAGGTCCGGATGCGGGATTAATCGATCGTCTGACGTCATTGGTGGATTTGAATACGAAGAAAGCGCCGGGTTCTTGGGACAAGTTGAGAAGGCGTCACGGTTAAACCAAAACCGGTTTGACGGGAGCCCTAATGCCGCGTCTCCGGTTCGCCGGAAGACGGGTGTTACAATTTGGTATCAGAGCCTAGGTTAAGGTCTCCTAGTGCCATTCTAGGAGATCAGCTTTCATTGTTTTCCCAAAAACTATGTTTTCAAGAATTTTCAAAAGTGTTTGCGAATTTTTCAATGAAAATGGTTACTTTACGAAAAGACTTTTCAAACACCAATATATCACTGATTATCTCATGTTGTGACCTCACCTACTCTCGTTTTATGCAGGATGTCGTCTGATTCTAACTCCGATTCTGGGTCCGAATATGCTCCTAGTCCTGTCAGCGTTCTACGCACCTGTGCCTTGTCCAGGAGGAGTGTTCAGCCACGCAGCAGTCAGAGGAGATGCCTCACGATAGGGACGCCAGCCGTTACCCCAGGCACGGTTCCGCCACCCACCTTGTACCCTGTAGGTAGACCCGTGCTTCCATCAGTGACATTTGAGTCAGTTTCGAGACTAGCGATAGGGAGAGGCCAACCACGGAAGACGCCTGCAGGTGTTCCGTCGGCATCTGTGAACCCGATGAATGCACCTAGTGTTAGGAGACCTAGGAAGGAGCCAGCAGTGGAGGAGCGTTACCCTGAGCCACCAGCACATGTGTGTTTCATGACTGTGAGACCTCAAGCCCCGTATGACCTACCTTACCCTGATTTTTGAACGGAATCGATCCCGCAGGAGGACGTCACCCCAGGAGCATCGTCAGCAAGGCCCCAGGCACATGCACCCCCACGAGATATACCCCGACCTTTAAAAATGGTTGGAATAAGCGTTGAGGATTACTTGCAGCAGTTCATCTGGGGCGCGGGTCGCACTTACCCCCGATCTCTGATACACATGATGTCTATGTTCATGGTGTTGGATCTCCTAGGATCTAGGTTTGATATATTGAATGAAAACCAACCTCGTTCTTACCTTTCTGGCAGCGGAATAGAGATGGTGAACGTGATCAGTGGAGCAACGCAATCGCCTTGCCTCTACCAGATACACACGCACGCTCACTGGAAACGGGATGCTAGTGCCGGATCGTGTGGGATCTCAGAGTTTGTTTCTGCTTTTCTGTCAGAAGAAAAAGGAGACGGCTAGGGTTCAGGTCGACCATATATGCCTATATATATCGACCTGAAAATGACCTCACAAACCGTCGGATAAGACCCGACTTCGCTGTGTCATTAACCCGATATGCAACGATCGACACACTCATAGCATCGATCGTTACACCTCCACGAAAAGCCTGCATCGATCGATACACTCATGTATCGATCGACACACTTATCATAAAACTCTAAGTCAATATGTATCCAATACATATCAACATGATCATTACCATAATGATCATTTCCACATTCTTGCTTCCAGTTTGCTTAGGTGTGTGACCCTATAGGATCATATAATACTGGTAGTAAGTCTACAACTTACAGACTGCAAGAGGCTTCTATCAAAACATTGCAACCACCCAGTATTATATGAATGTCTGATCTCGACACACAACTAGACAGGAGTGAGTACAAGGGTGATTTCAGGACACTATCCCAACAATCTCCCACTTGCACTGGAATCATCAATTCCTCTAATCCCTTTGTCTCTTTATCTCGATTTGGCATAAGGCAAGATTTGTGTCATCCTTATTAAGCCAACATCGTGTTTACCGAACTCCTGATCTCATACTGAATATCACAAACAACTGAACTACAGTTCGTTTGAGTGCGGCCACACATTTTTCTCAGTAATCAATCTTCGATAGGCCCTGAGATATTTATCTCCCGTTATACAGGAGGGACAAATCCCTTCTTGTTCCATCCCTGTTTCAACGCACACTTCATGATATACCCGAACAGTGTCGTTATAGCCGCCAGTTACGGGTCGACGTTTGACAAAGTCAAAGTGTACCAATTCATATGCAAGAAAGCATGATGAACTCAGGTCTAAGGATTATACTCTATAGTCGTAATGAGAGCCTCTTATGACACAGATATAAATATCTCGTAGACTTCTCATTCGCGGGTCATGTCCGATCATATGTTCACTAACATATATCTATGTGACTGACTGCGATAATCATATCATTGGCTCCATGAAACTTAGCCAACAGTCACCTCACAATCTAGTCTCTATCGGTTGTCAGTGTCCCAATTCTACAACCTCGACTAGGGACAAAATAATTTATTAATTTATAGGGTTTCATGATCAAGTCCTCAACTTGATGACCTATAATATGTCTTAAACTTATTTGGGACCATTATTTAGATCACAATAAATAATGCTGAAATCAAATTTCACTAAAACACTTCCGAAAAATGTTTACATGAGCATCTTATTATAGCTAAAATAAAACTAAAAACTCCCACTAGAATCAAGATTACATCTTAAGATCTCTAATGCCTACAGCAGTCGTATGACTCTCATGCTTAGGCCTTGGGAGTGCCTTAGTCAGAGGATCAGCGACATTCTCGACTGTCGGAACTCGGCTGATCTTCACATCACCTCTACTGACGATATCTCGAATTAAGTGATATCTCCTCTCCACGTGTTTGGACTTCTGGTGTGACCTTGGTTCTTTTGCTTGAGCAATGGCTCCGTTGTTATCGCAAAACAAAGCCACGGGCTCCAAGATACTAGGAACCACACCAAGTTCAGTCATGAACTTCTTGATCCAAACAGCTTCCTTTGCCGCTTCTGAAGCAGCAACATATTCAGCTTCCGTTGTGGAATCAGCTACGGTATTCTGCTTAGAGCTCTTCCAGCTCACTGCACCGCCATTTAGACAGAAGACATATCCAGATTGTGATCGGAAATCGTCTCTGTCTGTCTGAAAACTCGCATCGGTGAATCCATTCACCACAAGTTCTTCACTTCCTCCATACACAAGGAATTTATCCTTAGTATGTCTCAAATACTTGAGAATATTCTTGACAGCTGTCCAGTGTTCCTCACCTGGATCAGATTGGTATCTGCTCGTCATGCTTAACGCGTAAGCTACATCTGGACGAGTGCAGAGCATGGCATACATAATAGATCCTATTGCAGAAGCATAAGGAATCCTATTCATGCGTTCTCGCTCAGCATGTGTCGCCGGACACTGCTTCTTGCTAAGACTTATGCCATGAGACATTGGTATGAAGCCCTTCTTGGAATCATGCATATTGAATCTGTGCAACACCTTATCAATATAAGTGTCCTGGCACAATCCAATAAGCTTGTTTGTTCTATCTCTGTAGATTCTGATTCCAAGAATGTACGCTGCTTCTCCCATGTCTTTCATGGAAAAACAACTTCCAAGCCAAGTCTTAACAGACTGAAGCAATGGAACGTCATTACCGAGAAGAAGTATGTCATCGACATATAGTACAAGAAATGCAATTCCGCTCCCACTAGTCTTCTTGTATAAACATGGTTCCTCTTCGTTCTTGATAAAGCCAAATTTCTTTACTGCTTCATCAAAACGAAGATTCCAACTCCGTGATGCTTGCTTCAATCCATAAATGGATTTATGAAGTTTGCATACCTTCCTAGCGTTCTTTGGATCGACAAAACCTTCAGGTTGTGTCATGTACACATCCTCTTCCAGAATACCATTCAGGAATGCGGTTTTGACATCCATTCGCCAAATCTCATAATCATAATGAGCGGCAATTGCTAGAAGAATCCGAATGGATTTAAGCATAGCGACTGGGGAATAGGTTTCATCATAGTCAATACCATGAATTTGCTTGAAACCTTTTGCCACCAGCCTCGCTTTGTAAATCTGTACATTGCCATCCACGTCAATCTTCTTCTTGAAGATCCATTTACACTCAATGGCTTTTACACCATTAGGTAAATCGACCAAGGACCATACTTGGTTTTCTGACATGGATGCCATTTCGGATTTAGAGGCTCCAAGCCATTTCTCGGAGTCCGGGCCCATCATAGCTTCCGTGAAGGTCGCTGGTTCGTCACTATCAATGATCATCAGATCATTTGAGTCGGTTACGAGAAATCCGTAGTATCTCTCGGGTTCGTGACGGATCCTTCCGGATCTGCGAACTTCAGGCTCCAAAGGCGCCGGTTCCACAGAACTTTGACGATCCAACTGCTGCTCTTCCTCAACAGGTTGAGCAGTTTCCTGTGCATCTTGAATTTCTTCAAGATGTACTTTACTCCCATTGTTTTTCTTAGAGAGAAACTCCCTCTCAAGAAAAGAACAGTCCCGAGCAACAAATACTTTGTTCTCAGATTGGTTGTAAAAGTAGTATGCCTTGGTTTCCCTAGGATAACCAACGAAGTAGCATTTATCTGATTTGGGTGCAAGCTTGTCAGAGATTAAACGTTTGACATAAGCCTCACAACCCCAAATCTTCAGGAAAGACAGATTAGGAATTTTCCCAGTCCACAATTCATGTGGTGTCTTATCCACTGATTTAGATGGCACCCTATTTAGTGTAAACGCAGACGTTTCTAAAGCGTATCCCCAAAAGGATAATGGAAGATTAGTATGACTCATCATATACCGAACCATATCCAATAAGGTTCAATTTCTCCTCTCTGACACTCCATTCCATTGAGGTGTTCCAGGATGAGTGAGTTGTGAAACTATTCCACACTCGCTCAGATAGTCGCTGAACTCTTGGCTTAAGTATTCTCCTCCGCGATCCGATCGTAGAACTTTGATACTTTTGCCAAGTTGGTTCTGTACTTCATTCTTGAATTCCTTGAATCTATCAAAGGATTCTGACTTGTGTCTCATCAAGTAGACATAGCCATACCTACTGAAATCATCAGTGAAGGTAATGAAGTACTTGAAATTTCCTCTGGCAACAGTACTCATCGGCCTACATACATCAGTATGAACAAGGCCCAACAAGTCACTGGCCCACCAAGCAAGATTCGCATTTCTCACATGATTCAAAATCAAATGAGCCCAGAAGCCCATTTCGATGGAGCCTTTGGATGCGTTTCTCATTGATATGGCCCAAACGACAATGCCATAAGAAAGTCGGGTTTTCGTCATTTGACTTAAACCGCTTTGTATTTATGTTAAAGACAAGCATTTCTTGATTTAAAACATATAACCCATTTTCTAATGGGGCGCTACCATAAAATGTACCATCACGATTAAAAGAACAAACTTTATTCTTAACAGCAAAATCAAAACCTTCCAAATCCAAAACGGAAACTGAAATTATGTTTCTGCTTATCGCAGGTACAAAGTAGCAATTATTCAAAGCTAAAATCATGCCCGAAGGTAAAGACAATTCATAGGTGCCTACGGCCAGTGCAGCAACCTTAGCTCCATTCCCGACTCGTAGCTCCACTTGTCCTTTCTTCAGCGTTCTACTGTTTCTTAGTGCTTGCACATCAGTACAAATGTGAGCACCGCAGCCGGTATCCAATACCCACGAAGTAGAACTAGAAGATACAACATTAAGTTCGATAACATAAATACCTGAGTCAGACGCATCATACGTCTTCTTCAGCTTCTTGTAATCTTCCTTGAACTTCTTGCAGTCTCTCTTCCAATGCCCCAACTGCTTGCAGTAGTTGCACTTATCCTCAGAAGAAGGCCCGGATTTGGGCTTGGGCTTGGGCTTGTCTTGACTCTCAATCTCGACAACCTGGGCCTTTCCCTTATCCTTCTTAGGTTTCTTAAACCTTTTACCCCCTTGTACCATCAGGACACTGGGAGTAGCCTTCTTGAGATTCGGCTCTGCTGTCTTCAGCATACCGTGCAACTCAGTCAATGTCTTAGTCATGTTTTGCATGTTGTAGTTCATGATGAACTGATCAAAACACGACGGCAAAGACTGCAGAATCATGTCAGTGGCTAGCTCCTGGCTAATGGCACAGTCCAGTTTCCCCAGGTTATCAATGTAACCCATCATTTTAAGAACATGAGGACTTACTGGACTGTCCTTAGCCAGCTTGCAATCCATGAGAGATTTAACCGTCTGGTATCTCTCTGTGCGAGCTTGCTCCTAAAACAAAGCTTTCAGGCTGTTGATCATCTAAATGGGTGACAACACGTTCTCATATTGCTTCTGCAGCTCAGAGTTCATAGTCACCAGCATTAGACAATTAACATCTTTGACATCCGCTGAATGCTTATCCCAAGCATTCTTTTCTGTCTGCGGAGCATTGGAACGTGGCCTCTCGGGGAGAACTCTTTCAAGGACATATTCCTTGTTCTCCTGCCTAAGAACTATTCTCAGGTTCCGATACCATTCCAAGAAATTAGATCTACTTAACTTGTCCTTCTCAAGGACGGATCTTAGTGAGAAAGTGTTTATGTGATTTGAGACAGACATAGCTGCAATTAAAAGAGGTAAAGGTTTTAGTTATAATGCTCAAGGAAATGAGAAATCTTATCTAATAAGAAAACTCGCATTGTATTCATAACTATGTTTCCTCATATGAATACAATGAACCAAGATCCTCAGATCACTGAAATTCGAGTGGACGACTCGCCATCACCCAAACCTCAGTCATCCAGGTAAGCAAATAATTGCTAATTGTACCCAGTACAACTCTTGGTCGCAGATAAGACAATCCATGTCATATCCACTCCGATGTCTCTGGGCCCAGAACTTCTGATGGCCCAGTCAAGTAAACCAATCTCTTCGGTCTTGTGATCATTGACAGTCGCACTGCAAGTCTATCAATGATCACCTGCCTTACTCATGTAGCTGTGGACACCAAGGACTCCAAGACTATCCAATCAGCGAAACGAGTCTTGACAGTAGACAAGATCGGGCAAGACATCAAGATCACTTGATATTTAGTTGAGGAAATGAACTAATTTATCTTGATGTATATCCAATACACATCCAAGAGATTATAGATTTAATTAAAACTTCAGTTTTATTAAGTTAAGGTTCATTATTGATTTGGCATTTGCAACTCGAAGTCCAACTTCTAAGTCTGCAGGTTATGTATCGATCGATGCATACTTGCAACGATCGACACACTCAAACCACAATCAAATTTGGTTTCCGGTTCAATCCAATTCAACCGAAACCAACCAACTGAATCGATCGATGCACCCAGTGCGTCGATCGGTACAGTGCGAGTTTTTGCTGTGCATCGATCGACACAAGCTTAGTGACGATCGATGTTATGCGAACAACCCAAAAGATTTTACGAGTTTTCGCTCTGTGTCGATCGACGCACGCTTTGCATCGATCGACACACTGCGATAAGTCCTTAGTTTATTTTGTGAGTTTTCGCTCTGTGACGATCGACGCATGCTTTGCATCGATCGACACACTGCGACAAACCCTAAAATTTAACGTGTTATTTCGCGGCGTGTCGATCGACACATCCAATGCATCGATCGACACAGTGCGATTTCAACAGTTTCATCGTTTTCAACAGAGACAAAAATCCGAGATTTATTCTATGAAACACGATTTTAACAGGCAATATACAGATCAACAACATCAAGTTTCGATTTTATATTACCAAATTTAATAGCTAAACCCTAACAACGCTCTGATACCACTGTTGGATCTCCTAGGATCTAGGGTTTGATATATTGAATGAAAACCAACCTCGTTCTTACCTTTCTGGCAGCGGAATAGAGATGGTGAACGAGATCAGTGGAGCAACGCAATCGCCTTGCCTCTACCAGATACACAAGCACGCTCACTGGAAACGGGATGCTAGTGCCGGATCGTGTGGGATCTCAGAGTTTGTTTCTGCTTTTCTGTCAGAGGAAAAAGGAGATGGCTAGGGTTCAGGTCGACCATATATGCCTATATATATCGACCTTAAAATGACCTCACAAACCGTCGGATAAGACCCGACTTCGCTGCGTCATTAACCCGATATGCAACGATCGACACACTCATAGCATCGATCGTTACACCTCCACGAAAAGCCTGCATCGATCGATACACTCATGTATCGATCGACACACTTATCATAAAACTCTAAGTCAATATGTATCCAATACATATCAACATGATCATTACCATAATGATCATTTCCACATTCTTGCTTCCAGTTTGCTTAGGTGTGTGACCCTATAGGATCATATAATACTGGTAGTAAGTCTACAACTTACAGACTGCAAGAGGCTTGTAGCAAAACATTGCAACCACCCAGTATTATACGAATGTCTGATCTCGACACACAACTAGACAGGAGTGAATACAAGTGTGATTTCAGGACACTATCCCAACACATGGATGGACTCTTGCCGGAGATCCATCAGGGGATGACAGATGGTAGAGAGCTTGGAGAGTACAGCCTGGTGTTGATGGCTGCTCGCTATGCAGAGGCTGTGGAGAGGAACCAGAGAGACTTGGTCTACAGACAGCAGGTGAGAGAGAGGAACCATAGAGATGAGGCCATCAGACAGCAAGTGATGACAGAGCAGCAGATTGCATGGGACCATGAGCAGAGGCTAAGACAGCAGCAGGAAGCCAATGATTATGAGTGGTTGAGGGAGCAGCAGACTACTCGAGAGTGAGTACATAAAAGTTTGAGCCAGGAGCAGGCTGAGTGGGAACACGATCAGAGACTCAGGCAGCAACATGATGCCGTAGATCAGGAGTGGTTAGATCGCCACCGGGCTGCACGTGAAGAGATGCAGGAGCAGGCAGCAGTACCGCCAATGATCACCATTTCGGATTCAGAGCCGGATTCTTACCCAGAGGAGTACCAGAGTGATGCAGATCAGGTGTATCGAGGCGACATGGTTTTTGAGTACCGGACCCCAGGATCACCGAGTGGCTAGAGTCAGGGGATTTGGGGATTGTTAGCAGTATGGCATAATTGTTTTTTTTTTGTTTTGAGTTTTTTCCGCGGTTTTCACGTAGCTGGTTATTCTCCTATTTTATTTATTCAAACTATATAGCCCTACCCCCTTCTATTATATTTATTCTTTTATTATCTCGTGCCTTCCCGTTCGGACTTTCCTTAGCACAAGTCTCCACACCCCGAGCATAACGGTACCCTTGAATTTAGAAGTGACTGGGAAAACGCGAACTTCAGAATTCGGAACGAATTCTTTTCAAGGGGGAAGGGAGAATTGTAACATACCCAAACCACCAGCCCAAAAATTTTGTATAAAAAGAAGGAAGCCCAGCCCAAAATACCAAAGCCCACTTGCCTTTTTCTGAAAACCTTATGCTCCTCTTCCTTTTTCCTTATAAATAGAACTTCCATTCTTCACAAACCCTATTCTAAACTTTCTCAGGCGAAGCCCTGACGAGATCCTGAGCCGTTTGAAGCCACAGCAAACCCTATCCGTGTTTTCTCTCTCTCTCTCCCCTTTGCACCAGGTAACCTCCGAACCCTAGATCTAAAGGTTTTCAAAGAAAAACGTGTTGTTTTCATCATAACTTTAAAAATACCCCAAATCCCAAGAAACCGAGCACACCATTGTAACCAGACGAGGCGAATCCGGATCCACCAGCGGTTCGCCGAGGAGACGCCGCACGCGCCACCACGCGCCAGAGAGAAGTCGGGCGCGTGAGATCCACGCGCCGTCACGCGCCGGCGGAGAGCCGCCCTTGACCGTCGCCGCTTGACCGTTGACCGGTCGGATCGGGTCGGGTCAGATCAGACCGGTTTAATCCAATTATACCTGGTTCGGTCCGGTTCGATTTAATTTGATTTCAATTCCTAATTCCAATTTCAATCCCAGTTTAGATCGGTTAAGTGGTTTGAACTGGGAAACTTTATTCGATCATATCTAGCTCATCCTAGGTTCGAACTAAGCGAAACAAAAGCCTAATCCACTTGATTTTTCATCCTCTTTCTAGATCTGATGTCCGTTTGGGCTAATGGAGCTTCTAAATTACGCTTTTGCCAGTTTTTTGGCCAAAGTGAGGACCGGTTGTGATCTCCCTTGCTCTATCTCAATTTCGGACGATAGTTCTTTGTTAATACCGTCTTCCTAGGTAGTGTAGGGTAGTATGGTACCAATGTGATTGCTTGAGAACGTAGAATGCTAGGTTATCGCTTAAACCGAAAAACGTTATGTGTGCGTGATGGATATGCTTGGTAGAACTGTGCTAGGGCTTTGCGTGTAGGGCGTGGGACGTCCTTGATCGTCGGAGGAGGGTTTTGGCGAGCCTTCCCGTGTTGTGGTTCGTGGGACGTACCGTGCGTGAGACGCACTGTGTGAGTGGACGAGGCCATGTAGGTGTTCAGAAGTGTGGACTGAGAGCCCGTGTGCACGAATAGACTTAGAATTGTGTGGTGAAGCCTTCCGGTGATGTTTGCAAGATGATATTAGCCTAGTACTAGAATTCGTAATTGTGTGGCGTAAGACGGGATCGCGGATTCTTTAAATCCATCATCGCTGGGTAATTGTGTTTGAAACAATAACTCAGTCCTTTTTCCCTTTCCCTGTCCCCGTTTTTCTTGCAGGTCCAGATGCGGGATTGATCGATCGTGTGAAGTCATTGGTGGCCGGATTCCTGAGATAAATTGAGAAGACCTCTCGGTCAGACCAAAACCGGTTCGACGGAAGCCCTAATGCCGCGTCTCCGATTCGCCGGGAGACGGGTATTATAAAAAAAGTTATTACTTTAACTATATATTTTTTTATTTCGCATATGCACTTTGGATCCACTATAGTAACAACATTTTTTCAGAACATTTTAGTCATAGTTGTCTTTTGATTTCAAGGGTATTCGAAAATCATATTCACATTTAAGTAGTTAACCCAACGATTTTCCATTTTTTTCTAACCCGATGTTTGATATCATGTTAACTACAATATGTTCCCTATGTTGAAATCATGTTCTAGCAATTAGTAAACTATAAAAATCGATATAAGAGGGCTCAAAACGATTATAATAATAATAATTTTTATAGTAACGTGCTTTGCATTCTCTATTGTTTAAGAGCATACACTGAAATTGATGAACATTTAAAAGCAAAACACAAACATAAGAATCTAAACTAGCTACTACTAAAAGAGAATCCTATATGTACATTTGTGATCTCTTCCAGGAATCAGAACATATCCAAGAAGCAAAAGAAAGATTTTGGATGTCTGATTTAATTAGGAGTGGTCGGAGAAATTCTTATTATTATCAGTCCAGCAAAGAAGAATGACGACGCATCTTCTTATGATGTAAAAGCGAGCTCTTTGTTCTCTTACAAACCTCCCACACTTCCTCGCGAAACCGTGTCTCCCTTGATTCTTCTGTCTCAACGAGCTCGTGACTCTCGACGCGCCTCCATCATCGTCTCCGAAGGTTTCCTTATTGGACGATGGTTTCCATCTCTTGCTCAGCTTAAACTGCGGTGAGTTTGCTGATGATCGAGTCATTTCACTGATATTTCTGATCTGGCTTCGGAAGATTCTTGTTGGAGTTTGGTGGATGTGGAATCTATTAATCTTGAGCAAGGGAGATTCAACAGAGTTAAAGAGAAGAGTAGAAGAGTTATGGAGGAGAGTTTAGGGTATACTTGCTCATTTATAATGGTGTCACAAGTAAATATCGTTTTAGAAAACAAAAATGGCTTGACGAGAAAGGAATCTTTTTTCCTTTTACTTTACTCAATAGATCTTCCATTTATTAACATTAAAAAAAATAGTTGCTCAAAAAAGAAAAAAAAAATGAACATTAAAATAATCTATTAAAAACTTCTATAACTTTTTCTTTGTTTTGTTTCTTTCAAATTCCTTGTTTAAATAGAAAAGATCTCACTAGCTCACTAATAGACAAAAATGTTAGAAAATAGTATTGTTTAAAATTGAAAAACTGGTACAGAAGTCAGGAAATTGGAAAAAGCTCAAGCGGGAAGAGAGATTTTAATGCAAAAAGGAGCAAATCTAACTCACTGACCCTTTTCTCTGCAACTGTAACTGTTTGTTGCTTTCTCAGTATATTCCACCAATGACGGTCATATTCACTCCAACACAAAAATAACCCAAACCCACAATAAAAGGAAAATAATTTAAACAATATACGATATGAATTAAACTTGCTAGAAAATATTCAAATTTTTAAATTTGTCTAAAAAAATTTCAACATTATTTTGATTGTCTTTTAAATATTCTAATTTTTATTTTTATTTTGATATCTAATTTTAACTATGGTTAGGTTACCTTATTAACGGTGTTTAAAATTCGGTGTCGAAATAATAAAATTTGAATGTTGAAGTATTCAAAAGACAACTAAAATAATGTTGGATATTTTCTAGACAACGTTAAAAGGTTAAGTATTATCTGGCAAATGCAATTCATGGAATGTATTTTGAAAGTTTGTTCTCTTTACCATTATATAGATTCTTAGTTATGCTTAATGTCAATTTTGGAGGTGAGTTTAGCACTCTATTTCACACAGATCGATCTGTCAAGCTCAACCACAATTATTAAATTAATCTTTGTGAAAGTTCACTTTCAGCAATCGGCACCATTTTTTGGGACTTAGAATATCTTCATACGATAAAAAGGAGATAGGCAATGACGGAATCACCAATCTCTTCAAAAAAGCACGAAAAAACGACACCAACGACAACAACAAAGGAGAACAGAAAAGCAAGAGATCTAGCTCAAGGTGCCAACACAGAGCGATGGAGTCTACACTAACTTGACACCCACATGATTAAAAGTCATGAGCAACACGGCAACAACACGAACATAAAGTAGAGAGGGACGACTGCAATCTTAGAGATGCAAGTCCAACAAGAAAGGTATCAGCCGAATTGCAAGAATGAGCAAAGATCCGACCAATCAACAAAGACAAATGTGAATGTGGAATCAACAAATGATCTACCTCTAAAGGGATTCGACTGAGACAACCTTCAGTTAGAATTGATAAAGCAAGTCAAGATCGATAACAACAATCCCAAGAGGTATAGATTAAGCTTCGTTCTTCAATTATCCTAAATTTTAGCTTCCTCAACAAGATAATTGTATACCCATTTTTTGGGTGAAAAGTGTATGTGCTCAATGTTAAAAAGTGAACCGAGTGAAAAAGACATACTAGTAGGAACAAAACTCATCATATATGGAAATGGAATAAAACATTAAAAATACATGACGTGAATTACATTTGCCAGAAAAATACTCAAACTTTAACGTTTTCTGAAAAATACCCAACATTATTTTGGTTGTCTTTTAAAATACTTTAACTTTCAATTTTTTTTGTTAATTTAACACCCATTTAATCATGATTAAGTTAGTTTTAACGGTGGTTAAAACTGAGTATCAAAATAACAAAATTTTAAAGCTAAAGTATATAAAAGACAACTAAAATAATATTGAGTATTTTCTAGACAACGTTAAAATTTTAGATATTTTTTCTGGCAAATGTAATTCAAGTGAGTTATTTTAAAGGTTTTTTCCCGCAATAAATTGTGTTCTCTCTCTCTCTCTCTCTCTCTCTCTCTCTCTCTCTCTCTCTCTCTCTCTCTCTCTCTCTCTCTCCTCTCTCTCTCTCTCTCTCTCTCTCTCTCTCTCTCTCTCTCTCTCTCTCTCTCTCTCTCTCTCTCTTATTAATGGGATGTGACAAACAAAAATTATCACTCCAAAACTATAGAAGTGAAAATATTTTAACTCAGTAGCATTTACCCAAATTAGATAGAAAAATTATTAATCCAAAATTATAAATATAAAAGAATTAAAATATTTATAGTTTTAAAACCAAATTTTTTATTTTTGATCATCTATAACTAAACACACAATTTGATGAAGGCTAACTTTAAAAAATAACCAGCATATGTTACAATTTTGGAGTCTTCGGATAACTCTCTTGAGTCTTTCAAAACTTAGAACATGATAACATCTCAATAATTTAGAATCAGTAAAACTTCATCATATAAATCAATACAAACTTAGTTCAAATTGAAGCAATCTTTTTTGTAGTTTACAAAAGGTCTCTATCGCTTTACAGTCGCATTAACAATAAAAGCAAATTCATATCTAACAAAATCCATCTTAGTCAAACACAAAATCTTGCTCTAATCATTGTGATTCACAATCAGCAATAAAAGTAATCCGAAAATCTTACTATATACTTTCTAACCATTAATTATAAAACTACATTAATTTTCATGCATATGTGTGTATATATATAAGTCTCCAATTTAACTGGATCACTATATTAACATATGATTGGATGCAACTCAATACAAGTATTTTATTCTTCCCATTTATAGCTTTTTAACGCTGAATTCATTCAATAAGTCTCCAAGAGACTCAAGTAAACATGGTACCACCTCAACTGAGGTTCCAAACAATAGCAGAAACAAACAGAGCATGATACCAGTGTACATACCTTAGATTTGATAACAAAACTACAGAACACTAGCCTACATGACATAAAGGTCACGAAGAGAGCTTGAGAAAAACAGAAACGTGAAGATTCTAGTCGACGTCAATGGCTGCAACTTCTGATGATAGAAAATTACGAAGCCACGATAAGGGCCACTCCGATCAGTGTAGGATTGGAGTCTGTGGACTGTGGTCTCTGGTAACACTTTCAGCAATGGCTCAAGCTGCTTTCTTCCTATCCAATGATACATGTTCACAACTATAGCTGTCAAAGCATGTCATCGAGATATTAAATGCGAATATATGAAGAAAACAAAGGTTCCATTTGGAAAGTAAGTTAAATCTTTGTTCCTAAATCTGAATTGTAGTTTACGAAGAAAGAATTATATTTTTCCAAATGAAAATGTGGTTGGAGAAGAATATTTTAAGCATATATAACAAACAATATATATATAAAAAAAAAAAAAAAAAAACTGATCCCAATAGCTTATGAATTTCGGTTCTGAAGTTCTTAGGTATAATTCTTAGAAGAAAACTGTATAAAATGTGACCTATGCATTTTCATATCAGAAAAGTTGTTCCAAATGATAGCAATAGATATTTTGATTAGCAAAGTCAAAGTGTCAAGTTTTCTCAGGAGTCAGGACCGAGGGATAGGAAGGGAAGCAGGTGTACCTACATTTGAAACACATATCTGAGGCCCAAACTTAAAGGCCAGAAGTTAGAAAAGGCCTTAACTTCCCAGTGTTATGTTAATTGAGAGGTGCGCAAACACAGCGTCAAGAATTGACCAACCATCCAATAAATTACCAAATTCGTAATAAGTTTTTAAAGTTTTTCCGAAGTTTTGAAAACCGGACCGTTGAATAAACCAAATCCAGTTACTCTAAACCCGGGTTTGAGAGCCATCTCTTCTTATTTGGTTTAATTATTTTTATTTTATGTTTATTATATTTGCGATTTTCACTCGTGCGTTGTTTTATAATTTTGTTATTTTCACCATAGAAACTGAGAACGTATATTCTTTTAGTGTATTAAAGACTTAGCTATTTAACTTCTCTCTCTTCTTCCTCTACCTTCTCACTAGTTTCTTCTAAAGCGATTAACGATCTTTTCCGGCCACTAGTCAGGGTTTCCTTTGTCTCGACGGTGGTTCGGTTGTAATATATATTTACTTTAGTTATCGGCTATGGCGAATCCACACAATTTTCCTGGTGTTTGTTTGGATTTCGTTCAATAAATCTCCGGATCTATTGTCCATTCATTTTTCTGATAGTTGTCGGGTAGTAACATACCAGACAGTTTCCGGTGGTCTTCGGTTCGACCTCTTCCACGGTGCTCTTCTATCACAAAGCCGGCGATCGCTTTCCTTCTTCCTATCATCTCGCTACGCGTATCTAGACAAAGGTTCTATGGTCCGATCGAATTGAACGGACCCGTCTGGTTCTTCATCCTCTTTGCATGTTAATCCCAAAGCGGATTATGCAGGTATTCATGTACATAGATCTGGCGATTTTGATGAAGATGTAAAGCCTTTATTCTCGAAGCGGTGTTTTGTTGTGGTTTGGTGGACTTGGTCGGCAGGCGACGATGGTGCAGCGATGACGGCAATTTGCGGAAGACCGGAATCTGACAACGGTGCGGTGCATGCCTCTCTTGCCCCTCTGCTCGACACGTGGCAGTGACTAAGCGTTGTGTTGTGTAGTTCTGATCCACTTAATTTCGGTTTCTTAATGGGCCTTGGGCCTTACGCCTTTACATTTATATTCTGCACTTGAAATCCCTCTATTTGAACTCGGCCCTGTTGGGCTATAACGAAAGTTTAAGTGCCGCCAAAAAAAAACTTAGCTACTTATTTTCTTTTGATTTTTTTCCATGATCATTACTTTTGGATATAGATTTTCAAGAGTTGGCTTCGGCTGATTTTGATTATTAAGCGTAACGAGACTAAAAGAGTCGTGAAGCCAGTCGGAAAGTAAGAGGTTAATTTTTTACATCTACCAGAAGAAGAAATTAAAACCCAATTCAATCGGTTGGACCAGTCTGGCCAGGCAACTAGTAGTTATACCCAGTTGGTCTCAGTTTGGTTTCAAAACATTGAGTTTTTCTTCCCCTCCCTCCGTCAATTACATCATCATTTAAATTAGAAAATATAAACATGACCTGTATATAGTTGACAAGAATACTGGACTAGAACGACAAACAAACGATGGTTGCCAGCTCAATCGCATTATACGAAATCTTGATAGACATTTTAACCTATAATTGCTTGCTTAAACTTCAAAAACCTTACATCCATGATAATTTTCAAAGATATCATACTCCGGCAATTTAAATTTAGATATGGATTGTACCCCAAAAAAAAATTATATATGGAGTAACGACTAAAGTTTTGGTTAATTGTTTGGAATGTTGAAAAAGGAATCCATGACTAAGATCAATTGTTTGGAATGGTGAAAAAGAAATCCATGACTAAGATCTTCTTAACATGCATTCATATTTCATGTACATATGTGTGAGAGAGAAAAGGCCACCAGCGTTGTATAAGTCTCCAACTCGATATATGATTAATGAGATCAAGTTAGAGAAACCTCATGTGAACAAGCATATGAGTATAAACAATACATCACATCATCATCTACTTTATTAGAGAAGCATGATTCGAAAGTGAGCTCTTGCATATAAAAAGAATCCATTGACACGAAACACAAGAAGGGTTAGGTTACACATGAAGACGAGTCCTTGGATTAACCAATAGACAAAGAAAAGGTACATAACCGAACAAAAAACAACAGACATATGCGTTCTCCATACATATGTCATATTCTACCAAACCCTTTTAATTCATTGTTATATATGCAAAGCCTATATCAAATCTACGGATTCTTCAGATATATGTATACTTTGTCCTTAGAAAGAAAACCCTTTTGCTCAAAAAAAAAGAACGAAAACCCTAAAACCTTTTAGAATTTTTTTTTCCCCAGTTATACATTTGCAGCAAAAAAGTATAACCAGAATACAAATAAGGGATAATTTAATGATCAACTGAAACACCAAGTGTATACATACTAGTACCATTCATCATCATCGTTTCATAGAAAAAAATTGTTCACATATATACGCACACAGATCTATACTAAAAAAACAAATATATGCGTGCTTAGCTAGAAAAAATACCTGCGCAATAGAATTCGACACAAGTCATGATCATATTGGGCAGATCTAAAGTTATGTTCATCTTCTGGTAATATAATCGTATATGGGGATTAAATCATATAAAAAATAAGCCATTTAATTGCCGCTGCAGCATCATCAAGATTCTCAAACCAAAGATGATAGGATCAAAGGAGAATTAACCCATCAAAGAATATGATTTCTGAATCTTGAGGATGATGCAATAGCAAAAAAAAGACTGCCACAAACGTCAAAATCTGAACTCCTCATCACAAAACCCTAATAAGTAATCCAGTAAAGAGTAAAGAGAAACCCAAGATCTGAAGAAGTATAAGAGATTTTGGGTGGAGGTCTAAGGAAAGGGTAAAAGAGAGTTTAAATAGAAGAGAGAAAGATAATCTACGGTCGAGATTTTCTTGACAGATCAGAGATTTAGATGGATAGAGATTAGGAAACAGTTACACATCATAATCGGAGATACCAAATATACCAAAGCTCATT